>OX352474.1:22518796-23871296 GCA_947093115.1 Brenthis daphne
GGCTGCTATTGTTAACAGAAAGACCCCCAGAATTCAAATCCAGAACCTTCGGATCTGCGCATGCTAGCTACTGCACGAATAAGACATACATGGACATAGTATATAGCACATATATAGGGTGGATTCTTGAGACGGGACAGTAAGGGCAGGAGAGGAGACCATCCATAAATTTTTGAAATATTCTGAACTGCATTCACAGATTTTTGAAAAAATGTACTGTTAGATTAGAATAAAAAATTATAATAAATAAGTAAATATCATTTTTAGCACATATAATATAAAAAAAGACATGCAAAGACAGTTATACTAGTTGTTCAACACTTGCTCACTTAGATGACTCTGATAAATAATTTCCAATAAAAATTCAGCAACACTCCCTAAGGCAATCTAAATAACATATTGTATAATAATTCAATAATAAAATTTACTTTGTCAGCACAAATACATATATAATCCAATTTTTTTTGAATAATAAAACTTTAATTAAACATATGATGTCTGGTGATTTCAACGTAATTTTGTTTTATATAAGTTCGAGTCTTTCTAACAATATATACATTTTCATCTCATATTAATACTTTAAACTTAATTATAAATATATTGAAAAATCACTTATCTTATACTAATTTTTTAGATCGTGATTATTTGACGTTATAAATCTATTTTGACCGATTTTATTGCCATTTTTTTTATACTGTTTATGATTTTCCCGTCTTTTTGTACTTTTTACAGCAATTATGGTCACTGGAGAGACTTTGTTTGAATGAAGGTTTTGACATTTTTGAGAATCTTTTAATAAAGTTATGCGATAATTCGAAAACAAAAATTGAAATGACACCAATATACTTTACAATTTTTTTGACAAAAACATTAAATAAATAAATATATGGGACATTAAAACACAGCACCATCTAGTTCCATGGTAAGCTACGGGGCTTGTGTTATAGATACCAGATAGTTGATACACTACACATAAATAACTTTAAATACATACATATTATAAGTATAAATATAAACACCCATGACTGGAGTACAAACATTCGTGCTCATAACACAAATGAATGCCCCCAGCGGGACTTGAACCCGCGACCGCTTTCACAGCAAGTAGGGTCACTACAAATTGAGCCAAACGTGTCGTCAATAGTATACGTATATCATATATGTATACTGTAGTCCTAAATCGCACTTCTTCGAGTGTGACCCAAAAAAAGTTTAGCAGTATGATACCCTTGATTTAGACTCTTCTTTGACAAAGTTTTCAAATCAGCATGAAAGTTATAAAGTGCGCTCCGTTTGATACTAAATTTACTACATCAGTGCACATACTAGAACGGTCTAGCTGTTTAAGACAGGTATCATATACTCGTGCTTTGAGAGGAAAGGAGACTTAAGACACGTCTTACGAATTTTATGTACTTAGCCTTTTAACTAGAAAATTATATTAAAATTATATAGATACTAAAGTTTTAGATTTAAATTTGTTTTTAAATGAAATTATATCTTTTTGGATTTTGTTACAGTTTTTTTTCTGTTTCAAATGCTTTACAGCAGTTAGTGGTCAAAGGAGAGATTAAGGTTTTATATATCTCAAAGGCCATCATATAGTTGTTACAAATAGTATCTATTCACAAAACTGTACAACGTTTTAGAAGAAATATGAAAACTTCCGGAACTAAAATATGAAATACTCACCCTCGCTTCGATCGGGTGCTTCCCTAGATACGCGGATTTGTGTTCACAAGTTTATAGGTTTTAATTTTGTTGCGCTGAACTCTAATTCTTATTAGAAAATAAAAGTATCCTATGTTACTCCTTATAACATCAGCTATCTGCCAGTGAAAGTCCCATCGAAATCGGATCAGCCGTATTGGAGATTCGCCGGAACAGACAGACAGACAAAATTTTTAAAAATTGTTCTTTTCTTATAAGTACCGTATATATGTACTTTCATAATATGTATTTAGTCAAACGCTGTTATTTTGACATTACAAACGTATGGTTTTATCGTAAACTTTACGTGTATTCGCCAACCGAAAATAGCTCCAAGTTAGAACATAATTTTTACTAAAAATTTGAGGAAAACATATAGGAATAGACTTCACCTATCTTTGAAAGAAAATCAAATAAAACGTTAAAAAACAGAGGAGAAAAAGGTACTGTAATATTCTGTCTTTGCTTATCCTACTAATATTACAAACGAGAAAATTTAGATGTTTGGATGTTATGATATCTATTAAGGTAATAATAATTCACAAGTTCAGTGCGTATAAAATAAAGTTTTTTTTTTTGAATTTGTAGCTTTATTATACATAAGATCTTACTAAAGCTAACTTTTAAGAGGGTCTAATAGATTGCTAAATTTTATATGGTATGATTTAGTACTTAGGTACTAAATCATCCTTTTTTATGTGAAATACCCTAATCTATACTAATATTATAAAGAGGCAGTTTGTTTTTTGTTTGTTGGTTTATTTGTTTGTTTGTTTGTTTATTGATTTCTTTGAACGCTCTAATCTCAGGAACTACTTAATCGATTCGAAAAATTAAATTCCATTTATTGAGAAAGGCTATCATTTAGGGACGAACCCGAGCGAAGCGAGGGTGAGTCGCAAGTTTACTAAATAATGCAGAAATTGCATAATATATTTACGATGACAAGATATCAAAAAATCCATGTCCAGCCAATACATTTAATATTTTATTACACATTCTTACCATAAAATTTACGTTTTATAGAGCAATCTTCATTATTTATAAGATCACAAAATAGTGGACTTATGACGCGTGTCTGCGAAGTCCCTGGAGTGTTCTAAATATCTTAATAACGGAGTAGGTCAGGAATTCTAAGGTCACTATGGTTTGAGCCTTCCACATACATCTATACATATAATAAAATTGTAACTAAGCCGAATCTGTACATTAAATATTTTTTGGAAAATCTTATTTAAATAGACATTATTATCGATACAGAGGCCAAGTCTATAGTTTTTAGAATTTTTGTCTGTCTGTCTGTCTGTTACGGCATCACAGAAAAACCACTGGAGGGATTTTGATGATATTTGGTATGGTGATAGCTGGTTATCTGGGTCAACATATAGGTCCTTTTTATCTCGGGAACATATCTCATTTCTGAGAAAAAACATTAAAAACTGCATTGTAAGAGTATACTAATATGTAAAAACTAATAATTTGATTTTTGGTCATCTGAACGCGAGCGGAGCCGCGGGCAATGCTAGTATTATATACGTATACAACATGTATGAAGGCTTTTTAATATTTTGAAAAGATATCTTAGAAGTTAATCTAGTAGAACGGAAATTAGTGGTTTGGGGTTAAACGACTGGTGTGACATTATTTTTATTAGAAAAAAAAATACTTTCTGTGCCATCTGGCGTATATTTAACTACATGAAAAGTTGCAACAATACTCATACGCTATATCTGTACTATGAACATATTATAAAGTTTGCTTGAACGATATATAGCCCATTTATTGAGAGGCTATATATAGGTTATATATCATATAATATATAGTCTATCTATTCCATACGTTAAAACGCATTTTGGGACGAACCCGAGCGAAACGAGGGTCAGTCGGTAGTTAATCATAAAACAACAACTCTATTTTATAATAACAATTAAAAATTTCACACCAAAAGTCAATCTAAACTTAGTATGTAAATAAAAATCACTTCAACCAAAATGCGAGGGATATTCAAATTTTCGAGCCAGATGGACTTGTAAAGCTAAATAAGCAGGCCAGTTGAGATCTGCCCGTAATGTATTAACCGCATCTCAAAGACGAGTCATTTCGTACTGAGTTGCTTCGTAAAGTTCTCAATCGAAAGGCGGAAGCGGTTAAAGATATTAGATTTAGAATGATTACTAAAGTAGTTTTCTTAGTTTACGCCAAATTTTGCGTTTTATAAGAAAACTATCTTTTAGAAAAAAAAAATCGCGAATTTATTTAGATTTTTGGTTTTCGACGTTTCGAATGCTTTGCATGATCATGTTCACGGTTTCTCCCGTGAAATATTCAGTTTTTAAAAGTTGTTTTTTTTTTAAAAAAAGCCAATGTACGTAAACTTAAAAAACAAAACCTTATCTAAATACAAAATTTGATTCTAATCGTTAGAGCCGTTTCCGAGATACTCGAAATAAATTCATATACATACATATATATATATATATATACAAGAATTGCTTATTTATAAGAAACTAGCAACTCACCCTCGCTTCGCTCGGGTTCGTCCCTGAGATGTGAGGGTGATTTCTCAAACAAATTTTCATCCCCATTTTCACCCTCTTAAGGGATGATATCCGAGATAAAAACTCTTCTATGTCCTTCCCAGGGTCTCAAACTATCAGAGCCTATTCAGTACAAACAAACAAACAAAAACTATTTATAATCTCAATCTCAATCTACTATCAGAATGTACGTGGTCTTCGTTCTAAAACCAATATTTTCTATCGAAATCTTCTCAAAACTGATTATCATATAATATGCTTAGCGGAGACCTGGTTATTGGATGGGATTTTCAGCGAGGAGTTATTTGACTGTCGATACTCCGTATATAGGTGTGACAGAAACTATGAATTACGTGGAGACTCTATGGGTGGTGGAGTATTAATTGCCGTTAGACGTGATATCTCCGTACGTTCTGTGAATACTGTTTTAATAAACAATGCAGTTGCTGATGTTGTAAAAGTTAAAATAAGTCTCAACATTGAGGGCAAAACGTCTTTTCTTAATGTTTTTTCATGCTATTTCCCCCAATGCAGACTTCATTATGAAGCTCTATGTAACTTTTTTGAGTATGTTTCAAATGATATCGTTAAAGAGCCGGATGATTATTATTTTATTGCAGGTGACTTCAACATCCCAGATGGCTACGTGGGATTACAATAATTCGATGATGAATATAGTCGAAACGAATCTTAACAATCATTTAGTGTATGCGCTTTCAATGTTTTTAAATTTTACCAACTTAAAACAGTAACAACTGTATTCCCAATGTTAATGATAGATACCTAGATCTAATTATAAGTAGCTGTACTTGTATGGTTATTCAATGTCTGGAAACCCTTAGTTCAAG
The DNA here is from genome assembly GCA_947093115.1 of Brenthis daphne. Classification (NCBI taxonomy): domain Eukaryota; kingdom Metazoa; phylum Arthropoda; class Insecta; order Lepidoptera; family Nymphalidae; genus Brenthis; species Brenthis daphne. The sequence continues at coordinate 22,523,892 of OX352474.1, forward strand.
AGGATTGCCATCATCCAGCTATTGTAATAGATTGTCAAATATTTACTACTCCTATACTTAATCCACTCGCTAAAACTTTACGTCAATTTCGAAAAGCTGATTACAATATAATTAACACCAAAATCGAAGAAGTGGACTGGAATAGATTACTTTTTGATCTTGATGTCAATTCAGCGGTGGCTAAGTTTTATCATATTCTTGAAGAGATTATATCGGAGTTTGTTCCTTGTAGGGTAAATACAGGCAACAAGCAATTCCCTTCTTGGTATTCTAGAGCGCTTATTAAAATAATTTTTGAAAAACTCAAATATCACAGAAGATGGAAAGTGTATGGTAGGATTGGTGATTATCACACTTTTTAGCATGCTACGGGAAAGACAAAAAAGAGAACAGGTTGCTTGTTATGATATGCATATTTATAGAAGTGAAGAAATGATATTACAGCAAAGTAAATCTTTTGGTCTTTCGTTAAATCGAAAAAGTCTTGTAACGAGTTGCCGGCAACAATGTTCCTGGGCGATGTCTCGGCATCAGATGGTGAGAGTATTTGTGCTTTGTTCAGTAATCACTTTCAGTCAGTATACCAGCCTAACGCTTTTGACAGTGATATTAAATTTAACAATAACGTTGATCCAACTATGCATGATGGACTTGTCTATCGGTTCTGTTGAGTTAATCCCCCAGCATTGTACATAAATATTTGAAACAGTTTGGATCCTAGTAAGGGTATTGGCCCTGATCTCATCCCTCCTTTCTTTTTGAGAATGTGTAGTGTGAGTCTGTCCCATCCTCTCTTTTTACTATTTAATAAGTCTCTTAAATCTGGAATTTATGCCCACCACATGGAAGCGTTCTTTTGTAGTGCCAATTTATAAATGTGGAAGTAAACACGACGTCTCTAACTACAGGCCTATATGTAAATTGAGTGTGATAGCTAAAGTATTTGAAAAAATTATATTTGATTATATTTACCCTTTTTTAAGTTCACGTCTTATTGAACAACAGCATGGGTTCATTAAAAACAAGTCTACTGAAACAAATTTGAACGAATTTATTCATCGTGTAACATCTGACATGGACTGTGGTTGCCAGGTAGATGTCGTGTATACGGACTACTCCAAAGCTTTTGACAAAATTCCTCACTCTTTGCTTATCCGTCGACTCACGGAGGTCGGTATACACGGCGATCTCCTGCGTTGGTTTGCCTCTTATTTACGAGAGCGAAGTCAAGCTGAACTATAAAAGGATTTTGCTCCTCATTTGTGCCAGTCGCATCAGGCGTTCCTCAAGGCTCGCATCTCGGGCCTCTGCTTTTTAATATCTTCATTAATAAAATTCATTTAATATTTAAACATTCTGAAATTTTGTTATACGCTGACGACATGAAGATCTTAAGGACTGTCAATAAAAATGACGATTGTCAATTATTACAAAGTGATCTTGATAGGTTGTGCCAATTTTTGTAATAGTAATGGTCTTATTCTTAATATTAAAAAATGTAATGTCATAAGTTTTTCACGTAAAACCAATATTGTCAAATACGATTACAACTTGAATAATAATTCAAATTAAACGTGTTACTGAGGTGAGAGATTTGGGTGTATATCTTGATCATAAAACTTACTTTTTTCTAGCCATATAGACCACATTGTTGGTAAGGCACATCGCATGCTAGGCTTTATACTCAGAATAGGAAAAGATTTTCGTAATAATTCTACTTTAATTGTTCTATATAATGCTTATGTCCGTTCTATACTTGAATATGCTTCTCTTCCGTTTGGAATCCACAGTACAGTAAATATATAAATAGAATTGAAAACATCCAGATTAAATTTAACAAGCATTTATTATATAGATCAAAAAACAATAATCAGGAATTTCCTAATTTAGTCTCCTATTGGATCGCCGACGCCTAAAGGATGAACTTTTTCTATTTAAAATTATCAGAATCATGTGCATTCACCATTTCTTTTAAGTAACATTTGTTTAAGATGTCCTCGACCGCAATCAGCGTAATTTGTCATTATTTTATCTACCTAGAATAACAACTAATTATGCACGTAATAGCTTTATATACCGTTCTTGCAGATTGCATAATGAAATATTTAATGACATAGATTTATTTTCCCTTTCTTTAAATAAGTTCAAAATTTTAACCAGAAGTGTCTGTTCGTGATTTCCCCGTTTTTTTTGTTATATACTTTAATTTTTAATTTTAATAAGCTAACATATACCTACCTTAAGAATGTGTAAACGGTGAAGACTTAATTGGTGTATGTAATTTTTTATTTCTTTTGTTTATAATATGTAACATAATACTGTTTGTCTTCCAAATAAATAAATAAAAATAAATAAATAAATAAATAATATTAGTATAGAAAAATACATATATTTATTGGTTTGATATTATTATAAGCAGCAACAGAAAAATAGTATGAGTTTTTGTATTAAAATAGTTTTTATCGTCTGAATGTGCTATAGAGTAATTTAATTCCATATATCAAATGATTTCCCCGAGGTATCAGTATATCGTCACATGTTAATAGATAACTATCAAAATAATTGTCAATTTCTAACAAGGTCACTTAATGAAATGGAAAATAGACTCAATACTTTTCAAACATTGTTTGTTATTACTAGAAAATTTTCACAATTTCAATTTAAATAATATTTGTTTATATAAAGAGGAAAACTAAAGAGTTCAAGTTTAAGGATTCAAATTCAAAATATTTTATTCAACATTAAATTATTACATTTCTGAAGTAAAACTTCTTTAGAATTCTATATCTTTAATCTTCTTTAGAAGAAATAGTTGTGAATTGAAACTCGATGAAACATAAATGCGACACTAAAAAGAGACAAACACATGAATATATAGGATTAAGCCGGCGAGAGAATGAGATAGAATACATTGCCATGTTGCCATGGTAACCGCTGTTATTGTCTCATAAATATATAATATTAATAAGTTTCGATTCTACCATGTGTGAATTGCACACATACGTACTTTTTTCTCCCCGAACGTCATGAGTCTACTACCAGTTTCAGTAAAGAAGAAGATTCAGACAATGAGAAGAACTGGCGAAAGAAAATCAGATTGACGAAAAATTCAAATAAAAAGTGAAGTTACGCCACTAATACATTAAATGTTAAAGTTTCTATCCGTATGTTTGTTAGTCTTTCATGCTGAGATGGCTGATGGTTAAAATTTAGTACTTTAATAGATTAGAATTTGGAGTAGCACAGACTAGTCTATTAGGGACGTACTAGAGTATACGTGAGCTGTAGTAAGTGAATCTCGTCTACGTGAAAGCAATAAAATATCAATATTGCAAGTCACCATATAATTTTCGATCCCAGAACCCAAAGTCGCACCTTTACCGAGCTAGTGTTGTGTAATTTATTAATTATATAACTAAGAAATATGTCTTATATTATATTGAATTATATTACGAAGAGCTGACTTTAAATAAGTTTTATAAAGACGTTATGTTTGTACATAAGTTTAGTTTAGATATGGGACGTAAACTATGGAACTAGAGCGTCATTTCCGAAAATTATTTTATTAATTATTACTACACTATTTTATCCCTGTATGACATTGGCTTGATAATGGAAAATTTTAATAATTAATTCATTATATTTCTTAGACTTCTATTGGCTATATTGATTGTAAAAATCTGATGTCTGAGCGTCTAGAGGGCAAGAGGGAATCTTTAATTTAATGTTAAAGTGACAATACAAAAGTGCTTACTTTTAAATGTCATTGTCATTTGTCATTGTCAAGCACAAAAATAATAAAAAACATAATATTAAGTACTAGCGACTCACTCACGCTCCGCTCGGGTTCGTCCCTACTTACGTTTTAACGTTTTGTATCGATTTCTCAAAAATGAGATATTTTCCCGCAGTAAAAAGTATCCTATATGTTGACCCGGTAACCAGCTATTATTATACCAAATTTCAACAAAATGCCTCCAGTGGTTTTTCTGTGATGCGGTAACAGACAGACAGACAAGAATTCTAAAAACTATAGATTCGGTCTCTGTATCGATAATAATGTCTATTTCAATAAGATTTTCCAAAAAATGTTTAATGTACAGATTCGGCTAAGTTACAATTTTATTATATGTATAGATAATTATTATTTATAAATAAAACTATTATTTCGGATTATTTCGCGGATTTTTGGTTTTTGGTTCCCAAAAACAAAATAAATCCGCGAAATAATCCGAAAAGATAGTTTTATTTAAAAATGTCAAACATTCGCGTAAATCTAAGAAAGTATTATTATTTATAACTTTTTTTTTTAATGAATTATTAATATTATTCTTATCGCTAAATAAATAATTCTTATTTGTTTACTATCAATTTTGAAATAATAATTAAAACATTATAGAGATACTCATTACTCGTATGTACTTTAAATAATACGCTTGTCTAAAACAAATCCACCTTCGAATAATACTCTAAACTTTGTTTTCGTTAACATAAGTTAGATACTGTTTATATGTTCTTGACACACGATAAAAACTAGAAATAGAAATAAACTTGTAGCGCCCAGATTTCATTTCCAATAAGTGAGTAAATACTACATATACATGAGTTTATGCATATGTAATAAAATTCCACAAACAATCTTAGATTTACCTTTTCAGCAATTTAAAGACTTAAAAACATATTAGGGAGTAAAGCATATTATTACTCTATACTCGTACAAGAGTTTGTTGTTGATAGAAATGTGTGAAATAAATAAATATAAAATAAATATGTTGGGACATTAACGCACATCACCATCTAGTTCCAAGGTAAGCTACGAGCTCTGTGTTATGGTACCAGATAATTGATACACCACACATATATGACTTTAAATACATACATACATACACATTTTATAAATATAAACACCCATGACTGGAGTACAAACATTCGTGCTCATCACACAAATGAATGCCCCCAGCGGGATTCGAGCCCGCGACCGCTGACACAGCAGGTCACTACAAACTAAGCCAAACGTGTTCATATGTAATAAAATTCCACAAACAATCTTAGATTTACTATTTCAGCAATTTCAAGACAAAAAAATATATAAGGGAGTAAAGCATATTACTATTCAAGAGCTTCTTGTTGACGGAAGTGAGTAAAATTAAACAGTGATTCGGTTTTTACAAGGGCAATTGTCGAGTTTTTGGCCGTCTTTTCTCAGTAGAACTGCCTTCCGAGCTGATGGTAGCTTATTATGGACTGACTGCACTGACCATCTTAAAATTCATTACGGTTTCAAAGTGCTTGTATTTTGTATTGTAAGTAATTGAATACAGCTAATTTTCATTTCATTTCATGAATGATGAATTATAACATTTACATATCGCTAAATACTTATCACTTAAACTAGCTCATAAAGTCACTGATTCCTAGAAGACGTACGCGTTTAACTATAGAGAATGCACTGTTATACGCTTGATAGTTCAGTGGACTATGTAAATAAACGTCAATAGATGTAGGTATATCTATCTATGTTAGGTAGTAAATAGGTTCTATTTTTTTGATGAAGGTGCGATAAGAACAATCTAAGATAGATTATAATTAATATTAATAAAACCTACTTTAAAATAATGTTTTTTTTTTAATTTTATATGAGTAACCTTGCTTATATAACAGACAAGTGAATTACTACTTGGCAAAAGAATAGAGACTTATATTGAAAAAATATAAAAATAAATAAAGAGCAATGTAAACGGTCCATAAGATATTTAATATGGGACAGCGATAATCCTCTCGTCTTTGGATATTGACTCTCTCAATGTAAACAGGACGCGGGAGTTTCTGCAAATAATAATCGCTAACGTCGAATCCCGCACTTGAAACGGTCCAAACTGATTTGCACAAGACTTGTATGGACTTTGAAAAATGTCATACGAGACCGTGATTTTAGTCGAAAAATCGAAAGAATATACATACTAAAATTCATACTATATTCTTATATTTGCTTCTTCAAACAATAGCAATAAGATAAAATAAATAAATAAATAAATAAATAAATATGTTGAGACATTAACACACATCACCATCTAGTTCCATGGTAAGCTACGAGGCCTGTGTTATGGACACCAGATAGTTGATACACTACACATATATAACTTTAAATACATACATATTATAAATATAAACACCCATGACTGGAGTACAAACATTCGTGCTCATCACACAAAAGAAAGCCCCCAGCGGAACTCGAACCCGCGAACGCTGGCCCAGCAAGTAGAGCACTACAAACAAAGCCAAGCGTGTCGTCTAAGATGATGTGATTGTGAAACTCGTAAGATGAAATTGTAGACACGATTTTATCTACCTTTATGTAAATGATAAATGTAATTATCGCCAGGCAATAGCTATAAGCAATAATAGCATACGATTTCTCACTCCAAATTATACAAGAAACTCTGTCCTTCCTTAACAATAGACGGCAATTATTGAGCGCTATATTGTACTTATATCTGAATGGCATTGCCATTTATACTTATTATATTAGATCTTATAAATAATTATGGTTTTATAAATCATGCGGAAATCTGTATATTTTAACTTGTTAACAAAGACCTAGAATTTTTAGTGTTACTAATAAAAGCGAATTTTAGTTTGTCTGTCTTCATATAAATTTGGCATCAAACTAACTTAAACGGCTTAAGCAAATATTTTATTAAAATACTTTCTTATTATTTTATATTACTATGTCTACACTAAAAAGAGAATAATAAAAATTAATAAAACCGGCTTTAAAAACATTAAAAAATAACTGATTGGTACATTTACTATAGATACCTAAATTTTCGAAGTTGGTGCCAGCCGAAACAAATCAAAGCACACTGACTTCAGTTAGTTTTTAACTTTTTAGGGTTTTTTGAAGTCGTTTTTTTTTATAATTACAGCCAGAATTTTATGAAATACAGTTTGAAGTTAAGTTCACAGTCTCAAACCTTTTGTATCACAAACAAAAAACTTTAAGCATCATAGCAACGTCTTTTGTTGTAAACCCTTCACATTAAAAAGAGGCTTGTGTCCAAGAGAAGGACGTTCAAGGGACTGAATTATTCCTAACTATTTTTTGCCTGCGGCTTCGCTCGCGTGAAACAAAAGTTTTTCATAGCCTTCCCCAGAATACAATCTATATCCTTGCCAAATTTTATCAAAATATGTTCAGTGGTTTAGGCGTGAAAATATAACAGACAGAGATACTTTCTCATATATAATATTAGTATGGATTATTTATTATTATTGTACTAATACTTTGTTCTATCTCAATAAAAGTGGTATTGAAGAGACAGACGAAATTGATAAGAACAAAATTATTATTAATGGGTAAATAGAAATTGCAAAAAGCTATAAGTATTTCGTGTTCATTTTGTTTATGGTTTATATGAATTTATATATATTTTTTCTGTGTATGTTTTATTTTTATTTTGATCATGATCTACGCTCATGATAACTCAATTTCCAAGGTTTACCTCTTAAGTTAAGAAAAAATCCATATTAGAAAAAATCGAGAACTACGTGTGAAATAATTGATTTAAAATTGATTTTGAAAGCATTTTCTTTTGATAAAAAATACTAATAATTGATAAAATATAATGTGATAATTTAAAGTTAAATAACTAAAGATTTCAATGAATGGTTTATTTTATATTAAACCTGAATCCTAAATTGTAAGTAAACCTGAAAGATTTGTTATTTTTTTTTATATATTTGAATGAATATATTTTCATTTGAATATATTTGCTTCCCGACGGATGCACCAAATTCCCTATGAAATTAAAACTTTATAATCATACTTTTTCATCGAAATCAATAGATTACGCAAATTCAATTCGGGATTCGGATCGGGAGTAAAATAAAAAAAAATAATCGTCCTGAAACTGAAGGATAAGTTTAATCTGAAAAAATCCTCGAATTTGTCTCTTTGATTACCGATTTGTAGAAAATTTCTCAAATGTAGAGTTGGCGTGAGGAATGACAGAGAAAAATGTTATAATTTCGCTTTCAAATATGAGATTATTCGTCAGAGATATAGTCGCTTTCAGGCTTACGTGCTTGGGTTGCGGATTCGATTTTCTCAAAGGGAAAATATTTTCAATAAAACAACACAAATTAACACGTAAATATACCCAACTGATTTACATAGGTATATTGAGTGGTTGTGGTATTATTTATTTAATTCTAGTAAAGAACATTCATACCAAGTTTCAAGTAATTCTGATCATAAATATTTTTTTGGATTATATTATAACGTGTTTTCCCGTTGAAATAAAATAATCTCCCGTATTAAAAAGCAGCCTATGTTACTTTCCAGCTCTCCAACTATCTCCACACAAAACATCACGCCAATCTGTCACTTTGTTTCGACGTGAAAGAAGGACAAACAAGCAAACACGCTTTCACATTTATAATATTAAGTATTGATGTAGAGCAATACTCTTTTGATAAGCACAGCATACAAAACTCTACCTTACATTTTCTGTCCAAACTAAACAATAATACGCCGCTCTATTTTTAACTTTCGATTGACATATATCAGAGTGCGTCAAAGTATAAACGTAAAAACGTAAGGCATTATCGCCTTTCAGTCGTTTTTAGATGAATGCGAAGATTTAGTACGTGATATGATTTGTGAAATGTGATTTTATACGAGTACAGTTTACATTTAACTGTATTAGTTGAGTGTTTATATAAGATCAGTACTAAAACATCTATACATATAATAAAATTGTAACTAAGTCGAATCTGTACATTAAATATTTTTTGGAAAATCTTATTGAAATAGACATTATTATCGATACAGAGTCCGAATCTATAGTTTTTAGAATTTTTGTCTATCTGTTTGTCTGTCTGTCTGTCTGTTACCGCATCACGAGAAAGTCACTGGACAGATTTTGATGAAATTTGGTATGACAAAAGCTCGTTATTCGGGTACTTTTACCGCGGACATATAGGATACTTTTTACCGCGGGAAAATATCTCATTTCTGAGAAAAAATACAAAAACTGCATTATAAGAGTATACCTATATATGTAATATGTAAAACCTAAAAGTTTGGTTTTTGGTCATCAAACGCAGGGCGGAACCGCGGGCAATGCTAGTTATAAATAAATTTCTGATTTAAATCCCATACATATATACGTACTACGGACTTACCCTTGCTACAAAGCTATACAGCATAATACCATCAATCCACGATAGGTATATCATAGTATCAAAGAATTTAATATAAAATAGTCTGAATATAACAAGTACAAAATGGAATGTTATTTAGTTTTTTCTTATAATATTATTTTTCTTATTCATATTAACAAGAGTAATTTTATATTTAGGTATTTGTGTACATATATCTATACATATAATAAAATTGTAAATGAGCCGAATCTGTACATTAAATATATTTTTTTAAATCTAATTAAAATAAACATTATTATCGATACAGAGGTCGAATCTATAGTTTTTAGATTTGTTGTCTGTCGGTCTGTCTGTTACCGCATCACAGAAAAACCACTGGAGGGATTTTGATGAAATTTAGTATGGTGATAGCTGGTTATCCGGGTCAACATATAGGATACTTGTTACCGCGAGAAAATGTCTCCTTTCTGAGAAAAAATACAAAACTATAATGTAAGAGTATTTTTATTATTATTATTGTGTTGGGTGTGGTGCCGAGGTCGGCCCTTAGCTACGTCGACCAGTTTAGGTCCATTGTAGCTCCCTTTATAATGAGTTCAAAGTTCTCCGCTTAGTCCTGTTGACTCCAGGAACTTCCAGATTTTCTGAGCGGGGAGCATCTGTATCTCTTCCGGTTGCATAATATGCTGCCCTAGATAGATACTTCTGCGGTGCTTGAGTGGACCGCACGAGCAGAGGATGTGCATAGCAGTTTCCTCTGTCTCATTGCATAGTCTGCACATTGCGGTCTGACTGAGGCCGAGGGTAAACATATGTTTATTGAGTTTGCAGTGACCAGTAAGTATTCTGGTTACTGCACTGGTTTTATACTTGTTGAGTTGAAGCAACTCTTTTGTAAACTTTCTGCGATATCCCTTAATTAGCGCTTTAGAGTGTATTTGTCCAGAAGTGGATTGCCACTCTTGAAGTGCTTGGCGATTGCAGTGAATTTTGAGAATTGAATAGGCATGTTGTTTTGCAATACCACAAAATGGTTCTGGGCCACATACTGGGGTTTCAGCACCCCTTCTTGCCAGTGCATCAGCCTTTTCATTCCCATCTATGCCTGAGTGACCCGGGACCCATCTGAGGGTAACTCTGTTGGATGTGCCCAGGACATTCAGATTTTTCTTACAGTCTTTGACCAGCTTAGAGTTGGTCTCAAGAGAATCTATAGCCAAAAGTGCTGCTTGGCTATCTGAGTTGATGTAGATATTTTGGTTTCTAAGCTTCCTCTCCAGGATGACTTCAGCACATTTGTTGATGGCGAAGACCTCGGCTTGGAAGATGGTGGCCTCCTTGCCCAGATTGACAATCATGTCAAATCTAGGCTTAAGGCCATAGATACCGCACCCTACATCAGATCCTTTCTTGGATCCATCTGTGAACCAAACATGACTGCCCTTTTTGTGAGACTCTTGGTTTTTTAGCCACATGTCCCGGTTGGGAAGATCTATTTGGTACTGTTTTGCGACGTTAAACTCTGTACTCATGCCATCGACTGGCATTTTCAGAGTTTTATGTTCGAATGTCAACTCTTTGAGTTTGTTCATATATTGCGATTGCAACTTTACATTCGATTGTGTACAGAGCCTGTAGAGGCAAGATTTAGCTTCTTTTTGCACATGGAGATATAGCGGAGCTATATCCAACAAAGCATTTAGAGCGTCGCCTGGTGCCGAATGGAAGGCTCCCGTGATGATTAGACATGCCATCCGTTGTATGCTGTCTAGTTTACTCATAGTTGTCTTTTGTTTGGTTTTGTTACACCATACGACTGAGGCATATGTTATGATCGGCCTTACCACGGCGGTGTACATCCAGAGAGCCATTTTGGGTTTGAGGCCCCACTTGGCTCCAGCCATTCGACAACATATCCAGAGGGCCATTTTGGCTTTTTGTATAATGTTGTTGAGGTGAGAGTTCCAGGTCAACTTTTGATCAATAGTGACTCCAAGGTACTTTACCTCATTTGATAGGTTAAGGGTTTTGCCATTGAGTCTGAGTTCAGTCAGCCTTTCAAGCTTCCTTTTCCTGGTAAATGGTACAATAACTGTTTTATCAGCGTTTATTGATAATTCATTTTCTCTGCACCATCTTGTGATGGTATTGAGAGCTCCTTGTAACCTGGTGGAAATTGTGTTCAGGCAGGGACCTCTTACTACTACAACAAGGTCATCTGCATAGCCCTGTATGTAAGAGTATAGTAATACGTAAAACCTAAGAATTTGGTTTTTGTTCATCTGAACGCGGGTGGAGCCGCGAGCAATGCTAGTCTGTTATATGTCACTATATTTAAATGAATCGTTTATATGCTAGTAATTTAGAATAGAACAGTATTGGTCACAAATATATGATGTTTCTCCGACCTATCTTGGTCACGGCAGCCATTTTCAATGAGACTAGCCAATAGAGAAGAAAAGAAAGATATTAAGTGCAGCGCGTATCTACTATCTATTCCTTTCACTCCCAAATTTGATGGGACGATAATTCCACATGATCGATGAGATAGCAGGCGTAGGATAGCTTTACGTGCTTTTCAAGCCACAGTGGTGAACCACCACAAATTTTTTAACTAAAAATTAAATAATAAAATAAAAGACTCAATAATTAAACTTGGGATGGCCCGGGATTCGAACCCAGGACCTCCGGATGTGCGACCGTACATGCTACTACACGAAGTTTCGAACAGTACAAAAACGTAGAACAGTGTCGTTGGACTAGATCTATAAGAATGAAATGCCCATTACCTCACCAAAAGTCAATTACACCAGCTTAAATTAATGGAAAAAAAACAAATATCCTCAAAATAAACATAAAATTTTAATTAAGAAAACTTTCATTAAAACAAATTAATATTCTCGAAACAATTGAAAATATTTTTTCTTCTAGCGCTACCCAAATCAGCTAATGTACTTTGCATACAGAAATTTTCTTCCATAACAATAAAGCTTTTCATCAATGAGAAAAATAGCGAGTAAAGTAATTATGTATTCCATACCGATGTTTGTTGTCTGCCTCGAATCTTGGGAGAAAACAACATTTGGAAATGAAGGTAGCGATATACTGAGTTCTTGAATATCATTTTAATTTACTAGCTAACGCTCACTTTCTAGACGTCTTTTGTATTTATAATATTACTAGCGACTCGTCCCCGCTCCGCTCGCGTTCCTTCCTAGATATTTTTTAACTTTTAGTATATATTTTTCAGAGATGAGATATTTTCCCGCAGTAAAAAGTATCCTATATGTTGTTGACCCGGACAACCAGCTATCATCATACCAAATTTCGTCCAAATCTCTCGAGTGGCTTTCTCCTGTTGCGTTCCCAGGCAGACAGATAAACAGGAATTCTAAAAACTATAGATTCGACCTTTGCATCGATAATAATGACTATTTCAATAAGATTTTCCAAAAAAATATTTAATGTACAGATTCGATGCAGTTACGAGTAGAATTTTATTATATGTATAGATTTACAGTTATTGTCATTTTTTGGTAAATCCTCAAGATCATTCTGTGTACCTACTAAATTTTATCCAAATCTGTCCAGCCATATCAGTGTGAAGGAGTAACAAACATACGTATATACAAACATTCACATTTTTTTACATTAACACACAGCACCATCTAGTTCCATGATGAGCTACGAGGCTTGTGTTATGGATACCAAACAGTTGATACACTACACATACATAACTTTAAATACATCTTATATATAAAATTTCCATGTCACAATGTTAGTTACCGTACTCCTCCGAAACGGCTTTACCGCATTTTACCAAATTTTTTATGCGTATTCAGTAGGTCTGAGAATCGGCTACTATCTATTTTCCATACCCCTAAGTGATATAATAAGGATAAGGGTGGTCCTCGCAGACCCCACCCCAGGGACGAACCCGAGCGGAGCGAGGGTGAGTCGCTAGTATATATTATAAATATAAACACCCATGACTGGGACACAAATATTCACGCTCATCACACAAGTGAATGCCTCCAGCGGGACTCAAACCCGCGGCCGCTAGCACAGCAAGTAGTGTCACTACAAACTGAGCCAATTATTTGTAATAGTAGTCCAATTTTCTATACGTATTAAAATATAGTCTGATAAAACCAGGATATGAATAATGAAACTGTTAAACGGCTAAAAATATTTTAAACTTGGGCTTATTTGTAGGTGACTTAAAAAACTCAAATTTTGTAATCAAAGAAACATCATAGAAAAAGTTTGATAAAATAGTTTAATTACATATTATATTATTGTTCAAAGATACTTGCTAAATTAAAACTTAAGATGTACGAAATCTTCTACATTTATAATATTTATTTACTTGTTTGTTTGATCGTCTGCTCCTTTGTTACTTACGGCGCTTACATTCTACATTTTAAATCTACTTTGTTTGGGATATTTAGTTGAAACACATTTATTTTTATGAAAAGATTCAAACTAATTTTCTAAAAACCACTTTGAGACGTGCTTGAAGCAATTAACGATCTTTCAAGATACGCCGCTTCTGCTGTATTTTCTCTTTAATCCGCTAAGTTATTAAAAAATACGAAAAAAGAAGTTTTAAAATTTGATTTTTTTACTTCAAAGGAGTCTTGTCAAAATTAGATATACAATTATAATTATCAAAAGTATACCATAAAAGTTATGGCACCCAATTCTCTTTGTTGTAGAGAAATATGATGAAGGTACATCTATACATTATTATAATAAAATTGTAACTAAGCCGAATCTGTACATTAAATATTTTTTGGAAAATCTAATTGAAATAGACATTATTATGGATACAGAGTCCGAATATATAGTTTTTAGAATTTTGGTCTGTCTGTCTGTTACCGCATCACGAGAAAACCACTGGAGAGATTTTGATGAAATTTGGTATGACAAAAGCTGGTTATCTGGGTCAACAAATAGAATACTTTTTACCGCAGGAAAATATCTCATTTTTGAGAAAAAATACACAAACTGCATTGTAAGAGTATACTAATATGTAAAACCTAAGGAATTTGGTTTTTAGTCATCAGAACGCGGGCGGAGCCGTGGGAAATGCTAGTAATATTATAATACTATGAAATAAAAAACTCAAAGGTTCAAACTTGGCATTAATAAACCCTGACAGAATTTTGATGTAATCTGATAGTATCTATATACTGTTAATTTTTATTTAATAAATGAGAGCGCCATAAACTCAACTACGTCTCCTTTTTTTATTTTTCCTTCTTTTTCCATCTTTACAAAAAGAAGATATCTTTATTTATTTATTTATTTATTACTAACACCAACAAGGTATACATTAACAAAAACACAAAATTACAGCATGCCCACAAGTTAGGAGTCTAAATGTTATCTTAATTATAGGTGTTACACGCATTGCAAAGAAACACGTATGCAACTAATGGAGAACAATAGGTACATGCAAAAAAAAATACACCAGACAATATAATCAAAAATAAATAGATTTGAGTTAAAACATAATTCATTAAAATATTAAAAGTACAGTTAAAATTATATAAAATACGACAGAAACAATTAAAAATTAATAATACAGATGGAAATACGAATCTTTCTTCGTAATATTCTCAGATTAATAGATTGAAGAAAACTGGTGAGATTGGATTTGAGAGTGGGAGATGTTCTTAGTATTACAAACCCACATAGCTTATTATTAGTAAGCTATGGTTACTGTTTTTATGCCATGGATTAGAGCATGAAAAGGCAGTGGAAACCCAGTGGTAACCAGCTTGCATGGGAAATCAAGATGTCGCCTGAGTACTTATTTGTTCAAACGATCAAGCCACCAATACTTGTTGTAGTTTTCAGCTGAGTTTTTCCGATAAAAATTTTAAAAACAAAATTCTGTTTCTAAGATTAATTAATATGTATAGATAAAATATTTTTTTGGGCTTTCTTAAAGTTTCTTTTTTTATTTTATACCAATAGAATTAATATTCAAGAATAAATAATCTACACATATAATAAAATTTTAACTAATCCGAATCTGTACATTAAATATTTTTTGGAAAATCTTATTGAAATAGACATTATTATCGATACAGAGGCCGAATCTATAGTTTTTAGAATTTTTGTCCGTCTGTCTGTCTGTTACCGAATCACGGAAAAATCACTCGAGGGTTTGTGATGAAATTTGGTATGGTGATAGCTGGTTATTCGGTTCAACATATTTACATACTTTTTACTGCATTTGCACTACATACATAAGAACTGTCATTCAAAATACATATTTTATTTGTATTTATATTAAATGAGAATCGAATCCACATTTTACAGCGTGCTAATAGTTAACCATTCACTTTTAAAGTGAAAAGTTTTAAGTTAAATTAAATGAATCATTTCAGCCTGCTACATATTGCAAGTCAAATACAGGCTGGTTGCGCGGCTGACCGCTCACGTCTCATCGATATAGCAGTTATGCACCGACTATTTCGTCATATTAACTCTTATAAATTACATTTTGTTATTTATGAAACTGAATAACATATTAATATATTATGATATTGTTATTTAACCGAAATACACATGTACGATGGTATATGCGTGAGATTATAGTAAAAATTAACTGTAAGATAAATAAATAATATAAATAAATATCAAGCGGCACTTGAATCCGCGACCGCTGGCACAGCAAGTAGGGTTACTGCAAACTGAGGCAAACGTGTCATCAATTAACTACTATCTATATTTAAATAATTTCATCATCACCAACAGCAGCCAGCCACGATTTCAGCCAATGCGGACAATATCAATGAGATTAGCCAATTGCGTAGGAGATATTATAGTGCAGCATGTACATATGTGCACAGATACAAGTGCACTATCTATTCCTTTCACTCTCAATCTACGAAGTCATGACAATTCGATACGACTGGTGAAATATCAGACGTAGGACCGACGGTTTTACGTGCTCTCTTAGGCACGTGGGTGACACAGCGCCAACTTCCCAATTTTTCCGGACTGTTACTCTGAGCAGAAAAACTCAATAACTAAACCTGGACTGACCCAGGACTCGAACACAGGACCTCCGGATCTGCAGCCGTACATGCTATTTACTACACCACCGAGGTAGTTTACGGAGTTTAATGAATTTGATACACAGCCGTTATAATAAATCTGCCCTAACTTGAGGAACTATTACCGAGTTATGCTATTTATTTCCGAGCCCCATCATCAGATCGGGTTAGTAGTAATAAATTATTTTATTGCTATCCGAATATACACGCAGTTTCAAATTGATATCTATAGAGATAATTAAAATTGAAGTGTCTGTTTGTAATGTCAAAAAAATGCTCTTTACTAAATGTATATGGGATTATATACGATAGTTATTAGAAAAATTCAACTTTATTTTAATTTTTGTCTGTCTGTTTGTTCCAGCTAATCTCCGAAACGACTGGACTGATTTTGACGTAAATTCCACAAGCAGATAGCTGATGTTATAAGGAGTAACTTAGGTTACTTTTATTTTAGAAAAATAATTAGGGTTTCTTCGCATTTTTAGTATTAGTATGGATAAGGGTTTCATTTGTACCTTTTGCTACGGAACCCCAAAAAATAATCGTGACAATCGGTGAAATATACATAGAAATATATAACAATTTTTGAAGTCGGTCAATTATAGTAGAATTGTTAATCCGGAACTAAATAAGTCACTTAAATTGAGCAATTTCTAAGTTTGATATCGTATTATATTTGCCGTTCTAAGACCAACTATAAGTTATTGCGGCATTAGCTTTAGTTGAATTCCTTTAGTTATAAAACAATTTTGATAATCACATACATTTGTTTTACAAATTTACATAACAAATGCATGTCGTTACCAAATTTGAATACAAAAATTATATTTCCATACTAATATAGCAAAGAGGTTCAATGTTAAGACATGTTTGGCAAAGTTACGTGCTTACATATTTCGAAGTGTTCTTCTCATTTTCTTTCTTATATGTGATTTTTCTTTGACATTTGAATTTCTTACAATTTTCCAAATTAGATCTTAAAATATGAATAATTTATTGTATATATTTTGCATGCTTAGTTTGCAATGTTACTTGTATATGGACTCTATTTTTGTTTATTACAATTATGTGTTAGTAGCAGAACCCACGGCTTAGGTTGCGATAAAACTTTAAAAAAAACTCTAAAAGGGTAGGTTTCATAATTTCATCCCCTCTTTTATCCCTGTATGGGATGAATTCCCAAAAATGCTATAATATGTATTTGTTCAATTATATTGAAGAGCATTAATACCAAGTTTCAAGTAATTCTGATCATACGTATTTTTTTGCGTTGTGTTATAACGAGTTTTTCCGTGGGAATGAGATAATCTCCCGCAGTAAAAAGTTTTTCACATTAATAATATTAAGTATGGATATCACAGATACCTATATCATGTAAATAATTGATTTTTTTAACCTTGGGAAATCAATTTACGGATATCACCTGCAAAAATACAGGTAGTGTGGAATTGAACGGATAGAAGATACTACTATCCACTAAAGCCTGAAAGAACCTACCTCGTCTTAATGGAATGCCGCAGAATTGCTTATACTCTCAACCATTACACCCTGCCGAAGCATATATTAATCGAATAATACTCAAAAAAACATTAGTAGTATTAAACTGTTTCAAAAGAAAAGTCGGGATAAATGTTATTGTAGTGGACTGTATTTATTTTTCTTCCTTCGATGTAATAAAACACTTCTTGATTATAACTTGCTTTTATTTTCCCTTTTTACAATACTTGAACTGAAGAGAACTCAATACTGAATACTGAATACTGAATAGAACACTTTATTCAACTGAACTGAATGATTTGCATACAAAATGCCCTACACTTATTCTAGCATAAACACTGGCAATAGGTATACTACTAAACGAGATAAAATAATTTCCTTAATTCTAATTGGTTGCTTTATACAATGCAAGGGGGGGGCATCTATTGCGCGTACATTATACTATTGCGTGCACATAGATTCATGAGAGAGAGAGACGGGACATATGCTACTATCGCCGTCGGGGGCGGTCGGGATCCGTCGGGGTCCGTCGTCACTCGTCGTTGCTCGTCGTCCGTAACAGTTATTGTTACTCTTACCTAAGCCGAACATTTTAGTCATTTCTACAAATATGTATACTGAAATTTTAAATAAAACTATCTAACTAGCGGATTTATTTTGATTTTTGGTTCCTGACGGTTCGAATGCTTTACAGCAATCATGGTCACGGGAGATTAAGGTTGTAGACGTCTCAAAAGTCATTTTATAGTTGTTACAGACCGCACATACGTAAAAAATTAAGCATGTATGAAAGAAAATCGAACCTTGATCTTCAGCACTGTGCTTAGACTCAGAGTACGCTATTCTATCAGTCGTCACTATATCGTAAAAGAATTCATTTTATAGAATTACTTGTGCACAACATGCGGCGAACTGAACGATATGGACTGGATCCAATCGAATGCTCTTCGAAGAGTAAACTACATGAATTGTCAAACCAATATATTTCTTACTACTTGAAAAGATTTATTTAACTCAAATCTCATTGCTTTCATGTCCAACTAGCTTCTATTACTTTTGCTTATGTAATTCCAATATCCTCGAAGTATAACGTATGTATATTTTATGAATAGGGGCTTACATTTATATTTAACTAGCGACTCACTCTTGCTCTGCTCGGGTTCACCCCTACGTACATTTTAACGATTAGTATAGATTTCTCATAGATGAGATATTTTCTCGCAATAAAAAGTATTCTATATGTTGACACGGATTACCAGATATCATCATACCGTTTTCGATCGTCGAGTTTCGACTCAGAATTTTATTATATGTACATATAGATAATAGTAAAAAATAAGAAAAAATTAAATAAAAAGGTGAAAACAAGTTGAGGAAGAAATATAGTATTTTGCAATCGGAGACATACATATTTCGTCCTTGCCTCGAGATGTATTTATTATTTATAAAAAAATCGGCGGAATAGACGTAACTGGCTTACACAATTTTAGTAAGACTTTTACCCATAAATAGAGAATTCTGATAAAAGATACAGAAGCCACTTTTATAATCGTTATACGAGAGAAGTCGCGGGCTTAGTCCAAAATAATGTAAAACAAATCAAAATTTGCTCTAAACAGTATTAGAACATGAATGAATGAATTACTCTTTATTGTACACCCACAAAGAGAAAAATAAAATATTCAATATAATATAGAAGAAGGTATAAGAGGCGGCCTTATCGCTAAAAGAGCGATTTCTTCCAGGCAACCTTTAGTTGTAGGAAATAGTACTAAGATGGAAGGGGCGCGAATAACAAATAAAGAGACAAT
Organism: Brenthis daphne; assembly: GCA_947093115.1. Classification (NCBI taxonomy): domain Eukaryota; kingdom Metazoa; phylum Arthropoda; class Insecta; order Lepidoptera; family Nymphalidae; genus Brenthis; species Brenthis daphne. The sequence continues at coordinate 22,543,441 of OX352474.1, forward strand.
AGAAAGATTATATATTTATACATATACATATACGTATCACATAAATATATAATATAATACACAAAATAAATACAAGTAAAATATAATTAACCAATACCTAAATACTATGATGATGTTCTCCTAGCCGATTCCGGCTACGGCGGAATCTCATTGAGCGTAGGAGACATTATAATGCTCAAGTGTACGCGCAGACACAAGTGCACTCTCTATTCCTATCACTCTCATACTCCGGTGGGGCGACCACTCGACACGACCGGTGAGAGTTAAGGCGCAGGACCGACGGCTTTACGTGCTCTCCAAGGCACGGGGGTGAAACACCGCCCACTTCCCAACTCCGAGCTGTTACTGAGACTTACTATACAGAAAGACTCAATAACTAAATTTGGCCCGACCCGGGACTCGAACCCAGGACCTCCGGGTGTGCGGCCGTACATGCTAGCCACTACACCACCGAGGCAGTTAAATACTATAACTACATATATAAATACTATACCCATATTATACATATATAAATATAAAAAAGGCAAATTTAGCAAGAATTATACTAAATTTCATATTGAAGATAACAATAATACAAAAAAAAAAACATGTAAGTTTAACAAAAGCTTATTATATTAACTCAGAACAAAATGATGATAAAGAGGTCCGACATCAACTCATAGTTCTTTATTAGCAGTCAGTCATCTACAAAATCGCATTCCGTAGCTGACCGACATTCACTCCGGTTGTAGACAGTAAATTATAAACTATGTATATTTGGTTTACCGATACATTTGTTTTGGGTTTCTGTAAATTTTGGTTTATTAGTGACATTAATATATTAAATTTATGCGTATATCTGTATAAATATTTATATGTATTTACTTGTATTGGTGGTCCATTATTGAAAATTTGAGGAAACATATTATTATAATAACATATTAATCTTAATATATATAATTCTTCTGTACATGTGTTTGTTAACCTACTCCCCCTAAAGAACTGGATCGATGAAATGGATGAAATTTTGTGTGTATATTTGAATGGGCTCCTGGATGGTTTGAAAACACAAATGGACCGCGCTGCAGTCGTTGTGACACTGATCATCTCCTAAACGGCAGGGACGATTTTAATGATATTTTTTGTGTATGTTCGAGTAGGTCCCTACAAGATTTGAATTAACAAATGGACCCAGTAGGAGGCGCTGCAGTCGCTGTGTCACTAAATTTTAATAAAAGACTCCATTTTCCGAGTAATTAATAAATTTAAATTGTTGATTAAATAAAATAAAAATCGATGTGTGTATGTATATTTCCTATAGACTCCAAAACAGCTAAAGCGATTTTGATGAAATTTTCAGGTAATAATCTTTAGATTAGCCCAGCGGGTGATCCTGTCAATTTTTTTGCGTTATAATTATAAATTTACATTTTTGTACAAAAAATCTACTCTTTTACATACAATTAAATATATATCTGATATAAATGTATATTTATATGTACGAGTACTTGCAATACAATTTTTTGTACATAACCATCATTATAATTTTATGAACCACAATATCTAAACACAAACAACTAACGGTTTCCATGATAACACTAAAGCTAAATAGCTACGAAACAATAAAAAAGAAAATCTGTTGACAGAGGAGAAATAAGTACTGAAATTTTTGGTCTTTGCCTATTTATATATGTATATTTCAATAACTAGTCGTCCACCCTTGCTTTGTTCTCGTATCTTCTTATATGTATGTACAATATTCAACTCAATCACCTCTCTTATTATAATATGTCGCAGCTAAATTGTAAATACCGTTAAGTTATAATTTTCCGCAGTTTTGTCAATCCTTTTCTTACAATATCACGGGACAGACATATTGAGATTTTTTAGATATATTGTAATTTAAGGCTTTAACTAAACAAAATCAGTGAAATTGTAACTATCCTAGTTAAATTCTCAATCGTAGCAATACTAGAATGTGGTGAGAAGCCTCGGTCCGTTTTGATTGGTCGATTCACTGAAATTCAAAAACGTAAACATTGAAGCGTGCTCGCACATACATGTGTTTATTTAATTGTGTCAAGGCATTAATTACTTTATAAGCTGTAGGTATGAGATAGTAGGGTAGAATCGGATGTTCTACAAGACCCCAGTCTTACTAATATTATAAAGTGAAAGTTTATATGAATGTTTGGATGTTTGTTACTCTTGAACGTTGAACGGATCTGGATGAAATTTGGCACAGAGATAGATTATAGTCTGGAGTAACACATAAGTATAGGCATTTTTATTCCCAAAAAAATCGACATTAGAGCTTGAAAAATTCATATGTATAAAATCTAAGTCGAATATTTATTAAAGAGAAGATTAATTATAAGTAACAAGCATATACATATATAAAATAAGACAATGTAGGAAACTAAATTGAATGTTGAATTGAAAACTTATTATAATATTATATATTTCGTTTTAATTTCTTTTATATTGTTATTTTAATAAATAATAAAAAAATATATTATAAATAAATAATTGTTATAGAAAAATAATAACTTAACTTGTATATCTATCTCTAGTATTCTCTCAGTGTACGCCAATCTTAACTAACTGGGTAACAAACAAGGCAGACCCGGAATATTAAACGTTTTTAATTCTACTTGTTACATTGTAATTGGGCTGTTTGCTCATCATCGTATTGATACTGGAAGTTTGTGCAATTGGATTTAGTTAGTTAGTGCGTCTAATTGTTTTAGAGTTCCGTCTAATTTTCTAGTAAGTTCTCTTTGAATTTAGTTGATTTATGGATTTTCTTTATCTCCCCCGATGTATGTTCATCTTGTTGTGGTAGGGCGACTCATTAGCAGCTGGCAATCCAGCCGGGTATGAAGCCAAGATATACATTGAGATTCAACCCTCCATAATCGGTGGTATACCTTGCGGTTTGCTCCTGGTACTTACTTGATATCAGAGTGGACCGTGGAACCTTGGTTGTTTTAGTCTGCTTCGACTTGCCAGCTGTCGGGGCGCCATCATTCATCATATTAAAAAGACAAAAAAATGTAACAAATTTTTTCCAAATTGTACATATCATTTCAATAGCATGAAGGAGTGACGTACGTACACACTTATATACAAACTTTCACGTATACATATAATAGTAGCGTGTAGTGAGACTTCCAAAATTCCTGCTTACTACGCATGTCTATAAAGTGCTTATCAGAGGAGTATAACTTTAAATATAGATAATGTCTTTAATCCAGAATCGAAAGGAAAACCTCAGATAAAAGGGTCAGTGACAGCCACATGACCAAACGTCTCGTCATTATAGAAATTATACTTCGAAAACATGTCCCTTCTCCTTAACTCTCCAAGTTGCAAGAAAACTTTTTTATTAGAGAGTAGAATTTATTAAAATGCATAGAACTATAAGGATAAAGACAAGGAATATTTGAACTTTCATAGTACAAATATAAGGAATCGACAAAATCTGGAAAATATAATGAGTAAAACTATTATATACAAATGTTAGATGAGTTTAAAAAAAGTTACAAAAGTTATTTTTCAGTAAATTGACTTAAAAAATTAATATATCTCTTATCTTGAAATGATGATTTTTTTTATTTTCGATACTAGAAATAAAAGATTATAATATTATATACAAATATAATTTAAAGTATTTTTTTCTTATACTATTTTATGTATAGTGGAGTCATAGTGCTAAGCTCTTCTTAAACACCCCGTCTTATCACCTCTACTGGTGACAGGAGGGCTGGCGCATTTTTCGCCCAAAGAATCGGCATTGCCATTCAACGGGGGAATGCAACTAGCATTCTTGCCACTATTCCACGCGGACATGACTTGTACAGTAATAACTAAGTGTACATATGCTTTCTATATATAATTAAGTATATCAAATTACATTTTTATCACATCGAAATTATAAATTGATTTTTTTTAATTAAAATTACATAATGCGTTTAAATTAACAAAAATAGTTATTTAGACTTATATAATAATAATTATTTAGACTTAAAAATTGGCACGACATCGGCTAACATTGAATCATTTTAAAAAGGTCAATCAATATAAAATAAGATAGCGTACAGATTAAAAAGTTTCAATTTCAGATCAAAAAATGTTTGCTCAGGCCGGCACCGGAGCTCGGCTTTTTAGTTAACTTTCCATTATTTGCCACTGTTTGTTCAGGAAGACGATTTCCTGTGCCGATGCCGTTTTAGACCAAGTGGTAAAATAAAATAGAGGCTGCACACCAACTTTTTTTATTTCCACATTAATTACATGAGGTTTAATAATAATTATAAGATGTTATTCCTTTTATAATTATAATTAAAGCTTTGAAAATTTCTTAGGTAGTTAAACGTCGGATAAACCTCTGATATTCTCATGTGCGAATCATTTCCAACGTGATTACCACTTGTCTTAAGGTGAAGGAAAACATCGTGAGGAAACCTGCATGTCTGAGAGAACCTAGCAAGTTTTCAAAAGGCATGTAAAGTCCGCCAACCCGCACTTGGCCAGCGTGGTGGACAATCCTCCTCATATTGAAAGGAGAGCTACATGCATACATATTATATATTTATACTAATATTAAAGATTATTAGATTTCAACATAAGATCTAAATATAAATTAAATATCCTAACAATTATGAAAACGCAGTCAAGTATTGAAGGGAACCACAAATCGCTAGATTGACCACTAATTTCTATTCAACTGTTCAACAAACACTGACCAGCCTCTGTTTATGTTACAATTTGTTATTGTAATGTTAAGTTTGTTTACTTTAACGGATAAAGTAAAGTCGATAATCAATCAAGTATAAATATGAATAACATAATACAATATTTCACATCAACTATAGTTGTTATTACATTTAGTTTCTGATATAAATAGTAAATGATATTTTTTTTTAATTTCCACAATTATTTCTATAATGTATTACTTTTTTTTTCATTACTTTATACCCTAGGTTCAATACCGATATGACCTTTGTCTAAGCCTATTGGCATTTACATTTCATTTTATGGCTAGATGCCATATAAAAAAAGAACTTTAGAAAGAAAATAGTATTTTGCATCACTGCAAACGTATCTTGGTTTGTCATAGTACATATCTCTAGAAAATACTATATAAAAAGTTTATTTACTAGTTTCTAGTCAGTTAAATATTTGAGTTGTTTAAACCAAACTTGTGTAGCATTTAACAAAAACTTTTTAACAAAAAAATAAAAACCGACTTCAAACAAAAGCACTAAAAAGTAAAAAATAACTGATTGGTAGTTTTCATTTTCTATACATACCTAATCAAATATTTTCGAAGTCGGTGTGCTTTGCTTTGTATGGGCTGTCACCGATTTCGAATATATTTGATTAAGTATGTATTTAATAGGTAGGCTTTAATTACTTAGCCAAAGCACACCGACTTCGAAAATATTTGATTAGGTATGTATAGTAAATGAAAACTACCAATCAGTTATTTTTTACTTTTTAGTGCTTTTGTTTGAAGTCGGTTTTTATTTTTTTGTTAAAAAGTTTTTATTTTTCCCTTTTGAGTGTAGACAGTAGTAGAAAAGTAAGGATTCTAACGTGTTAGGCTTGTCAAATCAAACAAAATAAGCCCAAACTCAAAGTATCTACTATTAGCCGTTGAAGAGTTCCACCTATCCACCTTCTGGCCTTGCCATCAGATCAGGTCAACAATACCGAACCACTGTACTATCAACGGAAATAGAAATACTTGCAAAGTTTCAAGTCAATATGACAATTAGAAGTAGGTTAAATTCATCATTAGTAGTTTTTCCACCCTTAGGGGTGGTATTTTTTTTTGAAATTTAAATGGGACCAATCTGGAAGTATACCCTTTCAAACGACACAAAAATTGTCAAAATCGGTTAATAAATGACGGAGTTCTGAGGTAACAAACATAAAAAAAAAAAAAAAACATACAGTCGAATTGAGAACCTCCTCCTTTTTGAAGTCGGTTGAAAATTAAGCGCAGTGCTTTCATGTTACATTAGCCTATCTACTTATATTATATACTAGCATTTCCCGCGGCTCCGCCCGCGTTCAGATGACCGAAAACCAAATTCTTAGGTTTTACATTAGTATACTCTTACATTGCAGTTTTTATATTTTTTCAGAAATGAGATATTTTCCCGCGGTAAAAAGTATCCTACATGTTGACCTGGATAACCAGCTGTCACCATACCAAATTTCATCAAAATCCCTTCTGTGGTTTTTCCGTGATGCAGTAACAGACAGACAGACAGACAGGCAGACAAAAATTCTAAAAAAACTATTGATTCGGCCTCTGTATCGAAAATAATGTCTATTTTAATAAGATTTTCCAAAAAATATTTAATGTACAGATTTGGCTTCGTTATAATTTTATTATATTATGTATAGACTACTTTCCACAGTACGCCCAAAATTATCCATTCTCTCTTTCTCCCATAATACTAGATCCATTTGGTAAATGAACTAATAATAGTTTTCCTTATATATACAGTTAATTGTCTACCATAATCACCGTATAACTTTAGTTAAATTTCGCCAAATAATTTAACGCACTCGCTAACGTTAATGTCATTACGCCCGAGCTCTTGATCGTTAAACAAGCGTTAAACTTTCCGTATTTCATTAATTTTGACGATACTCGAATGTATTTGATGCTTAAATTTTATAAGGTCTGCTATTGGTATTGAAAAGCTTTTATTCATTAATCGATCGTAACTGACTGACTCTAATTGGAGGATTTTAGTTTATCTAGAATTTATACCCTTGAAATGAATTACTTTATACGGCTTGGCTTTGCTTTAACCCCACTTTAACTAAAAATTAAGCTTCCGTAAGTATATTTGGAAACGAAAGCTTATAGTACTCTTTAACTTAAATTATATGTATCCAAAGAATAGCTGTCATATACGGTGACTAATTCAAAGACCGTAGATTCGACTGCTAGATACGGCCAAAAAAGAAAAAATATGTTCGTCCACTATACATTCCTAAACCAGTAATCCGATGGTGATTAAACTCTCGTGTTCTGATAGGGTACACTACATAGACCTGCGAATCTTCCTGGCAAGAAAAAGATTTTTTATTAGTCGTTTGTCTATTTTTTTTGTTGGGACATAAACATACAACACCACCTAGTTCCATGTTAAGCTACGAGGCTTGTGTTATGGATACCAGATAGTTGATATACTACACATATATAACTTTAAATACATACATATTATAAAAATAAAAACCCATGGCTGGAGTAGAAGCTTTCGTACTCATCACACAAATGAATCCCCCCAGCGGGACTCGAACCTGCGACCGCTGCCACAGCAAGTAGGATCACTACAAACTGGGCATATATTAACATAGTGTACCTGTAAGGTCAAACTTAATTATTTTATATCCTCTGAAGTATAACAATATCGACATTCAATTACCGTAGATATCATGAAACTTACACAAACACACATAAATTGAACACCTTAATTTTTAAAGTCCGTGAAAACTTTTAAAACGATTGGTTGGTTAAAAACTCGTGTACCATCCTATAGAAAAGAAAGCAAAGCAATACAATCGAAAGAAACTCTACACCAATAACCGCCAGAATAACGTGTCCCTAAAAATAAAATGGCAAAAATATACAGAATGTAATTTTGAGACGACACGATCGAGGAAACCATCTGTGCCTGTGTATTGTTCTCTACGTGCCTGAGATACATTGTATAGGGATATGATATGTGAAAGTCATTTTGAATACCTGACAGAATATCTATATATTTGAATTATTCCTTAATGTTTAGTATTATTGAAAATTTACGCCTAATCCGCTGATCAGATTTTGATGAAATTTGGCTAAGATATAGATTACATCATGGAAATAGCTACATTGTATCCCCGCACCGCTTACCTATCATACCCTACAAGACTACACAAATAATTTGTAGCGCACAAATTAATTTGACAGGTCTGGCGGTGAAAAGTGGTTAAAACTATATTTTTCCTTCGAAAACATAAGAACAGACATTAAAATAATTTAAAAAATCAAGAATATTAGTTGTTTTCTATACAAAAAATAGTTATAGCACTACTAAGAGACAGCCAAAGCAGCTGTCCTTATTGTTCATGTCGATAGTTATTTAAAAAATAAACGGGGTTTACAAGACAATCTACAATTATTGCAGAATAGAAATCTATACATATAATAAAATTCTAACTGAGTCGAATCTGTAACTTAAATATTTTTTGGAATATCTTATTGAAATAGATATTACTATCGATACAGAGGCCGAATCTATAGTTTTTAGAATTTTTGTCTGTCTGTCTGTTACCACATCACGAAAAAACCAATGGAGGGGTTTTGATGGAATTTGGTATGATGATAGTTGGTTATCCGGGTCAACATATAGGATACTTTTTACTGCGGGAAAATATCTTATCTCTGAGAAATGTATACTAACCCTTAAATATTATATTTAAGTGACAATTTATATCGTTATGTCTTAAAATAATAATATGGCATTTTCCAAATATTTTATTTAATTTCTATTTTACAGCGATTGTAGATAACTTGTCTAAGCTCAAAATTTCCTACGATTCAATCGTGTATGTGATCTTTAGATGGATATACATGTATACACAAAAAATATTTATTACTGAAGTAGAAAACATGAAACGCGAGCGAAAACTCAATATTTTTATTTTTACCACTACAATTTTCTATCGGTGCAAACGCAACAAAAATCAAAAGTGAACATCGTGGAATATTTTTCACCAAAGAGAGCAATTCTGTACGCTTTAAAGCTTATATAAAACAAATAAAAAAGTCCGGATACGATATTGTTAGTTACTGCTTCGTTTCTGATATTAGAAGATATAAGAATATTAAATTTGTGACCTCTCTCGGTGGCCTCTGGTTCGGTGATCTTTGGCGGTGTTTCACTCCCGTGCCTCGAAGAGCACGTAAAGCCTTCGGTTCTGCGCCTTAACTCTACCGGTCGTGTCGAAGTGTAGAAAACCAAAAAAATTGTAAAATTATTATATCTATGCGCATACGTTATAATCGTTATGTCACGTGGTCAGGCTATTTAAGATTCACACAGCTATTGGATATGAGAAAGCTGTTTAATATTTTTTATGTGTATACTTTTCCTCACGCTGTATATACGTACATACGTTTGTGTTGTTGTCGTAACAAACACACGCACATACACGCGTTAAAATTTCGCATTTAATTCGTCCGATAAGAAATTAATTTCTATTTTCAACCGACTTCAAAAAGGAGGAGGTTCTCAATTCGACTGTATGTTTTTTTTTTATGTTTGTTACCTCAGAACTCCGTCATTTATTAACCGATTTGGACAATTTTTGTTTTGTTTGAAAGGGTATACTTCCAGATTGGTCCCATTTAAATTTCAAAAAAAAATACCACCCCTAAGGGTGGAAAAACAACTAATGATGAATTTAACCTACTTCTAATTGTCATATTGACTTGAAACTTTGCAAGTATTTCTATTTCCGTTGATAGTACAGTGGTTCGGTGTTGTTGACCTAATTTGATGGCAAGGCCAGAAGGTGGATAGGTGGAACTCTTCAACGGCTAATAGTAGATACTTTGAGTTTGGGCTTATTTTGTTTGATTTGACAAACCTAACACGTTAAAATCCTTACTTTGCTACTACTATCTACACTAAAAAGGGAAAAATAAAAACTTTTTAACAAAAAAATAAAAACCGACTTCAAACAAAAGCACTAAAAAGTACAAAATAACTGTTTGGTAGTTTTCATTTACTATACATACCTAATCAAATATTTTCGAAGTCGGTGTGCTTTGCTTTGTATGGGCTGGCACCGATTTCGAAAATATTTGATTAGGTATGTATTTAATAGGTAGGCTTTAATTACTTAGCCAAAGCACACCGACTTCGAAAATATTTGATTAGGTATGTATAGTAAATGAAAACTACCAAACAGTTATTTTGTACTTTTTAGTGCTTTTGTTTGAAGTCGGTTTTTATTTTTTTGTTAAAAAGTTTTTATTAAATTATATCCGCTACTACAAATTGAGCCAAACTTGCCGTCAACATCGAAAAGGAGCACCTTACGCTGTCCTATACTTTATTTCTCATCAATCGTGTCAAAAAATCATTCTACTTGTACATGAGAGTTAAAAGGAATAGAGTGCACTTATGCCTCCGCATAAACTTGTGTACTATAATGTCCCGTGCAGTTGGTTTTCAGTGAGGTTAGCCGCTGTTACCAAAATCCATTACGAGGACTTAGTTATTAACCGACTTCCAAAAAGGAGGAGGTTCTCAATTCTTCGGAATCTTTTTTTTATGTATGTTCACCGATTACTCGAAGACGCCTGAACCGATTTGGAATTTTTTGTTTCAAAGGGTATGTTTCCCAGGTGATCCCATATAAATTTTATAGAAATCAGTCGAGCGGTTTTAAAAAAAATCAACAATAAATATTTTTTTAAATAAATTGTTTAATCGAATATGTTATTAAAAAACTTTCTTCTTACAAATTACCTGCTTATTACGTCTACACTAAAAACGGAAAAATAAAAACTTTTTAACAAAAAATAAAAACCGACTTCCAGGCACTAAACTGTAAAAAATAACTAAACGGAGGTTTTCATTTAAAATATATACTTAATCAGATATTTTCGAAGATTATTTGTTAAAAAGTTTTTATTATCATATAAATAGAAAATAATGAGATGAAAGGATCAGTATCGCTAAAGCAGACCGTATCCTGAAAGATCTCCAACTCATTTCCTGGATTTCTATATCGAGTAAATAACAGTCTTTACAAGTAGGTTGTCTAAATATTTGATTTAACTTAATAAATATATTTTTATCCATACAAGTGTCACATGTCAGATAAATTTGTTATCTTTCCCTTACATAAATATAGGGGAAAATTAAGAACTTGTAAGAAAAATATTTACTGTGTATCGACTGGCACTGTTTGTGGACATCTACGACTTCGATTCTAGTTTGTGGATGTTTTTATAATGTTTTTATAATTGACATAGTTCTTTGCATATGGGCCAGGTTAGGAAAAAGCACCATCTCCCACCCTTCATCCCCCGAAACGTGCGGGGCGCGAAGCCAATAAAATGCACTGGGATATGGTCCACTTCGTGGTATTACTCTGGCGGCAAAGTGGACCATTATATGGTTTTATTATATTAATTACAGGATCCCACGACGATGGTAGTACCCAACCATCTTCTCTATTGAAGTTGGGTGTGTTTTAATTTCAATGGCTTCTCGAATCATCCTAGGGCGATATGGGTTTTCTTTCGCAAGGATTTGGGGTCTATCGAAGCGAATGTAGTGGCTTGGGCGGTCCGGACTATGTTTGCAAACAGCAGACCATCATAATACAACGTCTGCTGTTATAAAACTTATTAAAATTATAAAAATGTTTAAAATTAGAATTAACAAATACTGTAAGGCACTTCGGTGCCATTTTTAAATTATTTGAATTCATTTTGGTATTTTGTGGGTAGGCTGTCTGTAACAACTATATAATACCTTTGAGATATCTAAAACCTTAGTATCTCCCGTGACTATGATTGCTGTAAAGCAATCGAAACGTCGGGAACCAAAACTCGAAATAAATCCGCGGAAACATTCGAAAAGATAGCTTTATTAAAAATATTATCATAGTTTATACAATAATGTTATCACATATTACCATATCCAACAATTATCTTTGAATTATTAATATCTACATACATTTCCAATCGTAGCGCCTAACCAAATTGTAGATACGAACTAAATTGTTAAAGAAACAAACAAAGGTCTAAAAAATACTCTCATACTAGTTACATATTGAATGAGATAAAAAATCAAATTCAGATATAATTTCCTTAAGCTATCAAGACAAAGCGTAAGAAATATTGAAGCAGAAAATAATTTGCAAAGCCAAGCTTAAGAGATTCAGTCAAGCAAATTGAGTTCAAATTGTTATCTAAGGTACCTAAATCACTCCACCGAGCCGTTGGAACTACTTAAACCTTCAGACGTTTCGTTCTTAAACTTGATTTTTTATAAATTTTAAATAAACTTCATTTTCTTTGTTTAAATAATTTAGAAAGATATTTTTCTAAGAAAAGTCATTCAATTCTAAAAGGCATCATTTTTGGTACTTTAATAGAAATATGTATTAATTCAGCTCTATAACGCCTTATAATATGATCCATTCTCAGTGCGAGAAGGCATAGTTACCAAGTGCAGGTTGATGGACTTCACATTTCCTTCAAGAACTAATTGGACCCAGTTATGCAAAAAACAGCCATGTGCGTAAAATTACCAACAGAGTTATAGGCATTTTTCTGTCTGTTCTGTTCTTTAGGAAAGAGGCAGTAACCTTGAAAATAAAAATCGCTACAAGATCTCAGATTTGCGAGACATAAGGTTTGGACCTTATCTCTTTTGGATTTCCAAAGGTATAAAACCACTCCTTGAGTATAAGACAATAATAATATTACAATATATTATTATCATTTTTTTCTAATGTAAATTTAAGATCTGTTATTATTCAAATAAAATAGAAAGTTAATTTAAGTTTAAAGCAGACCGTAACATCGCTATACTCATTTATGGACTAAAATACTGGCTAGCTTAAGGATCCGAGGTACCTCACTTAGATGCTATGTAAGTTCTTTACTAAAGTGATGTGTTTCAAGGTCTAGTACCTAATCTCTTAGCCCTTTGTGTAGAATAGCCCTTATAATTAGATAACTATCACACATTTTTATGTTATCTGTTTTCTTACATACTTATAATTTATATAAATAGGTTGATTTTCCATACAAACTTTCATCGCCATTTTCACCCCCTTAAGGGAGTATTTCCGGGATAAAAAGTATTTTATGTCCTTCTCAGGGCCTCAAACTATCTTCTTACCAAATTATATCTAAATCGGTTCAGTACATCCAGAGATTACTCCTTACAACATCACAAACTCACAATCTCACAAACTTTAGCTCTTTATAATATTAGTATAGATGATAATAATTTATATATATTTCTACGTAAATTCTTTTTCGACATGAAACTTAACTGCATCTACATATATTCAATAACCAATTGGTTAATGTGCGAATGCAAAACTTTGCATTGTGTGTATGTTTGTTACTTCATAGTGACATGGCTGGACATTTTTGGATGTACCTAATTTAATACGTAGGACTGGAATACGACATAAACTACGTTTAATAATTAAACTTGCCAAAATAACTTGCCCAATATCATAATGAGGTAAAATTTGTAAGTTTCTATGTAGGGCTTATCTCACCAACCACTGATTCGATTTTAAAAATTCTTTCACAAATAAATATTAAGATACATTATCGTCGACTGTTATGAGCTATTTATTGAGATGAAGTGACCTCTCGGTTGGGACCGCTTGGCAAAAGAAAACGGGGAAGACCACACACACGTTGGAAGGACGAGATCATGCATATAGTTGGACCACGCTGGATAGATGTAGCGTAGGATAGAGCCAACTGGAATTCTCTGGATAGACCTTCACCTCAAGGATTCTCAAATAGAAATAATTATTTAAATGAATGTTTAGTAATGTAATTTTTAGATAAATATAAGGCTTTTTTATTTATTATTTAATTTTATTGACATTAAAATATGTTTATTGTCACAAATCATACTAACTTTAGTCGAGGTCAGATAAAAAGATGCCATTGGGATAAACTCCGAAGGAAGTGAGTGTAAATTTCTACTTATAATATAAAAATAAATAATTAAAATGAAATGAGTTTATCTAAACTCATATTATAAGCACAACACAAAAAGTCCCATTTCGGGCGCCACAAATATTAAGGCAAAACATTTCAACGAAGTTTCACTAACAAATGTTTCAAACTTCCAAAAGTTTATTTTACGTCATTTAAAAGTTTTAAACTAAATGTAAATATAAAAAAAAATGGTAATACGTTTGAGGCTTAACAATAAATCAAACCCTGTCACATACATTGTTAAATGTTCATTCTGCGTTGTAGAGAAGACTAACAATGTATATCGTTGCCAATTGAATATATTAATTTTATATAAGACTAGCATTGCCCGCGGCTCCGCCCGCGTTTAGATGTCCAAAAACCAAATTCTTAGGTTTTGCATATTAGTATACTCTTACAATGCAGTTTTTGTCTTTTTTCTCAGAAATGAGATATATTCCCGCGGTAAAAAGTATCCTATATGTTGACCCAGAAAACCAGCTATCATCATACTAAATTTCATCAAAATATGTCCAGTGGTTTTCTCGTGATGCGGTAACAGACAGACAGACAAAAATTCTAAAAACTATAGATTCGGCCTCTGTATCGATAATAATGTTTATTTCAATAAGATTTTCCAATAAATATTTAATGTACAGATTCGGCTTAGTTACAATTTTACTATAAGTATAAATATATTGAATTAATGTAATAAAGTTTATTGTTTCTCTTCTCTTCTCAATCAAATTACTGTTATATAAATGCGAATGGTGGTATGTGTGTATGTTTGTTACTCCATCACGCAAAAACAGCTAAACGGATTTGATTATGTGCTATGCAAATGCTAGAATATAATATTGTTTTTTTTTTGTTATTCTTGTATTCAGCCCTTTCCAACCGACTTCCTCTAAAAGGAGGAGGTTCTCAATTCGGCTGTACGTTTTTTTTAATGTTTGCCAGCCGATACAAAGCAAAGCACATCGACTTAGAAAATATTTGATTAGATATGTATAGTAAATGAAAACTACCAATCAGTTATTTTTTACTTTTTAGTGCTTTTTTTGAAGTCGGTTTTTATTTTTTGTTAAAAAGTTTTTATTGATGTCCCACTGCTGGGCACGGGCTGCCCTTCAAGACGAGGGAGATCAGGCCATAGTTCACCACTCTGCCCAAATGCGAGTTGGCGGGCTTCACATGTCTTCCGAAAACTTGTTAGATTTTCTCACGTTGTTATTTTGTTTTATGATTAAGATAAATTCGTAAATAGTATTTAATCAGGTAAGTCACATAATAAAAAAAATACTCCATTTCGTGTAATACCGTATAAGACTAAGCACAAAAACTTATTAAACAACTAAATAAGTTTCTGAATCACGTGTCTCCTTCAAGTTGGTTGTACATTTTCGACGATTAATCAGCGTTAAAGACACCTGCGTGAGCGATTCATCATCCACGTTGTTATCTCGAATTAATTCAGGTATGTGTTAGAAAGGTTATTTTATTTACTTCTTTGATTTCTTCTTGTTACGTTTTATGAGTTCTCGAATTGGAAATGAACGTTCGTCTTTTGCACTATACAGGTTTTATAGCTTTTGTTTTACGAGAATCACGATGATGATTCACAAACACACGCAGTATATGCATTCAGTGACGCGTTTGGCTCAGTTTGTAGTGACCCTGCTTGCTGCGCCAACGGTCACGGGTTCGAGTCTCGCTGGGAGCATTCATTTATGTGATGAACACGAATGTTTGTACTCCAGTCATGGGTGTTTATATTTATAATATGTATGTATTAAAAGATATATATGTGTAGTGTATCAACAATCTGGTATTCATAACACAAGTCTCGTAGCTTACCATGGAACTAGATGGTGTTGTGTGCTAATGTCTTGACATATTTATTTATATTTATTATTGTGTTGTGAGAACATACGGACAAGTAAATAATAAATAAAATATATATAGATCTTATTTATTTTAAGAGAGTGACATGTAACATTGTATCAAAAAGGAAGAGAGCGTGCAGAAACAATACGGATTATAAACAATATTCAATAAGCATAGAACACTAACATTCTAACAAGTTTTGGCTTATCTAAATCCTTGAAAACTATTTATATATATAATTAAAGAACATTTTAGTAATTGAAAATTGTAATATTTTTCTAGTAATTTCAATTCCTTTCTGGAAAATGTTTTATTTCTCTCTCACTCGTGATAATTTACAATTAATTGTTCTTGTTGTTAATTGTCATATTATGTGGACAACTGCCTTAAGATGTATAAAGCAATGCTTTCGACATGTCATTTTAAATAATTATTTCTGACTAGCATTGCCCGCGGCTCCGCCCGCGTTCAGATGACCAAAAACCAAATACTTTGGTTTTACATATTAGTATAACCCTTACATTACAGTTTTTGTATTTTTTCTCAGAAATGAGACAATTTCCCGCGGTAAAAAGTATCCTTTATGTTGACCCGTATAACCAGCTATCACCATACCAAATTTCATCAAAATCCCTCCAGTGGTCTCTGTATCGATAATAATGTATATTTCAATACGATTTTCCAAAAAATATTTAATGTACAGATTCGGCTTAGTTATAATTTTATTATATTTATAGATAAAGACCGAAGACATTACACTCTCTCCACTAGCGAAAGTATTTTATGTAGAAAATAATATCCAGGCTCCTGTAATTAGCTAGAACTATGACTTAAAGTATTAAGCTTTTTTTGCTTTATCTATAAAAGAATTTAACCAAATGCGTTAAGTAGGCAGGAGTAACGAATAAATATCTTTAAGCTTCAGTCTAGAATCGAAACCACTAGCCTTAGAGTTATAGATAATGCCAGTCAATAAATAATGCTGTGAGAGTAACATAAACATGCTATTTTATTTGTCCACAGCTAAAACAACTCCCATTTTGTCGGCCTTGTATAAAAAGTAGTATGAAATTCCCTTAGGTCTATGAATAATAGACGCCAACCATAGTGACGAGACCTACAAAAACTTTACACGTTTTTATTTACAGAGGCACTGCCGTATGTATAACAGTCCACATACCAAAAATATTGTGCCTACAAAAGATAAAAATGCAAATTTCTATGACAATGTTCTGAAATATTTTTTGGACGTACATATGTATGTATTTTCTCAATAAAATATAGTTCGTTTTCTATATTCATTCGAAGATAGAGTATTAAGAAACACAATATAAAGTTATCGCCTGCGGCTCCGCTCACGTGATAAATCAAATAAAATATTCCCAATTGTTGCTCATTTTTGTGAGTTTTATTTTCTTAGTAGAGTATCGATATAAAATAAATTGGAGAATGCATGTCTGTCTGTAACAGTATATTCTTTTAGTTTGTTAAAAGTTATTTTTATAACATATTATATATAATATATTATAATATATTATCTAAAACGATATTATAAGAATATTTTACTAAGTGTTATTTATGTTAAATTCATAATAAGGTACGAAAATTTCCATATTTTATAATCAAGTTGTAAAAGTTGTGTTTAAAAGACGTACAAATAACACTGGCTCAAACATATGAAATATTGAACAAAAAGATTGATCAGGGATAGTTATTTTTTACGAAGGTCTTCAAAGTATGGGTGCTTAGACATATTGACACTCTACGCTGGTTTACGCTTTTAGAAATAGAAAAAAGTATTAGGAATGAGATGTTACGATAATTCAATGTATCGTTCAAATATCATTCATGTAATTTTAAATTTTATAAAAGTACACTAGCATTGCTCTCTTGAGTTCGTCCTTAAAATAAACCGCAGCAAAGTAATAATTTATCTCACATATCAACAACAACTCGCCAGAACTTACACAAGTCACGTAACCATGTTTTCTGTTAAGCTTACGAAACGTCTGGAACCAAAAATCAACTTTAAACGCAAGAAAAACTAAATAAATAGTTTTATTTAAAATGTCAAATTTTCGGTTAAACAAAGCTTATTTAACAACCAAAACATTGTTTTATAACATTAGTACAGATTCAGATATAACATGTATCACTAACTACATTTTAACGGCTTGTTAATCGAAAATTGATATTCTAATTTCTCTATTATAAATCTAAAACACTTTAAAACGCGTAAGTAAAGAGCTGATTTATTTGGAAGTGCCTAAACACCGGTCATTAGTAGCCCAGCAGGCGGCCGATATAAATTGAATTAATATTCTCACGGCAAATCACCTAATGGAATCGGGAGGGCTATTTAAGAGGCGATATTAAGCTTGGAGTACAGATTTTAGACTATTTTCCATTGGAAAAAACTTCAGAAAGTGTTTCACTAATGGGATCTTCATAGAGACCCTAGAACTTCTATTATTCAAGACCATCGAAAAAATTTTAACTTCCTAGGTAGGATATCTTTAGAAAGACCCCCCCTCCAAACGTTCATTCACCTTGTCGTGGGAGGGGGGGGCTCAATAGTGCCCGGCAATTCAGCCGGGTGCGAGGCGAAGAAACGCACAGGGAGGTGGCCCACTTCGGTGGACGGTGGGAGGTGGCCCTCTTCGGGTGGTGGTGTACCATGCGGGTTGCTCCTGGTACTTCTCTGATAGCAGAGTGGACCTTGGAGCAGCCCCGTGGTTGTTGTGGTCTGCTTCGGCAGACCTGCCGTCGGGGCGTCGTAGTTGAATGCGTAAGCGATCCTGCGACACCCCATTAAGACGGGGGAAGGTTTTATTGGGTTTTAGTGCGTAGTACTGGCTTTGCCGGTGAATCCCACACCTCGTGCGTAAATGCATGTCCCAACGTTAAAAAAAAAGAAAAACGATATCTGCAGAACATACCGCCTAATTTCGTGAAGAGTATAATATGTACTACCCATTTTTTTTGGAAACTATTAGGAACATGATCATGTGAAATGCCCACATTGCAATCAGTCCAGTTTTCTATGTCCAGCAATGATGTTGACCTCTTTTGGCTGAGACGACAAGACTAATGATGATCAAGGAATATACTAAATAATAATCTAAAAATTTGTCTAAAGTCTGCACTTTGCCAATACATAATAGACCATATAGAACTGAATATCATTAAATATTCATTACAAAAAAATACGCCGTCAGCTCTTCTTCAAAAGCTTGTACTATCTTACTTAAAGTACTTGTTGAAAAATGATAAACCAACCCCAAAATTACTTTAAATGTAAATATTATTAGATATAGAAGAACAAAAGAAATACGTCTCATTTTTTTGGATCTATGGGACTATTCTTAAACCCATTAACAAATAAATCATAAGAGGTGATTTTCTCTGTTGTTTCTGTTAATATGGGACGACTTTAAATTTAACTTATTCATTAAAAACTTAAATCATGAAATTTATATCACATTTTGTAGCATTGGCCACTTTTAAAATGGTACATTCAATAAGTGGTGGAAAGTACTCATAAGTATGGAAAAGTTATTAAAGTATGCAGAAAGTGTTAGTAATATATACCTAATAAGTTATTTATCAAAGTTATTAAGAAAAAATTGGGTCTCAGTCTGCCTTTATAAAGTCACAAAATCTATAATAATAGAAGTTTCAATGGAAAAATTTAATATTTTACTTAAATTATAATGTTAAGTAGACTCTCGTATCGTCCAAGCACGTCCTTTCCAGACTCCTAAATGATAGTGCCTTGTTAAAAAAGCTATTTATTTAAATTATAGCGTAATTTGAATAAAGTTTCCTGCATTATTCCTTTGAGTCAACGGAAATTACTTCATTGGTTTTTGTCTGTTAGTAAGTAAATGTTTTAAAATGGCATTTATTCGCTCGCAAAGTATTTTCGCTTCTTTCTCTAACAATTAATAGTGATACAACTAAGTTTATTATTGTGTTACATTTCATTCAAATCTATCCAGCCATAATACTTTTTTTAGATTTATGCAAATATTTGACATTTTAATTTAAACTATCTTTTCGGATTATTTCGCGGATTTGTTTTGATTTTTAGTTCCTGACATTTCGAATGCTTTACAGCAATTATGGTCACGGGAAAGACTAAGGTTTTAGACGTCTCAAAGGCATTATATAGTTGTTACAAACTACACACAATTTTACAAAATTATTTCAAAAATCTATCTAGCCATTTTAGCGTACAGTACTACAACATACAAACACACAGGCTTTTGCATATATAAACACTATTACTAGTATTATAGTCCAATGGAGTTTCTATTGCTATTTTGCTTAAAAGAACTTAAAATAAAGCATTAATTTAATTCATACCGGCGCCGGCTTACTCTCGCTTTGCTTCTAGATAAACAAAAACAAATCTATCCCACAAGAACTGTACATTTTACCGAGATAAAAAGTAGCTTATTTGTTATTCTGATGTATGAACTATATTATTGTAAAGTTTCATTAAAATCTAATCAGTAGTTTTGTGTACTTAGGTGTATAAGTTACTATAGTTTTTTGACTGTCTCACGGGAACTCTTAAATTTTCCGTGATGAAAATTATCTTAAATGTTGACCGGAGGTATAAGGTACCACTTTGCAAAATTTCATTCAAATCGGTTCAAAAATTTCGGAGATTAGCCCGTACAAACAGAGAAATAGACAGAGAAACAAAAAAAATAAAAAAAAACTGGATTAGTTCTATTTCTCTTCTTACATCCTGACTCGGTTTTAGCATCTTTTTTCTATGTACAGTCATTCGACCTCTACAGTTTTATTACATGTATAGATAATATATTTTAGTTTATTTTCAAGCTAATAATATGGTAATACCTATATTTTCACTTTTACTTATGTTGGAAACATTTTTCCTACCTTTGTTAAGTTGTAAAACATACAGTTTATAAACCTTAAAAGGTACAGTATGTTAAGGGTTTTGCAGGGTATATTTTAGTACATCCGATTGCCCATTTACTGAGTATAATGTAGTTTCTTTGTAAATTTAATGTTTACTGTATAGTAATATATAAAATCTTGAATGATTCTACCAATCTTTTAAGAGTTTTTAGAGCTTTTAATGCCTTCTAGGATAAAATTTTAGTCAGTAAATAAAGAAATTTGACTTCTTGCTAAGCTTCTTTTACTTTTATTTTACCATTAGGTACCCTATATTCATTAAGATTATAAATGTTTAAATCAAAACGCGCCACTTATAATTAAACTGAGAAATCCTAGACCGCATAAGTAACTATAATAATTATAAACTAACGACTCACCCTCGCTCCGCTCGGGTTCGTCCCTAGTTACGTCGTTAAATAAAGATTTCTCAGAGATGAGATATTTTCCCGCAGTAAAAAATATCCTAAATGTTGACCCGGATAACCAGCTATCATCATAGCAAATTTCATCGAAATTTGTCTAGTGGTTTTCGCGTTATGCGTTCCCCGACAGACAGAGAGACAGACAGACTGATAGACAAAAAATATAAAAACTATAGATTCGGCTTCTGTATCAATAATAATGACTATTTCAACAAGATTTTCCAAAAAATATTAAATGTACTGGTTCGACTTAGAATCTTATTATATTAATTGAAAATACGAAATTTTACAAATCTATACACTCGTTATTATAACATCTCACTGCTGAGCATGGGCCTTCCTTCAATGCAAGGAAATTAGGCTAAGTCTATCACGCTGGCCAAGCAAGGTTTGGCAGACTTCACATGTCTTTCGAAAACTTGCTAGGTTTTCTCAGATATACAGTTTGCTCACAATGTTTTACTTAACTGTAATTTTTAAGATATTCATCAAAAATATTAAGAATTATAATATTAAAAATATTTTTCATCTACAATATTTACTTGCCTATCTAACCGTTAATCATTAAAACAGAACAAACTTAGTATGCCTACAAGTTCTCTAAGGATTATTTTATGTTATCGTTTGCCATTCTAATAGCAAAAGCTATCATTTTCATAAATAAACTTTATCTCTCTAATAGTTGGAGCTTTAATTAAAGCTAAGTGCTCACCTATTTCTATTATGTGATGTGATGTTATAAACAATATCAATAGAGTGCATATAATGAATATTGTTATTTCTTTTGCATGTTTTTCAATAAGCACTCCATTTTTGATGTACCTTAGGATAAAACTATAAATTCAATCCATAAGGATTGTCGAGCCTTCTCGACTTCAAAGATAAGAGGTAGTGAGTTTCCTTGTATGTTTTTTATATGTATCTTATATATCTTTGCCAATTGTAAATGGATGTTCATAAGTAATTTTTTACTGGGTTGGTATCTTCTTTTATATATACATATATATATATATATATATATATATATATATATATATATATATAAGCTATTACTGGGGTCTTTATTATCGCAAATCGCAATAGAACCCAAAATAATGATTGAAAGTTTATATGAACACAACAAAGTAAAAAATGGAATTTCGGAAATTTAAAATTTCTTCTTGCTTCCAATGTAAGTTGAGCTCACATCTATATGGTCGAGTATATTAATACAGTCGAACGCCGACGTATCCTGGTAACAGCTAAACTCGGTAACGCAGAGCTTTGCTGGCTAATGTTTTGTATATAATATGTACAGTATACAAAACAGAAAGAGAAATATTTTACCTATTACCTATAAACACATAACCCAACTTTAGTCTCGTCGAAGTCGGATAAAGAACGAAAATCTTGTAAAATATATTTAATATTTAATAAAAAGCTAGCTACAGCTTACGAAACCCTAAATCGTTCTTAAATGGGGGCCGGTTCTAAAAAGAAGCGGAATCTGGCGAGAATATTTTTGGCAATTCATCAATTTGGGGGTGCAGATACTATTGTACTCGCTGTATATTTTAGATAAAGTAACATTTGACGGTAATTTAATTCATTTTGTATAAAAGAGCTGACAAAAGACGTGGAAACGATTGTAAGGATCTCGACAGCCTTTATAACACGGGTTATACAAAGACTTGAAATTATTTTTCTAAATTATGGTAATGAAAACAGCTTTTAATTTATACTAGCGACTCACCCTCGCTCCGCTCGCGTTTGTCCCTAGATACGTTTTAACATTTAGTATACATTTCTCAGAGATGAGATATTTTTCCGCAGTAAGAAGTATCTTATATGTTGACCCGGATAATCAGCTATCATCGTACCAAAATCATCAAAATATTAACATATTTTCTCAGTGTCTTTCTCGTAATGCGGTCCCAGACAGACCGATAAACAGACAAAAATTCTAAAATCTATAGATTCGGTCTCGGTATCGACAATAATGACTATTTCAATAAGATTTTCCAAAAAATATTTAATGTATAGATTTAACTCAAATTAGTGTATATTTCGCTAGTAAAAATTTTAACATATTATTAAAATTTCTTATTGATGGAAGGAAATGTGTGGAAAGATAAATTTTCTCATATGCGGAATAGCTATATAGATATTAAACACTGTTACTTGGTTTTAAAAAAAGCAATTGTTGAGTTTCTCGCCAGCTCTTTTCAGCAGAACTGCCTTCCGAGTCGATGGTAGATTCCTCACGGACCGACTACACTACATTTTAATTAATTGACGAATCAAAAGTGTTTGTTTGTCTTCTATACATATAATAAAATTGTAACTAAGCTGAATCTGTACATTATTTATCGATACAGAGGCCGAATCTATAGTTTTTAGAATTTTTGTCTGTTACCGCATCACAAAAAAACCACTGGACAGATTTTGATGTTTGGTATGATGATAGCTGGTTATCCGGGTCAATATATAGGATACTTTTTACTGCGGTAAAATATCTAATTTCTGAGGAAAAATACAAAAATTAAATTGTAAGAGTATACTAATATGTAAAACCTAAAATTTGGTTTTTGGTCATCAGAACGCGGGCGGAACCGCGGGCAATGCTAGTATTGAATAAAAGTTAATATTCATTTCATTTCATTCCTTAGCAGGACTCTAATTCATGATCTCTCATAGATATTCTCAAATAAATCGACGCCACTGCGCCACTAAGGACACAGAACATCAACTTTTTAAACTGAATCAGCAAACCCCGTGCTTTGGGAATACGAAGTTACATTCATACCAAATTTGCTTTTGATATGAGTTTTTACTTATTCAGCGAAAAAAGGATTTTTGGCATCCATTTTCTAAATGAAATTAAATTACATTATATAAATTATTACAAAATATATTTAAATTAAGTAACACGATCCTAATAAAAAAAAATACTGAACTATCTCAATACATTTGCTACATTTCGTTGCTGCCTTATAGAGGGATGAACAAACATACATATTTATGATATTAGTATGGATATCGACTTAACAAAAAATGCAAATAACGGCTAATAAAAGCAAAAAATATGAACAGAAATTTCACAAATTTTTCATATTGTCTCTACGCCGCAATGGAAATGCTTCTAACATTCCATCTCTATTATAATTAGCCTTGCTCTGCGGCTTCGCACGTATAGTTCAATTATATATTACTATATGTCTAAAATTATAGCCTGTGTGCTACTCTGATGTATAAGCTATATTACTGTAAGGTTCCATCAAAATCCGTTCAGTAGTTTTTGCTTGAAAGACTAACAAACCTCCATCCATCCTCACAAAACTTTCGCGTTTATAATATTAGTATGATATATAAAAAACATCACTTTACTTTGAGAAGGAAAACAACTGTTTTCGAAAGATAAATTATCTTGATACCGAAATGCCGCCTCGCTTAATAATAAAATAGGAAATTTCGCAACGGCGTATTAAAGCTTGTTTTGGAGCTTTTTCCTTTGACCCATAAGGACAATAATATAAATTGATGAATACACACAATAGAGTAGAGTGGACTATTTCAAAAGCTCTACGTGTATTGAATAGGGCCGCTAAGTACTAGTAATTAAAATAAACAGTCTAAATAAATCGCTAGCGCATTCAAGGACGAACAATAGATCGAAAGTATATTTTTTACGTGGCATAATTTTGTTAGGTCCAGTAGTAACGCGCTCGCTTGAGAAATCAAGTGAAGCAGGCGCAAATCCGGGTCTCGCAACTCTATATTTTCAACGTGCTCAGCAGTGGGACGTTAAAAAAAGCTGAAGATTTTGTTGGGTTTTTTTAATTTTTCTTACTTCAAAAAGAAGCAACGGAAAAGAAACTAAATGCTATGCAATATATTTGCTGAACCGATTTTCGTGATTTTTAATGAATAGAATTGAAGAAATGTAACTCAATATTTAAAAAAGCAACTGTTGAGTTGCTCGGCTCTTCTCAGCAGAACAGCCTTCCAAGCTGGTGGTAGCTTCCTCGCGCACTGACCACTCAGACGTTCTTTAAATTAAATTGACTATTCAAAAATATTTGTATGAGCCTATTAAAATGAAGAATTTCATTTTCAATTTGCATATCATAATGTGTTACGATATAATATACACTCATTGGTCAAAAAATTACTTTTTGATACAAAAAATCTAATAAATAAACAAATTCTTATATTTCTATACAATTTACTTTAACATTTATATGTATGGATATTCACTCCGATATAATCAAGAGAAGCTAGTCTCTTACATCGGAAAAATATTGGTTGGGCATTTTCCTTTGCAATGTAAAGTCAGCAAAACGTGACTGATATGAAGGATTGATCTAGAACCAGAATAAAATAGAAATAGGTTTTAGATTTACTCTGCATTATATCTATGTACATATCACTTGACTTCGTAGTTTTTTAGCTTACCGTGCTTAAATCTTTGTTCGAGCTAAAAAATATCAAAACTTTACTTAAATTATCTAATAACTTCCGGTTCTACATTAACATTAACATTATAGATAGACATATGAGTTCATTTCCACACATTTCCATCAACAAGAAACTTTTGAATAGAGTGGTTTGCTCAGTTCTTAATTTTATCTTTATTTTTAAACTAGCGACTGACCGTCGCTTCGCTCGGATTCGTCCCTAGATTGATTCCCCATACAAACTTTCATCCCCATTTTCACCCCCTTAAGGAATGATTTCCGAGATAAAAAGTATCATATGTCCTCCCCAGGGACTCAAACAATCTTCTTACCAAATTTTATCTAAATCGGTTCAGTAAATCCACAGATTACCCCTACAACGTCACAAGCTCACAATCTCACAAACTTTACCTCTTTATAGTATTAGTATAGAAAAGTAAACCTATGACAGTATGCGGATTTTTATTATTATATAAAAAATATATGTACACTAGCATTGCCCGCGGCTCCGCCCGCGTTTATATGACCAAAACCAAATTCTTAGGTTTTATATATTAGTATACTCGTATTAGTATATTAGCTGACCCGGATAACCAGCTATTACCATACCAAATTTCTTCAAAATCCCTCCAGAGATTTTTCTGTGATGCGGTCACAGACAGACAGACAGACAAAAATTCTTAAAACTATAGGTTCGGCCTCTGTTAGCGATAATAATGTGTATTTCAATAAAATTCTCCAAAAAATATTAAAAGCACATATACTGCTTCATTAAATTTTAATGTATCTATAGATGTAACTAATTTATAAAGCCAAAAAGATTGTTTTTTTTTTTTGATAATTTAAAAACGGGCGGGGCCGCGGGTAATTTAATAGTAATTCTAATAAAATCATAGAAAGGTCGAATTTGTACATTCTTTTTCTTTTTTCATTTTTTGGAATTAAAACTACGTATTTTAAAGACACATGGTGACATCTATTGACAAATATCTAAATAATACAAAAACATATATTCATTAAAATAATTTTTTTATGAATAAAATAGTGCTATTGATATACTTTTTCAAGATTAGCTATTTTTAATAGTTTTTTGACATATTTAGTAAGTTAACTTGCTAAAATCTATATAGTATCATCATTTTTTTATTCTAACCAGTTTTTGTATTTTTTCTCAGAAACGAGATATTTTTCTGCGGTAAAAAGTATCCTATATGTTGACCCGGATAATCAACTATGACCATACCAAATTTCATCAAAATCCGTCCAGTAGTTTTTTTGTGATGCGGTAACAGACAGACAGACAGACAAAAATTCTAAAAACTATACATTCGGCCTCTGTATCGACAATAATGTCTATTTCAATAAGATTTTCTAAAAAATATTTAATGTACAGATTTGACTTAGTTAGAATTTAATTATATGTATAGATAATAATATATACATATATTATATAAAAAATAAAACATTAACCATAAATAATAATAAACATCTCCTAATTCCAAATAAGGTATAAATTGGGAAATGATAGGCCTAATTCGACATTAATGCGTGTATCGGACAGCGGCGAGACAAATTATATGAAAGTGTAATTTTTCTCACAAAATGTGTTTCTTTATTTTTTCGTATATAACATAAAATATCGTTAAAATATCCAAAATTTTTAAAATTAATTTTAACAAGAATTAAAAAAATAGTGGTAAAACATTATAACCTCCTCTCTTTCTGTCGGTTAAAAAGAGACAATACTCAGGTAACTTTGGTGTGTTTCTTTATGTGTAAGTTACGGCATTTTTTCGTCTCATAAATTAATTTTGGTAAGCATCGCGGGGTCAAAGTAGTCTGTGTCTGATCCCTGAATGCAATATATGTGCATAATATGTCCTTGTCAAATTTTATCAAAATCTGTTCAGCGGTTTAAGCGTAGAAAGGTCTCTTTTACATTTGCATAGGTATAACTTAAGCTATTATAATTTTATAAAATTAAATATATATGTATAATTCATTCATCTAGTTAGAATATATGCACATAGGACGAGATATACGTCGTAATACTTAATACAAACATAAAATAGCAAAATGATCTTTGAATTTAAGTGAAATCTGTTCGAAATATTAGAACCCAAATATATCTAAATAAAATGCAAAATATCATATATCTATTAACTGAAACCAAAAAACTAAACTCTTTATTCCCCAAAAGACAGCACGTCATACCACAATCGATGCAAATTAACTTTCAACTGTCAGCGACTTAATGAGTAGTCACGATACTAACAGGTTCATAGGAAGTTATAATAAAACTTAGTCTATTTCTACGGTATTTTTTTAAATATCTCGTAAATTCGTAAAGTATAAAGTAATAGATATACATATATTAAACGATCATTAACAATTTAAATAAAACTATCTTTTCGCATTTTTTCGCGGATTTATTTTGATTTTTGGTTCCCGACGTTTCGAATGCTGTACAGCATCCATGGTCACGGGAGAGACTGAGGTTTTACACGTCTCAAAGATCATTATATAGTCCGAAAAGATAGTTTTTTTTAAGTGTCAAATATTCGCGTAAATATAATAAAGTATTATGTGGGTTATCAACATTTTTTTTATGTTATACGTAAAAATTCTGATAGAAGTATAATTTTTTTTTCATCTATAAATTATTTACAGACTCCTTCATTCTCTTATGTAATATAATAAAGAATACTTTACTTTTAGCACCTTTTACAACTATTTACATCATACATTAGATATTAGATATATTTAGGGACGTTATATACCGATTCTTACAACCAAACCAAAATAAACGTATTGTGTACGCAATATTCGCTCCACGCTGTAATATTACCAGCGTCTCCATAAAAAATATTACCATCCCACTACGCCATTACAATTATCATACTCATATTTCTATTATATTAAACCTATTCCTTTTCCTGTCTATTACGTGGCTGCAAAAATATACCATTTTCGGAAAAAAACTACTATAGGAATCATATGTAATTGAAAATAATTCTGCTAATATGAACGCTGTTTTTTTTTTGTTGGCTTATTTTTCTTATTCGCAATAAGAGTTAGCGTTTGGACAATTCCTGCACTAAAAACTAGCAATGGCTACTGCGGGACAGCTTAGCACAAAAAAATGATTGTCATCTAAAAGTATCTTGTCTGAAAGCAGCTGTCTGTCCGTTCCCCTTTTACGCTTAAACCAATAAACAGATTTCATGAAAGTATATAATCATCACGAGAAGTGGCATAGGCTATCTCTTAACCACGGTCCACTTACTTGAACTAAAATAACTAAAGAGTAGTTTTGTAAAAATGTATGGTTTGATGAACACTATACCGTTGAAGAAAAATTCCAAACAAGTATATAATATGACATAGTTATCATAATATCATTTATGTAAATAATTTATTTGCAAAAATAGCAAATAAGCGTAATTACAGCTATATGATAGTAAGAAATCAATGCAAATTAACCTTCACGAACTGTCAGCATTTTAACGACAAAATGCGTCGTTTGATGAACGCCGTTCACGCGAATATGGCTCTAGGGTGTAAAACATAAGCGAAAATTACGTACGCTTAAACTTGATAAGTTTAATAACTATTTTTTTTAATAACTTAAATCTATGTATAAAAAGCATGTTGTTTCCAATACATTTCAATATTAATTATAAACATTATTTCTGAACGTAAAAATATCAGAGCCAGACCCGGGATTTGAACCAGTTCCACTAGGTTTCCCAAGTAAGTTACCACTGGACTACGACTGGCTCTAAACCAAAAGTAAAATTTGTTAAAATATAATTTTATATAATAATTTCAGTTACATATTAAAACGATATATAAATAATTAAATCGCTTCCACCTATGACTTGGCCACATAAAACTTGATGATTAGTGACATCGTTAGCGGAACGCTACATTCTCGTATAACCTCCTGGCGCAATCAAACTATGATTCTATTTAATTTCTATCTTTTAAATCGTACTCTAGAATTATTTGACTACGTCTAGATTTTTACAGATAACTTTGTATTAACAGAAATGTATTTATACCACAAAGCAGCGCTGGATTTGCACTAGGGGCACTCGGGGCTAGTGCCCAGGGCGGCAAATTTTAAGGGGCGGCAAAATTCGGAGGGTGGGAAAAGTTGTTTTCGCGTTATCTTTTTTATTTTCCAAAAAATGAATATTTAAAAAAAATAGTACATTTAAAAAAAAATTGAAATCATTTATAATTTTTTTTCCATTTAAAAAAAATAATAATAATTAAACAAATTTTAACTTTCAATATTTTATTCAAAATTTCGATAATAGGGCGGCATTTCTTACTATGCCCAGGGGCGGCGCTAAGGTTAAATCCGGCCCTGCCAGAAAGGATATAAAAGTATGTACGAACTCTACATCTCCATACGTAAACAAGTAAATAAATAGATATATAATAGACAAGAAAGCCACTAGTAATTTAGCATTGAATTAATTTGAGTGTATTTGTGTGTTACTCGATTACGTTACCCGATAACCTCACCAATTGTGAATCGATTTTATAATCAATTTTTACTAGCGACTCGCGACTCATACTCGCTTCATTCGGGTACATTTTAACGGTTTATACTAGACTATATATTATACTAGCGGAACTATAAAACTACAAAATACTCTAAAAGGTAGGTTTCATATAAACTTTCATCCCCTATTTTACTCCCCCATGAGATGAATTTCGAAAAATTCTCGAATATGTATTTAAGTAATTGTATTGAAGAGTATTAATACCAAGTTTCAAGTAATTCTGATCATAAATATTTTTTTGGATTGTATTATAACGTAATGAGATAATCTCCCGCGATAAAAAATATGCCTATGTCACTCTCCAGCCCTACAACTATCTCCACACAAAAAATCACGCCGCCAAGTCATTTCGACGTGAAAGAAAGACAAACAAACAAACACACTTTCACATTTATAATATTAGTATGGATTCATTAAAAATCACTTAAACACGTTGCTCTATTGTTCCTTTGTTTCGGATATACCGACAAAGGTAATATGAAATTTATTATTTTACTAGCGACTTACCCTCGCTTCGCTTGGGGTCGTTCCTAGGTCATTATTTAAATTGACAAAACTTTTTTATTTATGTATCGACTGAAATAAAACAAATACTAAATGTTAAGTGCAACTTACAACAATACATTAGTGAAAACTGCACCCAAATCGGTTAAGCCGTTTCTGAGATTAGCGCGCACAAACTCTCAGACAAACATACTAAAATTCTAAAAATCATTTTTTCTTAAATGCCTTTCATGTACAGACAGCGATCAGTTACAATTTTATTGTATATATAGATTATTATTGAACTAAGAATTTTATTTAATTTGGTAATGACAATAGAGTAAATAGTAATTAATGGGTTTTCAAAAAACCATGCTACTAGCGTGATTTACTATGAGGCAGACGATAAATTTCGTGCAAGCTCTTTTGTTAAAGAACAAATAAATCTTTGCATCCGGCATTTTATTACGTGCATAGTGAATGAATAGTGTTTTATTGAAATCATATACTAAATTAATTAAATAAATTAAGTATAGCAAATGTTTTTTTAATAATATGTTGGGACACACAGCGCCATCTAGTTCCATGGTAAGCTACGAGGCTTGTGTTATGGATACTAGATAGTTGATACACTACACGTACATACGTGTATAACTTTAATTACATACATATTATAAATATATGTATTTAATGTGGTTTTATCATAAAATCCTGAACCTCACACCTTTAATAGTTTCATGTTCATAAATAAAAAAGTTTTGTCAATTTAAAGAATCACCTAGGGATGAACCTAAGCGAAGCGAGAGTGAGTTGCTAGTAATAAAATAAAAATGAGGAAACCCGGTTCGAATCGTGAATATGAAATAAATCAAGATTTTTTTTACTGGAAATGCAACACACATAAAAAATAATTAAAAAGGTAGGTGCTTTTAACGCATTTTTAACGTAATTAAATAAGCTTTGAGAGCTGTAACGTGATCTTGAAACGACAGCGCGATATCACGATAAATAAAATTCCTTTGCAAATTAACAACGTGCCAGCTTATATATACTTGTTTTGACTCGCTGCTTTACGTGCATTTTTATATAAAAATGATTGAATTACAATATATAGAAGTAGTTTATTTCGCAGAAACCACTAGTATCTCTTGTAGTATTTGTGTACTAAATTTCATCCAAATCTGTTCAGCCGTTTCGACGTAAAGGAGTAACAATCATTTATACACACATATTTTTTCGCATATAAAATATTAATCCTAATTTTAGTAAATATATTTTAGTTAGTCATAGTAGTAGTAAAGTACATTCGACTGAACTTAATATCGTATTGAGATTCATGAAAAACATCTGTCATAGCAAAATTACAAGTTGGCTGGGTTTGTCGATGGAAATCAAAGGGTTTACACCGGCTCGTATTTCAATGTATATGGAGAATTTTCAGCAAACACTTCCCATGCACGTTCACAATTCAAGTATTATTCGGAAAGCTGTGATGGAATTCTAGTCGTTTTAGATTAACTGCTTAACAATTCAGGTTTTATTTCTTCAGTAAATAATAATGGTCGGATATCTATATATGTATATAAATAGACCGAGGCACCGCTAAAAAAGTACTAGATACAATCCCATGCAAAAGTTTTCTTAAAAATATCGCCAATTGTGTTCAGGTAATTATTCTACTTGAATTAAATATACAAAAATATTAAAAGCGCGCTCAATCTTCAAATGAGCGCTCATTCGGTGAGGACATTTTTTGTTGCTACTGTATCTAATAGTTTTTTGATCGATGCCTAGACTAGACAGTTCAGTACCTTTTGCTACTCTATTTTTTCAACCGGTTTTCTTTTTTTTAGGTTTAGTAGTTTAGTAATATTAGGTCGGGTTAGCTTCTAGAAAAATAAATTGAAATCTATCCCTCGGGAACCGTATATTTCCCGGGATAAAAAGTAGCCTATGTGTTATTCCAGACTATAATCTATCTCTGTGCCAAATTTCATCCAGATATGTTAAGCTGTTCTGGTGTGATAGAGTAACAAACACCGATACTCACAAACTTTCACATTTATAATATTTATATACAGATTGTTATTAATAATTAAGGTCAAATTTCGACCACGACCATTACTGGCAAATATAGACCTATATCATAGTACCTTAAACTTTTATGATTGTAGATAATAAAGAAATCAAAGTAATTTTTTTACTAGACACGAAAGTATGATACTTGTTTACTGAACGTAATCATTTCATTGCCAATTTCGACAGCTCTGAAAGAAAAAGCGAAAAAACTCAGCGAGGCTTTTACATGTTACGTAACAATTTTCATTTAACGTCTTGAAGCGATCACACATACTCTGTTTTATAGCATCTTCTATAGTATTATAATCGTCCCATGTTAATTAGATAATAATGATTAAATCTAGCTTTGTGAAAACTTTCTACGATTCTAACGTAATTTATAGAATTTAAAACAAATTTAGTAATTTCTTCAAACAAAAAGATGATTTAACTCCTTACAATAGCGTAAAATTGGTTTAAGTTATACTTGAAATTATATCTTTATCTTCTAAATTTGATTAATTTATTTGTTCCAGAAACGTTGTTTGTGTATAAAGTTTTAACCTCTCATTATTGTAAGGAATTGTATCTGCATTATTAAGTTCCTGCGGGATGTGGACTACTTGCTTTGTAAGACCAGACAAAACTCTATTGACCTAGAAGTGAACAGAAGTAGTTGAAATGTCCAAACTTAAATAAGATATTTTCAAACATGTTTAAAAACTACCAAAAGATATATATTTTTTAAATATTTCAAATTATAAATCATGACTATTACAAATATTTTTCCAACCAAAAACCGAATATGCTGCATCACCGTAATTAATTGCTGCTATTGTTAAAAAATATACTATATTACCTTGTTATTGCCAGTAAAATAATTGATTAAACTTAAATGTTACATAAAATTGAACTACGAATTTAAACCACGATCCTTATTTCCATATAAGGATATAAGTAAGTATTATGGTACTACTATGAAGAGATCCAAGAAGATATAAGACATGATAATCATTTTGAATATTTACATCGCAAACTTTGAAACTCCAGGTACTTTTAGGTATCCATCGCAATCTGTCCGAATATTTAATTCAATGACTGAAACTGCCAAGTTCTGCTCGACTATGAATAATGGAGGCTAGCTCGATACACCAACACTGTGCCAACAGGTTTACCTACTCGCAGGCACAGGTTTTCGGAAGCAGTCAATACCGGCTCGGTTTTGAAATACGTATTTGGCTTTTAAAGTCAAATGGACTTTTAGTTCTATTTGGGTTTGCGGTCTATATTTTAAATTATTTTTGAGCATGAGATATTTAATTTACTTGCTTGCCAATATGAGTTATTTGAGTTTATTTCCAATTTGGTAAGAGAGCAAATTTTTTAAAGTAAAAGATATTTTACAAAAAAACTAACTAAAACCTTATTTTCCTTATACTCGATAAATATAATTCTTATTACCAAATAAAATACAATTTTATAACAGAAAAACGTAAGAATTAAAACTGAGTCCAATGAAAAAATAAATTCACTCACCTGCGTTATGCTCCAATAACGGTCCAGCGATATGAGGCACAGGTTCATAATCGACGCCGTACACAACAACACGTCCATTGCAGAGTGTATTTCACACCACCAAAATCCAAAAATCCAATAACCCATTAACTCGTTCGCCAACGAGAACGGCATGATCACTAAGCCTAGGAAAAAGTCTGACACTGCTAACGACGCAATGAACCAGTTCTGTATATTCTTCAGAGCTTTCTCAGTAACTATCGCTATTATGACCAACATGTTGCCAACTACTACCATTATCATTAAAACTGTTACGACTACTGAAGCAATTATTATATGAGCAGGAGAATATCCACTAGGGTACCAAGTTTTTAATACAACTTGGCTGAAATTTGTATCATTTAGCGTTGTGTTTGCATCTGAAGCATTCGTCATTTGCAAAGCCAAGAACTCCTCTTGACTCATATACGTTGGTACGAGAATCGTCGAATTCAGACCAAGGCTCTGGTTGAATGTACTCATTGTGGTTCTCAAAGTTGCGTTCGGTACCATCTTATTCGCTTCTAATTTACTAGCTATTGTATTGGAGTTCTACAGTTTGGCCCCGTCTTTAGAATCGGTATCGTGTATTGCCTATAGGAACGGATTTATTACTATTAACTAATACCCGTATGCCATCAAGCATATCGTGTTACACTTGACACCGAATTATTTATTTACAACGACTTAACTATTATTGCTTTTACGGATATATAACGGAAAATTAACGGAAATAACGAAATTAATTTAGCAAATTAACGATAACCACACTCTCGTTACGATGCAACACACAAAAAAGCACCTATTTTTAAAGTGAAGCGAAGTTATTTATTTTATACACCCGTTAAAATATCGTGACGTCATCGCGCAATTTTATACTTTCTTCGGTCCCAAAATCGATCGGTTTTCGCGAACATGTTTCTGATCGTCCCCTCACATTGTTCTTTTTTATTTATTCGTCATAGTTATTTATGATTGATGCCATTAATTTGAATTGTATGGGTTTGATTTCTGATTTAGTGGTCTTTAGTACCTGAAACAAAAAAAACGTAAACATTTAGATAGATTCAAAGATATTTTCGATATTACTATGTAGATATAAGTTCGCATAGGAAATAATATGGTTACATAATATACTAGTTTGATAAATGATAAAAAGGGAGCTTGACCGAACACTACTATTATGTGTATTTTGATTGATTTATATAGTATGTATAAGTATATGTAACTACTTTACCATTATTAAAATTATATATATATATATATATATATATTTGTGTGTGTGTGTGTGTGTGTGTGTGTGTGTGTGTATGCTGGACGAATTCAAAAATTCATATAAATAACTCATACATATGTACGCTACTGTTTAGCCTAGGGACTTACCTAAGCGAAGCAAGGTAGTCGCTAGTTTAGATACAAAATTATTTTTAGAAATAATGACTCTCTCTAAATATATAATTTCAATAACATTTAACCCAATTCAGCTGACTCAAGAAATAAAAGTGTACATAAAACCTTGTAAACTACGGTTAGAAACTTTTACAATATTCTGTTGGTAAACTGCTTTCATCTAAGTTACGAATATATGAACCTTAGAACAAAGAATAATAAAAATGCTTTATATCTATAACTAACTCTATATATATATATATATATATATATATATATATATATATATATATATATATATATATAATAGTTTTATTTAAAATGCTTTATATCTAGTTGTAATATAATTTACAATTTAATTTTTAATAAGCTACGTGCTTGACTGCCGATAATTTAGGTCACTAGTACGCATTCCATATACGAAGCTTATGACGTCATTTATGAAGATTATCTACACAATAAAAATAAATAATGGTTCTAATAAAAAGAAAACATTTTTTTTAAGTTTTTTGTTTATCTGTTTGTTCCGGTTAATCTCCCAAACAGCTGGAGACGATGTTATAAGGAGCAGAACTTAGGCTACTTTTATTTTGGAAAAAGAATTAGGTTTCCGCGCAAAAAAATTAAGATCCTTGAAATTGTGAACTAAACCGAGTACGTAAAGATGCACCCCAAAGCGAGAGGAACTCGCTATATATTAGTGAAATAAAAACTCACGTACATATACCAAGCAAACAAACACCATAAAAGGGACCTAAAATATATGTATATATTGGAAAAATATGACTGATTTTGGCACTCAGTCAATTGAGAGTGCCAATTATCTTATCGATTCCAGAAAAATATTCCTTTATTCGTGAATAAATAAAGAAAAGTTTAATTTCGCATTTACTCTTTATGACACTTCTATTCAAATTCTAAGATATCACAAAACTGTTGAACGCGGACTTTGGCATAGTATTTTGATGGGAAAATCTCCTTTGTTTCTCACACATAAGGGTCATATTTCTATTCATTTTTTATTTATTATTGAAACAGTAAATAATATTACAAAGGTATATAGTAACGCTTTCAGTTAATATAATATCTATTATACTAGCGGCTTAATTCTCGTTTCACTCGGGTACGTGCCTTAGGTGCGTTTTGTATTTATCTATACTATAATATTATAAAGAGGCAGAGTTTGTTTGTTTGTCTATTTGTCTGTCCATCCGTCCATCCTTCTGTCTATCTGTCTGTGTGTTTGTTTGTTTGTTTAAGTGCGCTAATCTCAGGAACTACTAATCCGATTTGAAAAATTATTTTTGCATTAGATAGCCCGTTTATTGAGAAAACCTGTAGGCTATATTTTATCATGCTACTATCTAAAAGAGCGGAGCAGTAATCATAAATGTCAACAAATCGGGCAGACTTCCACACATTATTGTAAAAGTGATGTTTATAATCAAACAAATTTAACGTGGGTGAAACCGCAGGGCATACCTGCTAATATTATGTACATGTAGCGCTGCCTTTTGGCATATATTATTACTAACAGTAGCATATACTTTACTCCAGTCAGTCTATCTGTGCACTAAACATCATCCAGATATGTACAGGCGGTTCAGCGTGAAGGAGGTACAAACATAAACAGACTTACAAACTTTTGTATTTATAATAGTACTGAGATTACATTGATTACCTATATTAACAAGTGTAGGGAAGATTTTATAGCATACTAGTTTATATAAATATGTTGGTACATTAACACACAGCACCATCTAGTTTCATGGTCGACTACGAGGCTTGTGTTATGGATACCAGACAGTTGATACACTACACATATATAATTTTAAATACATACATATTATAAATATATACACCCATGACTTGAGTACAAACATTTGTGCTCATCACACAAATGAATACCCCCAGCGGGACTCAAACCCGCGACCACTGGCACAGCAAGTACGGTCACCACGAACTGAGCCAAACGTATCGTTTTTTCCATGGATTCAATTATAGAATGAACTTCAGTAAAAAGTAGATAACTCCACTTAAATTTTACATGAATAAATAAAATCTGTGGACTTATACCTCCTCCAAAGACTTCCACGACTGCCGGTCTTGTGCCATTCGCATCCGGTATGTTCCAGCGACTTCGAAGTCGTCGGTCCATATTTTGGGAGGCCAGTTACAATGTGATAAGTGTGCTTATAACATAGTGAATTTAATTTTCAATTATTTTTTTACTTTCAATATTCCAAAAATAAAAAATTAATGAATTGCTTACATCAAAGAAACCTTGTGCAAGACTATACTAACTACTAATAACATATTGTATGACCCACATTCACACGTCAACTTGTGTCCATCTCTTTAGTTCTTTTTCTACTCAGTAGGGTTTTTGTTTTTCTAGGTATTAGGTATATATTTTTTTAACTCATGATTTAAAATTGATATTAGTATCATATTTCTACGTAAATAGCTAGCGTTTGTCGATATAATATGAAATTTAACAAAGACAACAACAAAAAAAAAATCATTTACGTTTAGTAAAAAAATAATTGACTCAAATTGTCTTCATGAATGATTGACGACGCCATTCAAAGTTTATAAATTAAGATTAAACGGTTTTTGTGCGTTATTTTCTCACACAAAAGAATTTACTTCAAATCCATTTGTATAAAAATGTTACAAGACGTTAAATCATTACTAATATTATATTATACTAAATAGAAAAACTTGTTTGTTGGTATGTCCGCTCCATACGCAGCAACTTAGCAAGTTTTTTTACAGAGATACTTTATGAGCAATTACTATTTTTTATCTAAGTTTCCTGAGCAATTTTATTGGAAACTAGCGACTTACCCTTGCTCTGCTCGGGTTCGTCCCTAGGTACATTTAAATAGTTAATATAGATTTGTCAGAGATAAGATATTTTCCCGCAGTAAAAATATCCTATATGTTAACCCAGCCAACCTAAAGCTATCATCATACCAAATTTCATAAAAATCTGTCCAGGGATTTCTCGTAATGAGTTCCCAGACAGATAGACAAAAATTCTATAGATTCTAGATTCTATTCTATAGATTCGACCTCTGTATCGATAATAATGACTGTTTCAATAATTTTTTTCAAAAGATATTTAATTTACGTAATATGCGAATCAGTTACAATTTTATTATATGTATTATAGATTAGTCTACTGACAAAACACGATTGTAAATAAAAACACCTAAGCAATTATTCTAAGGAATAATGGATTCAAATCCACGTCATTTGAAAGAATGTGACGTGTTTACCAGTTTTGTTTGACATCATGTCCGTCAAAAATGTTTATACTCAAATGATTATTCTATAAATACATTACACTAATTTTATATGGTCGCGTAAGTATTTCGACCGAATTTAAAAACGAAGATTAATTATTTCTGATGATTCTTTTGTGTATGTTTGTTTTGTTGTGTGTACCTCCATAAATTGCACTGATTTTGGATATTCCTTTTATATGAAAAAGTTTAAAATCAAGTATATTTTTAAGAAATAACTCGTAAGAAAAGTTAGAATTAGGTTTTTTAATGAGATTTTGACTCCGATTTTTGTTAATTGCACTCAGAATACTCGTGAGTATATCTAATTGCAATAAATATTTTAAATAAATATGTTTAAATAACTAAAATCTTTTCGTAAAGGTCTTTATATATAAATAATTGTAATACATTTTAAAACGCAATTTTTTTAAGCATCACTTTACCGGCTTTGCTCGGGTGCGTCCGTTGGTATGTGTTAATTTTTTTGACCGGAACCCTAATTCTTTTTCCAAAATAAAAGGAACCCTAATTACTCCTTAAAACATTAGCTATCTGCTAGTGAAAGTTCCGTCAAAATCAGCCCAGCCGTTACGGAGATTAGCTGAAACAAATAGACGGACAGATAAAAATTTAAAAAAATGTGTTTTCTTGTAAGTACCATATATAATTTCATATGCATTTAGTAAAAAGTTTAAATAAAAAAAAAATATTAGTAAAAAGCTGTTATTTCGACATTATAAACAGACACTTCAATTTTATTTATCTGTATAGATAGAAGAAGTACATCAGCAAAGACATCGGGATTGGAACCTAGTTGAACATTTCATAAACGATTGCGAATACATTTTTTCATCCAAATTGTAATTATTTCTTCGCTGTTTTTCATTATTTTCGTGTAATTGTGGTCACTGAGCGTTAGCTTTCCTGAAGTTTCATCAGGAGATTTCAGCATCAGGAGCTTCGGAATAAGCAAGATATTAAGACCTGAGATTAAGATTTCTACTTTGTAGAACGACAAATCAACAGTCGGTGGCTTGGAACTTCAGCTTTATAGTTTTTTAGAAGACTTCACAATTCAATTCGAATATTATTCTGTATGTTTCATAATATTAATGTTTGTAAAACTTATTTATATCAAATGGGAAGAAATACAATTCATATAATATTTTGAAAGTTTTTCTATTATTCTAAGAAACGGTACTTTAGAAGTGTTTATTGTACTCATAAAAGTGTTTTTTTTTCTTAAAATAACATAGATCTGATCTGATCGAAAAACTAAACTAAAAATGATGAAAATCGGCTCATAATTAGTGAAGATATCATAATTTCATGTTAAGTACTGTTAAGATTTCCCTCTGTATTTTTTTTTAAATCTTCAATTTTGTATACACACTGTATAATAATGTTATTTGAAAATATATAACCAAAACGAGCATCACTTTTGAATTAAATCAAAAGATAAAAACACCGTAGTTTCAATATAGAACTGAAGGATGAAACTTAGTACTTAATCTAAGTCTATATAATAACAATAATAACGTTCTCCTGACCGATTCCAGCCACGGCGGCCAATCTCATTGAGACTAGCCAACTGCGCAGGAGATATTATAGGGCACAAGTGTACGCGCTGACAAATGTGCACTCTCTATTCCTGTCACTCTCAAAGTCCGATGGAACGATACTTCGACCCAATCGGTTAGCGTTAAAGCGCAGAACCGACGGCTTTATGTGTTCTCCGAGGCATGGGGGTCAAACACCGTCAACTTTCTAACTGCGGGCTGTTACTGAGAATATTTTACTATTACTGAGAATATGAATTACAGAGGCTACCGTATCTTTTGTATCGACACAGCCTAATTTAAACTGAGCTTTAAAAACTAAGATTATTCTGTATAATTGTATGTTTGTTTTTGTATGTAATATTCTATAGTGTTTTATTGTTCAATAAATATTATTATGTTATTAACAGAAAAACTCAGTAAATTACTTGGCTCAACTCGGGACTCGAACCCAGGACCTCGGAATCTGTAGCCGTATATGCTAGTCACTAGACCACCGAGGTATTCAAGTAAGTACATATAAGCCTGTGGGGTTTCTTTAGATAAATGTTAAAAGTTACACAAAGGTATCAAAATAACTTTTTTATTTAAGTCAATATTTGGTGAGTTCCAAGTCGTAAACAGCGGGTCTTCCTCACTTTTTTAGTAGTTTTTAACGTTTAGTAGATTTGTGAGATAGGAGTTTTGTGTATTTTCCTTATGACAACAATGATTTTCCTCTTTATTACATAGTTTCCCAGTAGATCAACACCTAACTGCTTTGTTGGTGTAGTAGTTACCATGTATGGCTTCAGATATAACGGGCCTGGGCTTAAGTCCCGGGTTGAGCCAAATAGAATTAATGATTTTTTTGTAAGTTTACAGTACAAGCCCGGAGCTAGAAAGTTTGGTATTTCTACGCATATCTACGATCGTCATCGCTTATAGAAACTAAATAATGTACTAAAATGACATATCTAATAGCTATGTCACGTGATTAAAATATGTCATTCTCATATAATTTTGCTATTTCGATTATAGAAATCAATTTCTTGATCGAATCACTACATATTTTTAAATCGTAAATTGAACTCCTTCATATATACGCTCCCTTTTCAATTCATTAAAAGCCAATCGCAATCTGATTTCGCCAATAAACTACGCTTCTGTAGATTTGAGTTTAAATTAACTATTAGTTTCCATGTTATTTACGATTTATATTTTTTTTAATAAAAAAGGCATTTCCTGTGTACTCTATATTTTTAGTATCGTAGATTTTACGTAATATATAGATTTAACGTTTAGAATAGATTTATCAGAGATGAGATATTTTGACGCAGTAAAAAGTATCCTATATATTGATTCGGATAACCAGCTACCACAATACCAAATTTTATCAAAATCCCTTCAGTGATTTTTTGCGTGATGCGGTCACAGACAGACTGACAGACAAAAATTCTAAAAACTATTGAATCGGCCTCTGTATCGATAATAATAATTATTTCAATAAGAATTTCCAAAACATATTTAATGTACAGATTCGACTCAGAATTTTATTATATGTATAAATTGGTGGTTTTATAGAGGTGGGGGAGCAATGCAACGTACTAGAAGCTATCTTTAAAAAACTCAGAAAAACTTTCATCTAAGCCTAACTTAAAGCCATCATTCGTTACTGTCACATACATCTAATTATCGATTGGATAAAGTATGAAATAGATGGATTATGTATGCGACATTGCTTATTAATCTTCATTAATAAAAATTGTTT
The DNA here is from genome assembly GCA_947093115.1 of Brenthis daphne. Classification (NCBI taxonomy): domain Eukaryota; kingdom Metazoa; phylum Arthropoda; class Insecta; order Lepidoptera; family Nymphalidae; genus Brenthis; species Brenthis daphne. The sequence continues at coordinate 22,585,534 of OX352474.1, forward strand.
TTGTATGATAGATAGATGGTTGTTAAAATCGATTTCAAAAATATGAATTGTAATCATTTTACAGTTTATAAAGAAATAGCGACTCACCCTCGCTTCGCTCGGATTCGTCCCTAGTTTGATTCCCCATACAAGCTTTCATCCCCATTTTCACCTCCTTAAGGGATGATTTCCGGGATAAAAAGTATCCTATGTCCTTTCCAGGGTCTCAAACTCTCTTCTTACAAAATTTCATCTAAATCTAGATCCAGAGATTAACCCCTACAACGTCACAAACTCACAAACTCACAAACGTTACGTCTTTATAATATTAGTATAGAAGTATAGATTACTTCGACTTTTAAATTTGTATCGCTGAAATAAAGTAATATTTAATTTGTACTACAAAAAACTACATATTACATCTATTTTTTATTATGTTAGAATGTAGCGGGAAGGAATTTCTTAATAATACTTTTAGCAGAATCAAAACATCTATAGGTATACATAAAACAAAGTCGGGCTTGTTACAACACTTATAACTCGAGAACTGCTGGACCGATTTTTATGATGTTTCATTTGTTGGATTTGTCTCCGCCCCGAATAGTAGAATAACTATTAAAACATCGGAGAAATTTACGAGAAAAAAATCTATTCCATACTAAGCGTCAAAGCCTACCTAGGGACGAACCTAAGCGAAGCGAGAGTGAGTCGCTAGTTTGAAATAATTCTTAAATAAAAAAAAACACAACCTATTCATTCAGGCTATTTCAATGAGCCTAAATTCGATACCGCTAACGCGGTAACGCTGCAGCATCAAGCCAAGGTTACCATATCATTGATATGTCATTAAAGTAACGGAATACTAAGTTTCAAATCGACTAAATCTGTAGAAGTTGTTCATATCCATTCTTGAATAGAGCTGAGATTCACAAAAAAAAACTAAATTAAAATCGGTTTATTCGTGTGGACGCTACGATGTCACGTACAGACACACAGATACACACGTTATAATTATAACTCTATTTTTACATTGTGGGTTAAAAACATACCATTTACACATGGTATCTCATTTTTATTTGTATATTTTTGTGTATTGAGAAGAAAATATGTCAGGGCAAAAACAACGTGTTCTATAAATGTATATATATATATATATATATATATGTCAGGACATTAACACACAACACCATCTAGTTCCATGGTAAGCTACGAGACCTGTGTTATGGATACCAGATAGTTGATACATTACACATATGTAACTTTTAAATACATACATATTATAAATATAAGCACCCATGACTGGAGTACAAATATTCGTGCTCATCACACAAATGAATGCCCCCAGCGGGACTCGAACCCGTCACTACAAACTGAGCCAAACGTGTCGTCAACGTCATATACTTGTTTGTTTGTCTTTGTGCTCTGTTCTAATATTAAGAGCACATTCTAAACATACTATACATTTGCTGAAATTACGCGCACGCCCGCAAATGTTTTTGACATTCAAATTATTTTAGATTTATGAGTACAATAGGTACAAGCAGTAATTAATTTAGTTGTATTTATTATATGTGCTTTAATCGTGTGTATTCGCTCTAATCGGGCGCACCTCAAAAAGCCGATTTATCTAACTGAATTCCCAAATAACAACATACTGGTAAATAAATAAATAAATTATAGCCTATAACTATTCTAGCTAATTTCTCATTCTGTTGGCAAAAGTCGTATGAAAATCGGTACAGTAGTTTCTGAGATTGGTTAGGACCAACAAGGTGTTAGGACACAAACGCAAATTCAATTTTAATCTATACTAATATTATCTATTATTATCATCATGCTACTACTCAAGGAAGCGGAGCAGGAATATAATTTATAGTCTATCTATTCCATACTAACCATTAAAACGTTACTAAGGACGAACCCGAGCATGCGAAAGTGAGCCACTAGTTAAAATATATAGTAAAATATTACACCTAGGCAAACCCGGGGCGAGCTACTATACACATATGTATTTATATACAAAAAAAATTGTAACTTTCACATTTTACCACTATGAATATATATTTACCATATTGTGGAACAGAAAAATAAAACCGATAGAAATAAAGCATTCAGTATACCGGAAAACATGGGTAATAATTTATTTATTTTCCCTTTTATGAAGGGATGACATTCATAAAGAACAATGTATGTCACTGTAGTCTGTAACGTCACGCAAATCCTTCGTCAAGTATCCGTAGAGTGTAAATGCGTGTTTCCATTGTTAGCGCGATGAAAATACTATTTGAAAATATTTGTACGGAGATTTTTGTACAATTACTACCGACTTACCCTCTTAACGTTTTAACGGTTAGTATATATGTAGATTTTTCAGAGATGAGATATATTCCCGTTGTAAAAAGTATTCTATACTAGCGACTCACCCTCGCTTAGCTCAGGTTCGTCTCTAGGTTGATTCCCCATACAAATTATTATCCCCATTTTCATCCCCTTAAGGAATGGTTTCCGGGATAAAAAGTATCCTCTGTCCTTTCCAGGGTCTTAAACTATCTTCTTACCAAATTTCATGTAAATCGGTTCTGTAGATCCAGAGATTACACCATACAACGTCACTAACCCATAAACTCACAAACTTCACCTCTTTATAATATTAATAGCGCATTTTTTTAATTTTTTTCTTTCATAAGAACCTTCTCTTGACAATATCAATCACAACAAAAAAAAATAGTTAAATCGGTCCAGCCGTTCACGCGTGATTGCGTGACCAAGGGAAATAGGGATTCATTTTTATATATATAGATGTTAACCTATCCTATCATCGAAACAGATTTCATCAAAATTTGTCCAGTTCTTATGATGCGTTCCTAGACAGACAGAGAGACAGACAAAAATTCTAAAAACTATAGATTAAGCCTCTGTATCGATTATAATAACAATTTCAACAAGATTTTCCAAAAAATATTTAATGTACAGATTCAACTCGGAAAGAATTTTATTATATGTATAGGTTATGGACAAAAACGAGTTTTTTCTTAAAATTTGGCTATTAAAATTTGCCAAAAGTTCATCATAATCTTTTAAGTCGTTTCTAATTCAGTTAAACAGGAATTCCTCCTTTTACTTTGACATAACAAACAGACACTTCAATTTTATTTATTTGTATAGATATACTAAATGTTTATTGTTGATTTTTTTTAAAACCGCTCGACCGATTTCGATAAAATGTATTTGAGACCACCTGGAAAGTATACCCTTTGAAACAAAAAAAATCCAAATCGGTTCAGGCGTCTTCGAGTAATCGGTGAACATACATAAAAAAAGAAAAAAAAAGATTCCGAGGAATTGATAACCTCCTCCTTTTTGGAAGTCGGTTAAAAAAATCGATGTGTGCAAAGTGAAGACGGACTACTTAGCATACAAATTAAGCTACTAAATTACGTATATTTAGATTCCTATGCATTTATTTAATCAGCACTGGTTTCGAAATGCTCACAAATCTTTTAAGTAAATTCGAACTAAGGTAGATGCATTAATTACTTAAGCAAATGAAATACTTTAAACTTATAAAATGTTAAAAAAAGATTTTACATATATGTGGAATATGGAATATATTATCATTTTTTATATACATACATAATGTTATATAAAATTCAAGATGTAAGGTTTAGGTCCAAACCAACAGTAACAAGTTTGATTTCTGCTCGGTACAATCATTTAAGTAATATTAAAATATCTTCAGTCTAAGGACTGAAGTAGAAAATTTGTATATTTATTGTGAAATATTAAGTAGAAAATTTGTTTTTATGAGTCGTTTGTTTCTTAGTCTGTACATCTTGGCCACAGTAGGGTTTTTCTCAGTATAAGATAGTCTAAGAAAAGTCGTACATGTACTGTTAGTATTAAAATATGCCATAAAGTAGACGATTCCTGTATTTAATCTATACAGATAAATGAAAATGTAGTGTCTGTTTGTAATTTCAAAACAACAGCTTTTTACTAAAGGCATATTATGAAATTATCTACAGTACTTATAAGGAAACCATAATTTTAAATTTGTTGTCTGTTTGACTGCCTGTCTGTCTGCCTGTTCAGGCTAATCTCTGAACGGCTGGACTGATTTTGACAGGACTTTTAATGGCATATAGCTGATGTTATAGTGAGTAATTTAGGCTACATTTATTTTAAAAAAAATAAGGCTTCTGCACAAAAAAATTAAAACTTACCTAGGGACATCCGAGCGCAGCGAGGGTAATTGCTAGTTATAAAGAGCCTAGGTTGATTTCCCATACAAACTTTTACCCCCATTTTCACCCCCTTTAGGGATAAAAAGTAACCTATGTCCTTCCCATGGCCTCAAACTATTAACAAATTTCATCTAAATCGGTTCAGTAGATCCAGAGATTACGCCCTACAATCTCACAAACTCACAAACTTTACCTCTTTATAATATTAGTATAGACAAAGGATAACACGAGCAAAGCGAGCCTAAGTTAATAGTAAGTATGTAATAATATTAGAAAAGATTTATTAAACACAGGTAATCACTAGCATTCGTAGAGTTGCTTGTTGTTTCTGCTTCAGTAAATGCATCTAGTTCAATCGAGTGTAGCTTCCTCGCCACAAATCTTTAACTTCAATTAATTCGAACAGTATAGCGGAAATGGCATCTCTGAATTACCTTTCGATTCTCACTTCTAAAGGTGGATGAAAAGGCGCTAATAACCTGCATTTTGTGTCAATATACTAACTTTTTAGGGTTCCGCACTTAAAAAAAGTTACCTTTATTGGATCACTTCGTCATCCGTCTGTCTGTCTAGCTAGATTTTTTCTCAGGAACTCGTGAAGGCATCAAATTTAAATGAATATCATACCTTTAGGTCTACGGTGTCCCTAGAAAATCAAACGTTTAATGTAATGAAAATACAGCTATTTATCTACAGTAATAATTTACCTAATCTACTTAACTAATTTTTTTTCTATAATGGTAAAGCCATCAATCTAACTAATATTATAAAGAGAAAAGATTTGTATCTTTGTATGTTTATATCGAATAAACTTAAAAACTACTGATATAGATGACATTTGGTAAGAAGATAGTTTGAGCCCCGGGAAGGACATATTTCCTTCAACTTTTATATTGAATGTAGGATTTCTATTGCATAAAAACGAAAGTTTTGTGTGTATGTTTGTCACTCCTTTGCGGTGAAACAGCTGGACGGCACACAAGTAGACTATGACCTGTATTACTACATAAACTACTCATAGTAACAAAAATTTGCAAATAAAATGCATATAATATATATTCACAAAAGACCTACAGACCCATCCAAGCAAAACAGGGGTAAGTCGCTAGTCATTTCATATTAGGTAAAATATTATTAAATTTAACCGTTCGGCCATTTTTTGTCACGACGTTTTAGCAATAAAGATGTCAGAATATTGCCTTCCTTGCAGACCGCGGGCGGATGTCAGATCAATTAACTCAAAACTCGGCCACCTGTAGTCTAGTGACGGACGTACTATGAATTTATATTTTTTATTTAGATATTGAAAATAAAGTTTTACTAGAAAAATTGGGCTATTCAACTTGCATTAGTGTTAAATATATATGTACGTGAAAAATTGCCTAATTGTAATATATGTGCAGTGTACACTGCTGAGCACGGGCCTTCCTGAAATACGAGGGGAATCAGGCCATGTCCACCGCGCTGGTAAAGCCCGGACGGACTTTACATGTCTTTCGAAAACTTGCTAGGTTCTCTTAGACATGCAGTTTTCCCCACGATGTTCCTTCATCGTAAGACAACTGGTAATCATGTTAGAAATGATTCGCACATGAAAATATTATAGATGCTAGATACAGAATTTGAACCTGCTTCTTTCGGATTCCCAAGTGAGGGCGCTACCACTGGGATTAAATGAGAGATGGGGGTATGTAGCATAAATATTTGTGTGTATGTTTTATAGTGGCATATAAAGTAAGTTAAAGTAGGTAAGTTTTATCAATATGGTTTTCACAAAACATGATCATTGAATGTAATCATTTTGATCACGTTCATGGTAGATATAATTAGTCCAAAATTCAATCACTAACGACATTAATTTCTACTATATTATAATTTAATTTCCAACCGGAAGATACTACTCGGATATTCCATCTAATTTTGCGGTTATAGATATCGCTTTGACCATTTATGGTATATTATATTATTTGATAATTAAATAATAATCTATACTAATATTATACAGAGAAAAGATTTGATTTTTTGTTTGTGTGTTTGGTTGAAGGTACTGAATAGGCTCTGAAACTACTGAACCGATTTAGTTGAAATTTAGTAAGAAGATAGTTTAAGATCCTGTAAAGGACATAGAATAATTTTTATCCCGGAAATCATGTTATAAGAGGGTGAAAATGGGGATGAAAGTTTGTATGGGGAAGCATCCTAGGGACGAGTAGGAGGGTGAGTCGCTAGTTTAAAATAAACTAATTATGTTAATAATAAAATAGTTTTATTATTTAATAAATATCGACACATGAACATCACTTTCCTATTCAATCTACCGACACGAGCAGTCAGTAAACTCGGGCAATTTATCAACGTCCACTTCAATAGTATATATTACTATTTTGCAAACACTTTTAGAGACCCACAAACAAATGTCATGTAACAACTATTACTATATGCATAATATGTATTATTCAAAGATATATATAAATATATATTGGGACATTAACAAACAGCACCATCTAGTTCCATGGTAAGCTACGAGGGTTCTGTTATTGATACCAGGTAGTTGATACGCTCCCCCCCAACGTGCGTTCACCTTGTCGTGGTGGAGGGGCTCAGTAGTGCCCGGCAACCCAACCAGGCGCGAAGCCAAGAAACGCACAGGGAGGTGGCCCACTTCGGTGGGAGGTGGCCCTCTTCGGTGGGCGGTGTACCATGTGGGTTGCTCCTGGCACTTCTCTGATAGCAGAGTGGACCTTGGAGCAACCCCATGGTTGTGGTGGTCTGCTTCGGCAGACCTGCCGTCGGGGCGTCGTAGTTGAATGCGTAAGCGATCCTGCGACGCCCTATTATGACGGGGGAAGGTTTTGTTGGGTTTTAGTGGGTAGTACTGGCTTTATTACGCCGGTGAGTCCCACACCTCATACGTAAATGAATTTGCCAACGTTAAAAAAAAAGTTGTTGATACGCTACACATATATAACTTTAAATACCCTTCCTACATAATAAAAATATAAACACCCATGACTGGAATACAAGCATTCGTGCTCATCACACAAATGAACACCCCCAGACTGACTTGAGCTTGGACTTGAACCCGCGACCGCTGGCACAGCAAGAGAGTTACTACATACTGAGCCAAACATGTCGTCAAAGATAAATAGGTAAGTTTGAATTTAAACGTGTGAACTAGGTTAGAGATAATGATCGCCCCGATTTGTGTTCACCTTATTGTGGTTGGGGGGCTCATTCTTGGGGAGCGTGAAGTCAAGAAGAAGGTGTACCATACATGTTGTTCCTGGTACTTCTCTGAGAGACTGGACCCTTAGAGCAACCCCTTGTTTGTTGAGCGTGGCTGTTTAGACTAAGACCAAGATTACATCATGTGAACCTATATTTTATCCTCATCTGACATATCATGCAAGTAAAACCAAGAGCAAAATCTAGTCAATAGATATAATACTATTTTATTTACTTTATTATGTTTACTATATCGTTAAAAGTTATTAAAAGCTAAGCCATTATACGCTCTATAGTGTGCTTAAAAATTAGTGGTAGTGTAATACAAAGCTTGCGGTGAAAGCGACAAAATAAACAACGTTGCAGGGTTGTCAAAGTTTAGAAACTAAAATATTTTAAGTTTAAAATATGTATGTTTATTTGTTACCGTCTAGAAAATATAGTGTTTTAAATAAAACTATCATTTCGGATTTATTCGTAGATTTATTTTGACTTTTTGTTCTCGACATTTCGAATGTTTTACAGCCATGGTGGTCACGGTAGACTAAGATTTTAGACGTCTCGTCTCGTCATTATATGGTTTTTACAATCAGCACATGCCCACAAAATTATACATGATTTTCAAAAATACAAAAACTTTTTAACATAAAAATAAAAACCGACTTCAAACAAAAGCACTAAAAAGTAAAAAATAACTGATTGGTAGTTTCCATTTACTATTCATCCCTAATCAAATATTTTCGAAGTTGGTGTGCTTTGGCTAAGTAATTAAAGCCTACCTATTAAATACATACCTAATCAAATATTTTCGAAATCGCTCCAGCCCATACAAAGCAAAGCACACCGACTTCGAAAATATTTTATTAGTCAGCTATTTGTTTTATTCTTCAGAGGTTTATATATATTCATTGCCATTTTACAAACAATAAGATATGTTTTGTTAAACGTTGTACTTACAACACTTACGTTAAATTTCATAGTAATTTGAAGAGTCAACCCTATTTAACAATGTCAAATCTTTATTGCGATATCTGTGGGATGTTCACTCGGGTAATTCCTGTCAATAACGCGAAAAAAACCAATCTAGATTAAGGTTTTATACTTCTCAACGGTCTTTATATAATTGTTACAGACAGTGCCTACCTACAATTTTACAAAAATGATTTCTTAAATTAAAAAATGGCATCAAAGTACCTTACAATATTGGTTGGTTTTAATTCTAAGCAATTTTTTTTAATAACATTATAATTAAATATGGCAATATTATTTATTTAATTTATTTGTTCTAAAGTATTCGAAACGTAGGAAACAAAAATCATAGTAGAACGTATTAAAAATCTATACTTATAATAAAATTGTAACTAAGCCGAATCTGTACTTTAGATATTTTTTGGAAAATCTTATTGAAATAAACATTATTATCGATACAGAGGCCGAATCTATACTTTTTAGAATATTTGTCTGTCTGTTACCGCAAAACCACTGGAGGGATATAGGATATTTTTTACCGCGGGAAAATATCTCATTTCTGAGAAAAAATACAAAAACTGCTATGTAAGAGTATACTTATGTTGTAAAACCTAAGAATTTAGTTTTTGGTCATCTGAACGTGAGCGGAGCCGCGGGCAATTCTAGTAGTTTATAAAACTGCTAATATTTATTTAAACAATTACGAACACGATATCTCTATAGTGTATCCAAAATTTTGGTTATTTATGTATCTTCCAATTAAATTATCATATAATTGGAAGATAAAGGGTTTTGATACTATAATAACGTTTTCTACAATGCTCAGATTTCAGCTACTCTGTATGATGGCGAGATAAAGTGATACGTTTGTTGTATAAGGATTATAATTAGTGACTTACTCCTGCTTCGCTTAGATGCCTCTTGTATACAATATTATAAATGTCCTATCTATACTATAATTAAACTGTAGAGGTCGAATGTCTGTACATAGCAAAAAAATGCTACAAATCGAGTTAGGGGGATGTAAGAAGACAAATAGAACAAATCCAGATTTTATTCAAATTTATTGTTTCTCTGTCTGTTTGTACGGGCTAATCTCCGAATCTATTGGACTGATTTAAATAAAATTTTGCATGGTGGTACTTTATACCCCCAGTCAATATATAAGATACTTTTTATTCCGGAAAATTAAAGATTTAAAGCTTATACAGCTTAGTACACAACAACTTATGCACCTAATTTAGTAAAATTTGACATGATGATACCTTATATTGCCGGTCATACAACTAGTTACTTTTTATCCCGGAAAAATGAACGGTTCCCGTGGGATAGATTTTTGCTTTTGCAATATTATAAATGTGAAAGTTTGTGAGGATGTATGGATGTCTGGATGTATAGATGTATGGATGTTTGTTACTCTTTCACGCAAAAACTACTGAATCCATTTTAATGAAACTTTACAATAATATAGCTCATACATCAGAATAACACATGGGCTATTTTTATCTCGGAAAAATGTACCGTTCTCGTGGGATAGATTTGTTTTGGTTGCTAGTAACATTATATATATTACAAGTAATGCCGTGCCACTTTTCAGCAAATTTTAATACTAACATTAGTATATGTAATAGTAGAAAATATTGTATGATTTTATTAGATTAAAATGCTTCAGTAGGTACTTAGCTATTTCTTAGTTAAATTAAAAAAAACAAAGCTTCATTTTTTTTGAAGAAGTTTTTTTTGCTTAATATTACTGTGAAGCTATTTCTAATATTAGATGAATTTTCTTTTAACAATATAACTCACGAGAATCGAACTCACTGCTCACGACTACCAGACGATACGTCTAGAAGACAGTTGGCCGAATAAGAACATTTTATATCATAATTAATGCTAAATTCTCTTATTTTGAAGTCACTTAATAATTTTATGAATAAAACATTTTCAAAGTTTGTATAATCAGTGGTGAAATAAACAGGACAAGTAATTTGTGTAAAATATTATAATTTTCTGTGATTAAGATTTGTTTTTCAACAAAAAGACAACTATATTGCGCTAATTATATGTACGTTTTAGAATTCTATAGCTTTTCAAGATTAGCAATTTCGAAGAAAATAAGTTTTATTAATATTTTAGCTTTTTTAAATTACATATACACAATAAAATTGCTTAAATAAGTAATTAATATTTTTAATTTTTAAATTTCTTTGTGGGTATATATATTATAGTAATAGCAACACTAAATAATATTATTAATTAATAATTATCTATACTAATATTTTAAGGAAGCACAGTTTGTTTGTATGTTTGTTTGCTTAAACGTGCTAATCTCAGGAACAACTAATCCGATTTGAAAGCTTTTTTTTTGCATTAGTAGCCCGTTTGTTGAGAAAGCTATATATATTATTATGATACTATCCAAGGGAGCGGAGCAGTAATCACAAATGTCAACAAATCGGGCAGACTTCCATACATAATTGTAAAACTAAAGTTTATAATACCTTTAGATACTTTAAGCTCAGATACTATTGGGCCCATTTCAAAAATGCCTCTTGCGCAAAACCAGAGTTTTTTTGTAGTTTTAGCGCGAGCGAAGCCACTGGTTGTGCTGGTACTTATTGTAAGATACACAATTTATCTTTAGTGAATTGAAGAAAATTCGTTTACATTCAAAAACTATAAAACAACGAGGGTGTGACACGTAACTGATGGAGGAAGATACTTCCGACTATACTATTAGTCTTCAGGACCCTCTAATCCATTATCTTTTTATTTCTACAATATTCACATATTTTAAATTTATTTTACTGCAGTCTTATTCAAAAAACTATAAAAATACTTGAGAGGTTTTGCTAATTAATTTATGCATATAATACGATTCTAACCGAGTAAAATCTATACATTAAATATTTTTTTGTCAAATCTTATTGAAATAGTCATTATTATCGATACAGAGGGCGAATCTATAGTTTTTTTTTTTTAATTTTCGTCTGTCTGTCTGTCGCGGAACGCATCACGAGAAAACTACTGGATAGATTTTTCATGAAATTTGGTATGATGATAGCTGGTTATCCTGGTCAACATATAGGATACTTTTTACAGCGGGAAAATATCTCATCTCTGAGAAATCTATACTAATCCTTAAAACGTATCTAGGGATGAACCCGAGCGAAGCGTGTGTCGCTAGTTGTATATAAAAGTTCGTATCAAGCATAAATGTAAAAATATAATTTTCTTATTAAATCTACATTTTATTTAAAGAAAAAAAAAGCTTTATATGTGTTTTCAAAAAGTAACATCAAAATTATATTGTTATTTCAAAATATTCGTAGCAAAAATTGTTACATTATGAACATAATACGCTACAATGTTACAACTTCGTAGAACAGCTACGACGCTACGAAAGCTATAAAACGATAGTACGATACGAAAGGAAGAAAATGCTTTTTATATTTTAAAATAACATTGTCAAACATATAAAAAATACAACTTTTACATTTCTGTGGAAAATTATATTCGAAAGCTTAAAGAAACATATAATATTTTTGTTAAAAATTATTCATTAATGATTCATTACAACAATTTTTCATACTACATCTACCACATCAATACCAATATTATAACGAGGCAGAGTTTATTATTTTGTTTGTTTGAACGCGCTAATCTCAGGAACCACTTGTTCGATTTGAAAAAATATTTTTGTATTATATAACATTAGATAGCTCGTTTATTGAGGAAGGCTATATTCTATATAGGTATAATATAATATATGTATAGTCTATCTACTCCATACTAACCATTAAAATGTACCTAGGGACGAACCTGGGCGAAGCGAGAGTGAGTCGCTAGATACACGGTATTTTGTTCACAATTTCATAAATTTTATTTTTATTACGCGAAACCTTAATTCTCATTCTATAATAAAGGTAGCCTATGTTACTCCTTATAACATGAGCTATGTGCCAGTGAAAATCCCGTCAAAATCGGTCTAACCGTTTCAGAGATTGCCGACCTAAACACTAAGAGACCAAAAATTTAAAAATTGATTTTTTTTTCTTATAAATACTTTCATACGCATTTAGTAAAAAACTGTTGTTTTGACATTAAAAACAGACACTTCAATTTTATTTATCTGTATAGATAACATATAGAAGGAATGCTTACTTCTAAGGTTTATTTGCCTGTGTTTCTTAGGTTTGATTAGGACAGTTCCTATGTTATTATGTCACATAATTATTTTACACATTTTCGTTTTTTTTTCTTTATGGCTTAGAGCTACGTTGACAGACGCAATTCATTCTGTCAGTGCCAGTTTTGAAAGTTAGCTGCTTTAATGTGGAATTAAAAGTATAAATGAATGATCAGTCTATAGGAGTAACCGATAACAATAGAAAGATAATTACACAATACAAAGATGGAACATTTATTTAAAATGAAAATACATAAATAATGAGAACTATATTTTTAACCGACTTCCAAAAACGAAGCGGTTCTTAATTCGTCGGAATCTTTTTTTTATGTATGTTCACCGATTTGGAAAATTTTTGTTTTGTTTGAAAGGGTATACTTCCAAATTGGTCCAATTTAAATTTAAAAAAAAACATACCACCCCTAAGGGTGGAAAAATAGCTAATAATGAATTTAACCTACTTCTAATTGTCATATTGACTTGAAACTTTGCAAGTGTTTCTATTTCCGTTCATAGTACAGTGGTTCGGTATTGGTGACTTGATCTGATGGTAAGGCCAGAAGGTGGATAGGTGGAACTCTTCAACGACTAATAGTAGATACTTTGAGTTTGGGCTTATTTTGTTTCGAAGTCGGTGTGCTTTGCTTTGTATGGGCTGGCACCGATTTCGAAAATATTTGATTAGGTATGTATTTAATAGGTAGGCTTTAATTACTTAGCCAAAGCACACCGACTTCGAAAATATTTGATTAGGTATGTATAGTAAATGAAAACTACCAATCAGTTATTTTTTACTTTTTAGTGCTTTTGTTTGAAGTCGGTTTTTATTTTTTTGTTAATTTAGAATAGATACCTAATCAGATATTTTCGAAGTTTAAATTTTTTTTAAAGCTTTTTATATATTATACAGTTTGGCACAACAACGTGAACTGTGAAGTTTTTGACGTAACAGCATAAAATTGATATTTAATTAAGCAGAACTAAGCTGTTAGTTGTATATAAAATATTTGGTTCAAACTAAGCGATATATCACGTTAACTTAATCTGTGGATGCTAAAGCAAGCTGTTAGATATGTTCCTGTCAATGTCAGGAGCAGTAACTCAAAGTTTAAAGTTTATGTACGAGTATATACTTGTAATAAAACATGATTTGCAATATGAAACTAATATCCCTCGAAAACTAAATATACTGAGATAAAGTAGTCTATAATACTTTTCAATCGCATATAACTATGAAAATCGGTATTTTTCAGCTAATCGCCGTTTGGTGAAAGAAATCCTTCCCCATAGATTGTCAATCATCAAGATCTGTTGCCGCATCTATCCCATACTACCTTTTTCAAGTTGTAGGCCCACTTTGTTACAGCCATTCTAAACTACGTTTGCCTAAGTGTTGTCTTCACTTTAACATATTAAAGGACATACGCCAGAGAACGGCATCGTGCATATTATTAGCACATTATTTTTTTTTATTTTAGCAGCCATGTCTCCAGACGTACAGATGGACGATGGAAAAACGGTATATGAAATTCAAAATCACTTTAAAGTAATTTCCACCCAAAAGTGACTTCAATCTCATAGAGGTGAATTAGATCGATTGTTTAGGATTTTTATACAAATAACTATATAATATTTGGAGATAATTTCAATGCATTTCTTTTATAATTTGCCAATATATAGTGCTGAAGGCATACACCATTTAAGCGACACCAGGCGATAACAGCTACTACTCGTACATAACCATACAAAATACCAAGGACTTAGAAACATCAAACTATAAATCTCCAAAATAAACTCAATCTGTCTATCTATACAAATAAATAAAATTGAAGTGTCTGTTTGTAGTGTCAAACACAGCTTTATACTAAATTCATATAAAATCATATACGATACTTATAAGAATTAATCAATTTAAAAAAAAATATGTCTGTCAGACTATTCCGTATAATTTCCAAAACGGCTGGACCGATTTCGGCGGGATTTTCACTGGCAGATAGCTGATATTATAAGGAGTAACATAGGTTACTTAAATTTTAGAAAAATAATTAGTAAATAGTAGTGTTGCGTGCAAAAAAGTAAAACCCATGAAATGGTGAAGAAAATCCGCTTACCTAGGGTTGCACCCGAACAAAACGAGGGTATGTCGCTAGTCTATACTGTCATATACCCAATAAAATTGTAACTAAGCCGAATCTGTACATTAAATATTTTTTGGAAAATCTTATTGAAATAAACATTATTATCGATACAGAGGCCTTAGAATTTTTGTCTGTCTATCTGTTATCGCATCACAAAAAACCCCTGGAGGGATTTAGATGAAATTTGGTATGGTGATAGCTGTTTATTCGGGTACTTTTTATCGTGAGAAACTATCTCATTTCTGATAAAAAATACAAAAACTGCAATGTAAAAGTACACTAATATGTAAAACCTAAGAATTTGGTTTTTGGTCATCTGAATGCGGGCGGAGCCGCGGGCAATGGTAGTCTAACAAAATCCACTATTAGCCGGCTATAACAAATACGTAAAGGGAATCGGTCGGATAAAAAACATATCAGTAACTTGTCAAAGCAATACCTTGGGATTGTGTAATTTACAACGTAAAGGAACTTTTACGTTTTTTTCTAATGTTAGTATGTAATTAGATTAGATTTACAAGAATGTCTTTACTAATATTATAAAGAGGAAAGATTTTTTGTTTGTTTCTTTGTACCGAATAAGCACCTTAACTACTAAACCGATTTAGATAAAATTTGGTAAGAAGATAGTTTGAGAGCTTGAAAAAGACATAAGATAGTTTTTATCCCGGAAATTCCCCTTAAGGGGGTGAAAATAGGGATTAAAGTTTGTATGGGAAAGCAACTTACGAAGAAGTTTTTGCGAATTTATTATGATTTTTTTGCCCATTTTGAATGCTTTATAACAAACATTTGCATTTGTCAAACATTTGCATTATATAAGAAAGTTGTACATGAATATTGATTATTATAATAAAACTGTTTTTATGAATTCGTATTCTGATATATTTCATTTCCGACGTTGTAAAAATACTTATACGCAACGGTGTCACAATTGTCGTACTTATTGTAAACAGTCTTTACCCACAAACTTATATTATAGTTTGAAAAAAAGAGAGCACCCAATACTTTACATGAAATTAATTAAAATCTTATCAGTTCCATTTCTAACTTTGATATCATGCGAAAAACCATAGCAGATTTATATGAATGGGTAGTAATATCGAAATTACAAACAGACGTAAACTTTATTTGCAATAGATATATTACTCTATAAAATTGATATGGGACCACCTGGGAAGTATATCCTTTCAAACATAAAAAAATTCCAAATCGGTTGAGGCGTCTTCGAGTAATTGGTGAACATACATAAAAAAAAGATTCCGACGAACTGAGAACCTCCTCCTTTTTGGAAGTTGGTTGAACAGGATATGTTTAAATCCATCATTCACTCCCGAAACAATAAAGTTAGTTAATCATAGCTATCCAATAAGTTGAACTAACAGCTAGGCTAAAGTAATTTTCAGTAGGAATTGAGACGAAATGTAGCCGATACTTCACAAAGTGATGAGATTTCACTGTTCAGTGTTCACAGATAGGAATTAATGGATGTGGTATTAAAATTGTATTTTTACATTATGAAATTAATCAGACCACTAAAAATTCAAAAGTTTGTATGTACGTATGCATGTTTATTACACTCTTTCACGTGTGGAAGAACTTCGTTGTTTATTACCCAGAGTATGACTTTTTTTTTAATTTGGGCTATGCTTTTACCTATATCTCTTGTATAGATACTAGTGCTTATGTGGAACTCACCGGATAAAAAATCCACTAAAGCCCAACAGAACCTCCCCCGTCTTAATGGGACGCTACAGGATTGCTTACGCGACGACGCGTGTTGCTCAATTTGTAATCACCCTACTTGCTGAGCCAGCGATCGCGGGTTCGGGTCCCGCTGGGGACATACATTTGTGTGATGAGCACGAATGTTTGTACTCCAGTCATGGGTGTTTATATTTATAATAAGTATGTATTTAAAGTTATATATTATGTGTAGTGTATTAACTATCTGGTATTCATAACACAGGCCTCGTAGCTTACCATGGAACTAGATGGTGCTGTGTGTTAATGTCCCAACATATATTTATTATAATTTTAATTTTTACGCACTCAACCATGACGCCTCGACGTCATGCCAGCTAAAGCACACCACAAGCCAGGCTATCGAATTGAATACCATCAACATTTCAGCTTTAACTTACTTTGAATTACTAAACAATAATCAACGTAGACTCTTAATACATTACACAATAACAAAAGTTTTATATCGAATACAATATCCAATGTCCATTTATATTGAGGTGAAGAAATATCTCAGTTATTTTATTAATAGTTTGTGACATGATATGTATACAAGTTTAAAATAAATAATAATAATATGAAGGCTTGCCAAAACCAACTGAATGCTAGTTGTTAACACTAAGTTATAGGCCATTAAAATGTCGATAAAGGTTGGATTCTGGCACGATAAATAATACATGAAATATCGTTTAAGAAGTTGTTATAGAGCATATTTTTTATTAACTAGAACGTCGATGCCAATTTTTTTTCTTTTTTACGCTCGATGCCTTCAGAAAGTAAAATTTTGAACACCTTTTCACGCTTCTTGTACAAAAATAGCGGGTAATAGTAGTTCTAAATGCTTATTAATCATTTAAATTATTCTGACAGTATGTACATACTGTCAGTTTTTTTACCGATTTCAAACTGATTTTCATGAAATATTTTTAGAATTCCTCAAGAGTGGACCCGTATAAATCTATAGACAAAAAATTCGCATCTTATAGTAAAATAATTAGTCCATAGTGGGGAAAGGGTTCAGTTCGCTTGTCAAATTCAGGGTGGGGGAATTCACATATCCCTAACAAGCCTCGTGATCTTTTCCTTCGCCATATTATAAACCTACTGATCTATAGGAAAGAAAAGAAAATATAATAAAGGCCCATGTCACTGGGAATGCCCTCCAAGCCAAGTAGTTCGTCCTTAACCGTTTGTCGAAGGATAGAAGAACAGATTGCAAAAAAAATAACTTTTAACAAAAATATAAAGTCATAATCATGATACAAATGAGATTCGCTTATCTAAAACTCAGAGGTATGAAATTTGAACCCACTTCCTACTATATTTTATTATAGATTAGGCTTGTCGAATCAAACAAAATAAGCCCAAACTCAAAGTATCTACTATTAGCCGTTGAAGAGTTCCACCTATCCACCTTCTGGCCTTACCATCAAATCAGGTCAACAATACCGAACCATTGTACTATCAACGGAAATAGAAACACTAGCAAAGTTTCAAGTCAATATGACAATTAGAAGTAGATTAAATTCATTATTAGCTATTTTTCCACCCTTAGGGGTAGTATTTTTTTTTGAAATTTAAATGGGACCAATCTGGAAGTATACACTTTCAAACAAAACAAAAATTGTCCAAATCGGTTAATAAATGACGAAATTCTGAGGTAACAAAAATAAAACCTCCTCCTTTTTGAAGTCGGTTGAAAAGTAGCGTAATTCCTAAATATTATAAATGCGAAAGTTTGGATGGATGTTTGTTACTCAATCACGCCAGAACGTCTAACGAATCTGGATGAAATTTGAAATATAAATAGTTTATAGTCTGGAATAGCAGATAGGTTACTTTTTATCCCGGAAAAATGTACGTTTCCCGATATATGTCCAGATAGTTTTATTTTCACTACTATATTTATATTAATATGTTTTTGCCATATCCATTGTAGCACATACATCGTATATAATAGCAGCACAGTTTCGATAGTCCCTCCGATCACATCCGCTATTTAATGACGAAAACGTAGTATGCATACGTGAATATTCATTGAAATTATTTTTTTATTGTATGCAACATTACAGTATGGAAAATTAAAATTCGAATTAATAATAGTTACAGATTTACTATAACAGTTTTTGTATACATTTTAACTAACATTTGTCAGTGTGATATTTTTAAAACATATGTGAAAAATATATTAGCTAAGCTAAATTCATTTAAACGCAAGAGTGCAGTACGTCCTAAGATTCGCAGGTAGCTAGTAAATAAAGAGATATATCATTACTTCAAAACTTCATATTACTAGGCATTTTCACCCCTTAACGAGAGCTTGATTTATGTATATTTAAATACAGCATTATAAAGGCTACCAACATGTAGAGTTTATTAATTTTAGCGCTTAAACATTTAAATTCACCTAATTTTAGTTTTCACTCAACAACGACCACAATGTACGAACTGATTACGATAGCTCTCGGTTATGTTGTTTGTACACATGTCATTGCTAATAAAATTTCATATATTATGTACATTTTAATCTGATAAGTTTAAAATGCTCTATAGTGCTATTACACTGGCTTAGTCGATGTTATTTCGATTGGATAGTAGGTTCGTTTTTTTAATTAGATTTAAGTATTGCTTCCTCATACAAACTTTCATCCCCATTCTCACCCCCTTAAGGGATGACTTCCGGGACAAAAACTATTTCACTCACTCACTTTTCATATCATGAGATTTAAAAAATCTTACTTTAGTAAAAATAATTCTTATCCTCTAATTTTCTTCTTTATAAAAGTTGTCTTTATAATAACAAACACAAAAAAAAGAATTATCCAATTTGGTGCGAAAGTTATGCGTGTACATACATTTCGGTGATTCTTTTTATTTAAATAGATACATATAGTGGTTCAAATTCGATATATTTTTTCTATCATAATCTTCTTTTTTTTATTGATAACACTAAAGCCTAATAGCTAACAAAAAAATATCGGTCGACTATCAGAGGACAAAGATTTAACTATTAAATATTGAGGATTGAACTATTTTGTCTTTGCCTATTTTTATTTTAAACAAATATGAAAAATATATGTCCATATTTTTTTTACATTTTTATGTGGATTTTAGAATACTCAATTTCAAAATGAGTAAAGTTTTATAGTATATAATATTTACTATTTATGGTTATGTACCAAACATTTCAGTAAAAATATATTTGTAAATATGATGAATGTAATATTCCCATTTGTTGTTTTAAATGTTATCTATACGTGCTGTGACAAAATAACAAAACAAAACTCACTTTACAGCTTTCATGATTATATTATAGAAGGCGTTATGCCTTCTCCTTCCTCTTCCTTCTTACTAACGCTTAGATTCTTTTTTTCGCACAATTATCGTTTTCGATCTTTGAACCTAACACATGCAAAGATCACGTCTCATTAATGCGTAAAGAAAGATAATAATAGACCCATAAACCTTCGAATGTGTTATACTAATAAACTAACGACTCACTCTCGCTCCGCTCGAGTTACGTATTTACTTTTTAATGTTTGTGATAATGAGATATTTTCCCGCAGTAAAAAGTATCCTATATGTAGACTACGATAACCAGCTATCATCATACCAAATTTCAACAAAATTGGTTCAGTGGTTTTCTCATGCTGCGTCCCTAGACAAACAGACAAAAATTCTAAAAACTATAGATTTGATCTCCATATCGATATTAATGATTACATACATTACATATTTCAATAAGATTTTCCAAAAAAAATATTTAATGAACGATTCCACTCGACTTAGTTAAAATTTTATTGTACGTATATATATATTTAATATATGTATATTAAAGTAAAACTGCCTCGGTGGTGTAGTGGCTAGCATGTACGGCTGCACACCCGGAGGTCCTGGGTTCGAGTCCCGGGTCGGGCCAAGTTTAGTTATTGAGTCTTCCTGTATAGTAAGTCTCAGTAACAGCCTGGAGTTGGGAAGTTGGCGGTGTTTCACCCCCGTGCCTCGGAGAGCACGTAAAGCCGTCGGTCCTGCGCCTTAACTCTCACTGGTCGTGTCGAGTAGTCGTCCCACCGGAATATGAGAGTGACAGGAATAGAGAGTGCACTTGTGTCTGCGCGTACACTTGAGCACTATAATATCTCCTGCGCAGTTGGCTAATCTCATTGAGATTGGCCGCCGTGGCCGGAATCGGCTAGGAGGACATCATCATCATCATCATTAAAGTAAAATAAAACTTCCTAATAAAAAGAGAAAATATTATGAGAATGAGAAAATATTTGAGGTATAAACATAAAAAATTCATGAACCGAAAAATTTATTTCACAAATCTTCAAGATATATTATATTAGGGTGACCTAATTGTCTTTGACAAATATTCATAATTTACTATGAAACGTTTACATAAAATAATTTTAAACTTTTTGAAGTCTCTCTGAGCAGAAGTAAGTTGATGTAAATATTAAAGAGTTTGATGCCGTCTCAATTTTAATACTGTTATTCTTTAAAAAATGCCTTAGTTCTAAAAAAATATGTAAAAAAGACAGAATTCTAACTTATCAAATCAAATCAAAATATATTTTATTCAAATAGACTTTTAAAAGCACTTTTGAATCGTCAATTGTACGTTTTAAATTTAAATTAAATTTCAGAAAGTCCGTAAAAGAGCTACCACCGGCTCGATAGGCAGTTTTGCTGAAAAGAGCAGGCGATAAGCTCAAAAGCTGCTCCTTTGTAAAATAATGTTAGTTAGTTTACAATATTGCAATACAACTTGTGAGTAACAACTATGTAAATAGAAATCCCACACTTACTAAGTGAGTAATATGCTTTGCTCTATAACATATGTTTAATTTTTAACTTAAATTGTTCCAGTGGCAAGCTCAATATAAATTGTGGAATTTTGTTTAAATATACATAATATACGTACACCTTGCCCTATAAAAGACTTAATAGTTTTTTTTCAAGACGAAAGCTTGGCGTTGAGTTTGTTCTATTTATTTTATATTTATCACTGTTTCTTACGTAAAAACGGATGTTTTGTCGAACAGACATGATATTACAATACTTATAATATATTTATTTATGTACCAAAAAGTACATATAAAATAGAAAACACATACCATGTGTACAAAGGACGACTTATCTCTTTAAGAAATCTCTACCAGAAACCCTCGAGCGTGAGAAAAAAATAATAATAATGAGATGCGGTGTAGGTACAAACTATAAACATCAATTATTACATAAATATACACATACATACATATTACATATATATGTACATGGCATACATGCAAATTATATATATTGAGATGTAACCGTAAGCACACCCATTTAAAAAAAAACTCGTCTTTCTACATTTACTTTTGATAAATTGTCCATATATCTTAGTACTAGCGATTCACCCTTGCTTGATTCCCCATACAAACTTTCATCCCCATTTTCTCTCCCTGGAGGGATTATTTCCAGGATAAAAAATCCTATGTTCTTCCCAGAGTCTCAAACTATCTTCTTACCAAATTTCATCTAAATGGGTTCAGTAAATCCAGAGATCACCTCCTACAACGACATAAACACACAAACTCATAAACTCACAACCTAACAAACTCACAAACTTTACCTCTTTATAATATTAGTATATACTATAGTCTATATTCAATGTACACTATTTATTTTACCGGTTGAATGTTTTTATTGAAATTTTATCCACCTATTACTCCAATAAGCTTATGTTTACAATCGTGTTATATAACAAATATTTTGTATAAGAACCAGTATTGAAATCAATAATATACATACAAAATCGATTTTAATCAAAAAAGCATAAAATACTAGACAAATAATAAGACAAAAAAATGGGTGCGTGTAACCTTTACGCGCGCTTAAAGTAAAACTTGTTTGGCAAATATCGCTATTAAATTTAAAAAAATCAATAATTAAATAAGTCATATTAGGCATATTATAGTCATATAGTTATAGAATATCATATACGGAAAGAATATAATATTATATACTTGTCAGACAATAACAACGCTTAACATGGCAACATGACAATGTATTCTATCTCATTCGCTCGCCGGCTTCATCTTATAATGTCTGTCTCTTTCTAATGTCGCATTTTCGTTTCATCGAATTTCAAATCACAACGATTCTAAAGAAGTTTCACTTCAATAAGCCAAATATTCCTCTTCTCTATTACTCAATACAAATAATCTTTTGTATCAAATGAGCAATTCTTGTATATTTATTATATATAAATTTATTTCGTGTATTTCGGAAACAGCTCTAATGATTTGGATCAAATTTTGTATTGAGATAAGATTTTGCTCTTTCAGTTTATCTATATAAGTATATTTTTTAAAAAGCACAAATTTTATACTTTTTCGAATGACCAAAGCTCGATCGCCCAGAGAGGTACTTACTGTACTGTTATTGTTAGCCCACATCATCCCACTGATGGGCAAAGGTGTTCCCTCTACGCTCAAGATACTATATAACATAGCCCAGGTACTATACTAAAAAAAGAGACAGAGATAGAGGCATAAGAAAAGTCGATATTATATTGCCAAGTCGCAAAAATCTTGGGACAAAAAACGAAGCTAGTAAGTATATATAACATATCAAAGATAAAATAACTAGTTCAAATGTTGAAAATGCATAAATTGTTTAATATGTGAAATTTAATGAGTTTCTTTGAAAACGATTTTAAATAGACCCAATCTGTACCAATAAAGCTATATTAAGGGTCGGATTCTGGCTTCACCACAAATTTTAGAGTTAGAGGACCTTCCACGCTCAATTCACATTTTTCAATACGTAAACTTTTCAAGTTATCTTTATTTACAATAGAGGAAGTTACAAATATTATTATACTTAATTATATATACAAAACAAATCTACACTTTATTACTACTATACAAGTCATGTCCGCGTGGAATAGTGGCAAGAATGCTAGCCGCATTCCCCCGTTGAATGGCAATGCCGATTCTTTGGGCGAAAAAGGCGCCAGCTCTCCTGTCACCAGTAGAGGCGATAAGACGAGGTATTATGTCTTTTAAGAAGTGCTTAACACTTTGACTCCATGGGCCAACAAGGGTTTCTACAGCAAATGGCATAAAAACATAATTTTGACTAACGGAATATTAATAGTTGCTTTATTCATATTTAAATTATCTTTATTTTAAATATTTTATTTAATCCAATCCCTTCGTTAGATTAATCTTGGAAGTGGATAAAATGATTTATAACAATGTTTATAATATCATAAAAAAAATTGGTCACAAAATATAGCAGCTATGAATAAATGAAATTTATTTTGCTATTTCAAATTTATTTTGAATGCTTTACAGCAATGGTCACAGGACCATGTTTGCTCTAAAGTAAAAACAGTTTTTTTTAAATGTCAAATATTCCCGTAAGTCTAAAAAAGCTAATTATTTAATAATTATTCATTTTTTTATTTTATCCCAAAAATGTCTTCTAAAAGGTTTTAATGAAGGCATCCTACTAAGAATACTTATCATTTTTAATATCGGTCCCTCAGAGTTTAACAAAATCAGGTGAAGCAGATGATGTACTCTAAACGATCAGTTTCGTGAACTTAATAAAGCTTGAAATTTAATTAATCTCTACATAAAATGGAATTATAATTCAAATTTGTACATTAAAATTTTATAAAAAACTAGCGGACCCGACAGACGTTGTCCTGTCTACACGTCTTTAATTTGAAAATATCAAACTTTTTTTTAATAAGCTAAAACATTCTGGACCATTTTGATGAAAATTATTATTCAAATTGTGAATCTAAACCATTCCCAGATCCCCTTGAACACACACAAAAAATTTCATCAAAATCGGTCCAGTCGTTTGAGAGAAGTTCAGTGACATACACACTCACAGAAGAATTATATATATAAAGATATATAATAACTTGATTAGGAAGTCGATGACTTATTTTAGATATTTAGTCTTAGATGTTTTTTTTGAGTTCTGTAGCTAAAACCGAAGTAAAAATACATACAAATACATAAATGCAATATTTGATGCTACGGGACCCTTAGTGTGAGGATCAGGATTGCACTTATCCGATTTTTTATTCGCTTATTATGTTTATATCCCGAATAGCACAATTAGGCATCTCAAAACTTATTACATAGTTCTTACAAATGGTATCCACTAATTAAATTATACAATAGTAGGTGCACGTCCGCCAACCCGTACTTGGCCAGTGTGGTGGACTATGGCCTGATTCTCCTCGTACTAAAGGGAGGTTAAAAAGGGCTAAATACATACATATATTTGAAAGGTCGAAAGTTTTTTTATAATAAAATATTATATGCATATATTTTTATATCTATAGACATGAAACAAACACCCTTTTGTTTTATAAACACTTGCTTCCCCTTTCCGGTTAAGATAATAATATCTATACGTCGCATAGAGGACCCTTACGGTCTGATGATCAAAGAAATTGAAAACTGGACTTGGGTCTAACCTAGCCTTACTACAAGGTTGGTAAAGTAGTTTAAATAGATTAGTGTATTTTAAGCAGAACTATCTTTTCGAATTTATTTGCGGATTTATTTTGATTTTTGGTCCCTGACGTTTTTAATGCATTACAGAAATCTAAGTTTTGGAACTATGTATCCACTACTAGCAAAGGAACAGGCCTCATTCGATCCCGTGGAATCCAAAAAGCTATAAATAATTATTATTATAATACACAAATAACAATTGCTATTGCTGATTTTTTATACATTTTGATAGTTTATTAAAACCAGATGTACAGGTTTCCTATCGATATTATCTTTCACCGTATTATTAAGTAGTATACATATTGAATAAAAACTTTTTAACAAAAAAATAAAAAACGACTTCAAACAAAAGCACTAAAAAGTAAAAAATAACTGATTGGTAGTTTTCATTTACTATACATACCTAATCAAATATTTTCGAAGTCAGTGTGCTTTGCTTTGTATGGGCTGGCACCGATTTCGAAAATATTTGATTAGGTATGTATTTAATAGGTAGGCTTTAATTACTTAGCCAGAATAGAGCTTTGAATAAGCTTCTTGATTTTTCAATACCACTGCTATATTAGTTTATCTTGATTGAAAAATCATGTATTATCAAACGAGCGATATATATTATAGCTAAATAGGCAACGGAAACAAAATTAATTCGTAAAAACCGTATTTGATAGTGACCTTATTAATTAAGTAATAAGTATACGATGGCGTCTAAACAGAATCTTGCGAGATGATATATTAATTCTTAGATAAGATAGAAGAATAGTAACTTGATATGTTACGGCGATAACTACGCTCATTATAAAATACTAGCGACTCCGGGTGAGTCTCCGGGTGACACTTCGTTCGGCATTCGCTAGTCTATACTAATATTATAAAGAGGTAAACTTTGTAAGTTTGTGACGTTGTAGAGGGTAATCTCTGGATCTACTGAACCAATTTAGATGAAATTTGGTAAGAAGATAGTTTGAGATCCTGGAAAGGACATAAGATACTTTTTATCCCGGAAGTCATCCGTTAAGGGGGTGAAAATGAGGATGAAAGTTTGTATTGGGAATCAACCTAGGGACGAACCCGAGTGAAGCGAGGTTGAGTTGCTAGTTGCCATACATAAGTATGGTATCTTGATTCTTGATATTTACGAGAAGCAAAAACAAGAAAACACTATATAAATTAAACATTAAAAATAGCTTTATTGTATAATACTTGTACACATATAGATATGTAAGAAAAAAATAATTTAGGTCATTCTAACTATCTTTCCAGTAAAATATAATATTAAAATGCAGCTATATTATACCATATATATTATATTAGTATGGTATCTTGATATTTACAATAAGTAAAAACAAGAAAACAGATAAAAAACAGTCCAAATTTTCCTCATCGGAAAATCATGTATTGCGTATAGGCGGAAAATAGAAAAGTCCACAAGAGTAGTTGACCTTGTTCAGACTTATATCCTCGCTTATAATAATATAAAACTGCTATACCAAATTATATAGGGTACAAGTTATATGATAGAGCGGGAAAAGGATTTTTACTATACTATTACTCTAATAAGATAACTAGGTTAGAGAGCTTCTATGTTAGAGATAATAAGTTCGATTCTCAGTCAAAGTATATTTGTATCCATTGTGATGTATTTGTTGTGGGTAATTATAGTGTATTTCTTCTTTAAAGTATATTAAGAAATCCTATGCGTAAAACTTATTATTTGATGCATTATCAAACGTATGTGTTAAATAAACTAAATTAAAATAATAATCACAATATAATAAAATATCCTTATATAAAAATGGCCGATTTTCATCTAAAGGTCACTTTGTTAAGTATTATATCTACGATTACAGCACTGCGATGCCAAATACTCTCTCTGGCGTGGTACAAGTGTACGGAGTAAGCGGGAAATAACTATAAATATAATTAATATATCTTCCATAAAATGAACCATAAACTATAGTATATAAAACAATATTACTATTTTGAGCTTGCTGATCTCAGCATAAAATATGTTTAAAATTGTAAAATTCTAATACACTTTATAAAATATAAATATTTTTATATTAATTTATGTTTTTTTTTCCAGTTTTTTTTTTGGTTAAATCAGTTTATGTCACTCTAGACCACTCCAGATATAGTAAATAACAGTTCTATTCGACGTCAAATAGCAATAAACAAACAAACATTTTTTCATATACATAATATTTACCTAATGTATATTAATATTATAAAGAGGCAGAGTTTGTTTATTTGAACGCGTTAATCTCAGGAACTATTTATCCGATTAGAAAAAATCTTTTTACATTAGATAGCACGTTTATTGAAAAAGGCCAAGAAGCCCGAGCGAAGCGAGGGTGAGTCGCTAGTATTAATATAAGTTATATAAGTGTTACATATGGATAGCAGTTCTCCACTATCCACCTTCTGACTCCGTCATCAGAGCATCTCGATGGTATCAAATTTTACCATCTGTCCGTCTCAATGGACTAGATCAAAAACTTTTAAGACTTGAAAATATAGTTAAAAACGAAACTTATAATAGTATTTTTAAGAAAACTATATTTTCAGATTTTTTCGCGGATTTATTTAGATTTTTGGTTCACGACTAATACTCGAAAAACCGCGAAAAATCCAAAAAAAATAGTTTTATTTAAAATGTCAAATATTCACATCAGTCTGAGAAATTATTCTTATAATAACAAATTTAAAAACGCTCAGAGCTCGCGTTTATACCACACTCGTCGAGCCCGCTCGACCGAAACGTATTGACTGCCTAATCGGAAGGAATTCTCTAATAAGAACCAATCTCAAATACCTTACAGATAGATTGGAAGATCCATTGTTTTTATTATAACGGTTAGATGTTAGACATAATTAAAAATGTTAAAGGTACTTGGTGAATGTTTCAAAATTAAATTCGTATTACTAGCTTCTTACTGCGGCTTTACTTGCAATTTTTGTATGAGCAGTCTACAATGAGCTCAAGTTACTCGTAAGTCTTTAAATTTGATTTAAATGAAACATGGTTATGAACGAAGTCAGATTATTAGATCTGCAATATAAAAAATGTCCATGAAATTTATTTAATATCAGATTTATACTAAATATTTACTGCGACTCTACATGCGTGTAATATGCAAGATCTTAATCTACATATTATGTTAATATTAATTTTTTTTTCGTAAATAATTCATTCAGTGTATTTGGGAAAATATCGTGTTTTTTTCTCATGCACATCATAGCACATCCGGAATATAGAAATTGAGAGAGCTTCAATGGTAACTGAACTAGAATTGTCACAAAACACAAATATTATGCATTTATGCATAATTGTTTGCATATATACTTTCTAGCACAATCTAATATATAAATATCTCGAGTCACGGTATTTGTGGTCGCACTCTTTCGAAACGGCTCGACCGATTTTGATGATTTTTTTATATATATTTGGAAGGTATTGGAATAGGTCGTAAAGTATTTTTCACCCTCCTATCCCCACCCCCTATTTTTATTTGCGATTTTAGTATTTTTGTATGAACAATATTTTTTTTTATGGGACTAAGGGGGCAAACGGGCAGGAGGCACACCTGTTGGAAAGTGATCACCGCCACCCATGGACATCTGCAACACCGCAGGGCTTGCAGATGCGTTGCCGGCATTTAAGGAAGGAATACGCTCTCTTCTTGAAGGTGACCAGGTCGTAGCGGTTCGGAAAGACCGCCGGCGATAGCTGGTTCCACAGAGTGGTTGTGCGGGGCAGAAAATGCCTTAAAAATCGCATTGTTGTGGAACGCTGGACATCGAGGTGGTGTGGATGGAATTTACTATTTTGGCGCGATGTCCGATAATGAAATTCAGCAGCCGGGATCAGTCCGAACAATTCCTCGGAACACTCCCCGTGATAAATGCGGTAGAAGATGCAGAGTGATCCAACTGTTCAGCTTTAATTAGTTCACATAACATTAAGCCTCCAGAATACTATTTCTAAACAATCGATGTCCTTTAGCTTATTTGTTTGTATATTGTCCTTTAGTTATATTTATAATATGTATATATTTAAAGTTATATATGTGTAGTGTAACAACTATCTGGTATCCATAACACAGGTCTCGTAGCTTACCATGGAACTAGATGGTGCTGTGTGTTAATGTCCCAACATATTTATTTATTTAGCACTACCTGTTTCTTATCGAAGAGCAACTGTTCTCTTTAACTCGTTACGAGCCTCCTAATTGCGATCGCCGTAATCCAATATCTAATCTTACTTCGATTACTACTGATTGGTTCGGTAAACGCTTATTTAGGCTATATATAATTAATTAAGTGAAATTGGAAATACTTGTATAGGCATGTTAATGAAGAGTTCTACAGTAATCGTATTAGGCATTCATTAAATTCTGCATCGAGGAAAATCAGATATTCAAGTTTAGCCTTAAAGTTGTTTTTGTGTTAAGATTATGAAAAAAATCAACAAATTCATTAAAAGGTAATTTTATAATATTAAGTTTAGTATAGATTTCTCAGAGATGATATATTTTCCCGCAGTAAAAAGTATCCTATATGTTGAACCGGATAACCAACTATCGACATATCAAATTTCATCAAAATCTGTCCAGTGGTTTTCTCGTAATGCAAACAGACAGACAGACATGCAATAATTCTAAAAACTATAGATTCGACCTCTGTATCGATAATAATAACTATTTCATTAAAATTTCCAAAAAAATATTTAATGTACAGATTCAACTCAGAATTTTATTATATTATGTATAGATTACAGCAGGTTCGTCTTTCGAGTGTCTCTTATTTAGTAAAGTGTTTTCCGCTTATTTGAATTATTTTTTTTTAGAAATAGAACCTTTGATGTCAAAAATACTCAGAACTAAAACAACTTATATGAATGCTAATTTTAGTATGAGATTTTTTTTAGAATTTGCCTATTTAGAATAATTATTGGTTGGTCTTTACTTCGCTTGAATACATAATATCCAAATGAAAAAAAACTATGTTTTTTTTGAACTTCCACAGTATATAAAGTTACAAAACAAAGACTTTTTTTGTCACGTAAAACTAGTAGGTACATTTGATGACATGTTTGGCTCAATTTGTAGTACTTGCTGTGGCAGCGGTCGCGGGTTCGAGTTCCGCTAGCGACCTTCATTTGTGTGATGAGCACGAATGTTTGTACTCCAGTCATGGGTGTTTATATTTATAACAAGTTTGTATTTAAAGTTATATATGTGTAGTGTATCAACTATCTGGTATTCATAACACAAGCCACGTAGCTTACCATGGAACTAGATGGTGCCGTGTGTTAATATTCCAACATAATTGTTTATTTATTTTTAGAGAGAGGTCATTATGTCCCAATCACTATGCCCGCTACATTAACGCCAATCACTTATATAGCTTCAACCAACTTTCATAGGACTTGTTTCTATATATATATATATATATATATATATATATATATATATATATATATATATATATTGTTAAGACATTAACACACAACACCATCTACTATCAGACCGAAGAAGTAAAAATTACCTCAACATCTCATACTGGATGAATATCTTAAATAAGATATTATTTCAATACAAAATATAGTTTCAAATTTCCATCGAAGCATGTCTTAGCTTTTGAATCAATCCATTGTGTTTGGAAACGAATAGAAAATGAATGCAACCCTTACGTAAATAGCTCCTGAGTGAATGTAGGCATATTGTATTCTACCATATTATACTTACCAATCGAACTAGATGTTCTACATGGATTTGTTTGGTTTACATAATTTTTTATTTTACTAGCAGAACCCGCGGTTTTCTAAAAAGGTAGTTTCATACAAACTTTCATCCCCTATATTACCCCCTTATAGAATTAATTTCGAAAATTGCTAAAACACGTATTTATTTAATTTTATTGAATAGCATTATTACCAACTTTCAAGTAGTTCTGTTCATAAATATCTTTTGGGTTGTATTATAATATGTTTTCCCGTAGGAATTAGATAATCTCCTGCGGTAACAAGTAGCCTATGTCACTCTCCAGCCCTCCAACTATCTACACACAAAAAATCACGCCAATCGGTATCTCCGTGTCGTTTGTCTGTCTGTCTGTTACCGCATCACAGAGAAACCACTGGAGGGATTTTGATGATATTTGGTATGGTGATAGATCTGGGTCAACATATAGGATACTTTTTATCCCGGGAAAATATCTCACTTCTGAGAAAAAATACAAAGACTCCAATGTAAAAGTAAACTAATATGTAAAATTTAAGAATTTGGTTTTGGTCATCTGAACGCGGGCGGAGCCGCGGGCAATGCTAGTTCATAGTATAATTTATTACTTAGTTAATTTATCTACTTGACAGGTAAATGACAACTGACCAGATAACAAAAATGTATTGGAATTTTCATTTCTAGGATTAATCGAGTTTCATATAAAATTCTATTACTTTGAACACATTAGTCATATTATTTGTATTTTTGTGTTGTGGAAATTACTATGTTGTTGAAATTAAGGTCATTTCTAAGCTGTTTTTTTTTATTTCTTTTTTCTGTATTCAGTCCTTTCTTTTGACATCTCACTGTTGGGAACGAGCCTCCTTTCAATACGAGGGGGATCAGGCTATAGTCCACCACGCTGGCCAAGTGCGGGTTAGCGGACTTCACATGTCTTTCGAAAACTTACTAGGTTTTCTCAGACATGGCGGTTTCCTCACGAGTTTTTTCTTCAAAGTAATACGAAATCATATGTAAATAAGAATATAAGCAGTACAAGAAATTATATAACATTACTAAATCAAGCTACGACCTACATTCATACTTCCATACTTAATATTATAAATGTGAAAGAGTATTTGTTTGTTTGTCTTTCTTTCGTTCGTGATTTTTTGTGTGGAGATGGAGGGCTGGAGAGTAACATAGACTACTTTTTACGCGTGAGATTTTCTAATTCCCACGGAAAAACACGTTATAATACAATCCAAAAAAAAAAATTATGATCAGAATTACTTGAAACTTGGTATAAATGCTCTTCAATAAAATGAAATAAATACGTGTTTAAGCATTTTTCGAAATTCATTCTATAAAATGGTAAAATAGAGGATGAAAGTTTGTATGAAACTACCTTATATATTGTCCTTATACCTCATATGTGTAGATATTTTTTCGTAATTTTAGTGTGAGCGAAGCCGCGGATTCTGCTAGTATAATATAATAGTGAAATGATTGTACATAACTAGACTACACGAGTAAAGCCAAGAGCAAAAACTAGTGACAAAATATAGCTCTCATCACGTATATAGATATCGTATATCGATATAAAACACAATTTATTCTCATCTCACTAATACTACGAGTACATTGTATCGTTGGTTATCTTCCTTTTGCGCTGACGAAGAAATGAGTCAATATGATTTTTGTATATATATTTTGTTAGTGGAGGTCAAACTATGTATATAATTTGTAAGAATGCTGCTTTAACCGATTTTAAAAGTTGGAGGATTTGAGTTTCTTTGTCTATTTTCAACCGACTTCAAAAAGGAGGAGGTTCTCAATTCGACTGTATTTTTTTTATGTTTGTTACCTCAGAACTCCGTCATTTATTAACCAATTTGGTCAATTTTTGTGTCGTTTGAAAGTGTATACTTCCAGATTGGTCGCATTTAAATTTCAAAAAAATACCACCCCTAAGGGTTGAAAAATAGCTAATGATGAATTTAACCTACTTCTAATTGTCATATTGACTTGAAACTTTGCAAGTGTTTCTATTTTCGTTGATAGTACAGTGGTTCGGTATTGTTGACCTGATCTGATGGTAAGGCCAAAAGGTGGATAGGTGGAACTCTTCAACAGCTAATAATAGATACTTTGAGTTTGGGCTTATTTTGTTTTATTTGACAAGCCTAACACGTTAGAATTCTTACTTTGCTAGTACTTTCTACACTAAAAAGGGAAAAATAAAAACTTTTGAACAAAAAAATAAAAACCGACTTCAAATAAAAGCACTAATAAGCAAAAAATAACTGATTGGTAGTTTTCATTTACTATACATACCTAATCAAATATTTTCGAAGTCGAAAAAGTAAGGTAACAAAATGAATTCAAAAAATACAAAAATGGCACCAAAGCACCTTACAAATCGAAAAAAATAATAAAAGCAAAAATCCAAATAAATCCGCGAAATAATCCGAAAAGATAGTTTTATTTAAAATGTCAAATATTCGCATAAACGTAAGCTCCTGTTAGAACATATACAATCGAAGCTCAAGAATACAGTAATTTTGCTAGTAAAGTATACAGTAATTTTCAGTCGATGTATTTTTTCATTTAAAAAGTAATTATGTTTTTGTACTGATATCATACTTAAATGAAGATGACCAACAAAGGACCAAAATAGCAATATCCTCTGTTCGTTTATTAAAATCGGTTAAGCTGCAATCCATATATAAAGTTCGCTAGCGCTACATTACCAATTTAATTAAGCTCATCAGAATATTATCTATAGTAATATTATAAAGAAGCAGAGTTTGTTTGTTTGAACGCGCTAATCTCAGGAAATACTAATCCGATTTGAAAAAACCTTTTTGTTTTAGATATCCCGTTTATTAAGGAAGGCTTTAGGCTATATATTATATAATATTTAGTCTATCTATTCCATACTAGCTTTACCCGCGGCTCCGCCCGCGCTTAGGTGACCAAAAACCATACTAAATTTCATCAAAATCCCTCCAGTGGTTTTCTGTGATGCGCTAACAGACAGACACACAAAAAGTCTAAAAACTATTCTATAACTTCTATCTATTTCAATAAGATTTTCCAAAAAAATATTTAATGTACAGATTCGGCTTCGTTACAATTTTATTATATGTTAAAACGTACCTACCGATGAACCAAAGCGAAGCAAGGGTGAATCGCTAGTTATAAATAAAGTTTGTATGTAATACTTTTTTATTACAACGTTACACAAATGTTTGTTATAACTTTACATTGAAACGACTTGACAGATTTGGATGAAATTTAATACGCAGATAGGCTATAACCAGGACTCTGATGTATAAGTTATATTACTGTAAAGTTTGATCAAAATCCGTTTAATAGTATTTGCGTGAAAGAGTAACAAACATTTATCTATCATCCTCAAAAACATTCGCGATTAAAATATTAATAGGATATTAGTAGTAAGTAGTAGCAGAAGTAAAGAACTAAGTCGAATCTGTACATTAAATATTTTTTGGAAAATCTTAATGAAATAGACATTATTATCGATACAGAAGCCAAATCTATATTTTTTAGAATTTTTGTCTGTCTGTCTGTTACCGCATCACAGAAAAACTACTGGAGGGATTTTGATGAAATTTGATATGGTCACAGGTGATTCGGGTATCCTATATGGTGATTCGGGTCAACATATAGGATACTTTTTACCGCGGGAAAATGTCTCATTTCTGAGAAAAAATACAAAAACTGCAATGTAAGAGTATACTAATATGTAAAACCTAAGAATTTGGTTTTTGGTCACCTGAACGCGGGCGGAGCCGCGGGCAATGCTAGTGTTAAATAAATCCGATAAAAACAGATTTAATATAAATATGCCATAAAAGTCAAGCGGATGTATATTTAAATACTAAATGAATCGAGGATTAAATTCGAACAAAAATAAATGAAAAAGTATATTCAAACATAGATTTCATATTACTTTTTCATTTATTATACGAGTATATTGAAGAGAACTGAAATAATTATTATATAAAATAAATATTTTAAAATCATATATACGAATACAAACGAAAAGGCAGTAGTAGCCCAGTGATAATATGGTTGCTTGGGAAACCGAGTGAAGCGGGTTCATATCCCGGGTCCCGCACCTCTAATATTTTCACGTGCGAATCATTTCCAACATAATTATCACTTGTCTTACGGCGAAAGAAAACATCGTGAGGAATCCTGCATGTCTGGGAGAACCTAGCAAGTTTTCGAAAGACATGCTCAGTCCACCAACCCGCACTTGGCCAGCGTGGTGGACTATGGCCTGACCCCACTCGTATTGAAGGGAGCCAGTACCCAATAGTGAATCGTTAAAAATGGGCTAAATACATAAACAAATTAAAACAACTGATGGCAGAAAAATTATTTTAACATATTTTTTTCAGATTCGTGTCAAAATGATAATGTTTTAATTATTATATTTTTGGTATAAATCAATTATAAATAATAAATAAATAAATAAAAATATTTTATTTTCATATTAAGATATACAGTGTTGACAAAGTTTGTGATTGAGATGCCCTTTTAAGCAAGTAATTTTTGCCTGTAGGAGACTGCCAAAAATATCCCAAATTACAACCCTAAATTATATATACTATAATTCTACCCTCTTAAGAATACACTGCGTCAACCCATTCGAGGAAAATCCGGTCACACTGACCAAGGATGGTTTGGTTAGAATCTCTCAGAAATACAGGTTTTAAAATATTTTGTCGCCATATTACTCGTAGCTAGTTTTAATAATATTACAGTATAATTTACACACAAAAGACCTAGATATGCAAGACCTGGGTTTGAACTGGGGTTTACCTGCCTCAATGGTCTAGTTGTGGTCAGACGCCCTGGGTAAAAATCCCGGGTCGGGCTAAGTTTAGTTATTCCCTCAACGACCGCGGACACGCCGGGCGGCGTTACAGTTAACAATAGATTTCTTAGAAATTTAATTAATTTCTTAGAAATTTACCTGGAGGTATTATTAAGTCTTTCTCTTAAGAAATTCTCACTCAGTAACAGCCAGGAGTTAGGAAGTTTGCTGTGTCTCACTCCAGTACCTTGGAGAGCACGTAAAGCCATCGGTCCTGCGCCTGATCTCTTACCAAAGTATGATAGAGACATATATAAAGAGTGCAATTGTGTACTATATTTATATCCTATGAAGTTGGCTAGTCTCAGTGAGATTGGGCGCCGTGGCTGAAATCGTTCAGGAAGACATCATCAAAGCAAAATAATAAAAAAAAAACTTAATATAAACCCTACAAGCAAATCCAAGGTATAAACTTAGTGAATGAATTAAGGAGATAACCGTTTGTATAATGGATGGGTACAAACAGGATTAGCAATTACAATTTGCTTGGAAACTTGAAAACGGACCATATTGAAAGGGTTTTCTTGTTCTCTTGTTCTTAATTAGCTACTACAAATAGATATTTCTTTATTTTAAACAAATTTATATCTATGGTTTTGCTTGCATTTTGAAATAATTTAGTTAATTAATCTATACATATAATAAAATTCTGAGTCGAATCTGTACATTAAATATTTTTTGGATAATCTTATTGAAATAGTCATTATTATCGATACAGAAGCCGAATCTATAGTTTTTAGTTTTTTTTCTGTCTGTCTGTTTGTCTATCTGTCAGTTGGGACGCATCACGAGAATACCACTGGACACATTTTGATGAATTTGGTATGATGATAGCTGGTTATCTGGATTCCGAGTCAACATATAGCACATTTTTTTACTGTAGGAAAATACCTCATCTCAGAAAAATCTATATTAAACGTTAAAAGTCATCCAGGGAGAGGGTGAGTCGCTATTTTTATATAATTATTATACTTTTTTACTAAAAATATACACTGATTTCAATATTACTTAGAAAAAGTTCACCCTAATTGTTACACTTTTTAACCGACATCCAAAAAGGACGAGGTTCTATGTTCGTCTGTCTATAAAGGTATCTTATTCGTCTGTATTTATAGGTATATGTAGGTGCTACGAAACTGTAATTTTTCTTTTCGTGTGCTGAGATCAATGCAAATAGAGAATCCTTATACCTTAATACCTCCTTTATTTCCGAACATTATCAAGATATTTAATTAAAAACCATTTATAACCTTTAAAGCGTTTCAAATACAAACTAATGTATTTTCAATAGTAAAATTATTCCCATATATTGATAACACAAAGAACATCAAATACACATTCAAAATTTAATTGTAGACATAATTTGAGATACCTTTATATAAAATAAGTTTCTATCTGAAATTTTGTTGTGAATAAAAACGAAAACATAATATTAAACATGCACTCATCTTTTTACTTCGCTTTTTACGCAGTCGAGTTTTTTTTATTTTTGTATATAATTTTTTTATTCGCATTTTTAAGTATTGGGCAGTTAGTCAGATTTTGTTTAATATATTTTTATCCTAAAAATCAAACACATAAGTTATATATATTTTTGTAATTGCCTCTTAAAACCTGTATTTTAATACCCCAGTCAATAGATTTGAGCAAAAAAAATTTTTTCACGACACAAATTGGCGTCATTTAGATTTTTTGTGATATTTATATAGCCTATGACACACGCGTTATCTAACGACGTATGAAACATCAAAATTTTTCAAGCCCTTTAGTAATTACGAGGGAACGTAGGGTCGGACGTACTCGACATACATACTTATAGGTCAAACACATAACCCCCTTGAGCTTCGCCATAGACGGGTAAAAAGGGTTTCCACTGCAAAGGGTATAAATAATTCTGAGAAAGGGAAACCTCTTTAACTAATATCCACGTGGAATTGTGGCGAGAATGTTAGCTCAATAC
Organism: Brenthis daphne; assembly: GCA_947093115.1. Taxonomy (NCBI): domain Eukaryota; kingdom Metazoa; phylum Arthropoda; class Insecta; order Lepidoptera; family Nymphalidae; genus Brenthis; species Brenthis daphne. The sequence continues at coordinate 22,623,147 of OX352474.1, forward strand.
TGAATTGCCGATTATTTGAAGAAAATAGAGGTAGATCTCGATATTTAAATCAGAACCATATGAGATCTAGGTAGGAAACTGCTAAATTTAAGCTAAATTTCAGCTCTATATCTAAACCTTATTTACCTATCAAATCAAGTTTAACTTAGTTTATATTAGAGGCTTTAACATAAACAGCATGCATTCAAGTGCATATTCCAACATTCAAAAAAACTAGCCAATCACTAAAATTCATTGACTCAGTGACAGCAGTTACTTTTCAATTATTATTATAGAGAATAATAACTTGTAATACAAAAAAAAACTATTTGAATGACATAAGACACGATATTTCAAAAAAACAGCCAAAATAGAAGCTAGCCTAGCTATTTTAAAAATTCACCTGTAATCAAGATTTTTCCTTTTATCTAGATTGTTCTAAACATTAATCTATTAGCACTAATAGAATTTCCGTCCATTGAATAAGAAGAAATGCCAAGATCCAAACTAAAAAGGATTTAATTAAAAAACTCAGTGAAAGAACGCAAAAAACCTCCTGAACTTCCTTTCTGAGGTTTCATACAAACAACGTACATAAGTGCTGAAAATGAATTAATTTAAGGCAGATTTTATTTTTTCCAGTTTAACAAGTGACTTGCCCTGGCTTTACCCGAGTGTGTTCCTATGAGCGAAAAAATTAAAAAAAAACTGTGAAGTAAATTTCATTATAATTCGCCCAAACATTTCAGTATAAAAGAGTAACAAACAGACACGCATACAAAAATTCACATATTCACATAATAAGTAGATTAACTTAGCACTCTATGTATTTTTATCGAACAATTTTGATAGAAAGCTCTTTTAACAGCTCAAATAATATTAATATCATTGAAAAACGTATTATCGTTTCAAAATAAATTAACTTACGAAAAATAATTATTATTATAATTTTACTCATTATTCTTGGCATAGACAAGATGATATTCTACATCGTTAATAGATACCTAAGGAATATATATGTTACCGGTCAAACGTAAAGTATTTAACCTTAAGTATTTAGGCCAAACTAGATTGTCCTGGACTAATCTAGTATATTCTGACACACTTAGGATAAGTTAGTTTGGCCTAGGACATACTAGTTTTCCCCCCCAACGTGCGTTCACCTTGTCGTGGTGGGGGGGCTCAGTAGTGCCCGGCAAACCAACCGGGGCGAAGCTAAGAAACGCACAGGGAGGTTGCCCACTTCGGTGGGCGGTGGGAGGTGGCCCTCTTCGGGGGGCGGTGTCCTTGCGGGTTGCTCCTGGTACTTCTCTGATAGCAGAGTGGACCTTGGAGCAATCCCATGGTTGTGGTGGTCTGCTTCGGCAGACCTGCCGTCGGGGCGTCGTAGTTGAATGCGTAAGCGATCCTGCGACGCCCCATTAAGACGGGGGAAGGTTTTGTTGGGTTTAGTGGGTAGTACTGGCTGTATTACGCCGGTGAGTCCCACACGTCGTGCGTAAATACATTTCCCAACGTTAAAAAAAAAATACTAGTTTTGCCTAAAATCGGGTTTGACCACTAACATACTATATACAAATGACATTCCTAAGCGCTATATCACGTGATCAGAATACGTCATTCTCATATATATTTTGGGTTTCTATTAGCCATATTGTAGAAATCACTTTTTTAGGCAATTTCTTAAACTTTAGCGATCTGATACTGTCCTTTGAAAGCTATAATCGTTACATATTATTTTATTCGCCTGTAAAAGAAACAATTAAGATTCAATTTAAAGTAATTTCTGAGTAGAAATGAGTCAACGAACTGTATGCCGTTGGATGAGTCGAAAAGTCCTTTAAGGCCTAATACTACAGTACTCTGAAAAAATATGTCTAATATTTAAGCTAATGTTACACCATTATGTATTTAGCCCTTTTTATTGTACTAGTATTTGCCAAGTGATCGAAATACGACCGTAATTATTAATAAAAATTTGAGTAAAACATAATATAAATAGAATTTACCTATCTATATAAAAAACTGTTTCAATTGTGATTAATTGAAAACTTTAAAGCTTGTCAATAAAAGGTACTAAATAAAAAAAGAAAATCGGTTGATGAACGGAGAACAAAGATACTTAATTTTTTTTACCTATTTATATGAATATACTTATAGCCCAGTGGCAACGCGCTCGTTTGGGAAACCGAGTGAAATGACTTCAAATCTCGGATTTCGCACTTAATTCATAAGTTATAAATTATATAGTTGTACATATATTATAAAAACGTTCCATATAACTTTTTTTTTATAAACTATCTTTGCGGATTTATTTTGATTTGTGGTCCCCGAATCATTGCTGTAAAGTATTCGAAACGTCATAAATCAAAAATTAAAAAAAGTCACTAAAATCCAAAAACATGGTTTTATTTAAAATAATAATTTAAAATTAATAACACATAAGTATTATAATTATAATAATACGTCCGTCCCAAACATTGGTTAAGCGAAAATCGATATTGCGACCTAACCATGAAAGTTAGACACAATGTAACTGCGTCGTAAGTGCATCTTTAGAATTCTCATAGCTCTAATTACTTCAGACCGGAACAGTAATACTTTAGTGTACTTATAATGAAGTTATAGTTACATGACAAAATGCAGTAGTTCAGTGGTTATGAGCTTGCTTGGGAACCAAATGAAGGAAGTTCAAACCCCAGGTCTCGCACCTCTGATTTCATGTGTGAATTCTTAACATGCTTACAACTGGCCTTATGGTGAAAGAAAATGTTGGAAGAAAACCTGTATGTCTGAGAGAATCAAAGTTTCGAAAGATATGTGAAGTCCGCCAACCTGTACTTGGCCAGCGGGGTGGACTATGGCTCGAATTAAGCCTATGCCCAGCAGTGGGACGTTAAAAGGGCTGAATTATTATATAAGTGACCAAAAACAGTGTTTGTTGTAGCTACTGTAATGAAGTGGCACTTAAATCTCGTAACGTAATCTATATTTTATATCTGTATGTTCATAAAATTTTAATATTGAAGTTAGTTCCATAAAATTTTATCTATACGTTATACTTGTTTTAGCGCTCTGTTCAAGTGGTATGGAGGTCGACAAAAATAGCTTATATGTATGATAAAAATAGATTACATATAGGATATAAGCTATATATTTCAAATGCCAATATATATGTATTTGTGTAATATTTACTTAACTTTATGGTAATATTTGACATTTGACATATTTGACAAATAGAATTGCCTTGTTGGAATTTTGCAGAATGATTTTGATTGTTGGTGATTATAATTGGATTATTGGAGACATAGGAAACTAAAAATCAAAATAAATTTGCGAAAACTTCAAAGAGATAGTTTTATTTTAAATCTCATTGTATGTTTGTCCGTGCATTTACTATGTACGCATTCATTACGATATAACTTCATAAAAACAATCATGAAAATCAATTCACAATTTATACAAAATTCACGAAAAACATAGAATCGATTAGTCTACCTTTTTAAATATGTCGAAAATAGATTCCATTTATCTATAAATAGATAACTCAAACTACCATTATTGGTTCGACACGTAACATTTTCTTTCAAAAGCATTACACTGACATATTAGACCCGACTAGTTCCTTAGGTGACAAAGTTTTAAAACTGGCACTGATATTGGATTTTAATGCTTAATAACATACAATAGAAACCATAGCCCCTTGTATATGTAAAGTAAAAACATTTTGTGTTGAAATGGACACTTTAATAGGGTGTTGTCTTTATGACACACGACATTGTGCTTCGTATTACAAGAACCATACTCGTATCCCTTAAACCTTATTACTGACTTGCCTTTAAAATATACTAACTTTGACGAGACGTTTGGATCACTTTGTAGTGACCCTACTTACTGTATGTGTTTATATTTATAATATGTATGTATGTATTTAAAGTTATATATGTGTAGTGTATCAACTATCTGGTATCCATAACACAAGCCTCGTAGCTTACCATGGAACTAGACTGTGCTGTGTGTTAGTGCCCCAATATATTTATTTATTTGTAACTTCTGTATGAAAAATTCTAAAAATAAATATGTACTTTCTACTATAATTCTTTTCATATAAGGTAATCTGTACAGATAAATAAAATTAAAGTGTCTGGTTGTAATGCCAATATAACAGCTTTTTACTAAATACTTAACAAATTGTATACGGTACTTATAAGATGAACAAAATTTTTAAAATTTTTGTCTGTCTGTCTACTTGTTTTTTTTCGACTCATCTCCGAAACTGATTTTGACGGGACTTTCACTGGCAGATAGCTGATATTATAATGAGTAACTTAATCTACTTTTATTTCAGAAATAGAATTAATATTCTGTAACAAAATAACATATCTAGGATCCTAGGGGCATACCCGAGCGAAGCAGAGTAAGTCGCTAGTTTAGCAGAAGTCTAGATTATTTTAAAGAAAATCATAGGTATAGTGAGGGATAGAATTAGACATCAAAAAATTCAGTTATAACTAAACGAAAGTCATGAGTCTTGAATATGATGTAAAGAACCATGTTTTGATGGGTCACAACTAATAAAATATTAGTTACATTTTAACAAATAAAACGCTTTTGTTCGCGTTCTTTGTTTTTCCATCTTTATGTTATTACTGTGGTATATATACATTAAAGTGTATGTAAATAAATAAGTACACCGACTTCAAAATAACTTCACAATTTATTGCCACAGTAGGGATGTTTTTTTTTAAATAAATGTATGTACTCGTATATATGAGACCTCCTTGAGGTACTGTCCTTTTTTTAAAAACGAAAGTCTTAATATATATAGAAAAAACAGAGCAATTTAGTACCTTCTTCTTTTAAAGTTAGTCAAAAATGTACATATATTTATTTATAATTTATTAAAATATACAAAAAATAATCTATCTATACTAATATTATAAAAGTGAAAGTTTCTGAGTATGGATGTATAGATGTATGTTAATTGTTACTCCTCCACGCCAGAACGGCTGAACGGATCTGGATGAAATTTGGCACAGAGATAGATTATAGTCTGGAATAACATATAGGTTAGGCTTTTTATACCGAAAAAATATACAGTTCCCGAGGGATAGATTTGTTTTTGTTTTTCTAAGGGCAAACCCGAGCGAAGCAAGGGTGAGCCGCTAGTACACATAATAAAACTCTATCTGAGTCGAATCTGTACATTAAATATTTTTTGGAAAATTTTATTGAAATATTGAAATCTATTATCGATACAGAGGCCGAAAAGATAAAACTTAAAATCGAATTTTTTTACTCTACCCGGGATTTGAATCCTGAACCTCACAATATACTTGTTAACCACTATACCAACGAAGCAATCAAAATATTTGTCTACAACAAATACATAGTGATGTAACCTACACCTAAACCTCGATAAAAGACAATAAACTATCGAGCTCTATTGGTAGCACGATTACTCTATTCAACGACTAAATTATTAACTTAGGTTATAACCCGTATCCTATATCGGCTTTTTGTTGAAAGCATTTGAATTTACACCATATTTTACGAAAGATATAATTATTATTAGACTATAGTATGATTCACATAACAATAATTAAAAAAAACTCTTTATTGCTCACACAAAAAGAAGACATAATACTTTCTTAGATTTACGCGAATATTTGACATTTTAAATAAAACTATCTTCTCGAATTTTTTCGCGGATTTATTTTGATTTTTGGCTCCCGATGTTTCGAATGCTTTACAGCTATCATGGTCACGGGAGAGACTGAGGTTTTTTTTTAAATCTATCAATAAGTGACTGTGGAATCAATTTAAATGTCGCTCGTTCAGGTCGTGTGACGTCACGAAATCATTCTAACAAGCGCAACTTTAAGTTTTATAACTTTTTCCTTTGTTGATATAATTTAATAATTCTTTCACATGTTTGTTATATTTTGATCATTTTTTATAAATAATACAAAAAAAATGAAAAACTTCTCCATTAATTAGTAACAAGAAAAGTTATAATAATTAATTAATGATTAATTTCATTTATTAATGATTTTAACAGACATTTAAGTTAATTTTGGTAAGCATATAATATAATTTTAGGAGAAGCTAATTTCTTAGGAACAGAGCTATCTCAGCACAACTTATAAATGCGCATTACATAAATAATACAGTAAGCACTATAATAAATTATAACTAATAGCTTTTGGGTCTGAGGACATCATGTGCCTTTGGGAGTGCCATTTTCGTAGAATGCTCTCTAAAACATAAAAAAAAACCTTTCCCTGTTAAATAAATATAAAGGTAAATTTACTCATATATAAAATGTACTATATAGAATAGTAAAATTTAGTCAAGTAAAATATCTACAATCGATATCGCTAATAGAAAATCAAGATATATGGAAATGACATATTCTGATCACGTGACATAGCGCTTAGATATGTCGTTCGCTTCTTTTTTTGGCTTATAGCAACCCAACAATTTTTGGCAAACAAAATGCTTACCAGCGATAGTGATTATAGAAAGCTATCTGAATAAGGTTCCGCAACAAAAAAAAATGTGAGCAAGCATTAAATGTATGTTTAAAGCTATTTAATATAACAATATCTATACATATAATAAAATTGTAACCAAGCCGAATCTCTATATTAAATATTTTTTGGAAAATCTTATTGTAATAGAGATTATTATCGATACAGAGGCCGAATCTATAGTTTTTAGAATTTTTGTCTGTCTGTCTGTTACCGCATCACGGAAAAGCCACAGGAGGGATTTTGATGAAATTTGGTATGGTGATAGCTGGTTATCCGGATCAACATATAAAATACTTTTTACCGCAGAAAAATATCTCATATCTGAGAAAAAATACAAAAACTGCAATGTAAGAGTATTCTAATATGTAAAACCTAAGAATTTGGTTTATGGTCACCTGAACGCGGACGGAGCCGCGGGCCATGCTAGTACATATTATAAATATGGCTGGAGTACATACATTCGTGCTCATCATACATTTGAATGCTCCCAGCGGGACTCGAACTCGCGACCGCTGGCACAGCAAGTAGGGTCACAACAAACTGAGCCAAACGTGTTGTCGAAATAAATAGGAAAATGTTGATTTTGTTTTGAAAACGAGAACATGACCTTGTCTTTAGTAATATGAGATAAACAAACTGACACATAAATACTTAAAAGTTTTTGATTTGGCTAACATCATATCCCTAAACGTACTTACCTAAAATACATCTGTAATACAATATATTTTTATAAAAACACTATCTTGCCCTTATAAACGATGATAAAAAATAAATCTCATTAAATCCGTTTAGTGTGGAGATTTACTCACACACTTTCATTCACAAACTATATAATACTAACGATTCCCTCGGGTTCGTCCCTATATATTTATATAATATATGTTTATAGTTTTACAATAATGTATGGCAGTCTGCCCGATTTGTTGACATTTATGATTACTGCTCCGCTCCCTTGGGTAGTAGTCTCATAATATATAGCCTATAGTCTTTCTCAATGAACGAGTTATCTAAAGCAAAAGGATTTTTTCATTCGGATTAGTAGTTCCTAAGATTGCCGCGTTCAATCAAACAAACAAACAGACAAACAAAAATTATTCCAATCGGGAGCTTTACTGGCGTGCGCAATGTAAACCACGGAATATTATTATTCATACCTAAAGACGCACTCTAGCAAAGTGAGGGAAGTCGCTAGTTTACGTATAAAATAGTAGTCCGACTTATAATATTAATTGAATTGAGTACAACTTTGATCCCACAAATTTATTAACAAACATTTACATGAATAGAGATAGAATAAACATATTTCATTTTCTGAAGACACTATCGAAGCGACTTATCACGCTATTCAAAAAGCCAATCCACAATACAAAATAAAAACCAACATAATTTTGATTACGTGTACAGCCGTTTTAACGTCTCACTGCTGGGCACAGGTCTCTCAATACGAGGGGGATCAGGCCATAGTCCACCACACTGGCCAAGTGCGGGTTGGCGGGTTGATTTGATTACATGCCATCTAAAAAATTAAACTTCTGAATCCATCCTACATTTCGATTATTCCATGCATATTGTGTGAATGTAGCACATTAACATTAGCCAGTAAAATTTAACAGAGTTTTTCTTTACATCTCCCTTGTACTTTCAAGATTAAATGCAAATATTTGAAATGTGTATAATTTTAAACTTAAAATTTTAACTAAATCGGACTTATATTCATACACCAGCAAGTTTATTTTTTAGCCATTACTTGTTAGTTACAATAATAAATAACTTAATAAATAAATTTTTGATAACTATAATATTAGCATTCACCAAATAAAATGACATCAGCTCAAATTCAAAGGTTTGACTAATAATGCTGAAAGATTTCCATTAACCACCTTCTGACTCCACTAACAGACCAGCTCAATATTAAATTTTTGTATTCTCATCCTGGTCTCACAACTAAATTTTAAATCTTTATGGCAATTAGAAATAGGATACAAAATTCGATAATCGTTTACAAGTGAGTTTAAAAAACTTATCAAAAATAACGCATTTTACTCTCACCCGAATATTCTATTCGTCTGTTTTCTTAAAATCAGCTAAATCATTTATCTTCTGACTGAAATTTAAAAGGTCTTTTTAAAATAAATGCTTTCCTTTACACTTTCCTGAAAGGTGAAAAGTGAAGATGCGCAGTTAAAAAATTGGAAAATATCTATGGTAAATCAACTAATAAGCAATGAAAGCGTAGTGGCAAGATGCTCGCTTTCTAAACCAAGTGAAGCGGGTTCAAATCCGGGGTCTTGCACCTCTGATATTTCCAAGTGCCAATCATTTCCAACATGATTCACTTGGGTTACGGTGAAGAAAAACATCATGATACCTGCATGTCTGAGAGAACCTAGCAAGTTTTTGAAAGACAAGTGATTGTCATGTAAAATTAAGGATTAGTACAGTATAAAGATGCAGGTGGCCTCCCAAAAGGAAATAACAGCGTATCTAAACTGGCCAAAAACTTGTTTCTTCCACGATCTTACAAAAACGTATATAATTTAGATTATGTATATTTTAAGTATCTCTCACAACCTCGTAAAAATAAAAGAATACCAATTTTTTATAATCAAAAAATATTTTAAATTTCCTTAAATTTTAAATTATCCACGAAAATTTATGTTTGAAGAATGGTTTAAAGCGCCTTTTCTATTTATATTATAGAAATTTAAAAAGAAAATAAATTACAATTAGCATTTTGAGCAGAAAAAATGTTAAAACGTCTCGTTTTAATGAAAAAGGGTTAATAATTAGGATCTAAGGCACGAAACAATTAAGAGATAAATCACTAGGCTTCGTTTGGATTTTAGAATCATTATACATATAAAACAACGGGGACTGACCGTATACCTAAAATACTATACAATATACATATATATATACATAACCAAGTATAATAAATAATATATATATAAATATATATATATTATTTATTATACTTGGTTTCTGTTTCTCGTGCGGTTTTGTTGATGCAAATAGGAAACAAAGATGTTGACATTTTTTTAATTAAAATTTTGATTCAATTGATATAATCACACTACTAACATAATGTTTGTGTCTATATGTATGTTTGTTACTCTTTCACGTTTCAATAGCTGGATTGTTTTGGAAATAAACACATAGACTTATAACTTGGAAAACATGGCTGTTTTAATAAAATTTGCCAAAATGTAGCGATACGTATACAAATATACCCTACCTAAGGTCTGAAGTATCTAAGGTGAACTAGTAGTGTAAAATATTTCTAGTGAGAGCTACTTACTTCTAGTATTTATATTTTAGCTCTCTTCTAGTATTTAGCTAGTTATTAGTATATTTAAAAAAATCTAATTATTATAAAACACAGTCGCAATCAAGATCTGTGTGTTTTTTCGCTTCTTTAAGCTTTAATTTATATTGGGAAAGGCAAATCCTATTGGTTTTATTGCATATCTTTAGATACATAATATATATCCGTTGGCGGGTGTGTATAATTCTTTTCCTCCTATATAGCTTCACCAATTTTGATGATGATTTTTATACTTATAGATCACCTGAGTGATTCTTAGCTATAGTTGGAAATGGGTAATGGCGCCATTGTCAAAATCCCCATTTTTTAATTAGACTAATTTTATAACCAAAAAAGTCTCCCATATAACACACTAACCTCATTTGGATGGACTCTTAAAGTCCATCCGATCCTATAGTTTTGTTTAGTCTTTTTTTTCGCAACATTTTTGATTCTTAAACTATACACACACGTATCATAAAAATAAAACATAAAAATAGCTCAAAAAAAGGCACGGACGTATGTCTGTGAGTGTTAAACTTACCCGTAAAAAACAGAAGGAAGTATTATAGTTATTATAGTTAAGTGTAGTTTTATTACATTACTTGTTTTAATAGAAATCTAGACTAATATCATGGTTAGTAATTTATCTGAAAAATATTTTTAGTAATTTTATTTATACGTAAATCGTACCAATAAATATTTATTCTTCATAACTGTATCTTATATGGAAAGATACTCGACGAAATGAGCTCGCGACAAACTGCGATCGATAGAAAATCGTGACAAAGCAGCAATTCAATAAGAAGTTACACATGTAATGTATATATAGTTTCTAAACATCCCTTTTCGTAACAACATCAAAGGATAAAGTAAATAAAAATTTATTTACGATCGCAAAAATGACATTAAAAGCGTAAAGTTGTATCAAATAAAACTATCTTTTCGGATTATTTTGCGGATTTATTTTGAGTTTTTCTAGACAGAGACTGATCAGTCTCATATTCTCTTTTAATATGAATATTCTCTCTAATATACGCCTCTGATTGCTATAAAGCATTCGAAACATTAATTTTAATAATTTTATAAATTTTTCAATCTATAAACGTTTAATGCTTGAATTGGTGGCTTGCCATACTAATCTTTACTTAATACCCACTGTACATTTGATACAAATATCCTGAAAAATCTGTGACCTCCAGATCCCCAGAGATTAGAAACCTTGGTATAATCTTTTAAAAGCACTTATCTAATTCCAGTCAAATATGTAAAATCCCACCCAAATTCGTAAGAACTTAATTACACTACTTAAGAGTAAAGGAAAGTCACTCTACATCTGCATAATACTCTGGCAACCACAAAACGGCGTCCCAGAGGTCGCATCAGAGGAACGAATCGAGGTATCCGATTCAGACCTCACTACCTTATTTGAAATTAGGACATAATCCCTAGAGCACTGCCTTGCTTCTATTGCTCTTATCTACGCTGTATGTTTATATCGGTTTAATTTTGTCTGTTGACCAACTTCAAAAGAAGGACTTTTTACTTTAATAGATTTTACCTCACAGAAAGTCCTATATAAATTAGTAAAAACATATGACGTCCCCTAGGCTTGGATAATTGGTTTCCAATCATTTCGAGCACGTCACGTCGTTTCAATAATCGTCACGTACGCGCACCTACCCACACAAATACACACACACACACACACACACACACACACACACACACACACACACACACACACACACACACACACACACACACATGCACAGACACACGCACGCACAGACACACAAACATACACACACACACACACACACACACACACACACACACACACACACACACACACACACGTACACGCGCTCACACTGAAATATCGCCAAAATTTTGTTCGATATCCAGAGCAGAGCGGGCTTATTTATTTTTACTAAGACACTTGGAAGAGTAGTTTATCCTTGGCTTTCGCCAGCTTAGTAAAAAACAAAGCAAGTCGTCGAGTGCCATTATCCAACACACATTAACTCTGTGAAGTGTCACTGTTCCACTTTCCTCATTATGTAAGCATCATATAAGCATACTTTACACTCAATATTTAGGGACAATTATAAGCTCAATGTTTAGCAAAAGTAAATAAATAAATATGTTGGGGCATGAACACACAGCACCCATCTGTGCTAAGCTACGAGGCTTGTGTTAGTTGATACACTACACATATATAACTTTAAATACATACATATTATTTTAAATACCCACGACTGAAGTCCAAACATTCCTGCTCATCGCACAAATGAATGTCTCCAGCAGAACTCGAACGCTCGCACAACAAATAGGGTCACTACAGACTGAGCCAAACGCGTAGTCAAAAATGCCTAAAACTAAGTAAAATAGCTGACACACTGACAGACAAACATAATGAAATTATAAGGGGTCTGTTTTAGCCATTTAGCAACGGAACTATAAGTATAACATAAAAATAAACAAGTAGGCAAAAACACCAAAAAAACCTAGCTTAATAGTCCAAATAAAATTATTTTCTTACTTCCAGTAATAACTCCTGATAACGACTCACCGTAGCGTCTTAACTAGAAAAACATTTATTGTGGCGTAACATCTTTTCATTAAATGGATGACAAAAAGTTATAGGGATGACACCATAACAGCCCTTCTAATTCCCTTTGCGGCTCTAACACGGTTTTTGATAGCGCGCAAAATTGTTTTTTCGGAGATTTCCTATATTGGATAAGATATTTGTATGACTCTTACAACAAAGCCTTATGCGCTGGTAAAAAAATTTATTCTGCGATATTCTATTACATTTTATTGACGACGCATTTGGCTCAGTTTGTAGTAACCCTACTTGCTGTGCTGGCAGTCGCGAATTCGAGTCCCGCTGGGGACATTTATTTGTGTGATGAGTACGAATGTTTGTACTCCAGTCATGGGTACTTATAGTGTCAACAACCTTTTTTTATGTCAGGAAAAACCCTGTTCCCGGGTACCCGCTTGCCAATGGGGGAAGCGAGACGGGTTATGTGGGGTTCCTGCCGCGCAAAGATGGTAAACGCGCGGCAGCCTACTCACTAAAAAACCTGACAAAGACACCCCTTTCGCCTTAAGGCCGGGGCCAGTGTAACAACTACCTGGTATTCATAGCACAAGCCTCGTAGCTTACTATGGAACTAGATGTTGCTGTGTGTTAAAGTCCCAACATATTTATTAATTTGTTAAAATAGGATTTAGGGATGGGGCAATAGTATGAAGAGGTTTTTGCTTTGTTTTCGTCTGTAGAATTAATAGTCAGATTTGGATAATTGTTTTTGCATTTTATTATCCTTAATAAAATAAAAGTTATATATAGGCTACCTAAGAGACCAAGAGTGACATAAGTGGAGCAATTATATAAAGAACTAGCGGCTCACCCACCCTCGTTTCGCTCGGGTTCGCCTCTAGAAAAACAAAAACAAATCTATCCCACGGGAATTATAATCTATCTCTGTGCCAAATTTTATCTAGAGTTGAGCTGTTCTGTCGTAAAATAGTAACGAATATCCATACATACTCACAAACTCTCACATTTATAATATTATACTATAATATAATACGAATAAATACGGACTATGGGCAATGCTAGTAAAATTATTATAAAATATTAAATACCATTTAGTAGTTCTTAGTTTTGAGTAAAATATTTAAAGAAAAGCTAATAAAAAAGATTGTATCCAAGAAACTCATTATTATTAAAAATATAGCTTTGAATTTTTTTAATTTTGGTATAATAATAGTAATTTCATGTACAAACAATACCGTTGTTTGGTTGAAAACAACTTTCCATTAGTATTTTGCAGAAGCCGAAAATTTCGGGATCCTATTAAAATTCGTTGACCAAGCTTATAACTAAAATTATTATTATTATTGTTATCGGTTACCCTAAAACATGTTCTACACTAATTTCAGTATATGGTTTTGCTTGCTTGTATTGTTATATTTATAAATACATCCTTAAGAGATAGACATATGCCATCGCGGACTTTTCTATAGACCTATATAAGATACACAATTCCACCATACATTATTTTGTTATATCTCAAAGGGTTTAAGGCAGCGTTTTCGTTGAAATCTCCCAGACGTCTTATTTTTTCCGACACCTCCAACAAATATCGTTATATTTTAACCAATGTATACAAAAACTTAACAAATTATATACTAAAACCTTTCTCTTGAATTACTCTATCTATTAAAAAACCGCATCAAAATCCGTTGCGTATTTTTAAAAATTTAAGCATACATAGGGATATAGGGACAGGGAAAGCGACTTTGTTTTATACTATGTAGTGATAAGTAATTCGGTCCACTTAACTTCGTACAGCTGTGGTGCATGAAACTATAGCCCACCAGGCTGGTGGTACGCAGGTTTGTGCACTACACACGCTTAAAACTGGCTTGGTTCTCTCAAAAATACATGTTTCCTTATGATATTCGTGTACTTCACTGTTTAAGTGGTAATCATATTTAAAATATGATTCACGTATGTTTTCAAAGGTTTCGACTTCACTCTGTTCTCATACCAAGCGCAACTAAAAAAAATCTACTTTAATCTACCAACAATCTACATAATATAAAGACTATCATACAGAGTATCATAATCCATACATATAATAAAATTGTAACTAAGCCGAATCTGTACATTAAATATTTTTTTGGAAAATCTTATTGAAATAGACATTATTATCGATACAGAGGCCGAATTTATAGTTTTTAGAATTTTTGTCTGTCTGTCTGTTACCACATCACAGAAAAATCACTGGAGGGATTTTGATAAAATTTGTTATGGTGATAGCTGGTTATCGGGGTCAACAAATGGGATACTTTTCACAGCGGAAAAATGTATCACTTCTAAGAAAAAAATACAAAAACTGCAATGTAAGAGTATACTAATATGTAAAACCTAAGAATTTGGTTTTTGGTCATCTGAACGCAGGCGGAGCCGCGGGCAATGCTAGTACGTATATAAGAATAACTCGAAAAATTAAGTGTTTTGCTGTAATAATAGAGAAGTTCTTTCCTGAAGAAGAACATGCGACAGTAAAACGATAGGTAATAGATCAGGCAATGGACTGGCTTTACGTGCTCTCAGCGGCACTTTTACTGAGAATTCCATGACATAAAAACCCAATAAGTACACTTCGCCCCACCCGGGACTCGTTCCCAGCACCTAAAAATATATAGCTCTATACGTTAATGAATAGACAAACGAGGCTGTACATCGTACATCAGTTAGAATTTTATTATATGTATAATAGATACATATAATAAAATTCTGAGTCGAATCTGTACATTAAATATTTTTTGGAAAATTTTATTGAAATGGTCATTATTATCGATACTGAAGCCGAAACTATAGTTTTTTATCTGTCTATCCGTTTTTCTGGGAACGCATCACGAGAATTCGTGTATTCATTATTCGGGTAAACATATAGGATACTTTTTACTGCAGGAAAATATCTCATCTCTGAGAAATAAAAAATTATACTAAACATTAAAACGTAGCTCGAAAAGAACCCAAGCGGAGCGAGAGTGAGTCGCTAGTTTAATCTAAGTCTATGAATAATGAAGCCTATTAATGAGAAGATTTTCAGAATCTGATCAGCTTTAAACAAGTCTACGCTAATAAAAAAAAATAAGAAAATGACATTTTATTTTAATGAGTACGGTACACTCCACAGACATATTCTCCATGCCTTTTTTAAGCTAATCTTTCTTAATACTTTCTTATATAATACTTTCTTAGATTTACGCGAATGTTTGACATTTTTAAATAAAACTATCTTTTCGGATTATTTCGCGGATTTATTTTGATTTTTGGTTTCCGACGTTTCAAATGCTTTACAGCATCCATGGTCACGGGAGAGACTGAGGTGTTACATGTCTTGAATGTATAGTTGTTACAGACAGCCTACCCACAATTAACAAAATGAAAATTGCACCAATTACATTACAATATTTTTTAACTTTAAACATTTTTATAATTTTAATTATAATTGAATATGGAATATTATTTATTTAATTTTTGCTATTATTTTTATAATTATTACAATTTTAATAAACATTAATAAGTAATCTATATTTAGTGTTGCCATTATTATATTTATAACTATAAAGAAAAATATAAAATATAGTATTAATTATTTAAGCCATATAATTGTTCTATGTGTAATTTAAAAAAGTTAAAATTAATTAAGGATCAAGGATCTTTCTTTTCGTGTTTATGAATGTAAAATAGATACACTCTTATGGTGACTATATAACATAACTAGCGGCTCACCCTCGATTCCCTCGGGTTCGTCCCTAGCTTGCTTCCTATACTTTCATCCCTATTTTCACCCCTTTAAGGGACAATTTCCGGGATAAAAAGTATCCTATATCCTTCCCAGGGTTTCAAACTATCTTCTTACCAGATTTTATCTAAATCGTATTAGAGTCTCTGGAGATTACCCCCTACAAGGTCACAAACTCACAATTCACAAACTCACAAACTTTACCTGTTTATAATATTAGTATAGCTTAATATGATGCATCCAATTTTAAGTTTATATCAGCGTTAGCCATTGTACTGTGCGGAGATTAACTCATACAGACAAACCTACAAACTTTACCTCTTTACAATATTGGTCTAATATACATCAAAAAATATATCCCGCTATACTTAAATGATAGCTATTCAGAATAATATCAATTAGTTTTATAATCGGGTTCTTATCGTGGAATGAAGCAATTTTAACATTTCCCCATAGTCATCGGAAGACAACAATGCACTTAATTGGTTTAATGGATTGAAAGAGGAACAAGCAGTCCAATTAACGTATTCACTATAGTTTATTAAATTATATTTTACACTTACTGAACGTAGCAAAGGGTCATAGATTCGGTTCTTGAGTCTGCCAAATATTATGGTGACTAGCTTTATTTATTTGTTTTTTAGTGATTGGGAAAATTATTTAGATTAGAAGTTTATAATAGGTAATGATATCGTAGGTACGAAAGTAAAAAATCGGTCAAGTGCGAGTCGGACTTGTACTACGATAAAACTTATTTCATTAAAATATCAAATTAATTTTTAGTTATAATGACAAAGTTTTTGATTAAGTCAGTGAGTTTTAGCTAGTTACTCTAAATGCTGCAGGTTCAAAAGTGTTGAGTGATATTCAGAACAAAGCTTGTATCGTAAATATAATAAATACGTGGAATAAAATATATAATACTATGATTTTAAATCGAAGCAAGCCATGTTTAACGCGTATACATATACATATTATGTATATCGAATAACAGGTATTATGATTAATTTGTTGAAACATACTTTGTATAAAGTTTAATCAGATATTCATTACGGTTCAATAGATATAATAATACTGAACTGACAGACGGACGGACGAGAGAAAGAGAAGAGAGAGAGAATAAAAGATTGAGTAGGGTTACGTCAAAATTATTTCGTACTAGCGGTTCACCCTGGCTTCGCTCAGGTTCACCTCTAGAAAAACAAAAACAAATCTATCCCACAGGAACCGTACACTTTTCCGGGAAAAAAGTAGCCTATTTGTTCTGTAAAATAATATAAAAAGTAGCGTATTTGTATTCTGATGTATTAACTATATTATTGTAAAGTTTCATTAAAATCCAATCAGTACTAAGCTGTATAAATTACTATAGTTTTTTAACTATCCCACGGGAACTTTTTAATTTTCCGGGATAAAAAGTATTTAAGATGTTGATCGGGGATATAAGGTATCACCATGCAAAATTTCATTTAAATCAGTCCAACAGTATCGGAGATTAGCCAGGAGAATCAAAAATTTCACAAAAAATTGATTGGTTTCATTTCTATACTTACATCCCCCTGACTCGGTTTTAGCATTTTTTTTCGAAAAATTCGATTATACAAAAAACGAGCGAAGACGTCGCTCAGATATTAATAATAATGTAAGAAATATTTGATATTGATTGTATCTAGGCGCCCTAGATACGTTATATGAAAGACGTCATGTTACTCCAAATTTTGTATGACGAGTAAACGCGTCGCCAAGTCCCTCATCTTATTAGTAACAGCTGAAATAAAATTTGCATAAAACATTATGCAAGATCATAACCAAAATTAAATTTTAGAAACATGTTTTTTTCTTAAACTTTTTTAAAAGATCTAACGATAGCTTTTCTAGAGACGTGACTTATCAAGTTTATTTAAATTTCCTCATTTCCTCCAACAAACTAATATTTTCTTTGAAAATATGATTTGATGGAACTCTATTTGTTTTACCTAAAAGGAAATATTTAATATAAAGAATGTATTTACAAAAATGTGCGACTTTTAACTGCTTAAGTATTTTATCTATACTAATGTTATAAAGAGGTAAAGTTTGTGAGTTTGGGAGTTTGTGACGGTGTAGGGGGTAATCTCTGGATCTACTGAACCGATTTAGATGAATACTTTTTATCCCGGAAACCATCCTTTGAGGGGGTGAAAATGGGGGAAAAAGTTTGTATGGGAAAGCAACCTAAGGACGAACCCGAGCGAAGCGAGGGTGAGTCGCTAGTACATATAATAAAATTCTAACCGAGTCAAATCTATGCATTAAATATTTTTTTGAAAATCTTTTTTAAATAGTCTTTATTATTGATACAGAGGCATAATCTATAGTTTTTAGTTTTTTTACCGTCTGTCTGTCTGGGAACGCATCACGAGAAAACTACTGGACAGATTTTGATGAAATTTATCGTGATGCTGGCTAGTTATCCGGGTCAACATATAGGATACTGTTTACTGCGAGAAAATATCTCATCTCTAAGAAATCTATATTAACCGTTAACACGTATCTAGGGACCAACCCGAGCGGGACGAGGGTGAGTCGCTATTTCTTTTCTTTCTGTCAAAATACTTTAAATTAAGGTTACCTGTAATTTAATTATTTTAAGGAATGTGAATTATCCTAAAACCAGCACCCTACATCATTAAAAACCAGTTTTTACGAAAGACAAAGCCCATCAAGCTTCTTTAATGTGGGTTAGCGGACATCACACGTCTTTCAAAAGCTAGTTACTCGTAGATTCTCTTCAACTTGCAGATTTTCTTTGAGAACATCATTCGCCATATAAACAAAAAATATGTTGGAAACCTCAGAAGACCTTGACCCGGAATTTGAACCCGCTTCCCTCCGTTTCTAATATTAGTATACTACCAATAATCTACTATTCTTTTTTACAGTAATCTACTATTACTTTAGTTTTATATAAGTTTATATAAGTTTTATACATGAATGTTTGAAATTTCAATATAACATGTGACAAGGTTATATGAAAGTAGTGTGTAGATATAACGTGTGCGTTGTAACTGTGTTTGACTTTCTCTTTAGAAGTTTAAAGTAAATATTTTCTTTGCTTTATAGCGGCTCTTGTACTCAAAAAAAACTAAGTACTTTGACGAATTTGATATATGTTTTTCTCTTATATATTAAACATTTGGAAAAAGTACTAGCTACTAATGGCAATGAGTTTTTACTTTCTTAAATTTACGCAATTATTTGACATCCATACTAATATTATGAATGTGAAAGTGTGTTTGTTTGTTCGTTTGTTTGTCTTTCTTTCACGTCGAAACGGCTTGGCGGATTGGCGTGATTTTTTGTGTGGAGATAGTTGGAGGGCTGGAAAGTGACATAGGGTGATAGTGACATATACTTTTTACCGCGGGAGATTATCTCTTTCCCATGGGAAAACACGTTATAGTATAATCCAAAAAAATATTTATGATCAGAATTACTTGAAACTTGACATTAATGTTCTTCAATAAAATTAAATAAATACGTGTTTAGCATTTTTCGAAATTCATCCTATAAGGGGTAAAAGGGTGGATAAAATTTTGTATGAAACTATCTTTTTAGACATTTTTTTTGTTGTTTTAGCGCGAGCGAAGCCGCGGGTTATGCTAGTTTTAAATAAAACTACATATTACATACTACTACATACTTTTTCTCTCTGGATCTATCTAATTTTATTTTACAGCTGGGTGTTCTAATAACTGGGTAATCTATTTTAATAAAATCAGATTTATTAACGAAACGAATGAAAAATGTCAACTCAATATTTAATATTTTTTCAATATTTAAACACAAACTCAAAAAAATTATAGAACCTGATTTTTACCAATTTAGATATGTTTCTCAGACACTTCTGCTTATGATTTTAATCAATTTATTAAAATGTAAATGAAATCTCATTATAAGTGAACTATGTTTTAAATAAATAAATAAATGACCTTTAAACTCTAAAAAAGGCTCAAAAAACATCTTTTAAAAATTCAACTCAGTTATTTCCGAGGTATGTACACACACACAGACAGGCACGGATTATTAAAAAAAATATAGATACTTACTTTTTATTGCTTCGATATCAATATTATTTTGTATATTTAACTGCCTCGATGGTGGGCCAAGTTTAGTTATTGAGTCTTTCTGTATAGTAAGTCTCAGTAACAGCCCGGAGTTGGGAAGTTGGCGGTGTTTCACCCCCGTGCCTCGGAGAGCACGTAAAGCCGTCAGTCCTGCGCCTTAACTCTCACCGGTCGTGTCGAGTGGTCGTCCCACCGGAGTATGAGAGTGACAGGAATAGAGAGTGCACGTTGTGTCTGCGCGTACACTTGTGCACTATAATATCTCCTGCGCAGTTGGCTAATCTCAATGAGATTGGCCGCCGTAGCCGGAATCGGCTAGGAGAACATCATTATTTTGATATCGACTTACAAAAAAGAAGACGGGTACAGGAAAAATATTAAATCATCATTCATTATAAGAATAAAACTACTTTGAAGAGATAGCTGCTGTAAAAGAAAGAAAAAAGAAGAAGTGAAGACCTATTATCAACCGACTTCAAAAAGGAGGAGGTTCTCAATTCGACTGTATGTTTTTTTTTTTTTTTTTTTTTTTTTATGTTTGTTACCTCAGAACTCCGTCATTTATTAACCGATTTGGACAATTTTTGTTGTGTTTGAAAGGGTAGACTTCCAGATTGGTCCCATTTAAATTTCAAAAAAAAATACCACCCCTAAGGGTGGAAAAACAACTAATAATGAATTTAACCTACTTCTAATTGTCATATTGACTTGAAACTTTGCAAGTATTTCTATTTTCGTTGATAGTACAGTGGTTCGGTGTTGTTGACCTTATCTGATGGCAAGGCCAGAAGGTGGATAGGTGGAACTCTTGAACGGCTAATAGTAGATACTTTGAGTTTGGGCTTATTTTGTTTGATTTGACAAGCCTAACACGTTAGAATCCTTACTTTGCTACTACTGTCTACACTAAAAAGGGAAAAATAAAAACTTTTTAAACAAAAAAATAAAAACCGACTTCAAAACAAAAGCACTAAAAAGTGAAAAATAACTGATTGGTATTTTTTCATTTACTATACATACCTAATCAAATATTTTCGAAGTCGGTGTGCTTTGGCTAAGTAATTAAAGCCTACCTATTAAATACATACCTAATCAAATATTTTCGAAATCGGTGCCAGCCCATACAAAGCAAAGCACACCGACTTCGAAAATATTTGATTAGGTATGTATAGTAAATGAAAAATACCAATCAGTTATTTTTCACTTTTTAGTGCTTTTGTTTGAAGTCGGTTTTTATTTTTTTGTTAAAAAGTTTTTATCTAGATAGCACTCATGAATATAAGTATTCAAGTAAAGCCATTTTTAAACACACTGTAATTTTATAAAAAAGGGCTTCTATAAAAGCTACATTTTTTACATCATTCATTTACATATTTTTTACATAATTTACAGAAAGTCTTATTACACCATTTAAATCTATATAGATAAATGATTGAAGTGTCTGTTTGTAATGTCAAAATAATAGCTTTTTACAAAAAATATATAAAAGTATATACGGTGCTTATTAAGAAAAAAATAATTTTAAAATGTTTGTCTGTCTGTCTGTTTATTCCGGCTAATCTCCGGAACAGCTGGAACGATTTTGATGAGCCTCTCACTGGCATATAGCTGATTCTATAAGAATTAACTTAAGCTAGTTTTATTTTGAAAAAATAATTAGCGTTAATGGTAAAAAAATAAACCTGTGAAATTGTGAACAAATTCCGCGTAACTAGGGACGCATCCGAAACGAGGTTAAGTTGCTAGCCTTATATAAAAAAAGAAGTACCAACAAACATATACACAAATATATAAGCAACTTCCACATTAATTATAATAAATATACTCGTATATATTTATTATCGAATGAAAATTTCGTTATATTATAAAAAACCTCGATTAATAAAACACTTCTTTCAAAATAATAAACATATACATACAGAATATTCTAGAAATAACATTATAATATATTATAGAGATATGTAAAAACTCTACATATTGCAACAAAAAAATTGCACTATGCTATGCAATATTTGCATCATAGTTCGTAGCACCCGTCTCGTAGCAGTAGCTCGTAGCCCGTAGCTCATAGCAATGGAAGCCGTAGCTACGTGACAGTCATCTCAAGGAAGATAGATGTATTCATATTATTCTCTCATTTTCGACGCCTTTTGAATGGAAAATGACTTTTATTTGAGTCGTAATGAAAAATGAAATTAAAATATACCTGTTGTTATTGCGGAATTGTGTAGGAGTAGACTTAGTAGACTTAACTGTTAAGAGGTGGTCATAGGTTCATATCTTACTAATATTATAAATGCGAAAGTTTGTTATGATGTATGAATGTTTGGCTATATAGATGTATGGATGTTTGTTACTCTTTCACGCAATAAATACTGAATGGATTTTAATAAAGCTGTACAATAATATATGTAGATGATGGATGAAGCGAAAGTAATTTGCTAGAGTGACATAAAATTAAATTGTAGATCTATTAAAGCTATATTTGATTAACTTTTCTATTTTGCCATAGATCATGTTTTTTTATCAAGGACAGAATTTAATTTTCATTCTACTGGTTGTAGTGTACAAAGATGTTAAAGCTATTTTATTCAAACCAAGGCAGCGTAGTTATAAGTTTTTTCTTTTGCATCGTAACGATGTCACATAGCTTTACCACTATCAAATAAATGGCCTATTCAACGCAAAAAATCCTTAGATAAGCGCGTTCAAACATACATATAATATTCTTCAGCTTTTGAAAAGATTTAATCACACTTGAACAAAGCGTTTGCTAGTAAGAATATTATTTTAGCTTATCTTCTCCAAATAAATTATTTCACATGAATAAATTCAAAGAAAAAAATCTTATAAAAATGCTTTAGGATAATACTTATCCTGGTATATTATTCTATTGCCGTAGGATTTTAGAATAATGCATAAGTTAGCTAGTAATGGTGGGATAGTAATTGAAATACATATATACGAAAGTTTTTATGTGTATGTATGTTTATTACTCCTTCACGCTGCAGTGGCTGGACAGATTTAGATGAAATTTAGTGTATAGATAGTCTATGACTATGACTCTAGAGTATCACATAGGCTACTGCTAGGGATACAGTGAGGCACTAATTCGACTGTTATTATAAGCGTGATGTGTGCGTGTGCGTGCATGTGTGTTTGTTTGTGTATGTTCATTTCTCATTCGTGCTGAAACGGTTAGATGGATTTAGATGAAGTAAAAATATCGATCATGTATTGGAGTAACACAAGTCAGACACGTAGAGATGCACCCGAGTAAAGAAGGGGCAGTCGCTAGTCATAATAGAAGTTAAATGAAATAACATATAAAAAATATAAAACAACGTTACGAGTCATCCCTTTGTCTAAACAAAAACTAGGTCCGTAGCAATTGACGTATAACAAAAAGGTTTTCTTATTAAGCCCTGAAACCGTCTCATTAAATTGGGCCATTCTTCTAACTCGTTACGTGTAACAATCTCAAGATAATAGGGATTACAGCATATAAAGATAAAACATAAGGCGCAAGTTGAAATCCAATTAAGTGTTCGCTGCTTTTGTATCGTGGATATTTTGTCGCGTATTTGATTACCAATTCATACAAAAATGTATGAAACTTTAATGTATATCTTATAAAATTCAATGAACGATTCTTGTATATATGTATGTATGTATATAAATTTATTTCGTCTATCTCGGAAACGGCTCTAACGATATGGATCAATTTGCTTTTTAAGTCTATTTTCTGAAAAAAAAACGCAATTTTTTGTATTTTTTCAAAAAAACACACATAACCTCGACAAATACTTTTAATATATAGCCCACACAAGTCCGAAGCGGAACTCGAACCCACTATACCCAACTTGCAGTCGAATGCTATGCTGGTAAATATCAGGCAATAGACAATACGTTAAATAATTATTACCTTACAAAAATTATATTTATATCGCTGTCTATTAAAGTTTAAACACACCATAAACTAATGTCAAACGTAACAATTTCCTCTATAACTTAAACAAACCTTTAGATATCGTCACTCAAAATGGTTTACCTCAAGGGTAAAATTGGGAGAACGCAAATTTCATTCTTTGAATCCAATTCTACTGTAGGGATAATATGTAAAGCTATTATGTTATAGATATATCAAAGGGTATCTAAATCGATAGAACATTATACTTAAAAGGCCCTGTATGTTTAGTTTATATACCTGAAATATCTTCCGTCCTCACATTTTATTGTATTATTATATGTATATGTATGTTTGTTACTCCATCACACTAAACCGATTTGGATAAAATTTATTACACAGAATAGAGACCTGGAGTAACACGTATGCTACCGTTAGGCGCCTGGAACTACACTCGAATAGACAAGGATAGCCGCTAGTTATAAAATAATAGCGACTCACCTTCGCTTCGCTCGGGTTCGTCCCTAGGTTGAATCCCCATATAAATTTTCAACCCCATTTTCACCCACTTAAAGGATGATTTCCGGGGTAAAAACTAAACCATGTTTTTTTCAGGGTCTCAAACTATCTTCTTACTAATTATCTAAATCGGTCCAACAGTTTCGGAGCTTTTTCGGTACAAACAAACAAACAAACAAACAAACAAACAAACAAACACACACACACACACAAACAAACAAACAAACAAACAAACAAACAAACAAACAAAAAACAAACAAACAAAAAACAAACAAACAAACAAACAAACAAACAAACAAACAAACAAACAAACAAACAAACAAACAAACAAACAAACAAACAAACAAACAAACAAACAAACAAACAAACAAACAAACAAACAAACAAACAAACAAACAAACAAACAAACAAACAAACAAACTTTCCTCTTTATAGTATTAGTATAGAAAACGTTTCAGGCTACCTCTTCATATGTACAGTTATAAGTCAAAAATATTTTCTTTTTTACAGTATAACTAGATTGAAATAAATGACTTGTTATGCAATAATATCTATTTGACCAATTTTCTGTTATAGAAAATTTTACTAAGACTTAACTCATATTTTGGTGGCCTAGCCAAAGGAAAATCAGTGGAGCGTTTTAAATATACACTAAAAAACTTGGATCAAACACTGTCAACATCTCAAATCCAAGCTGCTATATTCTCGCTGTAAAGCATTCGAAACGTCGGGAATTAAAATTCGAAAAAACTTAGTTTTATTTAAAATGTCAAATATTCGCGTAAATCTATTATTCGTGTAAAGTACAACTACTTGTAGGCCAACACGGGACTAGAATCCAGGACTTTAACAATCTGGCATGCTACCAGACCAACGAGAAAAGAATTCGTAAGTGGAAAAGCAATGAAAAATTATACTAACTTCATTTTCTTATCTCTAATGCAAGAAAATTAGAAAAGTACAAGAAAAAGTCAGGTTTAAATGAAACGCAATAAGTCAAACTAAGAACGCTTGAACTTTGCTTCAGTTTACGCTATGATTTATTACAACTATTAGTCAAAATCACTTTTAAATAGAAGTTCTCGATCTTCCAAGATTTTTGAGAGAAATGCGAAAAGATGGAATATGTTAGTGTGTAAGTTTGAAGTTTTAAGAGTCATTCCTGATGAGCGTTCATTTTGTAGGATTTCGTAGCATAAAAGCTAAATTTATATTATCTTGTCCATCTGTGAGATTTTACTCTCAGACCATTAAATAAATATAAAATAAATATGTTATGGGTACCAGATAATTGATACACTGCACATATGTAACTTTAAATACATATCTATCTATATCTATATACTATAATAAAACAGTAGAGGTCGAATGTCTGTACATAGAAAAAAAATGCTAAAAATCGAGTCAGGGGGATATAAAAAGACAAATAGAACAAATCCAGTATTTTTTCAATTTTTTTGTTTCTCTGTCTGTTTGTCTGTTTATCTGTTTGTACGGGCTAATCTCCGAATCTATTGGATTTAAATTAAATTTTGCATGGTGGTACCTTATATCCCCGGGCAACATCTTAGATACTTTTCATCCCGGAAAATTAAAGAGTTCCCGTGGGATAGTCAAAAAACTATAATAACTTATACAGCTTAGTACTCAAAAACTACTGAATGGGTTTTAATGAGACTTTACAATAATATAGTTCATACATCAGAATAACAAATATGTTACTTTTTATACCAGAAAACAGGACGGTTCCTGTGGAATAGATCTGTTTGCGCTTTTCTAGAGGCGAACCTGAGGGAAGCGAGGGTGAGCCGCTAGTAACAAATATAAACTACCACGACTGGATTACAAAAATTCGTGCTCATCACCCAAATGAATGCCCACGCGTCAAACTCACGACCGCTGGCACAGCAAGTAGAGTCACTACAAACTGAGCCAAACGTGTCATCAAACGTCAACTATTGTAGCATTCCTTGATATTTGATAAGTACTCGTAAATTACTAGACAATTCTGTAATCAAATAACCGGCGTAATAAAGCCAGTACTACCCACTAAAAACCCAACAAAACCTTCCCCCGTCTTAATGGGGCGTCGCAGGATCGCTTACGCATTCAACTACGACGCCCCGACGTCAGGTCTGCCGAAGCAGACCACCACAACCATGGGGTTGCTCCAAAGTCTACTCTGCTATCAGAGAAGTACCAGGAGCAACCCACATAGTACACCGCCCCCCGAAGAGGACCACCTCCCACCGCCCACCGAAGTGGGCCACCTCCCTGTGCGTTTCTTGGCTTCGCGCCCGGTTGGATTGCCGGGCACTAAGCTCTAGGAGGCCTAGCTCAACCTGCACTTATATTGTATCCTACAAATTTCAAGTAAGGCTTAATGTTTATAATGTTATATTTAATGTTTTTAATTCGACTCAGGAATTTATTATATGTAATTTCTCCTGTACTGGCTACCTAACCTAGTTTTACTAACCATAAGTAAATCAGGGTAAATAAATAACCCACTCCTATGAATAAATTGGTGAAAATACATATCATAATAAACTTAACTAATTAAAAGTATGTTTTGTACTAATATTTGTTCGTGTTCCACGCATTCCATTAATTACTTTAATGTCTAAAAAATGATATTAATAACATGTTGGCATAAACAAAGCTTAATTAGTCATAGGAAAAGCTTATCATAGAGGATAAGGCCGTAGTCCACCACGCTGGCCAAGTTCAGGTTGGTGGACTGCACATATCTTTCGAAAACTTGCTAGGTTCTCACAGACATACAGGTTTCTTCACGATGTTTTCCTTCATTGTAAGACAAGTGGTACTCGTATTTGAAATGATATGCATATAAAACTATCACAGGTACGAGACTCAGGATTTGAATTTGCTTCACTTGGTTTCCCAAGCGAGAGTATTTCCACTAGGCTATATTGTATTTCATTATCACATACTGCCGAAATGAAAAATGCTCGGCAAATACAGATTTTAATTCTAGGAAAAAGCTCCATGAAAAATATCAAAATAAGCCCGGATTTGGTAAGTTATTATAAAATTATTTACCAAAACAAAATCTAAGATAATTCAGAACGTTTCGGATTAAACAGAATGAACGTTTCGCTCAGGTGCAGCTTCCTAATTAAATAAAACCCTTTATGGTATCCATCACTTTGGATTTACGTCTTTGAAGTGGACAGATGGAAAAATTACTGGTGGCTGCGCAAGGGTAGGTTAAATAATTAATTTTTAAGTAAATATGCGCACTGATTGTAAAATCGCTTCGAAAGTCATTCATTATTCCTTCCTTAGAGGTGTATTTTTTTTCAAGACACCTTACAAATTACTCCTTATAAATTAAAATCCGTTCATCCGTTTAGACGCTAAGATGCTAGACCGATACACAAACACATATGTACATATATATACATACTAAAAGGTATCCAATAGACATTCTATATTGAATTAGTGTTTTCAGCCGTCAAAAAAAATTATGACGGATACAAAATCATTTCGAACCGGAAACATCACCACAGATATGTTATAATGGGAAAAGGTTAAATGGGAATACAGTGAACAGAAAATGAACATTTTTATTACTATGCAGAGACATCTAGTATTTTTCTTTATCTACTACTCTATAACTTAATAAAAGACATTAATTGTATCCACACATAGAAGTGGCTTTAGTGGGATTGTATCAAAGCCCCCTTAGACATATATAAGCTCCTTTAGAGGAAAGATATATGAGGATAACATTTTCTGGTTACATGGCACATCGCATAGATACGTCAGTCTTCTACTAGTACATTTCTTGGTCAGTCAAATCAGTTATTGTGAGCGTTGATGCAATTTGTAAGGCTTTAAATGCAAGACTTAGTTCTAGGCATTGCTTCACATTCCTTTTACTGTAAGTGGACGGACGCAGATTCCATAAAATGTTAAGAATTTCATCTGAATAATAATACATAATCACGAATGAGAATCGAAGCTTAACCCACAGTAACCAGTACAACACAGTAGCATCTACTGTTTTTGCGCATTACCAGTGATATTATATAAGTACGATCAAATTCCAAAACACCGGGCTCTCAGACAAATGGTACCCCAGTTAATTTCTGTTATTCAAGATATTATTTGAATTGCCCTAAATATATCATCGTGTTCGCCATTTTAGTAATGAAGATATGTTTGCTTCGTAACAAAAACAGTATTATATCATAACTAGCATTGCCCGCGGCTCCGCCCGCGTTCAGATGACCAAAAACTAAATTCTTAGGTGTTACATATTAGTATACTCTTACATTGCAGTTTTTGTATTTTTCCTCAGAAATAAGATATTTTCCCGCGGTAAAAAGTATCCTAGGATCGCGCGCTACATCGCCCGGTTTATATAGCTTGAGCAGGCGGTCGAGCGATGCGGGGCAGAGGGGATGGACTCGCCGTAGGCATCTCAATGCTCGCCAAGCATTAAAAATGTTTCGCTACTAATTACTTCTAACAACGATATCTCAAAAACTATTCATCTGATTGATTTAGTGTAAAGAGCAATTTTAATCTGCATTAAATGACTAAGCTAACTAAAATATTCATTTGGATAAGGACTAATACCGAACTAAAGAAAATAACTTTGAAAATAACGTAATGTTTTTAATTAAAAATGTTAACATAAAAGTGGTTATTGTAAGTCAACCGTAAGAGATAGAGATATGCTATCGCGGACTTTTTTGTAGCATTTTTATAGATTTTGAATTCTCTAGTACATTACTTAACTGTATCTTTGCTAGTTTACGCGGCGTTCGCGTGGAAAGTTCCCATTTGGCGAGATTTTTTGCGACCTCTTCAACATTTGTCGCCGTATTTCAGCTAATTTACATAAAAGCATAATAAATTATATACCTAAACCTTCCTCAAGAATTACTCTTTCTATTGTTGAAAACCGTATAAAAATCCGTTCAGTAGTTTTCGAGTTTATCGCGTACAGACAGACAGGAGGACAGAAAGACGCGGCCGGGGGACTTATTTTTATAATAAGTATAGATAATGTAGCATCGCGTAGTTTTGTTATATAGAAACACTTTTTTTATCTTCGCTCTCTCTCTTTTTAGAAATAAAAAAGTGACTCTTTTATTCACTGTCAGCTTTCTGTCACTGTCAAATTAGCGGTACTCTCTCCCGCGCTTTGTGCTAACTAGACTAGTATAAACTATATAAATAAGTAGATCAAGTCAGGTGACAGTTAAGTCTATACATATAATAAAATTCTAACTAAGTCAAATCTGTAAATTAAATATTTTTTGTTAAATCTAATTGAAATAGACATTATTATCGATACAGAGTCCGAATCTATAGTTTTTAGAATTTTTGTCTGTCTGTCTGTCTTTCTGTCTGTCTGTCTGTCTGTCTGTCTGTTACCGCATCACGAGAAAACCACTGGACAGATTTTGATGAAATTTGGTGTGATGATAGCTGGTTACCCGAGTCAACATATAGGCTTTTTACCGCGGGAAAATATCTAATTTCTAAGAAAAAATACAAAAACTGCATTGTAAGAGTATACTAATATATAAAACCTAAGAATTAGGTTTTTGGTCATCTGAACGCGGGTGGAGCCGCGGGCAATGCTAGTTTCCAAATGAAATATATATAGTCCTTTTTACGTCCCACAGCACTGCTGGGCACGAGTCTCCCTCCAGTGCGAGGGGATTAGGCCTATAGTATATAGTCCACCATGCTGGCCGAGTGCGGTTTGGCGGACTTCACAGTCCTTCGAAAACTAGCTAAGTTCTTTTAGACTTCCAGGTTTCGTCACAATCTTTTTTTTTCACCGTAAGACAACTGGTAACCATGTTAAGAAATGATTCACACATAAAAATATCAGAAGTGTGAGACCCTGAATTTGAACCAACTTCACTCGGTTTGCCATGCGAACGTAACCACTGGGCTACCATTGCCTAGAAATAAAATGAAACATACATATGTATATAAGCCCAAATTTTATACCTGTCGGGTTTCCGTAAAATAATACCATAAGTATACATACATACATACGTACATACATACATACATACATGTAGTGGTCTATTAGATTGATTGGCTTTTTCACAAAAAGACTACACGTGGAACAAGTGTCAACCACCTATAATATCTTCCCTGTCGAAAAAAATCATTTGAATAACACCAAGTTATACAATCCCTTATAAATCCCTTAGAAGCAATACCTTGTATAGTAATATTTTGACGCATAAATTTGAATTTATTTCAACTAAACTAGAAAATATTTATCATCTGGCGTTGAGCTGTTGTTTTCAATATATATGTTTTTAATATTTGTTGTATAAAGCAAAAAATATATACCCACCCTAAAAATCATTAGTATTTTTGTATATCATGACCGTTTAAAAATTATTTTACATAGTTTTTGTCATAAATTATGATGTATATCTATATTCCTAAGAAAAATACTTATTTAAAAGAATAAGACCAGTTATATTATTTGAAGATAAGTAAAACATAATAAATGGACGCCTGGGGTTCGATTCCTAAGTGAAGTGTTTATAAAGATGTAACAAACATACATACATGTACAAACTTTCGCTTATAAGATAGTAATGAGATATATTTACCATAGATAATATAATATTATGTATATTACGCTATGAAAAATTATATACGTACATATATTTCCGGTACATTCGGTTGCTCCATTGGGAAATAAATATTATGCAAAAGGAAACTGAAGGTCGCGTAGGGTGTAGTTACAGCCTAAAATAATAAAATGCGGATGGTCCGCTAGTTTATCTACTTGATAAAAAAAATCATTTCACTGACCGAGAAAATAAAGCGTGAAATTTTGCTCATTAGATTCTTATATAAGACTCTCTCGACCCTGGGTACGTTTTAACGGTTAGTATAGATTTCTCAGAGATGAGATATTTTCCCGTAATAAAAAGTATCCTATATGTTGACCAAGATAACAAACTATTATCATACTAAATTTAATTAATTTCTGTCCAATGGTTTTCTCGTGAAAATTCCAAAAACTATAGATTCGGCCTCTGTATCGATAATAATGACTATTTCAATAAGATTTTCCAAAAAATATTTAATGTACAGATTCCACTCAGAATTTTATTATATGTACAGATAAGTACTAAATAACTTTTTGAAAAGTGTTCCTTAAAGGTAAAGAAATAGAATGAAAATTTGTATGAAAAATGATTTTTGATGTTAAAACATGTAAATGCCGATCGAAAATCTCATCTCACTCACTACTTTTCGAACCACAATTATAAATGGAAGTTTGTATGTGTATATTTCTTACGTTAATTTTTTATGCTTAAATGGCTTGACGGATTTGGATGAAATTTAGTACAGTTAAACTATGACCTGGAGAAATAAATAAATATGTTGGGACATTAACACACCGCACCATCTAGTTCCATGGTCTTGTATATTATACCTATATATAATCTGAATCTCGGAAACAGCTCCAACGATTTTCATGTCATTTAGTATACCGGGGGTTTCGGGGGCGATGAATTGATCTAGATTAGCCTTATGTCTGTGAAAACGTATGTTTTCGAGTTTTCATGCAGTTTTCTTTTGCTATTCCACGCCAAGTATGGTCGGTAATTTACACGCTCGGAAATAAGCATCGTGGTCAAGCAGCCGAGGTGCAAGATCAACAATCACAGATATCCAGGTTCGAACCTCGGTCGCATACAAAGTTTTTACTTTTATTTTTTTTTAATATTTATTTAAGTTTTCAGTTTTTTTTAAACAAGACGCAAGATTGACTATCATAGGTGTCCGGGTTCGAATCCCGGTCGGATACAAAGGTTTAATTTTGTTTTTTTTTTGTATTTATTCAAGTTTTTAGTATTTTTTTTTAAAGAAAATTGTACTTTTTAACCAAAAACTCCGAGCGAAGCTCGGTGGCCCAGGTACTATAACTTTAAATACATACATATCATAAATATAAGCACCAATGACTGGAGTGCAAACATTCGTGTTCATCACACAAATGAATGCTCCCAGCGGGACTCGAACCCGCAACCGCTGGCACAGCAAATAGAGTCACTACAAACTGAGCCAAATTTGTCGTCAATAATAATACTTAAGCTACACCTATTGATTATCCTGAGCGAAGTGAACACATGTTGCTAGTTTTTAAATAATGTTTTAAACTGAGTACAACACTATTAAAATAAATAATTATTTCTTACGTGAAGCATGCATAATATATTATTTAGACTTCACTTGTTCCAATCATTTTTCATTTTTCCTTGGCACTTATCCTTATTAAGCTAATACATAAAAGATAATAGAATACGCTTCTGTTTACTTAAAATAATAATGTAGAATACCTTTTTTACCATGATATAATCATCTATACATATAATAAAATTGTAACTAAGTCGAATCTGTACATTAAATATTTTTTGTAAAATCTAATTGAAATAGACATTATTATCGATACAGAGTCCGAATCTATAGTTTTTAGAATTTTTGTCTGTCTGTCTGTCTGTTACCGCATCACGAGAAAACCACTGGGCAGATTTTTATTAAATTTAGTATGATGATAGCTGGTAATCCGGGTCAACATATAGGATACTTTTTACCGCGGGAAAATATCTCATTATTTAAAAAAATACAAAAATTGAATTGTAAGAGTATACTAATAAGTAAAACCTAAGACTTTGATTTTTGGTCATCTGAACGCGGGCGGAGCCGCGGGCAATGCTAGTTTTAGCTATAAAATAACAGACAATATCTCTAAATTTATCATCACTATCTAATTGGCCAGTGTCTCTCAAACCTGAATCAACAGTTCTCTTTGAGGTCTCAGATACCTATAGAAACCACCTCTGTTTCACTGTTTATAGTATTTTTATTTTATTGGTCGTGTCACATCAAATTTTTGGCCCTAAAACGATAAGTGAAAATGATAAGCCAATATAATATTTCAAATATAACAAATCGTTTCATTGACTGGCATAACAAGTAGCTCATTGTCTAAGTAAAGGACCGTGTAAGACGAAGATCAACCGGTGAATCCCTTGGGTCATACGCGAAGCACTTTGAGCAACTCTGTGCAATAAAATTTATATAATATTTTATATTTTAAGTTTGTTTAATATAAAAAATATTCTTAGACTTACGCTAATATTGTTTTTTTTCTGTAATTTTGATGGTGGAGGGCGTTAATAATTGCGACACAGTTTCTTAACTTCTGCAATTATTATGGTTTATATCTGTTTTTACTATTTACGTACTGACATTTCAATAAATAAATCTAATATAT
Source organism: Brenthis daphne (assembly GCA_947093115.1). NCBI lineage: Eukaryota > Metazoa > Arthropoda > Insecta > Lepidoptera > Nymphalidae > Brenthis > Brenthis daphne. The sequence goes on from OX352474.1 coordinate 22,657,143, forward strand.
AAAATTTCCATGTCACAATGCTAGTTACCGTACTCTTCCGAAACGGCTTTATCGATTTTTATATGCGTATTCAGTAGGTCTGAGAATCGGCTACTATCTATTTTCCATACCCTTAAGTGATAAGGGTGGTCCACCCCAAAAAAATGTTACGATTCGGCATTAAAAAATACAAACCTAAATTTTTACTAGGAACGTACCCGAGCGGAGCGAGGGTGAGTCGCTAGTTAAAAAATAATAAATAAAATATATTTGACATTTTAAATAAAACTTTTTCAGATGATGATCGTGACCATGATTGCTGTAAAGCATTCGCCACGTCGGGAACCAAAAATAAATCCGCAAAATAATCCGAAAAGATAGTTTTATTTAAAATAAATTAACAAAAAAATAAAAACCGACTTCAAACAAAAGCACTAAAAAGTAAAAAATAACTGATTGGTAGTTTTCATTTACTATACATACCTAATCAAATATTTTCGAAGTCGGTGTGCTTTGCTTTGTATGGGCTGGCACCGATTTCGAAAATATTTGATTAGGTATGTATTTAATAGGTAGGCTTTAATTACTTAGCCAAAGCACACCAACTTCGAAAATATTTGATTAGGTATGTATAGTAAATGAAAACTACCAATCAGTTATTTTTTACTTTTTAGTGCTTTTGTTTGAAGTCGGTTTTTATTTTTTTGTTAAAAAGTTTTTATTTTTCCCTTTTTAGTATAGACTGTAGTAGCAAAGTAAGGATTCTAACGTGTTAGGCTTGTCAAATCAAACAAAATAAGCCCAAACTCAAAGTATCTACTATTAGCCGTTGAAGAGTTCCACCTATCCACCTTCTGGCCTTGCCATCAGATCAGGTCAACAACACCGAACCACTGTACTATCAACGGAAATAGAAATACTTGCAAAGTTTCAAGTCAATATGACAATTAGAAGTAGGTTAAATTCATTATTAGTTGTTTTTCCACCCTTAGGGGTGGTATTTTTTTTTGAAATTTAAATGGGACCAATCTGGAAGTATACCCTTTCAAAAAAAACAAAAATTGTCCAAATCGGTTTAGAAATGACGGAGTTCTGAGGTAACAAACATAAAAAAAAAACATACAGTCGAATTGAGACCTCCTCCTTTTTGAAGTCGGTTGAAAATATGCACAAATTAAATAGAAAAGTGAAATCTTCATACAATGTTATAAGTGCAATGTAGCATAAGCTACAGTATTTATTATCTAGAAACTAAGAAAGTACCAATCGAATCGAGATTTCGGCCACGGCAGCCAATCTCAATGAAAGTAACCAACTGCGCAGGAGATATTATAGTACAGACATTTGTAAGTGCACTCTCTATTCCTCTCACTCTCATACTCCGGTGGGATACTATACGACACGACCAGAAAGAGATCAGGCGCAGAACCGATGGTTTTAAGGGAATGAAATACCGCCAACTTTCCAACTCTTGTCTGTTACTGAGACTTTCCAAACAGTAAGTATAATATAGTCTTACTAAAGTAATACCAATATATTAAGCAAGTACAGAGCTCTATAAAATTGTTTTTGTATAATTGCCTATTGCCTCTAATCTTTATTATATTAATTACTAACGACTCAACCTCGCTTCGCTTGGGTTTATTCCTAGGTGATTCTTTAAAGTTTTTTTATTTATAAACCGATTACAATAAAAGAAATACTAAATATTAGGTGAAGCTTACCACAATTAATTAGGCAAAACCGCACCCAAATCGGTTAAGCCGTTTCTGAGTTTAGCGCGCACAAACGCACAGACAAACAGACAAGGATTCTAAAAATCATTGTTTTAAATTCTATTACGTTAATAAAGACCCCCAATAATCGTTTTTCTCAAATATCTTCTATGTATAGACAGTGACCAGTTACACTTTTATTATATGTATAGATTTAAGATCCTATTGTAAAAACGTATACACTGTCCGTAAAAAGAATTACTAACTGTACATAACCGTTTACCGTACATATTTGAACACGAGTCAAGTGTAATAAACAGTGTAAACACTTAAGTAAAAATCATATTTCCGCTCACCCATCAAGTTCCGGTTTCGATGGAAGTAACTTAACCGAGACTGATTGAATGAGATTCACCCCATCATCTGATTATCTCCCAAAGCCTAAACAATCACAAGCCGTTCACTTGTCACGCCAACATAAACAGAACGAAAAGTCAATCGCCAAACTTCATTATCTTACATTCGGTATAACTTTATAACTTCTCAGTATATACAAATATATACCTTATTTCAAAGCAATTGAGTAGATTTTTCAATGTGTGTAAATATTCAAAGTGTTACAAGATTAATCGTTCGTGCCTTTTTATTTGTGTTTTAAACAAATTAAAAAGTTATATTTGATTAATATTTGTGTATTATGCATTAGTAATTTAACAGATACATATTTTTGTATTATAGTGATAGAAAATATAAAATATTTTGAACAGTCTATTCTAATAAAGAAACAAAAATCATTATTATCTATATATCTTGATAAAAATAAATAAAAATTAGCAATAACTTATCAAAATCATACTTTTTAAGTACTAAGTATTTTTTAGTTTCATTAAAATGATAGCTTTTTCTAACAATAATATCCGATATAATTGAAGTGAATTAAAATATTTGTATTTAAAAAAATATGATCTTAAATGTTAACTATTTTCTATAAATTTAATTCTACACTCAAAAATTGCGTTGTGCGTTTTTAATTTCTTTATAATTAACATAAAGTAGATACTAATATTGATTGGCATGTATTTTGGTGTAGAGATAGTAAAAGGGATGAAGAGTGACATAGGTTACTTTTTATTGCGGGAAATTATCTCATTCCTACGAGAAAACACGTTATAATATAATCCACAACAACTGTATATAATATACTAATATAGAGTTTATCTAATAATAATAATAATTTAGCCATTTTTATTTCCCTAATAAAATTACAATAATAGTATGTTTATAGAGCATGCACTTATTATAATATAACAATTTTATAAAAATAAAAAAGAATAAAATCTCTTTAAATTGCTTTAACAAAAAAAGTTGTTAACTAAATTTAATTTCATTTACTTCTATTTTAATATTTATATATTTATTTGTCTTTATGTTCTTTATTTTTTAAAAACCTGTCTTTAGAGTAAAGGCCTCCTCCATTTTCCTCCACATAGTTCTATCACTGGCTTTGTCTAACCAATCTTTTCCTGCTTATCTCAAAACATCGAGCCTTTGGTTGGCCTCTAGTTCTTTTGCCTTTAGGTCTTTTCCATTAAGTTATCTATCTACTCCATAGTACTAATTGTTAATACGTACTTAGGGATGGGTCACGTGAGTTGCTAGTGATGTATAATCTTGAAATCAAAGCAATAGCTTTATACTATTGAGATAATTAGAGCCAGGTGGTTAATGATATAACTGTTAATTGCTTCGATGGTATAGCGGCTAGCATGTACGGCTGCACACTCAGAGGTCCTGGATTCGAGTCCCGGATTGGACTAAGTTTAGTTATTGAGTCTTTCTGTATAGTAACCCTTAGTAACAGCCCGGAGTTGGGAAGTTGGCGGTGTTTCACCCCCGTGCCTCGGAGAGCACGTAAAGCCGTCGGTCCTGCGCCTTAACTCTCACTTGTCATGTCGAGCAGTCATACAGCGACAGAGTATGCGAGTGACAGGAATAGAGAGTGCACGTTGTGTCTGCGCGTACACTTGTGCACTATAATATCTCCTGCGCAGTTGGCTAGTCTCAATGAGATTGGCCGCCGTGGCCGGAATCGGTCAGGCGAACATCATATAACTCTTCAATTACAAAAAAAACTACGAGTATATATTATAGTTGATCAAAAACATGTTTTTGGTTTTTAAAACCATACTTACACCCTAAAATCTTAAGGTGGCTGCTTTAAAGCAGAAAAACTTTGTTCTCTATTACAATACAAAAAGTTAAACTCAATGAATTCATTCAATAACCTTCTAGCTGCTATATTAAACAAAAGTAATCTTGTTATAACTACAAAAGTATCAAAGGACTTCACCACAGGACGGACGGTGACAAATGGCCCCTAAGAATAATGACCTGACGTTATTTTGGCTTTGAATTAATGGTTAGCCCTTGCCCTTATCGACGTTGTTAATTAAGCTCTATGCTTATTAAAGCTTATTTTTAAATGATTATTATTAGTACAGGTTCAAATACTGTACAGACAGACATACAATTTTTACAAAATTAATTACAATTTTGATATAAAGGTACATCGATCAAGCTAAATACCTATTATAAATGCTAAAGTAACTCTGTCTGTCTGTCTGTATGTTATGTTTTCACACCTAAAACCATTGAGCCAATTTAAATGAATTTTAGTATGTATACTTTATTAAGACCTTGAAGATGCTCCAAGGCTACTCCTTATTGCAGAAATAAAACTTGAAGAGGGTGAACTAGGTGTTGATATTTTGTATGGGAACCAACTACCTAATGTACAATAACGATAATTATTTTTTCGCCTATTTAAAAGATACCAAACCCGAGTGAAACGAGGATAAATCGGTAGTACTTAACAAAAAATATATAAAAATCACTCATCAATCTATACTAATATTATAAAGAAGTAAAGTTTGTGAGTTTGTGACTTTTTCTCCCGGAAATCATCCTTTAAGGGGGTGAAAATGGAGGTGAAAGTTTGTATGGGGAATCAACCTAGGGATAAACCCGAGCAAAGCGAGGGTGAGTCGCTAGCTAGGTTATAAATTAACAATTAAATGTAATATATAAATAAGCTTATAATTGTAACTAGAGGTGAGTGCCTTTCGATCTGTAATACAGGTATTAGTATCCACTATAGACATCAGCCTCTCACAAAGGGTTCCTTTTTTAAATTACTGTTATTTGTTAAGCTTAAGGTATAATATTACAACAACGTATACATTAGATAGTAACTGGTCGACCGAGCTCCGCTCCGTATTATTTTGGGAAGAGATATAAAAACTGTATATTTTTTTTCCAGAAAAAACACGCAAACCTAAAAGCAAATCTTATATAAATACAAAATTTAAACTCAATCGTTAAAGCTGTTTCCGGGATACACGTTTTTTTTTATATTGTACTAGCAGACCCGACCACGCGTTGCTGTGGCAACACATATGAAAATAGTTAATTTTCGGGACAAAATCTATTCTATCTTTTAAGTTGAAACAAATCACATATTTTGAAAAAACAACATGCTAAGATCGGATAAGTAATTTCGGAGTTCATCGCGGACCAACATCGGGACACGGGAGTTTTATATAGTAAAATATGCATGAATTGCTCATTTAATATTATAAGATTTAACATAAAAAAGTTTTCGAAGTATATTTGGTAAAATTAAACTGTGATATATTTCTAGAGTTTCTTCTCTACACTCTATTCTCAAACATCTGTACTGGACTTCAATTAACTTTTTCTTGTACAGGTAATAGAATAAAGTAAAACTGTTCTTTTGTAACTTAAAATCACTTTAGTTATTATTTTTCCTAAAGGGTTTGTTTTAATTTATATAGCCACCCTTTTGAGCTTTTCAGCAAAATTCGACTTAGAATGGGATATATCTCGATTTACTCGTACACAAAAAATGAACTAGCGGCTTTCCCAAGCTTCGATAGAGTAGTTCCTAGGTGCCTAAAAATATGTGTTATTCCAGGACTACAGTCTAAATTAGTTTAGATGTTTTAACGTAAAGAAGTAATAAATATACACACAAGCATATATTATAAAATCTTTTGTATTTAAAATAGTAAGCCGATTGGTATTTGATGACACGTTTGGCTCAGTTTGTAATGACTCTACTTGCTTTTCCAACGGTCATGGGTTCGAGTCCCGCTGGGGGCATTAATTTGTGTAATGAGCAAGAATATTTGTAGTCCAGTCATAGTTGTTTATATTTATAATATGTATATATTTAAACTTTAAAGCTATATATGTGTAGTGTATCAACTATCTGGTATCCATAAGACAAGTATCGTAGCTTGTCATGGAACTAGACGGCACTGTGGGTCCCAACATATTTAAAAAAAAAAGATTAACGTCGTCAAAAGAGCTTCATTTCAATTAACTGAGTAAATCTTAAGGCGTCTTTCTCCCTCTCTACGTGCTCCAATATGATGTAATTTTTAGTGGTCGTACACTAAATACACGCGGCTAGAACCGCTATTTCGTCCAACGCTACTTCGTGAAACGAATGTCCAAAGGAATTTTTAGTACAATTTTAGTACCCATGCGATAATATCACAGCTTTATCTTTTATATTCTTGGCAGCGTCTGGACCGTTGAAAGACAAGTGCCTGTCAGATTTTATCTACGTTTGTAACGAAGTGATAAGTTGATCCCGTTGCGCATTACTATCGGCAAATTAGTTTTGAAAGTATATAAATTATATATATATATATATCAATTCAACATGTAAGATTATTGAGTCGCTTTGTTTTTGCAGTTGAAGAATCAAAAATTTATGTAAGCATGTTATTTTTTATTGTCACACATTTGTTATTTTCTCAATCTATACATTTGTATGATAAAATTCTGAGTCGAATCTGTAGATTAAATATTTTTTGGAAAACCTTATTGAAATAGTAATTATTATCGATACAGAGGCCGAATCTATAATTTTTAGAATTTTTGTCTGTCTGGAATCGCATCATAAGAAAACCACTGGACAGATATTGATGAAATTCGGTATGATGATTTTTACTGCAGGGAAATATCTTATCTCTGAGAAATCTATACTAACCGTGAATACGTACCAAAGGACGAACCCGAGTGGAGCGAGGGGGAGTCACTAGTTCGTTACATATGAATAATGCCCTGAACTAAATTTTCTAGTTGTTTCCATAAAAATACACTGTGGCTTTCATACATAGACGGCAATAAGTAACAATTATTTTGCGAGGGTTCCGATTTTTACACCGAATATACGGAACCTTCTAAGAAAGGAAATCCAAAGTCATTCATTAGTTAAAAGCATAACATTCTTATCCAAAAATAGCGTACGTACAAATATCTTGCCCCATTGTTATCAGAATTAATTCACTTTTGACGGGATGTGAAAAATCACGGTTTTATCTTTATTTGGGATAAAAGATGAGTTTTTACCATACATAAAAGAAAAAGTTCTTATTTGGTAAATATAAAATTAATAATTTTATTTGTTAGTACGTTCTACTTTTACGTAGTAACAATGCATTGTATTCAGCCCTTTTCAACGTCCCACTGCTGGGCGCGGGCGATACGAGGGGGATCAAGCCATAGTCCACCACGCTGGCCAAGTGCGTAAGGTTAGGTTCTCTCAGATATGCAGGTTTCCTCACATGTTTTCCTTCACCGTAAGGCAAGTAAGTGGTAATCATGTAAATGATCCGCACTTGAAAATATCAGAGGTGATATACCCAGGATTCGAACCCATTTCACTCGGTTTTCGAAGCAAGCGCGTTACTACTGGGCTACCACTGCCTTTATATCATAGTATATGTTGATCATATCTTAAAATAATAAGCTGGAAAAAGATTATTACCAAACTTGTAACAACTAGTGTTCTCTTAGTGGTCTTAATTAGCCCCCCCAACGTGCGTTCACCTTGTCGTGGTGGGGGGGCTCAGTAGTAGTAGCGAAGCTAAGAAACGCACAGGGAGGTTCCCCACTTCGGTGGGCGGTGGGAGGTGGCCCTCTTCGGGGGGCGGTGTACCTTGCGGGTTGCTCCTGGTACTTCTCTGATAGCAGAGTGGACCTTGGAGCAACCCCATGGTTGTGGTGGTCTGCTTTGGCAGACCTGCCGTCGGGGCGTCGTAGTTGAATGCGTAAGCGATCCTGCGACGCCCCATTAAGACGGGGGAAGGTTTTGTTGGGTTTTAGTGGGTAGTACTGGTTGTATTACGCCGGTGAGTCCCACACGTCGTGCGTAAATGCATTTCCCAACGTTAAAAAAAAAAGTGGTCTTAATTAGGACATAATCATTATTGAGAGGAAAATATTTATTTATTTATTTATTTATTTATTAAAGGACAACCAACAAAAGATACATTAAAAGCGGCATAATATTCATGTGTTAACAATTTCATTAATGTTCTTTTAGTAATAGGTTATCACAGCATGCTCTTTTTTTTTAAATCACGTCAATAACATTTAATTATAAAATGGAAATTTAAAATTAAATCATAATAATACGTTAATGAATAAAGTTGAAAATTAAATTATAAAATTAATACATGACAATTTAAATATAAAAAATTACTTAATTAGACATAATATAATTAGAATAAATAAGTTAATAATATTTAAATAGTTAGTCCAATAAAACAAGTAAATTCAATTTGGGATTAGAATTAATAGCAACGCACAAAACAAAGTAATAAAAAAAATATGAATAGAATTTACCTATTTATATAAAAACTAGCATTGCCCGCGGCAGACAGACAGACAAAAATTCTAAAAACTATAGATTCGGCCGCTGTATCGATAATAATGTCTATTTCAATAAGATTTTCCAAAAAATATTTAATGTACAGATTCGGCTTAGTTACAATTTTATTATATGTATAGAAAACTTACTTGTTTCCATTTTTTTTTTTGCTTTAGGAACATTAAGAGTCATCAATAGCTACATAACAAAAGAGAAAAAGTAAAACGGTTGACAAACAAAGGAGAAAAAGGTACTGAAATGTTTTGTCTTAGCCTATTTATAAAACAACTTAGTCGACCGACAGTCCTTAACTTAACCTTTTGGCACCCAAGACAACAAAATTTTAATATATTTTTTTATCAACTTTACATCAATCAAATTAATAGAAATAACGTAATTTAAAAAAATATATTTTTCTCTTAATATTTACGAAAAAATATACTTTTCGTTATAATAATGTTAGTTTTTTTTAAATATCAGAACTAAACTTATTATTGACAAAATATATTTTTTTCTAAAAAATCGGCTGAAATTTCAATACTTTTTACAGTAATAAGAAGGGCAATAAGGAAAAGCAATTCCCAGTAGCAGGAAACAACGTTTTTCAACAATGCTTGAATAATTGACACTTTGGATATTAGCTGATTTCCTACAGTCATTTCTCAGGATAATTTCTTACTACAGTGTTCTCCGCTAGTTAATAGCTGTTCATTGGACTTTATTTGAAACTAGCGACTTACCCTCGACATCCCTCGTGTATTCAATAAAAGTAGCCTTAGTTACTCTTTATAACATCAGCTATCTGCCAGTAAAGGTCCCGTCAAAATCGGTCCAGCCGTTTCTGAGATTAGCCAGAACAAACAGACAGACAAAAAATTATAAATGGTTTTTTTTTTCTTATAAGTACAGTTATACTTTCATATGCATTTAGCAAAAAGATGTTATCTTGACATTACAAATGGACACTTACATTTTATTTATGTGTATAATCTTAGTAATATTATAAATACGAAAGTTTAGATGGATGTTTTCATGTTTGTTACTCAATCACGAAAGAATGGCTAAACGGATCTGGATGAAATTTGTCATAAAGATAGGTTATAGTCTGAAATAGCATATAGGCTACCTTTTATCCCGAAATGTACCGTTCCCATGGGAAAGATTTGTTTCTGTTTTTCTGTTTATAAGTTATTATTTTTATAATTTTTATTTTTTTAGATAAACAGATACCGATAAAATTTGGCAAGGACATATAATAGCAAAAAGTGTAAATGTAAAGTGGACTCGTTTTCCGCACTTAGACTCCCTTCTGGTCCGTTGTGCGTGTGAATCCTGGCTATATTAGCCAGCCGAGCTCCGCCCAGAAGCGCAGAAGTTTCCTGGGAACTTTACAGGCTTCGCGGAGCGACCTCACTGGTCCGAGGATTTCTTCACGTTGAGAAGTTACCGCTACACATTCCAGGATTACGTGGGCAACTGATTCTTCAGCGCCGAGGCACCCTCTGCACAGAGGGGTGTCCGTTGCGCCGATGACTGCGGTGACTTGGTTTGTTGTTGATATCAAGTCCAGGGCGTTGTGACATTCAACATATCCTAGGATTGGACATACCTAAAGTTATAGCTACCCTTTATCACGCGAGCGAAACCGCGGGCAAAAACTAATAATAAATAAAGGGCTAAAAATACTTTTGCTCTCAGATTTCGTCTATTACCAAACCATACTAAACATAACAGTGTAATAAAATATTATGTCCTTAGAACTTAATGAAAGGGCTTGCAAGTGTTAGTGCGTACATAATATTATGTTTGTTACTTCACGCTGCTAAAACGACTGGACAGATTTGGATGAAATTTAATACTCAGATAGACTGAGCTGAAGTAACACATAGACTATTATGAGGCACCTAAAACGCACCTTCACCTTTTTTTTAATGTTTGGAAAAGGTTTTTTTCATTTGTAAAAGTATGTAGTAATAGTGTTGCTTAATAATTTGTTTTTTAAATAGTAGCAAACTAAATTAAAATTATTATTCTTAATAATTTTAACTTTTTAAATTGCACATGGAACAATTATGTGGCTTAAATAATTAACATTTTATTTTTTTCTTTATGGTTATAAATATAATAATGTCAACACTAAGTATAGATTACTAATTAATATTTTTTTAAAATTGTAATAATTATAATAATAACAGCTAAAATTAAATAAATAATATTCCATATTCAATTATAAAGTAATTAAAATTATAAAAATGTTTAAAGCTAAAATATTGTAAGGTACTTTGGTGCCATGTTTTCAATTTTTTGAATTCATTTTGTTATTTGTGGGTAGGCTGTCTGTAACAACTATACCTTTGAAACATCTAACACCTCAGTCTCTCCCGTGACCATGATTGCTGTAAAGCATTCAAAACGTTGGGAATCAAAAATCAAAATAAATCGCGACAAAATCCGAAAAGATAGTTTTAATTTAAAATGTCAAATATTCGCGTAAATCTAAGAAAGTTTTATACACTAGCAAATTGAAAAAGCTTACTTTATTTTCTTAATTTCCAGCCTCGCTGTAGAATAAAGTCACTTTGCTTAAGTACAAACATTTATATTTATTTAAAATATAATCAAGATTGAGCTATGTGGTAGATGAACCTCATAAATAATACGAGGGCGGTTTTTGGCAAGCGAGTACGATGCAAGAGCTTTGCGCGAAGAATGGTCTATACATCAAGTTTTAAGAACAAGCACTCATAATTTATAAATTGCTTGAATTAAACTGTAAGTTCTTGTTGGAAATGTAATTTATTGTTGCTTAGCATCGATTCCTGTGGAGTTCGGCTTTAATATTTTTTTATTTATTTTGTAAGTTGAAAAATAGACAGCATATATAAACATAAAATGCAAAATACATCAGAAATAATACACTTAGCCAATAAAGTTTCCACTTAAGTATGTATGTAGTGTTTTTTTTAAGTTCAGCTATAAATTTCGTTAAATTATATCTAAATATGTCAAGATGCTTAAAGTAAATATTATAAATGTTACAGACTCTAGTCAGGAAACAATTCTTGGCATATTTGGGTCTATGAGAGGGAACAGAAAAGGTATATCTGGATCGGCTGTTAGTTCGAGATCATTTAAAGAAAATATTAGACAAAAGATAATTACAATCGGTTTGTTATTAATGATTTTGTAAAGAAGAATTTGATCTCTTATGTTGCTTTATTAGTATATCATGGTGCTACAGCCTCGGTGGTGTAGTGGCTAGCATGTACGGCTGCACACTCGGAGGTCCTGGGTTCGAGTCCCGGGTCGGGCCAAGTTTAGTTATTGAGTCTTTCTGTATAGTAAGTCTCAGTAACAGCCCGGAGTTGGGAAGTTGGCGGTGTTTCACCCCCGTGCCTCGGAGAGCACGTAAAGCCGTCGGTCCTGCGCCTTAACTCTCACTGGTCGTGTCGAGTAGTCGTCCCACCGGAATATGAGAGTGACAGGAATAGAGAGTGCCCTTGTGTCTGCGCGTACACTTGTGCACTATAATATCTCCTGCGCAGTTGGCTAGTCTCAATGAGATTGGCCACCGTAGCCGGAGTCGGCTAGGAGAACATCATCATCAGTATATCATGAGCTATACCTATGTATAGTTAATATTTTGATTGGCAAAGTATTTCCTAATATGTAAAGTCTTGAATAAATAAATAGAAGGAGGAGTAAAATGTTAGTATGTGTTATATGTTATGTTATATTTACCACCAAGGGTTAACCCCTAAATAGTTGTCGACTTTTTAAGAATATCTACATCTTCTAAAATTATTTAAAAAAAAATAAAAAAAAAAAATACCTTTTACATTTATTATTCGATTATTATTCGATTCGATTATAATCGATATATTATGTATTCGAATTACTCCGAAAATTTAGAAATGGGGGATATTCATTTCGCCTGAATTTTTAAGGGTTACACGACATCTTCGCCAACTTCAAAACGATTTTCGTTATTTTTTAAATCAATATGTTATACCTAAGTTGCTATATAAATTTTAATAAATATTTCTATCCAGTTAAATAAAACGACGTTACGTTTAGCTTAGTTTATAATGACCGTACTTGCTGTGCTAGCGGTCGCGGGTTCGAGTCCCGCCGGGGGCATTCATTTGTGTGATGAGCACAACTATTTGTACTCTAGTCATGGGTGTTTATATTTATAATATGTATGTATTTAAAGTTATATATGTGTATCAACTATCTGGTATCCATAACACAAGCCTCATAGCTTACCATGGAACTAGATAGTGATGTGTGTTAATGTCCCAACATATTTATATTTATTATTTATAATCATCTTTTAAGCCATTTTGAAGTCAATGGAAAGTTAAGTTTAGGTTAAACTCTTGAAAGCAAACATTTAAATGAGATATTAATAACAAAAACGCCACTATCCCGTAAGTGAGTCAACAGTTCTTGAGATCAGATTAATTGGCCAACAGTTCGAATTCAAACTAAGCCATATATTCAATTCTTTTAGTTCATTTTATCTGACTTCTCTTTGAAACGGTTAAAGTAATCCGCTTTGGAAAATCGAGAAAATAAATTAGGAAACTACCGTTTTTATACTTTTGTAGATTTCTTTAGATACGAAAACTGTTGAAGCGTGAGAGTCGATGTTGGCTTCGTTTCTTAGTGAGTATAGAATAAAACTTGTTTTGTGGTTAAATCCTTACTAGATTTGACGACACGTTTGGCTCAGTTCGTAGTGACCCTACTTGCTGTGCCAGCGGTCGCGGGTTCGAATCCCGCTAGGGGCATGATTTGTGCGATGAACACAAATGTTTGTACTGAAGTCATGGGTGTTTATATTTATAATATGTATGTATTTAAAGTTATATATGTATAATGTATGAACTATCTGGTATTCATACACAGGCCTCGTAGCTTACCATGGAACTGGATAGTGCTGTGTGTTAATGTCCCAACAACATAAAAAAGGTATACTAATTTCTCAAAACATCTTCGTCCAGATAAGAACAGTCTTTTTTCTCATCTTTCTTAGGTAGCGCCATCTATTGTAAAGTTCAGAAGTACAGCTAATTCAATATCATTATAGTTGACATTTAATCATCAATTACCAGAATTAAACCTATATTTTTCAATAATATTAAGATATATTTGATGACACATTAGGCTCAGTTTGTAGTGACCCAACATGCTGTGCCAGTGATCACCGGTTCAAGTCCCGCTGGGGCATTCATTTTTATGATGAGAACGAATGTTTGTATTCCAGTCATGGGTGTTTATATTTATAATATGTATTTAAAGTTATCATATATAAATATATAAGAAGTAATTTATTAATATTAGTTTTAAAAATGCTATACAAATTGAGCTTTTTAGAAGTAAGTCAAAAACAAATTGTAAGCAAATTATAAAAGTTTATATATAAAAATTCAATTAAGCCCACCCTATATTGCTATAAGGGAGGCTGTTATTAAAAATGTTGGGAAGTCACAACTTGTTGTCATTGGACATTAATGTAAAATCAATATATGTATAACACACCTTTGATATAATCCGATACCAATTTTCAATTTACCTTGAAATCCCCATCATTTATCCATTAGAATCATGGTTTATGTAATTTTTATTTAATAGTCACTAGACTTTCTACAAAACATAGACCAAATATAATTTTACTAGCACTACTTGTGGCTTTGCCGCAGTTTTACAATAATGTATGCAAGTCTACCCGATATGATAATATAGCCTATAGGCTTCCTCAATAAACGGGCTATCTAATGCGTTCTTTTTTTTAAATTGAATTAGTATTCTTGAGATTAGCGCGTTCAATCAAACAAACAAAAAAACTGTATTACTCAAGGTCATAAACTATCTGTAAACTACATTTCATCTAAATCCGCACAGCCAGCCAGCAGCAATACAGCAAGTATAACTACAATCTGAGCATAAAGTGTCGGCATTATAATAGGTCAAAATATTAAAAATTATACTTATAAGATAAACTTTTTCGCCATTTTTCTCATAATTCCACCTACACTCAGCCGCTTCACAAAAGGACAAATGCAAACTTATTTTGGAAGAAAATTTGAATGAAACTTCTATTTCACCCTTAAATAAAGACGTGAGAGCGTAAAAGATAAAGTATCTGGAAAACTTTTAATAGCCACTGTTGTAATTTTTTTTTCAAGTGCTGTCATTTCGTAAGATAAGTTAGATGGCTGTCTTCATGCATTTTTTAGAATTAAAACGTAAGTTTTAATAACACAACTTTATCGTCCATTAACAGTTCGAAGTTCCCTTTTGCTCTATAAATTGTGATGAAAGTTGAAGATCTGTAGTTGTAGTAGATGTAATATTCTAAATAATATAACCACGGTAATATTACATACAGTATTCCATCTTCATACAAACGGAAATCGAGTTATACCTACGCGCGTCGCGTTCGGTATACACTCGGTAGACAACCGTGCGGGGCTGCCCCATCGTATAATTTGATACGAAAATTTTATAAGGTTGTAGTGTTATGTAACTTTTATAATTTAATACAAAAATAAATATTTTATCCCTCCCGTAACTTCGCTAATGTCAAACAAAAAAGTATCGAGACATCGTACGTTTTAAAAATAAAAATTAATTAATTAAATTAAAAATAAAAATTAAAGTATTTTTAATTTAACTATTTATCCGAATGCGAATTTTTTATACAATTAAATTTAACAATAAAGCTTTTCTTACGTCTCATTTGAGGCGCAAATATTTTTAAATCTCAAATTGATAAGGGTCATATACCACCCTTATAAATTTGAGATTTTTTAATTAAATCTACTAATAATAGTTTTTAATAAAAAATATAATATTTGAAATCAATAAATTAGAAAGAAACTCAAGTAGGTAGATGAAATTAAAATACTGGCCAGCGGGCAGCCCTGTTGCGTGGGTACGTGCCACTCGGATGTAGGTAATTATTTCAAGGACTGGCCCGAGTTGGAATACTGTATGCATTACATTACCGTGATATAACCTACCATAAATATAGAAATGACATTACTGTTATAAATGCGATAGTTTGTATGTATGTTTGTATGTTTTTACGTATGTATGTATGTCTTTAACGTCAGGTTTGGCTTAATTTGTAGTGATCATACTTGCTGTGCCAGCGGTCGCGGATTCGAATCCCTCGTATTTAGATAAAAGAAATAGAAATAGTACACAAAAAATTAAGAATATTTTGAGACATTAACACACAACGTCATCTAATTCTATGGTAAGCTACGAAGCCTGTGTTATGGATACCAAATAGTTGATACACTACACACATATAAATGTAAATACATATATATTACTAGCATTGACCGCGGCTTCGCCCGCGTTCAGAGGACCTAAAACCAAATTCTCAGGTTTTACATATTAGTATACTCGTAGGAGTATTGCAGTTTTTATATTTTTTCTCAAAAATGAGATATTTTTCCGCGGTAAGAAGTATCCTTTATGTTGACCCGGATAACCAGCTATCACCATACTAAATTTTATCAAAATCCCTCCAGTGGTTTTTCTGTGATGCGGTAACAGACAGACAAAAATTCTAAATACTATAGATTCGGCCTCTGCATTGATAATAATGTCTATTTCAATAAGATTTTTCAAAAAATATCTAATGTACAGATTCGGCTTGGTTACAATTTTATTATATGTATTTAGAGATAAATATAAACACCCATGACTGGAGTACCAACAGTCACCAGGGTCACTACAAACTGAGCCAAACGTGTCGTTAAAAAGAATATAACAAATGAAGACGAAGTCCCAAACATTAATATACATTCAAGCGCCATTGAGTCCTGAGACAAACAAAAGTAAACAGATTGCCTCCATAAATACCACTATCAAAGACCTAGACTCAGTATCTTAACAATAGTTATCACTCTTTCTTTAACCTGGGTTTCACCACACGAAAAAAATATATTAGTGTGTATCGTCTACTTAACGATAAATCTAATCGTCAAGCATTACTATGCAACGTAAAAGTATTTTCTTTAGAATTATTGTAAAACTAGCGAATCACCTTAACTCCGCTCGGATTCGTCCCTGCTTACGTTTTATGGAAAATCTTATTGAAATAGTCATTATTATCAATATAGAGGCTGAATCTATAGTTATTAGATTTTTTTTCTGTTTGTCTGGGAACGCATCACGAGGAAATCAATGGACAGATTTTAATGAAATTTATTATGATGATAGCTGGTTATCTGGGTCACCATATAGGATACTTTTTACTTCAGGAAAATATCTCATCTCTGAGAAATCTATACTAATCGTTAAAACGTGACTAGGGACGAACACGAACGGAGCAAGAGTGAGTCGCTATTTTATTTATCTATAAAGTATAATTTTCATACATAATATCTATAACGAAAGTTACATATATCAGGACGGTTAGTTATGCAGACGTTGGGACGCGACGTTTCAGCAGATTTAAAAAACAGATGATGCGTCGCCCCTATCGCCAGTCAATAATTTAGTCATAAATAAGCAAAATCGAGCTTTTTGGAAAGCTTAATATAAACAGAAATGTGTTTAATTAGATATCTTAGGCTTTTATTTATCTTTAGTTAAAATGTTAAATAGTTTTATTAATAAGTAACAATAACTAATAATGAAGTTACACTCCAAATCAAGAAAGGTATGTAGTGCTTAAATTTTAAACAATAATTCAAATTCTATCTTTACTTAATCTTTTAATAAATGACAAGTTTGGCTCAGTTCGTAGTGACTTACTTGCTGTGCCAGCGGTCGCGGGTTTGAGTCCCGCTGGGGGCATTCATTTGTGTGATGAGCAAGAATGTTTGTACTCCACTCATGGGTTCTTATATTTATAGTATGTATGTATTTAAAGTTATATATGCGTAGTGTATCAACTATCTGGTATCCATAACACAAGCCTCGTAGCTTACCATGGAACTAGATGGTTCTGTGTGTTAATGTCCCAACATAGGTATTTATTATTTAAAGAATATTAAAATATGTTCAAAAATATGCAACGCTATATTTTCAATAAACCTACAGCATTCAATAAACCTAGTTATGAAAACTGAATATGAGCACGAGAAACAGTCTACGTCTTTAATTTATTTCAGCGATAACTAGAGCGCGTGGGTACACGTCCACATTTATAGGGTTCTGCATCTAAAGTAAGTGAACCCTGTTACTAACCCAAGGCTGTCCATCCATCCATTTTACTTTTTTTTTATTTATTAGGAAACCTACGTTATATACTAAGAATACATTTTTTAACTTAATATAGTTATACGTAAGAAATTGTTACAAAGTATATCACAATTACAGGCTAACTTAACATGTATATAATAATTGTTAAACTAATGAACCGTAATGAGTTGTCATTTTACAGAAAGTGTTATAAATTACTAGGATTTTCCTAATAATTGATAAAAAATAGTATAGAAGAAAAGAAATATGGAAGTTATGTAACAAGAATTTTAAAGTTTTATTTTTTATATTTGATCTAGTGTAAAAAAGCTTTAAACAAAACTACCTTCAAATTCTAGTTTTTAAACAATTTTTATATGTCCGACCCCTTGAGAGAACATCCATTTGAAAGGACAGTATGATTAAGAACAAGAGTCCTTGCTTACACTTTGGGTCCAAAACCCCCGGATTCAATTGAAATGATTCCAGCCATTTTTAGGTAATCCTGTTTGGATTACGACGAAGAAAAAATAAAAAAATATCAAAACCGCTATTTCTAATTATAGTTGTGGCACAACAAATTTATTCTACTACATTTTTTTTAATAAAAGCTATCAGAACGTTGGTATAAGTTAAATTTTACCGCCTCATTGTAATAACCAGTATATATGGCTGCAAATCCCGAGGTCCCGGGTTTGAGTACTAGTATTGGATTTTTTTATTAAGAAATTCTCAGGAACAGCCTGAAGTTAGAAAGAACTTAGGCAGTTAGCAGTGCCACCACCGTGCTTCGTAAAGCAAGTGTCGCATCAACTTTGAGTCTGATCTCTCACCTGGAAAATTGTAATCCCATGAGAGTTTGACATTAAAAGGAATATAACGTGGACTTATATTAACACAGACACCTATATACTATAATGTCTTCTGCATGCATGGTAGTCTCAGTGAAAATAGCCATCGTTGCCGAAATAGATCAGAAGGACATTATATTTAAAGACCACCGAAAGGACTTCAAGGGTCTCAAGAGAGAGAGAGAGAGAGAGATGAAGACAGGAGGGTAAAGCGAGGGTATCACCAATAAATTAAAAATTAAATTTCTTTTTATTTAAACCAGCGTTTCCTACCAAAAAATTCAAATAACTATAGAAAACAAATCACGAACTCAACGAAAACAGCAAAAAAAATTCTATTTTACATTCAAATTTCAAGACCATAATCTGTATCCTAATCTTCAAAAAGCCGGAAATCTTTTTAGATCAAGCTTCGGTAAAAAATGTTTATAACAGGATTTTCAATGGCGCATAAACTAACAGTTGTATTTCTTTAGTGCTAGCACAGATCATATAATACTGTTGTTCTTTAATTTGACACTATATTCGTCTCTTAGTTATTTTCATAGTATACTTTATTTCAAATGTCTTTCTGAAATATCGATATGTAAATATTTTCTACTTTATATACTTTAAATTATGGATTATAAAATTCGATTGTATTGGTAGTGTTTCTGAGTTGAAGAAAAAAAACCAAATGTCTTATCTGTCACCAACTCCTTTTTAACACCTATATACACACAGGTGCTTATGTGGAACTTACTAGCTAGAAAACCAGTACTAAAACCCAACAGAACCTCCCCCGCCATAATGAGGTGTCGAAGAATCACTTCACACATTGAACCACGACGCCCCGACTGCAGGCCTGCCAAAGCAGACCACAACAACGAAGGTATTCCTCCCACGGTCCACTCATCTGTCAGAGAAGTACCAGGAAGCAAACCGCAAAGCACACCGCCCACCAAAGTGGGCCACCTCCTGCTATGTCTCTTGGCTTCACACCCGGCTGGGTTGTCGGATACTAATGAACCCCCTCACTATAACAAGATGAACACGTATCTGTCACCAACCCTGAATTTAATATAATGGAATATCGAATATAATGCCGTGCGCACAATGCCGTGTATAAATTGACTCATATGCAGGCTATCTGTAATATTATGTTTATTAATATAACTTCTATATTTAAAAGAGCAACTGTTGAATTTCTTTCCGGCTCTTCTCAGCAGAACTGCTTTCCGAGCCGATGGTAGCTTCCTCACGGACTGACTAGACTGACGCTCTTTAAACTAAATTGACGATTAAAAAGTACTTTTAATAAGTCTATTTGAATAAAGTTTCATTTCTCAAGAGCTTTTTTATAAAACAGCTGTTTTTATAACCTTGTATTAATTTCATGCATCATCGTCTTTAATTTGCCTTCAGCTAAATAATTGGGTCTAAATAATTTTAATGCAAAATCAATGTAATTACTTTACTTTGACCTTTCATGTATTGTAGACTATTTACAGTAAAAGGACTACTAATCAGTTGAAGTTTTAGAAAATATAGGCTTGTAATCAGCCCTTTTTTTTTACGTCCCACTGCTGGGCACGGGCCTCTCTTCAATACGAGAGGGATCAGGCCATAGTCCACCACGCTGGCCAAGTGCGGGTTGGCGGACTTCACATATCTTTCGAAAACTTGCTAAGCTCCCTCAGACATGCAGGTTTCCTCACGATGTTTTCCTTCACCGTAAGGCAAGTGGTAATCATGCTAGAAATTATTCGCACATGAAAATATCAGAGGTGCGAGGCCCGGGATTTGAACCCGCATCACTCGGTTTCTCAAGCGAGCGCGTTACCACTGAGCTACCACTGCCTTACATATAGGCTTACATACTTAATATTTAATGATTTTGCTTCTAAGAAATAGACTAATCGATGGAACAAATTATAGTATAAGTATCATTTTTGCGAATTTCTTTGAATGCACTGTATTTATTGTAAAAGTTTTGATACGCTTTATCGATTTATGCGAATCACTACATAGTATAAAACAAAGTCTTTAAAACTACGCAACAGATTTTGATGAGATTTTTTAATAAGATAGAGTGATTCAAGGAGAAGGTTTATATGTATAATACATGCATATTATAGTACAGAAAAGCCAAGAAATTCAAAGATTTGTATTTCATACTAACCGTTAAAACGTAACTAGGGACGAACCCGAGCAAAGCGAGAGTGAGTCGCTAGTATTAGACATTTTAGGCCTAGCTTAATATAATAGAAGGCCATAGATTTAATTATAATCCAGTGTATTTTCTCTACCGACATATTTGTAGGATAAAATTCTAATAGCGTAATATGAAACTTGTTATCTTTGATATAAATCATTCTTTTTTTACGTTAGAAAATGCATTTACTCAGACCACCTGTATTAGTTATGTGGGA
This sequence comes from Brenthis daphne, assembly GCA_947093115.1. Taxonomy (NCBI): domain Eukaryota; kingdom Metazoa; phylum Arthropoda; class Insecta; order Lepidoptera; family Nymphalidae; genus Brenthis; species Brenthis daphne. The sequence goes on from OX352474.1 coordinate 22,678,054, forward strand.
CTGGCCAGCTAGAAAACCAGCACTACTCACACATTCAACTACGACGCCCCAACAGCAGGCCTGCCGAAGAAGACCACAACAACCAAGAGGTTACTCTCACTGCTCACTCTGCTATCAGAGAAGTACCAGGAGCAACCCGCATGGTACACCACAAACCATGTACCTAGAATAGTACTAGAAGTCTGAATTGGACTGCACAAGCTGTGGTCACGTTCGACTATCTATTAAGTCTCGTAGTGTCATTATTATACAATTATAGAACGTAAAAGTTTATAAAGTATTTTATTTACTTTAGCGTATAAAACAGCAGAGTTTTATCCTTTTCCACATATCATTATAAAGTATTTACTGTGGTTTGTGTACAAAGCTACATAGACAGTCAGTATCGTAATCTAACAATTAAGCAAGCAAACAAGTAATTATAAATTGTAAGCTTATTTACATTGAAAGGGTATTTACATTACTTGAGCGAAATATATACCTATGTATATTGTTACCTACATATATGTATAATTTATCTTACTAGCGACTCATCTTCGCTCTGCTCGAGTTTGTCCCTTAGTACGTTTTAAAGGTTAGAATAGATTTCTCAGAGACGAGATATTTTACCGCAAAAAAAGTATCCTAAAAATTGACCCCGGTAACCAGCTATCATTATACCATCCAAATTTGTCCAGTAGTTTTCTCGTGATGCATTCCCAGACAGACAGACAAACAAAAATTCTAAAAACTATAGATTCAGCCTCTGTATCGATGATAAAGACTATCTCAATATGATGTTCCACAAAATATTTAATGTACAGATTCGACTCAAAATTTTATTATAACATATATATAGATTATTATTGTTACCATAATTATGAGACTTTCTTGTCAATGTTGTGATATTAGTTATTTGGTTAATATGATATCTATAAAGCCTTTTTGCATTTGTTCTCAGCTCAATTGTAATTCAAATGAATATTGTACAAAAGATAAAATCCATTTCATAAACCATATTTGAATGTTAATAGAATTAAAAGTTATTAGATTTAAGCGATTACCACAAATGATATAATTTTAAAGAAGTAGAAAATTGGAAATAATTTGTGGGTGGAGTGTGGAGTCTGTAAACTATATATATATAATAGTTTTCTAGTTTGTCTTAGTCTCTCCCGTGACCATGATTGCTGTAAAGCATTCGAAACGTCAGGAACCAAAAATTTAAATAAATCCACGAAATGATCCGAAAAGATAGTTTTATATAAAATTGAAATTTATCAAACATACATAACTACGCAACGGATTTTAATGCAGTTTTCAGCAACAGATAGAGTGATTCAAGAGAAAGGTTTATATTCATAGTACGACGACATGCTTGTTATAGTACAGAAAAGACGAGAAATTCAAAGATTTGTATTATGCGCTTACATTGCCTACCTGGCAGTGGGGAAGAACCCGCGCGAAGTGAGAGTGAGCCGCTAGTTAAAAACCAACAAACTCGTATATCCTCAACAATTTATTTAAAAGAAATTTATGAGGCATAATTTTGTATAGTAAAGAGTTAACAAAATCATAATAAAACAAACCAAACATGATAATTAAAGTAGAAAATATCGAAAGATCAGTCAGAAATGTTAATTGGGCGTCGATATCAGCGTCGAACACAAATTAAGGCAAAATAAATATAAATATTTAAGTTTTACTCGTTTTTCGATGTGTCGAGCTTTTACATTGGTTTTTATAGCTATAGCCTTGCATCATGTAACATCTCGTTACACATATTACTTGCCTTAATAAATATTTATTTTAGTAAAATACCTTTTTAGAACCTAATCGTCTATGAAATCCATATCTATACTAATATTATAAATGTGAAAGCGTGTTTGTTTGTTTTTTTCCTTTTTTGTCTATCTCTTACATTGAAACAGAATGACGAATTGACTTGATTTTTGTGTGGAGATAGTTGGGGGCTGGAGAGTGACATAGGCTATTTTTTACCGCGGGAGATTATCTCATTCCTACGTGCAAACACGATATAATACAATCCATAACAACTCAACTTACTTATGTATATAATATATAGTATATTCCAAACTGACCGTTAAAATGTATCTAAGAATGAACTTGAACGAAGCGAGAGTGAGCCGCTAGTGTGTTATATATTTCGCATTTTTTTTTAATTTTAGTTATACGATTTTTAAATGGCAAACCATGTGCTAGGTTAGAATAAAGCTCATTTTCATAATATGTTAAGAAGATTCAAAGTGCAACTTGAGCTTTATGCAGTGTCCATATAAAGCCACGATTTTGTGCCTTTGAAATAAATACATATAGCTGTAACGCAAACCAAAGAAGTATTACAGCATACGAACGACTTATGCCTGATAGTAGCTTATGTGTTACTCCAGTTTAAAATCTACATGTATATGTACCTACTAAATTTCATCTAAATTTGTCCAGCCTTTTTAGAATAAAGAAGTAGTAAACATACAAAATAGTAGTGTACTTTCTATTTAACCGATTTAAAAGAAGATGGAGGTTCTCAGTACGGTTTCGGCTTATGCAAAGCAAAGCAAATCTATTTTAATACATATGTATAAATACATCAAAAATTGATGTATAATATTTTAACTAAAATTAAAGTTAATATTTTGTTATATTTACCTGTTAGATATTCATATCTTACAGCATTAACGAAATCAAAGATAATTTCCGGGATAAAAACTATCCTATACCCTTCCCAGAGGCTAAAACTATTATACCAAATTTTATCTAAGCCGGTTCAACAGATTAAGCATGAAAAGATAACAGACAGACAGAGTTACTTTTGCATTTATAATATTAAGTATGGATAGATAAAGTAGAAAGCAAGAACAACTGTACACGACCCCACTTCACAGTCAAAGCCAACGAATACCATGATCCCCATTTCCATCTTATGAATGCTATATGTCTTCAATTTCGTTTACAATTAACTTGACCCAGTTAGGAGAAACAAATTGCGGCATTACACGGCTTATTGGTCTTATCCGTTAGCGATGGAGCTCTTTTTAAGTAACAGTCTTACATTTGCGAGATCTGTTTGGGACTAAGTGTTTGTAATGAATATTTGATGTTCTTTGGGTATATACTAACAATTTAACCTCGGCTTACTTGGTTGTGTTTCTAAGTGCCTTTTGTTTTTTTTTAAAAGCTTTTATTTAACTTGCAACGTTTCTATGAATGTTTGTTCGCGTCAAATCTTGCAACTGAATTTCAAAGCAGCTATTCTCAACCGTTTGAGCTGAAATTTGGTATACATATTTAGTTTAGATGACAATGCATGGTTAAATAAGTGACGTCATTCTAAGACAAACATGGCGGACTCCCAACGATGGCGGACTATGTTTTTTATGCACTCTCATGATATATATGGATATCAAATGAAAGGGTTTGCTGAGAAGAATATGAATAAGTAGCTAAAAAATAAAAACTTTAAATTAAATCCATTTATTACATTACATAACTTATATGTTATAGAAGCTGTTTATAAAAATGCTTTTAATATTAATTTATTTTGTTTATCTAATCAGATTTTCATTCTTCACTAAGTAAAATATATTATGGTATATCATGTGCGATTCCATCCTTTTAAGAACATACTTTAAAACCTTTTTAGCCCCCGACTCACCAAGAGGGGTTAAGGTGTTTAATTGAGTAGAGAGTCACGTGTGTGTCTGTGTATCTGTCTGTGGCCTCGTAGCACCCGAACGGATGAACCGATTTTAATGTAGCTATTTTTGTTTATTCATCGAGAGTGTTCTTAGCTATAAAGGAAGAAAATCCGTTTAGTCGTTTGCAAGCTATCAGCTCTTTTCTGGACGTGAAAGGATATGAACAATTTCCACCAATCTAATCTGTCCGAAACTTGGTATCCCGTTACTTTAATGATATTGTAATGGCCAATGATGCAATGCGGTAACCTAGACCTGATGCTGCAGCGTCACCTGGAATTTGCAAGATACTCAACTCTTTACTAAAATACTGCAAAAATATCGAGTTTAAATTCATAGAAATGGCTTCAATGAAGAGGTTACTATGTTGGGGTTTCTTTAAAGTTCAATTAAAAATATCTATTTATAATTTATGTATACTTAGAACAAAACTTGGTGACTGTCACAATATTTGTAGTTATAATCCTTAAATAAGTTAAGCTAAGCTTAAAATTGCGAAAGGAAGTCGAGTTAAGAAATATGGAACATTTAAATGTTTTCACAAGAAAATGTTATATTTTATTACTACAAAACTTCCAAAAATATTGTTTACTCAATTTAAACTACAAAACAATTTAATTTATGTGAAAGCTAAGTAGACCCATTAGCCATTTTAACTTTCTACAGTCGATATAGCTAGTAGATACCTAAGTTAAACATACAGGAAGTTAATACTTACTGACTTAACGATTAATGTATCTCTATTATATTTTATATAAACGACTTACTCTCGCATTGCTCGGGGCCCCTTTTCAACCCCTCAAGGGACAATTTCCGGGACAAAAACTATCCGATGTCCTTCCCAGTCTACTTAAACTATCTTCACACCAAATGTCATCTAAAGCGGTTCAATGGATTTTTTAAGTCATCCATTACAAACTAAAATACATTTTTTTCCTTTTTATAATATTATTATAGACTACCCTATATTACGATGATTTCTATTGTTTTTATTGGAATACACTCTAATTGGCATTGTCTACAACATCGAACGTCGGGGGTTCGAATTTTAAACTTAATAGCATACAAATAAAAATGTCTCTATCAGAAAACTCCATAAGCTTTAAAATTATCTATTTGCAGAATTTTACTAAAATCCATTTAGCCAACTCAGCTTTAAGACAAAAATACTCATAAACATATACAATTATATTAATATTATATTAGGGGAAATTTCCAAAAATATCACAAAATTAGATCTTATTAAATACTTGTACGTTCAAAACAGTCAATTAAAAACTTATTTTAAACATAAATCCGAGGATTTGAAAATTGTTATTTCCAGTAAAATAACAAAGCTTGTACTCATTGAAATAATAAAGCATTTAGAATCAAAGTTACAAGTAAATAATTTACTTAAAATCAAAACGAGACAGTTAGCGATGTTTAGTAGTTCATTAGTTCGCATCTAACGCGTTACTAATTCGCTCTTGACGTAAAGGTCAGATGTCAATAGATTTTAAGCTCAAGTAATAGCGTAAATGAAAGTGGGAAGATCGAAGTTTCTCGCAAATTTCTATTAATTTAGAATTATTAGTTATGAATTTTCTTTTATAATTTTGATTTTGATTATAAAGTTGAAACTGAAAAGAAATATACCTACCTATACATATAATAAAATTGTAATCAAGCCGAATCTGTACATTAAATATTTTTTGGAAAATCTTATTGAAATAGAAATTATTATAGATATAGAAGTCGAATCTCTAGTTTTTAGAAGTTTTGTCTGTCTGTCTGTCTGTTACCGCATCACGTATAAACCACTGGAGGGATTTTGGTTTGGTAAAACAACTGGATGAAATTTGGTATTATGATAGCTGGTTATCCGAGTCAACATATAGGATACTTTTTACTGCGGGAAAATATCTCATCCCTGACAAATTAATAATAATATACATATTACATATGTATTCAAAATCAATATTCTCTAAAATATTTTTATCGACCATAATCATTATTGAAAATTCAAGGAAAAGTATATATAAAAGGAATTGTTGCAAATTTTTTTTATTGATAACACTAAAGATCAGCAACTGCTACTAGCCAAAAAAAATAAAGGCTTGTTTTTTATAATTTTTTTTATTCGTATTCTTCTCAGCAAACCCTTTCATTTGATATCCATATCATAGTGGTTCATAAAAAACATAGTCCGCCATCTTTGGGAGTCCGCCATATTGGATTTACAATTACGTCACGTTGCATTTTGTGTTCCGCTTATCAAGCCGTTTCATTTAATATCCATATCATATCACTGTGGAAATGATAAATCGCCATTTTATAACGTCCGCCATATTAGATTAAAAATGGCGGCATTTAGGTAATCAAACGTATATGCCAGATTTCAGCTCAATCGGACACTGGGAAGTGGGTCAAATTTAACTTGCAAGAATTAATTACAGACAGATACCGGAACTGGTGATACTAAATAAAAGTTAGATTTTTATTTTAATCGATATAAAACTCGTATCGTTTATATAGAAACACCGGAATAATCTTGAATATAGACATCACACAATACTAAAGGGAAATTTAACGTCTAACTACACACTATAGTCTGTATCTGTCGCATCGTAAAAAAATCACTCTCATAATTTTTTCCCTTAACGCGCCAAAAGAAGTATAACTTCAAAAAAACTTTAAAAAACCGACTTCCAGGCACTAAAATGCTATAATGTAAAAAATAACTAAACGGGGTTTTTTTAATTGAGAACCTCCTCCTTTTTGGAAGTCGGTTAAAAAAGAAAATCGGTTGACAAACATAGGAGAAAAAGGTACTGAACTGTTTTGCATTTGCCTATTTATATTTTGTTTATTTAGAAATCCCATGGTAATGTAAGTTAATTTTTTTCTATCAACCCCATAAGATATAATATGATTAGATATATTCCTCCTCATCCCCTATAGCTAGACACATCGCGTCATGCCCCAGTAGGTCAAACAAATTACACGATCTCAGTGGATTACGGGGCTTATCTCGTTGATTTATTAGACGAATTATTTTAAACGATACCATATTGATCGCTATCAATAATTCCACGCTGATGTTAGATTTAAAGCATGTTTTGCCTAAAAAACTGACTTCAACCATTCGCTTTTTCATTTACGGAACATCAGGTACGATTTAATAACGTGGCCTTTTAATAGATATATTTTTCAACATTTTAGGAGCCTTTCGCGAAAAAGTCTTGTTGAAACACTATTCTGTATGTATTTAAAGTTATACATATATTGGTAGTGTATCAACTATCTGGTATCCATAGTCCAGGTCTCGTAGCTTACCATGGAACTAGATGGTGCTGTTTGTTAATGTCCCAACATAATATATTATATATTATTATATATTGAATCACCTTTAATAGGAAGCATAAAAAGTATACATTAAAGAATGATTATGAGAATGAATATAATTTACGTATCTAAATAAAAAAAACTGTTTTCAATTTATTTTTATTGATAACACTAAAGCTCGTCAATTGTTACTAAACAAAAAAACTGAAAATCAGTAGACACACAGATGACAAAAAGGTACTGATCTATTTTGTGTCTGCCTGAATGTATAAGAATTTCACCAAGCACTTGGCCATTGGGATGGTTATGGGAATACTTGCCCAGCATTGAGATGTTAAAAAAGGGTGGAAATAAGCCTCCTCTAAAAATTTCCACCTCTTTCGGTTTCGTGCCATCCGCATCCTGTGGGCTCCAACGACTTTGAAAAAAAAAATTATATATATAAAATCCAAAAATCTATTACTAAGATTTAATTAGATAGTACAAAGTATAAAATAACAAACAAAAGCTAATAAGAAACTAATAAAAAGCGTATTTCTTACCTTATTTCTAAATATAACATATTCCATTTTAGCTAAACACACGACTTTCATAGGCGACCCTAAAACACCTTCCACTGTGTCAGACAATAAAGATTCTGAATTTTATGATCCTAAGTCAAGCCTAGTCTTCGGTTAAATTGCTTTTTTATACTACAAGCTTTAGTACAGGATCGACGTAAAGGAAAAATAAATGTAATATCTTAACCATTCTATACATGTATCTATACTAACATATAAAGCTGAAGAATTTGTCTGTTTGTTTTTTGGGACACACTCGTCCCCGAAACGGCCAGACCGATTTAAAAAAAAAACATACACATTTTTGGCCCTTTTATTCAAGAAGTTTAAAAGCTACCTAACATCTTGCTACAAGCTTTAAAAGCATTATATACATATAAATAAACACAGGTCAAGCCGCAGGCATCACTAGTAGAAGTTTAAACAGAAGAACTCGCTATAAGCGATATAATATACATTTTTTTTTTTAATTTAAATGCATCATTGTAAAGATATTGTCTGTTCACTGTACCTTTTTAGTCAAAGAGTATTTTTAGAATAGCTTTTCCTTTGAAATTCAAAGTGTTTTAAGTAAAACATTCCTTCAATCCAATGGATTCCAAGTAAATAATTGTAGAAGTCCGTAGCTCTAGTTACAAGGAAACACAAAGACGATGACACCTTTCTTCGGTGTAAGGACGAGCAACAATGCTTGCAAATAACGTAATTGAGACGTAGACGCAACAGTCCTGTGTTTAATTTAGAATGCGTGTAATTTATACTAATATTATAAGGAGGTCAAGTTTGTGAGTTTGTGAGATTTAGATGAAATTTGGTAAGAAGATAGTTTGAGACCCTGGGAAGGATATAGCATACTTTTTATCCCGAAAATTATCCCTTAAAGGGGTAAAAATGGGGATAAAGATTGTATGAAGAATTAAGCTAGTACTATATACATTAACTAATGCCTTAATTATATTGTATATCTGTTTGATTGTTTTCGGGGTAAAGCCGATAAGTTGATTCCGATGAAGTTTATATATGTTACAGTCAAAACTCTTTTCTATCCTAAACTATTTTTGACAGATAAAAACAGACAAAAGTACTTTTGACTAGAAAATACTGGTCAATATCACTTTTCACTGACATACACACACTATTCGACGTACACCAAGAGTGTATGTCAAAATCACTTTTAATAAATAAAAAATAGCCGAAACTAACCTTGCCTATGACATAATTTCCTTAATAATATTAGCATAATTCTACTTTTTAGGAGTTTTAACCGATATTACAATCATAACAGCTATTGACGGAAGCCTCCAGTCAAAATTAGTTTTGGCTGTTTTTGTCAGTCAAAAGTAGATTTGACTAGAGTTGAAAGAGTACTCCTTTGTAGTCATGGGTGTTTATATTTATAATATCTATGTATTTATATATGTAGTGTATGAACTATCTGGTATCCATAACACAAGCCTCGTAGCTTACCATGAAACTAGATGGCGCTGTGTGTTACTGTCCCAACATATTTATTATTATTATTTAGATACCGGAAACTTGCCGGATATCCGTTTGTTTTATAGTAATTATTATTATATTCTCTTCTGTTTTCCTTTTTCTTCAAATCGTGTAATTGAACCAGTAACCACCGGTCCACTAGACAATCTTCCAGAATTGTTACTCTAAATCACGCAATTATCAATGAAAGGATACAATACAAACGTGCGTGACCGGCTCGTATTGTATAGCAATCTGTAGAGAAGAATGTCTTCCTAATAGGCGGAATGAATATAGGTTAAAGTAGTCATGCAACGTTTAAAAGGTAGATGCCAATTGAAAATACATATTATTATAGTAACTAACGGGAACATAAACTATGAAGAAAAGTATCTTATTAGCAGTGATAGACGTTGGTTAACGCGCTCAATTGAAAACCCAAGTGAAGCAGGCTCAAATCCGGAACACGTACCTCTAATGTTTTTGGTAAAGGAAGACATCATCAGGAAACCTGCATCTAATTTTCGAAAGACTTGTGAAGTCCGCTAACCCGCACTTCACCAGCATGGTGGACTAAAGCCTGATTCCGCTCGTATTGGGAGGAAGCGCATGCCCAGCAGTGAGACATTAAAAGTGCTGAATTGTATATATTATTATCAAACATTTAACTGCCTCGGTGGTGTAGTGGCTAGCATGTACTGCTGCACACCCGGAGGTCCTGGGTTCGAGTCCCGGGTCGGGCCAAGTTTAGTTATTGAGTCTTTCTGTATAGTAAGCCTCAGTAACAGCCCGGAGTTGGGAAGTTGGCGGTGTTTTACCCCCGCGCCTCGGAGAGCACGTAAAGCCGTCGGTCCTGCGCCTTAACTCTCATTGGTCATGTTGAGCAGTCGTCCCACCGGAGTATGAGAGTGACAGGAATAGAGAGTGCACCTGTGTCTGCGCATACACTTGCATACAGTTGGCTTGTCTCAATAAGTAGAATGAGAGAACATCATCATATTATTATATTTTTCTCCATACTGTGTAGATAAAATAATATGGAATTCCTGTTGGAGAACATGTTTGTGCGCAGACTGGAGCACTAGCAGACTAGTACCAGAGCGTAACATCTTTATACGCAGTTGGCTAGTAGAGTAAGATGGCAACTATGGTTAAAATCGATCAGGATTACAAAATATTCTTTTACCTGCTCCCAAAAGGTCTAAAAATTGGCTAACTCGATATGTAAAGCCTCAAAAAAATGTATTAACAATAAAAACAAAGAAATGCTGTTTTAGTTTCAAAGTGTACAAATATTTTATTCATAATACCTACTAAAGCTCTTCAATTGCTACTAAAAAAAGAAAATTGTTCGGCAAACATAACTCTTTTATCTTTGCCTATTTATCTATACATATAATAAAAGTGTAACTGATCGTTGTCTGTACATGGAACTTGGAACATATTTGAGAATAGCTATTATCGGGAGAGAGTCTTTATAACACAATAGAACCCAAAACAATGATTTTTTTAGATTTTTGTCTGTGTGTCTGTGCGCTCTAATCGCAGAAACGGCTTAACTGATTTGAGTACGGTCTTCATTAATGTATTGGTTCATAAATAAAAAAGTTATGTCAATCTAAAGAATCACCAATATGAATCAATAAACACAAGCGGAGCGAGGGTGAATGGCTAGTATATAATAGATATCAGATAGTATTGCAGTATATGGAGTTAAAATAAATCTTATTTCGCATTACTACTGTGTCGGATACTTTTACCCTTAACGAAACAAAGAGCTTAAAACAAGTTGTTTACAAAAGTTCGTATTTAGAGAACAATATCCTCTAAACTGTTCATCTACATTTGACATCCTAACGCCTGTCATATCCGCTAGACGGGGTGGAGTTTCATTTTTAACCTTCCTATAGCAAAGAGAGCAAAACTCGCTCTCGACCGTTTTAAAGGAAATTACATTTCAAAAGCAAAATTAGAACATTTTTAAAGGTTGGTGAGGTGTAGATATTTTATTTCTTTATATAAAATATTCAGAAGGCCGGTCTGTGAGGTAATTTTTCGCTTACATAATATTAGACTGACTTTTACTTATTTATCAAACAAAATATGTTCTAAATTACATTGTTTCTTTGTGTGTTTGTAACGCGATATCTTGCCAATTCTAAATCGATTTTTATAATTCTATTTTAACACAGGTTTATACCTCAAAAGGAGTCCTATTCATAAAAAAAAATACAAAGAATGGAAGAATTATTTTTATGTGATTTTGAAGTCGGGGTAACTTTTTAGCTAAAAAAGTATCTATATTTTAATTTAAAGCCTTAGTTATGTTATATATAATAAAATATGATTGTAGATTACTTTAACTTTTTAAATTAACAGCAACTAATAGGTTAAGAATCTTAATTATTCCTAGAAAAGGTATTATCATATTATGTGATTTAGACAAATTGTAAACAAAAAAAATACACAAATCGAAATTACTCTTTCTTTTTGAAGTCGATAAGAAAATCCATTAATTACGAGTATATACTGATGTTTTCAACACAAAAATTTAGTAGATGTCTGGTTTGAGGTTTTTCGGAATAGGTATAAAATTGTTTTTTTTTTTCAAAAAAGTCACCTATATACAGAGACTTAAAAAGCAAAACCTTATCTAAATACAAAATTTAATCCAAATCGTTAGAGCCGTTTCCGAGATACACGAAATAAATTCATATAACGAATGTAGATAGATTGAAAAGTTCCGCTGCGTTCTTCGCCGACGCTCGTGGTATCGTATTTGATGCATATTCGCCGAAACTATCCTTAATTAGAACACATATAATGAACAAAGTTGTAGCTCCTGCCAGATTTTGGGACTGTTTTTCATACATTTTACCCCTTTTTCAGACTATTGACAGAATATACTTATCCCATTTTAAATAAAACTTATCTGTAGCTAAGTATAGAAATCATGGTCTCGTGTCTCTCCTGTGACCATGATTGCTGGAAAGCATTCGAAACATCAGGAACTAAAAACCAAATCAATCAAATAAATCTGGGAAAAAATCCAAAAAGATAGTTTTATTTAAAATGAAAAGAAGAGAGGAAAAGAAAGTATTATACTAAGCCCATTTTGAATGAATTTTATGCGATAGTAGATTTGTCGATAGTGTTTTTTTTTTATTTGCTAAAGAAGTATATTTTAATAGTCTTCGAGTGTGTTATACCAAACGGGCCTTCCTCTTCTTAATACGACGATCAGTCTAAATTCACTTATCCTTTAAGTATTTTCTAGACTGTCTCATCGCTATACAACACATGTCACCACAACACCTGCTTGCAGGTTTCCTCACGATATCTTCCTTCATCGTATAAGCAAGTGATAAAATAAAATTTTGATTTTATATAATATTATAATATACTTTTACTTTAAGTTAATTTTGCTATATCTAAATTTTAATTTCCTAGGCCCTTGCTGAAACTACTTTCATTTAGCTTTACCGGTAAGCTCGATACGAACAAACTACTGCTTAGCAGAAAGCATTCGTACGCTTTTAAGTTTATACAATGTATACATATAATAAAATTGTATCTGAGCCGAATCTATACATGAAATATTTTTTGGAAAATCTTATTAAAATAGACATTATCTTCGATACAGAGGCCGAATCTATAATTTTTAGAATTTTTGTTTGTATGTCTGTCTGTTACCGCATCACGGAAAAACTACTGGATAAATTTTGATGAAATTTGATATGATGATAGCTGGTTATCCGGGTCAATATATAGGATACTTTTTACTACGGGAAAATATCTCATCTCTGAGAAATCTATAGTAAAAGTGAAAACGTACGTAGGGACGAACCCGAGCGGAGCGAGGGTGAGTCGCTAATATACATATAATACGTATGGATTAGAGACCATTATTATTAGTTTCCATAGTTAGTCTTCTACCTAATACTATAACATAACGCAGCAAATAGTTTGCGTAAGCTCAACTAAACTATCCTTGTCGTTCCATTTAGTTGCTAGTTTAGTTATTTCAATTATTTACTTAGAGCTTTTAAGTTTTAACAGTCTAGTAACATATTGAAGTCCATAAAGATGCTGTCTTTAGCTTCATTTGCTAAAACCAATAATTCAAAAGCAGTAGTAGCCCAGTGGTAACGCGCTCGCTTGGGAAACCGAGTGAAGCGAGTTCGAATACCAAGTTTTGCACCTCTGACATTTTATGTGCGAATCATTTCCAACATGACTACCACTTGTCTTTACGGTGAAGGAAAATATCGTGAGGAAACCTGTATGTCTGAGAGAACCTAGCAAGTTTTCAAAAGACATGTGAAGTCCGCCAACCCGCACCTGGCCAGCGTGGTAGACTATGGTTTGATCCCCCTCGTACTGATGGGAGGCCCGTGCCCAGCTGTGGGATGTCAAAAAGGGCTGAATACATACAATAATTCAAAAGTGTTTGGTATTTTTCTTAAACGCAGCAATGGATCGATATCGGATGATAATACGTTTGGCTCAGTTTATATCATATGTGTGATATGTGAATCACTAAATTTTTATTGGACTTCAAACTTTGCAAAAATTAAAATGTTTACAATAAATAATTATATTCAATAAAAATACAAAAAGGGTTGCCAGTATCCCTTCGAGAGTCAGTAAAAACTGTATAAGAATATAATTAAATTTAAATATTTTTTAAGGCAACACTGAACAAATTTACTTTTTAAGAAAATTCTATTACATCGAAGTTACGACTCCAAATAAACATTAAAGAATTTTTATCTGCCATATTCCGATCTGAGAAAATCTGTTTGGATTTGGGAGGCGAATATTTTTTGGTTACGTTTAAATATAACAGTTGTACTAACTGCGATTAATATTATGAACGTCAGTGTGTGTGTTGGTTTGTCACTTTTGATGCCGTAACAGCTGAATCGATTTAAGTGAAACTTGGAATGGATATAGTTTATATCGTGGTATAACATATAGACATAGAAACAAATCTATCCCTCGGGAACCGTACATTTTTCCAGAATAAAAAGTAGCCTATGTGTTATTCCAGATTATAATCTATCTCTGTGCCAAATTTCATCTAGATCCATCTAGCTGTTCTAGCGTGAAAGAGTAACAAATATCCATACATACTCACAAACTTTCACATTTATAATATTTACATAGTCCATTAACACAATATGTTACGAATATTAAAATACACGTACCATGCGATTAAGCCCGCGGAAGAGAACTAGTTATATAATGATTAATTCATTAAACAAGTCAGTCTTAGCCCAATTTTCGCTCAAAATTAATCACTAAGCTTAATCTAGATACTCGTACATTGATTAATAGTAACAGCTTAATGATGCATGTAAAATATGTATTAAGAGTGCTTGAAAGATGTACGTTGCGTAACAATGGTCAAATCAATAGGTCTAAAAATGTTTTTCTGTTTGTCCGTTTGAAAGAGTAATGTTACTCCTAAACTGTGGGTTACTCATTAGCGTCCGGCAATCCAGCCGGGCGTGACGCCAAAAGGCACACTGGGAGTAGGTCATCTTCGGTGGGTGGTGTATGAGTATCATGCGGGTTGCTCCTGGTACTCCTTTGATGGCAGAGTGGTCCGTGGGAGCAAATCCATGGTTGTTGTGGTCTGCTTCGACAGACCTGCCGGGGCATCGTGGTTGAGTGAGTAAGCGGTCTTGCGACGCCCTATTTAAACGAGGGAGGTTGTGTAGGGTTTTAGTAGGCAGTACCGGTTTTTCTAGCCAATGAGTCCCACATAACCACCTGTATGTATGCAAGTGGTATGCATAAATGCATTTTCCAACTTTAAAAAAAATAACTTCACTTAATTGTATCGTCAAATCTTGCAAAACGATTTTAGCTCATAAATCGTTTTAATTTCAAACTTTATAAATGAAATCAGAACGATCATACAGTAGCTTGATACCATCGAGTTGATTTGATAATAGAGGCAAGATAGTAGAAATCTTCAAGGCATAATAGGAAACTTTGAATTTGGGCTCATTTGGTTTATTTTTTGTTTAACTGCAATATACCCATATATCGATATGGGTATATTGCAGTTAAACAAAATCGTGTTGTTTTAATTATAATTATATTTTTAACTTAATATGATAGTTAAATTTTATTAATTTGGTTGAATGTATTTAGAAAATGCAGCTAAAGATTGCTTTACTTCATATCTGGGTTCATATTTGATTTGATTCAAAAAGGAAAAGCCACTCAAACGGATGGACCGATTTCGATGCGGTTTTTTCATTTGAAAGCCATTTTTCTTGCGGTGGTTCTTAGCTATGTTTGTAAGAGTATCAGCTCTTTTCCAAAATGGTGCAAGGCATTTTGGTTTATGATTAGCCAGTGTAATCGTTAAATGACAATTTGTGTAAGGGGTTTTTTAAATTTTAAATGTATAATTATTTAGTCAAAAATATATTATTGATGTTTTTTTTTTAATTTGCACATATCGTAAAATGGTAACAAAGCGAAGTCTGTACATTAAATATTTTTTTAAAACAATGAGAATTACGTATTTAGAAAATAAAAAACAATATTTGTTAAAAAGTCCGTTTGTCTGTTTGCATTTCACGCAAAAAACTCGCACCTAGACCAAAGAACACACTTGAGCGAAATGAGTGTAAATCTTTAGTTATCTATATGAAAGGGGCGACAAGTAAAAACAGTTTATTTTGACAAATCACATACATACATACGCAGTATATTACATTAGGTAATATTAACAGTTGGGTTCTAATTTGAGCTAATATATATGCAGGTGATTTACATAAATTCAATAAAATCTATACCTCAACAGCTCTCTACGGACAGACACTGGTTAAATTAACACCTAATACAATTTATGAATATTCCAATACGTTTAAAATTGTATAGAAATTTCATACAAAAATAAAATAATTCTTGCAGCTTTTTCCGTGTACTTGTATAACCTGAACATACGAGTATCATCCTTAATACTTTTTTAGATTTACGCGAATATTTACCATTTTAAATAAAACTATCCTTTCGGATTATTTCGCGGATTCATTTTGATTTTTGATTCCCGACGGTGTGGATTGCAATAATGAGAGTAATTCTGATTAATCATATATATTTTTTGTCTATTTTTTATCTATAAAGGTAGCAATAGTGTTGCTCAATATTTTAACTTTATATAATAGCAATCTAAATTAATATTTTAACTTCTTTTAAATTATATATAAAACAATAATGTTGCTTAGATAAATAATTAATATTTTTAATTTTTAATTTTTAATATACTTTATGGTTATACATTATATAATAATAGCAACACTAAATAATATTAGTAATATTTATAATAATAACAGCAAAAATTAAATAAATAATATTGCTATATTTAATAATAATATTTATTAAAAAATTTAAAATGTTTAGAAATAAAAATCAATAAATATTGTAAGGTACTTTATTGCCATTTTTGATTTTTTGAAATCATTTTTGTAAAGTAGTGGGTAGGCACTGTCTGTAACAAGCATGTGTTTGAGACGTCTATAACCCCCGTCTCTCCCGTGACCATGATTGCTGTAAAGCATTCGAAACGTCGGGAACCAAAAATCCAAATAAATGCGCGAAATAATCCGAAAAGATTGTTTTATTTAATAGGTCATTATTATCCTATACTTTATCTTTTATTATTAAAGGTATATATATATAAGTTTATTTCGTGTATCTCGGAAATGAATCTAACGATTTGGATCAAATTTTGTGTTTAGATAAAAGTTTTCTATTTAAGTTTATCTATACAGGCAATTTTATATATATTCCGAAAAAACGTATAATAAAACATATAATAAAATTCTAACTTATTCGTATCTGTACATTGAATATTTTTTTTGGAAAATCTTATTAAAATAGTCATTATTATCGATACAGAAGCCGAATCTATGGTTTTTAGAATGTTTGTCAGTGTGTTTGTCTGTGACCGCATCACGAGAAAGTCACTGGACAGACTTTGATGAAATTTGGTATGATGATAGCTGGTTATCCGAGTCAATATATAGGATACTTTATACTGCGGGAAAATATCTCATCTATATTTTACTCCAGATCAAAATCTATATGTATACTAAATTTTATCCAAATCTGTCCAGGCGTTACAACGTAAAGGAACAAATAACGTAAACACAGAAACGTATAATATTAGATAGATATCTTTCAGTCCACCCATGGATGTGATTTAAAATATAGCGTTCGTTTTTCATCCGTTCGTACGTTCGAAATAGTGCTGGAAGACGTATTAATGTATACATGGAAAATATCTTATGTGGGTGTAAATGGTGAAATCCACAATTATGTGAAGCAGGAATAAATACTAAACAAATTTTGACTGAATTCATTTTCACTAGTTATAAAGACACCATGAATTTGAATCTACGCATTTTTTTTATACTCTACTAGCGACTC
Source organism: Brenthis daphne (assembly GCA_947093115.1). NCBI lineage: Eukaryota > Metazoa > Arthropoda > Insecta > Lepidoptera > Nymphalidae > Brenthis > Brenthis daphne. The sequence goes on from OX352474.1 coordinate 22,695,566, forward strand.
ACTCTCGCTTCGCTTCGGGTTCGTCTCTAGACAAAAACAAATCTATCCCACGGAAACCGTACACTTTTCCGGGATAAAAAGTAGCCTATGTGTTATCTCCAACTATAATCTATCTCTGTAACAAATTTCATCCAGTTCCATTCAACCGTTCTGGCATGAAAGAGTAACGAACATCCATCCACCCATTCATCCTCATAAACTTTCATATTTATAATATTAGTATGGATTATTCCCTATAGTTTTTGCCACCGACGTTTTTTTACATAAGGTTTTGCATTTTAAACAACAATAAAGTATTTTAACAAAGTTTTACATATTTTATCCGAAATTATAGTTGCCCATACATACTTTTTATCTATCCTTAGAGAAACAATTTTCAAAAACCTTTCTTTTACAATTTTAGCCTTTAAAATTTTTATCTGAGTGATGGCAAATCAATCAAAAAAAAATTTTATACAGCATTCAATATTATTGGATCTTAGAAAAAATTAACTCATTATTACGATTATATAACACGTATATGATTTAAACCCGCGACTATAGGCGTACTCGACATTCGGTCCATTGTACCATTGCACTGCTATGGTTACTAAAAGTTATGGAAAAGTCATAAGAATTTAGCTGAACACAAACTCGTGACCTATGATATAAAAGCAGATTTTCTTTACGTTCCATCAGATTATAATAGACTAGCGACTCACCCACGCTTCGCTCGAGCTCGTCCCTAGGTTGCTTCCTCTTACAAACTTTCGTACACATTTTCACCCCCTTAAGCTATTCTATGTCCTTCCCAGGGTTTCAAACTATCTTGTTACCAAATTTCATCTAAATCAGTTTAGCAGTTTTGGACCTTATGCGGTACAAACAAACAAACAAACAAATCTTTCCTCTTTATAATATTATTATAGATATTTATCCTATTCTAAGCTCAAATAGCACCAAAGTCATTTAATATCCAAGAATTTCCTCTGAAATTAGATTTAATTTACCAGCAAAATGGCTCTACTTTATGCTTCTAAAACATTTCTATATAAATAAAATCATTTTTATTTTTAGTGAGTTTGGAATTTGGTGTTTTAAAGGTCTTTAATAATATTGTTTAGAACTAGCAACTCACCCTCGCTTCGTTCGAGTTCGTCCTACTTAATTACCTAGCTACTTTTTAACGTTTAGATAACGATTTCTCTGAGAGGAGATATTTTCCTGCAGTAAAAATTATCCTATATATGGACCCGGATAACCAACTATCATCATAGCAAATGTCATCAAAATCTGTCGAGTGGTTTTCTTGTGATGCTTTCCCAGACAAACAGATAGACAGACAGACAAAAATTCTTCAAACTATAGATTCAGCCTCTGTATCGATAATAATGGCTATTTTAATAAGATTTTCCAAAAAATATTTAATGTACAGATTCGATTCAGTTAGAATTTTATTATACATATAGATTTTAATTTTATTCTTATAGCAAGTAAAGAAAAAAATATTTATTTTTCTCTATTGATGTGTTTTTGGCGGTAACTTTTAACTATTTGAGTGATACAAATGTATCATCAAATGCAATCAAACAGGCTACCACCGACTAAGTAATATATACTAAAACTAAAAAATATACTTAAAAAAAATTATTCCTGATAAGTTACTAAATAAAATTATAATTTATATATATAAAAATCAATTTCGATTTGTTAGTCTCGCTAAAACTCAAAAACGGCTGGACCGATTTGAATCATTCTTTTTTTGTTTTGTTGAAGGTATGTCAGGCGTAATTTAAGTATAAAACCCAAACCACCCAAATAAACCTAAAACTAGAGCTGTAAAGTCGAAAAATTTAGAACTGTTTATTTTGTACCTATGTATGATATATAATATTATATAGTCTATCTATTCCATACTCACCGTTAAAACGTACCTAGCCATGAACCCGCGCGAAGTTAGAGTGAGTCGCTAGTATATTATAAAATCTGACCCACAGTTCTTTTAAAAATAAATAATTTTGTATGAATATACATATTTTTTCTGTAACTTTATGTATTTTATTTCACATTAATTATATTTTACAATTGTTTTTTCCCTTTTATCAACATATTTGCAATATTAATTAATAACTCAAATGTATCTGTAACTCTTCCAATATATCAATTAAAAAAAAAATTATGTGCACTTTATAAAAAATAATTGGCTGTTGGTCGCTTATCAAATAATGAAATGTACAGTTTTTTATCATTTCAGCCATTAAAAGTTTATTTTGACAATGAAATAATATTTATTATAATTATTACAATTTTTAAGAACTTTAAAAACTTATTTTTATAAACTTAAAATAAATTTTCTTAAACAATTTACACAATAAATATAGGAAACTATTGAACGTAATTCTTTTTCAGTAACAGAATTATAAATAGACTCTACGTAGAGCTAAAAGTTTTATCATATAATTGATCATGTTGTATTACGTTTTACTACTACTGTTGAAATTCCAGCTCCCTGTACTATTATGTAGAGACAAAACTATATATTAATTCATATATTGCGTTTTATGAAAGCATTTTGGAACTAGTTTATTTTTTCCTCCTAGGTTTTGACTTCATTATAATATTTTGGAAGATATAGAGTTCAAAAATGACAAATATTGTAATAAATACATGATTTGAATCGAAACATACGGAGATATATTGAATGAATAATGCTGATTCATGTAACGCTTAAGGTCGAAAACATTCAAAAGAATTGTAGAGTATGCAACTCGCTTAAAACCTCTCAATGTCACTCGTTCATCTTAAAAGTTGTATACCATATACGAGAAAATTGCAAATTTTCCTCGTTCGTATATTTTATAACAATGATTTATCAATTATTCATTGAATTTTCCGGCAATCCCTAACGAAAATATCCCTAAATCCCTAATAAATTTGAGGAAAAACAGCTGAGACTAGAAGTTATGATAAATACTTACGTGTTCACTTCAGTGGTCAAACAACACAAAGAGCACATGGACACGTTTAAATAACACAAAATTAGACACTTGTGGGCACATTTTTAAAATATTTCTGTATATTTTTATGTCACGATGCCGGTGGTTAGAGAAGCGTCGTGCGCTCTGGTCGACGACGCGGGAATGACTGACCACTCTCGAGGGCAGGGATGCCATCCTGGATGAAAATATAACCCTATTCGATGCGTATTTTTGTAATTACTTCTAGTAAATAACATTGGAAGTGATTTAAATTTAGTTTTTGTTTATAAAACTCGCTAGAAGGCCGTTCGAAACAGAAAAAATGTTCAGGAAGTTGGTTTTTTATGTGAAAATAAACTAATATATAATTATTTCTAGCATCTACCATACAAGTATCTGAGCACGCGATATTACTTATATGTGATTTGTTTTGAAGTATTTCTAACTATAGTTTTAATTGTATTTTTTTAATAAAATTAATTCTATAAAAAAAATTAAATTTAATTTAAAAAAAAGTTTGATTTCAAATATTCATTTATGAAGACAATAATTTACTAAAAAGATTTTGTTTTTTATCATTATTTTTAAAATATACAAAATTAATGATTTACGCCATTTTACAAAATAACGTCTTAATAATATAACTAAACATACGATTAGAAAATAAAAATCTATTAAAACTTAAAATAAAAACCTTTCCCAAATACCAAGTAAAATTATTTAATCTGGCATCCCCAAACTGAGAAAATGGCGGGAAATAGCGCCTGCGTGGACCCTCCCGCGGCGCGAAAACTTAGCGCCAATCGAAGTGATGCATTAGGCCTGCACTTAGATCTCACATTAGTCACTTTTTTTATTTATTTTTTTACTTTTTGAATTTTCAATAGCGTCTTTTATTTTATAAAGAATACATTCATATGCAGAATATTAAAATATTTTTAATCAGTACGTTTAAAAGCGAGCTATAAGCTACTTAGCTGTATATTGCAGGTTCGATCCTGAGTCAAGCAAGTATTATCTTGTTAATCCATACTAATATTATGAATTTGAAAGTAACTCTGTTTGTTACCTTTCTACATTTAAGCCGCTAAGCAGATTTCGATAAAATTTTGCAAGGACATAAATTGCATCCTGGGAACGACCATTTCCACCTTTGATTGCCGCCCAACTTACCACTGATTAGAAAATAATAAATAAATAAATATATCGTGACATTAACATACAGCACCATCTAGTTTCATGGTGAGCTACGAGGTCTGTGTTATGGATGCCAGATAGTTGATACACTACATAACTTTAAATATATACAATTATAAATATAAACACTCATGACTCGAGTACAAACATTCGTGCTTATCATACAAATGAATGCCCCCAGCGGGACTCGAACCCGTGACCGCTGGTACAGCAAGTAAGGTCGCTACAAACTGAGCCAAACATGTAGTCAAAATAATATTTATGGAGATTTTATGTAAACGATCTTAGTTAAAATAACAATTCGAAGTTGGGAAGTCGATGGTGTTACACATGTGCTTCAGAGAGCGCGTAAAACCATCAGTCTTGTACCTAATCCTTTTCCGATCGTGTCGGCTCACGTCTGATAAGGTTTTGAGAATGTGGGTTCCAAGAGTTCCGTACTACAAATACTTGTGTACTAAAATAATTACTTTAACTTTTTTTAGTTCCACCACTAAGAAGAAAGGTTGAGTGACATAGAATTAAATATGATGCCTAAAAATAATATTTTAAAATCTAATATATAAATATTTCGTGTCACGGTGTTTGTGGTCGCACTCATCCGAAACGGCTCGACCGATTTTAATGATTTTTTGGTATATTTGGTAGGTATGAGAATTGGTCGTAAAGTATTTTTCACCCTACTACCTCCACCCTCCACTTTTAATCGCGATTTTAGTATTTTTGTATGAACAATATTATATATAAATACATAGCGACGAACCCGCGTGAGTCGCTATGTAACATAAAGCCGAAGAGTTTTTTTTGTAGATTAACGCGGGCGAAGCAGCGGGTTCTGCTAGTAATATATAATGTTTTAAAACAGTTTATAAATATTAATAGAATACTCGTTACTGAGATAAATAATTAAATGTTAATAAATAGAAATAACTAACAGATTTTATTATAATAATTTTAGTGTAAGAAAAAAGAGATTAAATAAGCTATATTTATGCTATCTTTCTTTCAAAGGCTTAAAAAATACAAAGCAATATAGTATTATGTTTATTATTCATTATTATTCAAAAATTTGTGATAATTTCTTTACATAATATATATATATATATATATATATATTATGTAAAGAAAGTAAACGATCTATACGGCAAAATCAAGAATAATAGCGTAAAAAACAAATCACGGTACTATTTTTAATTTTGAAGTTTGCGCACTATACCTAACATAATTTTTAAAATTGAATTTCTACGATAAATTTTAGTGATTATCTACATACTACAAAAATATATATAGGCAAAGACAAAACAGTTTAGTTTTTTCTCCTCTGTTTTCAACGGATGTTCTTTATTTTTGTTTAGTAGCTATTGATGAGCTTTAAACAAATCTAACGACGAATAACTTATCAAAATCGGTACAGCCCTTTAGTATTTCGAAAATAGATAGCCGTGGGTATACAAACATAAAAAATCATGCATATATACATACATATACTAGCGACTCACACTCGCTTCGCTCGGGTTCGTCCTTAGATACGTTTTAACGGTTAGTATTAAATACAAATCTTTGAATTTCTCGGCTTTTCTGTACTATAATATGCATGTATTATACATATAAACCTTTCTCTTGAATCACTCTATCTATTAAAAAAAACCGCATCAAAATCCGTTGTGTAGTTTTAAAGATTTAGCTTACATAGGGACAGACAGACAGCGGGAAGCGAATTTGTTTTATACTATGTAGTGTTATCAAACTCATAACCCTTCTTTCAGGCTTCGCCGCAGTTGTGTAAAAAGGAATGATTTAGAATTCAATTTTTTCTCTCTTCGAAAGTTTGGAAACTAATTATAACGTTTGAAGGTAGCACTTATTATACTTTATAGTATATTCTAGCGACTCGCCCTTCCCTTCTACCCTCTACATTACTAGCCAACAATGTCATAAAACTTCTTTGCTTCAAGCCTTTTTGTTTTACGGTATAATAATTGCTTTTTAACTAAAAACGTACACCGACTTTAAAATCACTTTACAGTAATTATTCCATTCCCTTAGGGGTGGATTTTTCAGTTAAAATTTTTGTTATCACCTATAAGACGCCTATTTATTAAAAAAGTATCCACAATTCACAATTGAATGTAGAAATCGGACAACATTTACGAAAATTGAGTATATTTTTTAAAAGTCAATAAATTTATCTAAATCTAAACTTATAGGTACTCATTCTATCTAGCCTCCTTTCAATACAAGGGGGATCAGGCTATAGCCCACCACACTGGCCAAGTGCAGGTAGACTGAGCATGTCTTTCAAAAATTTGCTAGGTTCTCTGAGACATGCAGCTTTCCTCACCCTCTTGCAACTGCTCTATCCACCAGTGAAAATATTATTAAAATCGCTTTTACTAAATATTTCGAAAATTTACAGTTATATTCAGACAAACAGACATCAGATATGTTTTTTTATCGATTGTTTGTTTTTTTTTGTATTATTTGAAAATTTTCAAAACAGTTTTCTGTCAATGTAATAAATCAAATAAGCAAGCCTTACTAATGTTATATTTGTGTTAAGTATTTCCGTATGTCTGTTTGTTATTTTTTCATGCTTAAACCGCTAAACAGATTTCGATTAAATAGTATAATATGCAAATTATTCCATTTTCAATTATTCGTTGAAGGAGTTAGCGTTTTTACAAGTAGAGTAATTTAAAGACTCCTTATTAACCTAAGGTTAGCTTATATTAAGGCTGTATACCATAAGGTCTTAGGTTTCAGTTTTATGTTATAAAAATTAGTATCCATAGTAGATGATAGTGTCATACCCTCGGCTTAATTTTCTATCCAGGTTGCCTTTTGCGATCGATATTGCTAATAAAAAACTAAAAAATATGAAAATGACAAATTTTATCCACGTGACTTAGCGTTTCGATTTGTCATTTTCATATATTTTTTTATTTCTATTAACGATTTCGTTGAATATTTTTATATTATTCTTATATTTGTATGTATGTATATAGTCTGAGCGCTCTCCGGTCGTATCGAAGTCATCCCATGGAGTCCCATGAGACTATGAGATTGAAAGAAAACAGTGCAGTAGAGAGTACAGAAATACACACATTTCTACATATTCATTTTTACATTTATTACATTACACGTTATTGAAATTCACTTAAAAAAAATACTTTACACAATATTTTAAATAGTTGATCTACACGTAAGATACTCGTATGTATCCGTGTACCTCCACGCTTCGTCGCACTATTAATAGAAATACGAAACCCAAAATACTTGAGCTTATGATAAATAAGACGTAGATAGTAAATCGTAACTCATATATCAAATTCGGTAATATATTTAAACCTATACATATAATAAAATTCTGAGTCGAATCTATATATTAAATATTTTTTAGAAAATCTTATTGAAATAGTCATTACTTCCTACCACTATTTTGATGTTTGGTATGGTGATAGCTGGTTATCCGGGTCAATATATAGGATACTTTTTACCGCGGGAAAATATCTCATTTCTGAGAAAAAATACAAAAAATGCAATGTAAGAGTATACTAATATGTAAAACCTAAGAATTTGGTTTTTGGTCGTCATGCTAGTTGTATTATATTGTTATTATAAAAACAAATACAGTGAATTGAATAACCAAGTAAAGTCAACAACAAAAACTAGGTTATTAAACTTGGCTCTACAGTCATTTTATAACACTTGAAAATAGAAAAGGTACGAGTCTTTTGTGCTTTTTCTATTTAAACGTAAAACAAATCCATACAGACATCGCTTAAAGCGTAAAGCTGCAGTCAGATATGGAAAGCGATACATTGCTAAATGAAAATTTATAAGCTTATTGTAAAAACCAGTAAAACATCTTTGTACTTGTACTTTGAGCAAATTTTTAGTGACAGCCTCCCTAGGTGTTGCGTGCTTGTTAATATTTTTTATGGTTTAAAAAATATATTTCGTTTGGAAAAAGAATGAGCGGTCCGCTACAAAGACTTTATCTTAGACTATTTACCATATATAGCGATACATTGCTATAATGCTGTAGGCAATAAAGCACAAGGCTTACACGAGAATCGAATGTTGACACAATTGTCTTTTTTTTCTCTTATGCCTCTCTTTATCTCGCTTTTGTACTTTTGCTGTATTTCAAAGTGAAAATTAAATATGCATACATAATGTTGGATATTTAAAGATGGGCTCACATTAGAAACTTTTATCATTAAGTGAAAAATGTACTTTAAATTATCATAAAAAGCTTTTTAATTTTAAACATTAAAATTATTTTTTTACTTATTAATGATTTAGACCATCGATAATAAATAAATAAATATGTTGGGGCATAAACACACAGCACCATCTAGTTCCATGATAAGCTATAAGGCTTGTGTTATGGATATCAGATAGTTGATACACTACACATATATAATTTTAAATACAGGACTCATTTTTTTTTTTTTTTAACGTTGGGAAATGCATTTACGCACGAAGTGTGGGACTCACCGGCGAAGCCAGTACTACCCACTAAAACCCAACAAAACCTTCCCCCGTCTTAATGGAGCGTCGCAGGATCGCTTACGCATTCAACTACGACGCCCCGACGGCAGGTCTGCCGAAGCAGACCACAACAACCATGGGGTTGCTCCACGGTCCACTCTGCTATCAGAGAAGTACCAGGAGCAACCCGCATGGTACACCGCCCTCCGAAGAAGGCCGCCTCCCACCGCCCACCGAAGCGGGCCACCTCCCTGTGCGTTTCTTGGCTTCGCGAGTACACTACTGAGCCCCCCCACCACGACAAGGTGAGCGCACGTTGGGGGGGACAGACTCATACCCGCGACCGCTGGCTCAGCAAATAGGGTCACTACAAACTGAGCCAAACGTGTCCTCAAAAGAGTAATTTTACATTAAGCTTTAAAATATGGTGTTGTGTGTTAATGTTTAAACATATTGATTAATATATTAATGTTACACAATACAAAACCATAATAATATTTTCATTTAATCGGTTTCAATACTTTTTTCAGTCAAGCTAACTGTTATTAATAGTTAACCGAGATCTAAAAACAAGGGTATACCCGTGTAAAATGCTTACTCTCAAGTGTGCACACACCTTTAAGTCCTTTGTGAAAACGGACACAAAATTATGCTAAAATAAGGTGCTTTACGCAGTATTTTTGGTCGCAATTTGTATAGAAAGAATAGCTTAAAAATTATATCAGACAAGCGTGTGCGCGCGACTCCGCTATATATAAATTTTAATCCCATTTAACAAGCAAATTAGCGACTTTCGATACATTAGGCCGAAAACAATAATTTTCTTATAAACAAAGTGATGACCTCTTGAAAGATTTTGGTCACGACGGCCAAGCTCACTAAGAATAGCTATCTGCAGCATAAATATATGCGCAAAAACAAATGCATTGCCTCAGTTCTCCTCATATCGAGAATTATCCAAATCCTACTAAAAATATATTTAAATGTACTGAATACTATTATAATTATCATTTTTATAAAAAGACTTTAAGGAGCTTTTTTGAAATTGGCTTATATTGGTTTTTTGCTGAGTTTCTTTTGCCAGTTCTTTTCAAGACTGAGCCTTTTAGAGACTCGTGAATTTCAGTAAAAAATTTAATAATTTAATGAGCAACAAAAAATATTTCAATATGAATAGAAAAAAATTATTAGGTTATTATGAAGTATTTGACAAAGCATTAATTTGAAAAGTAATTAAATAGATAGATAGATAGATAGATAGATGCTTTATTGTACACCACAAAGGAATATACAAAAAGTAGATATAAACAATAGATGATGCACAGCAGGCGGCCTAATCGCTATAAGCGGTCTCTTCCAGACAACCTCAGGGCGTAGGAGAAATTATATGAAATGGTAGGCGGTGTACTTACTACACACTATTGCATATCCTAAATACAGACATACATAAATACATACATACATACATACATACATACATACATACATACATACATACGTCCATACATACATACATACATACTTATATACATACATACATAAATGTAAATCAGATGAAAAAGTATAAAAAGTTCAATATAAGACACAATAGAGACAAATAATATGATTATTTGTCTCTATTTACATTACAATATTTTATTTAAAGTTAAAATATTGTAATGTAATTGGTGCAATTTTCATTTTGTTAATTGTGGGTAGGCTGTCTGTAACAACTATATCTTTAAGACATGTAACACCCTCAGTCTCTCCCGTGACCATAGATGCTGTAAAGCATTCGAAACGTCGGGAAACAAAAATACAAATAAATCCGCGACAAAATCCGAAAAGATAGTTTTATTTAAAATGTCAAATATTCGCGTAAATCTAAGAAAGTATTAATATGATTTTAACTGTACCTTAAAATTATCAAAACTTTTGGCACGCCTGATGACTATTGGAAGATTATTTCATAAGCGTGCAGCCTTTACTGCGAAGGAGTTAGTAAGGAAACAGGAGGAGCGAGAAGGAATTTTTAAGCAATAACGTTTCACTAGAGCGAAGTGAAAGAGTATGGGTATCACTCAAAAACTGGAAACGCTCTCTAAGGTAGAAAGGAGAAGAAGGGTAGAACAGCACGCAGTAGAGAAGATGAAGTACATGAGTATTCCTGCGAAGGTGGATTGGGAGCCACTTGAGCTTTTTGCGAAATTCTGAAACATGGTCATATTTACGAAGGCCAAATATAAACCGAATACAAAGATTTTGAAGCCGCTCAAGTCTATTTAGATGCTCCTCTTTAACGTCAAGATAGCAAGTATCAGCGTAATCAAGAATTGGTAGAAGGAGTGAGTTTGCTAGTACAACCTCCGAAGAGAGGAAACTGCACCAAACATCTTTCGGCTCAGTTCACTTACCTGTGGTGCCCAAGATAAATATTGATCAAAAATGATCCCCAGGTTCGTTACCTTATCAGAATACTGAATTTCGACACCATTCAATATAACCGGTGGCGTCCCAGATCGTGATATTTTTGATAGTAACCTCTGGCTGCCTATTATAATTGCTTGTGATTTAGAAGGATTAATATCAAGGCCGTAAGATTCACTCCATGCTGAAATACAAGACAGATCTCTATTAATTAAACTAATTGCATGAGGTAAGTCTGGTACAGATGACGATGTGTAAATTTGTAAGTCGTCCGCATATAGGTGGTAGAGAGAAGAGATTTGATGGGGAACAGAATTAATGAAAATTGAAAATAAGAGAGGAGACAACACACCACCTTGTGGTGCGCCGGCTTTAACCATAAACGAATCAGAGAAAAGATTTTCAATTCGTATGCGTTGCCGGCGCCCGCACAAGTAACTACGAAACCAATCAATCACCTCAGGAGATATGTTAAGAGAAGATAATATGGCAAGTAGGATATCAAAATCTATAGCATTGAAGGCATTACTGAAATCCAATAATGTCAATATGGTAACTTTCTGGCTGTTCATACCTTCTCTAATATCATCTGCAATTTTGACCAAGGCAGTAGTCGTACTATGACCGATGCGGAAACCGGATTGATAAATAGCTTTACGTTATAGGTAATTTGTGTACTTTAATCGATAAAATAAAAATGATATGAAATCGATGTTATAAAACTCACAGAGCCAAGTTCTAGTGAACTTTTACATTGACCATAGTATGGTCAATGTAAAATTTTTCTATGTATGGTCACCATACACAGAAAAATACGCTTGTAATAGTATTTTTTTCTTTTATGGACAACTCGGCTGAACCAATTGTTGTTTTCCGTGGGAATGAGAAATTTTCCTGTAGTAATCTATACATATAATTACATTCCGAGTCGAATCTGTACATTTAATTTTTTTTTTGAAAATCTTATTGAAATAGTCATTATTATTGATACAGAAGCCGAATCTATAGTTTTTACAATTTTTGTCTGTCTGTCAGTCTGGGAACGTATCACAACAAAACTACTGGACAGATTTTGATGAAATTTATTATCATGATACCTGGTTATCCGCGTCAAATATGGAAATATGGAATACTTTTTACTGTGGGAAAATATCTCATCTCTGAGAAACTTATACTAAGTGTTAAAACTTAGGGACGAACCCGAACGGAGCGAGGGTAAATCGCTAGTACTCGTAGTTATAATAAGTTTTGGACAAAACAATAAATAAGATATCACTACATAAAATTTAATTAATTTCTTTCAGTACTTTTTTTTGGCCAAAAAATTTAATTACTAACATATGTAAGTATTTATTTCTCTACGTGCAATCCTCGTCCTTTTAAATCTAAACTAATAGTTTGTCCTCTCTACGTAGAGCTCATATTTTCTACCCAAATCGTCCATTCATCGTTTAATTGCTCGACTCACGAATGAATGTCCCTTTAACAGGGATCGAAGCCGATTTTCAATAATTTTGTTTTCTAGGACGCAAATATGACGATTTTTTTGTATTTAATTCAATTTTAAATGTTAGACTGACGACACGTTTAGCTCCGTGTGTAGTGATCCTACTTGCTGTGCCAGCGGTCGCGGGTTCGAGTCCCGCTGCGGGCATTAATTTATGTGATGAGCACGAATGTTTGTACTCCAGGGTGTTTAATGTTTATATTGATAATATGTATGTATTTAAAGTTATATATGTGTAGTGTATCAACTATCTGGTATCCATAACACAAGCCTTGTAGCTTATTACCATGGAACAAGATGGTGCTGTGTGCTAATGTCCCAACATATTTATTTATTTTAATAATAATTTTATTTTTACATATAATAAAATTCTAACTGAGTCGAATCTGTACATTAAATATTTTTTGGAAAAACTTATTGAAATAGTCATTATTATCGATATTCTTTATCGAGAGTTGACTGCCTCGGTGGTGTAGTGGCTAGCATGTACGGCTGCACACCCGGAGGTCCTGGGTTCGAGTCCCAGTTCGGGCCAAGTTTAGTTATTGAGTCTTTCTGTATACAGATTGACTGATGAGTACTTGCCGTGCGCCCAGACCAAAACGCTGGACTTTTAAGGAGCCAAAATTTCTACATCATAGTACATTTTTTTGAAATTCACAAATTAAAAAAAAATAGCTCTCGAACTTTATTAAATGTTCTTTTAGAATAACTGCGCGCACATTGTTTTTACACCATTTTATGTTTCAGAAATCTTTAAGTTTTTATTTCCCAAGAGGTATAGTAAAACTTCAGTGTAATGAAGTTTGGGCATTTTCGAATTCAAATGGCTGAGCGAATTACTTCTTCTACAGTCCAAGTTTCTATAAGCTTAAACGTTATTATTGTTATAGGTTAATTTTGGATTTTAGTGACAATTTCTTTGCCATGGGGCAATTTATAATGATTAGTGTTCGCCCATTGATAGAAATTCGACTATAGTCATTATTAAAAATTTAAGGAAAACATATATGAATAGAATTTACCTATGTATATAAAAAACTGTTTCCAAAATTTGTTTATTGCTTACAACTAAAACTCCTGAATCGCTACCAAATCAAGAAATTGAATATTGATGGATAAACAGAGGAGAAAAAAGTTGTCTACGCAGGCATATATCATCGACTTTTTATTTTGTACATATCTTTAAATATAATAAAACTCTAATTGAGTCGAATCTATATAAATATTTTTTTGTAAAATCTCATTGAAATAGTCATTATTTCAATAAGATTCAGAGGCCGAATCTATAGTTTTTAGAATTTTTGTCTGTCTGTCTGTGACTGTATCACGAAAAAACCACTGGACAGATTTTGATGAAATTTGGTATGATGATAGCTGATTATCCGAGTCAATATATAGGATACTTTTTACTACGGAAAATGTCTCATCTCTGAGAAATCCTTACTAAACGTTAAAATATAACTAGGGACGAACCCGAGCGAAGCGGGAATGAGTCGCTAGTTTTTTAAAATGTAACACGACGGATTTGTTTCTTAACATTTTATTCTAGAAGTTTTAAAATGTTGCAAAAATAAAGTAACATTAAAAAAGTGTTAAAGAAAATTTGGGGAAAATGTAAAATGGAAATGAGTGTACTACACAAATAACCTTGAGTGTATCTTGTACACTGAGACGGTTTAAAATTATGTATTTTTAAAATCCAATTTTAATAATTAACATAATAATATTATAATATTTTCTAAGTGGACTGCCCGCGTCTCCGCTCATACATCCATCATCTAGGCTGTTCCCATTCTTAAATTGACCGAAATAACAAAAAAACCATATTATGAGTACAAATACGAATAACTGCCTCGGCGGCATAGGATATAGGAACAGAGAGTGCACTTGTGTCTGTGCGTACACTTGTGCACTATAATATCTTCTACGAAGTTGGGTAGTCTCAGTTAAAATGGCCGCTGTGTCCAAAATCAGTCGGAAGGACATAATCATATGACTATTTTTATATCAATTAAAATAGTCTATAATAATAATAATAATAATAAATACTCTTTATTGTACACCAACAAAAGAAAAAAAACTATCTTTTTATCTATACATACAATAAAATGGTAACAAAGTCGAAGCTGTACATTAAATGTTTTTTGGAAAATCTAATTGAAATAGACATTATTATCGATACAGAGTCCGAATCTATAGTTTTTAGAATTTTTGTCTGTCTGTCTCTCTGTCTGTCTGTCTGTCTTTCTGTCTGTCTGTCTGTTACCGCATCACGAGAAAACCACTGGACAGATTTTGATGAAATTTGGTACGATGATAGCTGGTTATCCGGGTCAACATATAGGATACTTTTTGCCGCGGGAAAATATCTCATTTCTGAGAAAAAATACAAAAACTTAATTGTAAGAGTATACTAAAGTATTAGTAGTATGTAAAGCCTAAGAATTTGGTTTTTAGTCATCTGAACGCGAGCGGAGCCGCGGGCAATGCTAGTATGTCTATAAAATAAAGTACAGCTTCATATTAGCAGAAAAATTATTATAATCCATTCAGTAGTTCCAGAGATTATACATATAAAATAAACAAATACACAGATACAATGTACATAGAAATTACTTACCTAGATCTAGATTTCCGCTACCATCTCTCTCAAATACCACACAAGATTACCTTCAAATAAAACATGACAAAGTTGCATTCCAACCAATTAACTACATTGTTGAAAGACTTACAATGTTAGTTTCGAACTTCAAGCAGTTTAAGACAACACAGGTAAAAATAAAGGTGTCAGGAGTGAATTTTGTATAGTAAATTCTAAGATGAAGTCGTAATGCAGAAGAGCATATGTCGGACGCTGCTACTATCACAGTGGAGTCAGACTCAATTTAAAGCTTTTAAAAATAGTCTTCTCCCTGCCCATTTCTCAATCACTTGGGGTCGGCGCAGTACATCTTCTGTACTGCTGAAAGGATTTGGCAAAAGTTTTACGACTGGCCGCCTGCCTGACGTCAACCCTCCTTGGGAATGCTATTGTCTCTCTTTGTCTGAAAGGTATCACGGAAGTCTATTAGTATGCACTTCCGATTTTTTTTGTCTTTTAAAACATTTTTTATTACTATTACTTGAATTTTTAATGTTTTTTTCGGATATATTTTAAAATAAAGTTTGATTGCATAATAAATTTTGTTTTGACGTTGTCAAGTTTTTTTTTTTTAAAAAAAGCTTAAGAAAGCTTTTAAAATAGAATTCTTCCAGTGATCGAAATTTGACTATAATTAATCAGCATTGAATCTTACTTAATGTATAAAAAAACTGTTCCCAATTTTTTGTATTGATAACACTAGCTAGCTAGCTTATCCATAGCTACTAAACAAATAGAAGAGAAAAAAATCTGTTTTTGTAGTAGATAAAATTCGTTTTACCTAACTAAGATTCAATACATAGAGAGACTATATATAACTGTTAGAAGCTTATTTGCAACTTGTCTAGGGCACCTTATATATGTTATGTGGAGGAGGTTCTCAATTCAGCTGTATGTTTTTTTTATGTTTGTTACCTCAGAACTCCGTCATTTATTAACCGATTTGGACAAGGTACTTTTTAGTGCTTTTTTTGAAGTCGGTTTTTATTTTTTTGTTAAAAAGTTTTTATATTTCTATTCTATCTAATTATTATATTTACATGATACCTTAATGATACTCCACTGATCTCTTACAGACCGTTCGTCGTTTGGACAAATAAACACTCAGACAGCAAGATTTCTTATGGCTTTTTATAAAATGTAAATAATTAAAGATTACATTATGTTAATACTGTATGAAATAGCATAAAATAGGGTAGAGACGATTTCATTAATATATTTTTAAGACCATTTAACGAACACTTTTGCCATTACATAATTAGCACTCAGAAAACTTTTACGTTTACCCCAAAGATACACCTTGTGCAAATTTTTTTACCACAATTTTGCTTTTTTATGTTATACTAGCTGCTCACCCTCGCTTCGCTCGGGTTCGCCTCTAGAAAAGCACAAACAGATCTACCCCACTGAAACCGATCATTTTTCATTTTAACAAATGTTCGACGTGATTCTTTCAATTGACATAACTTTTTTAATAACCGATTGACATGAAACAAACACTAAATGTTAAGTAAAGCTTACCACAATATATTAGTGAACCGTATCTAAATCGGATAAGCCGTTTCTGAGATTAGCCTGCACACACGCACAGACAAAGAGATAATTACTGTTTTGGGTGCTATTTGCGTTGATAAAGGTCCTAATAATATTTTTTCTCATATATCTCCCATGTACAGATAGCGATCCGTCACGATTTTATTATTTGTATGGATAATATAGGCTTAAAACAAAGTTTATTCGTTACCAAAACTGTCTATATATGCGAATACTCCATTCCTTTGTTATTCTCATATGTAGCTGGTTTATTAGTTGTATTACGTAAGATAGCTGGAATCAAGATAACATTTTGGATAACGCAAGTTTCAAACAAACCTGGTTTCCAATTAAGAAGTTGCTTTGCACCGTTATTGTTAATATACTTGCATACTGCGATTGTTCTATCGAACCAATATTTGTCCATGGAAGGTTACTTTACTCTAAACTACATTCCACTGTACATGTATTGTCATTTATGAAAAGCAAATAAACAAAAAACAGGGGTTTTCGACGACACGTTTGGCTCAGATTGTAGTGCGGTTGCGGGTTCGAGTCCCGCTGATTCATTTGTGTGATGAGCATGTATATTTGTACTCCAGTCCTGGGTGTTTATATTTATATACAAACAAACAAACACACTTTCTCATTTAATGTAATATTAGTATGGATTCTGTTTTTACTCGACTACGCTAAAAGTAGGGTAATGTTTCTAAGTGTACATGTATATGTGTGTATGTATGTATTTTTTTAATTACGCAGTCATCTAAATAGTTATGTACATACAAAAAAAAACACATTTTAACGCAGTTAAGTGATTTATTATTTTGTATTACTGTAATCTTTATTTACTTTTATGTACTTTCAAATTTTTTAGGGTTCCAGGTTCCAGGTTCCAGGGCTTAATCATGGCGAAAAATTCAAAAATTTTGTTTGGTCCAAACCAACTGCGTATTAAAATCTTAGCAGAAATTGTTCATGTTAAAATTAAGTTAAATCAAAATTAACTTAATTAGAGTACACTTTACAAGCACTCTCTTTTTTTATTATTTTTTAATTCAATATTAGAAATTCCTAATACTTTAAAAACTCTGACATTGACAACTCATTACGGTTCAGAAGATACCTTTTAAAAGTAAGATGGACGTATAGACAGCCAACTCATAAAATTGTGCGTATATATTTTTATTTAATTTATTATTAGTAGGCAGAAAATATAAAGCAGTGATAACCCAATGGTAACGTGCTCGCTTGGGAAACAGAGTGAAGCGGGTTCAAATCCCGGGAATCGCACCTCTTATATTTTCATGTGCGAATTATATCTAACATGATTGCCACTTGTCTTACGGTGAAGAAAACATCCTGAGGAAACCTGCATGTCTGAGAGAACCTAGCAAGTTTTCGAAAGACATAAGAAGTATGCCAACAACTGCCAGCGTGGTGGACTATAGCCTGAACCCCTCGTATTAAAGGGAGGCCCTTTCCTTACAGTGGGAAGTTAAAAAAAGGGCTGAATACAATATATTAGTATATTAGGTATATGTATATTAGTAATACATAATAAAATACATAAGAAAATAAGCAAATTTAAGTAGTATAATAACAAAACGAACCCACTGTCGTAGTTCAGTACAAGTTTGTATCTGATCTGGACATAGGTGGGCTGGTGCGATGCCAACTTGCGCTTATTCTATCTTAAACTTTGTCATCATTGTGTTATCGACTTCACTAACATGTTGATCTAAGTTTCGTATGACAAAGTTATTTTCTTATATTTATTATTAGTTATGCACGCGGTTTTACTTGTTTTATTAGTGGTAGGATTTATATATAAATAATCAAAGACAAAACAGCTCAAAACCTTCTACTCTCTTCTGACCAATTTTTTTGTTTAGTTAGTAAAGTCTTATCAATAAATTAGAAACAGTTAGTTATTTCTATAGATAATATGTTATTTTACCAGCCTTATGCGTTTTACTACAGAATCTAACCTAGGATGCTACCAGTAGAAAAATTGGCCCATATTGGATGAAATATCGCGGTGAAACGCGGACGCGCTGCACTAGTCGGTTCGTAATGAAAATGTT
Source organism: Brenthis daphne (assembly GCA_947093115.1). Taxonomy (NCBI): domain Eukaryota; kingdom Metazoa; phylum Arthropoda; class Insecta; order Lepidoptera; family Nymphalidae; genus Brenthis; species Brenthis daphne. Next base: position 22,714,394 of record OX352474.1, read on the forward strand.
TACTCTCATTCATTTCATAAGGAAAATAAAAATGTTGAAGATTGAAATTTGAGTATAATTTTTCTGAGAATCGCATACACTTGACTAAAGTATTACTAAAAAATTACCATAACTTATAACAGGTAAGTGACTCTTCAAAAATTAAAAGCGGCTTTTAAGGCATTTCGAAAAATATATAAGCTCAAATTTAATATCCAACAAGTGCTATTTATCGTTGCACGAAACCTACTTCATGCTTTACAGTATATCATTTTTTTTTTATTTTTACCCAGTTTTGTTGGAGTTTTGGTTTAAATTAAACGTCTTCTTCTAAATGCCACAATGTTTTCTTTACATTTACGCAAATATTTGACATTTTAAATAATATTACTATTTGTTTTTTTGATTAATTACTGGAGTTATTGATTTATTTTGATTTTAGGTTCTTTATGTAAGAAAATCCACTGTTGAACTCAGGCCTCATCATCAAAGACTTCCATGACAGCTTCCCTTATTACATTCTTATCCTGTACATTTTTCCGTAGAATATTACGAAATTAATTACTTTTCAAGGGCTTTAAGTATCGGTTCTCGATCCCTTTACTTCCCCAGTACTTTGTTGTTTTTGAGCAGTTTGAGATCCAGACTAAAGTCGTGAAGGCCTAAGTCCAGCGTAAGCTATATTAGCCTCCTTAAACAATTCAATTAAAAACTATTTTTCTCGATTTTTCCTGGTTTTTTTTTATTTTTGACAAACAAAAATAAATCTATCCCACGGGAAGCGTAGGTTTTTCCGAGATAAAAAGTATTCTGATATATGAACTACATATATTATAGTAAGGTTTCTTTAAAATCCAATCAGTAGTTTTTGTGTACTAAGCTGTATAGTTTTTTTAACTATCCCACGGGAACTCTTTAGTTTTCCGTAATAAAAATCTAAAATGTTGACCAAGAACATAAGGTACCACCATTCAAAATTTCGGAACATTTTCGGAGATTAGCCCGTACAAACAAACAAACAGAGAAAGAAAAATTGAAAAAAATCTGGATTTGTTCTATTTCTCTTCTTACATCCCCCTGACTCGGTTTTTAGCATTTTTTTCTATGTACAGACATTCGACCTCTACAGTTTATATTTTATGTATATATGTATAGATTCCTGACGAGAAATGCTTTACAGCAATCATGGTCGCGGGAGAAATTAGGATTGCAGACATCTTAAAAGTTTTTTATAACAGTTACAGACAGTACCTACAACAAATTATTCAACTATTTTAAAGAAACAAAATCAAATTTTGAAAAATCTTAAAAGAGCCTATATGAGTAGAGGCCTATATCCAGAAATGGATGAAAGCAAGCTCAAGCATATGATGATGATGAAATGAAACTATACATAATAAATAATAATAAATAAATATATTGGGACATTAACAAACAGCACCATCAAGTTCCATGGTAAGCTACGAGGCTTGTGTTATGGATACCAGATTGTTGATACACTACATATATATAATTTAAAAAACATACATATTATAAATATAAACACTCATGACTGGAGTACAAACATTCGTGCTCATCACACAAATGAATGCCAGCGGGACTCGAACTCGCGACCGCAGGCACAGCAAGGATCACTACAAACTGAGCCAAACGTGTCGGCATAAATATAGAATAGAGATTTTCATTTAAAAGTAACTTTTAACTTATAGTATTGTAGATTCAGTTCTAATAATTTCTTAAAAACGTCACTTTTCTTTAAGCACTTAGCTGTAAGTACTGAGATCGATGGTAACTGAGTGTTTGCTACTCCTTGCTCTTAAAAGAAATTACTACTTTATTGTATAATAGCTTTATTCTATGACTGTGAGTCTACTTCTTATTTTATCTATACTAATATTATAAATAGGCAAAGTTTGTTTGTGAGTTTGTGACATTGTAGGTAGTAATCTCTGGATCTACTGAACCGATTTAGATAAAAAACTTTTTAACAAAAAAAACCGACTTCCAAGCACTAAAATGGAAAAAATAACTAAACGGAGGTTTTCATTTAGAATAGATACCTAATCAGATATTTTCGAAGTTGGTGCCAGCCGATGCAGAGCAAATCTAATATATTTCGATACGTAAAATACATATTTACCTATTAGATATTCATATCTTAAAATATTGTAGGCTATTATTAAACACCCAAGCAAGAGGGTAAGTCCCTGGTTTTAATTGTTGTATACATTCAAAGATTTTAGTTATTAAAACTATTAGCCAGGTAAAGGTTTGAAGCCACAATAAGCCATAATATGCTTTATAAAGACTGATATTTCATGCAGAACGAATACATAACATTTTATTCTGAGCGATGAGAAAATGTAAGGTCGTAGTTCAGCAAAATTCATGACATTCTTTACTGTAAAAGTCAAATAGTTTGACTTCAAGTTACATCTATACTATAGAATTCAAGAAATATAAAATTTTCCATAGAAATACAATTTTTAAATCGCTTATACGCTTTTACATACTTATGACAGTTTACTAGACACGTGAGAGATAAGAATAAAATTGCACAATGTCTACGAACATTGTGTGACCAAATTTCTTTTTATTAAATTTGATTTTACTAGTAACGTCAAAACAAATATATTAATTACTTTAAAATTTCACTTAAACGTTATATTGTATAAAGAATAATTAGCGACTCTCACTCTATGTATCCTATATTATGTTGAACCGGATTACTTATTACCAGTTATTATCATACCAAATTTCATCAAAATCTGTCCATTAGTTTTCTCGTAATACGTTCCCAGACAGACAGAAATTCTAAAAACTATAGATTCAGCCTCTGTTTCGATAATAATAACTATTTAAATAGTTGTAGTATTCAGCCCATTTTAACGTCCCACTGCTGGTCACAGGCCTTCCTTCAGTACGAGGAGAATCAGGCCATATTCCACCACGCTGGCTAAGTGCGGGTTGTCGGTCTTCACACGTCTTTTAAACGCGCTTGCTTGGGAAACCGAGTGATTCGGGTTCAAATCCCGGGTCTCGCACCTCTGTCGTGCCTCTAAATGTTTTTAAAATTAGTCGGAATTATACTCGCATAAACTTAATAAAAAACGGTTAAGTTCGAGTCTGAATCGCACATCAAGAATTCCGTAACTTGAAATATTATTTTTGAAGTAAAAACTTCTATAGGCAGGTTTGGATGGGAAGTAAATTCATGTAAGTCGTCATCGGCATGGTCACGTGACGTGTTAACGCTAACAGAGTGCCGATCGATGTCAAAACCAGATAAATGTAAACAGTTTTAATTTACAAATTTGAACTTAACATCATACAATTAATTTGAATATCGAAAAATAACAACTGTTTGTTTATAGTTTTAAGTTTTCACTTCTGTCGGCAGTCCTCGTGGCTGCTTTTTTATAATATTTTGTTTTAACTTACGCTATTTATCAAATTGTTTTAAAAAAAGTTTAACTAAATATTCACATTATTGACGGCATAAACGAGTTTGTATGTCATATTGTTTCTAGAAGAAACAAAATTACTTTTGCGGCCAACTACTCGGAACCGAATTGATATATTGCATACCTATATTCTGTAAAAGACTTAACGTATTTTCTCAAAAAAATTTTTGTTAAAAATATTCTTCGATCCCTATTATCTATTTTTTTTTTTTAGAATTTTTCACTTCATACTTTAATTGTTTACTTCTTTGAAAATATAATTGGCAACTATTGGCCAAACAAAAAGTGACCTAAAAATATCTACTTTAAAGACTTATACAGAGATACAGACGAACATAAATAAATTATAAGGGTTCCGTAATAGCTTTTTGACAACGGAATCCTAAAACATTATACGAGGTCGTGTTTATATAAGACGCGTAATCGTAAGCGTCAAATCTCCATACTATGTATCCCGAGGGAAAACAACCACAGAGATAGATAATTTCCTTGGAAATCTAGTAAAACACAATCGTAGGCGATTTAATTTTTGCTTTCATGTACACATTTTAGAATAACAAGCTACTTCATCTGACTTTACTCGGGTGCATCCTTAGCTGCCTAAGAATACCACACATATTTAGTATATACATATACATACCAGCCATACAATACATGCATTGTATGAGTGATTCAAAAAAATCGATTAATTTTTCTAAATCCCGTGTATAATAATAGGTTCAGTAAATTAAGGAAAGATGCCAGTAAAAACTGGAACTTTTAATTCATACATAGGTATAATAACTTCTGAGTCAAATCAATACATTAAATAGTTTTTGGAATATCTTATTGAAATAGTCATTATTATCGATACAGAAGCCGAAACTATAGTTCTTAGAATTTGTATCTATCTGTCCGTCTGTGAACGCATCACGGGACAAGCACTTAACAGATTTTAATGAAATTTGGTACGATAATAGCTGGTTATCCGGGTCAACATATAGGATACTTTTTGATGAAAATACCTCATCTCTGAGAAATCCATACTAACCGTTAAAACGTACTTTAGAGGATGAACCCGACCCGAGCTAGGGTGATTAGCTAATTTAAAAATAAAACCGAAACAAGTTCGATAGTGAAGGTAACATGTTCACGCTCTATTCGGTTTCATTGAACATGTCACAGGTGAGTGACATTCAAATACTATTTTATACTACAAATAGAATTAATATGCAAATCAGCCACATGTAACCAAGGACGAATTCCCTTTCCACGTTCCTTAATGCGAATTTCATCTACAATAAAATAGTAGAGGTCAATTCTGTACTGTGTTTTCCTTTTTTTTGATGAGCTTTCACTATCTATTTATCTTTGAGATATACTAGCGATTCACCCTCGCTTTACTCGGGTTCGTCTCTAGGCAGCGCTGAATTTCCACTAGGGGCACTCGGGGCTAGTGCCCAGGGCGGAAAATTCGGAGGATGGGATTTTTTTCATGCTTTTTTTATTTCCCAAAAAAATAATAATTAAAAAAAATAACTAGTACATACATTTTTCGAAAAATTTAAATCATAAATAAATATTATTTTTTTCATTTTTCAAAAAATTTATAATTAATAAAATTAAACTTTATCGAACCTTTACTTATTTAATGCAAAATTTCGATAATAGAACGGTATTTTTACTATGCCCAGGGGTGACGCTAAGGTTAAATCCGGCACTGTCTCTAGGTATGTTTCATCGGTTAGTATTGAATTGAATAAATAGACTATAAATATTGTATACATAGTTATGATGAGTTGTTGTGGGCTGTATTATAACGTGGTTTCCCATGAGAATGAGATAATCTCCCGCGGTAAGAAGTAGCCTATGTCATTTTTCCACCCGTCACTTTGTTTCGACGTGAAAGAAGAACAAATAAACAAACAAACACTTTCACGTTTATAATATTAGTATGGATGTATCAGACCATAGTAAACTTAAATTAATAAGCCTTATAATCTAGAAAAACATTTTAATTTTTGGTTAGAAAGTTTTACAAGATATAATTCAAGAGTCCTACTATTCACCTTTAAACGTCATCAGATAATGTCGTTACGTTTTTCGATTTCGACGTTATCAACTTATTACATTATCATACAGATTTAACACAATAAGTTTCAAATGGGTTCAAGAGTCAGAAATAGATTAAGATTGATTTCTAAGATTTAATTATGTAGTTACTTATAGTTAGCTAGTTTTTTTTTCTATGTTGGGATATTAGCACACAGCACCATCTAGTTCCATGGTAAGTACAAGGCTTGTATTATGGATACCAGATAGTTGATACACTATACATTACATACAATATACATACATATTATAAATATAAACACTCATGACTGGAGTACAAACATTCATGCTCATCACACAAATGAATGCACCCAGCGTAACTCGAACCCGCGACCGCTGGCACAGCAAGTAGGGTCACTACAAACTGAGCCAAACATGTCATCACACTACTTTGTAAGTTCTGCTCTTTCTAACTTTCAAAGTTCAAAAACACAATTCAAGAAATCGCAAATTTAAAACTTCCTGCACCGTATTCTACAAGATATTTTGTCTCAAACCTGCAAACCTACATGTATACATAAGTTATCAACAAAACAAAGATGCAGCTCTCCAAGGCAGCGTGAAATTGAAATTTGCACCGAGTTTATTCTAACTTAACCAAGGCAGATAGTAATCGTACCGCAATATGACATATGAGAAATTGCATACGAATGCGTTTACATTTCAATTTTTAGTCAAGGATTTCTTTTTAATCTACTTTGATTAGAGATTTGCGAAAATTGAATGGCAGTTGAAATTTTCTGTGGAAATCAGAAATACCGGCTAGCTAGCTAACAGCTATTCTTGTAGGCGTGATAAATATACAGAACTGCCTTGTTGGTCAAGTAGCTAACAAGTACATTGTACGGCTGTACACCCAGAGGTCCTAGGTTCGAGCCTTAGATCAGACCAAGTAAAATAATTTTATTTTTCTTTTAAAAAATATTAATAGCTGCTCGGAGTTTGGAAGTTGACACACAATCCCGTGCCACGGTAAGCGCAATAAGCCTAATTTCTTCAAGTAAAAGGAATGATAGTACACATATGATGCTTGTTGAGAGCACACACTTCTGTATCATAAAAACTTTAGCGCAGTCGGTAAATCCTGATACCTGGGTGCCTGCATTATTATTAGGTATACACATCTTTTTCACTTAATTAGTTCCATTGAAAAGATACTTGATAGTAAATATTTAATACTTTCTTCAGATTTACACGAATATTTGTCATCTTCTTAAATAAAACTGTAGAGGTCGAATGCCTGTATATAGAAATAAAAACTTTTTAACAAAAAAATAAAAACTGACTTCAAACAAAAGCACTAAAAAGTAAAAAATAACTGATTGGTAGTTTTCATTTACTATACATAACTAATCAAATATTTTCGAAGTCGGTGTGCTTTGCTTTGTATCGGCTGGCACCGGCTTCGAAATTATTAGTATTTTATCTATTTATTCGCATTATAAAACGCACTGAAGCCAGTTAGTTTCTGAAAAACGAAACCGGATTGCTCATACTTATGAAAAGCGCGTAAATTATAATAGATGTAAAATCAGCCTTATTCAAACAAGTACTTATACATGCTATTATGGCAAATCCTCTCATCAACATATTATTATATCTATGCTAAAATTACAGATTACGTAAAAGCAAAAGCTAGTTTTAAAGAGTAATTAAGATGCATAATATTTTATGCCACACATTGTATGACTCCAGTAACGCTCCTTCCTCTAGAAAAATGGGATATTTTGAATAATTTCAAAGTTACATGATGAAACGACCGCGATGAATACGCTTTATCGTGTTTTACGAGCTGCTTGTTTCTTTATATATTCTTACATATATTTCCCCAAACTTGCATAAATAATAAATTATGAAACATTCTTGTATTAGTTACACTTCTAATATATTTTTGAAATTTGGGATTTGATTTCATCCAAACATAAACATAACGTACGTTGTATTCAGTCCTTTTTAACATCCCAGAGCTAGGCACGGGCCTCCCTTCAATACGAGGGGGATCAGGCCATAGTCCACCATGCTGGCCAAGTGCAGATTGGCGGACTGAGCGTGTATTTCGAAAACTTACTAGATTCTCTTACTCTCATGATGATTTCCTTCACCGTAAGACAAGTGATAATCATGTTGGAACATGATTAGCACATGAAAATATCAGAGGTGCGCGACCTGGAATTTGAATCCGCTTCACTGGAGGTCCCAAGCGAGTGCATCACCACTGGGCTACCACTGGCCAGTGTATGTAAGTTATGATATCGTAATACAGGTACATATTATCAACTCAGATCTAACCATTTTTTTTTAATAAATATCAATAATCAAACTTGTCGATGAAGTTAAATATTATTTTGCTTCATCTATAGCACAATAATTTTTCTCTGGTAAGAGCGAAACATGATTTACATACAAATTTTCATACTCCATTACACTTCACTCGTAGTCGTTTATTTTTGACAAATTCCTTTTAAAGCACATCTATTCCTCTGAAGCACAATGATTTTATGTATATTTGTATATGTATTAAATCACTAAAATTTTCATGTATGTGACGAAATTAAATGATTTTCGTTTTCCATTTCGATACGCAACAGTATTTTTTTTACTTTTGGAGTTGTTTTTAAGTCGGTTTTTAAAATTTTTATTATTATTTTTTAAGTTTTTATTTCCATTTTTAGTGTAGACGTAGTTACAAAAGAAGAGTTGTAGAAGAAAGTATTTAAAAAATACATTAGGTAAAAAATCAACAATTTGCTATTTTCTACACTTAGATTTTCTTTTTCAAATTTAAATGGGACCAATCTTGAGGTATACCCTCTCCATCAAAAATCATCAAAATCGGACTACACTGTAAAAAGTTATAGTCAAACCCGTCACTTCGTTTCGACATGAAAGAAGGACGGACAAACAAACAAACAAACAAACAAACAAACAAACAAAAAAACAAACAAACAAACTAACACACTTTCACATTAATAGTATTATAGTACGGATAATATTTCAATGATGCTAACCAGGTATACATAGATCCACTTCAGATGTCTGTTGAGTATCCCCAGCTCTTCTCATACGATTGACGGGCGCTCATACAGTCGGTATTATAAGATGTTGATATCTTCTCTGTAAACTGAAATTGCTTATTGCACTATATAATTTATTGAATTTATAGTAGTAGTAAAAAGTTTTATTATAAAATCCATTTTTAGCTTGTATTCAGCCCTTCTTAACGTCCCACTGCTGGGGGTGGGCCTCCCTTCAATACGAGGAGGATCAGGCCATAGTCCACCACGCTGGCCAAGTGCGGGTTGGCGGACTTCACATGTCTTTTGAAATTTTTAGCTTAATAGATTCGAAAGATTTTATCGTCATAATAACTTTTAACGATTCCACAATATTTAGAGCGTAAAATTAATATTATAGATAGACAGTAATAAATAAAATTGAAAATTAATTTAAAAGTAATAACATAAATTCATTTCACATTCATTATTATGAAAATATCAATAGTATTATATTTATACGTAAAACTGTATTTCATCGAAATATATGTGTACTAAAGTGTTAAAATCACCAAAAAATACCATAAATGAGTCTCTTCCACAACAAACCTTTTTCTTTCACAGAAAACAGGAATAAAAAGGATTTTGCAATATCCAACATTTCATCATCAACACTAAAGATCGAGCGAGCAAAATTAACTCATAAACCCTTATTGCACTCATATCTCTTTCATACTTGTGTTTAAAAATCAAAGAAACCTCAGTAACATCGGCCTCAAAGAGGACGCTGCAAAAACATTCGAGTGAGGATTTTTAGAAACAAAGACTGTTGGGCTGTCGTCACACCGTCATGTAACATTGTTAGCCCACAGAATTTAAAAAAATATATATGTTTATAACTTAGGAAATATATATTATATATGTTACTTTTATTTATTTATTATTTTAATTTTTAATATATTTGGGAAACATACAGTACAGTATTCCAACAAATTTCCATTTAAAAATATTTAATAAATTAGAGCAGTAACAATGAAAAAAAAACAAAACAATTAACAAACATGGAAAAATAAGATAAACTTATTATATTATTTTTTGAATTCCATATACTCTTTAACATATATTTTTTTCTTTCATATTTTTTTCCACCAAAAGAAAAAAAAATACATTTTTTTATTAACTGTTTGTTTGTTGTCTTATTCATTAAGGTCCCTGAAGACCAAAAGAAACATTTACGTACATACGCCGAGCAAAGCGGGCGGATGACGGCTAGTTATTATATATCCAAAACTTAATGCAACACATATACAACAAAAATACACCATAATTTTATTAAATATCTTTTCCATTCTACTTGACATTGGTGAATCAATCTGTACTCAACTGACACGCTTTGAAGCTAATAACAAAAAAAATGGATTGAATTTTATAAAATGGTCTTTGAATACTTCTCAATCATCATTTTCAATTCAATTCTCTTGTTATTGGCGTCAACATTCTTAGAAGACTATCAATCTAATTCACAGTTTTAACTATTTAAAGAAAGTTATATACGCAAGCTTGCAAAAACTGTAAAACATAAAAAATAAAAAACTGAAAGCAACAACAGCGTTACATACTAAGCCACGTTTACAGGTAATAATTACGCGACACAGTTTCAGACACGCGACTGAGGTTGAATCGGTTATACGATCCGCTGACTGAGATTTAACCCTTTCACTTCCGTAAGGGCTAATTCCGTCCACAGACATCTTTTTATATGAAACAGAAAAATCATTTACTTAAAATCTAAACTCTAGTAGCAAAGCCTCAGAGCATACCATGTATCTAAGAACATACTATGAGTTACTCTATATCGTAGCCTATCTATGCACTAAATTCCATCTAAATCTGTCAAGCCATTTAAGCGTGAATATGTACTAATCATACACTAACTCACATAGAAACAGAAACTTTCGCTTATGATAATTAATCAATCAAAAAATATATACATATATTAGTTGTGCGATTATAAGCTAACTAGTAGTGTATAATAAATATCAAACAAGCCAATATCATCCCTGCGTTGTCTAAGCATTACATTGATGCTACCATTAATAGTAATCTATAGACAACCCATTTATCGTAATCGTATTTATAACTAGCGGCTCACCCTCGCTTCGCTCAGGCTCACCTCTGGGAAAGCAAAAACAAACCTATCTCACGGGATTCGTACATTTTTCCGGGATAAGAAGTAGCGTATGTAACTTAAATCATTTACAACAAGCATCTTATCCTTATTACTCCAAATCGAAATATATTTGTGTATCAAATTTTAATTCAAACATGCCAAATATATACTGTCAGTTTTATAAAAAAACGTCACTTCATAATCTTTAGCCTTCAAATACTGTACTAGATAAGACTCAATAGTTACTTTTTTGGAGTAACTTTATTTTAATACAACACGTAGTCTCGTAAAGTTTTTTTTATTTATAACCCATTGAAATAAAACAAATACTAAATGTTAAGTTAAGCTTATCACAATATATTAATGAAAACCGCATCCAAATCGGTTAAGTCATTTCTGAGATTAGCGCACACAAATGAACAGACAAACAGACAAGAATTCTAAAACTCATTGTTTTGGGTTTTTGTACGAGTTTATAATTTACGAGTATTAACATAGAGACCCCCCAATAATAGTTATTTTCAAATATCTTCCGTGTACAGACAGCGATTTTACTTTTATGTTAAGTATAGAAAATGTCGGTCATGAAAGAAAAATAGGTATAAAAACATCGAAGTCCCAGAAAAAGAGAAAATATTGTTGGATATATTTGACAGCGAAGCGAAAGGGTTAACTGGATTTATTTACTATGCAGCTATAAATTGTTTGTGTGAAAAATTGCATAGCGTGCGTTGAAAAATATTTTTAGAATTGTTTTAATATATGTAAATATTTATAGCAAGAGGTTGGTGACGTGAGATATGAGGGGAAGATTGTAGACGGCGCTCTTATTAAAAACTACAGATAAGTTTCTTAGCCGGGTAACTCTTTAGAAATTACGTCACGTCCCTAGTTACAGTTTAAAGTTTAGTATATTTTTCTCAGAAAGAAGATATTTTCCCACAGTAAAAAGTATCCTATATGTTGATCCGGATAACCAGCTATTATCATACCAAATTTCATCAAAATCTGTCCGGTGGTTTTCTTGTGATGCGTTCCCAGACAGACAGACAAAAGTTCTAAAAACTTTTTTTTCCAAAAAATATTTCATGTACAGATTCGACTCAGAATTTTATTATAATATGTATACTTATATAGAAATAGGCAAAGACAAAACAGTTCAATACCTTTTTCTCCTCTGTATAATGATTCTCTTTTTCTTTGGTTAGTTTAGTAGCTATTGACAAGTTTTAGTGTTAACTGTAAAAAAATTCTATTCATAGATATTTACCTCCAATTTTCAATAATAATTATGGTTGATTTTTGAGTGCTGGTGGTACACTAGTTAAAAAAATATACTAAATATTAAGTATAGTGTATAATGAAGTACTTACATGCATTTTTTTATATTTAACACAACATTCACGCCGTTATTATTCTATTATAAGTGATATATAAACAATACGGTGCAAACGATCCCAAAGAACATGGCGACCAATGAAAACGTTTTAGGTACCTTTTGAATGAACAGAATCCGACCTCTCAGTAGGTCTTTAAAACGTCTTTGCTATTCTATTTCTGCGTTTTAACACGACAAAATGTAAATTAGCAACGTTGTAAATGTATAGATGGATATCTCTTTATAGTAAATAGGTAATATCTTCAGTCCCTTTTTTCTGTTTGTCAATCAATTTTTCCTTTTTTTGTTAGTAGCTAATTGACCAGCTAAACCAACCTAGTAGTAATTCAGATTAATATTTTTTTTTATCTATAAGCTATAGTGTTGCTTAGTATTTAAATTTTGAATAATAGCAATCTAAATTAATATTTTATTTTAATTTTCTTTATGGTTACACATATTATAATAATAGCAACACTAAATAATATAATTAATTAAGTTTTAAAAAAATTGTAATATTAGTAATAATAACAGCTAAAATTAAATAAATAATATTGCCATATTTAATTATGATACCTATTAAAAAAATTGAAAATATTTAGCATTAAAATCAACAACTATTTTAAAGTACTTTGATGCCTTTTTTTGATTCATTTTGTAATTTTGTGGGTACTTACTCTAACAAGTACAAACATAATGCCTTTTAGACGTCTAAAACCTTAGTCTCTCCCGTGACCATGATTGCTTGTAAAGCATTCGAAACGTCGGGAACCAAAAATCATAATAAATTCGCGAAATAAAATATGTAAACCCCCCCCCCCTCCACCCCCTACACCCCTTCCCCTACTATTCATACACATACACGCTCGTTCACACATACAAACAGATAATTTGAATTTCTCGCAAACATATTTTTAATCTATGTTGTTTTATTACAGTTAGACATCGAATGTGATATCTAGTTGGTCACTATTAAAATATACCTTAAAAATATTTCTATATAAACCTTTACACTAATATCTAATATGGAAACAACAAATCAAGAAACAGAGACTGATTTGGAGATTTCTAAGAAAATGGAGGATGAACATCTACGACTTCAAAGACAAGTATAAAAATTAAGTTTTTAAGTTTTCTTGCCAGTATCATTCATCTCAGAGTTCTAAAAGGTGATACTCAATTTGGGTATACGAGTATGTTAGATGATATTTTCACTAATTGTGAAGTGTTTTCATAATTTTAATAAAAGAAAAGTTATACCTTAATAGGGTCATCCGTATAAATTGTAAGAACAAAATTCTTCTATGGGTGAAATAAATATCACTACAAAAACCCAAACAGCATCGAACAAATTGCTGTCTTTCTGTGCCTGATAATTTTCTGAATAAATAAAACTAATTTAAACTTAAAGACGGAGAAGAATATTCACTAGTGTATAGAGAATTAATAATGTTGAAAACGTATTTTTAGACAATACACTAAGAACAGATTAAAGAAGTAACGGTTCTTGCATTAAAGTAAATTACACACACCCAAATTCTGTTCTGTTTGGGTGAGCATAGTAACTCCATGGTTTAGGCTGGGCGTTATTTGTCAGTCAGTCAGCCCGTCTGACAGTCAGTCTATCAGTCAGTCAGTCAGCCCGTCTGTCAGTCAGTCTATCAGTCAGTCAATCATTCAGCCAGTTAGTCAGTCTATCAGTCAGTTAGCTTAAAGTTTTAAGAAACAGTATTTTATCTCAGATCCGCATGATACAAATGGACAGACTTCATCGCACTATGGGTGTGCATCCACAGTTCCGACAACAAGATCACCTACTTAGAACTCTCAAAAAAGAGTATCTTAATCTTCACAAAGATTTAAAGGTAATAAATTAATTTCATTGGAGATACTTTGACAAATATATTATGTAGAAGATATACTTATTGTAAAAAAGTGGAAAGGTCACATAGTTATTAGGTTATGTTCTCACACTTTCGAGCCATGGTTACTGAAAACAAAAAACTCCCTTATTTTATACTAGCATTGCCCGTGGCTCCGCCCGCGTTCAGATGACCAAAAACCAAATTATTAGGTTTTACATATTAGTATACTCTTACATTGCAGTTTTTGCATTTTTTCTCAGAAATGAGATATTTTCCCGCGGTAAAAAGTATCCTATATGTTGACCCGGATATCCAGCTATCATCATACCAAATTTCATCAAAATCTGTCAAGTGGTTTTCTCGTGATGCGGTAACAGACAGACAGACATACAGACAGACAAAAATTCTAAAAACTATAGATTCGGACTCTGTATCGATAATAATGTCTATTTCAATAAGATTTTCCAAAAAATATTTAATGTACAGATTCGACTTTGTTACTATTTTATTATAGGTATAGATTTGTATTTATTTTAACTTTATGTGAACTGCGATTTGAGATTTTTGGACTTGAGCTCTCGTCCTATCTTTCTTTTTTCGTGGGAGGCATCAAAAAAATAATGAGAAGGACGAGTGAGTACATATAAGAGATGGAGGTAGGTAGAAATAAAATTAAACTTCTCTAAAGAAAGTGTGATGTTGCCAATAAAATAAAGGTTAGTTAACCTTAGTAATAACACGTATATAAAAAAATGAAGCTACGAACTATAATTATTATTATAAATTATATTGACCGTATATTCGCTTTTTGTTTTCTAAATATTTACTTTCAAAGATTTTTTGCAATCCAATGAACAATCCATCCGTATTATACAGGGCCATTTTTAATTTACTGAAAACCTTTTGGGAATATACTATTTAAATCATAACAACATCTGTAACAAGAAAAAATAATATTTCTTAAATTTTTATTTTCATACAAAAATAAAAATATTTTTTTGCACCTTCTAAACGGTAAAGTTCTAGCATCTGGCCAAGTTTAAATAAGTAAGGGCCACTTCCTACACCCCTCCACCCCTCCCCCTCCACCGGTCACGCGCTTTCTTTTGCTGATGCTGGACTATTACCGTTTAGAAGGTGCAATAAAAACATTTTTGTTTTGTTAAATTTAAGATATATTATTTTTTTCTAACAGATGTTGTTATTATGTTGTAAATAGTGTATACCCAAAAGGTTTTCAGTAAATTAAAAATGACCCTGTATACGTAGATGCATACATATACATAAACGTATAAAAGTTACTAAAAATATATATATAAATACTATACAAAATTTCTACATAAGTCATTACTGTACAAAAGTATAAAAATAAAAATTCCTTATATCCTTTAGATAGCTAGATCGGGAGCTCATAAGAAGAACGACAGACATATGAGAGCTGGCTTAAAACGAGCTTTACTGTTGCGTACGAATACTGATCAAGAATGCGAAGGTACAAAATCTATTATGTTTAATTATAGTGATACACTGTGACTTGGTGCGCCATGAGTTTAATATTCATGCCACATGAAGCATAGGAGATGCATGGTAAGAGTAATTTGATACAATATCTGTCTCCTATTCTCTTTGTAACAATTAACAAATAATAATATCGAATTGCCTAATTTTATCAACTGTTTGCTAAATATATATAGCTTGAGTAAAAAATACTACTTCGTACATTTATTTAGGAAGACAATTTTTGTCTCATGTAAGCCACTGAACTACTGTAGTCAAATAACGAAAAGTGACTCTCACCCTCGCTTCGCTCAGGTTCTCCTCTAGATAAAAATCTATACCACGGGAACCGTACATTTTCCCGGGATATAAAGTATCCTATGTGTTATTCTACTGTATGAGCTATATTATTTAAAGTATCATTAAGTAGTTTTTGCGTGAAAGAGTAACAAATATTCATAGATCTATACATACATAATAAAATAGCTAGTACTCTTGAATCAGTTTTGAAAAAAACTGAACAATATACTTCTAACGTCACAAGCATTGTATCATCCCAATTCTTACTTTTAAATTACGTAGTGGAATATTAAGAAAATCGAGATAATTCCAATGAGCATTATTATAATTGCAATTTACGTTACATGCAATATGAAATATTTTAAATAACACGTTTTAATTTTAAATTAAATGACGGTAAAATTAGTTAAAAAGCTGAAAAATGCAAAATTAGTAGAGTTTATTTAACAAATACTATAAAATACAAATTAGGTTTTGTAGTTGATAAAATGAATATGGTGCAATATATTATTTTATTAATTGTAACCTACAAACATTTGATAGTGGAACGAAACCGTAAGTAAAACTCACTCAACTCGTTAAATTTTTTAAGGAATAAGTCAGTGTAAGTAAAACATCTCAAACGTAAATTTCTTAGATTTACGCGAATATTTGACATTTTAAATAAAACTATCTTTTCTTTCGTCTTTTCTTACTTCTCAAAGGTAGAGACGTCGAAAACCTTATTGTCCGCCGCGATCATGATTGCTGTAAAGCATTCGAAACGTCAGGAACCAAAATTCAAAAATCAAAATAAATCCGCGAGAAAATCCAAAAGGATAGTTTTATTTAAAATCTCAAGGGTAGTTAAAAAAATTGCAAGAAAAAATCTCACCACTAAGCAAAGAATCACTCAATGTTTCAGTTCAAAAGTAATTATGTTATATAAATTTATGTTTTACAGAAGGCATTACTCTAATGGACCAGCTAGATAATTTGTTGAATCGCAAGAACAAACATATGCTTCTGCTGAAGAAAACCGTTAACGCTAACAATGGACAGGTAAGAAAAGAAATTTGTTACGATAAATTGGTTACTTAAACTGTAGTGTTACAGTTTTAAAGAAATAGATGTAAATATATTTTTCAACAGACAGTGGTAGCCCAGTGGTTACTTGGGTACCAAGTGAAGCGGGTTCAAATCCCGGGTCTTGCACTTCTAATAGTTTCATGTGTAAATCCTTTTTAACATAATTACCACTTGATTTACTACGGTGAAGGAAAACGTCGTGCGAAAACCTGCATGAAGAACCTAATAAGTTTTCGATAGACAAGTCCGTAAACCTGTCTTCGTCCAGTGGTTTATGGCTTAATCCCCCTCTTATTGAAGGGATGCCAAAAAACAATATTTTTAAAAATTCAACTCCCTAAAGTTGGCGGTATCTGTCTATGCATGCATACACGTGTATCAATGAAAATGAATGAAGGAATGAAATATAACGTACGTAATTATGTAATAAAATCTTGAAAATCGATTTTAACCTGTATTAGAAGTCGATTTGAAACATCAACATATTCTTTTAACACTTTTTAATCACTATTAAAACATATTATAATCTTTTAGTTTAGGCTCATTTTATCCATTTTGAATCCCATAACTTAGAGATTATTCATCTCTTAAGTTTTTGAGCTATTAGTCCTATTTTCGTTTAATTTTAAAAGAATTCATAAAATAGGATAAATTTGCAGTTTTTAAAACAGCTAATGTGTTATAAACAACATTTTAATAGCTTGAAGAACGCCGCAGTTTCAGTGAAAATAGATTAGCGTCCGCTGAAAACAAACTAGAAGCGGCGCAGCGAAGGTTCAACGTGTTGCAATGCGAGAATAAGAAGATCAGAGAAGAAATTGAGCATATGCTTAATGACAGGTTTGTGTTTTTTGATGTACTCAGGCCTATTTTACTGTCCCA
Organism: Brenthis daphne; assembly: GCA_947093115.1. Lineage (NCBI taxonomy): Eukaryota > Metazoa > Arthropoda > Insecta > Lepidoptera > Nymphalidae > Brenthis > Brenthis daphne. The sequence goes on from OX352474.1 coordinate 22,732,081, forward strand.
CTACTGGGGGTGGGTCTCCCTTCAATTCGAGGGGGATCAGGCCATAGTCCACCACGCTGGCCAAGTGCGGGGCGGGGCTCTCACACATACAGGTTTCCTCGCGATAATTATTATGAATGCTGTGTACACTTGTAATTAATATGCACTTCTGTTTCTTTTTTAATTTAATTATTGTATTGAATTGTTTTAACATGTGTATTGTAAATGTGCTTAATAATAAATAAAAAAATATACAATATATAATAGAAGGTCTTAAGTGAAATACGTTCACACAAACATACACAAAAATTTATCTAATCATCAACAGGGCTCTATTCAACCTCTCATGGACCAAAATGCAAAACGCTCTGAATAAAGGCAAGAAATTCTTAACTGATTTATTCGAATCGTCAACACTTGCTTACGACCAGAGAGATGAATGGTGCACGAAACTGAAGTCCATGCAAGAAAAGGGGAGGATGGACCAGATGGTACAAATTCAGGTAAAGGTTTGCTGCCGTATATTTTTGAAGTCAAAGTTTTTTAGAATCGTTGTGATTTGAAACTCGATGAAACGGAAATGCGACACTAAAAAGAGACAAACATATAAATATGTAGGATTAAGCCGGCGAGAGAATGAGGTAGAATACATTGCCCTGTTGCCATGGTAACCGTTGTTGTTGTCTGACAAATGTATAACATTATATTCTTTCCATATATAATATTCTATAAATATATGTTCGTAAAATGCTTAATATGCCTTATTTAGTTATTAATTTGTTTAATTTAATTGAGATATTTGCCAAAGAAGTTTTACTTCAACCGCGCATAAAGGTTACTCGCACCCATTTTTTTCCAATAGGCAATGACAAGGCAGTTCAGTACCTATTTTTACTCAGAGAGATTCTTCTTTTTTTGTTGAGTAGTTTTCGACGAGCTTTTTTGAGAATATCAACCACTTACTAGTAATAATAATATGCTCAATTGTCCCCAAAGCATGCGTACTTAAGATAATAGATACACAAAAACTATAAATACTGTATAAATACTTAACAATAACCATAACAACTAATACAAAAGATATTTAATAATTAACTTTGGCCTTTGTATGTATGTATGTATCATGTGAATCCTACGAATGGAATCCTAACATAAAAGCCCCCTCAAACACCCGAAAACACTATTCAGTATTAGGATACGTCAGACTCGTAGTGAGAATCATTGAGGTCCTAGAAGGATCATAGATCATGACTAAAGAAATACTCCCAAAAAAGGACCGCGGAGGGGAAATGTGGTAGCACCTCTTCACTGAAGTGATTATCTTCTATTAATTCCATCGATATCTTCAACGAAAAAAATCTATTACCGACCAGAACCTCAAGCTCAAGAAACCTTAGTATGATCACATCACATTCAGTGATGAGAAATCATATATATATATATATATATATATATATATATATATATATATATATATATATATATATATATATATATATATATAGTTTTAATCCTATTATATAGAACTAACTTACCTTTCAGTACAAAATCCTATCAACATCGTTTCAACGCTAACCATTTTCTCCAGTCATTCAGACAGATGTCACCTACGCTACATATCCAGTGAATTTTATTACGTTGCTTCCACTCTAATTCCTCGATCGATCACTCCGTAATGCCCTACTTTAATGCCATCTTACTGAAAACTAGAACTAAACTATAATAATACTACATATAAATGACCCATATTTGTACGCAGAATATTTTCAAACTGTATAAATTGATCTTCTCTTATGTTCCTTCCTGTGTTGCTAATTCCTAATGAATTATTAATATCTACATATAAATCTGTCTATATCCAAAATAACTATGTTTTTACAAGTGCATACTATTTATATGATACCATGACCTAAACAAACCTTTTTAAAAAATTTTGCCTGTCTGTCTTTCTGCTTGTCCGGGGTAATCTTTGGACCGGCTTAACCGACTTTGATGTGACTTTCACTGGAAGATAGAGTAGTTTGTAGGGCTATGTTTTATTTTGGAAATATTTCGGATATCAGTCTGAAAATTGAAAACCCTTAAAAATACGCAAAATTCCAATTTAAGATTTCTCGAAAAAGTCCGCGATAGCAGGTGTGTATCTCCTAAGTTACACTCACAATATCTATTCTTATCTCTTGAAAACGTATCTAGAGACACACCCCAGTGAAGCGAGAGTAAGTCGCTTGTTTCTATATATAAAAACAAAATACTTAGAAAGAAATCAGTACAATAAAATAAATAAAAACAAAGTACGCGTGCGGCCAATAACTAATAATATTATAAAAAGCTAAAATACCTGGAAAATAATTTAAATTGTTTACATAATACTTTCTTAGATTTACGAGAATATTTGACATTTTAAATAAAACTATATTTTCAGATTTTTTCGCGAATTTATTTTAATTTTTGGTTCCCGACGTTTCGAATGCTTTACAGCAATCATGGTCACGGGAGGTTTAAGATGTCTCAAAAGCATACATAACACTAGCAACTTTATATATATATATATATATATATATATATATATATATATATATACATATACATACATATATATACATATATATATATATATATATATATATATATATAGAGCTTACTGCACTTAAAATGTATCATATATATTATGATACAATTATTTTATTACTAAGGACAGGTGGATCTATCTTTATTTGAGATCTATTCTAACCAATTCATGGATGTATTATAGCGGAAGATTGAAAATATGATTTTTGTGTTAAAACATTACTTATTATTTACTTACGATTGCGTTTGAAATCATTAAATACTAGTGACTCACCCTAGCTTCGCTCGGATCCGTCCCTAGGTACGTTTTCATTTTTTTGAGCGGATCCCTAATTCTTTTTCTTAAATAAAAGTAGCTTATGTATATATATCATGATCTTATTAAATAAAACTATCTTTTCGGATTATTTCGCGGATTTATTTTGATTTTTGGTTCCCGACGTTTCGAATGCTTTACAGCATCCATGGTCACGGGAGAGACTGAGGTGTTACATGTCTTAAAGATATAGTTGTTACAGACAGCCTACCCACAATTAACAAAATGAAAATTGCACCAATTACATTACAATATTTTTAACTTTAACCATTTTTATAATTTTAATTATAATTGAATATGGAAAATTATTTATTTAATTTTTGCTATTATTTTTATAATTATTACAATTTTAAAAATATTAATTAGTAATCTATATTTAGTGTTGCCATTATTATATTTATAACCATAAATAAAAATATAAAAATATAGTATTAATTATTAAAGCCATATAATTGTTCTATGTGTAATTTAAAAAAGTTAAAATTAATTACGGATAATCATTTTAATTTAGTTTGCTATTATTTAAAAACAACTTACTAAGCAACACTATTAATATATACTTTTACAAATGAAAAATATTAATTAGCCGAAAGAAGACCCATACTGATAGGTACTTGAATGGTGAATCTCACCACCACCCTTCACAGTTAGCTACCGTGGGAAAATCTTTGTTTCAGAGGGCACGCGGGATCTGTGACGAGCAACACCTGGCCGGAGAGCTGCAACATGTCAAGCAAGTTCTGCGAGACAACAAGCTGCAAGTGCCGCGCCTACGTCACAGGGACCGAGTGAAACCAGCCACAGTCGAGCGCGTCCCTGCAGTCCTACCTTACATGAGAGGCGTCACTGACAAGATTGGCTACATTCTAAAGCGAGCTTCAATTAAAACTTACTTCAAGCCGCCAAAGAAAATTAGTCAGTTTCTACCACCTGTCAAGTGCCACATCCCTCTACAAGATGCAGGAGTTTACAAGCTTGATTGTGATTGTGGGCTCTCTTACATTGGACAAACAAAGAGATCCATTAGAACCCGGGTCAAAGAACACATAGCTGATGTGAAGCACCGTCGCAATACAACATCTGCTGTCTGCAAACATAGTCAGGACCGACCAAGCCATTATATTCGCTTTGATAGACCTCAAATCCTGGCGAAAGAAAACCGATATCGCCCTAGAATGATTCGAGAAGCCATAGAAATTAAAAAACATCCTAATTTCAATAGGGAAGATGGCTGGGTACTACCATCGTCATGGGATCCTGTTATTAATATAATAAAATCAAATAATAAATATAAACATAACAGACAGACAGATGTAGTAAGTTCATACTGTGTAGATCAAAATGACAGCTTATCAGATTAATATTTTTCATTTTTCATTTGTAAAAGTATATATTAATAGTGTTGCTTAGTAAGTTGTTTTTAAATAATAGCAAACTAAATTAAAATTATTATCCTTAATTAATTTTAACTTTTTAAATTACACATAGAACAATTATATGGCTTAAATAATTAATACTATATTTTATATATTTTTCTTTATGGTTATAAATATAATAATGGCAACACTAAATATAGATTACTAATTAATATTTAAAATTGTAATAATTATAAAAAATAATAGCAAAAATTAAAAAAAATTAAATAAATAATTTTCCATATTCAATTATAATTAAAATTATAAAAATGTTTAAATTTAAAAAATATTGTAATGTAATTAGTGCAATTTTCATTTTGTTAATTGTGGGTAGGCTGTCTGTAACAACTATACATTCAAGACATGTAACACCTCAGTCTCTCCCGTGACCATGGATGCTGTAAAGCATTCGAAACGTCGGGAAACAAAAATCCAAATAAATCCGCGACAAAATCCGAAAAGATAGTTTTATTTATTTAAAATGTCAAATATTCGCGTAAATCTAAGAAAGTATTGATTGGTAGTTTTCATTTACTATACATACCTAATCAAATATTTTCGAAGTCGGTGTGCTTTGGCTAAGTAATTAAAGCCTACCTATTAAATTAAATACATACCTAATCAAATATTTTCGAAATCGGTGCCAGCCCATACAAAGCAAAGCACACCGACTTCGAAAATATTTGATTAGGTATGTATAGTAAATGAAAACTACCAATCAGTTATTTTTTACTTTTTAGTGCTTTTGTTTGAAGTCGGTTTTTATTTTTTTGTTAAAAAGTTTTTATTTTATTTATTTAATAATGTCAAACATTCGCGTAAATCTAAGAAAGTATTATATCATGATCTATGGTATTACTCCCTATAACATCAGCTATCTTTCAGTGAAATTCCCGTCAAAATCAGTCCAGCCGTTTCAGAGATTATTGGGAACAAACAGATAGACAGACACAAATTTTAAAAGATGTGTTTTTCTTATACCGTATATAATTTCATATGCATTTAGTAAAACGCTGTTATTTTGACATTACAAACAGACACTTCAATTTTATTTATCTGTATAGATTTACGTTTTAAATATTATTTCGATTACTAATACTGAACGTTCACAGGAAATGAGAGACTTACAAAAAGCGTTTGATCATGAAATGAAACTCTACAATTTTCTGGCTAAAAAAGGAGTTATAAGAATAAATAAGAAGCAGGAAGAAAGAGAAGAAAAACAGAATCGAATAAAAGAACAAAATATAAAGGATGAATATGAAGCACATTCTAAAATCTTAGATGATATTAACGTAAGTAAACTAAAAAAATATTTTAAACTACTATAAAAACTAAATTCTAGCTACTTTTATCATAAAGATTGCTATCATACATCATTGAAATTAATATTTAGAATACTTTATATCCTGTAAATTTACGTACTTTCTTACTAGGTTAAAATACAAAGATCGTGTTGAAAAAATTATATTGAAAAAAGTGTTTTTACATTAATGGGTTTTCACGCATATTTAGCTAAAATATCCCATAAGTATAGAAGAAAGTTAAAGCTTACTGCGAGTTAAAGTGACAAAATATTGTCAAAACTACTTCTTTTTCACCGTCATATAGATTTCCTTAAAATAAATATCTAGCTATCGACAACGCCATCTACTGGGTTCATCTAAGAACCATTCAGATGATCCTATTAGTACATAATTTTTTTATCAAAATCCGTCAATAGGTTTAGGAGAAATGGTAGAGCGTAATAATAATCTAATTTAATCAAAACAAGTAAAGTCGAAAGGATTTTGTAGGCATTTCATAATGTTATTTGTTTTGAGCCTATACAGAGTGTTTTATTTAAATCACGCCGTATGTTGGGAACGTGGAATATTGATAAGTCAAATATTTGCGGGTAAAGTTAACGCTGACGCGCGATTTGGTTGTTTTCGGAAGATTTCAGCGGTTTTTGATTTGAATTTCTCTATATCTATATCTGAAAATAAAATAAACTAGTCACTTACCCTCGCCTCGCTCGCTTTTTGTATCAAGCCGCAAAGTCTACGTAGGTACGTCCCTAACAAAATCGTCTTTTCTTTATCTATACTAATATTATAAAGAGGTAAAGTTTGTGAGTTTGTGACGTTGCTATGACGGGGTAATCTCTGGATCTACAGAACCGATTTAGATGAAATTTGGTAAGAAGATAGTTTGTAATCCTGGGAAGGACATAAGATACTTTTTATCCAGGAAATCAACCTTTAAGAGGGTGAAAATGGGGATGAAAGTTTGTATAAGGAATCAAGCTAGGGACGAACCCGAGCGGGGGTGAGTCGCTAGTATATAATATGTATGTATTCATTTTTTGACAAACCATTACCGCCATCTTTTGGCAACTTTTATTACTAACAGTCTATGTAGGTCACAATCTACATCACATTTTTTTTTCATTTACGATCGAAGAGTGCCATAATCTCCTATTTATCTCATAACTGCTAGTATTTTCTACGGTATACATATAATATTTAAGATACACACCAAAGCAAGCAAAAATCAGATCTCTCTAACTAATATGATATTATAACCTAAAATAACAAAATACTAATTTCTAGGACTACACGAAGAAGTACGACGTAAACAAAATAATTGAAACATTCAAGAAATTTGAACAAGAAAACTTTTCTCTGTACATACTACTAACGGACTTTTGTGCCGAAAACGAACTTCTGAGACGAAAGCTCAAGCAGATACAGCAAGAAATTGGTAAAGAAATAACTTTTAACATAAAACTTGAACTATAATTTGTATTTAATTTACATATTATTTCGGACGCGTCTGTCTGTCTGTTTGTCTGAATGCAATAAACACAGAAACTACCGAACGGATTTTCATACGGTTTTCATAGATAGACGGAGTGATTCATGACAAAGGCCTAAGCGTATAATTTATTAAGGTTTTATGTAAATAGACTGAAATATGACGATGATTATTGAAGCCGCGTGAATAGCGTGCGCCGCGTAAACAAATAGTTATATGAAAACATTGTATTATGGAATTATTCTTTAAAAAAAATAACGGATTTTAACATTAAATTTTTCAACATAATATTGAATGTACAGATTCGACTCAGTTAGAATTTTACTATAATATGTAGGTATAGATAAAGGTACCTAGAGACGCACCCGAGTGAAGCGAGGTTCAGTCGCTAGTATAGGTTATATACATATAGTTTCAAATCGAGTGTTAATATGACGTAAACTGTAATTCATTATGTAAAGAATTAATAATGCAAGCCACGTAATTGCCTAATAACGCTTAATTACTTATTCACTATATCTTAAACGCACATTAGTATGAAGATGGTGGGAATTAGAAATCGACATCACATTTCCTAAGATCCTACCACATATCGTCATTCTGGAATTAAATATACTTGCTTTTGGCTGCGACTTCGATTGCGTAGTTAATTTAAGTATAATTTCCTGGTTAAAAAGATAGTTATATTTATAACTTTTAAACATTATTAATAAAAACGACTTCACTCGAATACGTTTCTACGTTCCTAACAGCAGTCTAAGTGTTACTCCAGGTCATAGTCTACATATCTCCCCCTTCATGTATACGTTCACCTTGTCGTGATGGGAGGGAGGTGGCTCATTAGCGTCCAGCCAGGCTTAGAGCCAAGAGTTAAACTGGGAAGTGGCCCACTTCTGTGGGTGGTATACCATGGGAGCAACCCCTTGGTTGTTGTGGACTACTTCAACACTTTGGTTGAGTGCATAAGCGATCTTGCAACACCCCGTTGGCTTTTAGTGTGTAGTACTTACTGGTTTTTGTAACCGGCTACTCCCACATAACCACTTGTATGTATGTATGTGAAAATGTATTTCCTAGCGTTAAAAAAAAGGTTATAGTCCACTTGTGAACTACATGCAAATCTGTTTAAGCATAAAAAAGTAACAAACATACACATAAATATAAACTTTGCAATAACAATACTACTCTATTTCTAAGAATGTTCTTATAATTAAAAAAAATACTAAAAAGAGATCTAAATCACTCAAGATATAACGTGATGTCATCATAAGATATTCGCAAAAAAGTCATCGTAATAATCTTTATTTGAAGCTGGTTAAAAATAAATATTTTCTCTTCATAAGAAGTTAATAATTTTATTTACCGTAGGCAGTTTCCGTTTTCACATCACGTACGAGTATTTACCATAATTAAAATTTAAATATGACACAATTGTTTAAGTGGATCGAAGAGATTGGAACGAGATGATGGAAGAAAAACGTCAAAATAATCTTTTAGAACTTAATAGGAAGTTAAAGAAGCAAAAGATGATTACAGAAGAAAAAAGAACAACGTTGGCTGAAAGAGTAAACCTTTTGCATGAGATGATGGAAAAAGTTAATGAAATTTTTAAGTGAGTATAAATATTTTTATTTTTTTCGAACTTATTAAAGTCCATGGACTTTTGTTGTGTTTCTATTTTAAATATCAGAAGTGTAAAAAATATTATATAGTTTAAAGAAAAATATTGTAAGTTTTACATTAACTATTTTTGCAAAGCGTTAACAACTATTCGTAACTAATATTTTAAATCGCTGTTAATTTAATTCTATTCGTTAGGAACCATAATAATGTGGAGCCACAGCACGAATATATGTATTCATATACTTTCAAAAAAGTATATAAATCGGTTCAAAAATCTTAGATATTCGATATACGAAAAAACCGACTGAATATAAAATATACAACCTCTAAACTCCCGACTACCTAAACTGTCAAAGTCCCGTCAAAATTGGTCCAGCCATTTCGTAGATTAGCCGGACCAAACATACAGACATACAAAAAAAATGAAATTGTTGTTTTCCTATAAGAACCTTTTATACTTTTACACCCACAAACACATACATACACACACACACACACACATACATACATACACACACACACACACACATACAAACACGCTCGCGCGCGCGCGCACTCACACGCACACACACACACCCGCGCGCACACGCACACGCACACGCACACGCACGAATGTAAACTATGAACCAATTTAAATACATATTTGATTGTTAAAACTATTTATATACTAATTTTATCGTCCTAATAAATACTACCCATATTAAATGATACGTTAATGCTACACATCATAATTTTACAATAAAATATCAACCCTAAAAAGCAATTTCCTATCGTCTATCTAAACTATTACGCTAACCCACAAAGCGTTGGTCGTACAATAACAGGTGGTCAACCTTCCAGCCGTTTTCATTTATCAATCTGTCAAAAATACACAATCTCATTAACTCTGTAATCTATCATTGCACGCGGCGGAAGTGACGTCACTTGCGGATATTAATTAATGTCGACGTGTCGATAAAATCAGCACATATTGTTTGCCATATAAATGATATAGTATAGAAAATAAGATACAGTAGTAATAATAAATAAATGAAAATGTTGGGACATTAACACACAGCACCATCTAGTTCCATGGTAAGCTACGAGGCTTGTGTTATGGATACCAGATAGTTGATACACTGCATATGTATATATAACTTCAAATACATACATATTATAAATATCACCCATGGCTGTAGTACAAACATTCGTACTCATTACACAAATGAATGCCCCCAGCGGGACCTCAACCCGCGACCGCTGGCACAGCAAGTACAAATACAAACTGAGCTAAACGTGTCGACAAAGAATAAAAAATAAGTTATAGTATAACTATGCAAGTATAGTGATTTTAGAGTTCCGTATAACGAAAAGTCAGTTGCTTCCTATAGACTAGCTTGAATCTGTCGGGCTGCCTGTCCATCTGAAAACAGATTTTTTTCTAATGGTCAATACAGAAAAAATAGAAAAAAGTATTATAACCCCAAAATATTATACACCCAATTATGGGTGTAGAGCATATAAATAAATCATAATAAAAATGCGTCAATGTAGAAAAATTAAATTAACAGATCTCGTTATAGATACTTATTTAAAAAGCCACTTGAAGTTACAAAATGGTGAAATGTGTGATCTCTACTCTTACCAAGAGTTGATGAAATAAATTTTATCATGATCTTTGTATGTCTAAGTTCGACGTACAACAGTATGCTCTCAAAAACTAACACCACCTTCAAAATCAGCTTAAAAATAATACTGATTCCTTTAAAAATGTGTATATTAGTAAGTAAAGCACTCGTAAGTTATTAGTGAGTAGAGCACAAACTAATAACTTTGTACAAGAGTTTCGTGTACATGGTAATATGTGAAATTAAAATGTTGACTCTTTTGCTCATACTAGCGACTCGAACTCGCTTCGCTCGGGTTCGATCCTAGGTACATTTTAACGGTTAGTATGGAATAGATAGACTATTTATTATATGATATATAGCCTCAGACCAATAAAAAAGTATAGACGGAGCCGTTGTAAACAAACGCGACGAAATAAGTGAGGCAAAGTTTTGGCTTTGTGTGCGTAACTCGGTGTAAGATAACGTAGTTTTGCGCATGTGTGCTAGAGAAAAATGTTGCAAGCGTTGTACTTACGACTCCCAAGTGCGAGAGATATACTTTGGTGAAAAGTTTTATTACAGGTAGTATTGTTTTTTATTTGCCTTGGTTACATGAAATGAAAGGTAAATTAGTTTAATGAGTTATTTATTCTTATATAAAAATAATTAATAATTTAACAATCGGTACACACAAAACTTACATATATTAGAATAATTATAACTAATTTGACGCGTTTTTCTTTTCAAGGCCTGTAACCTTCTGATTAAGTGTTTTGATTTTGCGTGCATGAATTTGATAACGTAATTTATACTTTCTAGCTTGTTGTCTGAGTTCTTTTGTTTTGGTAGTGTCAAATATTGATTCTAGTTCGGAATCAGGGTTTTGACTTTTAATAATATACCTAATATACCCGAAAACTAAAGTACAATAATAAGATTTAAAAAAAATAAGTTGTGACGTGTACAAAAATCACAACTTCCCTTACTTTTGGAAAAACATAGTGTTCTTAACTTGCAACATTGACACAATTGCGTCTAGAATTCGTGTTCGGAGAATTATGTAAAATATTTTTGCGATTTTGTTTAAATTATACAGAAAATCAGTTACTTACTTTATAAAGTTAAAGTTATCCCAGAAGACTTTTATCGAAAACATACATTGTTTTTGCAGCAGTTTATGACACAGGACGGCTTAATTTCGCAATTATTATTTTACCAAAAGCACGTCACGCGCTCTCACTCGCTCGCGGCCGACTACCGAGCGGTCGTCTTCATATGGCTGAATCGTCTTCATATTACTTGCCTCACTTTTTGTGCGCAATGCTCTGACTATACTTTTTTATTGGTCTGAGTATATAGCCTATAGCCTTCGTGAATAAACGGGTTATCTAATGCAAAAAACATTTTTCAAATCGGATTAGTGGTTCCTATGATTAGCACGTTCAAACAAACAAACAAACAAACAAACAAACAAACAAACAAACAAACAAACAAACTCTGCTTCTTTATAATATTATAGATAGATGTGGGATAGCTATAATGTTGTATTAAACACCGTTACCCGATTTTTAAAAAAGCAACTGTTCAGTTTCTCTCCGGCTCTTCTCAGCAGAACTGCCTTCTAGCCGGTGGTAGCTTCCTCACGGATCGTCTACAGTACTACACTGATTATTTTTAAATTTTATTTGACGATTCAAAAGTGTATATTTAAATGAACAAAGTTAATTCTTTCAAGTTTTGTTAACATTTTTCATTTTCAATTTCTTCCTTAAAACAAAGAAATGTCTGCTCTCAAACCATTGAAACAAAAATCATTTAAAATCAAGAAAGCAAAAACAAAAGATACTCTCGACAGTTGAAAAACCTCATTTATTTAAAATTGGTAAAAAGGAGTTAACCGACTTCAAAAAAGACAGAAACACTAAATTGTTCTTCACAATCCTATACAAAACATGGGTCTTACACAGACAAAGCCGCGGACATAAGCAATTATATAAGATTGAAAAAGTTTCCATCCTTAATCTAAGTATATGAAGTTAGAGCGCAATCGATATCGCTGAGAGCGCTAAGCAGGGTCTCATATTACTTTGCACGTGCTTAACTCATTTTGAAACTACTTTGCTAAAGTATTAATAGTAATTATGGATTGGAAGAATGGAGGTGAGAACTTAGACTGGGTCGTAGGTTTTACGTTTTTTAAATCGAAATATCAATTTTAATGTACAAAAGATATTTATAATTTTATCTTGCATAACGAAGTCTTTTAATTTAATCATGCTCGGACAAGAATAATCAAAATGATTTAAGGAAGGGCTTTGTATCAACAAACTTTATTTTTTCCATTAGTGGTATACAAAAAGATCTGAGATCCTGGCTTTAATTCCGGATCGGGCAATATTTTTTTTTACTAATAAATCCATGCCTCATAGTATAAGGCCGTAAAATATCGTAATGCTTTAGATTATGAAAAGTGCTCAATTTTTTATACTTTGCATAAATATTGGAACATGAGAGATTATTTTTATGTTTTATAAATTACTTTTTCAAATAAGTTATATACACAGACCGATCATGTCGATAACAAAAAGAGATGCGATCACAAAAATATATCATGTAATCACTACATAGTATAAAACAAAGTCGCTTCCCGCTGTCTGTCTGTCCCTACGTAAGCTTACATCTTTAAAACTACGCAACGGATTTTAATGCGGTTTTTTTAATAGATAAAGTGATTCAAGAGGATGGTTTATATATATATATATATATATATATATATATATATATATATATATATGTATGTATGTATAATACATGCATATTACAGTACAGAAAAACCGAGAAATTCAAAGATTTGTATTTCATACTAACCGTTAAAACGTACATAGTGATTATATAAAAATATTTTGGTATAGCAAATTGTTGAAAAAAAATCATATAGTGTAACTGGCACCAACTAAAAAGCACTAAATAAAAAAAATACAAAAAACTAACTGCGTCAAAAATGTACATGTTCTATACTTGCTGCGATTCTTGCTAAGTTTTGCTCATTTCTAATAGTCCGGTCAAAATAGACATTTCATTTCAACTTTTAGAATCGCGATATCTTAGGAATGGTGATTGTTAGGAAGAAAAGTATAATCACCATTTTTGTAGATAATTTTATGATCTACAATTTTTGTCTGGGCTAATTTTTAAAAAACTTACCGTTTTCGAATAAAAATTAAAAAAAACGAACATTTTGACCTTTATTAACCTTTAATAACTTTTTTAGCACACATGGGATCGATGGAGACTTTTGGCACTTTATTTCTACTGGTATACCCAAGGCCTCTACCAAAATTCAGCTCTATCGGAGTTGTTGTTGACTATAATTATTATAAGTTGACGTTATACTTTCTTAGATTCACGCGAATATTTAACATCTATACATATAATTTTATTAGTTTTTTTTTTGAGTCGAATCTGTACATCAAATATTTTTTGATTACATATTGAAAAATCTCACAGATTAAAAAATCTTATTGAAATAGTCATAATTATCGATACAGAAGCCGAATTATAGCTTTCAGAATTTTTGTCGGTCTGTCTATCTGGGAGAGCATCACGAGACAACCACTGGACATATTTTGATGAAATTTATTATAGCTGCTTATTCGGGTTTTATAGGATACTTTTTACTGCGGGAAAATATCTCATCTCTGAGAAATCTATACTAAACGTGGTAAAAAGTATCCTATATATTGGTCCGGATAGCCAGTTATCACCATACCAAATTTCATCAAAATCCCTCCAGAAGTTTTTCTGTGATGCGGTAACAGACAGACAGACAAAAATTCTAAAAACTATAGATTTCAATAAGATTTTCCAAAAAAATATTTAATGTACAGATTCGGCTTAGTTACAATTTTATTATATGTATAGATTTAAAACTAGGGACTCACCTTCGCTTTCCCATACAAACGTCCCTAGCTGCTTTCCCATACAAACTTTCTTCTCCATTTTTACCCCCTTAAGGGATGATTTCTGGGATAGACAGACAGACAAAAATTCTAAAAACTATTCTAAATCTAAATTCGGCCTCTAGGTATATATATAATTATTCTACGTCCTTCTCAAGGTCTCAAACTATCTTCTTACCAAATTTATCTAAATCGGTTCAGTAGTTTTGGAGCTTATTCGGTACAAACAAATAAACAAACAAACAAACAAACAAACAAACAAACAAACAAACAAACAAACAAACAAACAAACAAACAAACAAACAAACAATCTTTCCTCTTTATAATATTAGTATAGATATAAGTTAACGTTGTTTTTATGTAAAATAAAAGTTATTTACTTCAAAAAATACAAGGCACAGTCAGTCGGTCACTAGTGTAGCATATAGAGATACCCAGAACAAAGACCGTCCTAATCTATATAGTATAATCACACGACAATGTTACACTATCGAATATGATCGTAATTACGTTTAAATTGAATTGATATAACAAGAATGGACTTCTAGTGCAGTGGCAATAAGATCTAACTCAGTTATTTTATATTCGAAAATAATAGTTTTTTATATAATCCTTACTCTTAAACTAAAAATAATTTCATATGTAAAACATTTACCCTTAAAAAAACTTGATTGTACAAAAAAATTATCAACCTCGCCAATATGGAATAAGCGTGATTTTTTTTTTTATTTTTTTTTTTTACGTTTGTTTGGCGTGCGTCTCAACAACTTAGATTTTTCCACCTGTATTTGCACATTTTAATAATTATTTTCGTAATCAAAAAGAAATTACATTAAAAAAATATGAATAGGTTTAATTCAAAATCATTAAAGATTATTAAAAAAAATCACCTTTATTTAAATCACACGCATCATATTCCTTATTAGCGATTCACCCTCGCTTCGCTCGCATTCGTCCCTAGCTTGCTCCCCAAATTCAAAGTTTTCATCCCCATATTCACCCCCTTAAGGGATGATTTCCAGGATAAAAAATATCCTTCCCAGAGTCTCAAACTATCTTCTTATTAAATTTCATCTAAATCGGTTCTGTAGATCCAGAGATTACCCCTACAATGTCACAAACTCACAAACTTTTCCTCTTTATACTATTAGCAAAGATTGTGAACTGATTGTAATGATTCCTCGAGTTTGATCATTACATATTACGTATTAAAATTGATTTTGTGTATGTTCAGACTAATCTCAGAAATTACTGTATGGATTTTCATACGACTTTTTCCAATAGAATAAGGAATATTCGACGACACGTTTGGCTCAGTTTGTAGTGACCCTACTAACTTACTTACTGCACCAGCGTTCGCGGGTTCCAGTCCCGCTGGGGGTATTCATTTGTGTGATGAGCACGAATGTTTGTACTCCAGTCATGGGTGTTTATATTTACCTATAATATGTTTGTATTTAAAGTTATATATGTGTAGTGTATCAACTATCTGGTATCCATACACACACAAGCCTCGTAGCTTACCATGGAACTAGATGGTGATGTGTGTAAATGTCCCAATATATAAAAAAATACACATCGAGTAACGTACTGCGTGCATGTTGAAGCTCATCGAAGACCCGCGCAGAGTTTACACGAACTTTTATAACCAACACTTTTCAACACTTATACTCGTCTGATACTTGTGATGACGTCACACGAAGTGTTCTTAGTAAATAATAACTCCACTTTTTAAGAAATCGGTTAAAAGTGTCGAGAAGGCAAAAATATTTCTTTACGCTAGCTCTCATTCCCAATATGTCGGGTACAACGTGCGACAAGGGACTTCGTTCAAAATATTCGCGTCTACGATTCTCTTTAATTTTATTCGGCTAGAACACGTAAAAAAACACTTGCTATTTATGTCTATGGATGCTAATCCGTAAAAGGCTTTGAGAATAAAAACACAAAATATTTGTTTACAGATTGTTAAATTGTTCTTCGGAACCCTTTTTAAATCTTCTTGGAGACAAAGAACCTTCTTTAAACCATATAAATCTGACTTTCCGGCTTATTACTGAAGAAATTAAGGAATTGGTGCAAGTTGCTTATTATTATGTAAGTACCTATTGTCTTGCTTTATAGAGAGTGCACGTTGTGTCTGCGCGTACACTTGTGCACTATAATATCACCTGCGCAGCAGAGATTTGTCGTGGCCAAAATCTGTCGAGAGGACTATAATATTATTATATACTGTTATAGGTAAAGTACAAATTCGAGTCAAATCATAAACTATATAGTATGTATATATACTATAGGACTTCTTTGATTCATTGAATTGTGTGGATTCATTTTTTTCATTGACTGTATTATGTGGATTATTGACTTCTTACTAGAATTTCTCCTTATATTGTAATAAAATAGAATGTTTAAATGCATCTTTTCGAAGTAACAAATTAGACTTCTACTGATAATTTTCTATGTCCAGATCCTTTAGGCTCACTTAAAAAATTATAACACAATATATACAAGCATCTAGGGGAAACGGTTAAAAAAATAGTTTTGAATTACACTACGAACTAATATAGTGGCTTGATAGTAAAACTGCATTATCTTAATAATATTATAAATGTGAAAGTTTAGATGTTTGGTATAGCTGATTATCTCAACAAATAGGATATTTTTTACTACGGGAAAATATCTTAACTCAGAGAAATATATACTAAATTTTTAAACGTAAGCAAGGACGAATCCGAGCGGTGTCGCTAGTATACTATAAGGTTTTGTTATAATTATTTATCTAAGCCGACAATCTGAAGCAAATACATTTAGAGGATTTCTTCTTTACTTGCTTTAAATACTAAAAATATACTAATATCATAATAGCGAGCCTTCGAGCCTTTTCCCACCAGACTAATAAATATGTATGTATATCAATACGCACGTTTTAATTTAATATTTCTTGACAATAATTAAATATTTTTCATTAATTATGTACGAATAATAACATTAAGTAAATTTAATCATAAAAGATCTATAAATTGAGATCTTGTCATCCTTTTCCTTTAGGGATTGATTAATTTAATTTTAAAAATCTTCCTTTAGTAATATACAATCAAAGGAATACACTTAAGAAGTTAGGTGAGGACGATCATAAATAGTCAAACAAGACATTTAAGAAATTACCTTATATGGAAATTGTCAATTTTATACCCATTTTAGGAAAGCTTGAGAAAAAGCTTTTTTTTTTCTAAAACTATATATTTGACTATTAAATTTTATTTGTACACAGGAAAGGCATTTCCAAAAGAAAGGTGATAAAAGCTCTTCTCGTTTAAAAAAGTATGCTGTACACCCACAGCCACCTGACTACTTCAGTGCAACACCGATCAATGTTTTGGTACCGGCTGATCCATGTCCATCGTAAGTAAACTGGATCATTGTGTTCACATTTTGTAATCGTAAGCCGAATTATATCCGTGTATTTGTTTAACAATACATTATCCTTACTTTAATGAAACCTCGTAAAACATCGAGTCTAATCCTTGTCTTTGGTTTTGGTTGGCTGATCAAAATGAAAACTTAAAAGTTTTAATTTTTTTTTTATGGGACTAAGGGGGCAAACGGGCAGGAGGCACCTGATGGAAAGTGATCACCGCCGCCCATGGACATCTGCAACACCGCAGGGCTTGCAGATGCGTTGCCGGCCTTTAAGGAAGGAATACGCTCTCTTCTTGAAGGTGGCCAGGTCGTAGCGGTTCGGAAAGACCGCCGGCGATAGCTGGTTCCACATAGTGGTTTTCACAATTCAGACTATATCAAGTATATATACATGATAAAGTCCCATTATAATCCGTTGTGAGATTTTAAGATAGTGCACACCCAAACTATTTCTATTTTTTTTCATTCTAAGCATTACACAAAAACCATTTTTCTAAAATAATATTCAATGAATATCCTTGTATATCTTTTTTTTATATTATGTTGGGACATTAACACACAGCACCATTTAATTCCATGGTAGGCCACGAAGCTTGTGTTATGGATACCAGATAGTTGATACACTACACATATATAACTTTAAATACATACATATTATAAATACAAATACCCATGACTGGAGTACAAACATTCGTGCTCATCACACAAATGAATGGCCCCAGCGGGACTTGAACTCGCGACCGCTGACACAGCAAATAGGGTCACTACAAACTGAGCTAAACGTGTCGTCAAAATGTAATCTTTACTAAATATGTAAACCAATTATTTCTAAAAATATTAATGATTCAAACACACAATCTTAAATATTTTTATCATAACAGCTGCATAGAAGCTCGCTGGCTGTCAAGAGTGTCTGAAACACCAGAAGTTCCGTTCACAAAAGACATGGTACTGTCAGCTTTGACGGAACTAGACAATGATCCTGCGTTTGTAAGAAGTGATAGAATACACTTACTCACAGAGTGCAGAGTGCCGAGAAGCAGGGTTATATTGGCACGACGATACATGCAATATTAATGTAGTAAATAATTCAGCTAATAATAGTTTTTGTGTAATCATCATTTTTAAACTAATAATTATAAATTTAAAATTTCAAAAACCCCCTACGTAAATTACTTGTCATTTAACGATTACACTGGCACGCGTGAAGCACTTAATCGAGTAATCATACGCCAAAATGCCTTACATCATTTTTCAAAAGAGCTAATACTCTAACACTGCTGGACCGATATTAAGCAAACATAGCTAAGAACCACCGCAAGGAAACTGGCTTTCAAATGAAAGAAAACCGCATCGAAATCGGTCCATCCGTTTGAGAGCTACGATGCCACAGACAGAGACACACACACACACACGCACACATGCGCACACGCACACACGCGCACACGCGCACACGCGCACACGCGCACACGCGCATACACGCACACAGACATCGACGTCAAATTTATAACACCCCTCTTTTTGCGTCGGGGGTTAATAATAAAACTGATTAAATAAAAAAGCTGAATAATAAAGCTGGTTCATCTTTGCTTCTCCAAAACATTGAAATCTCTATTGTTCTTTAAAAGTATTAGAGTTTAGATATAAACTTCATTCAACGCACAGACAGACATAATATTTTGATATTTTTATACATCTCTCGAGCTAAAAACCTTTTCAAGCATTTCGATAATAAATGAATTAGATACTGTTAATCTAGTTTTTTTTTTATAATGACAAGCTACAATCGGTAGCCGAGGGTAAGAAAATATAAAAAAATTGAAAATGAAGTTATACATTTTCTTCTAAGAATATACTCGTATAAAAATCTTGTGTTACAGTTTTCGTGTTTATTCTCCTCCGAAATGGCTTGACCGATTTTGATGATATTTTATTCATCAAAATCATATTCAGTAGGTCTGAGATTAGGTTTATAACTAATTTTTATACCCCCAAGTGTTAAGGGTGGCTCACGCCAAAAAATTGTTTTTCATTTTTTGGACAATTTTTATTTGTTATATTTTTATGGTGTGGCATAAAAAATACTTTATATGGCAAAACGTTTGCCGGGTCAGCTAGTACATATATAGTTATTGGAAATTGGGTATGCTACTTCCCCTATTATGAAGTTACTCAACTTACATATTTTTAGGGAAAGGTATGGAATGTACGGCCCTATTAGGCCTATTAGGGCCCTATTATGTACATAGTTAGGGAAACCCTAAGTCTTCCTCCTCAATTTATATAACTATATATATATATCATCGTAGATAATTATTATATAATTTACAAACATCACTTTCACGCAAGTTTACCTCATTTAAAATTTCAAAGTAAACTAGAAGAAAGTAAGAAATATTCTAAGAAGTAACAAAATTTAATAAAACGTATCACACATCGCAATATTTTTTTTAAATTTAATAAGAATACAACGTAAGTCCTTCACCGAGACAAGTACTTTTTCCAAGTAGACATTTAAACGTAGGTACAGCGAGAAAGTTAAATGCGAAAATGTATTACGGCAACTCTTGCCACTCGTGGCATGGGTTTTATTACTACCATTATGTAAGTACGTACATACATACATATATTATATTTATTTATTTATTCTTAATTTTTATCTTTATATTTATAATACTTCTTTATATTTATAATACACCTTTACGTTTGTATGTCACTGAACTCCTCATAAACAGGTGGACCGATTTTAATTTAAAAAAAAATGTGTTTTTTGGCTTAGATTAATTATTAGACCCGGTAGGTGGCGTAGTAGGGTTCTAGGAATTTTTATTTTTATATACACACGTACAGAAGATTTATTTATATGCTTGGACAAAACAATGTCTGTCGAATCCGCTAGCAAAGATATACATAATATATTTATACTGTAGTCATTATATATAACTTTAAAACCCTTATTTCAGGTTACAGGTTCGTATTCTGTTAGTGATGATTTGTACGGGTTTTTCTGCTTGGTCAACAATAAAACATATAATGGCAACCAATCGGGCACGTTTTGTATGGAAGCACGAACAGTATCTGTATTTGTATTTGAAAATTACTCAAAGATATTTACAACTATTTTTAGAGAAAAATAGATTACATGAGAACCGTCTGATTACTCGCAATTCGCAAATAATATATGTAACATTTCAAAAAAGCCTTCTTAACAATATTATAATGTTACCTTATTATAAGGCAGAAGAATACACAAATTTTTATTTAATCTCGCTAATCTCGTGAATTATCAGACTGATTTGAAATTTCACCTTTTATAAAATATTTTAGAAAATACCTATATTTGTCAATTCTTGAATGTTTTCAAAGATGATAACTCGAAAAAAAAATCATTTAAACCAAAAATTTAAATTATTTATTTTAAAAATCAGTGGGCCACCTCAAAACATTAAGTAAAAAAATTTATTTCTTTTTTTTTAAATGTTTTTTTATAAGCTACAAATTGTACCCCCAAGCTAAGAAAAAAACATATTTTTTTACGCTCCGCCCTAATACATATATCGATTTTTATTTATATAGATTTATTGAGGAAGGCTAGAATATAGGTCATCTAACACCACACGACCCTCAGAAGAGGAGTATTATATTTATATAAAGCTAACACAACCGCAAACATATTTACTTATATAAATAATAACAAAGTTTATAAAAATGCAAAAATCAACTGCTCCATTACACATAACCCCATTCAATTTTCAGGTCAATTTAGTTGATTAATCAAGCATTTGTATAACCTGCTTAAGATAATGATGCGTTGGAATTTACAACCTTACACTCTTCTTACACTCTTTAGAATACAGAGCGTTTTAAATTACTAGCCCACTCAGACTTTTCAGTAAATATGGCACGAAAGCACATATATTTCATGTAAAAATATAAAATATTTCTTACCGTTTAATATTTTCCACCACAAGTCCTTATTTCGAGTAGGGGTTTAAACGGGTAGATGTCAAGCTAAGTGCAGCCAGTAGTTCCGGCGACGCGATGGTGACATCCGGTGGAGGGCTTCTTTTGTTTCCTGCTATTTATCGGTTTGAAAGTGTGAAAAATCATAATTTTATTTTCTTTTGCAAATAAATAATAAAGATATGAATAAATGATTAAAATAATAGTTTTTATTTATTTTTATTTTAGGAGAGTAAAGGTCAGTGCGTAGGACTTAGTAGATTTTATTATTTATTTACTCGTTTTTTATAAATTTCTGGTGATTTGTTGGAAGTAAAAACTATTGTTCAAAATAAAGGAAACTATAAGTTGGACGATGGAAGACTTCTGGTCTCATCCAACTCTCCTCTATTGTGATCCTCAACAATTCTGATACAGCATGGCTCCAATGTTAGGCAGATGTCGACGTCCCATCTTGTTCCTGTACGCCCTATATTCTAGTCACATTTCTTTGGTACCATAAAGGCATTTGTTTGCTCCATTTAGTTTCACGTTGCAGCAAGTGTAATGCATAAGTTATAGTATATTACTTGTATTATAACACAAGAAATATTTATATACAGTATCTAGTCTAGTAGAAAACATATTTAACCAAGGATGCGTAATTTGAACTTATTGTTGTGCAAAATAAATCTTTGTCTAATCCACGAATATACTAGATATGGAACGGAGCCTGCAGAAAATCAATCTTCTTTCTTTCTATCAGCCCAATAAAAGAAGTGCTACCAAAATTAAGAAAATACAAAAATAACAAAAATCCATCTGGATACGAACCCTAACCAAATCTAATAAAGCAACACCGTTAAGAAAACCAATGTCACCGTCACGGCCAAGGATCTCCGATAAATATCGAGAGTGTTATTTATTAGGCAACGAAGGTTGACTAAGAAGTTCAAGGCTTCTAGTGTAGTATATCTAGTAGCTATCCAATTACTGTGGATTGATTGAGAAAATGGTGACTTAAATTACCGAGTTATTTCAGGTGAAACATGCGAAACAATCGCAATTTCGTTACTTATATATAAGGGATGTGTTTCTTAAGTGCGTTTTATAGTGTAATATATAAGTATCTCGTGTGAAACGGCTTGACCGACTTTAATGTTTTTTCAACCGACTTCAAAAAGGAGGAGGTTCTCAATTCGACTGTATGTTTTTTTTTTTTTTTTTTTATGTTTGTTACCTCAGAACTCCGTCATTTATTAACCGATTTGGACAATTTTTGTTTTGTTTGAAAGGGTATACTTCCAGATTGGTCCCATTTAAATTTCAAAAAAAAATACCACCCCTAAGGGTGGAAAAACAACTAATAATGAATTTAACCTACTTCTAATTGTCATATTGACTTGAAACTTTGCAAGTATTTCTATTTCCGTTGATAGTACAGTGGTTCGGTGTTGTTGACCTGATCTGATGGCAAGGCCAGAAGGTGGATAGGTGGAACTCTTCAACGGCTAATAGTAGATACTTTGAGTTTGGGCTTATTTTGTTTAATTTGACAAGCCTAACACGTTAGAATCCTTACTTTGCTACTACTGTCTACACTAAAAAGGGAAAAGTAAAAACTTTTTAACAAAAAAATAAAAACCGACTTCAAACAAAAGCACTAAAAAGTGAAAAATAACTGATTGGTAGTTTTCATTTACTATACATACCTAATCAAATATTTTCGAAGTCGGTGTGCTTTGGCTAAGTAATTAAAGCCTACCTATTAAATACATACCTAATCAAATATTTTCGAAATCGGCGCCAGCCCATACAAAGCAAAGCACACCGACTTCGAAAATATTTGATTAGGTATGTATAGTAAATGAAAACTACCAATCAGTTATTTTTCACTTTTTAGTGCTTTTGTTTGAAGTCGGTTTTTATTTTTTTGTTAAAAAGTTTTTATTTTTTTTAATATTTGGTAGGTACGAGAATAGGTCGTAAAGTATTTTTCACCCTCCTACCCCCACCCCTCATTTTTTAAACGGAATTTTAGTATTTTTGTATGAACAATCTATACATATAATAAAATTCTAACTAAGCCGAATCTGTACATTAAATATTTTTTTGAAAATCTTAATGAAATAGACATTATTATCAATACAGAGGCCGAATCTATAGTTTTTAGATTTTTTTCTGTCTGTCTGTTACCGCATCACGGGAACGCCACTGGATAGATTTTGATGAAATTTGGTCTGGTGATAGTTGGTATCCGGGTCAACATATAGGATACTTTTTACCGTGGACAAATGTCTTATTTCTGAGAAAAAATACAAAAAATGAAAAAATGCAATGTAAGAGTATATGTAAAATCTAAGAATTTGGTTTTTGATCATCTGAACGCGGGCGGAGCCGCGGGCAATGCTAGTATTATATAAATACATGGCGACGAACCCGCGTGAGTCGCTATCCTAGCGACGAACCCGAGCGAAGCGAGGGTGAGCCGCTATATAACATAAAGACAAAGAGTTTTTCGTAGATAGAATGCGGGCGAAGCCGCGGGTTCTGCTAGTAATATACAATAATTAGTGTTCATCCAGTGGTCAAAATTCTATGGAAAATATATGAATACAATTGACATATCTAAATTTAAAAAAGCTGTTTCCAATTTTTTTTTATTGATAAAAAAGCTCGTCAGTAGCTACTAATGAAAAAGAAGAGAACCGGTTGAGGATCAGAAGAGAAAAAGGTACTTAGCTGTTTTGTCTTTGCCTATTTATTTTATAAAAATATATTTTACTCGAGTTTGCCCGCAACTTCTCTCGTCTAATACTAGTTTATTTATCATTGTATATATGGTAATTGTTGCGCTCATAAGAATCGTAACAAGATGTTATATGGCGAATTAATACTTCATAATATACAAAGAGAATTTTTCAAATCAGACTGGTAGTTTGAGAAAATAGCGTGTTTTACAAACAAACAAAGCTTTTCATTTCATACATCATTAGCGTTTTAACGTTTAGTATAGATTTCTCAGAGAATTAATATTTTCTCACAGTATGAAGTATCCTATATGTTGACTCGGATAACTAGCTATGCTTCTTCTTCGTGTACTTCATTGCTGAAGGTCGTGCTTGTCCTGGAATGTTTGCACCGATTTGTTGACTATCTTTCTCCACACCACTCTATCCTCGGCTTGTCTCAGGGCAGTCGGAATATTGAGTCCCGTTATATTTGAAATCTGGTCGGACCAGCGGGTAGGTGCTCGACCGCGTGATCTTTTGCCTTCAATCTTCCCTACTACAACCAGTTTATCCAGATTGTCTGGTTGTCTCCGGGCGATGTGACCAAAGTAACTTAGGACTCGTTGGTAGCATATAGTGGATAGTCTGGCAGTAATCTTCAGTTGGTCGAGAATAGACCTGTTGGTTCTTTTTGCTGTCCACGGTATACGCAACATTCTTCTGTAACACCACATTTCAAAAGTGTCGATCTTCTTTCGGTCAGCTGCACGGATTGACCATGATTCGGAACCGTACAGAAATATGGAGAACACCAAAGCTCGCACGAGTCTGGTCTTGGTGATATTCGACACTTTCCTGTTTTGCCAGATTCTGGTTAACTTACTCATAGCTGCCTTGGCCATCTGCGTACGTCTCCGAATTTCTTTGTCACAGCCTCCCTGATTGCTTATAAGTGATCCCAGGTACACAAACTCATCTACAAATTCCAGGTCCGCCAGTTCTCCGGTTCGTGCAAAAGTTCCAGCTCGATCTACTACCATGATTTTCGTTTTTTTCTTATTAATGGAAAGACCGACCATCTCACTTGCACGCTCGACTCTTCTAAGTAGTTCAGCCATTTCCTGTTCTGAAGAAGCCAATAGCGTAGTGTCATCGGCGTATCGGAGGTTACTGATCTTGTTGCCTCCAACGGAAATGCCTCCATCCCACTCATCTAGCGCTGTCCTTATGATATACTCGCCGTAGATGTTAAAAAGAAGAGGGGATATGATGCATCCCTGTCGTACTCCTTTTTGTGGTTTGAAAGGAGCGGATACCACGTCGTTCACTCTTACCATTGACTTCCCATTCTCATATAGGTTTGCGAGCAGTGCTATTAAATGCTTAGGAACACCCATTTCTAGGAGGATTCTCCATAGACAATCCCACCTCACGCAATCAAACGCCTTGGAGTAATCAACAAAACACATAATTATCGGAACATTAAATTCCCGGCTCTTCTCTATGAGTTGTCTAATGTTGACAATTTGCTCCCGAGTTCCACGGCCCTTGACAAAGCCAGCCTGCTCATTAGGTATTTGCCGCTGTAGGTAGGGTTGTAAGCGTCCATTAGTTATATGAAGCATGATCTTACTACCATGTGATATGAGGGCCACTGTTCGATAGTTTTCGCAAATCTTTGTCGAGCCTTTCTTGTGCAGTGGTATCAAAAGTGACTCCGTCCAGTCCTTGGGCCATTTTCCCGAGCTCCAGATCTGATTACACAGGTCCTTAAAGATCTTGACACCTGTGTCTCCTAAGTTTTTCAGTTCTTCAGCGAATATACTGTCTCTTCCGGCTGATTTATTTGTTTTAATTTTTCTAAGAGCTTCCCTGACTTCAGATTCCAGTATTTCAGGCTCTAGGTTTTCGTCCATGCTGAATGGCTCAGAGGATCCCCTGTCGTCCTTGTACAGGCTTTGGCAATATGACCGCCATCTTTCTGTAACCTGGTCAATCTCCGTCAGTAGTGTACCCTTACTATCTTGAATCGCCCAAGTTTTGGGTCTTAACTCTCGTGTGATGCTTTTCACTCGTAGAAACAGGTCTTTGGTGTGCAGAGTCCTAGCATGGTCCTCAATATCTTCACATATCGAGTTCAGATATTGGTTGTAGTCTCTACGGCATAAGCATTGAACCCGCGCTGATATGGTGTTATACTGAGCTTTCTCAGAGTCCCTTCTGGTTAGGAGGTCTTTTCTTTCATTAATCGCCTTCCACGTTTCTTCTGATATCCACGCCTTTCTTGAACTACAATAGTTTTGCTGTTGGATGTCTTTTCGTGTGTCGAGAATAATGTCCTTTATTGTAGTCCACTTCATATCTATGTCGATGCTGTTATCTAACTTTAGGTGTGTGACTTTGTTGTTAAAGACTTCTTCATAGGTGTTAAGTGTTTCTGGAGAAGGTCGACCATGATTTTTGACTAGGCTTCTCACGCATTTCTTGAGCTTTACTTTCATGACTGCCACCAATAATTTGTGATCGCTTCCGCAGTCAGCTCCGGGGTACGTTTTTGTATTAATTATACTGGACCTCCATCGCCTTGCAATAGCAATATAGTCAATTTGGTTTCTGGCACGCTCACCTGGCATAGCCCAAGTATATAGCCGTCGTGGGTGATTCTGGAAACAAGTATTCATGATAGACAGAGAGTTTTCCGCGCAAAATTGCAGCCACATCTCACCTCTATCATTTCTATCTCCGAGACCATATTTCCCAACAACTTCTCTTAGATGATCTTCCTGTCTTGTTGATCCTACTTTTGCATTAAGATCTCCCATCAAAAGTGTAATCTCCCTTCTGGGTAGGTTCCTAAGGGTGTCCTCCAACATTCTGTAGAAGTCCTGAATCTCTTCTTCTGTTGAACCCGATGTTGGGGCATATACAACCACCAGATTTAGACGACATGGTTTTGTGTTAACTTTCATGGTGATTATCCGATCACTCACTGGGTGGTATCCCAGCACAGATTGATTGATGTAAGGTGATACACAAATAGCAACTCCATTTCTGCTTTCATTTTCCGGGCCTGAAAAATATAGAGTGTGGCCTGACGGGATAGTGTAAAAGCCTGACCCTCTCTTGTGTGTTTCAGTTATTCCAAGAACTTCCAGTTGGTAGTGCAGTTGTTCTTTACCTATAATATCCACTTTCCCTGGTTCCAGTATACCTCTGACATTCCATGTCCCAATCCTAATCTTCTTGCGAAGTTGAGGGTGTTTAGCTGTGGTTGGTGTGAATTGAGACGATGTGTTGATGTCACCAGTAGCATGCTTTACACACTGAGCCTGATGAGTCACTTCAGTGGAACCAGTAGCATACTTCACACCATGCGACCTGGAATCGACATGGCGCCGGGTGGTAGCCGGATCGCATGCCATCGTCCTCTCAGTATCAAACATATTTCATGACAAGTTTCGTGGGAGAATAGTGCAGTGGTTTCCCCTTGCCTTCTGCACCGCAGTGATGTTATGTTTTTATCAGGAACGCCCTGCTGCCAGCGCCCTTCATCCAGACTGAGTGATCTATTGGGTCCGGACCCCCTGTCTCCCAGCTGCTTGTCGACCTATATCTCCATAGGGGTTGGTTACCGCTATCTCGATGATAGGTTGCTCGACGTAACAGGGTTCGCCGCGAGTAGGCTGGGAGTGGAGTTGGTGAAGAGAGGCTAAGTGACTGCTCTTGAACACAGGTCATGTATTGCGCATCATCCACCCTTGAACCCTGAACTAGCTATCATCATACCAAATTTCATCAAAATCTGTCCTATGATTTCCTCGCGATACGTTCTCAGGCAGATAGATAGATCGAGAGACAGACAGACTGACAAAAATTCTAAAAACTATAGATTCGGCCTCTGTATCGATAATAATGACTATTTCAATAAGATTTTCTAAAAAATATTTAATGTACATATTCGACTCAGTTAGAATTTTAGCGAGTGCTAGTTGTTAGAAACAGAAAGTGTCTGTGTGTATATATATGTATTGACTATTGTATACATCACTTTAAACACAGTGTATATCTCTTAAAGCTAAACCATGTCAGCACGTCGCCTTAGTCCTTATTTGTTCAAACCACCAATACTCTTTGTACTTTACAGTAAAGTTTCTATCCTCTATTTTAATAAAAAAGCTTTATTTCTAAGATTTATATGCATAATATATATTATATCCATACTAATATTATAAATGTGAAAGTGTTTGCTGTCTTTCTTTCACGTCGAAACGGCTTGGCGGATTGACGTGATTTTTTTGTAGTTTTAGCGCGAGCGAAACCGCGGGTTCTGCTAATTATAGATAAATAATATACATCTATTTGACTTTATTAAACTAAAATGTGTATTTAAAACCAATATAATTGACAATGAAAAGTCTATAATTGTGAATTAAAAACTCTTTCCGTTTAGACAAATACAAGAAGACGAGTAATTAAATAAAAATCTGATAATCTGCAAGAAATAAATGAATATATATAAAATATTGAACCAAACTTAAAAAAGGCGACCAGCAACCTAGATCCTGTGCAGAAAATACCAAAATTCTTTGAAACATTAAATTACTTTCCTTCCCAGAAAATTTAAAATAGTTAAAAACTCCGAAAGGGACCATCTCAAGTTTAATTCAATTTAAAATGAAAGTAAGACGGTGACGTGAAACGAACTTGCGGTACGATTAATTATATTACATTCCTGTAAGAGAAGATAAAAGATTAAAGTAGAAAATAGTATTATTATAATCTTGTAATTTAAATATTGTTTTATTTAAAATCGATATTGACATTTAAAATATTTCATTGTATAGAAAAAAAAAATTTGGTACTAAAATTATATTTAACTGGCGACTCCTCGCTTTGCTCGAGTTATGTTTTGCCTTTACAATATTATACACGTTACTCCAATTGTATCTCTATGAAACTTCATACAAATCCATCTATGCATTTCAGCGCGAAATCGTGACAAACATACATACGTACATTTTTTTGTATTTACAATAGAAACAGTAGTGTGAAATGACAATAAATTACAAAATTAATATAATAATATATTTTACATGGACATGGCGTGTAGCATCGATGTAGAGCGAGAATCGAGACAGAGAATAAATTATTGCTTGCCTCCTACAATGCTTTAAAAAAATAAAAAAATACTATGAGCAATGTTTTTATGAACAAACTAACTGCAGGTTTTGCTTGTGAAAATTAATTTAAATTGTCTATCGCCTATACTTTACGATAAAATAAAGTATAAAATTATATATACTTAGTACCTATTTTTTTTATTTATATGGCAACTTTATCAAAAAAGTCATAGAATTTCAATTTTTTTTTAAATTATCGAATATGTGTGTTTATGAATTACATACAGGCAAAAAACGTACATCTAATTTGCAAAAACTGTAGAATCATTGTCTAAAACCCAAAAAACCCTCAAATATATTTTTCTCAAAAAATATAAAACTCCCCAATTCCCCAATTTTATTAAACGTACAGACGATACTATAACTTATAAAGCTAAAGTTGCTTGCAACTTACAAGCCAAAACTTAAATAAGCATGTTTTTAAAAAGCGCCCGGAAGACCCGCAGCTTAATTTCTAACATAAGTTTAAATCACAAAAGTTAAAAAGTACAAACTTGTGAACTTAGCTTTAAAATACTCTCATAAGCACTTTGCACTCTCCTGATTCAGTTATCAGTTTTCATTAAAAGAATAAAGTAGCAATTTGGTACGAGCTCATGTTACTTAATAACTCTAACTACGAACAATCCTCACATTTTCCAGTAAAAGCAAAGACTAACTAGTTTAAGTGATAAACGACTAAAGTCTATAATAATCGCTAATATGTACTACTAACTGATATTGACTTAGTAAATCTTTCCATATTATATTATAATTTAAAGAAACTTTGTAAACAGAAACACTCAATAAGTAAATTTGGCCCGCACCGGGACTCGAACCCAGGACCGGATCCGGATCTACTGCTGTACATATTAACCACTACACCACCGATGTGTTTAAAAACGGAATCGCAATGCTCCTAATAATCCTAGCTGACTTTGTACTTTAAGAGTCCATAAAGAGCGATATTTGAAAGTTTTTCAGAGTTTTACGATTACGATATAATAATAAATTTAGAAGTTACTGAATAATACTAATATTGTCATGTAACAGTAAGAGCTAAACTAAAATTTAATTTTACTTTGTAGACGATTCGATTTATTTTAAAAGTTTTTGGCACAAATACTCTATTGAGTTACATCATTGATTCACTGCAAGATGATAATTAGTTTCTCGCAAAAAGTTGCCTTTACAGCATTTAAAATACAGAAAAAACTGAACAATTTTATAAACATAATATGTTATATAAATAATTACAACCTTTATTAACTCGTGAGACCATTGCTTTCTCAAAATTTGTTTTTGTGAACATATACTATTATATTATTTACATATACGATGTTATAGAAGCCAATTTTGCAAATTTTTAAAGTTTTATGTAGACCGGCAACAAATTCAATAAACACTCTTATACAAATGACTTATAAAAAGTCAAAAGCATGTTCGGTGTTCAAAATGAATAGTAAATATAATAATAAACACGCGGCCGAAACCACGGGCCTACGCTAGTTCACTGTACATATACACAACTCCTACATTGTTACTTCACGAAAGTTTTGATGAACTTTCAACTATCGTACAGCTTTTTAAGTAAAAGCCTGTTCATGTTAGCCGGAAGGAAAACACGGATGCTTGAGCCTAATTAAAAAACTTGTTTCATTCATTTCCGGTCTCCGAAATGAGATGAGAGCAAGAATATAACTAAGTAATTAATTTACTTTTAAAACTGCTTGCACTGTAACAATATTTTATGTGATATGGACTACTCACGATATACTCTCACTTCATTCGAAGGGTCTATCAGTAGTTACTCCAGGTCATAACCTATCTGAGTACTAAATCTCACCGAAATCTGTCGAGCCGTTTCAGTGCAGCGTGAGGAATTGTATGTGTTATATTTTATTTATTTTTTATTCCTAAATACTTTATTGCACACACAGGATTACAGGATAATACATAAAATGAAAATAAAAAGAAAGATAACAAAAAGCATGCAAAGCCGGTCTTATTGCTAAGAGCAATTTCTTAAATTCATTTTTCCTATATTCTCATATTCATTCATTCATTTTCATTATTTCTTAATTTTTTATATTCATTATATACATATTCAAACATTTGATCAATCAATCAGCCTATTGCCGTCCACTGCTGAACGAAGATTCAGTTCAGGCAATTGGCTGGGATGCCGGGATGTCGGGAAGACGGGATGGTTAGCGCTCATTGGAGGAGGTCTTCACCTATCCTAGTGAGCGCCAACCATCCCGGTCCTAGGCATCCCGCATCCATTCGCTGCCCACCAACTTCCTTAGGTCATCTCGACGTCGATCAACACTATGTCTGGAAACATGACCGGTCCACTTCCACTTCAGCGAGCTTATTCTGGACGCGATGTCGATTCAAACATTCGTATTAATAATAAATTTTATTACTTTAATTTGCCAAGCCTAGATACAAAACTATTTCATAAATACCTTTAGGCATTTTGGAAAACTTTTTATATAAGATAATAATCAGTAAATACCAGTAACAAAGTTGAATGTAGAATTGATTTGATTTAACATGTAATTCCTTTTCCGAGTGAAGCAGAGACTGTTCAAGATAAAACTTCTTTAATCTATCTTCTTCAAGTGTAACCTTCCTAAGTGACAAGGAGAACAATTATTTAGATGTTCTAAACACTTCAAGAGTTCTGAAACTTTTGTGATTACGCGTAATGGGTACCTGAAAATGTAATTATTGCTTTCAATTTTTTACTTTATATTAGGTTTATTTATCTAATATATAAATATCTCGTGTCACGGTGTTTGTGGTCGCACTCCTCGGAAACGGTTTGACCGATTTTAATGTTTTTTTTTTGTATATTTGGTAAATATGAGAATAGGTCGTAAAGTATTTTTCACCCTCGTACCCTCCATTTTTTAATCGCGATTTTTGTCTAAACAACATTATTACTGTATAACAAAAGACCAAAATATTTTTTTATAGATTGAACGCGAGCGTAGCCGCGGGTTCTGCTAGTTTCATAATAATATTTTTTTAATTAAAAGTAATTATACCACTCTAGGTACTCTGGGAACGCTTGAAATGTACATACTTTCTCGACAAAAATGTAGCAAACTATACATTTTTTATTTTTAGCGAAGAACATATCTTATAGAAAAGAGTGTAATATTTTTCGATGAAAATAAGTTTGACTTGATTGGCCGTGATCGATATAAAAATTACTAACATTATTTAAGACTAGCGACTCATCCTCGCCTCGCTCGGGTTCGTCCCAGTCCGTTCGTCAGGTTGCTTCCCCATACAAACTTTCATCCCCATTTTCACTCCATTAACTAAAAACTATCCTATGTCCTACCCATGGTCTCAAACTATCTTCTTACCAAATTTCATCTAAATCGATTCAGTAATTTCGGAACTTATCCGGTATAAACAAACAAACAAAAAATCTTTCCTCTTTATAATATTAGTGTAGAAAAGGCTAGATAATTTTAAGTCGTAGACAGTTTGGTGGAGGAAGTATTATTATATGTTAGGCTGCTATAGCCTTTGAAGGAAAGGTTGAAATAAAAATTTATTTCTGAAATAACAAATAATGCAAAAAAATGAATTTAATTTTTCGTCGAATTTCCTAATTTTCTGGGCAACTTTTCTATTCTTTCATTCGAAATATTGTGAACGAAAATTGTCTAAATCGGTGAAACAGTTCTCAAAACCAACAAAACGCATTTAATTTACATTTATGTACATTTTCTGATGATTTTACAAATAAAAATGTTTATCCTTTATATTTCTTTAAGGCTACAACTTTTACAGTTGTATAGAAAATGTTTTTCATCTCATTTAAGCTTAATACTAATTCATATTCGATTGATTACAAACACAAAGTAAATAATATCTACAATCTCTCCCGTCACTGCGATTCAAATGTAAATTCAAAATATGGTTTTTAAATGCCAAAAAAGTCTAAATATTATAAATGCAAAAGTTTGTATGTTTTTACTCCTTAACGCAGAAACGTCTGGAAGCGTTTGGATGAAATTTAGTCCACGGATAGCATATAATATTGTATACAAAAAAGCACCTGCGGTTGTACTCGAGTTAGACTAGACATGTGACCAGATATTACCACTTCGCTTATAGATTTGTACTGGCGAGTAGCGACTTACACTCGCTTCGCTAGGTACGTTTTAATTTTTTTGAGGGGAACCCTCATACTTTTTCTAAAATAAAAGTAGCCTAAGTTATTCCTTATATCATCAGCTATTTGTCAATGAAATTCCCATCAAAATCAATTCAGCCGTTACGGAGATTAGCCGAAACAAATCGACAGACAGACAGACAAAAAATATAAATTGTGCTTCTCTTATCAGTACCGTATATAATTTTATATACATTTAGTTAAAAACATTTATTTCGACATCATAAACAGACACTTCAATTTTATTTATATGGATCTTATCTATATAGATTACATTTTTTTCTAATAATATGTTTTCGAATGCATCCCAAAAGTTTTGCAGAAACTTGTATAGACCATTAGGTCTAGGCTTGCTCACGAAATGACTACAATGACTCTTTATAAATTAAATTGTCGATTCAGAAGTGCTTGTTAAAATCAAATTGAATAAGGCATATTTTAAAGATCATTTACTTTACTCTTTTAAATACATTAGCGACGGTCGCTACGGTGAGTGGAGTTAGCGAGGTGGCATTCTACAATCGTTGACGGATAGAAATCTAAAATAAAAAAAAACTACTGATCGCCCAATGGTCGAAATGCAACCGTTTTTTTATTTTTGATAACACTAAAGCTCGTTAATAGCTATTAAACAAAAAAAAAGGTTGAAAAAGGAGAAAAAGGTTCTAAACTATTTTGTCTTTGCCTATTTATTTAAGAAAAAAAATAGGGAATAACATAATGATTTTATGACATTACGGTGATTTGTCCTCACGGTACAATTATTTCTTTACCGACCAATCTCCTTTGTCTTCTCCATTCTACGTGATATTGGAGAAATAATCTGTGCTCAACTGGCACGCTTTGAAGCCATTAACACGAGAATTGAATAGAATTATTTCTATTCATAAACGATTGTAGAATGACATCTTCTATTAGCTTCTGGATAGAAATCCTTGCAGTACTTTTAAAGTTAGTCGGTAACAAATATACAGATAAAGATAAATGGTTCGATTTCATACGGCATATGATAACTTAAAAGCTGAAATAATATTATTATTTTAACAATCTTTTCGCAGATTTATTTTTATCCTTTTAAATTTTTTGTTCCCATCAGAAATTATTATTATTACAGACGAGGCTTACTACGAGTAGACACCGTATACTTAAGGGAAGACGTAAAAAACCTTAGTCTCTCCCGTAACTAAAGCTGTTAAACATTCGAACCTTCGAATAGAAAAAACCTCGATAGTATGGTTGTATTTAAAATGTCAATTATTCACGTAAAAATAAGAAAGTATTAAATGAAAATAATAATTAAATATAATTTTTATGAAGCATAGATACAAGCTAGCCTTAATTATAAAAGAACAGATAAAATACATGTAAATTAACGAAGTCAAGCCAAGCCTTTTGTCGCGCGCCTAATTGAGTTAGACTTGAGAAGTCGAAGAATTTCCATAATTAATATACGTCTTGCATCTCACCAACTATAACCAGATGTTTGAAAATAGCATGAGCGAGTCGGTTTTGCGAGACGAAGGATGAGAATAAAATATACATCAGCGTTAGCTTCGAAAATTCATTTCACCTTAAAATATTATAATCTATAGATATAAAAAAATGAATAGCAACAAAGCTGTTAATTGAATATTTTTTAAAAGAAATGTGTATGAAGTTTATGAGTTACTTCGCTCCGCTCGGATTCGTCTCTAGTTACGTTTTAACGGTTAGTATAGATTTCTCAAAGATGAGATATTCCTGTAGTAAAAAGTATCCTATATGTTGACCCGGATAACCAGCTATCATCACCTCATCAAAATCTATCCTGCGGTTTTCTCGTGATGCGTTCCCAGACAGACAGATAGACAAACGGACAGACTGACAGACAGACAAAAATTCTAAAAACTATAGATTCTGCCTCTGTATAATAATGACTACTTATTTGAATAGTATTTTCCAAAAAAACATTTAATGTACAGATTCGACTCAGTTAGAAATTTATTATATGTGTAGACAGACTATATTTAACCATTAATATGTATTAGTATATAACTATTGTTTGTAAACATATGTATCTCTTTAATGAGAACAAGTTTATTTAATAAGTTTAAAGTACTTACAAAGATTATTCAACTTCTATTTTAATCAAGAGTCACATTAAGTCGTTATGGAGTATATTTCACAAATAACTTCATCCCCTTACATTTTATTATTTAAGTTTACATGATTATCATATACATACGTGTACATACATGAAACTTTACAAACTTTTAAAGACAGTGGAAGCTCAGTGGTAATTGGTAAAGCGGTAATTATTTTCAACATCATTAGCCCTCGTCTTAGGGCAGTGTTTCTTAAATTTATTACAGTCATGGACCAATTTTAGAATTTCTAAAGTTCCCTCAAAGAATTTGTAGGAAAAAAAAAACAAAAAGAAATCACATTTATTGGTAATTTACTCATAATTAAATATTATCAAATATAGCTAATGACAAGGATGTTGTTGTTTGGCTTCAATGAGCTCATGAGACCTAATGAAATGGATAAAACAAACGAGTTAGTTTACTCCACAATTTATTAATTATGTTAAGAACTAACTGTACGGCTGCGGACCCCTGGCACACATATTACGGATCCCCCGAGGGTCTGTGAACCCCACTTTAAGAAACTCTGTCTTAGAGTGAAGGATAACATTCTAAAGAAATGTTGAATTTCTCGCCGGTTCTTCGCAGCATAATTGCTTTCCGAGCAGGTGGTAGCTTGCTCACGGACTGACTACACTGAGGCTTAAATTAAATTGGCGATTCAAAAGTGCTTGTAATAAGTCTAATTGAATAAAGGTTATTTTATTTGGAAAGCCATGTAAAGTCCGCCTCGCACTTGCCAGCGTAGTGGACTATCTTATCCCCCTCGTATTCAGCGGAGACTCCAGCTCAGCCGTAAAACAATAAAAAAATGAAATTCATGATTATATTCATACTATCGCAAGAAATACTATATTTCCGTCACTACAAATTATAAATTACATCAAACTCAGTGCTAATTTTGAGACTGGTGAGATTATTTAAATCGCTGCCAAGAAAGTTTGGTTCGAGAGAATCTGTCGCAAATATATGAGATACGGTCAGACTGCTTGCGATGCAAAAATATACATATTTTCTTTGAAATTACTAAAAGCTTTTAAGTTACAAAAATTAATTTACAAGTACATTTAAGTAATATTTAATTTTTCTACCAAATTGTCTTTATCTGTTTGTCTGTTACTCAATATTTTAGTTTAATTTTGTGTAGCATGTAATTATGTCATCCTAGTTTACTTCGGACCGACGCGACCAGATATAGATCAAGCAAAGGATCGACAGCGTAACTTGCTCTATATGGAACAGCGTAAATTATTATTTTAAATTATTATTATTTAAGCATAAATCATTAATTATATAAAACTAGGATGTATATGTATAATATTAAAATACTCATTTGGTTCTAAAAGTTGTCATTCTGCTATAAAATAATTATTTGACTTTTCTTAAGTTGTCATTTTGAGTGGAAAAAGGGGGAAAAAAGCGTTGTTTTATTTTACATACATATAAAACAAAATATACATATTAATAAAATTCTGAATCGAATCTGTACATTAAATATTTTTTTGATAAATCTTATTAAAATAGTCATTATTATCGATACAGAGGCCGAATCTATAGTTTTTAGAATTTTTGTCTGTCTGTCTGTCTGTCTGTCTGGAAACGCATCATGAAAAAAAACTACTGGACAGATTTCGATGAGATAGCTGGTTATCCGGGTCAACATATAGGATACTGTCTACTGCCAGAAAATATCTCATCTGTGAGTTTATACTAAAGTAAAGTAAAAGTAAGTAAAGTAACTAGGGACGAATTTTATTAACCCGAGCGAAGCAAGTGTGAGTCGCTAGTATGATATAAAAGCTTGTCGCGTGATCTACTTATTTTATAAAAATATTTTGTAAAAAAATATATTACTTTTTAATATTTTATTTCTTGATTATCTACATATTATTACTCGAATTTTATAGCCTACCTGACCTACTTCTGAAATACTTCTGCAACAGTAATACACCCGATTGCCCGATTTCGAGACTCTACTGACAATTTCTTGAAAAAAATCTTCGTTGAATCCAATTTACATAGTTGTCGGGTGAAGAAGCAGCATTATAAATTAAGTTTGATACACACTTTCTTCATTGTCAGATTAAACTTATTTAAATGGATATATGCTTGGTTGTAAGAAAATTAAAATTTGAATTTTTCATATTTACTTACGAGTATTTTCGCTTCGCTCAGATGCATCCCTAAGCTCGAATGGTTTAATAACTAATAAAAGACAAACGTCCAAAAAAAAATTATTTTTAGAAACTTTTGAAGACATATGATGTGATGTTCTCCTAGCCGATTCCGGCTACGGCGGCCAATCTCATTGAGACTAGCCAACTGCGCAGGAAATATTAAAGTGCACAAGTGTACGCGCAGACACAACGTGCACTCTCTGTTCCTGTCACTCTCATACTCCGGTGGGACGACCACTCGACACAACCGGTGAGAGTTAAGACGCAGGATCGACGGCTTTACGTACTCTCCGACGCACGGGGGTAAAATACTGCCAACTTCCCAACACCGGGCTGTTACTGAGACTTACTATACAGAAAGACTCAATAACTAAACTTGGCCCGACCCGGGACTCGAACCCAGGACCTCCGGGTGTACAGACGTACATGCTAGCCACTACACCACCGAGGCAGATAGTTGAAGACATATACAGAATAACCCACCAGAGTTTTATCACAATCGAATCAATGGTTTAAGAACGAATAGAGGACAAACATACAAGAATTTATTTTTATTTATAAAGATCAAGAGAGGCTGCTTGTTACGAAAATGGAAAATCATTGCCAAATACAAGGATGCCTTTATTGTTGATTACGTAAAGCTTTCCACTACAAAACAATTTCTATTAAATCTAAATTAATTAATGTTACGCAAACTAAGATTTGTGATACTAACAATAAGATGATTCCTAAGATTTCAATTTTACTAATTCATAGTTTGAGCAATATTTTCTTCTTTTGTATTTTAGCAAAATTTATATAGGTATATGGTCAGTGACGTTAAAAATAACTTCTTTTATTAAGTATACACAGTACATTCAAGTACATATGTACATTCTAGTAACATAACAAGCTCTTATATCTTTGTGTTTACCAATTAAGTACGTAAATATTCTAGTTGTAACACCGTTCTACCCACAATATTATGTAAAAATGATATTGTTTGACTAAATATATAAATTTTTGTATTCATCCTATTACCTAATGAACTCATATTTGATGTTTCTGTATCTATAACAATGTAATTGGTGCAATTTTCATTTTGTTAATTGTGGGTAGGCTGTCTGTAACAACTATACCTTCAAGACATGTAACACCTCAGTCTCTCCCGTGAGCATGGATGCTGTAAAGCATTCGAAACGTCGGGAACCAAAAATCAAAATAAATCCGCGAAATAATCCGAAAAGATAGTTTTATTTAAAAATATAACAAATTTTTTTCTGTTTTGTATTAAGTTGTTCACGATGTAAATAATATTCAACAAGTAGGTAACTTGTAATTTTTTCTCATTAAGTGAATATTATTCTTTTGAGAAATAAATAAAACATCTTTAAACCGATACACAGTATTTGTATGGTTTTTATTTTCTTCTATATAAGGTCCCCTTTTAACTAAACTGCTGAACCGTTTTCTAAATCTTTTCAACAATCGTTATTCCAGCCGTAAGGTGGAATGACAATGTTGAAGATATCGCATAACACACAAAAACATACACATAAAACGATTACCTCCTTTTTTTGTTATCGGTCAAAATATATATCAAACTCAAAGTTTATACATATTTTTTTTTTACTTTTACACTGGACAGCCTAAAAATTAAATTTAATTTTAGAATAAAATCTTTGCATTTAAAACAGTAAGAGAGGTCTACAGAAAGAAATTAAATGTACCTATTCCGTATAGCATAGCACATCTTACTAATTTTAATTAAGACTCAACCGAATTCGAACTTTCGACTTTTGGGATAAAACCAAAGAAAACTCAAATTTATAAGACAGTCAAGATTTTCTATTTCAATATATTTATTATAATATTTTATAATATTTATTTAAAAAAAAAACAAGTTATGATTTTAGTTAGCAAAGTTGTTTAACATTCAGGCTGTTATTGTGCAGAAAACCTCATTGCAAGTGAACACTGGCACGGACGCAACCGCAATCACAACGGAATCTGTTTCGTGGCATTTTTGGGTCACATATCAAAAGTATTCCACATTTTTACATACTACGTCCCATTATTCATCTATATAATATGGACTTTGTAATTTTAATATTTGCCATTTACATATTATGTTTTTTTTTTAAGCTTTTTTATTTTACAAGCATAAATAATATATAAATGTATTCAGCCTTTTTTAACGTCCCAATGCTGGGCACGGGCCTCCCTTCAGTACGAGGGGGATCATGCCAAAGTCCATCACGCTGGCCTGGTGCGGGCGGACTGAGTATATCTTACGAAAACATACTAGATTCTCTCAGGCATGCAGGCTTCCTCACGATGTTTTCCTTCACTATAAGACAAGTGGTAATCTTGTTGGAAATGATTCGTACATGAAAATATCAATGGTACCAGACCTAAGCGTGCGCATTACCACTGCGCTACCACTGCCTAAATAATGAACAAATTGACGAAGGAACATAGTATTATGCAGTCGGAGATATACATATATACCTACATGTTTTATACTAGCTGCGAGTCTTACTACGAGTACATTACCTCCTTTGGGATTCACCGCAGTCAGATAAAAACAGGTTCTGTTAAATTGAAATTTTCCTATTTCTAATCTCCTATCTATACTCCATTATAAAGTGATTAAAGGTTACCTGAGGAGATAGATTTTCATAATTTTTTTCTTAGTGCTCACCCTCACTATATACGAGTATTTTGAAAAAAATACCCGCTTTTAAACCCAGCAGTTTAAGCTATGTGTTGTGTATCAGTTATTCAGTGATAGAGTTTTATTGAGTAAATCGTATGGCCATTTTCACTTTTTACTATACACTAATCTCGCATAAACCACTTGATACAGCATAATAGAAGCGGCCATGGCATTTTACGAGCCATAAACTATTTCTACGCAAAGAATCACGTCGTGCAAAAAATCTGTTAGTTCAGAGAAATACTCGTACTACTGTATGAAAAAACCAAACTTCTGGTGTCGTAAACACGCAAACTTTTGGAAATCGAACCCCTATGGGTTCTCGGTTACGTTAAAAATGGAAAAAATAACTTTTTTTACCAAGTGTACTCTGAATTTGTATGGATTTTATTTTATTGTTTCTTTTTGACATGCGTGATAAGAATTTCCTTAGATTGTAAATCCATTTTCATTGTATTTTGTCATTCTTTTGATTTACACATTATTATTCACTTCAAATGAAACTTGCATTTGTAAACAAAGGGCTCGAATGAGGGAGGGTGTTTTAATCTTATTTTTAGGGTTCCGTAATGTTCCAAATGGCTAAAACGAAACTCATATGATTTAGTCATGTCCGTCTGTCCGTCAATCACAGCCATACTCAAATACTATCAAAGGTACACTGTTAAAATTTTGTATGTAGGTTTCTTATGCAAACTGCTAGACACTACCTTAATCAAATTACAAAAAAATTAAACAAAAGGGTTGATACATACATGTAACTGAGGAGTATAAAAATTCATATAACTATACATACTCGTGAGCATGTAAGGTAATACAGTTTCTAAAGTACTTTCAACGAAAATTAATTTAATAATAATATTTTAAATAGTTTTTGAGATATGGGATGTTTTTTTTCCTTTTCACACGTTCATCCGCAAAATTAGCCTTTTTTTTAACGTTGGGAAATGCATTTACGCACGACATGTGGGACTCACCGGCGCAATACAGCCAGTACTACCCACTAAAACCCAACAAAACCTTCCCCCGTCTTAATGGGCCGTCGCAGGATCGCTTACGCATTCAACTACGACGCCCCGACGGCAGGTCTGCCGAAGCAGACCACCACAACCATGGGGTTGCTCCAAGGTCCACTCTGCTATCAGAGAAGTACCAGGAGCAACCCGCAAGGTACACCACCCCCCGAAGAGCCACCTCCCACCGCACACCGAAGTGGGCAACCTCCCTGTGCGTTTCTTAGCTTCGCGCCCGGTTGGATTGCCGGGCACTACTGAGCCCCCCCACCACGACAAGGTGAACGCACGTTGGGGGGGATCACAAAATTAGCCTTATTCAACTTATTAATGGTTTCCATAAAATGAATATCGTAGATGGGTAAATATTTTATTTTTAACGTAACATTTTAATATGTTAAAATTGCTACGGAACTCTCAGGGCGTGAGTAAAACTCGCACTTGTCCGATTTTTTATTGTTCAGTATAAATATTTTTGTCAGGCGAGAAGGCTCCTGGTAATGTCAACCATATACACAATTATTTTTTTTCAATAATCTTATCGCCGTCATTTGCAAGCTGACCTACAAGGTTTCTGAATATCAGCGTTGAACTATAGAAGCATAGGTTATATGCAGACCTTCAACAAAAGACGAAGAGAGGCCTGTGCCCAGCAGTGCGATGATCAAAAAAGGGATGAATTCAATACAAATTAATACTAAGTATAATTTTCTATACAATTTCTTAAAATGGGCAAGTTAAGGAGATACTATCAACAGAACAAACACGAAACTTGCAGTTTAATTATATTCACATGATTAATTACACTATGAGATGCTGACGCCGTGTTCTTGACGTCTGCTGGGTACATATGGTGTTAAGATGACTTCAGAGATAAATTCATCTTGCTACTAATATTACTATATGTTTGTCACGTAAATCTTAATGGATTTCATTTTGAAATTATTACTGAAACTGTAGACTAATGACATATTCTCGCTTCGTTCGATAGCATTTGTATAGGAGGTCTTTATGTCGGGAGATATATATGTACATATATTGTTATATATACGAGTAGCATCAGATTTTGGCAAATTTCAGTACTAACGATAGCTTTTGCCTGTGTTATTCCAGGTCATAAATCTTTCTCTATATTAAATTTCATCCAAATTGGTCCTTCTTTTTCAGCGTGAAAACAAACATACAAACACTCAAACAAACATTCACATATAATAGTGTACCTGCACGAAGCAATAACTTGGCGTGGCAAAATTAAAGAATTTAAGATAAAAAAAATTAATAAATGTTTTTTTTTTCTTAGTTTTATTTTTGTAGCTTGCTGTAAAGCGAAAATCGAAACTTCAGGAACAAAATAATCAAAATAAAAATGGGAAAAAACTGTTTATTAATATGTCTGAGTCAAGTAAGAGTATACAACAAGTATTAAATACTTAGGAAATTTGCAACTAGGTGTCCGTTGAATTAGGGAAGGAAAAAAAGATAGCAATATCACTCTGTAGCGAAATAAAAATTTCCATCGGTCGTCCCGCGGGAGCTCTTTGTATTTTTCGGGATAAAAGATCTTCGTAATGTTGACCCGAGCATTGAGAAAACGCTAATTTACATCAAAATTTTATTCAAAAAAACATTTTATATACATATAGCAACTTCTTTGTCTATCAAATAAAACCTTTTTTTCACCTACTTCAAAGAAAAGTAAAGTAAATTTTTTATGTATATATTAAGCCATATTTTCACTATTTTTACTTATACTACTATAATCATAATCATTATTGATATATTAAAAAAAACTATATATTTTAAAATTTTTGCACTTATTTGGTTCTGCCAGAATACCCTCGATATAATATAATTGTAACTAAGCCGAATCTGTACATTAAATATTTTTTGGAAAATCTTATTGAAATTGACTTTATTATTGATACGGAGGCCGAATCTATAGTTTTTAGAATTTTTGTCTGTCTGTCTGTCACCACATCACGGAAAAACCACTGGAGGGACTTTGATGAAATTTGGTATTATGATAGCAGGTTAGCCGGGTCAAGATATAGGATACTTTTTACTGCGGGAAAATATCTCATTTCTGAGAAATCTA
Organism: Brenthis daphne; assembly: GCA_947093115.1. Lineage (NCBI taxonomy): Eukaryota > Metazoa > Arthropoda > Insecta > Lepidoptera > Nymphalidae > Brenthis > Brenthis daphne. Next base: position 22,775,895 of record OX352474.1, read on the forward strand.
TACTGAACGTTTAAACGTAACTAGGGACGAGCCTAGGTGGAGCGAGGGTGAGTCGCTAGTATTAAATAAATATATAACTAACTAGCTAGTTAGTTATATTATGTGTTTGATTATTTAGAATTAGAATGGCTTCTCTAAATGTGTAATTTTGAAATAAGGAACGGACGTAATCTTACTACTATATTATAAATGCGAAAATTGGGATGGAAGGATGTTTGTTACCCATTCACGCCAGAACGGCTAAACGGATCTAGATAAAATTTGGCACAGAGATAGATTATAGTCTGGAATATCACATAGGCTATTTTTTATCTCAAAAAAAATGTACGGTTCCCGTGGGATAGACTTGTTTTTGTTTTTCACTAGGAAGCGATTTCGAACCTCTAGTTTTTTATATAAATATGGAAAACGTAATTACTCTTTTTTTTTTAATTAAAAGAAAAAATATTTCAAAATTTCCATAACATAATGTAAACTAAACAATGCAATGGTCACGACAATACATTTTACATTAGAAGTGGTTAGATAAGTCATAGAATTAAGTATTATAGAAATGGCATAATTTTAGATTTATATATAAATTTTATCACTATAATTAATTTTCATTAACCCTTATCTAACATACACCATTTACTATTAGTATACCATAATACTTTTTAGATTTACGCGAATATTTGATATTTTAAGTGAATCTTTTCGGCATTTGTCGCGGTTTGATTTTGATATCGCGGTAAGGTAGAATCCGGCACTGCAAATAAGTGACACTCGTATTCAACCATTTAACGTCCCACTGGGCACGTGCCTCCCTTCAATATAAGTACTTCCACTAATAATACTATTGTGGCACTCACTAACTAGAAAAACCCGTACAGCCTAAACAGATCACGACACATCTCAACGTATATCGAAACAGTGGTTTTTGGCAGTGTGATAGAGGTCAAGGTGCCTCAAAATTTCGTCTTTTTATCTTCTCTTTTCACGGCGTTCTATTGAAATGGCAACGCTGGATCTGAATGGATATTTTCGATCATCTAGTCTGAAATTACACAATACCTACATGGAGAAATGACAGGTGGTATGTGCATGTAAATGTCAAAGGTGGTGAATGAAATTTATTTCAATCAGTTCACAATTTGAATATTCTAAATTTATAAAAAAAGGAAGTTTTGCTTTTTTTTTATATATATATATATGAATAAATCTCCATTCCATTTCTAATAACCATTCTAGATGTACAGAGGTTAGTAAACATTGATGTTCCTAACTACATGTACGTGGTTTGCGTAACCCTATCACGATTTGGTATTTATATCGCTTCCGTTATACGAAATTGTTGTTCCCATATTTATTAAACTAGTAAATCTAGCGGATGTGTTTATCCAAATCAATCTATGTATTACTTACTAAATTACTACAGTCCGTGTGTATGTTTGCCCTTTGCCCAATTTATTTTTTATCTTAATACGATCTGTATACTTATGAGTAAGGCATAAATAATGTATGTGTAAAAATCAATAGAAATCAAACTAATGTCAAATGATTCGACAGTAAATTACATCTTTAAGTGTGTAATAATTATTTTCAAGTTATCTTGAAGTCTTGTTTGTTAAAAAAATATTATTATTTGACAAATAAATATGTACAATATTATTTGACATTTGACAGCAGTCGTAAACAGTAAATTGTGAAAGCAAATTGGCAGGAGAAATGCGTTATTTTAGGATATGTTCACAATTAATTATAATTTTGTGATATTTTTTTTGTATTGTAACGTGGGATGAATGAAAAATAAACAGATTAAAAAGGCTGAAGCATTATGTACTCGTACTTATACATTTAAAAAGTTAGGAATTGTACAAATGATAGTAATACAAATCATTTATACAATTTTCAGTTAACTGATGTATAAAACATATCAAATTTATGTACTTAATTTGGAAAATTAAAACAAATTTCTAATTACTCTATAACTGTGGAAGGTATGGTCATAATGAGATATGAGCGTCGCGTCGCTTCACGAGCTAACGTGACAACGTTGTTCACATATCAAACGTAATAATGCTTTTACATTAGCTAAAGCTATGTTGTGCTAAGGTATTTCCGAAAGCTTTCACGTTTTTTTTCTCTCTCTCTCTATCTCTAAAATTTACAATATATATGTATATATATATATATATATATATATATATATATATATATATATATATATATATATTGTAAATTTTAGTGTAATGATTAGACTAAAACATAACATACAGACTAGTTACTCTCTAATGACTAGTCGACTCTAGTCGAGTCGAGTAATAGTCGAGTCTACTCGATTGCCATCGTAGCGAGAAGATAGAATGCATTAGTGTTTGCGTATATTCTTTATACACTAGAATTTCTAGATGCGAGTGATTTTTTTCAAAATAAGTACAAATTGCTACTACGATGAAGTAAAACAACATTATGAAGAAGTAGCTGCATATCTGACAGAACAGATAAATAGTTCTAAAAACACATGCAAAGTCCACCAATCCACATTTGGCCCACGCGGTGGACTACGGCACGATCCACTTTATGTTGAAGGACCGCGCCCAATCGTTAATCGTTATAAATCGTTGGGATGTTAAATAACATTGAATTATTATTATATTCTAATTAAATAGAATATAATAATATTAATAACTAAAATAATATTTATTTCATTACATTATTATGGTCTATGGAAAACAAGCATTACATGGAAAATCAGTGCAATTCGGTTGTATTTTGCGAGCTATGTTAATGTTCCCAGATATGTGCCGTTTCATGTTTGAATATACACAGTGCGGGAATACAAACTATATATAGTATAATTTAAATTTATAAGATAAATTCCCAATTTTAATAGAGCTACCGTTATGGAAATCCGTAAATACTAGAACTAAATAGGTATTGATTGACTCTATGTTGTCTATGATGAAATGAGCTTAAAATCACTTTTATACTTTGAACCAAATCTATAAATATAAGAATCTATTGCCATTCGAGTTTCGCTAAAACTAACGAACGGCTGGACCTGGACCTGGATTTGAATAATTCTGTTTTGAATAATTTGAATAATTTTGTTGGGGATGTGTCACGGATGGATTAATTATAAAAAAAATTGGGAGAAACCCCAAAAAACAGCTGAAAAATCGAAAAGTTTAGAACTGTTTATTTTGTACCTACGTATTACAATATAATAGGCAATAACACACTGCGCCTCGTTAAGTATTTTGTCTTTATGGTACTTGTCTACGGTTCAGGTTTTTGTTCGTATTAGGGTTAAAATTAACTTAAGCCACTCAAAAATAATGTAATAGGTATATAATTATACGGATCCTCAGTAATTCAATGCATACACATAACACATACACACCACACACACACACACACACAAACATACACACAAACAATTTCTCTGATTTTGTTCATTCTATCTTTTACCATTATAATATACTAACTTCAGTAATTGTTAACTATTTGGTCCAAATATTGTAAATCTATAGTAAGGCAACGGTGCTCGTAATACAGATTTTCCTAGTACGAGCTCCTAAGCACTCTTACTGGATAAACTTATATTATTATATTTTAAGCGAAACAGTTATATAGAGTATAACGTCAAAACAAAATTTATGGTGTAATCAAAATTTATTTTAAAATATATCCTAAAATAGCATTAAAAATTTAAGTAATAGTATAAAAAATGTTTTAAAAGACAACAAAATTGAAAGTGCGTAATAATTACAAGACTTCCGCGGCACCACTCAGACAAAGAGAGACAATAGCATTCCTAAGGAGGGTTGACGTCAGGCAGGCGGCCGGTCGTAGAACTTTTGCCAAATCCTTTCAGCAGTACAGAAGATGTACTGCGCCGACCCCAAGTGATTGGGAAATGGGCAGGGAGAAGAAGTTATATAGAGTATATTTTTGTAACCTGATGTTTTTACTACAAAAATAAAGATTATTATTATTAAAAAATAAAATAAAACAAAATAAAAAAAAATTGTACACAGAATACAAAATACATTATATAATATGTATAAATCAGTTTTGTTTCGCGTTAATATTATTTAAGCACAAAAGTCGAAATTACAAAGGCCGTGATTAGCATTGTCCTATATTTGACGGGTTAATCAATGGGCTTTACATAAATTTGTTTGAATTTCTAAAATGTCGAAGAGTACTGCGTGATTGAAATATTATGGAGTAAAAACTAACTTGAAATGTATGTATTCATATTAATATAATGATATATTTACATAGTAATTACCTCTTTGGTCCAGTGTAGTGTGTGTGTGCTGTACATTCGGAGGTTCGAGTCCCCGGGTTGAGTTAGGTGTAGTAGTCATCCTAACCGATTTTGGCCACGGCGGCCAACCTCAATGAAACTAGCCAACTGCGCAGGAGATATTATAGCGCAGACACAACGTGCACTCTCTATTCCTGTCACTCTCTTAAAATCCGATGGGATGACAATGCGACACGACCGATGACAGATACAATTATTTTGTTTTTCTAACAAAAAGTTTTCAGTAACATACCAGAGAGACCATATGATAATAATTATATGCTATTAAAATTTCTCTTTAATAATGTAGTACAGTAGCGCTGGTTAATGACAAATTACAGCAAAATAACATTAAAACTTCTCCAAACTAAAACACTTACGTGCGTCAATCAGTGCAATAGGTAGGTACTTTTCAAATTTTTACAAGGGATTATTTCCATTTTTATTTCTATATTCATTTTTAAATTACTATTGTATTTTAATCCTATGAATAACTTTAATAATTTGAAAATAATTGTAAAGTTGTTATACTCAAGGGTTTCCAAACGCAAATTAATCGATAAATCTTAAATCTAACCCTATTAAGCTGGTTTTTGCGCCCAATTATCTTCTGCCTATCACAAGTTATAAATTACAGAATTAAAGTGAAAATTTGTTTAATAATACTAATAATTTTCTTACAGAACATAATCTATTACAATTTAAGATACATCTCAATGTCAGGAACAATTTGTTTTGAATAATATATTTATTAAAAAAATTTTTAGAATCGATTCATTATTTAAAAAAAAATCAATTTTTATTATCGATTTTTTCTTTTATTTCGAGTTTTGGGACACTATTACCACAGATGATATAATGACTGTGAGAAATAAAGACCTACGTAGCCTGTAATAAAGAATAAAGATATAAATTCTTTAATGCCGTAGTTGTTAACAGGTTTGATTTTTTACGATGGTGAATATGAAAAAGTAAAAGGGAATACCCATACAAGAAACACTACCTATTACGGTTCATGAGTTACAACCCTCTGACAGACGGACGAACGGACGGACAACGGAAGCTTAGTAATAGGGTTCCTTTGACACGGATTCGGGATTCGGATTCGGGTACGGAATCCTAAAAAAAATTTATTAAAATACTTTTGACTTTCGCATAGGTCTATATTAAAGTAAGGCATACATTTTGAATTGTACAAGCCTTTACTGTAAAAATTACTATGTTCTATGTTCAATTTCCTTATTTATGAAAAAAGTTATTATTATTTTATTTAATTCACAGATAGCACAATGATAATAAAATATGTAATAACATCAGTTTTTTTTCGAATATTCCACGTAACCACAAAATTCAATTATGAAGATTTACGTGCGTTCCCATCTCTATATAACTATATCAAATTCAAATAAATCTGCACAAAATTGCCTAAAAACGCTGTCATGGCGAGATAGAAACGTTTTTTGTTGATTACTATACACAAAAACAGATTTATACTAATTGCGCCAGTTTTTGCGTCGAACGGTTGATCGCCATTAATAAATTACAGGATTAGGAAGATTCTCATATGCAAGTGACATTTTGATAATAGGGGCCAATCGACACGATAATTTGCTATAATTGTAATCTATTCAGGCGTTTGACCCAGTTTTAGTTAAATGGTGTACAAAAAACATTGTTCACATGGTGTAATAGCTATCGAACGGTAAATATTAATGTGTAAACTTAATTGAGTCATAACTGTCTTTTAATTATTGTTAGTTAGAATTTTCCCCAATTTTATTTCAGGTTTGTTTACCATGTTTTTTTATTTATGCTTTGTTTAAATAGCAACACTGATGTTGCGGGATCCGATTTTTAATCTACGAAAAAGGAGGAGGTTCTCAATTTGCTGCACGTTTATATTTTTTTATGTTTGACCACGCATGTATGTATGTATTCAGCCCTTTTTAATGTCCCACAGCTGGGTACGGGCCTCCCTTCAATACGAGTGGGATCAGGCCATAGTCCACCACGCTGGCCAAGTGCGGGTTGGCAGACTTCACAATTGTCTTTCGAAAACTTGTTAGGTAGGTTCTCTCAGACATGAAAATATCAGATGTGCGAGACCAGGGACTTGATCCCGCTTCACTCGGTTTCCCAAGCGAGCGCGTTACCACTGGGCTACCACGCATAACTTTTTATAATGTCTTCCGATTTCGAGGATTCTTTTTTTATTGAATATCTCTCAAAGTCGGTCCCATTTAAATTTGAAAAGAAAAATTCACCCCTAAGTGTAAGGTAATAGGGGACTTGATTGATTTTTCACGTACTTTTAGGTACTATATCTACTATACAAAAAATTGAAAAATAAAAACTTAAAAAAAATCGACTTCAAAAAAAACAATATACAAATCAAAGCACACAGACTTCGAAAATATCTGATTAGGTACCTATAGTAAATGAAGACTACCAGTCAGTTATTTTTTACTTTTTACAATTTTGTTTTTAAGCCGGTTTTTCTTTTTTTATTTAAGCAACAGCTTATTAACGTTATATTGGGACGAAATACCAATTAGGTTAATCTCTATATTTTTTTTGTACATATTTAAATTTCTTTGATTATCGTCACATAGTCCTCAATTCCACTTTTGTATTTACTTTTTCACTGAAGTGATAAATTGAATCGTTGTCATAGAATCATTCATTTTTGAATGCGGTTTAATTTTTTTATTTAATTTTTTTAGATTTCTACTTTTCAATGATTGTAAAAATAAAAATACATCTAAGGTGCCTATAATTTTAAATAAATAAAACACATTATTTATATAATACTTTTTTATATTATTTATATAACATCTAACATAAACAATAAATATTCGAAAAGAAAACAAGACTCAAAGCATATAGACTAAGAGACGACATACAAAATACTCCTTAAATGCAATCAAGTAAAGCAGTGAAGGGCACTTTAAACTAAAACTAAGTAATAACTATCGTTTATTTTGGTCGAAGTTACGAATAAATAATAAGTCAAGAAGATTTAGAACAAATTCCACATAAAAAGTGGCCCTACTTCAAACCAAAACGACGTATGATTAAAATACGAATCACTTATGAGCTTACAAACAAACATGCTTGGCGATTGGTTATTAATCTATACTAATATTATAAAGAGGAGTTTGTTAATAGTGAGTTCGTGACGTTGTAAGGGGTAATCGCTGGATCTACTGAATCGATTTAGATGAAATTTGGTAAGAAGATAGTTTGTGACCCTGGGAAGGACATAGGATACTTTTTATCCCAGAAATCATCACTTAAGGTAGTGAAAATAGGGATGAAAGTTTGTATGGGGAATTAAGCTAGGGACGAAGCCAAGCGAAGCGAGAGTGAGTCGCTAGTTAATAATAATTTAGTGATTTTTTTCTTTAGTTTATTATAACATGTACAAAATTAGTTATAAGTTATTGGCATTGATAAGTAATCGTCCTGATTCTACATCAATAAATGATTTTTGATTTTTTGATTTTAAATTCAGACCAAAAGCAGGGATTGGTTTGCAATGTCTGCTATGACAGCTGAGTCATAGCGGCGTGGACGATGTTTATGTGATTTCTGGACATTTTAATATTGTATAGCTCCTGCACTACTTCACAAAACATGCTGGCATGAAGATTCACAGCTGTAGTTCACAATGATAAAAATTTAAACGTACGCGAAATTTGACATGTGCTCGCATGTAAGAATAATGTCCGTTGAACACGACTTTTGCTGGGTCATTTTTTAGGGTTCCGTACCTCAAAAGTTAAAAAAGGAACCTTTATAAGATCACTCTCTTGTCCGTCTGTCCGTGTGTAACCACCGATTTTCTCAGGAACGGGTGAGAGTACTGAGGTCTACAGTCCCTATTAGGTGTATAAAAATCAAGGCCCTGAGTCAACACTATAAAAAAATATGGGCAAATTTAGATTTTTGCGAAAATTTGTAAGTACCAAAATTTACCTTCATTTGGAACTTTTTTATTTTTAACGCAGTTACATTTTCTGACTTATTATTTATTCGTCGGGTCGAAGATACCATATAAAAGAGGAAAGTTTAATATTTTATCAAATATTTTAATATAAATACTTTTTAAATATGATTTCGTACATAGTATTATTATAAAGAAAGTTATTACAAATATTTGTGTGTTAGCTCCTAAACTACATTTTGATTTTGTTAAGTAACGAATGTTGTGTATTTACTTCCTCCATCTGCAATATAAAATAAATAAGGTTATACACATGTTCTAAATAATGCCTTCTGAAAGAGCTATAAAAATATTGAAAAAAAAAATCATTTTAAATATTTACATATTGTTTTGTTCTATTTCGTTTAGTTATCAGATTTTGTATTATTTATAATTATTAGCACCTCACCCTTGCTACGCTCGGGTTCATTCCTACGTTTTAAGGTTAGTATAGATTTCTCAGAGATGAGATATTTTCATGCAATAAAATGTATCCTATAAGTTGACCCGAATAACCAGCTATCATCATACCAAATTTCATCAAAATCTGTCCAGTAGTTTTCTCGTTTCGCGTTCCCAGACAGACAGACAGATAAAAATTCTAAACACTATAGATTCAGCCTCTGATTCGATAATAATTACAATTTCAATAAGATTTTCAAAAAAAAACATTAATGCACAGAATTGACTCAGAATTTCATTATTTGTAAATAGATTTTTTTGTTAAAAAACTAAATAACTGAAGAAAAGGTGAGGTTCCAATTAAGGTAAATATTTTCTTGTGTATTTTCTAACTTCACTGGTTATAAACTAATTTCCAAAGACTTAAAATACCACCCATTGCATGTATGTGCATTATGTTTCAAAATAAAATCCACTACATAATCTGGAATGACTTGCAAGTCCCTTTATTATTATTTATTACTAAATCTATAAAGATAAATAAAATTAAAATAACATCAAAATAATAGCTTTTTACTAAATACGTATGAAATTATACACAGTAGGTACTTATAAAAAAAATGTTTTAAATTTTTGTCCGGTTGTTCGGGCTAATCTCAGAAGCGGCTAGACTTATTTTGAAACTTGGCTAATTTTATTTTAGAATAAGAATTAGGGTTCCGCTCAACACAACAAATAAAATTAAAACGTACATATAAAACAGCCAATAAAACCTAACCTTATTCCTTCTTCTCTTCCTTAGGATTGTTCTTCCATATGTAATAAGACAAAGAGCTAGCGTACGCGAGCCACGCGAGGTATGGCACCATCAAAGCACCTGCTGTCTTGTCGACTTTAGCGAAACTAATCGCCGTAGCTACTGCTGCCCCACTTAGTACTGATATTTCTATAAATGCCTGAAAGGAAAATATTTTTTTAATAATCTTTCTCTAAAAAAAATGTAATAACTTCCTCAAAAAATTATCTATATTTTTAATAATTTAGTCAAATGCGATTTTATATTTCTCGTGTGAATTTGTTTTTTACGAAAATTGTCTTACTGTTAACTATTACGATTAAAAAGATGATAATTAATAATGAGACCGCAGTAAAAGTATTCTATATGTTGACCCGGATAACCAGCTACTATCATATCAAAATCTGTCCAATAGTTCTTCGTGATGCGTTCCCAGATAGACAGACAGACAGACCAAAATCTAAAAACTATAGATTCGGCCTCAGTATCAATAACTATTTCAATAAGATATTTGAAAAAATATTTAATGTATACGACACAGAATTTTATTATTTGTATAGATAGATTATATTTGAAGCGAGTAAGTGACACTCGATAGGGCTCTTTTGTTATTTATCTTATCTTATTCTGAGGTAAGAACTAACAATCGTCTTGTTAAGTCTCGTTATTCATTTTACTCGTATATTAGATACAAATACAATTAGCATTAAATACAATACGTGTCAAACTAAAATATAATTAGACGGTGAGAGCATATAGACTTACAAAAGTGAAACCAAAATAGCCTCAACTTGTCTTATATATTGTATAATGTTTTATACCACAATATTTTTAACACGTTTATATATCACTTGTAACTTTCAATAAAATTTAATCTTGGCAATCATTTTTAACCTAACTGGCGTATTGAATTGAAACTTTATATATATGAAAAAATCTGATTACAATACAATAAATATGACACACTATATAATATATAGATATATAGGCAGTGGTAGTCCAGAGGTAAAGCGCTCGTTTGGGAAACCGAGTGATGCGGGTTCAAAGCCCGGATCTCGCACCTCTGATATTTTCATGTGCGAATCATTTCCAACATGATTACGACTTGTCTTACGGTGAAGGAAAACATCGTGAGGAAACCTGCATGTCTGAGAGAACCTAGCAAGTTTTCGTAAGACATGTGAAGTCCGCCAACCCGCACTTGGCCAGCGTGGTGGACTATGGCCTGATCCCCCTCGCATTGAAGGGAGGCCTGTGCCCAGCAGTTGGACGTCAAAAAGGGCTAAGTGCATGCATATATACATACATACATAAATACATATATAGATATAATCGAGCTGTTGTGATAATGGAGCCAGGAGATGAATGGAACTATTCAGTACCATCTAATTGACCTTGAGGTTTTGTAATTTCTTTAAAATCCCAAAACATACGTTTGAGAACTTGTTTTTTATTTTTAAACTAGATTACTCTTTTTTATCTCATTCTTTTACTCTGTGATACTTACCTATAGTGCGTGTACTGACATCATCAACCGAGGTCGAGAATTTATTGACGCGATAAGTGACGCCCAAAAGAACAAAACTTACGAAATTATTCTGAAGCATAGTATAGAGTATGTAGTGGGATGCATAAATTATTATTTATTACGATAAGTATATTATTTTAATATTATATTTATATTTTCTCATCTATACTAATTATCTAAAGAGGTAGTTTGTGGGTTTGTAGGGGGTAATCTCTGGATCTACTGAACCGATTTAGATGAAATTTGGTATGAAGACAGTTTGAGACCCTAGGAATGATACATAGGATACTTTTTATTCATCCCTTAAAGGGAATGGGAATAGAAGTTTGTATTGGGAAGCAAGCTAGGGACGAACTCGAGCGAAGCGAGGGTGAGTCGCTAGTCTAATATTACCACAGTCTACTAATCCATACGAACATTTAACGTGGGCTCTTCAACTAGACAGTGCAATAGTGTGCGGGGAGAGCTCCCCCGACTGTCATTTTGTTGTTGTATTTAGTCCTTTTAACGTCCCACTGTTGGGTTCGGGTCGCCCTTCAATACGAGGGGATCAGGCCATAGTCCACCACGCTACCCAAGTGCAGGGCGGACTGAGTATGTCTTTAGAAAACTTGCTAGCTATCAAACATGCGAGTTTCCTCAAGATATTTTCCTTGAGTATAAGACAAGTGGTAATCATGTTGGAAAGTGATTCCCACCGCCTGTCTTACTTACAATTTATATGACAATCGAGCAACGGCTTTAGGCTTGTTGAATGTAACCGTAACTTGCCACTGGACGACATTACAGTTTCAACTTTAAACCATTCACAGTGAAAAAACAGTATTTTTTGGCAGCCCTTTTTTTTATTAAAATTAATGGGTGATGACAGCTGTATGGAATTTTATACTTTGATATAATTATAAATTTAATGTGCCATTTTTGTATTGCGTAATTATCTTTCTATTGTTGTAGGTTACTCCTGTAGAAGAAAGCTGCTAAATTTCAAAATTACCACTAAATCTCATTCGTGTCTTCGTCACAAAACGTGATGCTGGCAGAATGTATTGCGTCTGTGAACGCAACTCTAAGCCATTAAAGAAAAAAAATATATAAATATAAATTTTTGAAAGTGTGTTTGTATCTTCAACTTTTACGATACAAACGAAACTTTTTATTGACATAGCACACGAACGAGACCGCGATTACATACTCGCATTAAGTAATCAAAGAAAATACTATGTTAATTCTATTTCTGAACTATTATTTCTATGATATCAATGTAAATAAATAAGTAATAAAACATACTAAAGATAAAAAATAAATACAAAAATCTAACCATTTTAAAGTCCTTAAGACCGAAGAAAATGGGGGTCCACGCCCAGTTGAGTAACAGTTGACCGCCATACAATGTTAAAGGCAAAACAGCCTCGTCTGAAAAATATTATATATAAGTTACGTTTTTTTATTTTATAAAAAATACACTAGGATTTGATCGACTTATAAAAAAGGAGGAGGAACTCAATTCAGGTGTATGGTATTTTTTTGTGTGTTTGTTACGTTATATACATAAAAATTATAAAAGGATTTAACTGATATTGTTTAATATGCAGGTAATATTTATGTCCCATATGAATTTAAAAAAAAACACTTTTAATGGTAGAATTTTTACATTCAAAGTGACTTAAAAATCGGTTTATCATTTTATTGTTAGAATAAATGAATTATTTGCCTGTTTCTAAAAACTTTGATTAAAATCAGACATACATTTTTTTGTGTGATGCTCAAAAATCTCAACTCATGCAACTTCTAGCAGCTATAGATTTTTTTTGTGTTTATTATACATATTATGTCTTCATTGTAACATATGTAATTTAATATTTAATAATAATAATTCAAGTTCTTTCAAAATATTTCTCACCAGTAAAACCACCGCATTCCTCATACACAAGGTATGAAGCATAGCCCATACCACTGTATAGCATAGTCCAAGCAGGTCCAAACACCCATTTAGGAGGGGTCCAACATGGTTTCTTCAAAGTATCGTACCAAGCTTTCTCATTATCTTTACGGATTTGACCAGCAAAGTATACACCATTTGCCCAACCTCCGGCATTGGGAAGAATTATTGATCCTATTGCTGCCCAGTTTGCCATTTTGATATCACTACTATAAGATAAAAGTAGCATAAGTAAATATTTATATGTATTACTTCAATACATTCCTTGTAATTACAGTTTTAAATAATTTAAGCAACACACTTAAACCAAATGTAGTATGGGGTTCATCAAACAAATCAGAAATGAAGGCTTAATTCCTTAGTCTTTCCAATAGCCACTAAAGTTCTTGTAACTTTACAACTCCATCATCACAAAGGTTTGTTGGTATCAAAATTATAATATTGTCATATGAGATAGCATTTAAAAAAAATTTGTTCCTGCTTAAGGGTCATTCATTTTTCATTTTTTTTTATATTGTCATTACATTTCGCATTCAGTCAGTCATTTCAAGAAAATACAACACTGTTAAGATAATGGAACATTTCAATAGGTAAGCAAAAAATGTTGCAAGAAAAGTAATAAAGATTACAGTTTAGATCTGAATATGTAAACATGAATCTACACTAATAATATAAAGTAAGTATGTGAGTTTGAGTGTGAACTTTAGAACTGATCTGATTCTAAAGATTTGATCTCTAATAGACTAAATTATAGCTAAGCGATGAAGGCTTTAGATCTTAGTATAAGTATAACTGCATCTATCTGTAACTATTGTAATTTATTTTAAAAAGTAGTGACTCAGGCTCCCTTCATTTGGGTTCATCCCTAGATATGTTTAAACAGTTAATATGGAATAGATAGACTATACGTTATATGATAATATATAGCCTATGGCTTTCCTCAACAAACGGGCTATTTAATGCAAAAAGAATTTTTCAAATCTAGTTGGTAGTTCCTGAAATTACTATGTTCAAACAAACAACTTCTACCTCTTTTTAATATTAATATAGATAATATAGATATAATAACTAATAAGTATTCTATTTGTTTTGTTAATTTGTAAGTAATTAATTATGTAATTTCTTTTGTCATTACTTACAAATGGGAAATTTGTAATATAATTAATTATATAATTATAAATTGCAAGAACCTATTGCTAAATTGAAAAAAAAAACTTTTAGATTATCATACAATTTAAAGATAACTTTTTTTTAATCTAGAATCTTCTCCGCGATTATTACACATTATCAATATTCTTTTCCATTCTGGATTATATAACTTAAAATAAATGGGTAGTCATGCTTATCATGAAGTATGATATATTACTTGTTTGCTATGTTACTTCTTATAGAAAACATAAAATATGTACAATGTGCATTATAATTGTAAATTATTCAGATTAACTTGTAAAATAGTTTACATTGCAACAGTGCATAGTAAAAAAAGATATGCTGAATAAATTATAGCAAAATTTAAAATAATATTGTACATTACAAGATATTGTTTTATTAACACTGCCAATATAAATAACAATATAGAATAAATTCTTTAACTTTAATAACTATTATTGTATGAAATTGTTGGTAAAATTTATTTATAATTTATTTTAAATTTAATATGATTTTTGACTGAAGTTAAAACATTAATACAATAAATATTATACCTGCTAATTGGAAAATATTCTTTCAAACCGTCCATACTTTGTAAATGGTATAAATTACAACTAGAATAATTAAGTATCGTCCAAAGTGCACTAATACAATGTACCAACTAACTCCCTATTCGTTTAATTAATCTTATCGACCAAAATCCAGTAGATAATTATTAATTCAAATTTATGCTACTTACCAAGTTTAAACAAGTAAATGGAATAATTTACCTTTAATTAAATAATATATTTCCAATATGATAAAGTAACAATGATGTAATTCTAAAATAACACGAAAACAACGGTAACTTCAAAGAATAGTGACTTGATTAATGATTAATTTAAATAATGAGTACATATTTTGTTTACCTTAATAAAACCGGTTCCTATTCGGAAATCAGAATAAAAGTGTTCTATTAAAGAGCTATAAAAATATATTTCTTAAACAAACTTACGTTTATGACTTTCTAGAAAATATCCCACGGTTGAAAAGTAAATACAAGTGGTTATAAAAAGTTGTGAGAAAATCGGAAAAGCCTCGGTGAAATCTCCAGTATAATACTATAGTGGCCTAATATACTATTATATTAGGTAGTAGATTATTCGTTCGTAATAAGTTAACAAACGGATACTTTTAAAAGAAGTCGCGTTATTATTCCAATACCGTGACTTTGTACGTTCCGTTTTTAGCAGAATTTCTATCATGGATGACAAATAAATAAACATTTCTGTACAAATTTTTGAATACGACATTTTTTTTTTAATCTATCATATTAAATACTTACTGTATTTAAATAATATACCTGCATTGCCCGCGGCTCCGCCCGCGTTCAGATAACCAAAAACCAAATTCTTAGGTTTTACATATTAGTATACTCTTACTTTGCAGTTTTTGTATGTTTTCTCAGAACTGAGATATTTTCCCGCGGCAAAAAGTATCCTATATGTTGACCCGGATAACCAGCTATCAGTTATCACCATAGGTACCAAATTTCATCAAAATCCCTCCAGTTGTTTTTCTGTGATGCGGTAATATACAGACAGACAGACAAAAATTCAAAAAACTATAGATTTGGCCACTGTATCGATAATAAAGTCTATTTCAATAAGATTTTCCAAAAAATATTTAATGTACAGATTCTGCTTAGTTACAATTTTATTATATTCTATAAATTATTTTTGCTCTAATGATTAAATTTAAATTTTAAACATTAAATTAGAATTTTGCGATAGTAACAGTATACAAGTGTATAATCTATGATAGTAACTTTCGACTTCGAGTTTCGACTTTCGACTTTCGTGACCAAAGAGTATAGTCAAAGAGTATAGTTATAACTTATAAACAGTATAGTAATAAACTGGGTTCGTGACTGAAGGGACGAGTAACGATTAACGAACGACTTATGAGTTTATTAACATTTATTTTCACAATAAAGCATGGATGACAAATAAAACAATAAAGTTACCAAATTTCAAAATTATCGCTCAATCTCATTCGTGTCTTCCTCACAAAACGTGACACTGGCAGAATGGACTGCGTCTGTTAACGCAACTATAAGCCATATTAAAAAAAAAAAAAAACATTTTTTGTTATGCCTCTTTCAATTTTTGATAACAAAACTTTAAATGCACGAACTATAAATAAATGGTTTGATGTTAAAAATTTAATCTGATAACCAGTTACCTTCACATTTAACTATTATTTACAAAAGTGATGTCATATCGTCAGTGAGAATTGATTTTTATATTTGATTTAAGTATTACTTATTTTTTCACAACTCTAAACATCCGGTAAGGTGAATACTAGCTTTATAGTTTGCTCACTATTATAATATACCCTTTGCAATTGTTTTAAGGCTTACTTTTAAATAAATTATGAATTTGCTGATAACTTACCTACTTATTTAATTGATAAGCCTACAATCTCATTAATAAATACTGTTGTCAGTGAGTTTACTATAGCTAATTTAACGAATATATTACTCAAAAATAAAAAAAGTGTATAACATATTTTAATATTATTTAAATATAAAATTTTAATTAAAGCACTTCGAAAATACAAACATGGTAAACTGGCCTATGATTGGAGCAATGGTGCTACCTAATGTCGGTGGGTGGGCTGGAGCTCTAACTATGACGGGTGAAGTCAAGTCAGCTAATGGAACAGCTTGGTATGAAAACATAAGGAAACCAAACTGGAATCCACCTAATGGGGTCTTCGGACCCGCATGGACTGCACTCTATGGTAGCATGGGATTTGCTTCTTATCTTGTGTATAGAGACTGTGGTGGAATAACAGGTAACACTCATATACATACCTATAAAGAACTAGCATCTCACCCTCACTTCGCTTCGGGTTCGTCCCTAGTCCCTAGACAAAATAAATCTATCCTACGGGAACCATATATTTTTCTGGAATAAAAAGTGACCTATGTGCTATTCCTGACTATAATCTATCTTTGTGCCTAATTACACCCAGATCTGTTCTACCGTTCAGGCATGAAAGAGTTACAAACATCCATTGATCCTCACAAACTTTTACATTTATAATATTAGTAACGTTTAGTATAGATTTCTCAGAGATGAGATGTTTTCCCGCAATAAAAGTATCCTATATGCTGACTCAAATAACCAATTATCATCATACCAAATTTCATCAAAATCTGTCCTGTCTGTCTGTCTGTGTTCCCAGACAGACAGACAAAAATTCTATGAACTATAGATTCAGCCTCTGTATAGATAATAATGACTATTTCAATAAGATTTTCCAAATAATATTTAACATACAGATTCGACTCAGTTACAATTTTAATCTATTATGTATAGATTACATATTATATTCTGTTATATTACTTGTAAAGTAAAAATAAGTACATTTTATTATTTAATGAATAATTAAAATATATAATTTTATATTATGTATAAGCAAAAGTCTTAACCATTATTAATATACACTATGTACTAGAATAATCTATAACAAATGCAGAATGTTCACATAGGTATATATCATATAGATAAAAAAATATATCAATCAAATTGATAAGCTATATGTTTAAATCACTAATAAGTATTCTTACATAGTAACAAAATGGTATCTTGAAAATTTTATTCTTTTTAAATTTGTCATATACATCCTTTTCTAATCAACAATTTCCTGGACTAGTTGAAGCACAGAAGACGCAGTATATCTTCTGTTCAAAATATAGATCTGTATATATAAAAATATGTAATATTCATACTAATATTATATACGAAGAATTTTTGTCCTTCTTTTACGTTGCAACAGAGTGACTGCTTGGCGTGATTTTTTGTGTGGAGATAGTTGGAGGGCTGGAGAGTGACATAGGCTTTTGACTTTAGACTTTTAACCACGGGAGATTGTCTCATTCCCACTGGAAAACACGTTATAATACAACACACAACTCATCATCCCTATGTAATATATATCAATCTATTCCATACTAACCGTTAAAACCGTAAAAATGTACCTAGGGACGAACTCGAACGAAGCGAGGGTGAATCACTAATATTATAATTATTATATATTATCAGTTGTTATTTCTAACTCTAAAGTAGACACTAAAAATTTATAATTTCTATGGCAATTATAAAGAAATCTGTTCATTGATGTTACCAGTCCAATATTAATGAGACCATATAAGAATCAAACCTGATTATATGACAATGAAAACCTTCCTGATACAATCTAAGCAGTTATCAAGTATCAACTAGTAACATAATCTCAAAAGTATTATGTATTAGTGAGAAAGGAAGAAACCACATAATATTAGAAGAAAAATGAATAATTTACTCATAAACTAAAATGTTTGCATATATTTTGGTATTTGTGCATTTATACATTGGTATATGGATAATGGAGTATATAAGGCAGTGGTAGCCCAGTGGTAATGCACTTGCTTGGGAAACCGAGTGAATCGGGTTCAAATCCCGTGTCTCGCACCTCTGATATTTTCATGTGCGAATCATTTCCAACATGATTATCACTTGTCTTGCGTTACAGGAAAACATCGTGAGGAAACCTGCATGTCTGAGGGAACCTAACAAGTTTCCAAAAGACATGCTCAGTCCACCTACACTTGGCCTGGCATGGTGGACTATGACCTGATCCCCCTCGTATTGAAGGGAAGCCCGTCCCCAGCAGCAGTGGGACGTTAAAAAGGGCTGAATAAAATATGGATATTATAATAGAATTAATATATAAAGTTAAATATAAAGATTTTTTTTTCAGATAAATCAATTGTACCTTTAAGTTTGTATGGAGCGCATTTGTTGATTAACTGGGCATGGACTCCAGTATTTTTCAAATTGCACAAAATTGGCTTGGTAAATATTTTTTAATTTGAAACTCAAATGTGTGTATTTTTATAATATGTCAAAATATCATCCATATCCGTCCAGCCTTTTCAGCATCAAAGAGTAACAAACAAACATACATACAAATTTTAGTAGCAATGAGTAATCTCATTTTAATCTTATCAATTTTTTCAGGCTTTCTTCCATATTCTTGCACTGGATGCAGCTGCAACAGCATGTACCGTTAGTTTCTTCAATGTTAACAAAAATACATTATACTTTATGGCGCCATATTTGTGCTGGCTTACTTTTGCCACTTGCCTTAATTATACCATCTGGCAACTAAATAGGGATGGTAAAAAGAAATAATAAGCGAGTAGACAATAAATCATTGTTATTGAGTTTTACCAATTTTTAAAATGAAAATATTAAATATAAGATATCTGCACAAAAGATTATATTTTTAAGATTCTAAGTTATCTTGTATGTTTCTATAGTTCTTAAAAAGGGTCAAATAACTTTAATAGGGATTAAGCGTGTTTTTTTAAATATCCAGCCCCAAAAAAGACCTAAAATTTAGCATAAAAAAAAATTAAACATATATCGATACAGATACTTTAAATGCCCGCCATTTCGCGCTCGGCGTGACGTCACAGTATGACATACAAAGATAAATGACGACGCAATTTGTAGCGACAAAAGCTCTAATCGCTCTGTTATGATATACTCTGACGTCATATTCGGTCTGACTAATGGCGTTTGTTCCAACCACCTGTTTTCACTTTTTAAGAATTATCTTCTTAATAAAAAAGAAATTACATTAAAAAATATGAATGTAGGCTTAATTCAAAAGCAATAAAGATTATAAAAATATATATTTCACCTTTATTTAAATCACACGCATATTCCCTGTTCATTTATTATTTTTTTAAGTTAATCATTAAAAATAATATAATGGCGATTGTATTATTTGAATAATGATTTAATTTGGTGTTTGTTATATACATATTTTAATAATATGTATTACGTTAAGTTTATTTGGTGACTGAAGGTTTATAATTTATATAGACTAAGATTTATACAAAACTAGCGACACACCCTCGCTTCACTTAGGGTTTATCCTTAGACTAAAACAAATTATCCCACGGGAACCGTACATTTTTCCGGGATAAAAAGTATCCTATTCCAGACTATAACTTATCTCTGTACTAAAATTTTATTCAGACCCGTTCAGCCATTCTGGCACAATTGAGCAACAAACATCCATCCATCCCTCCTCACAAACTTTCACATTTACAATATTAGTAGAAGTCATTTACCATTTTGGTGATCAGACTTCATCACACAGGTTATATGGTTAAGGCTATCAGAGTGCCTTTTCTTAGCTTATTTTTTGGAATAAATAGGTATTTTCTCTCAAAATCACTTCTTGTTTTAATTTTATCGTAATAAAATATTATTCCCTCCACGACTGCGGACACGCCGGCGTTACAGTTAACAATAGATTTCTTAGAAATTTACCTGGAGGTGAATGTAAACCATTCCTCCATTTGAAATGCAGAAATAAATAAGTATTATATATTATGTAAGTTGTAACTTATTGTTGTAGCAATGTATTGCATTTATGGATTTTAAAATAAATAAGCAAATATATTTCTATATTGTATATTTTATTATACACAAATGTTATACTCGACTGCAATATTTTATAAATAAATAAACAATGTTTACTTCATTCGTTTCAATTTATTTAACTCCCCTTGTTGTATGGATGCGTCTTTATAGATCTGTTTCACCTTATCTTTCCTTATGTTGTCACTGAGAAAAAAAGACTAAATGTTACCAGAACAAAATATTTAATTAATATTTATTAAATGATATAATAAAAAACCAGAAGATGATTAAAAATGCTAACATTTGTTTCTGTTTAAAGAAAATATTAGTCCCTCCACGACCGCGGACAAGCCGGCGTGTCAGTTAACAATAGATTTCTTATAATTTTAATAATTTCTTACAAATTTACCTGGAGGAGTTAGGACAAATGTATGTTTTGACACTTTCTAAAAATCTTCATAATTTAATTCTAAAGGTTGATGGCCCTAACTGTTACATAATAATAGTTTCGGTCTTTATATAGTATACAGTGGTAATTATTTTTTATGAAAATGGATTGTACCCGTAAGGAGTAACAAGCAATATACAATCCCATCAAAAACATTAATGTGAAAATGGGAGCCAAGTTCAATATTAAGAATATGCGTGGTTGTCGACTTCAACGACAAAAGAATTGAGATCTAAATGTGTGCAAAGTTCTGTAGATAATCCTGCAATTTTTTCATAAGTACATACATACAACATATTAAAATAGACAGACAGACATTCTATAAGAGTTACTTTCTCATTTATATATCTCATTATATAGATTAGTATTATTTACCTGTGTATCTTCTGCCGTATCTTCACAGAGCCTATGTATGCCTTATCTCGTCTGATCTCTCTGAGTGCTCCTTTCATTTCCTTCTTATATTTGGTTTGCAACCTGGCCTTCTCTGCACTCTCTCTAGATAACTTGGAACTCTTGCTGCCAGTGAAGCTGTAAAAACAAAAATAGTAAAAATAACAAAACTTTGAATGAAAGAAAATACCTTTTTTTTAGAAATGTGTATGTATTTTCTGTTCGGTTAAAACTCAAAAGTACCTCATATTTTCACTCATGAAGGTAGTGACAACCCTAACAAATTCAATCAAATTTAAACTATAATTTAGCCTTGTAAAGATTAAATTAGAAAAAATACATAGCCCTGTAATAAATAATCAATAACCTATTTTATGCATTACATTTTAATAAAAAAATGTAAAGAATTGTATTTTATAGAGTATATTATGTACATAGTTTATTCTATTAGTTAGCTTTAGCTAGTTATTAAACTTAGCTCTACACATGACGTTAAATGATTAAACTTATTTTTTGTTTTAAAGTCATAAATCTACAGTGTTTCGAATTCTAAGATCAAATTCAAAAAAAAAATAGCGCTCAAGCACTTAAAACTTTTTGCGTAATACAACTTAAACTTATTCACTAAGGTAATAAAATCTAATTTTACTTACACATCTTGAATGTCCGGTTCGTACAGCCTCAAAGCTTTCGGTCGGACTTTTTCCCTTGACATTTGTGTGTACGTCTTTACTTCTAACGTTTGTTTCATATATTGTATTACCTCCGTAACTTTTTTCGCTACATTTTTCGGATATAAATCTAAATCGACCCTACCTAATAATTGTATATGTGGCTCAAAAATGGCTTTTAATACTTCTAACTCGACATATTTATCGAAAAATTCTTTTAACATTTCTGTTGCTGTGTATAGACAGCGTATTTTGAAATCGTCGCTTACTTCTGTTAAAACTAAATCCTTTGCCTTCATTTTATTATCGACGGCCATCTTTGAACAGTCGCCTTCTAAATTCAAAATTTTGACGTCTTTATGTATACGGAATGGCGGGACAACTTGTATGGGATTTAGTATTGAAGTATTAGCACATAAATAAAAAATACCCCTCAAAAAGTTTAACGCGGACGGTACATATCTTTTTGAAAGGAAAGTATATTCTAAAATTAAAGAAGTTATAAATAATCCTCTAGAAACCGAATAGGCATCTCGAAAACGTGACAAAGTTAGTATTTCCGTCATGAAAAACAAAGACGGCGTCGTTACCGGATGCCGGAAGTCAGATGTCGGGTATAAAATAGATATTAATTTAAAAAATATTAACGTATCCAGATCAGGTACTTTTTTAGAATTGCGTTTGAAATTATCATGTTTTTCTTTTAATAATTCAACTATGAATTTTTTTGTGGACACTTTATTTAAATGTACTAAATCATAGCAATATGGTACTAATTTGTTGAAAACTAAAAATGATTTTATTATATCAGCCTCATCTGTTAAATTTGAGAATATATCGTGAATATACTGAAGTAAATGTGCGTATAATCTACTTAATAATTCTTTGTTATTTTCAGAAAGACCCGGATCATAACTTTTAATTAGTTTTTGTAGTGCTGCAGCCTGTTGTGAAGGGGACTTTCCCGTTAGTAGTTCCTAAAAGAAATGAATAAAATGAAATATAGGTAAAAAAAAAACAAATAAAATTACACATAGTGTTTCCAAATAACATTATTTCACATTTCTATAATAACTAACGACTTAACCTCGCTTCGATCGGGTGCGTCCCTAGATACGTTTTTTTAGCAGAACCGTAATTGTTTTTCTAAAATAAAAGTAGCCTAAGTTACTTATTATAACATCAGATACCTGTCAGTGAAACTCCCGTCAAAATCGGTCCAGCCGTTTCGGAGATTAACCGGAACAAACAGACAGACACAAAAATTTAAAAAATTGTGTTTTTGACTTTTGTTGTAAGTATTATTCATATGCATTTAGTAAAAAGCTGTTATTTTGATATTACAAACAGACACTATTTTATTTATCTATATAGATTAAGAATATGAATACAGTAATAAATTCATACCTTTAAATTATCACATTCACTCGATTTTAAATCAAAGAAAGAACTAATCCTTTTGCTATTATCTTCAATTTCACTATCTGATCCTTCAGATTCTATCAGATCTTTAAATTCATCTTTTTTTTCTTCACTTTCTTCATCCTCATTATCATCAGATTCTTCTTGTTCATCAGAATTTTCTTCTTCAGATTTTTCTTCTTCATCAGAATTTCTCCCTTCATCAGATTTTTCTTTGGTGACAATTTTATGAGTTATTTTATTACTGGAATCTTTTTTCAAGTCACTTTTACTCAATTCTTCCTTCTTTTCATTTTGTAATTTTGCTTTCTTTTTCTCTTCTGTATCTTCTTTGTTACTAACTTCATTAGAATCTGCCTGTTTTTTCCTTTTTAAGCTTTTATCTTTATCATTTTCAAGATTATTTTTTTCCTTGAACTGAATTTTCTCTTCTATTCTCTGATTATTGTCTTCAGATTTCTCATCATCCGTTGATTCATCTTCGTCAGAACTTTCACTAATGTTTCCTTTTTTAATATTTTTTTCTTTAGACAGATTTTCATCTAAAACTTCACCAATATTGTCTTCTTCACCACTTTCTTTGTCAGATTCATTTTCACTATCTGCATCTTCTTCAGATTCAGATGTATCTGAGATACCATCTTCAAACTTCTTTTTAGCATTTGGAACTAAAATAAAATTTTATGTATAGTAGAATATATTATAAAATTGATGTAAAATAATATGTATTTATTTACATATGTTTATTTATACAATTTCCCTTTAATGTTACATAATTCTTCTCAAATTTTGATATATTGTTCAGACTTATAATCATAAGGGCTTTTTAGTAAACTGAAATACACTTTTAATAAACTCCGCCACTGCAGTATCTCAACAGTAAGAAAGTTGTTAAAACCAAAAATCCAAGAAATCACTAACATGATAAATAAAAAAAACTATTTTAATGATACCTGAGTAATCTTTCAATACATGTTCTGGAACTAATGGTTTTCCCTCATTATCATAGGCCAACATGAATTCCTTTTCATCCTCCAATTCAAAATTGTCATCTAAATCATCTGCAGATCTAAAAAATGTAATAATTTAATAAAATGGGAAAAAAAATATTTTCATTAAATAAGGATTAATGATGAATACAAATGATTATGATGAAAATACAAGAAATAAAAACAAATCCATCCCACAGGAACCATACATTTTTTCCAGGATAAAAAGTATCCTATGTGCTATTCCAGCCTATAATCTATCTCTGTGCCAAATTTCATGCAGATCCGTTCAGCTGTTCTGGTGTGATTGAGTAACTAATATCAATCCGAACATCTAAACTTTCACATTTATAATATTAAGTAAGATAAATGTTTTCTATAATTAATAATCATATCACAAATTTTTGTTTGTAAAACAGTATCAACATCAACCTGTGTTTATTGGCTGGCTTAGTATTTCTGGATGCAACAACTTCTTCTTCAGGTAACATTCTTAGTTCCCTTTGTTTTTCTAATTCTCCTAATTTCTTTCTTTCTTCTTCATCTTGCTTTTCTTTACTTTTTAAACCATCAGATGGCTGAAAGTATAAATAAACTCCTTTAGTAAATTTATGTGTTTGTAAAAAAAAAGTTTAAGTGTTTGTATAAAAAAATTAGAATGTTATACCAGTTAATTAGTATTAAAACAAAATTAAACTAAAACATTACAAACTCACTGTTCCTCGTTTCTCAAATCGCAGCTCCCTCATCATTCTGTCATAATCAAGTCCCTTTTCTGCTTTACTTAATAACTTATCTATTATAGACTCTTCTTGTTTTTGCTGCTTGAACACTACAGGTTGTAAATCTTTCCATTCACTATCCAACTTTTCCGTTAAATCTAAAGTTTGCTCTTTTTCCTTTTGTTTCTCAGCCTTCCGTATTTTGGACTCGGCTATGAGCTGTTCTATTAAATCCTTGTGGGATTTAGCTCCATCTTTTGACTCTGTTTTTGATAACATGCCACCACCAAAGTGACCCTCAGATACAAACTCCCCTAAAAAATAATGGCAAGATAATAAATATATGCTAAATAATACATTTCTTGTTGTGCAATATGGTACACACAGAGCAGAAACAAAGTAGAGGAGCCCTATTTCGTGGTTCAGATAAGAAGAGTTGAAGCCGGTGAGCGGGGGTGCGGGAGGCGTTACGCATTTGATTTTTGAAAAAACGCCATCTAGTAGCGAATAGAGAAACTTTTAAGACAAATTCTGCTATTTTGAATGGGCACGGACTCAGGTACTATGTGAATGGGGGGTCAGTAAATAAAAAAAACTTCCTTTTTCTAAATAGCATTTGTACTAAAACGAAAGTAATTCAGATTAATCGGTTGAGGAGAACTGGTCTTAAATTTAGTTGCAAGATTTGTTTGTCCACACATACATACATACATACAGACTAACAGGAGAAATTAAATAAAAGTTTGTAATAAAAATATTAGCAAATTAAAAAAATCTTCCCTAACATGTATAGAATCAGTCATGACCCCCTACTGTTAACTCTATTTCCGCCCTTAATACGTCCCTGTACCTGTGCTGTACCTACTTCATGGCGTATTGCTAGTATTTCTACCTGGTACTAGATGGCGCTTCAAACAAGTTCCAGAATCTCTTCGAACATTCTAGAAGCAAATTGAAATAAAAATGTAATTTAATACTTACGAGTGAAACGATACTTTGTTTCCGTCAACATTATTTCGATCATCTGTATAACTTTTACATCCAATAACGCAACACTTCATTTTGCACCGGAAAACACAGAAACGAAAATTTACGGAAACCAATACGCGTGCACACCAACCAAGAATAAGTTGCGTACTGACGACAGCGCCCCCGAGCGTGGAATGGCTTAACAAAAGACTCTGTGACGTCAGGACTACATTGATGCAAGCTAGACTACATTGCTTAGAACATCTCTACTTTGTTTCTGCTCTGTGATGGTACATAATGGAAAACTTAATATTATCTGAATAAAAGTTTTCTTTCAACTTACCACCCAATCCACCAAATCTTTTTTCCTCATCCTCATCATCAGAAGACCTTGGATCATCGAATTTCTCTATTTGTTCCAAAGTTTGACCTCTATAAAAATAATAAATAAAGTTATTTAAATTTTTTTAGAATATCTTTTATTAATAGGATAACCTCATATTATATTGTTTTTCTTCTTACTAATCCTACATGTAATAAATAACAATAAAATATACCTGTGTGTCAAAATCTCATCATCAGCCAGATTATATATATTCTTTTTGCTATGTTGTTTAGCTCTTTCAGCTGCGAATCTGGCTATCATACGATCTTCAGCAGATAACTGATTATTCTTCTCACCAATGCGTCTATCAATAAAAGTATTAGTTTTGTTTATGAGCTTCATTTCAGTTCCCAAGGTTTCTTTTCTCTAAAATTAAAAAATATATATATCATTATGAGTAGTTTTGTTGTTATATACATTATAGCCTGTTATGAGATTAACAATGTCAGTAATCACGTTTACTTATAATCTAAAAATGTTTACGTTGTCTTGGATTTTTATTCATGAACGTAGCAATATTATATTTTATGTACCTTCTGAATTGCTTTGGCCCG
This sequence comes from Brenthis daphne, assembly GCA_947093115.1. Taxonomy (NCBI): domain Eukaryota; kingdom Metazoa; phylum Arthropoda; class Insecta; order Lepidoptera; family Nymphalidae; genus Brenthis; species Brenthis daphne. The sequence goes on from OX352474.1 coordinate 22,803,011, forward strand.
CGATACACCCGGTAATCCCCGATCATGTTTAGATTTCTTTCCTAAAACTTTCAGCTTCTCTCTGTTAATATGAACTTCGAATGGATTCAATTTCTTTTTATTTGCATCAGCTTTCTTCTTATTGTGAACTCTATCAGCCATATTAGCGTTTCTTTTATTTTTAACTTTAGCCATCGTCAACGTACACTTTTTAATAAACTTTTAATTAAAGATTATAAATAATTCGAGGTTAACCGTTCGTCAACAAATATTGTACACACATGGCTTTGACAACTGACATTTGACAATCTTGTCAAATGGCATTTTGTGGATACTATAGGTTGCGTTCCAATTACAAAAGCATGTTTTAAAAATTTTGCACCTTTTAAATTATTATTGTACTTAAAATACGAACAAAATATACATAGCTTATACGACAAAGCATTTACATTATTTATAATACTTTTTTGTGGGAAATCATATTTAAAAAGAATAAAATAATATAACAATATAAGCGGGACAAAGTAATAAATGGAGGCGTGAACGCGTTGTTACCTCATTTACTTCGCGTCTACCCATCCGATCATGACCGAAGCATCGTTCGGCAACTTTCGTTTGGACGCCGTGTAGCATCTAGCGCGTAGGTATATTATTGTGTGGCTGTGCTTCCTTGTGTCGGTGGCGGAATCTACTTGTCCTAAGAAAATGGCAGATGTTAGTAAAGAAGATCTTGAAAAGGAAATTGGAAGTAAGAAACTTATTTTATTAAAAACATTACACATTTTTTTACGTTTGATTATAGGTTATTTGTGCGAAATACTAAAATAAATTCCCCGAAGCCAATCTGTCCGGGGGTCATGTAATGGCTACCTATAAATTCAATACAACTTTGGTTAATCATGTCTTTTAATTGAAATATCTCTGATAGTAGAAGATTCTTATGAAAATGTTTCAAGTGAAAGTTGTTTGGTATCGTTGTGCGATTCATGTGGGATATAAGCTTACATTTTAAGCGTCCTATTTAGGTCTGCCCACTGGTGGTTTATTTTTATGCAACGCGTAACTTCTAACATCGACGCTCCACGTATAGCACGCTAAAATGGCTGGCTTTAAATTATGATCAAAATGAAGAAATGACGCGCATCTTCAATCAAAACATCTTTTATCTGAAACGTTTTATTTGTTTTGGCTTGTATTGATAATTCTTAAATATTTTGTAAATGTTTTGTCAATTTATTATAGGACGCCATGTTGCGCGGCCTCGTTCAGAAACGCCATACAAATAAACGACCGTGACGCAAACTCCTTTTCACCAAGTTTTATTACTTACGATTCAACTTTATTTCGTTTTACATTCTTATTATTGTTAAAGTGTTCTACTTTATTACATTTCGATACTTGTTAGTTTTCATTAAAATGGCGATCGGCAGAAAATCAAATTTTAATAAAAGCATATTGGAAGAAGGGACAATTATGGCGGGAAATGTACCTATTAAATGTAACATAATATTATCTTGCATTTATGATATAGTTGAAATTGGGTTTAGAGATTGTTAAATATTTATAAATAGAACTGCCATTTTCAACCGACTTCAAAAAAAGAGGAGATTCTCAATTTAGTTGTATTTTTTTCAACGTTGTTACCTCGGAATTCCGTAATTTATTAACTGATTTGGAAAATTCTTTTTGTTTGAGAGTATGTATGTACTTCCAGTTTAGTACCATTTAAATTTGAAAAAAAAAATACCATTCCTAAGGGTGGAAAAATAGCTAGAGAAAATTTAACCTATTTCTGATTGTCATATTAACTTTGAAACTGGCACCGACTTTTTGTTCCAATGTTTGACTGTCGAACCGAAGTCGGTGCAAGCCGACAATGCTTTACGATATGAATATGTAATAGGTAAATATGACAAACCTACAAGGTATGAACTCTAATTATTATTATAAGTACGCTACCATGCCCGCGGCTCCGCTCAACGTGACCAAAAAGCAAATTCTTAGGTTTTACATATTAATATACTCTTACAATGCAGTTTTTGTATATTTTTTTTTATTAGAAATGGGCTCACTCTTGACCTTTATCTTAGCTCGAAGGCACAGATAAGGTCTACGATCTAGCGAGTTTGCCCAGGAGAAGCCTGTTAACACGCACCTTAAATAGGTTCAGGTTATACGCACTCGGAAAAACAGACGCAGGCAGCGCATTCCACATCTTGGCTGTGCGCATTATAAAAGATGACGAATAGCGCTTAGTGCGAGTGGTCGGAATGTCAACCAAGAAAGGATGGTATCCTGCAGTACGTCTGCTGTTCCGATAGAAGAATGGCGATGGCGGTATGAGACTGGAGCTCGTGGGCACACTCCCCGAAGTACAGTCTGTAGAAAACCGACAGACAAGCAACTTGGCGACGGTGTGCTAAGCTGTGAAGCTTAGTTTTCACAAGCTTTTCGTCGCCGATTAACTTTTTAGCTCTGCGTTCCACCGAGTCAAGAGCGGCTAGTTGGTATTTTGCAGAGCCATCCCAAAGGTGACTGCAATACTCCATGCATGATCGGACTTGAGCTTTATATAATATGAGAAGCTGTCCAGGCGTGAAGTATCGCTTAACCTTGTTAAGGATGCCCAGTTTCTTGGCCGCAGTCTGTGCCTTCGACTCGATGTTTTCGCCAAAGTTAAGATTTGCACTTAACCTTATGCCGAGAAGCTCTAGACTGTTGGAAATCTCTACAGGTGTACCACGAAAAGTAGGAGTCAAGCTGAACGGACTCCTTTTTGCGGAAAATAGACAGGCTTGCGTTTTGGCAGCGTTAAAGTCGACCAGATTGTCATCACCCCATTGTGAGACAAGACTTAAGGTCGCATTTGTACGCTCTACCATGGCCTCTCTCAAAGTACTTATTAATACCCCTCCGTCCCTTGCACCGGGCACATAGCTCTCTATAACTGTGCTGTCATCTGCATATGCAACAATACCTGTTGAAAGTAGGTCATTGATGTGTAGCAGGAAAAGAGTCGCAGAGAGAACAGACCCCTGTGGAACTCCGGCATCAATAGCCATTAGATCGGAGGAGCAGCCGTCAACGACGACTCTAATCGACCGTTCGGTTAGGAAATCTGATACCCAGTCGCAGAAGTCGGAAGGGATGCCGTAAGCAGGAAGCTTGCTCAGTAGACTTGCGTGCCAAACCCTATCAAACGCCTTCGAGATATCGAGTGAAACTGCTAGAGCTTCACCACGGTTTTCGATGGCCTCACCCCAGTACTGTGTGACATACACAAGAAGGTCCCCTGTAGACCGTCCCCTGCGGAAGCCATATTGATGGTCGCTAAGGAGATCATTAGCTTCAAGGTATGACATCAGCTTTCTGTTAAGTACCCTTTCCATAACTTTACAGAGTATGGAGGTAGTGGCGATTGGTCGATAGTTGTAGGGATCGGCACGACTACCCTTCTTTGGTACTGGCTGAACATTGGCAAGCTTCCAAGAATTGGGCACTGTGCTAGTTTGGAGAGAGAGGCGATACAAGCGAGTCAGCACAGGAGACAACTCCGGCGCACAATTCCTTAGGACTCTTGCAGGTATACCGTCAGGTCCACTGGCCTTATTCACGTCAAGATTTTGCAGTATTCTACGGACCTCTTTCGTGTGAATTGCAATCTTGGGCATCGTAGAATCACAGTGGGGAAGAGTTGGTGGATGTTTGGATCCAGCATCTAGACGCGAATTGCTCGCGAACAGAGTTGCAAGTAAATTTGCTTTCTCTACCGCGGAGTGAGCCAGTGACCCATCTGGTTTCTGCAAGGGAGGTAAAGAGGGACGGCAGAAATTGGACTCGACAGCCTTGGACAGGGACCAGAATTGCTTACTACCAGGAGGGTAGGAAGCAAGTCTGGCTCCTATACGACTGACATGGTCAAAACGTGCCCTACGGAGAACCCTATTGCAAGACTTGGTAGCAACATTATAAGCTCTTTTCTTCGCACGAACCCTCCGAGCTCTGACTTTGCGATCACGAGCCAAAACCCAGGACCGGTAGACGGCCTCTTTTCGCGCCTCAGCACGAGCACAGTCCGCATTATACCAGGGCTTGGCTTTGTGGCCCAGCGGGATGTCGGAGAACGGAATGAAGTATTCCATTCCCTGCCGTATCATATCGACAACCGCATCAGCTGAGCACGAGAGGTCGGTCGAAGAAAAGCACGCTTGCTGCCACGGGAAAGATGCAAAAAAATGCCGCATCTCATCCCAGTCCGCTGACTCGTATCGCCATACTCTCCTCGTGCCCACTGAGCAGTCAACCGGAGGAGAGAAGATCGATACGGACTTCACCAGATTGTGATCAGACGATCCCAGAGGGGATGATACCGAAATTAAGTGCCTGTCCGGTTCTGTTGTCAGCAGAAGATCCAAGTAATTGCGTGTATGTCCATTTGTTCTCAGAAATAACACATTTTCCCGCGGTAAAAAGTATCCTATATGTTGACCCGTATAACCAGCTACGACCACACAAAATTTCATTAAAATCAGTCCAGTGGTTTTTCTGTGATGCGGTAACAGACAGACAGATAAAAATTCTAAAAACTATAGATTCCGCATCTATATTGCTAATAATATCTATTACAATAAGATTTTCCTAAAAATATTTATAATGTACAGATTCGGCTTAGTTACAATTTTATTATATATGTATAGGTTTAATACTTGAAAATTTATAACTCTGTATAAAATGGTCTGGATTTAGTTGTTTGTGAACGTACATATAACAAACTAAAGTAAATTGTACAGAATATTTAAAAAAATATGTTATTTAAAAATATTCTTCATCCATTTAGAAATCCTCAAAAATGCAAACTTGGCTCGAACCTCGACCAAAAAGGTTGTCCAGAAGTTGGAGAAGGTGTTTGATACTGACTTAAGCGAGAAGAAGAAGATAATAGATCAGCTAGTCATGGATTTTGTGAACAGCAAAGGTTCTGATGAGGAAGAAGAAGATGATGATGAAGAGGAAGAGGTGGGTTCTTAAAAATGATATTGTTTATTAAAGTGGTAAATGTAATACAAGAGACATAAATTAGGTGATGCAACCAAGTTGTTAAAAAAATAAATGGAGGGAGAAATTAAATTACTCATCCAATTAACTTCATTCACTTAACTTTTGTCTTGTGATCTATACAGATAAATAAAATTGAAGTGTCTGTTTGTAATGTCAAACTAACAGCTTTTTACTAAATGTATAAAATAACAAATTTATACTAAAAACACAATTTTTAAAATTTTTGTCTGTCTGTTTGTTCCGGCGAATCTCCGAAACGGCTGGGCCGATTTTAATGCGTGGCAGGTAGTTGATTTTATAAGGAGTAACTTAGGCTACTTTTATTTGAGTAAATGAATTAGGGTTCTGCTCAAAAAATATGTACCTAGGGACGAACGCGAGCGATGTGAATATGAGTCGCTGGTTTCTAAAAAAGCTGTAGTTGTAATAATTTTATTATTAATTTGTTATTGAAAACACATACAACTGACAATTTATTCCAAAGTTGACACTTTGTTTTCTTTGCTATCCAGGAAGAAGAAAAGAAAAAGCCCGCAAAACGTTCAGCGCCAGCAGCTAAAGCATCATCTAAGAAGTCGAAAAAGGAGAGCTCTGATGAAGAAGAAGACGATGCCAGCAATGATAGTGAATCTGAGGTAGTTGAATAAGTATTGTTAGATTAACTTAGTGTATAAAATTTCCAATTCTTTTGTTGTTTTTAAAGTTATACTTCTTTTGGCACATTTGGAAAAAAACATTAGAGTGAAATTTTCACGATGCGCGCGCACACCGACAGCCTAAAAGCGGCATGATGAAGTTAGTTGCATTCCTTTTACAAACTGAGTTGTAACATATGGGATGAAATCTTTAGCTATTTTTTGTTCTGTTACACCAAAGAAGTATAACTTCTTACGTGCCTACATAAGTACACACATGCGTTTTATTTCAAGTATGCTTATTTAAAAAATTAATAAAATGTAAATTAATTTGTTAACAGGAGGAAAGAAAGAAGCCAGCAGCAAAAAAAGGCAAAAAGAAGAAGGGCTCCGATTCAGACAGTGATTGGGGCAAAGCCAAGGCTAATAAGAAGGTATTTATTATTTAGAAGTTGATATGATACATTTATTATGAATCCTATAAAATATCCCTAATATTCTTAATGGCAATTCAGTACTATATGCACAATCCCATATAAAAGTTCTCTTAAAACTGACACCGATTGTGTTTAGGTAATTATTCTAGTTGAAATAAATATACAACAACGTAAATTGAACTTAAATGCAATGCATAAAGTTGTTTTTGCAAAAAAAACAAACAAAAAAAAAATGTTCAAATGAGCGCTCATTCAGTGTGAACGTTTTTTGTCGCTGGTTGTGTATCTAGTAGACATGCGTAGGTCCGGATTGAAATAGTTCCCGGAACTATGTCCTAGGCCGGAACGATATCGTTCCAATCCGAGATGTCAATTGAAACAGGTTCACAGTTCCATATAGTTCCACATGTGCAGGAGTGAGATGGAGCGAATATATTGGACCGATCACCGAAGCGACTGACTGAACTGAACGTAACCGACTCCTGCCGAACCTACCCGAGCTATAGCTGTATATTAAATTTTAAGGTGCTTCCTCACAACAGTTAAAATTTTTTAATAAACATCTGTTAAGCCCCGTCCACATGCTGGGCGCTTGCTATACTATAATAATAGTATTAGATCTAATGTCATATTAATTGTTATGTATATAAAGAATGTTTATTAATTTAAACTTTTTTCTTAATTTTTACAATACCTAATATGAATTAGAATTTATAATTAATAAAAAAAAGTAACAATAAATAATTAAAAATTAAAATCAGTGTATATAATAAAATAATTCATAAGTTAAACAATCATTTACAATATTTTTATTTATTTGAAGTAGTTTTTTTTAAGTTTTTATTTTCCATTTTTAGTGTAGATATAGTAGATACCTAGTACCAAAGTAAGAAGAGGTCAAACAATAAAAAAATATATTTATACGTGTCGAATTGAGAACCTTCTCCTTTTTTTCGTGGGCTTAAAATTATTTCATGTTAAAAAATGTTAGGTATGTGATGTTATCTGCTGCACTGCTGTGTGGAAGCGCCATTATATCGCGTAGGTACTGTGTGTAAACTACTGTAGTGACTAGTGCGTGTGCGAGTATTCGCAATATGTCATCTCTTACTATGCTATTATAATTAATAATGTGCCTACTTCACTGTGCGTTAAAGTCGATAATTCATTGATTAAATCTGATTTTCGTTTTGAACTTTTAAAACATTAATAATATATTTTTAAATTTTAATATGCTTTATTCACTTTTGACACAATATTTTTGTACTTTGTTGCGTTCGTCTAGATTCACATTGCGCGCGAAAGCACCATAATAGTTTTTTGAAGTTGGTTTAATTTTTTTTTAATATTTTTTATTTCGTAATTTTTAGTTTTAAGTAAAAACTGAAATAGTTTTTGTAAAAAGTAGTAATTACAAAAATTACACTTTTTTATCCATATCTTCAAAACCACTGAACCGATTTTGATGAAATTCTTCCTATTCCCTAAGTTAAAATAATAAATAAGCATCATCACGTCGGTCGGAATAGTAGTTTCAGCGAAATGCGTGGACAAACATACATACACACAAACAAACATACATACATATATACATCTATCTATACACCTATAAAATTTTGTATATTTGCTTCGAAGGCCTAATATATCATACCTATTATGTTAATATCTTGCAGTTCTAATAATACATATACGTGTCGAATTGATAACCTCCTTCTTTTTAAGTCGGTCAATTAAAACTATATCTCCCGCTATGCTGTCCTCGGGAACCGATGACAGTGATAACCTGTTAAAATCGGAACGATCGGATCGGAGGAACTATCGGAACTAGATAGTTCCGCGAACATGTTTCGTGAACATAGTTCCTTTATGGAAAGGAACTATTCCATGTTCAATCCACTCCAGGACCTAGTTTGCGCATCTCTGGTATCTAGTACTTTTTTGATTGATGTGTAAAGGTTTATCCTTGTATCAGTTTTAATATCAAAAATATTTTCATTTCAAATAACTTTCTATGTTCTAAATGTAAATGAGGCTTAATTATATATTATGTGTTTCAGGCGGGTGGTCGCGGCAAAGGCGGTGGCTACACAAGAGCGTACAAACTATCACCAGCTCTTGCCGAGTTGATGGGTGAAGAGGAAATGCCAAGACATGAAGTGGTCAAGCGGGTGTGGAGCATCATCAAAGAGAAGAATCTATACGATCCAAATAACAAACAGTTTGCCATCTGCAATGATGCCTTATACAAAGTTATTGGTACCAAACGATTCCGTACATTTGGTATGATGAAATACTTGAAAACACATTTTCTTGATTAATTAAATTTACATATATAATTAACTAATTTCCACTTTGTATGTATGTTTGTTTGGTTTAAATTTAGGACTAAGAGTTTTGTTGTAAAAGAAATAAATTGTGTTCTTACTTTAGTAGGATGATATAATTTGTATTATTTTTATTTTTTTAGTCTGTGGTGTACGTGTTCTATGCTTTTTGCATAACGAATGTATAATTCTTACATATAAAGTGGAAAAAAATAAGTAAATATAAAATATACAATTTTAGGTTAAGTTTAATGATAAGTGACATTTAGGTTATTTACTGTATTGTGGATCTCGGACTTCATTCGGCTTTCTCCTACATAAGTTTTGTATGTTCATTATCGAAAGATATTAGTTTAGATAACTATATTTTATTATATACTAGCATTGCCCGCGGCTCCGCCCGCGTTCAGATGACCAAAAACTAAATTCTTAGGTGTTACATATTAGTATACTCTTACATTGCAGTTTTTGTATTTTTCCTCAGAAATAAGATATTTTCCCGCGGTAAAAAGTATCCTAGGATCGCGCGCTACATCGCCCGGTTTATATAGCTTGAGCAGGCGGTCGAGCGATGCGGGGCAGAGGGGATGGACTCGCCGTAGGCATCTCAATGCTCGCCAAGCATTAAAAATGTTTCGCTACTAATTACTTCTAACAACGATATCTCAAAAACTATTCATCTGATTGATTTAGTGTAAAGAGCAATTTTAATCTGCATTAAATGACTAAGCTAACTAAAATATTCATTTGGATAAGGATTAATACCGAACTAAAGAAAATAACTTTGAAAATAACGTAATGTTTTTAATTAAAAATGTTAACATAAAAGTGGTTATTGTAAGTCAACCGTAAGAGATAGAGATATGCTATCGCGGACTTTTTTGTAGCATTTTTATAGATTTTGAATTCTCTAGTACATTACTTAACTGTATCTTTGCTAGTTTACGCGGCGTTCGCGTGGAAAGTTCCCATTTGGCGAGATTTTTTGCGACCTCTTCAACATTTGTCGCCGTATTTCAGCTAATTTACATAAAAGCATAATAAATTATATACCTAAACCTTCCTCAAGAATTACTCTTTCTATTGTTGAAAACCGTATAAAAATCCGTTCAGTAGTTTTCGAGTTTATCGCGTTCAGACAGACAGGAGGACAGACAGGAGGACAGAAAGACGCGGCCGGGGGACTTATTTTTATAATAAGTATAGATAATTATAGGGAGTTTCTATCAGTCTCAGCATTCAGGGATCATTTCCAATATGATTACCACTTGTCTTATGGTGAAGTAAAACATTGTGAGGAAACCTGCATGACAGAGAAACTAGCAAGTTTTCGTAAGACATGTGAAATCCGCTCGCACTTGGCCAGCGTGGTGGACTATGGCCTGATCCTCCTCGTATTGAAGACAGGCCCACCCCCAGCAGTGGGACGTTAAAAAGGGTTGAATACATGCAGGGATTGTTCTTATATAACATTTACTGTAATGTAAAATGTCAACCATTTTGATAACAAGAGTGCAATTGTTATCTAAACTAATAACTAATTTAACATATAATGAGTATAATGTAACTTTGATTATTGCATTTTGTTTGAATTAACGTAAAATATTAAATAACTACTTTTCTAAACATCTATGGTTAAGGATTTTCACTGCAGCTGCTTTATGATGGGTGGTCGCTAGTTGTTTAGAAAAGTAGTTATTTATTGTATAATTGTGAAATATAAGTATCGAATATGATTAAATTTGACATAAAAATCAAAAAATATATTATTTTTTTATTAATTTCAACTATTTTTTGTATTGATTTAATAAAGTCTGTAGTGTAGTCTACTGTAATCATAAGTTTGTGAATCTAGTGCGCTAGATTAAAGGTTGTATGCGTCCCAGAGGGATTTATTATAGGATAATAAAAGACTTTCAAATCTAGTGCATCTTTTATTCTATTTTGATATCGATAAAAAAAATGCAAGATACATATTCCCATGCAAAAGTTCTCTTAAAACTGTCACAATAATAATGCTTAAAGTAGTTTTCTCAAAAAAAATATGACCTAGGTTCGCGACAAGGAATGAGTAGAGTCGAATTGTCTAATATTTCTTTGTTTATACCGTAATTAAGTTCGGCCGAACTTAAGATCACAGAGCGGCTCTCCACTGTCTGTCAAAAAAGAGCCCTAAGTTTTTTTGGACATATACGATCATCCAAGCAATATCTAGAGAAACTTATTATTAACACGCACGGGGGAGGGCCCCTATAAGGTGGTCGGACGCGATAAAGAAGGCAGTGGGCGCTACTCTCCATGCCGCATTCCAGGCATCGTTGAACCGAACTGACTGGAAAAAGCATAAGTGGTCACGATCCTCATCAGTGAGGGAACGAGGAAGAAGAAGAAAAATACCATAATTATAAATTAAAATATAATCATTGGTATTTTGGTTAAACTTTTTCATTTTATAATTTATTGAGTTTTAAATAATTTTCATTAAAAATGATGGAAATGCAGCTTGAGTTCTTTTTAATAAATTCGTTTTAAAAGTTAAATTATAAAGTAACGAACTATAGCAAAAGTTAAATCGTTGCAGCATGGACGAATAGTGGTTATTTCGTTCATTCGTTGCAGGTACATAATTTATTTATATAAACTTACATAATCTGTACCCGGATAATAGCGGCAAAAGCTGTTACTATAGTAACATTGATAAAGCTCGTTTTGAAATATTTTTACTAGCATTTTATAAGTTTTGTTAATATAATATTTATCTAAAATTCTATAATAAAATGGCGTGTAATGAGAACGTTATTAAAAATATGGCAAATGAAATAACTAGGAACTGCCAAAGTAAAAACGTCACAGTGGATACTGATTTTGTGGTTTATCTGATAGATTTGCTTCTACTCAACCCAAAGTATGGGAGATTATTTTCAAAGACGATAAACAGAAATAATTTAGATTTTTTTGTAAATGATTGCGTCAACATGCTTACAGGTGAGTTTTTATATTACAATTAGTGAACACGTTGAAGGTCGTGGGTTCGATTTACAGTCCGCTTTATGTACTGCATTAAAGGGGTTTTACTTTCAGGCCCATGAATTATTATTAAGTATCTATTATTGAAAACTAGTAAAGCTTCGAAATTTGAAAGTTAAGGACTTAAGATGACGTTTGATGGATTTTTTCTCTATAGATTTATTGAACGATAATAAAAAATGCTGTGAGTGACGTATTTGAGATCTAATTCGGTATTTTTATTCATGATTCAAAAATGTCATCAAAATACAGAACATTATGAAACACAGCTTAATTATAGATTAATTTTAAATTAATTACAGATTTTCAAACGATACTTTTCATCAGCGTTGCGGAGAATGTCTTACAGACGTAGGAATTCAAAAATGTGTACAGCCGTCGTCACACCATTTTATCTTCAACGTATTTGTAACTAAAATATTAAATTTTCATGACGCGTTAAATTTTGTTCGAGTTATATTCTCTATCACCTATATATCTATAACGTTAAAACTTATATAGGGACAAGGTATGGATGGATAAGAGATTAATTTTAAAAAAATTCCAGGCGGCGAAACATCAATGAACACCCTAAAAATGCAATTTGTTATGCAAACGAACTACGATAAATTACAAAATCTCATAGACAAGCATTTAGACTCTATAGATCAGTGTTTAAGGCCCCTTATAAACGAAATACTGGAAGAGGATCCAGACTTAGACGACGATGCTGCCTTCAAAAAGCTGTTTAGGAAGATATCTATTTATATTATTTTATCTAGTGGTCTTGGAAACCCTGGTTCTATTGTAGTATGTATTTACTTAATATTTCATTTTCATATTTTTGCTTAAATTTATAAAATACTAGCGACTCACCCACGCTTCGCTCGGGTTCGTCCCTAGGTAGGTTTTAACGATTAGTATGGAATAGATATAATAAAATTGTAACTAAGCCGAATCTGTACATTAGATACCTATGTTTTGGAAAATCTTATTGAAATAAACATTATTATCGATACAAAGGCCGAATCTATAGGTTTTAGAATTTTTTCTGCCTGTCTGTGTGTTTGTTACCGCATCAAAGAAAAACCACTGGAGGGATTTTGTTGAAATTTGGTATGGAGATAGCTGGTTATCCGGGTCAACATATAGGATACTTTCTACTGCGGGAAAGTGTCACTTTTGAGAAAAAAAAAAAAAAATGCATTGTAAGATTATACTAATATGTAACAGTCTTGAAATCCGTGACTCTGTTTCGACGTGAAAGAACGACAAACAAACAAACACGCACACTTTCACACTTATATTATATTATATATGGATATTCGCCCAATGAAAGATTTTCGTTAAATATTTACTCGTAAATCGCGTGAGAACCTTTTCTATTAACGAGTATTCTAAAAGCTAGGTAAACATTCACTTAGATGATATGATCTATCAGGTTAGAATCTAATATTTTATAAGACGTCGCTCGACTTCTATTTACTCGACTGCGGCGAAGCCTAACGGTGGGTCATGTGTTTGACCTATATGTATGTTTGTATGGATGTATCATGTATGTAGGTACATATGTCCGATCCTAATACTATATTCCTTCGTCGACTTGTTTTCATCTTTTTAGTAAGTTTTTATACGTATTCGGGTTTTTTTTATTTTTTAGACTTTAAAAGAAGGTATGGCGGCGTTAGAAAGCGTCTTCTCTTTAGAAGATCTTAAAGTGTTCGTGGCTTTGCCGAGATCAGAAAAAATCATCCAATTGAATGAGTTAATGCAAATAACATCTGGTGTCAGGTTATTTAATCGAGATTGTAAGAAGGGAGGAGAAGGAATACCAGATCGTAAGTTGGTACTTTAATTTAATTAAAAATTAAAAAGTATTTTCAAATTTTAATGGTATTTTAGCGTCTCATCGTGATTTGCCCTCGTTTCGCTCGATTCCTTAGAGCCGCTTTATTTGCTATTGCTAAGCAATAGTACTTACCTACATATATATTATATATTTCAATTTATTACGTCAATGGCTATATATTTCTGACTTCAATAAATCGGATAGATAATTTTAGAGATTATTTTTTTTATAAGGGATATTTATATTGTAAGGGATTACATATAAACTTACAGCTTTCCTTCTTTATAATATTAGTATATTGACTATAGATAAATAAATAACATACTACATGTAAGGGCCTACACACACGACTACTTTTTGACATAATGTTGAATCACGTTTGTTGCGCGTTTGCATCGATACGAATACATAATTTGCTATTTATTTTTAACCCAGAATTTACACAGAAGACATATGATCATCATCGGTCGGGGGCTTATAGAACATAGTGTGTATAGGCCCTTAATCAGTCCTTAGTATTTTACTGATAAAATATTAATACAGTGCCATTTAACATCGTGGATGCTGGCAAAGCATGTCTGGCATCTCTCTCTAACTCGCTAATAGCGGTCATGCAGAGAGTCAACTCGCTAACTTCGGCAGTGGCCGACACTATCGCCATACAGGATGAGGCTGGAAACGTCATTATAGATATACCACCTCAATCTGAGTTAACTGAGTAAGTATGTTACAAATAGTGTGTATCCAGCCCATTTTTAACGTTCCACTGCTGTGCATAATCCACCACGCTAGCCTTAAGTGTGGGCGGACTTTACGTCTTTCGAAAACTTGCTATTTTCTCTCAGACATGAAGATTTCCTCACGACAAGTGGTAATCAAAAATTCAACCAAAACGTTGTTGTGCACAATTTTTTAAATATATATTACTAAAAGTTACTTTACAAGCATTTTTAATTCATATTTACATTTTGACAGAAACGATTACAAGCAAATATTCGAGCTATTGGCTTTTAATCGTCAATATGAGTTGTACATTAGAAAATTACTATCAGACGTAGAGAGTATGGCACAGAGCGGAGCTCAGTTTGTTGACAGTGTGAAGGTGGCCTTAGAGGAGTTACATGCAGCTGTTAAATATAAGGCCGCTGTGCCCGTTGTCACTGTATTTGTGAGTTTTAGCTTATAATTAATTTATTACATTTAATCAAATCTAATGTTTTTTTTTAACCGGTCATCTATACATCATATATGTTGTAAAATTCTGAGTCGTATCTGTACATTAAATATTTTTTTGAAAATCTTACTGAAATATTCAATATTATCGATACAGGGGCCTAATCTATATGTTATGTTTTTAGAATTTTTGTGTGTTTGCCTGTCTGTCTGAGAACGCATCACGAGAAAACCACTGGACAGATTTTACTGAAATTTGGTACGATGATAGCTGGTTAGCCGGGTCAACATATAGGATACTTTTTACTGCCGGAAAATATCTCATCTTTGAGAAATCTATACTAAGCCTTAAAACGTTAAAAGTAACGAGAGACGAACCCGAGCGAAGAGAGAGTAAGTCGCTAGTTCTATAAATATATATACAAGTCTTCTCCATTTTACGCAACATCGGCGAATCGGGCACCATTTAGCCCAAATGGCCTTGCTAGGAGCCACTGTACAAAAGAATTGCATTAATTTACTTTTGTTTTAATGAGATGTATAAGTTTTAATTTTTTTTGAGAATATTGGACCACACGTTAGGTAGATTTAGCTGTAGGCTATTATTTAAAAAAATCTCATTCAAATCTGTCGCAGTTTCAACGTAAAGTAGCAAATAATTTATCCTTACACACTCATATGAACTTTCGCAGGTGTCCGATAAGAACTTCAGGCTACTACTGAGAATATTTTACAGAAAAACTCAGTAATTAACTTGGCCCGACCCGGGACTCGAACCCGGGACCTCATGATCTGCAGTCGTATATACTAGCCACTAGACCACGGATGCAGCGCAGCTGTATACATTATATATAACATACATATAAAAAAATCAACATTATTGAATCTTCCTCTTTTTATGAAATCGGTCAAAACATTTAAATTACAGCCGCTATTCACAAAGCTATGGCGAATATGGCGGTCAATGCAGAACGTTATGTTCTTAATGTCAACTGTCAACAAAATAATGTCAACTCTCGCTACAATACAAAATCAGAAAATGCCCTATGCGATAATAGATAGGATGTTAGATGGAAAACATGTAGTAACAGACCAGGATAGGATGAACAGTAATATCAGTTTATCGGAAAGACTATCTTTGGGGTCTTTGAGAAATTATGTAGCCTCCACGGACAGTTTTGGGGTGAAAGAGCGACATGTACAGGTAAAAGTTTGAAAATACATACATATTAATTAAAATACATACATACATACATATTGTTACATTTTTTAGGGTTTCGTAGCTTAAATAATGTAATCCATTTAATTTCTTTATATCCGTCCTTCTGTCCAGATATAACAGCCATTTTATTTGAAGAACGTACGTTGAGTAGTTTTTGGCCGGAATAAGTTAGAAATGAAATAAATTTTATTTACGATATATGAAGAATATTTTATTTTCTTTTAATAAAACAATTATTTATGTGCATCATATACTAAACTAAAACATTACAACAATTCAATTTAATTTAACGGTTTTTTTTGCTATTGAACCCTCAGTGAGTCAGTTCAGTTTCTTTCTAGTCCAATTTAAAAATGGCGTCAAGTACTTTAGTGTATTGGCGGGAAAATGAATCTATACCGACATGTGATAGGGCGATGTTGTTGACATTGCTTAGGGCCTATGCACACTTTGTTTTTAAACGTGCCAAAAACACGCGTATTATGAAATATGAACGTAAGTCATCCCAGAAGTATATTATACGCTAACAAATTTAAAAAAATATGTGGATTATTTGCTTTCGTATCGATACAAATACAGTTCTTAACGCGTTAAAAAGTGGTCGTGTGCTCTATGCCCTTAATTTGCTGTTGTTCATATTAATTTAAGGGACAGAGTCAGAAGCTGGAGATATCTAATAATCGAAAATAATAGAAGCAAGCTCTGAGGGCATTATTTTTAAATTTTTAATTTGTTCTCTTAAAAAAAGTTAAAGATACATTTTTATTTGATTTTTTAAATGTTATAGTTTATAATAAGCGCAAATTGATGCCAACTGTAATTTCTTTCACCGCGAGATGTAGGTACATAACTGTGTAATTTGTTTGTCTCCAACTGCATAACATGTATTTCTTCGTGATTTTGTTTTCATCTTTTTAGTTAGCTTTAATGCAGTCTGTTTTTTTTTATAATGTATTTTTTTTAATTTACTAATTACTGCCTTGTCTTTTAGTTTTTAGGTTTTTGTGCGCTATGTCTAAGCGTAGGGGCACTAGTGCCGAGCAATATGAAAATCGGTCTAATAAAATCTAAAGGACAACGTTATGGGTTTTGTAATGTGAAAATGGCGTCGAGATTCAGTAAAGACCCACAGAGGTAATATCAATTGTATTGTTATTAAGTTAATAAGTTTTAAGTTTATTATTTAGGTAATTATGTTATAAATGTGTAAATGTAATGTAATTATATTATAAACTAGCGAATCACCCTCACATACTCGTACATACTACATACCTAGTTCTAGTTACGTCCCTAGTAACATTTGTTGTAGATTTTCTTGCAGTAAAAAGTATCCTATATGTCGATCCGGATAATCAGCTATCATCATACCGAATTTCATCAAAATCTGTCCAGTAGTTTTCTCGTGATACTTCCCCGGGCAGACACAGAGTATGGATAATAATTACTATTACAATAAGATTTTCCCAAAAATATTTCATGTACAGATTCGACTCAGAATTGTATTATACGAGTATGTATAAATGGAGTTCATTTTGCTACGTTGTGTACGTAGTGAGTGTTTTTGGAACTAACAACAGCATTCAAACAATAAGTTAATTACAATTTAAATTATTACGATAGTTAGACAAATTAATAGCTAAAATATGAAGTGATATGTACTATGAAAATTATTTTATTATTCCATTAAGGTATATCAACGAAGTGTTAGAATTCGCAAGGAACAACCCGCACGTGATCAATCTACTGAACATTCTAGAAGATGTGGATAAAGTTAGCAATGTGGAAAATCTCGTCACCAAACTTGTACCTAAAAGTGAGTTAGACTTTTTAGACGAAATGCTTTTGAGTAGACACTCTTTCAAACTTTTCTATCCAAAAGTATAGTCAGGCACATAAGGACGCCCTCGAGCAAAGTGAAGATATATCGCTAGTTATTATTATAATTAACTTCATGAGAGTATAATACCAAATTTTTTACTCCATTAGTAAAAAAATTGAACTGAATATTTTATCCATGTTTACAGCTAAAAAAGCAGACAAAGACGTACAGACAGAAACACATCCTATAGATGGATATATAGAGAAAAACTACACGTGGGATATGTGGGAGTGGAAGAGACGCGCTTGTCAATGGGTAAGTTCCTTTATTATGCCTACTTACTCGTATATACAAGTACATATAAGATACTAAACTTTTTAACTAAAAAAGAGAGTTTAATGTCAGTGAAAGATAATTATGAAATAATTTGAGGTGGAATTTTTAATTTATATGAAACTAGCGACTCATCCTCACTTCGCTCGGGTTCGTCCATAGGTTGCTTCCCCATACAAACTTTCATCCCCATTTTCCAACTCTTAAGGGATAGAATATGCAAAGCTAAAAAGTTTACGAAACATAGTGTACCTATAACGCCTTTATAAAGCCGCATATAAGAACGTAAAGTATACGCATTCATGATACGCAAGTCGTCAACGCGTAAATAAAACATAGTGTGCATACGCCTTAATGATGTCTCTCAAATTCCAATTAAATTTAAAATTTCCAGGCGAGTGGCAACATTTATTTTTCAGGATTTTTTTTAATGTCTTTATAGTAGAACTTAATATATTTCATTCTAATTATCTAGATAACTATTAAATTAATTATAATCCATACATATAATAAAATTGTAACTAAGCCGAATCTGTACATTAAATAATTTGTGGAAAATCTTATTGCAATAGACATTATTATCGATAGAGGCCGAATCTATAGTTTGTAGGCATTTTTGTCTGTCTGTCTGTTACCGCATCACGCAAAAACCAATGGAGGGATTTTGATGATATTTGGTGTAATGATAGCTGGTTATCCGGGTCAACATATAGGATACTTTTTACTGCGGGAAAATATCTTTTTTTTTTGAGAAAAAATACAAAAACTGCATTGTAAGAGTATACTTATATGTAAAACTTAAGAATTTAGTTTTTGGTTACATAAAAATATTCAATTAGTCAAATCAAATAATTGTTAAATCATTTCTAAATTTTTTTTTATTAAGGAAATAAAAGCCATTATTAATATTTCCAGGCAACAATAGTAAATTGTCGCACACATTCAACACAAACACACTACAGCCATCTCCGGTCAGAGACACACAGTCAGACGGTCGAGCCCCGCGACAAGTGTTTACAAACCAAACGAGATGCTGCCATCAATACTAACCCAGATGATGTGTTCTTATGGGGCTTGAGGGGGCAGATTGGTTATGGGCAGCATTCTATGAGGTTGTGTCGAGAGAGTGATGTTGAGAGGAAAAAAGGTATTGAATTAATGGATAACTTTTTTTAATTTAAGCTATATTTTGTCTCTTCGCGTTGTAGAAAATGCATTTTTTTTATTATCCATAAATTAATAATAAAAAAAACTAGTATATTTTTCGAAAAATTGAAATCATTTATATATTTTTTTTTGCATTTTTAAAAAAAAATTATTATAATTAAAAAAAGAACTATCGAAACATAACCCATTTTATGCAAAATTTCTATAATTATGCGGCATTTTTTATTATGCTCAGGGGCGGGCAAGGTTGAATCCGGCACTGGATACACAGCAATTTGTATTAATATAAGAGAAATTAAGCGAAATGCCGTATTTAATACAAGCGCCGATAATGTTCATATGGGGCTTGAGATGTCAAAGTGGTGAATGTGTATAACAGCAGTTAGCAGTATTCTATGAGGATGTGTGAAAGAAGAAATGTATTAAAAGAGTATATTTTAGGCTATTAAACTCTTTAATTTGAGCTATATTTTGTATGGGGCAGTAGTATAGTATCGTGGGTTCATGTTGAAAATTTGAATAATTAGTAATTTCTACGATGATCAAAAAAGTATCCAAAATACACCAAAAGTACATCTATACTAATATTATAATTAATGTGAAAGTGTTTTTGTTTGTCCTTCTTTCACGTCGAAACGGAGAGACTGATTGGCGTGATTTTTTGTGTGGATATAGTTGGAGGGCTGGAGTGACATAAACTACTTTTTACCGCGGGAGATTATTTGATTCCCACGGGAAAACACGTTTTAATACAATCCAAAAAATATTTTAGATCAAAATTACTTGAAACTTGGTATTAATGCTTTTCAATAAATACGTGTTTTTGCATTTTTCGAAACTCATTCTATAAGGGGGTAAAATAGGGGATGAAAGTTTGTATGAAACTACCTTTTAAAATATTTTTTTGTAGTTTTAGCGCGAGCGAAGCCGCGAGTTCTGCTAGTATTTAATAAAAAATATCTAAATAAAATAATATATAAACTTGTTTTTTTTTTTTAATTTTTCAGCTCAAGTATTTACAATATGCAGTTGGCCGTGCATTGAAGTACAAGAAGGGAAACTGTCCGAAGACACACATTAAAATGATACATTTTAATATATAAATAACACAATGCACTATTAGTATACATGAAAAAAATCATAACATATTTATATTGCTAGTCTGTCTGTATTTATATAAAAAAATAAAAAAAATAAATTAAAAAAAATGTTTGTCTAAGATTATAAAATAACTACACACAATGAGTTTATATTATACACACACACTACCTCGTACATATATCCCCACATACACACACCCACTCAGCCCTATCTCCTCAAATGCCGGCAAACGTCGCGCGCCTCCCGCACGAGCGTGACGTCATCGGCGCGCTGCCGAAGCCGCGCGGCGCGCGCCCGCAGCCCCGCCAGCGACGCCGCGCGCGCGCCCAGCCGCGCCGGCTGCAGCGGCTCCGGCACCGTCAGTACTGTATATTTGCTCTGGGAACAAAATACATCTTTTTTAATGTTTAGAATTAAAATAAACAATTATTGTAAGATCCGAAAACATTGTTTTATTTAAAACTAGCTCAACCCGCGGCTTCGCTCGAGCTAAACCTACAAAAGAATCTCTAAAAAGGTAATTTCATACAAACTTTCATCACCTATTTTACCCCCTTATAGGATGAATTTCGAAAATTCCTAAAACATGTAATTATTTAATTTTATTGAAGAGCGTTAATACTACGTTTCAAGTAATTCTAATCAAAAATATTTTTTGGATTGTATTATAACGTGTTTTCCTGTGGGCATTAGATAATCTCCCGCAGTAAAAAGTAGCCTATGTCACTCTCCAGTCCTCCAACTATCTCCACACAAAAAATCACGCCAATCCGTCTCTCCGTTTCGACGTGAAAGAAGGACAAACAAACACACATTCACATTTATAATATTAGACTTTTATAAACAATTGTAGAATCTCTAGAATACTTAACAAGGGTAAGTTTTTTGGGGTCCCGTTATTTTTCTACAGTGAAAACCACAAAAAAACAATCTTTATATAAAATGTATCATTACTTTTGTGCCATTTTTGTATTTTTATCATTTTATAAAGTGGGCACTGTCTGTAAAAAGTATAAACCTTTGAGACGTCTAAAACCTTAGTCTCTCCTGTGACCACTATTGCTGTAAAGCATCCGAATTATCAGGAACATAATCCGAAAAAATCCGAAAAAGATGGTTTTATTTATAATATCAAATATTCGCATTAATCTAAAAAGTATTTAAATTTCTATATCATAAACAATGACAACTTTTACATATTATAAAAATATGTAGCATGCGACTGTAAAAGAATGAATTTGAATAAAAAACACTAAGAAACATCTATTATATGTGGATTTAAAAACATATTGACCCTCCAGTTACATGTATGGAGATTGGAGAGTCACCTTTATTTTTTTTTATAAAACTACAGTTTTCTAGCCATTAACATGAAAAACCTACTAAATAAACACAACAATTATAAAGAGCTTGTACAGATAAATAACTACCTTTTTATACCTTCGACAACACATTTGGCTCAATTTGTAGCGTGCCCACGGCCGCGGGTTTTTATTTATGTGATACGGATGAATGTTTGTATTCCAGTCATGGGTGTTTATATTTATAATATGTGTGTATTGTATCAACTATCTGATATCCATAACACAAGCCTTGTAGCTTACTGTGGTGCTGTGTGTTAATGTCCCAACAGACTCTTATTATTTATTTTATAATATAATAGCAACTGAGATATTAAAAAACACATTACCTTAGCTTTTTCATAGCTTTCCTCATAAGATATAAGCTTTTGCTTTATCTGCCTAATATGGTCCTGTATGTTTTCAGGATTTGGAGTTTGGTTCATCAAAGATCTTTTAGAACTCTCCAATTCGTTCCGCAATCCTCCTAGAAATTTGTTATTTCTATCAATTTTTGCTTGTAATTCGGCATTCTTTTGCTTTAATTTCAGTATTTCATAGTCATCTTCTAGTTTAGCAGATATTTCTTTAGAACGGTATAAACATATAGATGTAGCATCCAGCTGTTCAATTTCTAATGACGATTGACTTTCGGCTGTTTGTTGTAACAAATTTTGACACTTCTGTGGTAAGTTTTCAATAGATATGTTCAGTTTTTTTAATACTTCCGATGTCAGAGATGCTGCAAAATAATGACAACAATTAATGATATACATGTTTTATTAGATATTTTAATAAGTTAAATTATTACGGAATATTATAAGCGCTTATAATAAACTTGCATTACCATTTATTGTTTCTCACTAAATCTTATATAATCTTTATATAATTTTAAATAATATAAGGCACATATTAAAATACATAGAATAAAGTTACTTGTCTAATTAAAAATATTTATTAAAAATCAAAGTATTGTAAAAAAAAATTGTAGTAAAATATTATTATTAAAATTATAGTGATGTGGGGTATAAATAAGCAAAATAACTTCTTATACAATAATTTATTTAACTTATTACATAGCACTTATTGTTAATAATAATTTCATGCTAAAACATATTTATTCAATCTGAACACTCGGAAATTGAACTGCACTTTCAATCTTCTTTGCTACATTGAATAAAAGTTCCTCTGATAAAGAAGGACCCATTAATTGTAATGATAAGGGCAAATTATTTCTAGATAACTGTATAGGTATCGATATAGCTGGTATACCAGCCATATTGGAAGGCTGAGTGCAATAATCCTGGAAGGCACACTGATCTCTGTTATGTTTAGATTTAAATTCATTATATAAAGGTGCATCACTTAAAGTAGTTGGTGTTAATAGCAGGTCAACAGCATCTTCCCCAAAAAACACCTTATTAAAATCATCAGCAATCAGTCTTCGGAGCTTCAAAGCTTTTAAAAAGTACTTTTCATAGTTTCTAGTCAGCAAGAAATAATTGCCTGCAAATATTCTGGATCTTACAACATTGTTGAATCCTGCACTGCGAGATGAAGCATATAATTCTTCTGTAGAGTAATCTTCAGATGTTCTCAGACCATATTCTAAGCCGTCATACCTTGCCATATTACTTGCTACTTCGCATTGATTTAAAATTGAATATACAGCTATAGATACTGATGTATGTGGTAATGAAACAGAAGTTACATGACATTTTTCATTTTCAAGAAAATCTGTAACATTTCTCCATACATCTAACACTTCATCGTCCATACCTGGACAGTAATATTCTTTTGGTATACCAATTTTTATATTTGTCAAATCAAAATCATTTTTAATACTTATTGGTTTAAATTCTTTCTTTATTGTAGTAGAATCCAAATTATCAGGACCTGCTACACAGTTTAAAATCATAGACAAGTCATCAATATTTCTCGCTAATATCCCTGGTACATCCATGGAATTAACTAAAGGTATCAATCCATACCGAGAAACTAACCCATAAGTTGGTTTCAGTCCTACTACACCACATAAAGCCGCTGGATTTCTCGTAGATCCTCCTGTATCTGATCCTATAGCTGCTACACATGAACCAGTAGCTACAACAACTGCACTACCTCCAGAACTGCCACCAGATATCCTCCAATCTTCACTGTAACACCAAGGATTACGAGTTGGACCAAAAATAGAGTCCACTGTCCCTGCACCCATAGCAAACTCATCTAAATTCGTTTTCCCAATCAAACATGCGCCAGCCTTGATAAGTCTCGAGTAAACTGTCGCATCGTAAGTTGGTACGAAGTTTTTTAACATATTCGAAGCGCAGGTAGTAGTGATATTTTTGGTACAAAAGTTATCTTTGATAGCAATAGTTATTCCATCCAGTGGTTTATTTTTCTTATCGATATATATTCGTTTCTCACTATCAATAGCATGATTTTCAGCTACTTCCTCTGTTAACTTTATAAATGCATTTAATTCTTTTGTTTGTTTCGCTCTCTGAATACACAAGTCCACAAAGCTTGTCGGCGTAAGGAGCTTATCACGAAAATTTTGATGAATTTCTTTTATCGTATATGTTGTTAATTTGTTCATTTTAATTTATTAATAATACTTTTTGTTTGTTTAGGTTATAAAAACACAATATATCTGGCCTATTAACCGACTTTAGAAGGTCAATCCAGAAATGTCACAACACCAAACAAGTCACAAGTGTCTTCTATTTTAACCGGGTAGCTTTTCGAAGTACATATTAAAGTTTAAAAAGATACTTACCTAAAGCTTTTCGCTCAAGATTCTCCCTATTAATTATCACTGTATCTAAGTTGAGATTTTCTGAGTTTCTTTTCATCTTTTCCACTTACTTTATAATTTATAGAAAAAATACTAAAACGATTAACGAACTCACAACGAAATTTACAATTTAAATTTTTGACAAGAGCTTGGGTTTCTTGCCAGCTTCTTATAGTTTCATAATTTATAGATTATTCGGTAAGGGTAACGTTGTAACACACATAAACGAAATACGAATGCAGTTATTTAAAAGCTTTGGCCCACGTAACCAGCAGAATTATTTTGTTTAAAAAAATATATGTGAAAATTAATATAAAATAAATTTAAAAAAATGGCTGCTTGTCCATAGTCCTGTGTAAAAAAATCTAATTGAAAACTAACACTGAAGCATTGATTTGGTTGTCATTGACCAATTGTCAAGAATTATTTTGATTTTAAGAAGTTTGTGTAGAGCGATTTTGTTACTTTAAAATATTAAAATAAGTTTTAAGATATAATTTGTTATAAATTATTAACTTATGCGTTATATGTAATACTAAAAATGGCACATTTACAATATATGCCGGGTGACCCTCGTTTAGTCGATCAATTAGTTTATGAATTAAAATCCAAAGGAATTTTTGATCAGGTAAGTAATATAATAATAATGTAAAGCTACAAAGCACTCATAATAGAAACTGATTAAATATTTATTGTTATTCGTAGCATAAGAACTTTCTAATTCACTTTTTCTTATTATAAATTGAATTCTTTTATTCACGATTTTTGTGTCTTGACATTTTAAATATAATATCGAAAAGTAACATAGTCGATCCAAATATACTAGGCGAATTATATACCTTTCGCTTATTATGAACATGTACATCTAGACACTTCGCTTCTTTTAAATAAAAGGACAGTAACTAAATGTGACATGAGAATATTGATTTAATTTGTAGGATCAATTTTCTATGCCCAATTAACCAAAGGGCATTATTACAATTGTAAATTTAGCTAATAACTAGTTATTTTTTGTTTTTTAATGTAAAAATAACATATGCCTTAAAGGTGCCATTGAAAATCCTTTACTAAATAATTTAGAATGTACATTTGTTGCACATAATACAGATAGTAATATAGTAACAACTTAGAAAAAAAGATTATAGAAAGAAAAGAAGCATTCACAAATTAAAATAAAACCATTTCAAATGCTTAAGGGTTCATAATAACTAAACTTTTTTGTTTGCTTAATATTTTACAAAAAAAAATTATTACAGTTTTTGTTATATTGAAAGCTTTAAGCAAATATTAAACATAAATTGTATATTTTTTTAAATGCCTGTCAATCTTTATATTGGAAATTAAACAAAACATACCAATATAAATTCATAACATACATATTTTTATACCTATATATTTCCTCAGTTTCGTAAAGATTGCATAGCAGATGTTGACACAAGACCTGCTTATCAAAACCTCCGGCAAAGGGTAGAAAATTCAGTTTCAACATTTCTATCAAGACAAACATGGCAGCCAGACTTAAATAAGAATCAGTTAAGAGAAAAGCTCAGGAAGCATATTTTAGAGTAAGTTTAAAATTATTCTTTGTTTTGCTAGCTTATGTTATATTAGAGTATACAAATTATCAATAATTAATGTTATAATGTGAATGTGTGTAAAGCCTCATTGTAAAAGTGGATAGCTAAAACTTATATAACTAAGTAAAAACAATGCCCTAAAGTGAAGTAAAGTGTGTACATATAAATAACTTGACACTTGTATATATTAATTGAGGGAAATGATGTCATCCTGACTGATTTTGGCCACAGTTTGTGCAGCAGATATTATAGTGCACAAGTATATGCCTTGCACTAGGGCACTCTATTACTTCCCGGGGGAGAAGCCAACTCCTACCGGGCGCGTCCCCAGGTGGCGGATAGGGGCATGCCACCCGCTTAGAGGGGCGGGTGGTACCGGAGAAATCCGGCGCGGACCAAATGGCTTGGATGGGGCCGCTCGTCTAGGCCTCGAGCCGAAGACGTTGCGGCCACCGGAGGTGGGACCGCTTGGTCCCACAACCGGATGATGGGTGCCGGTTGCGGGACTGTGTTCGCAGGCCCGCATTCGGCGGAGGGATAGGCCGCGGCGGGAGAGGAGTGCCGGTATTTCGGTGCGCCGTTCTCCCTACCTTCCGCGGCCTAGACGGGGCCGCCACCGTTTGATGGCGGACGCGGTGGGGCTGCAGGGGAAGAGGAGTGTCGGTGTTTCGTTGCCGCTCTCCCTGTCCTCTGCAGCCGATTGGAGGTGGCCCACTTCGGTGGGCGGTGTTTTGGTTTTATGGGGCTGTTCCGGGTACCTCTCTGACGTAGCAGAGTTGACTGTGGAGCAGCCCCATTGGTTTGGTGGTCTGCCTAGTATTTAGGCAGACCTGCCGCCGGGGCGCCGTAGTAGTTATGCGCAAGCGATCCTGCGGCGTCCCACTAAGGCGGGGGGAAGGGATGTCGGGTTTTAGTGGGTAGTACCGGCTCTTCTAGCCGGTGAACCCCACATCACCACCTGGAGGATCAGGTGGTATGCGTAAATGCATTTCCCGACAATAAAAAAAAAAAAAAAAAAAGGGCACTCTATTACTTACACTCAGATTCCAATGTGACAATAATTCGATACAACCAGTGAGAGATCAGTTGCAAGACCACGGGCTTTACTTGCTTTTAGAGGCACAAGGATGACATACTGTCATCTTCCAAACTCTAGGCTGTTACTGGTTTTTTTTTAACAGAAAGACTCGATAACTAAATATAAACCGACCCTAGACTCGAATCCAAGACCTCTGAATATGCAGCTATACATACTAACTGATAACTGAGACAGTTTATTATATAACTATTGAAGTTGTAAATTATGAGTTTAAAAAACAGCTTAGGTGAAAGAGAAACTTGGAAAATTTAATAAGCATGGAGAGAAATTTTCTGAATTAAAACATTTTCTGAATCACAGTTAAAACTAGTATATTTAAAATTCTTTATATATAAATTCATTCAAAATTACAACAATTTTTCAACTTTTTTTAGTTCAGGATAGTTTCTAAAAAAAAAAAAAATAGTCCCCATACTGCCAATGGGAGTGAAAACTTGACTTGTAACTTTGAAATAATTGTGTTTTTTTTAGTTTTTAAATTAATTATAGTATGAATAATTAAAATTTCATAATTTGTAAATACAAATTGGTATTAGTCTGGTTTTCACATTCGATGGCAGTCTGAGCAATAATTATTATATACAGTTTGATATTGTTTATTTATTAATCAAAATATATGACGCTGCGCGTCGCCTGTCTTCGCCTCGCCTGTCTTCGCCAGATTGCGTCGAAACGTTACATGTCACACCGAAAATGTCGGTGACGCGAACCCATAAGTTTTGCCCCTACTAAAAATTGCTCAACATGGCTAAAAAAGTTTTCACTTCAAAAATCTAAATCTAATAAAAGAATTTTAAATATTTCAGTGGCAATTACTTAGAGCAAGGCGTAGAAAGAATAGTAGACCAAGTGGTTAATCCAAAAGTGGCATCTGTCTTTATACCTAAAGTTGAAGATTTAGTATACAATTACTTGGGAATTGCTAGAAAAAAATCAGTTACCGCAGACACTTCAAATGGCAAAGTTGATGATTTATTGCCAACTGATCTTGAAGCAGTAAGCCCAGGATCTGTTAAGAGTAATGATGACAAAAATGATAAAATGGAAATTGACAATATTCAAGAAGAAAGCAAAATGGACATTGATGAAGAAAAATCTAAAAGTGAAATTAAAGAAGATACTACAGAATATAATAAAGAAGAAAAAACTGAAGATATCCAACTTCCTAACAGCAATTCAAATTCTGATGATAAAAGTAATATACCTTTACCCTCCGAGGAGATAAAGCCCGAAAATATTCCTTCACCTGACAACAGTCCACCCAAAGTTGAATTAGAGAAAATTGAATTACCCAAGGAACTAATAATATCCACAGATATACCATTACCAGAAGATATTAATAAGGAAGAGAACGATAAATTCTTCAAACCTATAAACAGTGACGATGACGACTCAAGCTCTGATTCTTCACTTAGGAGAAATATGTCTCCTCTAACGCCAATAAGAAATTTCAATAATGAAAATTCATGTGACGCTCAACAAGGTTTCGAAAATGATGTAGAACGTAAAGAGGACGACGAAAAAGAGCCAAGTTCATTCAAATTTGCAATTGATGCTAAATCCGAAAATAATACAGAAGTTGTCAAAGAAGAGAAAAAAGAAACAGAAGCTAATCTATCTTATCAATTTAATAATCAAGTTAATATAAACAACTTCAACACTCCTCTCTATGAAGATAGTTCTAATAGCAACAACTTGCAAATTGATTACGAAAGCGATGCAAATAGTAAAGTCGTTGCTGACACTAAAGTGACGGAAAGTGAGTCAAATCAGAATTCAGAAGAATTTAAAAAAGAACGAAAGCCAGAAGAGAAGAAGAGTAATCACAAAAGCTCACACCGTTCTAGAGATTCTCACAAGCATTCAAGCAGTAAAGATAAAAGGTCAGATTCGAAGCAGTCAAGTTCTAGAGACAGTAAACACGACAAAAGTAGATCTTCGAAAGATGAAAGCAAATCTAAATCGAGTGATAAAGACAGATCTAGAGATAGAAGTGATAAAAAAGATAGTAGAGATTCATCGCGCCATAGAAGTTCTCATAAATCAAGTCACAAAGATTCAAAATCACACAGAAGCTCTAGTTCAAGTCACAGACATTCAAGCAAACATTCAGATGAAAAGAAATCATCATCGTCCTCAAGTCAAAAAGATAAAGATAAATCCGATAAGAGTATGGATAAACCGAAAGATTCCAAGTCAACTTCGCATCGGTCAGACAAAGATAGAAAAAGTAGCAGCAGTAGTAGCAAAAGTGACAAAAATAACAAACACAAAAATGATGGTAAAGATAAAAATAAAAAGACTAAAAAAGAAACAGATGATCATTACAGCCTGTCCGGTAGAAACAATCCTAATAGGCGTTCTACCGACAGAGATTCGAATGATGGTAGTTCTTCTTCGAAAGGTTCAAATCATCCATCAAGTTCTAAGTCTTCAGTGAGTAAAAAAGAAAGTAAAAGCAGTTCCAAATCTGAAAGTACGTCAACTAGCGGTGACTCGACCAGTCCCAGTGATAAAGAAAACATAGTCCAGGATCATGGTACCAAAGCCAATGATACTCAGAATAAACCAGTTAGAATCGAAAGTCATTTAGAACTGCCCGTAGCATCTCCCCCGAGGTTACCATTCGTTCCAGACGTCACGATAAAGAAACCTAAATTCGCAGCGAATTTGGAAGAGGCGAAGCGTCTGATGAAAATGCGAAAGTTTTTAGACGAAGAACAAAAGAGAATGAATCAAGAAGCAGTATTGCTATTAGAATTTCAAGCTAATGTGCGACCAAGTTT
This sequence comes from Brenthis daphne, assembly GCA_947093115.1. Classification (NCBI taxonomy): domain Eukaryota; kingdom Metazoa; phylum Arthropoda; class Insecta; order Lepidoptera; family Nymphalidae; genus Brenthis; species Brenthis daphne. The sequence goes on from OX352474.1 coordinate 22,832,713, forward strand.
AAGTCAAGTTTATTCTAATATATCAGGGCCAGAGCTAGAATTTGCTTGTGTAACAAATACTGGGCAAGATCAAGAGTTAATGGTACATAATAATGATAATATTTCAAACCGAGAATATGTTCAAGAAACGCATTATACAAATAATCAGCTTTTAAATGTCTTAAACGACGCTACAATAGAAGTAGAAAGAAATCATCAACAAATGACTCAAAAAGAACCTGATAAAATATCAAATATAAATGAAATAGACAATGAAAATGATGAAAGTTTTAATGCTATTGAGGACAATAAAATTCAAGCCAATATAGATACTGCTAAAGAAACTGAAAATATACACGAAAATAACAATGACGTTAAAAATTCTAATGAACGTATTGAAATAAAAACTGAATTTGAAATTACCATCGTCGCTGAGGAACTGTCTGAAAATGAAGAACCACTTAACGACAATGTCAAATCCAAAATAAAGTTAGATGATAAGAAAAACAAGTCTAACAAGACAGAATATTATATAAATGGAGAAGTTAAAATGCATTATTTTGCAGAACACGAAAAATATAACGCGGAAATAGAAACAGCTAAGTTTAATAACTTTCTAAAAGAATATACGAAAACACCAAGCAAATTGTATCTTATAAATTGCGATTCTTATGTAGAAAATTTAATACGCAATGAATCAAAAAAGATCGGCAACTTTGAAATTGTGAGTTATCAGAAGAATGGCCATTTGAAACTGCCAAAAATTAAAAATGTCATTAAAAATGTTAATATTTCAACAGAAATATCTCTACCCATAGACAATGATTATGACGAAAGTCTAAAATCTAGTATTTTCACTCCAGATAAATCTGAATGTTCATTTGAATTAAGCGATTATGACGCAAAATTAGAAGAAATGGTCAATAAAACATCCAGACAAGAAATTATGGAAATTATACTTGGCAATGCTAATACGTCGCCAAGTAAAATGCCAACAATCGATTATTTCACAGACTCCAAAATCGATAACGATATTGATAACAATTTAAAAAGAAAAATGAATGATGAAAGTAATAATATTTTAAATAATAATAGACATGTTTTGACTCCTAATAAGATTAGAAAATTAAGCACAGAACAGATAACTTCTACGACTCAAGGTATGTATTGTATATGAAAATATCTTTTTATTTAACTTTTATTATTACTATTAAAACTGATTTACTAAATTCAAGTTTAGTCTTCATTAAAAGTTAATATTTATTTTAAATGTTTCAGAAAATGATGAAATACCTAATAAATTGAATAATACTAGATCGAAGTATTTGGGAAAAGCTAAAAGGGTTGGACTTCCCAGACCAAAACGAACTGGTAGGTTTTAAGTTAAATATATAATAACTAAGTTTTAAATATTTTTCTGCATCTGTGCTAAAATCAAAAATTGACGTAATTTCCATACTGAAATATCATCATATACGTGTAGAAAATGAATGCTAAGGGCGAGAGATTTTGTAGATAGCACTTACACTTTACTGTATAATAAAGTTCTATTTTTAACCCCCGACACGAAGACGACGTGCGTGCGTGTTTGTGTGTGTGTGTGTGTGTATATATGTGTCTGTGGTATCGTACCTCTGGAACGGATGAACCGATTTTGATTTTGTTTTTTTTTTGTTTGAAAGGTGAATTAGTCGGGAGTGTTCTTAGCTATGTTTGATTAAAATCGGTCCAAGATGGCCGCCGCCACAAAATGGCGAATTACATATTTTTTCACAACTCCTTCAACATGGTATCAAATGAAAGCGCTTGACTAGTAGAAAACTATACTCTATGATCTATTATGATATGATAAATTTCAAATCCAAGATGACCGCTACCACTAAATGACGAATTACATGTCGGGGCTATAGTTTAGCGACTCGCTTCGCTCGGGTTCATCCCTAGGTACGTTTTAACGGTTAGTATAGCGATAGACTATACTTATTTATACATTTAAAAAATTAAATGTATGTAAAATTATAGCAAAATAATTATAAGGTAAGATGTCTTGTATTGACCCATCGCCACTGATGTACAAGGTATTCCTTCCGACTTCGAAAATATTTGATTAGGTATGTATAGTAAATGAAAACTACCAATCAGTTATTTTTTACTTTTTAGTGCTTTTGTTTGAAGTCCGTTTTTATTTTTTTGTTAAAAAGTTTTTATTTTTCCCTTTTTAGTGTAGACAGTAGTAGCAAAGTAAGAATTCTAACGTGTTAGGCTTGTCAAATCAAACAAAATAAGCCCAAACTCAAAGTCATTAGCTATTTTTCCACCCTTAGGGGTGGTATTTTCTTTTTAAATTTAAATGGGACCGATCTGGAAGTATACACTTTGAAATAAAACAAAAATTGTCCAAATCGGTTAATAAATGACGAAGTTCTGAGGTAACAAACATAAAAAAATACAGTCGAATTGAGAACCTCCTCCTTTTTGAAGTCGGTTGATAAAAAAACTTTCACAATCGTACTAGCAGTGTGATTTTATGTTCCAGTTCTACCAAACAGTCCATCCAGTGATAAATCAGTGGAAAACTACGAACAAAATACAGCGCAAACACCCAACGGCAAAATCAAACGCAGCAAAATACAGAGATATGATACATCTGATCTCTATAAACCAAAATTGCACTTTCTGTCACGAAGAAATCCTGTCACTTAAATAAATATATAATTATTGCTTTTTTTATTTCAATAATTAATAAAAATTAATAAAGAACTTTTTCAAATAACAAAATAAATTGGGCAGTATAATTAATAACCATAGGCAATTATTAAAAAGAAAAAGTGTCATTTTTCATTTTGTGACAGGTTAAGGTTTTAAGAGAATGCTGATTGGAATATTAAAGTAAAAAGAACATGTAATAAAAGTATAATAATAAGATATAATAAAATAAAATCTAATAAATAAATAAGCAAATTATTATTTATATGTTAATAATTTTGTTTGTTTGTTACTTTGAAAATAATTGGCAACTTATAATAAGTTGAGATATGTATTTGCTATGCCGAATGAATAACTGTGCTTATTATTCTACATTTAATAGTACTTGAGAGATTTTATAGCACTTTGTTGATATTTATAGCTATTAGTGATCATTATTTATATCGAAATTTGAAAGCCTTATTAATAAACATTCACTTAAATTATAACTATGGAACTCACCGCAAATTGCACATTTTATGAATGAATTCAATATGTACATTTATTAAATTAAATTCATCCTTATAATAACGGTTAGTATATTATTATTTCTCAGAGATGAGATATTTCCCGGCAGTAAAAAGTATCCTATATGTTTATCCGGATAACCAGCTATCACTATACCAAATTTCATTAAATCAGTTTAGTGGTTTTCTCGTGATGCGTTCCCAGACAGACTAAAATTATTAAAACTATAGATTCAGCTTTTGTATCGATAATAATGACTGTTTTAATAAGATTTAAAAATAATAATAATGTACAGATTTGTCTCAGTTTGAATTTCATTATATCTATAGATTTATATGTTAATTAATATGTTATAATTTCAAAGCTAAAAATTAAGTAGTGAGAGGCTCAAATGAGATAACGGAAAACTTAAAGTATGTTGGATAGGAAAGTCGTTTAAAGTTTTCCAATATTGTGATTATTTTATATTTTGTTATTACAAAATAATATGTCATCATTATATTTGAATTGTACAAATTTCAAATAAAATTAACCCATTTTGAACTATAAAGACCTGAATTTATGTGCTCTGTTTAATAATAAGGCATTTAAAGTTTTAACATTTTATTGAAAGAAATAAATCTACTTAAAATGTTATTTATATGACTTTATTTATCTTTTTATTTCTTTAATACGAGAATTATTACTCATATTAGTAATAGTGATTTCTGTACTGTGAATCAAAATTCTGGATTAATTTCCATGGAGCTTACAATGAATAGAAAAGAGACTTGAAGGCTTAACTTATTTGAACATTAATAATAATGAAAAAAGTAAAAAAAAATAATTAATATATATTTATTTTCTATTTTATTTTGTGCAGCTTCAATTAAGATAGAATTAATAAAGATATATAAAGTTAACGACTAAATTACATTTAAAAAGTAACCATTTGAAAAGTGCTGCAAGTGCAATAATTTTGAACCGACTTTAAAAGATACGTAAATCTAGTTTATTATTTAGTTGTTTTGTGACGATGATGAAAATCGATTAAAATTTTAAATGATAACTCAAACCGATTTTAATCGATTTTCACGTTTCCCATTGGTTTCCTAACAAGGCTTAAACCTTAAAGCTTACCGTATTAAGCATTAATTAAATAATAAATATTTGCACCCGATGACTGATACTACTTTGTATCGGTCGTTGATACGAACGCACGTTATTTACATTTTTTTAAATCATACACAGTGTGTATAGGCCCTTAGTATGAATTTTGTGTACATCAATTTAAGATTTTAGTCCTGTACCCTGCCGACAGGGAATTTGTTCACTGTTTTAATTAAACTGTTTATTATTGAAATTTAACAAAAATCGTAATTATAGAAATTAATTATATAAATTTTGTACCTTATGATTTTAATGTTATGTAATTATTATATTATGTATATAAGGAAAATATATAAATTATTCAATCGTCGACTTTTTTTTTATTTTTTCCCTTATATATTATTGTATAAGCGACTACTAGCTTTGAATATTTATTACTAACGGCTCACCCTCTCTTCGCACGGGTACGTCCGTATTGAAAAACAAAAATCTATCCCACGGGAACCGTACAATTATCCGGGATAAAAAGTAGCCTATGTTAACACATAGGCTACTCTCTCTCTCTCTCTATAATTACTCAGACTTTAATCTATCTCTATGCCAAATTTCATCCAGATCCGTTCAGCCGTTCTGGCGTGATTGAGTAACAAACAACCATCCATCCAAACTTTCACATTTATATAGTAGTAAGATAAGATTGAATGTAAAATTCCCTGGTAATGCGAACATATTGCATAATATCTAGTATCTAGTTAGCCGTGTGCCAGTTCATTAAACTTTTGATGCATATTCTCCTTGTATTTATATAGGGTGGAATAAATGAACGTTACATATATGGAAATTATCTTAATGCTTAAAATATATTGAAGATATTAAGTACCACTCTTATTTTTTTAAATATTAATAACTTCATTTAAATACATATATTCCAAAATAAAATATGTACGATTTCATGGTTTACTCGTAGTTTCAATAATATTTTCTTAGATTTACGCGAATGTTTGACATTATTAAATAAAACTATCTTTTCGGATTATAATAAATATATAGAAATAAATCCGCGAAATAATCCGAAAAGATAGTTTTATTTAATATCGTAGTTTCAAGGTACGATTTTTGTTCTAGGTATTGTATCCTTACCTTTATAGTAGGATACAACAGGATAGGATTACGTTTGCTGGATGTGCTTGGGGGGAAACATAATTCATACCTCGAATACCAGTGATAACATCTGACTAAGCCTTTGAATTTAATCTATTGTAATTCCTTCTTTAAGTTTGCTTTGCAATGACCTTTTATATAACTCAGGGCCAGTCCTTAAAAGTAGCAGACGTAGATTTAAGAGAGTACTCTGTTCCTCTAATTTTGGAAAGATGGAGTAGAAAAATGTGCAAAAAATACAGTTAGTTTAGCTTTCAAAACGCCTAAAGTGTAAATTTATTTATAGAATATACACTTAACATCTTTTAAGATAGGTACTGGATACTTTGAGTGACGATCGCTAAAATTAAATTTGTTTTCCATATATCTTTAAGAAATAATAAACCTTACATGAACTTATTTTTACAAGTAATAAAGTACCTAAGTATTGTTTAAATTTATTTTAATTTTCGTAGTTTGATCGCGGGCGAAGCCGCGGGTTCTGCTAGTTTTAATTAAAATTATCTTTTTGGATTTTTATAGCAATCATGGTCACAAGAGACTAAAAGAAATAGACAAATATTTTTACTTCATAATTCAAATGTACCTATACAAAAGTAACATAACTACAATTCAAAACACGTTTTTAACAACCATTATGGTGCGTCTCGGCGAGCCTGGAGTCAGGACACATTATTGCACAACATTTTTCAACCTCGAAGCTATCAACTTCTGCCGACGCGACGCTTAGGTAAAACTGCTTTTTATTGATATACATATTTCCATATATAAAAAAAAATAAACAAAAAATATTCCAATAGCATAAATTCTTACGCAAAACGCAACATAATTAACTCGCAATAAAATAGCCGGGTGTTATTTAAAATTAAATAATTTCAAGTATCTGTTGGAATTCATATAATACATCATGATTATTGATTATTTAACTGACCTTTACGTAGTTAAAGTATTTTTTTTTATTAGAAGACAAACACGTCTTGTAGTAGATATTATAAGATTCAGCTCACAATCAAATAAAAATTGAAACCGCATTTCACAAAGAAAAGGCTAAATTTTATTTCATCGGTACAGTGCTTATTTCAAATTTGGTCTCAACTCCCACTTATATTCTGACTGGTACAAATCCATATAAGTTTCCACTTCAAGGTTACATTATATGCACTGTGGTTACTTTCACAGCGACTTTAAAATGAGTGTATGTACCTTATAAGTAAAAAGAAATATGATGGGATATAGAGTTCGTATCTCTAAAATGCAAATTATAATACATTATAAGAATATCATAACATCGCTGACATAGTTCGAACTTCAAAGCACTGTCTTGCTTCATATCAGCGATAGTTCATTAAAACTTTCCGTTCTTTATTGCGTAAGTACTTAATTATCGCTGCTATTAATTAACCTCAACCATCCGCCTTTTTTAAATAAGGTTAAATATATACATGTGTGAAATATGACTTGTTACTGAGATTTGGTATGTAGCTTTTATACTGATAACTATAGCAATTTTAAGTTATAATTATAATAGAAAAGATGAATAATCTTTTATTTACTAGGTTTTGTAAATCGAGTCGTATCTTACTCGTGGTAACGTTGAATCTACTAAGGTGAAAGTGCACAAATAATCAGATAAAGTTTTTCTTAAATTAGCGACACTCGCTTCGTTTGGTTTCGTCTTATGTTTTTTTTTTGAGTGGAACCCTAATTCTTTTTTTCAAGAAAAACACAACTTTTAATGTTTTTTTTTTCTGTTTGTCCGTTTGTTGACTTTCACTGGCAAATAGCTGATGTTATAAGGAGTAACTTAGGCTACTTTTATTTTAGAAAAAGAATTAGGGTTCCACTCAAAAAAATTAAAACATACCTAGGGACGCACTTGAACGAAGCAAGAATAAGTCGCTAGTAATAAAATAAGAATTAATCAGTATTACCAACTCAAAAATTAGTCGTTGACATAGAGTATATTGCTACATATATAAAGTCGTCGAGTTGCGGAAAACAGCCCGAACATACCATACCATACCAAGTGATAATGACTATCATTCTATTATTCTTTCACTTAGATTAGTTCTGTAAATTATAAAAAAAAATATAACATTTGACAAAAAATGAAAAAAAAACTGCAGGAAAATAAAACTTTATTCAACAAAATATTACAATGTAACCTAATACATCATACACCTAACAATGAAAATAAATAATGACAATAATTAACGCTTGAAAGATGTACATGATTGTTGCGGGATAACAGAATCACAAAACTTGAGGTTTTAGTAGCTTGTTAAACATTTCTATCCAGTATAGCTTTTTTGTACTTTTTTATTCTATTGTCTTAGCACTAAAAATACTTAACACATTATACAATCTAAATAAGCTGAACATAATTTTAAAAGAGATTGTTATAATAATTCAGCATTAGATTTGTATTTATTTTAAGTTATATGGGCCTTTAGCAATACATTTTCAGTGCATAGAATGTATGTTACATGACCTTTTTTAATGAAGATGGCATAATACTATAAGCAATTTCACTAAATTTAGTAATATTTATTGTTTTAATTTCAGTCATTAAAAATTTTCAACCTTTTCTTACTACTTTTCGAATATATTTTTTAAAAAAAGCTATGTACTTGTATTGTAAGTACAGAGTCAAGACTAAATTTATTGTTTGATCCAACAGACAATTAAAAATAGTTATAAAATTTAAAATTTCACTATAGAATATCACACAAAATACTGAGAAAATTATGCTGATTTTGAATTCAAATTGTATTAAATCATTTTGTTTTAATAGTCAATTATGGTCAACTAACATATTAATTGCAAAACTTAACAGAATTTGTAGCTACATCCAATGTTATTAGTTCTGTACAGCTTGTTTTTCCAAACTTGCGGGGTCCATGATAGGTGTTGGCTTCTTAACCATCCCTGATAATAAGGTTTTGATTTGGGCAATAGCTCTACCAGGATTCAGGCCTTTCGGACAAGTTCTTGTGCAATTCATAATGGTGTGACACCGATAAACTGAGTAGGTATCCTTCAGTTTTGACAAGCGTTTGGCAGCGGCATCATCACGAGAGTCAATGATCCACCTATAAGCCTGCATCAGTACTGCGGGGCCCAAATACTTATCACCATTCCACCAGTATGATGGACAACTTGTGGAACAGCAAGCACAGAGCACACATTCATACAGTCCATCAAGCTTTGCTCTATCTTCTGCATCTTGGAGCAACTGGACCTCCTTACCTTTAACAACTTCCTTATCACGCTGTAACCATGGCTCTATGGATTGATATTGACGGTAAAAGTTAGTTAGATCAGGGACAAGGTCCTTTACCACATACATATGAGGTAGTGGATATATCTTCGATGGTTTCGAAAGATCCTGGTCGATGTGGCTAATGCATGCAAGAGTGTTAATGCCATCAATGTTCATCGCACATGAACCACAGACACCTTCACGACATGACCTTCTGAAAGTGAGGGTCGGATCCATTTCATTTTTGATTTTAAGTAAGGCGTCAAGCACCATGGGAGCGCAGTCATCGAGATCAACTTCAAAGTTTTGAGTATATGGTTTCTTATCAGGCTCGTCAGGGTTCCAACGATAAACTGCAAAGGTCTTCACTCTTTTTCCAAGTGCTGATGACGTTGCGAAGGTACGCAGCTGCCCAAAAGTACCCGAAGTCAATCTTAACAGTGGCATTATGTAATGTTTTTATTTATATTATCACAACAAAAAACTGTATTTTCTATCTTAGTTAAGAATATTTACAGAAAGTTAATTACACTTATGTCGAAATCTAATTTAATCTTAATTCGAGTAGCGTGTCGATATCAAAGTCGCGATTTTTTTTCTCGAAATAAATTTATTTTTGATTGGTTCAATCAGCAACGACACTGTGCACTTTATATATGTAGCAATATACTCTATGCTGTGCACATAGACAATCGGATTTGACATTTATTTTTTTATTAGATATTTAAAGTTCAAAAACAAACTTAGTTAATGGGGAAGTATTTTGCCTTTTTCTTCCGCCAGATGTCGCTACAACTATAGATATCAAACCTCACACAGCCTCACTATATTGTAAAACTTTACAGCGTGGATGGTTTTTTTTTTCATTTTATTAAAAATTTAACAAAAATAACATATTGGGCAGTGCTAAGGATGCAAAGAAAATGGTTATTTGTTCCCAAAAGACAAAAAGTGAAGTTTTGGCGAAAATTGGCGAAATCACAATCTTTATATTTAAGGCTATGTGGACATCATTTTCAAGAAAGTGTGTAATTATAAAACTCTTAAATGGTCTGCAGGTGAATATTTTCTTTTATTTTTTGTACTTTTTCTATATTATTTGCAGAGTTTCATACAAATTTACATCCCTCTTTTTCGTTTATGGGATTGAATTTCGAAAAATGCTTAAAACACATATTTATTTAATTTTATTGAAGAACATTATTAATACCAAGTTTCAAGTAATTCTGTTCACTTTCTAAGAATTTCACATCAAGAATGACAGAGTTTCATACAATCTATAATCTCCTATGTTAGTGTTACCCACTTAGGGAATGAATTTCGAAAAAAAATTCTTATCAGATGCCTACATCGTAGGTATAAGGAATACGTCCTCCAAATTTCACGTTTCTACGACTAGCCGTGTAAGCTGTGTGCTGATCCATGAGTTAGTCAGAAGAGACTCAGGACCACTGCAGAATACATCTTTCCTTCTCAATTCTTTATTCAGCTAGTCTAACTTCCAGACAAAATACATTGCACAGGCAAGATGTGAACACAATAGTTCAGCCAAAAACTAGGTATACAAGAGATATTATAGTAAACTAGCATTGCCCGCGGCTCTGCCCGCGTTCAGATGACCAAAAACCAAATTCTCAGGTTTTACATATTAGTATACTGTTACATTTGTATTTTTTCTCAGAAATTATGAAATATATAAATGAAATACATTACGTAGGTATTTTATTATCAATTTTTAAAAGAATATTTTTTAGATTCAATATTTCGTTTTTGAACGCAAAAAGAGCGGGAAGAGGAACATTAATATGTTGTTTTTGACAGTGGAAAATATAAAAACAAACAAACGTGTATACACATTTTCTCATAAATAATAAACTCCGATGAAATATGATTTAAAGTTAAAATTAATAATATGGAATCAGTTAAAGCAGCAAACGACTCACCTAAAACTCCTGGCGGCATTAGTAAATCGTATTTAACTCCTATAAGAAGGGTTGGTTTGTCTCGAAATTGGAGAAAAAGTGGACCTTCCCCATTTATTTCTCCTTTATCTACTTCTAGTAATAGTCCTGTAGTAACTAATACTGAAAAATTGTCTAGGAAAAGAAAGATAATACCAAGTGATGATGACAGCCAGCAGAACATTGCAGATCAAGATTCTATATCTGGTAAAGGTATTACTTTTAGCCCACTTTCGTGTAATACACCAACTGCATCAGATATAAGTAGGACTCCAACTCGCAATTTATTAGTTAAGAAAAAGTCTAAAACATTAGTATTGAATAATGAAATTATTGAAGAACCTATTTCTGAAGAAATAAAAGTAATTAATAATACAATAAATGATTGTAATGAATTTAAAGCTAATAAAGAATGTCTAAAAAGTTCTGATGTTAAAGTGTCAAAACTGTCTAGAACAAGTTCTAAAAATAAGAGCAAAATACACAAACCTGATTTAGATGTTCAAAATAAGGAGACAACTAAAAATGATGTCTGCATTAATGAAGATAAGAATATTAATGAAAAGGCACGCCAGGAGTCTAATGATGTTAAAAATATCAACATAGAATGCGATACTAAAAAACAGAAGAGTCCAAATGATTTAACAAAGGAATGTGTTGTTCTTATTCAAAAGAAAATATTTAAATCTTTAAATGTCAATAAAAATAAAACTGAGGTTAATGAGAAATTGAAATCAAATGTTGACAACCCTTTTTCTCAAGTTCTATTTGATTCTGACTCTGACGACGTACCATTATGCAATTTCAATGATAAGGGAAAAATAAAAACTGGTAATACTAAGTGTCTTCCTATTAATGATGAAGATGACTTTCAAGAAACAAAAATAGATATTAAAAAACTTGTGAACAAAACAACATCTACAAGTGAATTAAAACATTCTAAAACAAAAGAAAAAAATAAAATATCTAAAACCACTAAACCTCCAATAAAAATTGAGAACACACCATCGTCACAGAGTTCGGCATCTTTTGATGACGATGATGACTTTCAGTTTGAAAAGAAAAAAACTATCTTAGTTAAGAAATCATATGACAAAGTTACAAAACCTTTAAAAGCAAAATCGACTGGATCCATAACTCAAAAAGATATAGAAGAAATAAAGCATAGGATAGAAAAAAAGAAACAATTGTTACTGGCTAAAGCAATGACACATGAAACCTCAGAACTTAGAATGTTAATTAAAAAATGGCAAAAAGGTTGTCAGAATGCATTAACTGAGTTATTAGAACTGATGAAAAAGAAAATGCCAGATAAAGAAAACATGGAATACTCAGAAATATTACAGATACTAAAAATTCCACCGGACTTAGTTGGATATGATTCAGAAAATGACTGCTTTGTCACCCCTGATGATGCTACTATCGTTTTATCTGAATTTAATGTGTAGAACACAATGTACAACAACACAATATTCAACATTCTTAGCTTAAAATTATTTTAGATAATATTTAATAGACTATAATTCTCATATGAGTACAATTGTTATGTAAAATTTAATAAATGTTTCCTGTATTAAGAAAAGTTTGTTTATTTATTTATTGTAAACACTACTTGTTACAAAAGTACGTAAAATTTCTAGGGCTAGATTATTAAAACATATAGAAAAACACAGATGAGAGGTTTGCAACTAAAGTTTTATTCATAACATACTTAAACGGAATTCCAACTACTTAAACGGAAGTTTAAAATCTGTGCGATCGAATAGGATTTTCGGGGTCAAACAATTTAGGGTCCTTCAAAAATGTTTTATCCTTATAATAATATGGCATGTAAGCACAGTTTTGAGCTTTTTTTATTTCAGCTTCAACTAGAGCTTGCTTTGATTTACATAAACCAGTGATATGTCTTCCATAGATTCTTCCAGTATATGGGCTTTGGAATTGTGATAAAAGACGGGAGTTTTTGTAGTCTGGTGTAATGTTTAATTTGCATAAAATGCATTGCGGTTTCTCTTTTTTATAAGGATTGTCGATTTCTACTGGCGCATCCTCATCTGCTACTGTGGCGTTAGACGATGGTCGTATCGACGACACTAGGGCTCTGTGTGTACTAGCAACTGAAATATTATTATGCATAATATTAATATTATTATATAAAATATAAAAAGAAACTGCTATAAATAAATATTATTTCTTTATTTTTAATTATCGCTTTAATAGAGCTTTTCCTCACAAGAAATTTAGGAATTTATTTTTTTAAATACAACTTGTTAATGGAAGCTGTAGGTAAAGGATTTTACTTAAGCTCATTTTGGGAGTAAATGAAAACTTACAAAATTGGCGTACTATAGAACTTTTTAATAACGCCATTATAAGTATATTTTCTATATATTTTCAGTTTTAAATTGAAAACAACTTAACCTCAAAACAAAATGGTTCAAACTTTGAATATGACAATGTCAAAATGACATTATGAACAGTTCGTTTCATTTCACGTTTTTTTACTCATGACAGACATTACTGTATTACAGATTTTAATACCTAATCTCATTTTACTGACCAATTTCCTTCGTGTCTTCTCCATGAGGAAGATATTCGAAAAGAGAGTGCCACACGTATCGCCTATTTACATTTAGTCTGAGGTTAAGCAATTTATTGGGATTTTATACCTGTTTTTTTGCATCTATTGAGTTCGCATCTTACCTGTTTAATGTATTGTACCTTGAAGTTAGACTAGCTGAAGGAAGAATTAAGAAAGAGATGTGCATCCTGTAGTGGTCCTGACTGACTGATGGATCAACACACAGCCTAAACGACTGGCTGTAGAAACGTGAAACTTGGAGGGCGTATTCCTCATATGATGTAGGCATCCAATAAGAAAAAAAATTTCAAAATTCATCCCCCAAGTGGGTAATATAGGGGATTAAAGATTGTATAAACTCTGTCATTCTTCATGAGAAATACACAGAAAGTGGTGTTTAGCTTTGAGATAAGAAATCTGTACATATAATAAAATTGTAACTAAGCCGAATCTGTACATTAAATATTTTTTGGAAAATCTTATTGAAATAAACATTATTATCGATACAGAGGCCGAATCTAAAGTTTTTAGAATTTTTTTCTGTCTGTCTGTCTGTCTGTCTGTTTGTTACCGCATCATAGAAAAACCACTGGAAGGATTTTGATGAAATTTGGTATGGTGATAGCTGGTTATCCGGGTCAACATATAGGATACTTTTAACCGCGGGAGAATGTCTCATTTCTAAGAAAAAATACAAAAACTGCAATGTGAGAGTATACTAATATGTAAAACCTAAGAATTTGGATTTTGGTCATCTGAACGCGGGCGGAGCCGCGGGCAATGCTAGTAAGCTATATATTTATTTGATATATTTCAACAAGTAAATATCATATGAAGGGAAGACCGACCTTTTTTTCGTGCCTGGTGGTGGTCGGAGTGGTGGTCTAACAGCTCAAAAGTACGTGGAAAACATTCTCCTCGATTATGTTGTACCTTATGCAGGGTACATAGGAGAAGATTTTCTATTGATGCATGATAATGCTTGGTGCCATACAGCAAGTGTTACTCGCCAGTTTCTTCAAGAGGTGCAAAATTGAGACGATGATGTGGCCATCCCTCAGTCCTGATCTGAATTGCATTGAGCATTTATGGAACGAGCTCAAACGGAGTGTGCGAGCTAGGGATACGACTCCATCAAGCATCGTCGAGCTCAAAACTGCGCTAGAGGAAGAATGGAATACGATACCTCAAGATTTTATCAAAAAATTGATAAAATAAATAAAAAATCGCATGCAAGCCGTTATAAAAGCTAGGGGACGCAATACAAAATATTGAAAATTTTCTTTACTTTTATCACAAATAATTTTTTTATTCATTATGTTGTTGTTTTCATTATTCTTCATTTTTTATGCATTTCTGTCAAATTAAATTTTATCAATAAATACTCAACCGATTTTCTTCATTAGGATAGCATTTTTTAGGAGAAAAGATTAGGCTTTCAAACAAAAAAAAAACAAGAAAATCGGATAAGCCATTTTCCTAAAAATCGAAATTTTATACCAATATACGGCTTGAGTCGATTCAGTTGCACGCGAGATATATATATTTTGTTTGATGGTGTAGCTACCGTTAGTGGATTAGATCAGACGTGGTGGAGTTTGTGCTTTTTTTTTGGTTTTTTATTTTGTTTCTTTATATTTTATTTAAACATTTTATTTTTTGTTTCTTCATTTTTCATTTTTTTTCTTTTTTTTTCCAAAAGATTCTCGTCTGCTGCAATGTTCCATTTTCATTTTTCTATTTTTAATTTTTCTTTTTCAAAATGTGACAACATTGGTTGTATTTTTTTTATTTTGTTTAACTGTTATAAAAAGCTACTGTTTTACTTATTAAATAAAGAAAGTATTATAAGAAAGTACTACTGTTTTACTGCCAAAAAAGAGGCCAACCTCGGATTGAGGGATAATAAACTGTAATAATTAGTATAAACCTTTATAGTGATATTCTAAAAGATGTGTCAAGTGCCTCAAAATTTCATGTCCACATCTAAAATGTTCAAGATCAAAAGTCACAAAAATCATTTTTTTGCAAATATTTCGGTTATTTTTATTTTATTTGTATCTATTATAAAAAATATATAGAATAAAATTCTCTACAAATTTTGTTTAAATTATTTTCTTATATGGTTAACCATTTTTGAGATACAGTGTGGAGAGCTGCAGAAATCCAGCCGGGCGTGAAGTCAAGAGATACACTGGAAGGAGGCCCAATTTGGTGGCCGATGTACCATGTGGGTTTCTCCTGGTACTTCTCTGACAACAGATTGGAGGAAGCAGAAGCAAGAGTCTGCTTCGGCAGACCTGTCCTCGGGACGTCGTGGTTGAGTGCGTAAGCGATCTTACGCACTCAGCTACGACGTCCCAACAGTAGACCACACAACTGAGTTCTTGCTCCCTCGTTCTACTCTGCTGTCAGACAAGTACTAGGAGCAATCCGCATCGTACACCGCCCACCGAAGTGGGACACCTCCCTGTGCGTTTCTTGCGTTTCGTGCGTTGCTCGCGACTGTATTGTAATTTGTAAGGTACTACTGAGCTCCACCACGACAAGGTGAATGCACGTTGGGGGGACTCTTCTAACCCCTTGGCATTAGGCATTACAACATAACAATTCTTTCCAACTGGATGGATCAGGGAGCGATAACAAGACGTGTCATGACTAATTCAAACCGGGATTACAACTTAGGCCTAGACGCCGTAATTTTTAAATCTATTTAAAACATTTTTATGACAATTTAAATTTTAAATATTTCATTTTTATCTATAAAGTTTTATTGTCTGCGAAATCACTTTAAAAGTAACTATTCCACCCAATGAGGTGGTTTTTCTAATCTACTCATTAAAAATTAAAAATCACATCACTTCCTTCTTATTTTTGTTTTTGTAAATTATACTCTTATGCTAATGATTTCCTTGTATTGCGTATGTAACGCATAACTATTGTTTCATTACAAAAACACCACAAGAGTTGAAATATGTATAAGGATTATATGTACAATATATTTTACTATCGATTCACCCTCGCTTCGCTCGGGTCCATCCATAGGTTGACGACAATGAATGACTACACGTTTGGCTCAGTTTGTAGTGACCCTACTTGCTGTACCAGCGGTCGCGGGTTCGAGTCCCGCTGGGGGCATTCATTTGTGTGATGAGCATGAATATTAGTAGTCCAGTCATGGGTGTTTATATTTATAATACGTATGTATTTAAAATTATATATGTATAGTGTATCAACTATCTGGTATCCATAACACAAGCCTCGTAGCTTACCGTGGAACTAGATGGTGCTGTGTGTTAATGTCCCAACATATTTATTTATTTATTATTATTTAGGTACGTTTTAACGGTTAGTAGGGAAAAGAGAGTCGATCATTTGCTCTGTGAAAAAATATATATATCTAATTCATAGAAACCGTACATTTTTCCGGGATAAAAAGTAATCAATGTGCTATTCCAGACAACTATCTCTGTGCCAAATTTCATCCAGATCCGTTCAGTCGTGCTATTGTGATTGAGTAACGAACATTCATCCATCCAAACTTTCACATTTATAATAGTAATAACTAATAAGACTAGCGACTTATAAGTATATCGCTTCGTACGGGCGAGACCTTAAGTGCCTTATAGTAATAAAATAAATAAATAATATGTTTGGACATTAACACATAACACAACCTAGTTCCATGGTAAGCTACGGAACGTGTGTTATGGATACCAGATAATTGATACACTACACATATATAACTGTAAATACATAAATATTATAAATATAAACACCCAGCGACCCATGACTGTAGTACAAGCATTCACGATCATCACACAAATGCATGGCCCCAGCGGGACTCGTACCCGCTACCACTAATACAGAAAGTAGGGTCACTCACTACAAACCAAGCCAAACATATCGTCAATAGTATATAATATATATAAACAGTAGCCTAATTCTAGCCTACCTACTTCATATTATAGTCTATCTGTAGATTAATATCTAAAACCATGCAGCTGTTTCAGCCTTAAGAAGTTACAAACATACAAATACATTGAAACTTCGCAAATATAATAGTAGTCAACTTTAAATTTTTTATTGTATTTTTTCGATTCAGTTCCTAACATTAGGTACATTTATTTGACCGTACGTTAAAAATCATATGAATAAGATTAATAACAATAGATCCAAGGTCTAAAAAGGATTTACTCTCTTTTTTACACTTTATAATTAACTAGGGACAAACAACCCCATACAAACATTCATCTCTATTTTCACCCCCCCCCCCTCCCCCTCCATTCCCGCCCTAAGGGATGATTTCCGGAATAAAAAAATATCTTATGTCCTTCCCAGGGTCTCAAACTATCTTCTTACATCTAAATATAAATACAGTAGTTTTTGCGTTTATTCGTTACATGTATATAAAAATACATACAAATCTTTCCTCTTTGTCGGTTGCTCCATCGACGGAGTAGCTATGAACAATTTTAGTTACGTGGACGACATGGTTCTGTTGAGCCCCTCTGTCAGTGGACTAAGAAAGCTTATAAAAATTTGTGAAGAATATGCGGAGGAGAATGGACTCAGATACAACTCCAAAAAGAGTGAAGTCTTGACTTTCAGGGGAAAGAACAAACCACTAAATTATAAGCCATGTTTTCAGCTATGTGGGAATCCCCTGAAGCAAGTAGCTGAGTTCAAGTACCTAGGGCATATTGTAACCGAATGCCTGGATGATGGTATTGACATAGAACGTGAGCGCAGGGCGCTGTCGGTCAGGGGCAACATGTTGGCTCGTAGATTTGCATGTTGTACGACACAAGTAAAGTTAATTTTGTTTAAAGCCTTTTGCCAGTCCTTCTACACGTGCAACCTATGGACGGACTATACGCAGCGGACCTACAGTGCCCTGCGGGTACAGTACAAAAATGTGCTGAGGGCGGTGCTGAGAAAGCCTCGACGATGCAGTGCGTCGGCAATGTTTGCGGAGACGCGTGTGGACGATTTTTACGCGATCATACGCAAGCGTACCGCGTCCATAATAAGCAGGTTAGTGAGCAGCTCCAACACCCTCCTTGGCACATTGGCGGTCGAGATGGACAGCCCTCTCTGGAGGCAATGGAATAGGGTTCACATAGGCACGAGGCGGACCTAAACGGGTCTCATGCTTGTGGTGTGGCCTTATCACGTAGGGCAATCTAGTTGTTTTCTTTTTTTTCTTTTTCTCTTCTTAACCTAACATAGGTTAAGTATTTTGTATTACTAACTCTTAGAATAGATAAATTGTATGTGTTTTCGTTTTAACTTCTTTTTTCTGTGTAATTATGGGTTTTTGCCTGAATTAAAGATTTATTATTATTATATTATTATAAAATATTAATATAGATATAGTTAAATAATCTCATTTTACCGAAAAATCCCCTTTGAGTCTTCTCCATTCTACGTGACATTGACGATGTAATCTGTGCTCAACTGGCATGCTTTGAAGCCATTAATTAGAAAATTGATTGATTGAATAAAAGCTTGTCAAGTAGAAAGTAGTTTTCTTGACATGATCTATCATTACAAAAATAATGAACACCTTTTAACAGATCACCGAAGCGGAGCGAAGGTCGCGACTGTTGTTGCCCCTTGCTTATAAAATAGAAATCATTATTTCCACAACCGTGAACCCACGTTGTCGCAATGGCACCTCAGGTGCATATACATATACATGATATATATATAATATATCTGCCTCAGCGGTGTAGTGGCTAGCATGTGCGGCTGTACACCCGGAGGTCCTGGGTTTGAGTCCCGGGTCGGGCCAAGTTTAGTTATTGAGTCTTTCTGTATAGTAAGCCTCAGTAACAGCCCGGAGTTGGGAAGTTGGTGGTGTTTCACCCCCGTGCCTCAGAGAGCACGTAAAGCCGTCGGTCCTGTGCCTTAACTCTCACTGGTCGTGTCGAGCAGTCGTCCCACCGGAGTATGAGAGTGACAGGAATAGAGAGTGCACGTTGTGTCTGCGCGTGCACTTGTGCACTATAATATCTTTTGCGCAGTTGGCTAGTCTCAATGAGATTGGCCGCCGTGGCCGGAATCGGTCAGGAGGAGAACAACATCAACATAAATAATACACAAAGCGACTCACCCTCGCTTCGCTACGGACAAATCCGAAGTTCATCCCTAGACAAAAACAAATCTAACCCACGGGAACCGTATCTTTTTCCGGGATGATATATAGCCTATAGCCTTCCTCAACAAACGAGCTATCTAATGCAAGAAGAATTTTTCAAATCGGATTAGTAGTTTCTGAGATTAGCGGGTTCAAACAAACAAAGGAACTACTTCTTTATAATATTAGTATAGATGCCGCAGGGATATTGTAAAATCAGTAAAATTATAATCTCACTAGTGAAATATTAATACTTTACAATATCACTATATGTACTAAGTGAAACTATAATAATATACCTAGTACCTACTTTTACTATTAAACAAGTTATGATTCTTTTAATTTACTGCGGTAGAAAAGTCGCAAATACACATTAAAAAAATCATAACTTCTAAACTACGAAAAATCGCGGAATATTTTCGGATATACCCAGATATGAGGAATCTAAAAAAAATTATGACGTCACTTCTTGGACCAGCCTGTACATTACATAGTAACATATTATTCAGTATTATTTTTGACTTCCTGCGTAATGTATTCTATCTTATTCTCTTGCCGGTTTAATCCTATACATTTATTTGTTTGTCTCTTTCTCGTCACGCATTTCCGTTTCATCGAGTTCTAAATCACGACAATTTTAAAGAAGTTTTACTTCAAAAACTACGAGTGTATGTAGTTGATTGTATGTAGTAATGTATTTGTTGATTTAAAAAAAAAACGCTTGACCGATTTCGATAAAATTTATATGGGACCACCTGGGAAGTATAATTGAAACAAAAAATAATAATATTGAAACAAAAAATAAATTTCCAAATCGGTTCAGGCGTCTTCGAGTAATCGGTGAACATACATAAAAAAAAAGATTCCGATGAATTGAGAACCTCCTCCTTTTTTTGAGAAGTCGCTTAAAGAAAAAAAAACAGACAACAAAAACAAACAAAGGTAAAAAATAATAAAGTTAAAGTTGAGTTTAACTACATTACTTTAGGTATCTACTAAAATGACCTCAAAGCTGACGCAACAGAGGCTTCTTTGTTAATTCGTTGAAACATTTATGATTTTAAGTTTTTGCTAAAAAAAAAAAACTTGAACATTCGTAATAATTATTTAATTATTTTGTTTCTGCCTCAAAGAAATAAATTAATTTAATTCCTCTGTAGTCTGTACCTATTGTTACAACTCTCAACTTAGCAACAGTCGACAATTTTTATACAACATGGATTTTCAAAGTATTCATTTCAATTATAAGTCTACATTTTTTTTATAATATCTAGTTATAAATTAGTATCACTTGCTTAATTCCAACAATCTCCAAATAAAAAAACCGCCAATCCATAACTCTGTTTCGACGTGAAAAAAGGACAAACAAACAAACACACTTTCACAATAATAACATAGTATGGATTACAAACGGTCTCTCCACACAAAATTATACATTAATTTAAAAGATAATACAAATGGCACCGTACTCCGGTGCCATCCTTACAGTAATATGGGCCTTTTCAAGAGTCGAGTCTGCAGGTCCGTTAAAAGCCGGCAAGGCATTCGCAACTCCTCTTATATAGCTGATGTCTGAGCGACGATAGCCTACCATCGACCAACGATAACTTACCATCAGGTAGATCGTTTGCTCGATTTCCCCTTTTACTATAAAAAAATATTAATATTAAACTATGGAGCGGAGTGTGGATTTTCCTGTTTTTACTTACATTGAGCACTTCCATCCTTTCTAATCTCTTGCTCTTGTGTTCGTGACTCCGTTGAAAAATGTAAAACTTGGAGGTAAACTTAAAACTTAGTGTAATAAATGTATTTGAATGAAACTTAGTCCATAAATAGGTAGACTCTTTTTTTTTTAACGTTGGGAAATGCATTTACGCACGACGTGTGGGACTCACCGGCGTAATACAGCCAGTACTACCCACTAAAACCCAAGAAAACCTTCCTCCGTCTTAATGGGGCGTCGCAGGATCGCTTACGCATTCAACTACGACGCCCCGACGGCAGGTCTGCCGAACCACAACAGACCACCACAACCATGGGGTTGCTCCACAGTCCACTCTGCTATCAGAGAAGTACCAGGAGCAACCCGCATGGTACACTACCCTCCGAAGAGGGCCACCTCCCACCGCCCACCGAAGTGGGCAACCTCCCTGTGCGTTTCTTAGCTTCGCGCCCGGTTGGATTGCCGGGCACTACTGAGCCCCCCCACCACGACAAGGTGAACGCACGTTGGGGGGGGGGGGGGGGGGGTAGTACGTACTACGTACATATGATATTTTTTATCTCTTGGAATATATTTTTTTAATGAAATAAAAAAACTATAGGTACAAAACATATTATTTACGCCGTGTCGAAATGCCGCAATCAGAACTAGTCATCAATGTGAAGAAATAAATTAAATAATTTTCTATTATCTGGGACTAAAGCATCTTTTTCTGAGTGATTGTCTTTTAAGAAGGAAGGATTTCTACTATATTTATACTCGTATGTATATATATCCCCTTTTGTAAGCATATTGTACGTAGCTTCCCGAGGTACGAGCTTGGCTTAGTGAAACTTTATATTAAGAGGACTGCAGAAAGCAAAAATTAATCGACTTGCTTTTCCCCGAGGCTCCGCTCGCGTAGTTTATTGGCGGTAGCATAATGCCAGACAGCCTTCATTAATTTTATACTAATATCTATATAAAGCTGAAGAGTTTGTTTGTCCACACGTGCTAATCTGTTGAAATATGGGACCAATTTAGAAAAATCTTTCCTTTCTATGTAACTATATGATGAAAGAACTTCAATAGCGTTCAAACTTAATAAATTATAATAATCAATTTTCGACCACCACCACTATTAGATTAATTTCTAACGGAATAAAAATTATGTATGTAATCAAGTATGGCAGAGTGACTTTTGCTTTTATTCGATGGCCTACATAACTGAATTTTTACCCGACTGTGGCAAAAAGAGAGTTATGTATTTGATCTGTTTCATAAGTCATTTGAATCGTCTTGATAACGCCAGTGTTATAGGGTATATGGACATTATTAAAAATCAATTAGACAACGATTTTGGGTCTTGAAAAAACTTTTTGATAATAGATACATACATATATTAAATTCTGAGTATAGGAGCTTACTTTAATATAAATACTTACTTTAATATGTCTTATAGTTTAATAATTAATATTAAGTGACAGGTTTTAAATTTTTCAGTTTTTATATGTTATCAGGGTCCTATCCGTGGTCGTATCGTATATAAACTTTATTTTATAACTACTTAGTATACGATATTGAAATAATAATTTCAATAAGTAGATTTTGTGCTACTTTTTTAATTTACTAGAAATATGTCTATGTGAGTGTTACTGCTATTACTTACAAATATCAAAGAAGTTTAGCAAAGAAGTCCATTACGAGGAACGATGCCAACGAGTACTAGATTATTTACTTACGTCGTTGCGAAAACCAAGAAATTGCGGCATCAATCAATGTATTTGTTAATAGGGCTATTACACAGTTTTGAAACGTCGTGAAAACGCAACAAAATCCGTTCGATTAATACATAAATTAATATTTTTTAAGTAATATAAATCATTAAGTTTAAATTCTAACTTTAAATTTAAACTAAATGGCTTATAAGTCAATAAGATTTAGTTTTACAATAATAAATAAAATAAAATAATGTATCAAATAATATACTTAAATAGCCTCAATTTTTTAATTATAAGTATATATAAACACTTTATATTTATTATTAAAATAAATATATTTAGGAACTTTTATGATACTTATGATATTTTACTCAATATGCTTTTAAGTTGGTGTTGTTTGTTGTTTGTTGTTTAACATCGTATACCTAAATAAAAATAGTGCTAGAAAAGCTTCCTCGTGTTTACCGGTTGAAGAAATTGAGTTAAAGAATAAAGACGCACAACGGCTCACAGCCGGCGCAGCCACAGACCGATCCGAACGTGGCGAAGCGCTTCAAATATTTAATTTTTTTTATTTTTAGAATTTCTGGACGTATAGTGTTTGTGCCCGCGAGAAATACGCGCCATTTTTAAGTGACAGTGACATATATTGTGCTTTTGTGACGTAGTATCGGATTTAAAATAGTGGTAAGTTTAAAGTTATCAAATCGGAAATTCGACGAGGAAGCTGAACACTGCCCAGTGTTTTTATTGCGCAAGTTTCCGTGTTCATATAAATTTTATATAACACAATGTCGTCGAAATTTTTCCCTGATTCTTGAGTATTGTCGAAAGTTTTTGTCGTGTTGTCGGGAAAAGTAAAAGTTTTGTGGCGATGTGACGAAAATGCCATCGTTGTTTGTTAACGTACGGCGCGCAGTAAGAAATCAAGGTTGGTAGGAGAAAGTGGCCCAGGCATGAATGAGGGAACGCAAGATGACGTTCTATACCGTTTGATAAAATACTTGAAGCGATTCAATTCCTCGTTTAAATATCAAATTATTTGCTACATTGTTTTTGTACTGGGATTGAATCAATTTGTTTATCCCAAACTTAACTTTATTTTAATTCAAGTACCTACTGCTCATCGTGTAATGTGAATAATTGATGCTCATAACATACGTAATTAAAAATAACTGTAGGTGCTTTGCGTGACTAAATTTTGTTCGCTGATCAATCCAATAACATATTAGAATCGTAACAAATATGATATTTAGATAGAACTCTGAATTTCCATTGTTTCAATTTATTTAACTTTCACTTCTTAATAACTTAGACTTCCGGGTATTTAAGCATAAAGTAATTCTTCTGTAGTATCAATAACACAATCGGTATCAATAACATAAGAAAGTAGATAAGTTTTTTAATTCGATCGCCCAGTTATTTATGTACTGTTACACGTTTCTTTTGCGAGTAAAATCTTGGCAATAGGTGTTTAGGGGTGGATATAAACATTCGTCTCAAACTAGCATCGAATCTGTGGACCTTTGAGCAGTTAAGCATCAAAACAATCGAAGTAAAAATGCATTTAAAGATGAATTTAGAGGCAATAATGTTAAACTGCATATCACTAGTAAACAGAATTGCATTAGTTCTTTAATTAAGACGTTCAACGATTAATGAAGAGGTATCTAAAAATATAACAGACTTGCTTCGTTTTGGTTCGCCTCTAAAAAACAAAAACAAATCTGTCCCACTTGAACCGTACATATTCCAGACTATAATCTATCTCTGTGCCAAATTTCATCCAGATCCGTTCAGTCGTTCTGGCGTGATTGAGTAACAAACATCCATCCGAACATCTCAACTTTCACATTTATAATATTAATAAGAAATAAGATAAACTATTTTGTCTATTATCCGGAGCAAATTGAAAGAAATTGTTTATCAATTTGCACTAAAATGTACTCGTACTAGACTATTAAGACCTTTTCGTGAATACGATCAATAACTTGCACTTATTGAAAGCGTAATAAATGAATCAAAGAAAGTTCAATTAAATCCAACATAGTATTACAAATTTCATTCAACATAAGCACGTAATATTATAATTTTATGGTTTTTGTATACATTCATATAAAAATATTAAATTTTTGGACAAATTTTTTCTTTAAGTTAATATTACATACCTATTTGTCATGCATTTGAAATGAAGTATTATTTTTGTATTACTTTTGGTATTATTTTAATTATTTTTAATAACAATTCAATTTTTTGTTAATGGCTGTTAAGCGTGAGAGCTGAGCGCAGATTATTTCGCCAATGCTGCATAGAATTTAAATAAATTTTGAAGATACATTGCTACACGAATATCAAAACCGGTGTTCAATTAGTTCAATTCAATAATATTTTATTGTACACCAAGAAAACGACACAAACAAAATTACATAAATACAGAAAAAAATAAAATGTTTTTTTTTTAAAACCGCTCGACCGATTTCGATCAAATTTAAATGGGACCACCTGGGAAGTATACCCTTTGAAACAAAAAAGAATTTTCCAAATTGGTTCAGGCGTCTTCGAGTAATCGGTGAACGTACATAAAAAAAAGAAAAAAGATTCCGGAGAATTGAGAACCTCCTCCTTTTTGGAGAAGTCGGGTGACAAAAAAAAAGATGTGTAGAAGCCAGCTTTATCGCTAAAAGCGATATCTTTTTATTAAAAGTTTAAATTTTACAGAAGAAATTTAGAATTTCTTTACGATTCATATAATTTTTGTCAACTAATAATAATATAATTAATCTTATGAATATCTTCTAAAATTCGAACTCTGTACTTTTCCTAAACAGTAAAAGGAAGGGCTACCAGTTTTATATGTTACTATTATTTAAGAAACATGTTCGGAAACTTCTGTTTATATGATATGTGGTCAGGGACAAATATTTCTGAGAAACCTTAGGTATATTTTGTAAGATATTTCAACGAATGGCGCTTTGACGTCTTTCCAAGGATTAATAAATAAAATGACTAATACACAATAGATGAAGCGTACTTATAAAAATAGCTGGAAAGTGGCATTTAAGTATTATTTTATGGCTTTATGTAAATAAGTTATTCTTTTCATACATAACATTAGCTAGAATAAAAACTGTTTCAATGTTGAAATATTTTTACATACACTAAAACATTCAAGAAATTCAAAATTTCAGTTTGACTACCACTAAAGTTCCATAATATAGCAAAGCGGAATTAACTGTTTCTACATCCTTGTTGTGATTCAACTCTAGATCAAGATATAATCCTATACCCACAAAATTACAACCCCAAATCCACGTCGTATGGTCCACTGTCCTATTTTATATTTCATCCTTAAACCGAAATAAATTACTTTAAATAAAATTCTAAGGTAGGCTCTAATTCTAATTTAAAAATGTTTCTAAGTTTCAAAGCGAACTAGCTCTTTTAAAGTCAGTCAGGAAGGGTGCAGGACCGTCCTTAGTCATCTGGGCGCCCCGGGCGAGTCATGCCTTTGGCGCCCTTTTAGGTATACTTATTTCATTACAATTAAAAAAAACGTGTATGTAGGATTATTTAGTGAGAGAAACGATAAAACGCCGAGTTTTCCTTTAGGTCATAAAATAAGTATTCATGTTAAATGGTTAAGTTGAGCTGGCGCGCGCGGCGCCCTGTATAACCTAGCGCCCCGGACAGCCGCCCCGGTTGCCCCCCCCCCCCTCCCACCTCCCCCTAAAGCCGGCACTGGAAGGGTGGATTATTAAATTTCTTTGAAATATGCAACTCATTGGTAGCTCATTTGTGGCAATAAACACTTGACCTGCATGTTCATTTGCGCATTGTACATAAAAAAAGATAATTTGCCTGTCTGTATACTGTATGGATATAATTTGAGGCTTTCCAAATGACAGTAGTATGTATTTAATTACTATTCTTGTTCAAGATGAAAACGATAAAAGATTTCTAGTTATTAAAAATAACGAATTAGCTTTCCAAAATTTATTAATTAAACATTCATAAGGTATAAAGTCAAAACAGTTTTTTTTAATTAGGTAGGTAATCCTTCTCTTATGTAATGCAGACTCCATTAGCCACATGTTACATAATACTTTCTTAGATTTACGCGAATATTTGACATTTTAAATAAAACTCTCTTTTCGGATTTTTTCGCGGATTTATTTGGATTTTTGGTCCCGACGTAACAACTATACCTTCGAGACATCTAACACCTCAGTCTCTCCCGTGACCATGATTGCTGTAAAGCATTCGAAACGTCGGGAACCAAAAATCCAAATAAATCCGCGAATAAATCCGAAAAGTTAGTTTTACTTAAAACACATGTTACGTTTTAAAAATATTGACTAACTATGGTCGTCAGTAAATGCAGGATCCTGTCTTCCATCAGTAATTACAGTTTTAGCAGCGATGTTTCTTAATGTTTTAGCGTTAGTTAAAACATGCTTTTAATATTAAAGAAACATTGTAATTTGTAAGTATTGTTCAAGTAATTTTTCAACAGACCATTTCTGGGTCACACATATCTATATACTGGCTTATGTACCGACCTATACTACCTACCCCTACATCAAAAATCACATCGATGATCACTGGTTATCTGTATTCAGCCCTTTTTAACGTCCCACTGCTGGGCACGGGCCTCCCGTCAATACGAGGGGGATTAGGCCATAGTCCACCACGCTGGCCAAGTGCGGGTTGGCGGACTTCACATGTCTTTCGAAAACCTGCTAAGTTCTCTAAGACATGCAGGTTTCTTCACGATGTTTTCCTTCACCGTTAAGACAAGTGGTAATCATGTTGGAAATGATTCGCACATGAAAATATCAGAGGTGCGAGACCCGGGATTTGAACTTGCTTCACTCGGTTTCCCAAGCGAGCGCGTTACCACTGGGCTACCACTGCCTTTTGCACTGGTTATCTATACCTTACTTAATATTATTAGGTAAAGTTTGGGAGTTTGTGACGTTGTGAGTTTGTGATGTTGTAGGGGGTAATCTCTGGATCTACTGAAGTGATTTATATGAAATTTGGTAAGAAGATAGTTTGAGACCCTGGGAAGGACATGGCATAGTTTTTATCCCGGAAATCATTTCTTAAGGGCGTGAAAATGGGGGTGCAAGTTTGTATGGGGAAGCAATCTAGGGACGAAGGACGAGTTGTAAAGAAAGACTAACCAATATATGTATATACATAGCCATTTATAATATAAAGATTACTATTTTCACATTCACTCTGTAACCATTGTAAGGATGTCTGATAGATGCTGGCAAGTTTTTGAAAGACATGTGAAGTCCACTAGCCCGCACTTGGCCAGCGTGGTGGACTAAGGCCTTTACAAACATTTTTAAAATAGACAAAAGCGGCTCATTTGTTTATTTGGAGTCTTTGTTGGAAAAAGTTTTGAAAACTTACAAATATACTGTGGACAGATGACATAACTTTTAATACCCGCGTCCCGCAGTCTGATATTTCATTCTTTTTTCATGCAAATGGATATTTTTACAGTTTTACTTCTCTAAATAATTATAATCGCTTATTATATACTCTTCTTTATATAATCTTTAAGAATTAATCATGCAAATAAATCTCTTTCCACCGAAATTACCGTCTTACGTTGTAAATAGTATACATACATATATAGTAACCCTTCTGCTTTTCTTGTAAATTATCAAAATCCTCATATTATATGCAGTATTGTTTTACGTACGCATTAAATCGCAAAATTCAGTGTAGTGTTTGAAGAGAAAGTGTCTAGGGAAGTTAAAATGTGTCTTTACATACATTGATTACTAAGAAGTACTGAATATATTAAAGCTAAGTTATATATTTTAAGTGCCCATTATTTAATTTAGTAATACTGTCTATACCAATCAAAATAAATATAAATATGTTGGGACATTCATACACAGCACCATCTAGTTCCATGGTAAGCTACGAGGCCTGTGTTATGGATACCAGATAGTTGATACACTACATATATATAACTTTAAATACATACATATTATAAATATAAAAACCCATGACTGGAGTATAAACATTCATGCTGATCACACAAATGAATGGTCCTAGCGGGACTCGAACCCGCGACCGCTGGCACAGCAAGTAGGGTCACTACAAATTGAGCCAAACGTGTCGTCAAAATATTACTTAAGAATTTACTCCTACCTAGTACTTTATCTGCTATCCTGCGAAACTAAATTCGAATAACCTAGATAATCTAGGTTGTCTTATTTTTGAATTAAAAAATGAGACATTTAATTTATAAACTAACTGTTTAATTACAAGTGATTTTTTTTAACACGCTTGTAAGTTATTAAGTATGAAAATTTGTTTTGGGCTGATTCAATATATTGATGATTAGAGTAATTATAGCCAGAAATTTAATATATTTAAGATTAGAGTAGGTAATTATAGCCAAAGTTTCTTTCTGCCAAAGACTTAAAATGCAAATTTTACAAGGACATTTGATGATTAAAAAAACTTTGAAATATGAAAGAACCGCTGGAATTGTATCAAAATGGATCTGAGGAATGAAATAGAGATGTTACTATATAGGTACTTACACAAACCTATATAGTAACATCATTATTCATTCATCATCAACATTGAATACAAAGCTCTTGAAAAGAAAAGATTGAAGGCAGTGGTAGCCCAGGGATAACGCACTCGCTTGGGAAACCGAGTGAAGCGGGTTCAAATCCCGGGTCTTGCACCTCTGATATTTTCATGTGCGAATCATGAATCATCAACATGATTACCACTTGTCTTAACGGTGAAGGAAAAATCGTGAGGAAACCTAGCAAGTTTTCAAAAGACACGTGAAGTCCGCCAACCCACACTTGGCCAGCGTGGTGGACTATGGCCTGATGCCCGTCGTACTGGAGGGAGGCCCACCCCCAGCAGTGGGACGTTAAAAAGGGCTGAATACAATACATACAACATTAATACAAAAAAAATTAGCGAATAAAAAGGTTATCTATTTTTCTTATAGATATTGTATTTACATAATTACTTTATCTTTATATATATAATTCTTCTGTGAGTGTGTATGTCACTGAACTTCTCTCAAACGACTGGACCGATTTTGATGAAATTTTTGTGTGTGTTCAAGGGGATCTGAGAATGGTTTAGATTCACAATTTGAATAATAATTTTCATCAAAATGGTCCAGAATGTTTTAGTTTATTAAAAAAAGTTTGAAATTTTCAAATTAAAGACGTGTAGACAGGACAACGTCTGTCGGGTCAGCTAGTGTAACTATGTATTTTTACAATGTAGTTGACCTATAAGTGTCAGAAATATCAGCTTTTGTTAACAGTCATTAATTTTTTAATTTGTGGCAATATTATTGCAAGACATTAACTGCGGTTTTCCACCTGTACTAGGGCATGATCACATGTTAAAATGTAATTGTTATTGGTTTCTATACAGTTCAGATGATGTTTTTTGAATACTAATAATATTAATAATGTCCTAACCGACTCGGGCCACGGCGATGAGTATCAACGAAAATAGTTACCTGTGCAGAAAATAAAAAAACGTGCTTATATAAGAAGTAGTTAAAACAGCGATCATATCTTTAATTTAACCTTTAGATGTAGGAAATAGTATTCAGTCGCAGGACACAATCCTGCATAACACATATGCGCGCAAATTCAAGTGAACTCTATTCATTTTAATCCTAAAGTTCAATATGGCAACACTTCCACACGAGGATGAAGCACCGCCAACAAATCCGGGCCGCTACTGAGAGTTTCTTAACAGAAAAACACTTACAATACATGACTCGACGTAGAAATCGAACCTAGTATCTCTGGATCTGCAGCCATTCAAGCTACCACTAGATGATTGAAACCAACTAGAGGTTAATTTTGTATATAACAACTAGGATGAAAGGCACATTTAATGCATATATAAACTATGTTTAGTTTTGTGACTAGTTAAAGGCCTAATAAATTTCTTTTTACCCAAAAAAGGTACATAAATTTAAAAAGTTATAATACCATATTGTCTTAAAACTTTATGAGTCTTTAGGGCTTAATTCATTTTTCTCGTTAATGGTTTCCAGTTGCCAGTTATTGCGTAGTTGCGTGTCAATTGAGCACAGATTACTTCGCCAATGTCACGTAGAATGCAGAAGACTTGAAGGATATTGGTCGGCCTTTAAAATTTACAGTCGAGCGAAGATATCGCGTGAGATACAATTTACAAACGTTAAACTATACATTGAATTGATTACCTCTTCGATCTGAAGCCGGTCGAAAATCCCTATTTGTTATAAGAATATTACTACAGATGCCAGATAGGCTCTAGATCTGTGATATATTTTAGATATAAATATATAAAGACTATTGTGGTCTTTGCGGTTTGATTTTATTATAATATACATATCATGTACCTGTGTTTCAGACGACGTTGGAAAGAGACAAAAAACATGAGAATTTTTTTTGTCAGTTACGTAATCATCCATATTTTAATTATTTAAACTAACAAAATAAAATTTTAATAATCTGAAGGCCTTATAAGGCTTGTTGTATGTTGACTTTAATCATCACATTAAGTAGTAGATAAAAAATATATAACATATTGTGAGTGCTTTAAGTACATCTACTTCTCGTGCATTTTGTTGTTCTTTCAAGCACATTTTCTCATTTCCTTTAGCGTAAATAAGAAAGTTCAATAATATGGCGTTAATAATAATAATATATTTTATACGTTTCTTTATTTTGCATGGTGCATCGAAGCGTTACAGATCATGTACACACTGAAAAAGATCTTCACTTTCGGGAAATATTTATTACTTTCGGGAAAGGTTTAACAATTATTTAATGTACAAATGATAAATTTCTTTTCAGTTAATACTTTTCAAAAGACATGTTAAGTCCACCAACCAGCTTATGCAAGCATGTGGGCTATGACCTGATCTCCCTAGTATTGAAGGGATGCCCGAACCCAGCTGTGGGACGTTGGAAAGGGTTGATAACTGATATGAAATGAGATCTCTGATATATTCATATTCTAGTAAAATAAATTCACTTATTTGACTAATTACTTTAATTAATTGATGGTATAGCACCATCATAACACAGGAAGTGCCCTCGATGGAGGGCTCACTTATCAATATGGCTTATAGTCCAGGGACTGGTTGCAGATGAAAACGTAGCAAAAAAAGAAACAGTAGCCAAGGTGTTATCTATACTAATAAATATAGCCGATTTTTTTGTTCCGTTATACTGCGATAACTACTGAACCTATCGGAATAATACTCATACCATAAGATGCAGCGTGTTTCGGAGGTTTTAGTATATGATATGTTGGTGATTAATGTACTATACGGGCGGAGCCGCAGGAAAACGCTAGTGTTATATAAGATATAAACGCGTAATCGTACAGGCTTGTAAATATGTATAAAAGATAATTTAAAATGGGAGGTTTATAATGAGCAATATAAAATTTAATTTACTATATTATCTTTGCGTTTCTCATAATTGTTGTTTTTTTTTTATTTTATTGCCATATTTATTTATTTTGATATTTCATTATAATTTTAGGAAATATATATTTTTTTTAATAAAAATGAATATAATAAAAGCATTAATATAAAACTTCCAATATCAAAAAATATATAAAGAAAACAAATACGTATGTATTATAAACTAAATACTAATCAGAGAATCTACTAATTTCTACTATGATCATTGAATATCTAATATGGCGACACTAACCACAGCATTAGAGGCGTATTTCTCAATTTTTTGGTAAATATACCAGTGGAATGTCCCACTTTGGGTCTGGTCAGAGACTGGTTTTGTTATGTAACGTGTTCACCGCTATTCCTTTCACCGTGGATCCTTTTCTAAATACTGACAGATTGATTTTTTAATTTGTGTTAGGCTGAGATATTATGGCGTTAGACGTCAATATTATTAATAAAATTCTGTTTAAATCAACTGTTGTGTAATAAAATAAAATTTAAATAATGTAATAACATTATATAACAATTTAATTTATTTGTTTTTACAATTTAAATTATTATTCTAGTTCCATGTACTATGAAATTTGTTGTTGGGTCTTTTGTTAAAGTCGAGAATTGGTAATTAGCTACAAAAAACATCCAAAAAAAAACAACTATAAAGCAAGTAATATTCTGAGTGGAGTTAAATTACTCGTATGTAGGTACGTACACACTTATCTAAATTAGTTTTGAAGCTTTTGATAGGTTGCATTTCTGTTTCTTTTTCTATCGATTTTAATATAAAGGTTTTTATGTACTTCTATCATTTCATATGTTTTTAAATACAAAATTAATAAGGTGCAAGGTGTCTGATTGGACACCTTGTACGTAGGAGTGATAGTTTTTTATCCTATTAATATTAAAAATGCAAAAGTTTGAATGGTTTTTTGTTACTCAACCACGCCAGAACGGCTGAACGACTTTGGATGAAATTTGTGGCACAGAGATAGATTATAGTCTGAAATGGTACATAGGTTACTTTTTATCCCGAAAAATGTACGGTTCCCGTGGGATAGTCTTTTTTTTTGTTTTTCACTAGGGATGAACGCCGGCGAAT
Organism: Brenthis daphne; assembly: GCA_947093115.1. NCBI lineage: Eukaryota > Metazoa > Arthropoda > Insecta > Lepidoptera > Nymphalidae > Brenthis > Brenthis daphne. Next base: position 22,866,110 of record OX352474.1, read on the forward strand.
TTATATTTATATATATAAGATAATCTTTTCATTAAAGTATTATAAAAATCGTATATCATAACAAAAAACCTATTAACTTAAAACAATATATTTATATATAGGCACTTTTATTTAAAATTATTGTTATTATACTTCCATCATAGCACCATGAAGACTTGTAATAAAACGTGATGTAAATAGTGATCGTTGCAGTAGTGCACTTAACGGTATATTAACATTGCATGTAAACTCTTGTTGCTATAAATATTTTATTAAACTACACGCATCTTGAACTGGCTCATACTTATATACATATTATATTAACTTCTTATACATAAAATAAAATAATAGCTTAGCGAAATCTGTACATAAAATATTAAAAATAACCAATGACTGTAACGTGTTGTGTACAGAATAAAGACCCCTAAACAATATTTATTAAAAATATTGTCTGTTTGTTTATATGTCTGTTTATCATACTCCAATTTTCACTTTTTTCCACTTCAAAAAAAAAAACGAATTTCAAGTAAATTTCCAGCCAAGATTGGAATATATATTGAAATAATTTAGAAGTCGGTGTAGCTTTTTAGTTAAATAGAAAATATTTACCAATGCGCTATGTAAAGGATAAGTTCCTAATACCTATTACGACGCTTAAAGTAAAATCTCTCTAATTGCACACAATTTTCTGCTTTTGGACTCTTTATAATCTATCTGGTTCATACGTTTCTCAGTTATTTTGCAATGAGTTGATTTACTGCAGCAGTCATAATACTCGTATACCAATCGACCTTATAGTTGTGTCATTTGTGTACTTCAAAGTTTAAAAAAAACAAAAAAATATTAATAAACAGCAGTCTGTAGGCAGAAATCAACAAAGAATTCGGATATGGCCATCAAAAAAATTATTACATAGCAGTCATCTGTTTCCTCATAATATATTTTACCTGCACGTTCTTTAGTGTAATTAATAATTATATTTTTGACATTTTTAATGTCGTTTGGTCAGCGGCCGGTGTCAACACGCCTTTATTTTCCAAGTTATATTTACATATAAGGTATGAACGTATACATACATCACATAAATGATTTATTTTCAAGGAACAATGAACAAGTTTTAAAGAGAATTATGAAGCCATTTTGTTATCAAAGATTAAAATTTAAAATATTATTTATAATAACATTTTACAATTTGGTAAAATTTATATATAGGTATGGCAATTATTATTGAAAGGGTAATACAATCATTTCCCGCTTCACTTATTTCCATGTATTGTCGGTGTGGAAATGAATAGCTTGTGTATTTTTTTTAAATTAATTTTAACTTTTTTACTGTTGAAAGTCATTTAGGTTTTATTCCAATCTAGGTAACCAAATGGGATAAGGACAATTATAGCGATTAATTTAGCACATCCAAATGGTCGTTTTGTAGACGATTTTGTCCTTCGTCAAGTTATTCTCATATGTTTAGTACGCTTCTTACGTAATCGGAGTTTTTAATTTTGTAAATCATTTAATGACGAGCAGTAGCTGTAGATACAGTGAGTAGGCACAAGTAAAAATTCGTAAACCAATTTTCATAATGTTCCTTCTTTAACCAATAGTTTTACTTCGAGGTTTTTCATATTTTTAAGAAAATACTTAGGTTTAGGCACTAACGGTAGTAGTACCTATTACTTATGTATTTTAATATCGGTATACTAATTTTTAGGTGATTTTTTTTTTGATTCTGTATAGAAATAAAAGGATTCGATTAGATAATTCATCCATACTAATATTATAAATATAAAAATGTGTTTTTTTGTTTGTTTGTTTGTTTGTTTGTTTGTTTGTTTGTTTGCTTGTTTGTTTGTTTGTCCTTCTTTTACGTCAAAACAGAGTGTCGGTTTGCCGTAATTTTTTGCATGAAGACAGTTGGAGGGTTGGAAAGTGACATAGGCTACTACTGGATAGGGTAAACACGTTATAATACAAACCAAAAAATATTTGTGATCAGAATTACTTGAAACTTGGTCTTAATACTCTTCGTGTTTTAGCATTTTTTTAAATTCATTCTATAAAGGGGTAAAATAGAGGATAAAAGTTTGTATGAAACCTACCTATTTAGAGATATTTTTGTAGTTTTAGCGCGAGTTCTGCTATGCTATAATTCACAATCTATATTACCCATAATGACGACAATCCAATTATAGTGTGAACGATTTTAATTGCCATCTTATGAATGGTGCTGAGTGTAGAGTAAACCAAGCGTAACCTAAAGTTAACCAAAAGTTCGACGTATGTATGCACGTACCTAAATAAACTTGAGAAAAACAAACATAAAGATGTCGAAGCATACTTGTTTATTACTCAACCATTTAAATAATTTGTTTTCTAAATATCTCTACTGACTCATGTTTACATCATCTTTAAACTTTGCCCTAGAAGTAGGTTCGTAGATGCCTATGTCATTTTATTTAAAAACTAGCATTGCCCGCGGCTCCGCCCGCGTTCAGATGACCAAAAACCAAATCCTTATTTTTTACATATTAGTATACTCTCACATTGCAGTTTTTGCATTTTTTCTCAGAAATGAGATATTTTCCCGCAGTAAAAAGTATCCTATATGTTGACCCGGATAACCAGCTATCATCATACCAAATTTCATCAAAATCTGTCCAGTGGTTTTCTCGTGATGCGGTAACAGACAGACACAAAAATTCTAAAAACTTTACAATTTTATTATATGTATAGATTAGCTTATTAAGTTTATTCAGGATATTACGGGGAGTTCCATTTCAAATTTACTGAGTTACAGCGTGAAGAAGTCGACAACAAACTCACATTTTTTTGTATCTATACTATAATATTTATAAAGACACAAGATTTTGTTTGTTTGTTTGATTTAATCAGAGTGCGTGCGTACGTGCGTACGTGCGTGCGTGCGTGCGTGCGTGCGTGTGCGTGTGCGTGTGCGTGCGTGTGTGCGTGTGTGCGCGAGCGCGCGTGTGTGCGTGTGTGTGTGTGTGTGTGTCTGTCTATGTCTATGGCATCGTAGCTCTCAAACGGATGGACCGATTTCGATGCGGGTTTTTTCATTTGAAAGCCAGTTTCCTTGCGATAGTTCTTAGCTATGTTTGGTTAATATCGTTCTGGCAGTGTAAAAGTATCAGCTCTTTTCCAAAATGATATTAGGCATTTTGGCCTATGATTATTACTCGATTAAGTACTCCACGCGTGCCAGTGTAATCTTTAAATATCAATTAATTTGCGAAGGAGGTTTTTAATTTTTTAATTTATAATTAGACGACGAAGTGATCAAAGTCCGTGACGAATTGGTAGAAAGTGTAAAAATATATTTTAATATAATATATTATGGTTATGCCTACACTTAACTCAATTATATAACAGTCTCATATGCATAAGTCAGGGCGAGTGGTGTCGCTCACTGGAAACTACACGCAATTTTATTTATTTTTGACCGACTTCATAAACACGAGTAAGATATAATAAATTCATCTGTATTTATGTGTTTTTATGTAATACGCGAATGTTTTTTTTTGCTTGTAGGTTATACCTCAAGAGTGTACACTTTACCCCCATTTTAATAAAATCCATCTCAAAAATTTCAATTACATGTAACTTTTGTTTAGATTTATAATATAACTAGCATTGCCCGCGGCTCCGCCCGCGTTCAGATAAACAAAAACCCAAATTCTTAAGTTTTACATATTAGCATACTCTTACTTTGCAGTTTTTGTGTTTCTTCTCAGAAATGAGATATTTTCCCGCGGTAAAAAGTAGCCTATGTCACTCTCCAGCCCTCCAACTATCTTCACACAAAAAATCAAGCCACTCCATTCAAGTCACTGCGTTTCGACGTGAAAGAAGGACAAACAAACAAACAAACAAACAAACAAACAAACAAACAAACAAACAAACAAACAAACGCACTTTCACATATATAATATTAGTATAGATTGTTGCCCTGATCGATTTCAGTCACGGTGGCCAATCTCGCTGAGATTAGCCATATCAGTGAGAGGGTAATCCATACTTAATACAAGAGGAAGCGTCAATACAAATAAAGACAAGGTTATAATCAGTTTTTTTTCCTATCTAAGTATTTCGTTTAGTTTCGATTTACGATAGAATGAAATTATTATTTTACCATTTTAAACCATGGTTTTATTATAAATCAATGTAAATTATTGATTTTATACTGAACACGAATGTAAATACATTAGCTTGGAATCAATGAAATGAATTAGTTTTATTAAAGATGTAATTTCAATTATGATTGAAAAATGGCCCCTTAATATATTTATCCTACATACTAGTAGATTATGAGTTTTCTAATTATCTAAATATATTTTTACCTAACTGCGGCGAAGCCCAAAGAAAGGTTATGTGTTTGACCTGTATGTATGTATATTGTACATATCCAATGTCCAATTCTATGTTCCTTACAAACGGCATAACCGACTTTGATATTATCAAAAATCAAAAAGGATGATCTGGGGCGCGAATTTGTCTTAAAAAATGTTTCAAACCTATCGAGTAGAATTAGAGAAATATAACTTTTTAAGAGAAGATCACAAAAATAAATACAATTTATAATATGCTTAAAACAAATTTAGAATAAAAAATGGTTAAATAAAATTTCACATATCTAACGGCATAGAACTAAGAAGCAAAATAAAAACTTTAATAATCAAAATTAAAAGATTAAAGAACCCGACTGCGTAAAAAATCAACTAAAAAGATGTGAACAAGTTAATATTATATTCCTTTGTTAACTTCTTCCCGTATTATTAGTTTTATAATTCAACTCTTACATTACTTATTTTATATACTAAAATTTGTTTTTGTGTTTCTCATGTATTTAGAACAAATTTGTATGTGTATTCTGGCATCTGTAGTTCATGCTAATCTAAAAATATTCCTGAAATAGGAAACAATGTCCAATTCGGAGCGCTAGCTTTATCAACTCTGATAACGGCTTGCTATGTTTGTTAAACAATACTAATAGATTTCAACGCGTTCAGAGCTTCCACATGTCATCGTTTAAAATTATCTTCCTTAAAAATATTTAACACTAGCGACTCACTTAGAGCGACTCACCAGCGACTAAAGCGGAGCGAGGGTGAGTCGCTAGTCTATGCTTAATATTATAAAGAGGTAAAGTTTGTGAGTTTGTGAGGTTGTACGGGTGTCTCTGGATCTACTGAACAGATTTAGATGAAATTTGGTAAGAAGATAGTTTGAGACCCTGGAAAGGACATGGGATTTTTATCCCGGAAATCATCCTTTATGGGGGTGAAAATGGGGATGAATGTTTGTATGGGGAATCAACCTAAGGACGAACCCGAAGGAAGCGAGGGTGAGTCGCTAGTAGTGAATAAAAATGAATAGCAAACTTTGACCGTCATAATATAATCGTATTACACCTACATTCGTATGTATGAATAGTTAACTAGGGCGAACACTTAAATCTGATAATGTATAGAGTAATTTTCCAATTTGCACAGTGCAGTGTAGTAGAGGCGGTTATTTTCCTAATCACTTTAATAATCGGTTACAATACACAGCATTCATTGTTACAATGTGTAGGTACATGATTTGTGCAATACATTTTCAATACATTTTTTTGCGTTTTTAAACCATGCTATATCATCAGTTTCCGATTGCGATGTGGCATTGAAATAATATATTCATCCTTCTGTTTCTAGCTAACTATGCTTCCTGGAAATTGGAGTACAAATGGTAAAATTTCATAATTAATGTTATTTTTATAGATTTGCAAGAAATAACACTCTTATCATCTGAGCGAAGTGTACTTGCACTTGCAGAAGTGTACTTGAAGATATACTTACTGATAGATCTATCTTTAGTTTGATGTCAGTTTTATTACGAAGAAGTTTAATTATAGGCAATATTTAATTATTTCTAACTTTGTAGCATCAAGTTAGGTGAGTTGTTAAACTAACAATCAACAGATAATTACGCAAGTCTATTATCATCTAATGGGATGAAATACGTCTGTGACCACAGAAGAACACAATAGGTATATATATATATATATATATATATGTATGTAGGTATATATATATATATATGTATATATATATATATATATATATATATATATATATATGTAGGTAGGAAAACTAGTACTACTACCTATATCCCCATACCCAACCCACATAACGAAATTGGACAGTCATAGTTAGGGCTATTTTTGTTTGCTAAAAAGACGATAGATGGCTTTGTTATTATTAAATAGCTGATGAACTTCCTTGAATTATTTACGTCACACTAAGGGTTTATTTTGCTTTTTAGAGATCTTTTTTGGATTTTTTTTTCTATCGAGGAAATTACAAGTAATCGTGTTTCTAAAGTACACGATTTTTAGAATAAATCCTTAAACATCCTACATATTGATTGCATAATTAAAATCTTAGTAATGATGATGTTCTCCCGACCGATTCCGGCCACGGTGGCCAATCTCATTGAGACTAGCCAACTGCGCAGGAGATATTATAGTGCACAAGTGTACGCGCAGACACAAGTGCACTCTCTATTCCTATCACTCTCATATTCCGGTGGGACGACTGCTCGACACGACCAGTGAGAGTAAAGGCGCAGGACCGACGGCTTTACGTGCTCTCCGAGACACGGGGGTGAAACACCGCCAACTTCCCAACTCCGGGCTGTTACTGAGGCTTACTTATACAGAAAGACTCAATAACTAAACTTGGCCCGACCCGGGACTCGAACCCAGGACCTCCGGGTGTGCAGCCGTACATGCTAGCCACTACACCACGGAGGCAGTTAAAATTTTAGTAATAACAACACAGCAAGGGATCAAACGAATGCAATTATTTAGTAATTGCCTCGGTGCGCCCTTAATAAAATATGTAAAATATACCATTTTTTTTATTTTGTATAAGAAATATCTCAATAACTTCAACCTTTTTTATTAGTTGTAAAAAACTCATAAAATGTAAACAGCATCATCTAAAGATACGCAGTAACAACTCGTTGTCTAATAGCTGATTTCTTAATGATCAATACAATTACGGAATTTAAGAACGCACTGCCTACTTTTGGGGATCATTTGTTTTTTGCACTAATTCGATTAAATGTTCACAATAGTTTGGTTTTTAAGAAAAAATAATAAAATATATAGTAGAAGAAATTTACAAAACAAATAAAGGTACGCGGAAATCTGCAATAACTAGAGCATTATTATAAACTAGCATTGCCCGCGGCTTCGTCCGCGTTCAGATGAACAGTAACAGACAGACAGACAGAAAGACAGACAGACAGACAAAAATTCTAAAAACTATAGATTCGGACTCTGCATCGATAATAATGTCTATTTCAATAAGATTTTCCAAAAAATATTTAATGTACAGATTCGACTTAGTTACAATTTTATTATATGTATAGATAATACGACAATTTCAAATCTTTAAAAAAAAAATAGTAATACGATAATTTAAAATCTTTTAATTCAAAATGAAGGAAATCTGTAGTCTGTACATAAATAACTCCCGTACTTGAAAATGCAGCTTGTAAGTTAATGTGTTAATGTGTAACCTTGATTTTTCTTCTGTGAGTCAAAACAAATGAAGGTAGCTCAATGCAAATAGCCGCATTGTCGCGTGGGAACTTCGATAGTTTTTTCTGAATATCTCTTTTATAAGATCTCAATACCTATTTCATCTTTACGTTGTAAGCATAAAAAATTGTATTACGTCATATATACTAGGTTAAAATTTGAAGAGGTTATATTGAATCTGGCTAAGTGTTTTCGTCTATCTCCTAACAACCCTAGGTATAAGACATATTTTTTCCAGTTATGCGATGATCAATACTAAATACTAGATTAAACTTGGATATTGAGACCACGATGTCCTGACCAATTGCGGACAGGGCAGCAAATCTAATTGTAAGACTAGCCTACACCGCAGGATATATTACATAGCACAAGTGTACACGCAAACACAAAGTATACTCTCTATTCCTGAAACTCTCATACTGCCGTAGGACAATAATAGGTCACCATCAGTATGAGATCAGGTGCAGGACCGACGGTAGTACGAGCTCTCTCTTCCCATCTCTGGCCTGTTACTTACACTTTCTAAACAGAAAGACAATAACTAAACTTGACCCAACCCGGGACTCGAAATCACGACCTCCGGATATGCAGTCGTACATTCTAGCAACTAGAACACCAAAAGGCTCATTGAGATTGAATTGACGAGGCATTGAGTTCATACGTTCAGTATTACTGCATTTTGTTCAGATAACATTAAATTTTGTTAAAACTCCAAATGTTTATTCAATAATAAGCAAAAATAAAGAGCAAGTATTATTCTTTAAAGACTAAATTTAATAGCGATTGTAACCTCTACTGGCTTTTGCTTTAGGTATAATATTACATATCATCTGTGGTTTTAGCAAGAATCACGTCAACTTTGATAATAATGTTAACGAAGTACTAATTATTATTATTTTACGCTACAGTAGAATAAAAACTGAACAAACGCCTTCCTTTTTATGGGAAACCTTAATATTTAAATTTTCGGTTCTAACAAAAATAAATAATAACCTACAACAATAATTGATAATTCATACAGATAATTGATTGTTTCAGACAAATGGCGGAAAAGGAATACCGGCCGGAGAGGCTCAAACAGATGTTCAGCTGGACGACCGGGTAAGTGACTACTCTAACTACGAAAAAATATCTCAAATTTTAGTTATTTTCTTTTTTAACAAGTCTAACTAATATAGGTAACATATATATAACAGAATATTAGGATTAGGGTTGTGATTTTAAATCGAATCCCATCCCACATTATTCTTTTCTACATAACTCCTGTTTCTTAGGATAAACTTTACTTTTTCCCAAAGGATATTGAGAAAGTTGAATTAAATTCTTTCAAGCCAAGAAACTTTTGTATTTCATGGAAACTATTTTCTTTCTAGGATATATAAACTATTTTATTTTCTTCTTGCTTGTATCCTCTTATTTGCTAGATAAAGTTCTATTTTAATATCTTTAACCCTTCAATAGATACGGGTAAATACAGACTGATAGCATTTTTTAATAAGTGTTAAGATATTATCTTTTAAACAGCTATAAAAACTTAATATGGACTAGGTATCAAAATATAAATATAATACATTAAAATAGATTTTTGATTTGATTATAACTCTGTGGAGCCACCAGCTTGGAAGGCATTTCTGAAAGACAGTGCTCTTAACGTTTGCTCTTTAACATACCTATTGAAAGCAAATACGGACAGCTTTAGTGTATTTTATTTATATAAGTATATATTCCGGTAGTAATAAAGCATACTAAATAGATATGACCATTGATAAATCACTGTGCATAACTTGTGATGTAATGAGATGATGTAAAAGCTTTCTCGTGGGCTCTACTTGATGAGACTAGTAACCTACATGGATAGATTCAAGTGCGAATTTAGACTTTATTCACTCTTGTCAAAGTTGTATAAAAGTTTTACTAAATAGTTATTTAAAATGTAGATTTTACTTGGCATATACAAAATATATGTCTACTAGCGACTCACCGTCGCACTATGGGAAAGCCCCATACAAAGCCGTCTCAAAACCTTTTCACGAGAAAGTCGTTGTTATGGAATAAAAATAATAAATTAATATAGTCTAATAAATAAGCTTTCTTTATCCTATTTTTTTAATTTTATTTTTTGTTATAATGTATATAAATAGGCTTCAAAGCTAACTCATGTTCAATAACGTAATTTTGACGCAATGCGTTACTACAATTCAACGCCACATTACTCGAAAGTTTTTGATATAAATGTATAAGTATTATATATTTTTTAAATGCTGATAATCTCCTCTTAACGTTTCGTAATTAGTATTATAAATATTAGTTTGATAAAATAAAATTAACCAATATAGTTTAATATGGTATGTTTTTAGGGTTAATTTTTTTTAACGAGACGTTTACCCATTACCGCTGCTTGCCGGTGTCGAGATATTTGTTGTATTAAGATCTTTATACATTAGCTAACGCAAGGAGAAAAAAATAAATTGCACATATTTGCACTTTTTTTGTCACGGTGTCAAAACATATCGCGAGGTAAAAATCATTATTTTTTCAATTTCTTTTTATTTCTCATAAAATCCTTTGTTATCTATTAAGGTCAAATTGATAAAAAGTTCACTAAAGTGATGAGTATTATTAATAATATAAAAGTTCATTACAGTGATGAGTATTATTAATGATATGAATGCATGTATTTTTTTAAGATTTATTTCTTAAATTAATTAATAAACAGAATTTTTAAAAATCAAAATTATTTCAATTAAACTTTGTACATACAAGTATATGTGTGCAAAATTACAGCTCATTTAGTTTTGAAACAACTGAGATACGGAGTTTTGAGACGAAATACACGCGATTTTCCCATAGTGCGTCGCTTCGCTAGGGTTCGTTTAAGCCGTTAGTATGGAATAGATAGTCGATCTCTTTGAAAAATAAAAATAAATCTATCCAACCGTACATTTTTCTGGGATAAAAAGTAGCCCATATGTTATTCCAGCCTATAATCTGTCTCTGTGTCAAACTTCATCCAGATCTGTTCAGCCGTTCTGGCGTGATTGAGTAACAAACATCCATTCAGCCAAAGTTCCGCATTTATATAGTAGTAAGATTAGGGACAAAATATACCTATATATACTTGTTTATGTCTAGCTTTTTCCATTCTCATTCTAAGCTGGCTATAAAAAATATGTATGACTCATACAAAAAAAATATTTGTACGGAAATGGATTAATTCTGCGGTTAAGTGTGTCAACAACTTTACCATGTTTTTAGTATCGTATTATAAGCTTTGAATACAACAGTGCCATCTATTGGTATATATGTGATTGCATTTTTTATTGAAAGCGACCTCTATTATACATTTGTTAAACTACGACTCCATATTGTTTTTGTTGTAAGCGATGGCTAGGTGGCGTAAGTAATACAGAGGTAAGGTATATTTGTACATTTTTAACTAACTTCAAAAAGAAGTTATGTAAAAGCGCACAGACTTCTAAAATATCTGATTAGGTATCTATAGTAAATGAAAAGTTCCAATCAATGTTTTTTTTTACTTTTTAGTGCTTTTTTTTGATGACGGTTTTTATAATTTTTTTAAGTTTTATTTTTCCATTTTCAATGTAGACATAGTAGTAAAAAAGTAAGAAGAAAGTATTTTAAAAATTAAATACGTGAAAAATTAATTATCTCCTATTTTCTACACTTAGCTGCACTTAACTTTTTCAAATTTAAATGGGATCAACTTTGAGATATACCTATCCAATAAAAAAAGCATCATCGTAATCGGACTACACTGTAAATAGATATGCGTGGTTAAACAAAAAAAATATACTTGTCGAATTGAGAACCTCCTTTTTTTGTCGGTTAAAAAATAAAGTTATAGAGAGAGACTATGTATTTCATAATTTTTAACGTGGATTTAAGCAAGATAAATCTTAATAATTTATTTTAGAATTAAAAAATCATTTTAGACTTTCAACATGTAGTATTATTTATTTAAAAAAAGAAATGTTGTGATATATTTTATTTTTTACACTAAAAAAAAAACACATAGCACACCGACTTCGAAAATATTTGATTAGGTATGTATAGTAAATGAAAACTATCAATCAGTTATTTTTTACTTTTTAGTGCTTTTGTTTGAAGTCGGTTTTTATTTTTTGTTAAAAAGTTTTTATGTTTCCTTTAAGAGACTTTTTCAAAAGTTAAATATAAATAAATATGTTGGGACATTAACATAAGGGACCATCTAGTTCCATGGTAAGTTACGAGGCTTGTGTAATGGATACCAAACAGTTGATACAATACAATATAATAATAATAAATTATTTTTATGACGATTTGCAAAAAAAAAACACAGCCATATTGTATACGTCTTACTTTTCACAATATTTTTTACATAAGTTTAGCATTTGTTATACGCTTTCGTTATGTAATGTTTAAAAGTTTTCGCATTCCGAAAGTTGTAATAAAAAATAATATTTTGTTAGTAAATATATTTTGATAGTCAGTCAGATTGATTGATATGAGGTTTGAAAGTAAACGTGATGATGATGTTCTCCTAGCCGATTCCGGCCACGGCGGCCAATCTCATTGAGACTAGCCAACTGCGCAGGAAATATTATAGTGCACAAGTGTACGCGCAGACACAACGTGCACTCTCTATTCCTGTCCCTCTCATATTCCGGTGGGACGACTACTCGACATGACCAGTGAGAGTTAAGGCGCAGGACCGACGGCTTTACGTGCTCTCCGAGGCACGGGGATAAAACACCGCCAACTTCCCAACTCCGGGCTGTTACCAAGATTTACTATACAGAAAGGCTCAAGAACTAAACTTGGCCCGATCCGGGACTCGAACCCAGGACCTCCGAATATGCAGCCGTACATGCTAGCCACTACACCACCGAGGCAGTCCGTAAGTAAACGTATACAGTGTTTAACCCTGAGTATTTTCCATGCATCTTTAGAAGCTTTTAGTAGTGGGAATAAACATAAACTAATATTAGCTGTATTCAAAGAACAACAATTGTTATAAAACTTATAGATAAGCGAGAATCTAGTATCTAGAAAAATAAAACTTTTAGTTCTTTTGTCTTGCTTCGCAAGAAATACAAGAAATTAAATTAAAAATTAAAAAAAAAAACCCCGATACGATTACCTATTCAATATTCATTAAGGCTATTTCAATAATCTTAAACACGATATTTCTGTAGTATTTTAGTAAAAAGTTGAGTATTTTGCAAATTCCAGGTGATGCTGCAGCATCAAGTTAAGGTTACCATATTGTTGCAATATTATTGATTTAACGAGACATCAAGTTTTAAATGGATTAGAGCTTTAGAAGTTGCTCATATCCTTTTAGCGTCTAGAAAAGAGCCCTTAGTCTGCAAACGGCTGAAAGGATCTCCTTGAATTATAGCTAAAACTCTTAAAATTAAGCCACCTTTCAAACGAAAAAAACTAAATTGAAATCGATTCATCCGTTTGTTTGGTTGCTACGATGCCACAGACAGACACATAGATAGATATAAATATTAAACTAATAACACGCCTCTTTTTGCGTCGGGGGTTAAAAATCGAATAGTTGACCTTTGTATCTAATCATTATCTATCTGTTTATAAAAACTTTTTAACAAAAAAATAAAAACCGACTTCAAACAAAAGCACTAAAAAGTAAAAAATAACTGATTGGTAGTTTTCATTTACTATACATACCTAATCAAATATTTTCGAAGTCGGTGTGCTTTGCTTTGTATAGGCTGGCACCGATTTCGAAAATATTTGATTAGGTATGTATTTAATAGGTAGGCTTTATTAATTACTTAGCCAAAGCACACCGACTTCGAAAATATTTGATTAGGTATGTATAGTAAATGAAAACTACCAATCAGTTATTTTTTACTTTTTAGTGCTTTTGTTTGAAGTCGGTTTTTATTTTTTTGTTAAAAAGTTTTTATTTTTCCCTTTTTAGTGTAGACAGTAGTAGCAAAGTAAGAATTCTAACGTGTTAGGCTTGTCAAATCAAACAAAATAAGCCCAAACTCAAAGTATCTACTATTAGCCGTTGATGAGTTCCACCTATCCACCTTTTGGCCTTGCCATCAGATCAGGTCAACAACACCGAACCACTGTACTATCAACGGAAATAGAAATACTTGCAAAGTTTCAAGTCAATATGACAATTAGAAGTAGGTTAAATTCATCATTAGTTGTTTTTCCACCCTTAGGGGTGGTATTTTTTTTTGAAATTTAAATGGGACCAATCTGGAAGTATACCCTTTCAAACAAAATATAAATTGTCCAAATCGGTTAATAAATCACTGAGTTCTGAGGTAACAAACATAAAAAAAAAACATACACTCGAATTGAGAACCTCCTCCTTTTTGAAGTCGGTTGATTAAATTTTATCCGAATTGGTCCAACCGTTTTAGCGTTAAGAAATGTTGTAAATGTGTGTGTATGTTTGTATGTGTGTATGTTTTAATATACACACATACAAACTTTCGCATTCATAGTGTGATTGTACCCGCTGTATTTACCAATAGGAAGTCACATTTAACGCTTGTTAATATTTAATATAATTTCTCAAGGTGCTTCACGTTGAAGCAAATTCTTATATAAGCTATGAAAGTAATGTCATGTTACTTTACACGTCAATATTCATTCATTCTCATATTATATGTTTTAATCTAAATGGCAGATATGTGAATTAATTAGACTTATGATGTCTATAGGCAGTGGTATCCCAGTGGTTCCGGTTCAAATCCTGAGTCTCGCCCTTCTGATACGAGTATTTTCATGTACAAATCATTTCTAACATGATTACTATTTGTCTTACGGTGAAGGAAAACGTCGTAAGGAAACCGACATGTCTGAGAGAACCTAGCAAGTTTTTGAAAGACATATGAAGTCCGCCAACCCGTGGTGGACTATGGCCTGATCCCCTTCATATTGATGGGAAGCCCTGTGCCCAACAGTGGAACGTTGAAAAAGGGCTGAATACATGTTGTCTATAGAATTACTTTGAAGGGAGAGTTCTAGGTTATCTGGTACTTCTTACAGCTTAAATTAATACTTAGTATTAGGCAATTTTATATGATAATTAATCTTTACACAAAGATTTTAAATTAAATTGTTGCTATTAATGCTTTTATTTTTTCACTAGCGACTCACCCTCGCTTCGCTCGGGTTAATTCCCTGTACAAACTTTCATCCCCATTTTCACCCCCTTAGGCGATTATTTCCGGGATTAAAACTATCTTATGTCTTTTCCAGGGTCTCAAACTATCTTCTTACCAAATTTCATCGAAATCGGTTCAGTAGATCCATAGATTATCCACTACAAGCTACAACCTCACAAACTCACAAACTTTACCTTTTTATATAAGTATAGATTTGTGAAAACAAATATGTAAAGTTACAAAAAAATCTGTAGCCAAGGTAACGCCAACGTAACATGTGGAAACTTTTATTTATAAAATTATTATTATAACATCATTCTATTGTATGAATACAGAGTATTTTTGTATTTTTTCTAATTTTCAACTTTTAGTTTTTCAAGTGAAAAATAACTAAACTTCATTTAACAATGTGTATAAATTAAAACCACATTCAAATCAAAATTTAATTTATTCAAATAGATTTTTGCGAGTTTTTTTTTATCATCTGCAGATTGATTTACAGAAACTCAAGATACACAATCAACGTCTCAAAAGTGACCTCAAAAAAAAAGTGCATAGTTCAAAATTGAATTGTGCCTATATCAAGTCTCTTTTCAACCGACTTCCTCAAAAAGGAGGAGATTCTCAACTCGGCTGTATGTTTTTTTTATGTTGGTTACCTCAGAACTCCGTCATTTATTAACCGATTTAGACAATTTTTGTTTTGTTTGAAAGTGTATACTTCCAGGTCGGTGCCAGCCGATACAAAGCAAAGCACACCGACTTCGAAAATATTTGATTAGGTATGTATAGTAAATGAAAACTCAGAAATCCGTTACTTTTTACTTTATAGTAGGTACTTTTTTTGAAGTCGGTATTTATTTTTTTGTTAAAAAGTTTTTATGTTTATTGCTTTTCGGATGACGAAATTTAAACGCACGTTTCATTTATAAAACTCCCTTTTATGTGGTTTAGTTGGAATTTGTGCGTAGAGAATTAGAATTATCGATTATTGAATTTTATTCTTTGGTTTGACTCAATGTCACATGTCGACGCTACTTTTTGAAGACATATTTGTTAGGAAATGTGTATCTGTTTTGATATATAAATGCGTCATCATAATATAGACTACGTCATCAAATACGTCATTTTAATACAGAGTTAGTGTAGATGTAGACAGTACGTGACAAATCCTCTGCTCAACATAATTTTTGGTAAATATACATAGTATTTAGCACAAGATGAATGTCATACAAAAATTCTTGAAAAGAACTAACGGAGGAAGGGTTTTCCTAAAGGAATCTCTTAAATAAAATAAATAATGTGAGATTCTATCAAAGTTCGTAATTATTTAAGCAAGTAATATATAAATATGGAAATTGTTGTTTTAGTTTCTGCCTATATTGACGGTGAGAAATCCCAACGGATTCACTATTTGTTACAAATAACGTAGGACCTTGTATTACTGGTTTAACCCGTTTTTAAATGGTGGGAAATTAATTTACACATACCATCTATATACATACAGGTGGTCATGTGGAACTCACCGGCTCGAAAAACCAGTACTACCCACTAAAACCGAACATATCCTCCCCCATCTTAACGGGCGTCGCATGATTACTTACGCACTCAACCACGACGCCTCGACGGCAGGTCTGCCGAAGCCGACCACAACAGCCATGGGATTCCCCCAACGGTTTATCCTGCTGTTAGAGAAGTAGCGGGAGCAACCCGTATGGTACACCGCTCACCGAGGAGAGCCGCCTTTCGGTGCGTTTCTTGGCTTCGCGTCTGGCTGGATTTTCCGGACGCTAATGAGCCACGACAAAGTGAACTCACGTTGGGGGGTGCGGGGAGGGCTGGTTTATCCACTAGCGCGAGTCCGGCTTCCATCTAGTTCTTATTGGTTACTTAAAAACCTTATGTTGGAATTTGGAGTTATAATTTTGCTGTTGTTAAAGTACATTCGTTAATTGGGTACCTCCTTCTTTTTCAGGGAATAGGAATTTATTCGATCGTATTGAAGGGAGGCTCGCGCCCAACAGTGGGACGTCAAAAATGGCTCAATACAAGAAGAATTACGTTGATATGTATCTACTTGCTTTCATATTTACAATAAATTAACATTAGTAAGCCATATTATGTAAATGCGTTTCGCGACAAAATGGCAGAACGAATCGGTAGCGGCGTATTGACCGAGCACTAAAGACACATCCGACACAGAAATTATTGCTTTTTAATAAAAAAGGTACACTTAATTGAATCTTGTATGTATGTATATAACCCTTTTTAATCGTAGGGAATCAGTCCATATCCCACCACCTTGGCCAAGTATGTGTTGGCGGGTTTCACATGTCTATAAAAAAACCTAGCTAGGTAACTTGGAAGATAAAAAAGTAATTGTTCCACCCTTATGGGTCGATTTTTTAATTTATATACGAAACACACGATATTATTTGTATTTTAGATAGCTTATTCATTCTAAATAAATCACACTAATATTATAAATGCAAAAGGTCTGTCTGTGTGTAACTTGCTTGTAACTTTACGCTGTAATGGCTGTGCGGA
This sequence comes from Brenthis daphne, assembly GCA_947093115.1. Classification (NCBI taxonomy): domain Eukaryota; kingdom Metazoa; phylum Arthropoda; class Insecta; order Lepidoptera; family Nymphalidae; genus Brenthis; species Brenthis daphne. Next base: position 22,883,408 of record OX352474.1, read on the forward strand.
TTTGGATGAAAATATTAATACAGAGATAGACTGGAGTAACACATAGACTATATTAGTTAAAAAGTTTACCAAGAGATGGCACTATCTGTATATAGTATTGTTAAGCCATCTAGAGATACACCAATAAGTCACTAGTAGGCTATGAATGTAACATGATTGACGCATACAAACAAACAAACTCTTTAGCTTTATATTATATATTCTTTATTGAACTTATAAAATAGAATACAGATATTGCATGTTATATGTCGTAGGCGAAGGTGGACTTATCCCTAAAAGACATTTCTTCCAGTCAACCTACGAACATGGGAGATGTTATGTAGCAGGTCAATTAAGTGCCAGATTCATGAGAAAAAAAATATATGTATATCGTTACAAACATACATACACCTTATAAATGTAATACAACCGTAAAATATTAATAAAAATAATATGTATATGTGTTTTTTATTTATTTACATATGAATTAAAAAAAACATGCAAATACATATTAAATAAATAAATACTATTTTATAATATACAAAAAATATAGACAAATAATATATAATATGTAAAAGAAAAACAAATCTATCCCTCGGAAATCGTATACTTTTCTTGAATAAAAAGTTAAAGCCTATGTGTTATTCCAGACTATAATCTATCTCTGTGCCAAATTTCATCCAGATCCGTTCAGCCGTTCTGGCGTGAAAGAGCAACAAACATCCATACATACTCACAAACTCACATTTATAATATTGATACATATATAATTGATGTATAATACTAGTAAGGATGAAAATGTGATTTTTTTCATACATGTAATTTAATTTTTACTACGTTGTTAAAGTTAACCCTATTCTCTTAACTGTTGTGAAACTCGCCGTCCTTGCGTCGACTTGTTGGTGGACTTTATACAGTGTTATTTTATTTTCAACGGTTTAATACTTATGTACACGTCTTTTTTATTTAGTTACTGCCATTTAATTTTGCCGAATTTTTATTTATGTAAATTTTTTCTTCTCAGAGTTCTTTACATCCTAGAAATAGAAGGTCACCGCGGTAGCATTTGACATGTTCATTTGAAAAATGTCTTTGTTTGTTGTAACTATTCGGTTAATTGTTTATTTTTTTATTTATTTTTAAAATCACACTTAGAACATACATATAAAGTATTTACAAATTAATTAATTAATTAATTAATAATAATATGTCTAATATGCTTGTAAATTACAAGTATACATAGCAGTTCAAGATTCATAAATTAAAAGTAACAACAATAATAAATAAAATAAAAAAAATTAAATATAAGATAAAATTAATCATGCATTTTATAATAATTCAATAATTATTGTATTGGAACGTTTTAACGGTTAGTATAGAGTTCTTAAAGATGAGATATTTTCCCGCGATAAAAAGTATCCTATACGTTGATTCGGATAACCAGCTATCATCATTATTACATCAAAATCTGTTCAGCGGCTTTCTCGTGACGCGTTCCCAGACAGACAGACAAAAATTCTAAAAACTATAGATCCCGCCTCTCTATCGATAGTAATGACTATTTCAATAAGATTTTTTGACATTTATGATTACTGTTCCCCTCCCTTGGGTAGTAGCATGATGATATATAGCCTATAGCTTCAACAGTAAACGAGTTATCTAATGCTAAAAGAATTTTTCAAGTCGGATTCCTGGGATTAGCGCGTTCAAATAAACAAACTCCGCCTCTTTATAATATTATTATAGATTAAAAATTATAAACGTAAATACTATAAACAGTATGTTTTGAATAATAAAATGATAGTCAGATACGATAAGTAACATAGACAGCTTTTTTTTGAAGTGCAACTTCTTTAGAATTGTTGTGATTTGAAACTCGATGAAATGAAAATGCGACACTAAAAAGTGACAAACACATAAACATATTATAGGATTAAGCCGGGGAGACAATGAGATAGAATACATTGGATTAAGCCTGAAAGAATGACAGACAGACAGATTTACTTTCGTATTTTTATATTAGTGTGGATAATATTCTTTCTGTATATTATATATGGTATTCTATAAATATATGATTGTAATATTCCTAATATTCATTATTTAATTATTTGAGATAGAATACATTACACAGGAAGTGAAATAATGAAATAAGTTACTGAATAATATGTATTGTATATTTATATAAACAAAAAGATAAAATAAATTTTAAACTTCGTAAAATTTAAAAAAAAAAACTTTATAATTATTATCCTACTTCTGATACTCTATATCCATCGCATTCTCTCATAGGTTACTTTTCTGAAATTTCACTTTAGAATGCTTAACATAAATTCAGTTATAAATATGTATCTAATTTTACTTATTAAATATCTGCCGAATCATAACTGTATATAATTATAGTTTAACAAAATATACTTCTGATTGACCGTAACGTGTGGTACTCGTCAAAATTAAGTCAGTAAGTTAGTGAATACTCGTTGAAACGCACAGATTTTACTGTTAACCATTAAATAGTTAGTGCTTTTTGTTCTGGATCAATTATCAGAATAACTCGATAGGAACAAGTTATTGTATTATCATCGGCATTTCACCTCCTTTTTTCATATACATACGTTTAAATTGATACAATACTTAGGTTAAAATTAAATTCAAAGGTAGTTGTAGTAAGAGATGTTCATGTATTTAGCGAGGGTATTTACAAGGGTGGCAACTGGCATGAAAATGAAAATGTAGCAAAGAGTACAGAATATTACTGTGTATACAACGTATGCGTTTCTTTACTATCTATACATATAAAAAATTGTAACTAAGCCGAATCTGTACATTAAATATTTTTTGGAAAATCTTATTGAAATAGACATTATTATCGATACAGAGGCCGAATCTATAGTTTTTAGAATTTTTGTCTGTCTGTCTGTCTGTCTGTTACCGCATCACGGAAAAACTACTGAAGGGATTTTGATGAAATTTGATATGGTGATAGCTGGTTATCCGGGTCAACATATAGGATACTTTTTACCGCGGGAAAATGTCTCATTTCTGAGAAAAAATACAAAAACTGCAATGTAAGAGTATACTAATATGTGTTTTACATATTAGTATACCCTTACATTGCAGTTTGAAACTTACTAAGAATTTGGTTTTTGGTCATTTGAACGCGGGCGGCGCCGCGGGCAATGCTAGTTAACTATATATATATTTATATTGCGATGAAATACTCCAAAGGCAAAGCGGGTACCTCCCACTTACACATAGTACGAAATGAATATATATTAGCTCGGTGACACAATTATTCATATATTATAACGATGTATTTAAATTCCTTGGGCTTTTTTCCTTCCTAGTAAGGTACATGTTTGAGAGTCGTAGATAAAATAAAAGATACCTCCAACAAATAGTTCTGACATTAATTGTAATATTTATGACATCTGCTTTTTGGATATATTTTCCTTCTCGCTTTTAATTTATATATATATATGTATTTAATAACTAATTTGTTTAGTAAGTAACATTTGAGTACAAGTCATATATTACATAATAGTAGAATTAGCCGAAGTGGAAGTGGGTTGGTCATGTCTCCAGGCATATAGGTGGCCGATGGGATCGACACGTGCTAGAGTGATAGAGAGAGATAGTGCAGGTACAGGATAGATGCGAGTTGCCAAGATCGGGTTGGTTGGATTTCTATGGGAGAGGCTTTCACCTAGCATTAAATGGTGATAAGCTGAGAAAGAAATTTTATTATTGATAAAATATTGAATATTTCATACTCTACATTTTTAAAAGTCGTCGTTTCTCTACATGTTTAAGATTTTCAATGTTCACACATACATATATCAATGAATTTTATTGAGTTTATGTTGGCTTTATTACATATAAAAAAAGTAAATAAAGAGATAGTTGGCTGTATTTTTTGTGAATGTTAATATTTTTGCGAAATGTGAATAGATTTAAATAATTCTTCTTTCTATGAATAGGTTATATTATAGTTTTGAGTATGAGGACCGGCCGTGGTTGGTCCAATATGCGTTTCAAAAAATATCAATTTCTAAAAATTAACTTTTAAGTAATTTTGTAGTCAGTGCTCCCTTTTTAGTAAATAATATTTGCCATAACTGAGGATGTCAACATAATTTATAACACTCATTAGTCATTTAGCGTTTAAGCTAAGCTAAGTTACAAGGAACTAAAGAATTAAAGTTGCCGAAACCACTTGCGTCAGAGACTGAACTGGATAAAAAAACCAAGCAACAGCTCAAGTGAAGACCGTCAGTTCGACATCGACCGCGCACCAGTCCGCACGTTTGGTCGCGGATAGAGTTGCGAATAATAATTATAATAATACTAATTATTATATTAAATAATTATTTTTAGTGTGTATGTTAGAAATATAGTGTTTGTGTGTGAGTGAGTGTCTTGTGTGCGGACTTAATATGCTTATAACGTAAGTATACAGACATCTTAGAGATTGTAGACGTAGAGTACGGGAAATTGCCAGAAGTTAATTGCTGTTTAGGAAAACTAGGTAGAGTCGATCTATCTAGTTTTCATTATTTGTATTGAAACATCTTATAAATATTAAAAAGGATGTATTTAGTACGACTTTGCTAATCTCATATTTAAGTTATGAAAGTTAAACTTACGTTTGAGGTAAAAAAAACAGCTCTTGTCTGTATTTTATTTGATTAATAAACGATTATTTAATATATAAGCTATAGAGTTAATAGATGTGCCTATCAGGTTAACCTTCTGTGTTTTGGACGTTTTATTATTTTTGACGTACGGAAAGTCGTCTTAACTGAATATTAGCTACACTCAAGGAATACAAGTTTTTACTATATATAATAACGTGGCAAATATCCGTTGAATTTGGTTGACTTGAATGTAAATTTTAAATATATATTTTGGTTATATCAAGGATATTACAAGTTGCTTTAATATAAAATTTAATCTGGTCACTAAGATATTGAATTGTAAGACAAATATAAAATGTAGAGTGTTTGGCTTCCACTAAACCTTGTGCATATAAATTAGTTTTAAATTACATTTAATTTAATGCAAAGTTTTCGTGTTTTTAAAAAGAAACGAAAACTCTATTTTAGATATGATCGAGAAGCTTGCAGGTATATAACTTGCACGTATATATATATACATACGTACATCGATAATTTTCACTCTTGTAGATATGGAAGCTGCTACATATTTCCTAGTGGACACTTATTTGACATCGCTAAGTCTTACGCAATAGTCAATTATAATTAAAATCAATTAAAAATATTATTTCACATAAATATGTGCAATAATATTATTTTTATTTTTATAATAAATATTATACGAGCAGAACCCGTGGCTTTGCTTGCGCTAAAACTACAAAAAAACTCTAAAATAGTAGGTTTCATACAACTTTCATTCGCTATTTTCTCTTCTTATGGGATGAATTTCAGAAAAGGCTAAAACACGTATTTAATTAATTGTATTGAAGAGCATTTTTACCAAGTTTCAAGTAATTCTGATCATAAATATTTTTGTATTGTATTATAACTTGTTTTCCAGTGGGAAAGAGATAATTTTCCGCAGTAAAAAGTAGCCTATGTCACTCTCCAGCCCTCCAACTATCTCCACACAAAAAATTAAGCCAATCCGCCAAGCCGTTTCGACGTGAAAGAAAACAAACAAACACACTTTGTATGACCACATGATGTATGTGGTCTCCTTTTCACAAGAAATATTTATTTTATTAACTTCCTTCAAAATAAATCTGGTAGTAAACGCCTGGTACATTTCCGTGAGTTGCACATTTGCAATTTTTTTATGTGTTAGAACTTATTTATTTCCACAATATTACATATATAATATTGAAAACATCTTATTTATTTAGAATATATTACGTACATGAATGTATGTATATATGTTTACAAATGACTTACTGAAAATCTATAACGCATATATCCATCAATATATTTTTTTTTAATTAAAATTATATTGTAAGATTCTAGATAAATGCCGTTTAAAAATGTATAATTTATTAGTAAGAGCTATATAGAGTACAGCTGAACTTAACGGATTAGTAAAGTATATGTATAACGAGAAAGAAGCTCTACATTTTTTGGAGAAAACTATGATAACTTCTTTATAATTAATATAAATAATAAATAAACATGACGGATGTTTCTTAGAAAATGATGACTAACGCTAATTCAATAAAAAATAGTATAGCCGACGAATATTACAAATTAAAATGATACTTAACTCGTTGCGTTAAAATTTATTTTCAAATGAAAATTCATATATGAATACTTTAAATTTTTGAAACGTAATGAATTCATTAGTGGAAAATCACTTATTATGAACTCGTTTTTCTCTTTGTATATTAAAAAAATTGCAACTTCTACATTATACTCCATGCTAATTAAGTTTCTATATCATTAAATTATTACCTGAGCTCAAAATATCCTTAAAACATTTAATCTGACTTTTTCTTTATCCTCATTAATTTAGTTAATAGCTAGATTTGAATCTTGTTCTTTTTCTGTGAAAGAAAGTATAATTAATGTTGCCACCAAAGCAGAAAGAAAATGAAATTTGGTAACAATCTAAGTTAATAAGTTGGTGTAGGCATTTTTTAAAGCAGTTAATTAAAAAATGTAGGTTTTGGTGAAGAAATCTGTGAAATTCTTTATTTTTAAGATGTGTTTTATACATTAATACCATATCAGCTACCATCAGGTGATAACAAATTAAGATTGTCTCAAGCGTATTCATTTTAAATTTGCATCGACAAGGTCCTAAAGAATTCCGCAAAACTCACTTGACCTCACGCTTCGAAATAGTGTCACACATATGACATATCCTTTTCGTAAAACTTGAAATACGAGGTCGGTATAAGCTTTTACCTTGGCTTTACTTGAAATGTAAGGTTCAAGGGTTTGGAAACCTTTGCAAAGATTACAGTTAACTTCATTCAGTTAATTAGTGGTTTTGTGCCATAGCATATTTTAAATAATCATTATTTTAAATATGTTATTGGGAATTTTTAAATGTATTTATTGAAGAGTTTGAATTATAAAGGACAAGAATTAAGGAGCGTTTTCTTATCGAGTTTAAAATTTGTGAGCAATTTTCAAGTATTTTCATATATTCCATTCCATTTAAAACAAAGGAGATAGAATCGAGATGACAATATTATAATTTAACACCTCCAGGTAAATTTCTAAGAAATTAATTAAATTTCTAAGAAATCTATTGTTAACTGACACGCCGGCGTGTCCCCGGTCGTGGGGAGATTAATATGATAGAGCTCATAGATTTCTGACTGGTTACTAGATTTTTTTGACTTTAAGTTTTTAGATTTGTTTTACAAGTACCATACAGTTGGTCAAAGTTAATTTTTATTAGTTTATAAAAAAAACAATAATTATTATCTCAAACATACAAAAAAGTAGTCAGTTAAAAGAGACTATGGTAGAGAAAGCCGATGGTAATTTAAATATTAATGAAATATTTAAATTATCCACTTCCCAGCAAAGAAAAATGTTTTAGTAAAAATATACAAGATACGCTATTTGATTCCTTATAATATCATTATAATTATAATTACATTTAACGTGCCACCTTATTAGTATTTACGCGACTTGATCAACCAAACCTTGGTAGATGGGGAAATACTAGGAAGAACAAGAAGCGTCTCAAGGTTTATATCAACATTATTTTTAAATATGTTTATTGAGACTTGATTTTATTCACAGTTTAGTGTCGATGGCTAATATCTACTCTACTATATAAATAGTGCAAAACGTCGACATCTCAAAGGTCATTATATATGTAGTTGTTACAGACAGCATCTACCTATAAAATTATACAATGATTTTCAAAAATCCAAAAATGGCATTTAAGTACATAACAATATTTGTTAATTTTAATTTTAAGCAATTTTTATAATTATCCTAAGTTTTATAATTAAATATTATTTATTTAATTTTAATTGCTATGATTATAATTTAAAATATTAAGCAACATTTTAAATAAAACTATCTTTTCGGATTTTTTCGCGGATTTATTATGATTTTTGGTTCTTGACGTTTCGAATGTTGTTGCTGTAAAACATTCGAAACGTCGGGAACCAAAAATCAAAATAAATCCGCGAAAAAATCCGAAAAGATAGTTCTATTTAAAATGTCAAATATTCGCGTAAATCTAAGAAAGTATTATTAAGCAATATTATTGTCTTATGTACAGTGAAAAAGTTATAAATAAAAAAAACAGATATTAAAAAATAATTAATTATTATATTTATAATTTAATGTAATTAATATAGTTAAAATTTAATTATCTATCGTTTTTCGTTTATTTTTGAGTGAATTAAGTAATTGTGCCACAGCAAATTGTATTTATTATATTTGCTTACAAACTATGTATCAATCAATATAATCAGGCTAGTAGCCGAGCGACCTTGCATGTCTTGTGTTATTTACATTCAGATTACATGCTTGTAACGTTTGATTCACTTTGCTTCTATTAAATGTCTTGAGTAGCCTCTTTTATGGGTAATGGCTAGATATTAAGAAATACACCTAACAGTGAGAGGTGTTATGTATAAAAGAAACATTTTATTTGGTATAAATTAAACTCTATAAAGTTATCGTTAATTTCTTCTAAAGTAACGGCTTGAGTAACGTCGGTAGTAAAGATGAATCACCAGATGTCGACACTATTAAGTAGTTGAACAATGAAGTAATATTGGGTAAATTTTTATTATAGTGACTCTACGTTACTCTTGTGTAACATTTACGTTTCAATATTACGGTGCATATATGAGATAATGTTGCCAATTTAATCCTCACAAACATTGTAAGTACAAAAGTGTTTATTTGTCGCTCTTTAAAGCAGCAAATATTTGTAATGATTTTTACGTAGAGATAGTAGTAGACTCGAGTACTATAGGCTTCATTTCACCATGTATCTTGCATCTTGTATTTAGTCTGTTGTAAAAATAATTCAAGGATTGATGAAGAGATACTTTTATTCTTTAATTTTGTGCTAAATTTGGTTAAGAATCAGTTGAGATAATTACTCTGCACTTACGGAAGGAGAAAAAGATTGAAATTTGTTGCAATAAAGATACATGATGGTTTATTGTAATTTTATTTCTGCATTCACATTAAAATGTGTGTCCTTCGATCAACAATTGCTGATCGAAGTGTATGTCCATTAGTTTATAAATTTAAAACCTGTTATTTCTTGCAAAAGTTCAAAAAACAACTTATCAATGCTAACTTTGTTGATATTATTCAAGATAATAATAGCTTGTATAATAATTTTATATTATTAATAGTTAAATTAAAAGATTTTGATCAATTATAAAAGACAAATTATAAAAATAAATTTTCATATACTCTACTTTATACAGCGATCACACTCATCAGCGCAGTTATGTAAGAGTGAAGGCGCGCAACTCGCTCTGATTAGTCAGGCTTGTATATGCCGGAAAGTAGTCTGAATGAGACCGTTTATAAAAGTTCAATTCTATAGTAGTAAATGAAAGAAATATTGCATACTCTACATTATATAGGTACTTTACGGAATTTTATCTATTAAAATAAAAAATAAATAGTAAAATTGTTTGCATAATATATTGACTAAATAGTAATAAATGTGAATTTATTTGTATATAAAAATTGTACATTAATCTAATATCTTTAAGATAACAGAATCTTTTCCCTTCTATAAAACACCATAAATTAAACTCAAGACCAGAAACTTTAATAACTTGAAGACAATAGAAAAATTGAACATTGTTTAAAACTACGGAGACGATATTGAAGCACTATATTCAAACTAATCATGAAAATACTTAGAGTTTACGTTTTACGCACAAACAATTTCATTAAAGTTTTATTATATCTATTTAACATGTTATTTAGTTTTATGATTCTCATAAAATATAATGAATCTAGATAATTTTTATTAGTCATCATATATTTATAGATTAAAATATATATTAAAATTTTCTTAATCACAACTTGGCTCATCATCAGAGCATCTTACCAAGTGTACTAGTAAATAAACCTATACTTGAGGAGCTTGCTAATAGTCATTTAAAAGTTTTGATATTCACTTTCTTACTAAATTTTTAGCACAGATTGATGTTTTAATTTATTGCCAAAGGAATGAATACAAGACATTACAAGATACGTTTGTAGTGATTTTTGTAATGAGCACCAAGACAATGTTTATATTTAAAATATGTATTATATATATAATATATATATATATATATATATATATATATATATATATATATATATATATATATATATATATATATTAATGTATTTAAAGTTGTATATGTGTAGTGTATCAACTATCTGGTATCCATAACACAAGCCTCGTAGCTTACCATGGAACTTGATATACATATATATTGTCACGATGAATAATTAGTTTTGTAAATGTATCAGTATTAAAACATATAAATTTAAAAAAAAACCTTCAAATTTTAGATAATACTTATGTTATTATCGCTGTGGAGGTTAAAATCGCAATGTCATATTTTTTTAATTTTATACATCTTCTTAAAGTCATCCTTGTAAGAAATCGGATTACTAATATATTTATGTGATAATTTATATGCTTGTGTGTATATTCGTTAATTTTTTACGCTGAAACAGGTGATTGGATTTGGATGTAGTCGGTACCAGCCGACAATATTTTAAGATATGAATATCTAATAGGAATTTTGTGTTTTACGTATCGAAATATATTAGATTTGCTTTGCATCAGCTGGCACCGACTTCGAAAATATCTGATTAGGTATCTATTCTAAATGAAAACCTCCGTTTAGATATTTTTTACATTTTAGTGTCTGGAAGTCGATTTTTTTAAGATTTTATTTCATTAGCAAACATGGTAATTGCAATAACAATTTTATAAAAAATGTCCTCTACATACTTGCAATTTATATTTTAACATACAAATGTTGTCATAAACTACTTGTTTTTAGTACTTTGTAAGAATCAATTTTGTTACAAAGTTTTATATCAATATATCAATAAAATCATATCAAGTTTTTCTCATTTTATACGCATACCTATTTGTTTTGAAGCCTAACTTGTAATACTAATTAATATACAACGTTGAATATTGTCAAAAAAAAAAAACGTGACATTCAGTAAACTGGTCGTCTATATTAAAAAAAATTGAGTCTCAAGATTTTCAAAAGTGTACAGTAAGTTATCTATAATATTGAATTGGAAAATTGCCATACACTTTGTTTTGGCATAAAAAGTTGATTTTGAGCTACAGGATGAACTTTTATACTTTATAGTAACCAGACAAGTCTCACTTTTTCCCTCCATGTTTTAGTGACATAAAGAGCATTAATAATATAACTTAAAAACTATCAATGATATCAAAAGTATCATTGTGCATCAAACTTTTATTGAAATCAAAAAAATATAACGTACAAATGTTATTTTATCAACATTTCCAAGTATCTATAAATAATTAATTTAAACTCATTTAATATTATTTTAATATCAATCTATAGTATATTATAAAAATTACGCGTGAAATTACGTGCATATATGCAAAAATTTTCATACAAGCGTGACCAACGACCATGACGCTTTGAATAACTATTGTTCATAGAAAAGACATCAACGCGCGCCTAAAACGTGTCAGGAATTTTGGAAATCTTTTAATGAGCTTATGATTGACTAATACTTAAGTATTCTACGAATTCTTGAATTTACTATCTGAAAACAAGAGCTTAGTGATGAGATAAAACATATTTGAGTCATTAAGATATAACCAGTAAAATTAAATAAGTTAATTTTTTATTTAATTGCTATTAAGTTTTTAACTAATATATAATATATTGCCTGTATTACAATTTTTTTCGAAGCCACAGAGCATTAACCTTTATCTTGAAGAATCCTGACTTCATTGAGAGCGTTTTGACACAGGGAAATACCCAGTGAAAGTATGTCGGCGTAATAGAGTGAACGGAAAAAAATCATTTTTACATGTACATATTATGTATGTAATATATAAAATTGTTGTTATTAGCAGATATTATTTAGCGCATAACTTTTAAAAATGTGTTATACATTATAATGGAATAAGATCAAATTTTGCAACTTTCAACGATAATGATTCTGACCACGCGACATAATGCTTACATATTATGTTGTTTTATTTACATATTATGACTTTACCTATACACTATCTTATTTTGTAAGTATGTTTAATTTTTACTCTTAAGTGTTAAATATTTTAAAACTAGACCTATTCCATTAATATTATAAATGCGAAAGTTTGGATGGGTGGATGTTTTTTACTCAATCAATCAATCAAAATATATTGTATTTACAACCGATTCACCCTCGCTTCGCTTCCGGTTCGTCCCTAGACAAAAACCAATCTATCTCGTGAGAACCATACATTTCCGGGATGATTTATTTTGATTGATTTGCCTTATAGCCTTCCTCAATAAACGGGCTATCTAATGCAAAAATATTTTTCCAAATCGGATTAGTAGTTCTTGAGATTAGCGCGTTCAAACAAACTCTTTATAATATTAAATATAGAATACTGGAAATTCTCATTTACAAAACCTATTGTTATTAGTTTTAAATACACTATTTGCCTTAAAATATAGGAAACTAGTTTATCCAAAAATGATCGAAGGTCTATTAATGTTTAGTACAAATACCTAGATCGTATCAATGGTAAATCTTTACCAAATCTGTAAGACCTTGTGCCTTATACGTAGAGGTCATTTCCTGCAAGGCCTGTGGTGTGCAAATATCTTATATAATGTATATACTCGTCCACGTTTTAGGACTATTCATTGTTTTAAATTAAAATAAATCAATTATTGATACTCATATTTTGTTATAGCTACCAATATAATTTATCGATTGTATGACCTCTAAATTACCTGTAAATGGTCATCATCAGCACTAGTGTATATTATGTTATAAATATATAAGTTTAATTGAAATATTAAAAGAAAAATCGATATTTAAAACTAGTAAAAGAATGCGATATTGCGATGTCAATGGAATGCAATCTATCGACTCTACATCCTTTGAAAATTTTGTTTTTAAATAACTCTATTTCTTTTGTAATGTAGAGACGTTGTAGAAACTTACATACTTGTAAAAATAGCAAAAAAAAAGCAGTAAGAATATGAGCACACGTTACAAGACAGTTTATTTTATGAATTTTCTACTACTATGCTTTTGAGGTCTACGAGTAACGATTTTAATGATTCTACTGATATGTATCCCTTTTTTGGAGAATAAGCCTTATGTAATGTCAATAACCAGAGTTTGTCATTAAGGGATTTCTTCCTGTTACAGAAATAATATGCACTAGGGATATACTAGCTAACTGTGGCCTAATTCCATAGTCTTTTATATGGTAAATTTCATCCAAATACGTCCAGCCATTTTAGCGTAAATGAGTAACAAACGTATATATATATATATATATATACATTTTGTAGTGTGTATATATATATATATATATATATACACTACAAAAAATAAGGAAATAATGTGAAGTTTTATGTGCTCACTTCAGTAACAAAATGAATGTACCTGCAGTCTTCGGTGTTGTAATGTATCGTATGCATAGAAGCGTATGATATCGCAATCGCCAAGGTTAGAGAAAATCACTCGACCTTAAGGAAGATGTTAGAAAGGTGGATGCAAATTAAATTTTGCAATTAGAATCCGATTGATTTGATTTCATATATCCTCATTTATAAAAATACCTCCATAATGCACATTGCACGTATTTTGCCTTCTAAAATATTATTATTTAATAAAATAATCTAAAATAATATTAGTGCTTTTATATGCTACTAGTGACTCACCCTCGCTTCGCTAAGGTTCGTCCCTAGCTTGCTTCCCAATAAAAAACTTTCATCCCCATTTTCATCCCCTTAAGGAATGATTTCCGGGAAAAAAGTATTCTATGTCCTTCCCAGGATCTCAAACTATCTTCTTACATCTAAAGCGGTTCAGTAGATTCAGTATTACCCCTACAACGTCACAAATTCACAACCTCACAAATTCACAAACTTTACCTTTTTATAATACTTATTTGTATACATACCCTTTCCCTAGAATCTAGAACCTTTTAAACGTTTATTATATTAGAAGTTACAGGTTTTCTTTCATTTTATTCGTGCATAAAGCGAATATGGCATTGGTTTAACAAATATTTACTTAAATTTAGTTTATATTTCAAATACCTTACAGGTGCCTAAGTGATCTTGTCTATGTAATAATCAATTATTATTGATAATCTATTATATCGAATAACTAACGCAAATGGCGCATTATGTAGAGCGGATGTGTGTTTTGGTACCAAGTTGACTGTATGTAAGGTCGCGTTATGTAAGGATGACATACTCACCCACATATTTGTATGGCCTAAGTTCAAGTTTCGTTGCTAATATTATATATTATAGCACGTTTTGTCATGTAACGCTTAATGAATTTTTGGGCGGGACCGATTGTATGAAAAAGTTTTTTTTATCGTGGTAGTATAAAGTTAAGCAAGTTATATGTTATGAATTATGATATAATAATTTATAAATGTGGGTAAATTATGTCTCAACTATGATAGAACTATTAAATATCAATCACAATGAAATTAGGCTAAAATTTTGAAGGAACATTTAGTTTGTTGGCGAATTTCTGACATTTTAAATAGTTATATTTTGTATTTTTTTCACGATCTTATAAATATTTTTGTGATAAATAAAAAATAGTAAATTCTTAAATGTTCCCATGACTAACTAAACGTCGAATAGAAAAAAAATGTATTATTTAAATATCGTCGTTTTCCGTTATTTTCAACCGACTTCAAAAAGGAGGAGGTTCTCAATTCGACTGTATTTTTTTTTTATGTTTGTTACCTCAGAACTTCGTCATTTATTAACCGATTTGGACAATTTATGTTTTGTTTGAAAGGGTATACTTCCAGATTGGTCCCATTTAAATTTCAAAAAAATACCACCCCTAAGGGTGGAAAATAGCTAATGATGGATTTAACCTACTTCTAATTGTCATATTGACTTGAAACTTTGCAAGTGTTTCTATTTTCGTTGGTAGTACAGTGGTTCGGTATTGTTGACCTGATCTGATGGTAAGGCCAGAAGGTGGATAGGTGGAACTCTTTAACAGCTAATAGTAGATACTTTGAGTTTGGGCTTATTTTGTTTGATTCGACAAGCCTAACACGTTAGAATTCTTACTTTGCTACTACTGTCTACACTGAAAAGGGTAAAATAATAACTTTTTAACAAAAAAATAAAAACCAACTTCAAACAAAAGCACTAAAAAGTAAAAAATAACTGATTGGTAGTTTTCATTTACTATACATACCTAATCAAATATTTTCGAAGTCGGTGTGCTTTGCTTTGTATGGGCTGGCACCGATTTGGAAAATATTAGATTAGGTACGTATTTAATAGGTAGGCTTTAATTACTTAGCCAAAGCACACCGACTTCGAAAATATTTGATTAGCTATGTATAGTAAATGAAAACTACCAATCAGTTATTTTTTACTTTTTAGTGCTTTTGTTTGAAGTCGGTTTTTATTTTTTTGTAGCGAATTCTTTTGTTTAACCGAAGTTTAAAAAAATCATGATATTATATTTCATGGTAGGTAGATACCTCAATATCTAATTTTGCAAAGATAACATTGCAAAATATTGAACATGAAGTTGTATTTTCTGGAAGTTTCAAATGTGAATGAAACGGTGAAAGGTTTAACCCACTCCCAATGAGGTAAACTTACGAGACCTGTGTTAAGATCGTGTTGCATAAAGGAAAAGTTTGAATTAAATAAAATATATTATTTAATAATAATTTGTTATAAAATTATATGTTGTGTTTATAAGTTTTAGGTAAAGAATGTCGGGCGTACAAAAAAAAACTTTGGTTGATATTAAATGTACTAAAAATATGATTTTTAGATGAATTTTTGATTACATATTCATATATATTAATTACTAGTATTGCCCGCGGCTCCGCTCGCGTTCAAATAACTAAAAACCAAATAAAGCTATTGTTATTTTTTTCAACATAAGCCATTTTTAATAGTTTTTGCCTTATTTAGTAAGTTACCTTGCTAAAATATATATATGTATAGTATCCTCGTGGGATATTTTTCTGCGGTAAAAAGTATCCTACATATTGACCCGGATAACTAGCTATGACCATACCAAATTTCATCAAAACCTCTCCAGTAGTTTTTCTGTGATGCGGTAGCAGACAGACAGACAAAAATTCTAAAAACTGTAGATTCGGCCTCTGTATCGATAATAATATCTATTTCAATAAGATTTTCCAAAAATTAAAAAAAATCGTACGTGACAAAATTCACGTGAAATTTTAAATCATTTATAATTGGCATTCCAAAAGCGACTCTACCCCTATATTTACAAGGTCGTAGTTACATATTGAGATGTTCATAATAGTATTTTCATTTATTTTAAGGTTGTTAATTGCATATCAGATGACGCAACGTCATTATGTCATATTACGCTGATTTGGGTTGCGCAACCTGAAGTGGGTCATGATCTCGACTGGTATTTTAACTTGTCTTCCGTTTTGCGAGAAAGTGGTGACTCGGGGCTAGTGTTTTGTCCCACTTTTTATTATCTCATTGACCAGCTATCTCAAACCTCACGTTTGTATGTTAATTTTTATTATTGAAATTATATTAAAATATAGAGTTCATTGTTGTAATACTAAAAGTTTTATATATTACTGATGCCTGAATTAAAGTAAATACTGTTTTTAAAGCTAAAGATATGTATGTATATAGGAAAGTTATAATTTGTTTATATTTTTCAAATTTCAATCATAAGTTATTGAGATAGAAAAAAAAACTAAATAAAAGGTCTTAAAGATATGATATTAATGTCATAATTATTTCTAGTCTAAAATAAAATAAACGAATTACATTTCAAACGTAATATTAGTGAAAGCGTTATTAAAATCTGTCCAGTTTTTACTCGATGCGGTAACAAGTGTAGCGGTGACTTGTTACACTTTGGTTTTGTATACGTAAATATCTATATAATAAAATTGTAACTAAGCCGAATCTGTACATTAGATGTTTTTTGGAAAATCTTATTCAAATAAACATTATTATCGATACCGAGGCCGAATCTATAGTTTTTAGAATTTTTGTCTGTCTGTCTGTCTGTTTGTCTGTCTGTTACCGCATCACAGAAAAACTACTGGAGGGATTTTGATGAAATTTGGTATGGTGATAGCTGGTTATCCGGGTCAACATATAGAATATTTTTTAACGCGGGAAAATATCTCATTTCTGAGAAAAAATACCAAAACTGTAATGTAGAGTATAGTAATATGTAACACCTAAGAATTTGGTTTTTGGTCAACTGAATGCGGGCGGAGCCGCGGGCAATGTTTGTTTATATATAAATTGTTTGTAGGAATATTATTACTAAGTATTTATTAGAAACATAAATAAGCTAATGAAAATATACTATGCGTCTTGTTTACTACTTATTTCGTATTATAGAAAAAACAAAGGACTAGCTGTATTTATTTCAAAGAAATTTAGAATGTGTACGAATGATTCATCTTATATACGATGATAAGAAGAACGATGACATTACTTAAGTGTAGGAATAGTGAGAGAGAAAGCATGATAATTCGATACTTCACTTTCTACTGCAGTGTATCAAAGTTCACATATGCGAGAATCGAACCAGCGTCTTTTTATTCCCTCCACGACCGCGGACACGCCGGCGTTACAGTTAACAATAGATTTCCCAGAAATTTAATTAATTTCTTGGAAATTTACCTGGAGGTATAAATTATGTAAATTCCACCAAATACAGTCTGTAATCTGTATATACTTTTTATATATGAACGTATATCAAGTAATATAGTAAACTCATAAATGAGTTCACCTACAAGGGTGATTGACCCTTTCGTGACTTTTGCTTTCAGAGATTTTATTTAGTACCAAATAAGGTAGTTTAAATTTCATAATGTAATTGCGGAGGGCAATTTATAATTATGAAAGGTGACTTTTACGTTTTTGTAGTGATTGAATATGTCATATTAATAAAAATATTGAAAAAAAAAACATTTAGAAAAGGAAATTGAGAATTATGTAATCATATATCTTATATTTATTTCTAAAAGCGGTAGTAATATATTAATTATTTCCATTTTGTGTCAAATAACCATTACTAACGCCTTACGGACGCTTTGCTCAGGTGCCGGGGTGCGTCTCTAGGTGCCTTTTATATTTATAATATTAGGTATATGCAGGTAGCGCCACCTTATGGCAAATTTTATTATTAACAGTAACCTATGTATTATTATTTATTACAGGTCATCTGTGTACTTTTAATCCAAATATGACCAGCCAGTTTCCACGTTAAAGATTAATAAACAAACACGGATACAACGTTTGCATTTATAAAGTATATACATAGTGTGAATAAATGGTTAGCCAAAGTCACATTGTAACTATCGTTGTCCGTGAAACAAATACGTGTCACAAATACTTAATGGCTTATATTAAGTTTTATCCCGTGGAAATCAAATCTGCGTACTTCGACGTAGACCACTACACATATTAATTTCATTGAATCATTATACTATTAAAGCTACCAATTAGTATGATACATAATCATTTGTAATTTGGTTGCTGTTGCTTAAGTATTTAGCATTTACTCACTTGCCTCATGACACTTAGACAATACAAATCAAATGTTGAAACTTATATAATTACTACACTGTCTCTAAGTAGAGCTCACTTCTCTTGTTGTGGATATACGAGTATATGTACTGTTAAAGTTCTTAACTGACTTCAAATAAGAGATATTTTAGTATAGATAGTGGAAGATGTTCAATTTTTGTATATGTAGAGAGTTTCGTCTTATATAACTTTTTTTAAAGAAATTTTATTTATGGTCATATTTGAAATAACTTTTTTTTTTGATGGTGATGATAATGTTTTCTTTTATTGATCAGTATAAAGAATAATAGGAAATTATTTATATGTATTATTCATACAATTCTACAATTGTAATAGTCAATAGAATTTGACCTGCAGCAATATACAAACAAGATTCCCACTGATACTTAAAAAAATAAATTTAAAGTTCAATAAATACAATACGACTACTTTTGAATATTTTTCGCGATTTTATTTTGATTTTTAGTTCCCGATCTCTCGTAACCTTTACGACAAATGTCAGACAAGAATCAAAGTCGAAAAATTCACGAAAATCTAGAAAAACGTTTTTACAAATATATTTGTATATAAATAATATATTTTTTTTACTTTAGCAGTTCAAATTTATAATTTTACATACATATAGCATACATTCTATCATCTCATCAATACTTCCATAAAATTTCTCACATATTGCGTGATTGTAAAGAGCTCTATTGTGCAGAACGTGATATTGGTGATATAACCGACTCTGAGCGCTGTGAATCAGAACTTTTACATACTTAATTGTTTTTTTTAGAAATCTTTACATATAATTTCATTCATTATTGAGTTTGTTTGTTGGTTTGTTTTTTTGTTCTTTCTGTATTTGTGTGTATGACTCGTGTGAAGTAACTTTTATCATTCTTTTTTTAATGAACTGAATTGAAATGAACGGTGGGGCATAATCTATACATATAATAAAACTAGCGAGGATCTCTCTTCGCTTTGCTCGGGCTATTATTCCCTAGGTTGATTCCCCATACAAACTTTCATCCCCATTTTTACTCCTTTAAGGGATGATTTCCGGGATAAAAATGCCTATGTCCTTCTCAGGGTCTCAAACTATCTTCCTACCAAATTTCATCTAAATCGGTACAGTAGATCCAGAGATTACCCCATACAACGTCACAAACTCACAAACAAACTCACAAACTTGACCTCTTTATACTCATAATATTAGTATAAATTGTAACTGAGTCGAATCTGTACATTAAATATTTTTTGGAAACTTTTATTGAAATAGTTATTATTATCGATACAGAGGCCAAATCTATAGTTTTTAGAATTTTTGTCTGTCTGTCTGCCTGTGAACGCATCTACTTCATACTACATATATAACGCTGGTAATCCGGGTCAAGATATAGGATACTTTTTACTGCGGGAAAATAGCTCAACTCTGAGAAATCTATACTAACTATTAAAATGTAAGAAGGCGACGGCTACAAACCCGAGCGGAGCAAGGGTGAGTCGCTAGTTACATATGAAGTAATTTCCAATCCACTGTAAATTATAGTAAAACAATAATGTAGCATCGATTTTTTGAACAAAAGTTCATATATTAGAATATTTTTCATAATTGTATTTGAATCGATTTTTGACGACACCTTTGGCTCACTTTGTAGTGACCATACTTCCGTCAGCGGTAGCGAGTTTAGTTCCACTGGAGGCTTCATTTGTGTGATGAGCACGAACGTTTTTACTCAAGTCATGGAGGCCTATATTTATAATATGGATATTTAAAGTTACATATGTGTGTCAACTATCTGGTATTATTATTATTTTTATTATTATTATTTATCATTCAGCACATTTAAGAAACAGGTAGATTTGACCTTCAGTTATGTCCGCATTGAATCTTATAATTATCTCGATTATATAAAATTACATACTCTTTAATTACTCTTTAATTGTTAGTTTTGTCTCAAATAAGTTTTTTTTTGGCTCCATGTTTTCTATTTGCAAAGAAATAAATAATTTAAAACAGAGGCAGATGTCCTTGCCTATTCTATGCCACATAAAAAATACCTACATGTTAAAAACACAAAATTATCTTTTCGGACTTTTTGGCGGAGTTATTTAGATTTTTGGTTCTCGACGTCCATAGTCTTTCCCGTGAACATGATTGTCTAAAGCATTCAAAACATCAGGAACCAAACATCAAAATAAATCCACGAAAAATCCGAAAACATAGTGTTATTTAAAATGTCAAATATTCGGCTAAATCTAAGAAAGAAGTAGTACACGTGGTGAGCTCTACATTATTAGAATATTTAAAGCATAAATTAGCAATTTGAGTTTGTTGACTTCGTATAATTAACCTTTTAATAGGCAGTCCTTAAATTTGGTTTGTTGCTATGACAACACAAAGTAAACAAAACTAATTTAAGATTGTTATCATCCCTCAAGTCAACGAGATTTGTAATTATTTTTGACTGCATCGTTGGTCCAGTGGCTAATGTACGGTTACAGAATCTGATTTCCAAGGTTCGAGTCTCAGATCGAGCCATATATAGTAATTGGATTTTTTCGCTAGAGTTTTGGCTAAAAGCTTTAGGTTAGGCAAAGCACAAAATAGAGTCGGCCATATGCCTAATCTCTTTCCGGTAGTGTCGAATTATTTATATGATGACACGTTTGGCTCAGTTTGTAGTAACCCTACTTGCTGTGCCAGCGGTGGCGGCACGAATGTTTGTACTCCAATCATAGGTATATATATTTATAACATGTATGTATTTTAAGTTATATATGTGTAGTGTATAAACTATCTGGTTTCCATAACACAAACCTCGTAGCTTACCATAAAATTAGATGGTGCTATGTGTTAATGTCCCAACATATTTATTTATTTTATTATCGTTTCATTAGACTTTGAAAGTGAAAGTCAAGAACATAACACAAAGGGTGTTATGTTATACAATAATGCATTAAAATATATCCCGTGTCGATGGTTAGTTAAGATTAGTCGCCGTAACTGAATTCATTCAGGGGGCTTTTTCTTTAATAATTAATTAGTGGGATGAAACTAAAGAAACTATCATTAAAAATAAGAAGTCCTGGGCTTTCAAATTGTTTTTATTAATTTTAGTTTCCATAGTAAGTGCGGTGAAAAGATGTACTCGTATAATGTATACATGTTAACGGCATGTGTAAAGTGACATATTGGGTATATATAATTGTTGGATATATAATTGTTTGTTTGTTCAAAATCCACTTTGTATGGAAAAAGGCGAGAGGGGATAGTTGGGTTTCCGGAGATCTCAAATTAATAGATAGTGCTTAACTGTATTTTTCTTGTAACTCGAACGTAGCGCTGTTTCACTAATAAATATGTAACAATATAACATTAAATTTAATAAGCACAATTGCGCTATTGCATGGGTTACGTCTTACTTTTCCTACTTCCCACTCTAAAAGTCCATCTGTTTGTTACGACATATATTAGCTAGCTATTCTTTAACCTTTACTAGGCTTTATACATGTACATACATACACTGAAATTATTATTTAATAGTCTCTATTAGTACATTAGTCGAAAAAATCACTTATTTTGACTAAAATGATTTAAATAATAATTAAAAGCAATCAAGTCGTGAAATTTCGTAACCATATTTTAAAAGGACAAGCTGATTTGTCTATGATACTGCTGATATGATGATATGTACAAAATGCATTTGACGTATAATTTCGTCCACGTGTATTTGACGAGTATTTAATAGTTTGATCATCTCTTGATAGCTTGAAGGTAATCACGTCGCTTCTTAAACATTTACATATTTGTAATAATTTATTTTTATGACTTGCTGTTACGTAAATGTTATAAAATAATAGAGCAATAAGCAAAGTACAATAATATTAATGTTTGTACGTGAGTGTCCATTTCGTCGAAACTTAATTAATAAATTAATCATTACTTATAATAATGATTAAAGCATTAATAATATGTTGGCATAAAACGATAAGATTCGGATTCGGGTCACGTATCTCTTGAGATTTTCATGTGCGAATAATTTTCAACATGATTTATTTTTACGTAGAAGCAAAACATCCTGAGTACCTATACATACCTCTATGTCTGAGAAAACCTTGTTTTTGAAGATATATGAAGTCCGTCAACCCGCACTTGGTCAGCGTGGTGGACTATAGCCTGATCCTCCTCACATCGAGGCTATGCTTGTAACGTCAATAAGTAAAGTTAATAGGATGTTAAAGGAGACACGATGATGAGTTTCTTTGGCATTAAAACAAAATACATACATTTCATGTGATAATATTTCGTTATTTAAAAATAATTATATATAGAAAAAATATATTAATTCTTTTCCAACACACAAAAAATGAAAATATTGCGATATATATCTTTAAATATGTACATAGCTCCCCTAAGGATGGTTTATTGCTTTACGTGGTTTTGAAGTCTCTGTACCTTGTTTGTTGACGTATAACTAATGTATAATATACATGTAATAATATGTAATATACATGTGATACTAATTCTGTCTGTTCGTTTAACAGGCTTAAGCCGCTGAATAGATTTTGATAGAACTTGGCAAGAACATAAATTGCATCCTAAGAATGAACATAGGCTACCTTTGAGCCCCGTCCCACCTACCATACGAGCGAAGCCGCTGGCAAAAATTAGTATGTGATAATAAAGCGATAGCAACATGTTCATATATACTGACAAGGATTTTAAAGTATAACTGTTTGTTATTTTCTTATAAAGAAGCAACTTTTTCTTTGCAATTATATTTAAAACGAGTGAAGTCACAAACTAAGGGCTAGTTAAAAGAATTATTGTGTTAATTCATACAATAGATGTCACTAAGCAAAATACGTGCCCGGCCAATGAGTCAGGCATTGTATGCAGAGTGCTGCGACTGCAATAAACTGCACGTATTGAATGTCTTTTCGTTTGCGAAAGAGAGCACGAAATGTCTTATTATATATATATATATATATATATATATATATATATATATATATATATATATAGATGAAATTTGGTATGGTGATAGCTGGTTATCGGGGTCAACATATAGGATACTTCTAACCGCGGGAAAATATCTCATTTCTGAGAAAAAATACAAAAACTGCATTGTAAGAGTATACTAATATGTAAAACCTAAGAATTTGGTTCTTGGTCATCTGAACGCGGGCGGAGCCGCGGGCCATGCTAGTATATGATGATGATGATGTTCTCCTAGCCGATTCCGGCCACGGCGGCCAATCTCATTGAGACTAGCCAACTGCGCAGGAGATATTATAGTGCACAAGTGTACGCGCAGACACAGGTGCACTCTCTATTCTTGTCACTCTCATACTCCGGTGGGACGACTGCTCGACACGACCAGTGAGAGTTAAGGCGCAGGACCGACAGCTTTACGTGCTCTCCGAGGCACGGGGGTGATACACCACCAACTTCCCAACTCCGGGCTGTTACTAAGACTTACTATACAGAAAGACTCAATAACTAAGCTTGGCCCGACCGGGGACTCGAATCCAGGACCTCCGAGTGTGCAGCCGTACATGCTAGCCACTACACCACCGAGGCAGTTATATACTAGCAGCAGTTATATGCTAGTGTATACTATATAGTGGAATCATATTTCATTTTTTCATGTGTAAAGATAAAAATCAGATAACGTTTTAACTTTTATATAACCAAAAATTATTTCTAAGCAAAAAGTCGATCCAATCTACTTTATTAGATAGTAATTAATAGATAAGTACATAGATTTTGACTTTTAAAGCACTTTAAAGTTATTAAAATTTATGTATGGTCAGTTCCATTACTAAAGTAGGGGAGAGCGGGGCTGGAAGTTACCGGGGTAAGTAGTTCCGACGGTAATAACTTTGTAAGGGAAAGACATAGCAATAGATGTAAAGTGCGCCGTTAAAGCATCAGGTAACGCGCTGCTTCGTCAGCCATTTTAGTTACTCCGGCGACGAAGGTTGAGTGGCTGTGTGCATGTAACTGTCAAAACGTCACGTAAGTAAATTTTTTCGTGCTTAAACTATTTGGTCTATCTATGTTTATTATGAACCGATTCATACGTAACTTTCCGAAATTGTAGTGATATTGGTAAGGTATATTATCGCATAAGTATTTTTATAATTTATTATATTAGTTTGCCAGTATGTCAGTCTTCGTATATAAACGTAATTTGGGGTAATAAGTTCCTTCCTGACGGGCTGGTTGTTCCCAGGAAACAACTTACCCCAATTTACCTTCGTCGTATAAATAAAATACTTTAGACCATTTTTTTCATTTTAAGGATGCGAAATGACAAGCATAAGACAGAGGAAGGTAAAACCTCCGAGACTCCTCCGAGATTCTTTTAAACTGTGGTAAGAGAACCTGAAATTTGCTGGAGCTGACTGTTTCACTGGATATAAGAAAAAAATCTATTTTAACTGACATGCCAGACACAATGCGTTAGTCGAAGAACAGACAAAGAAGAAGACAAAAAAGAATGAAGACATTACAAAGAAAGGATAAGGAAAAACAAACAAAATAGTAAAGGAAAAGATAAAACCAACGGGAAAGGGAAGGGAAAATCTCAAGGAAAAGCTAAACGAAGAGTGTTACAAGAAAACGAGACTGACATATTAGCACGATCTAGAATGGTACGGCATAATTTGTTGTGATGCATATTCAAATTTTCGTCCAAGAGAACAATAGATAGAATGTATCATGTGTAAAAATTGGGTTCGTATCAAATGTTTAGAGGCGTACTTATGTGTGTCCCAACTGTGAGTCAGATGAAGAAATGAGTGCCGTATAAGATTCCTGATGAACGAGAATGGAGATGGCCAAATTTAATTACACCTGATGAAAGTAAGACTGATGATTAATAATTTAAACAAATAAAAATAAGTTTATTTGAAGATTATGATTTGTTGTTTCTTGAAGTCAAGTTATGCATATGATAAGATTTATAAGTTGATAGATCTCCATTATATGTTAACTAAGTAAAGAAACGTTTATCTGGGGCTCACCATTTAGGATTTGTTGTTTTTTAACGTTACAAAAAGTTTATCTGGACCAGTAATGTTTTGTACCAGTAATAGTTTGTTGTTTTTTTAAGTTTATTTTTGCATAACTTAAACATTACATCATAAATATATACAAATGGTTGTTTTATTTTATAAAACCTATGTTATTCGGATAGATTATTGTTATAATCTAAGTGGAACAATTTGCCCCAACGATGGAACAACTCGCCCCAAAGCGGGGCTGAATGTTCCGCTCCGAAATTTGACAAAAAATTGCTTCTGTAAAAAAAACTATTGAAATATTAGTATAAATGACTATAATATTACAAAAACCAATAAACATCCATTCAATATTTGCACATGTTAAAAATGAAACCCTTCATTTTTATAATAAAATTTCATGTTATTTGAAAATCGGAACTTCCAACCCCGCTCTCCCCTACCAAGTGGATGAAATTCGATCTTATTTTTTTTTGGTAACACTAAACTAACTCGTCAACAGATACTTAACAAAAAAAATCGATTGACAAAAAGAGGAGAGACAGGTACTCAACTGTTTGTCTTTGCCTATTTATATATAGATAAATTCCTTAATAAGGAGTTATGAAAACCGGTTCACAATTGGCGAATATGTTGTGTAATTACAATGTATGCGAAACAAATATTATTTTAGTCACATTAGACTAATGAATAGATAATATAATAAAAAAAGCATATTTGTGCGTAATCGTAAAACCATGGTATTTATATGTATGTATGTAATTTGAAACTTAGAGAAGACATTAAGCCTTGGTAATTTTTATTTATTCTATTATCATTCAGAATTAGATTAATTTAACGTAAAAATAGGTTCTGCTGATTTGAAAATACTACTAGGAAATAGGGAAATATCACTAGGAACTACAAAGAGATAAATACAAAAGATATATTAATAAAGTCAAGCAAGACGCAAAACTAAAGAAGAAGTTAGAAAATCTGCATATTTTGCCATTTTTAAGTCTTAAATTTACATGATTTCAAAACCCACAAATAAAAACCCACGTTCAGTTATTTTTTACTTTTAGTGCCTGGAAGTCGTTTTTTTTTGAGTTTTTATTTCCATTTTCGTGTAGACATAATAAACAGGTAATTTATAAGAAGAAAGTTTCTTAATAACATATTCGATTAAGCCATTTATGTAAGTACGCTACCAAATTTTACATTTAAAGACTAACTTACTAAAAAACTCACCTTTACACTACCTAATGAAAATTTTATGGGATCACCTCGGGACCGGGACCCATCGGGACCTAATACAATACCGTTTAAAGTAGCAAAAACGGTGAACATATGTACATAAAAAACATACATATAGACCAACATAGAACCTCCTCCTTTTTGGAAGTCGGTTAAAAATCATGACCATCAGAAAGATAAAAAAAGCTATTATATTCATGTATTTATAATTTTACTAAAGATTTAAAAAAAGTAGTAATTAGCTAATAATACGCACACATAATATTAAAATAATACGTACAAAAACGATATACAAGTAAAGTACCTCACTGAGCCATCAACTTTTTTTAGTGGAAGCTGTAATTTAAATATATTCGAATAGTATAATATACCGGAAAACCTACTACCGATGACGTCAGAGGTGCGGGTCAAAGTCGTACCATTGTCTCTAGTAAACAAGTTTAAGGTATTAGATTTTCCGACATTTTTTGCCAAATCTCCATGTTTTTAGCTTTTTGACGTGTGAATAAATCGTGCATTATTCATATTTCAGCGAGTGATTCTTCCTAAGAGATTATACATATTTTAATAAAAATTAAAATTTACAATTGAAATTTCCTGTGTTATTTTTAAATAAAACCACATATTAATTTCATTAGGCATTATGTGCACGGTTTCAAAGCCATTTAATTAAAAAAAAATAATGGAATAAAAAAAATCATTTACTGTCATAAAACGAATACTTCTTGACTAACATCAATCGTTGTAATTGAGCTGCTTTTGACATTTAGTGCCGATCCACACTATAGTGCCGACCACAGTCCGTTCCCGGTCCGATAGGCGATATTGGTCTGGTAAAGTTTTTGAAGTGAAAACTTCTACGCAGGTTTAGATCAAACAATTAATTTGAATATCCAAAAATATCAACTGTTGTTTATAGATTTAAGTTTTCACTTCTGTCGGCAGACCTCATGACTGCTTTTTATATTAAAAAAATTAACAAGAATCGTTGCTGAAGTGTGGTTCGACCGCAACTTGTCTATTACCGATAGTGTGAATGCACTCATTGTTTCTCGTATAACAAATACTTTACCAGACTGATATTGCATCGAGAGCGAAGCGGGGTCTACACTATAGTGTGAATCCGTCTTTACTAGCGGATAGAGGTGATTGCAACATTGTTTACTTTTATCCCGTAAAGACTTCTTGAAATAAAACTTTTTAACAAAAAAATAAAAACCGACTTCAAACAAAAGCACTAAAAAGTAAAAAATAACTGATTGGTAGTTTTCATTTACTGTACATACCTAATCAAATATTTTCGAAGTCGGTGTGCTTTGCTTTGTATGGGCTGGCACCGATTTCAAAAATATTTGATTAGGTATGTATTTAATAGGTAGGCTTTAATTACTTAGCCAAAGCACACCGACTTCGAAAATATTTGATTAGGTATGTATAGTAAATGAAAACTACCAATCAGTTATTTTTTACTTTTTAGTGCTTTTGTTTGAAGTCTGTTTTTATTTTTTTGTTAAAAAGTTTTTATTTTTCCCTTTTTAGTGTAGACAGTAGTAGCAATGTAAGAATTCTAACGTGTTAGGTTTGTCAAATCAAACAAAATAAGCCCAAACTCAAAGTATCTACTATTAGCCGTTGAAGAGTTCCACTTATCCACCTTCTGGCCTTACCATCAGATCAGGTCAACAATACCAAACCACTGTACTATCAACGGAAATAGAAACACTTGCAAAGTTTCAAGTCAATATGACTATTAGAAGTAGGTAAAATTCATCATTAGCTATTTTTCCACCCTTAGGGGTGGTATTTTTTTTTGAAAATTAAATGGGACCAATCTGGAAGTAGACCCTTTCAAACAACACAAAAATGGTCCAAATCGGTTAATAAATGACCGAGTTCTGAGGTAACAAACATAAAAAAAAAATACAGTCGAATTGAGAACCTCCTCCTTTTTGAAGTCGGTTGAAAAGGCAAAAGTTTTATAATTTTGGTCATGGGGTAAAGTGATATCTAATGTCTTGATGAATTTTATTTAATGTATGCACATAATATATTTTAAATTAAATGATTCGAAAAATAATATTAGTTCTTAAGATTTAGTTTGAATAAACACAAGATTGGTCAGCTTGTTATTGACCTTTGCATGTTTGAAGAGAATATTGACTTTTCACACAAAGAATATTTTAAAGCGCAGTCATAACATAGACATTAAAAAATTACGACTCAATTTATTATTTGTTTACTTTATAAGTTAATAGTTATTTAATATATTCTTACAATATCAATAAGTATATGGATGACTATTTTTTTTATTATGTTAATCAATTCATTTAGGTACTATTTATGATATTTTAATTATTAATTTCTTACGTGTCACAGTGTATTTTTTTGGTGTAATAAAGGATAAATGAGTAATAAAAAAACAAAATTAATAAGTAGGAACTATATGGAAATGTCTTTTATTGTAATGTACAGCAAAAATAACTTTAACTGAAAATAAAGCAGCTCTCATTATATTTTTTTGGATTAATTCCGTATATCTACATAAAGTTCAGTAAAAACTGCGACTCGTGCGTCATCTGACGCGTGTAAACCTTATATAGGTATGTATGTACAGATATATTATATATAAATAAAAATGAATATTCCTTTGTACGTTTGTTCTCTTTGCATTCCTAAGCCACTGAAGGGACGCACACGAGCGAAGCAAGGGTGAGCCGCTAGTATAAAATAAACATAAAATACATAATACTTAATTATTAGTTACTACTTAATTAAAGTAAAAGTTTATTAGTACACGTGTTTGTTACGTTTCCAAATCATCGTGCGTCAAATGATATCGTCATATAGTGACCTCGGATTGGAGTTGGCTTATATCCTGAAGATAACATAGGCTACTTTTAAAATACGTCCTTCGCAAGTGGAAACTGTGTAAAAAATAAGATAATTGCAAATATTAATTACTTGTACAATTATATATTAATATTTATTTATGCAATTTATAAAATAATTGATACAATTACTGTACAAATCATTTAAATTGTTTAGTTAGGAAAATCTTTAAGCTGCCATTAGCTTGGTGTGCAGGAAATTAGAAACTGTCCATACTATATAAGTTGCACAAATAGGTAACTTACGTCGACGTCCTTGCGACCTCAAGTATATAATATGCTATAAACATAATCTGAACTATATGTATGACATGTTATAAATATAATTTTACTGCTCATAACAAGACTGTCTTTGTTCATCTGTTTGTTACCTTTACATGTAAACTATTGAACAGATTTAGATGAAATTTGGATAAAATATAAATTGAAATTGCAACTATCTAACAAAAAGTTTATCTGAGTGAAGCAAGGAAAAGTCGCTAGCTATTGTTAAAAATGTTTCCAAGCAATATTATATATACCCATCGGCCATTTCAACATAAAAAGCTAACTCCGATTGTTAATAACAGTTTTAAAAAAGAAAAAATCCATTGACGTCATATTGTGAATGGATAGGTCGTTAAACTTCGGCTTTTTGATCAAGGAATATACCACTTATTATAATTTATATGCTGAACGATGTGATAAACAAGTTTTAAGTTCCATTTGATATTCCGTTAAACGTTGTAACATGTAGGTAAAATTAATGTTTGTTGGTTATAAAATTATTAAATATTTATTATGTCTTGGCCCTAAAGATTTCCTTTAGACTAAAAAAGTTTGACCGACTTTCAAATACTTAAAAGTAAAAACACCTTATTGTATGTTCAGTAGAGTTTTTTTTGAAAATGCCAATATCTAGGTATAAATTATTCGTTAAAAATATGATAATTGATTCATAATATGCGAAGATATTGCCAACATACACAAAAATATAGTGTAAATTCTTCAAAAATAATTAATTAACAAGCATCGCTCATATATTAATACAAAATAATATTACCTATGTGACATTGCCTTGTTTGATTATCATATTAAAAAAAAGTGTGTGCACTTATGTACGCACGTAAGAAGTTATACTACTTTGGCGTAACAGAACAAAAATAGCTAAAGATCTGATCCCGTATGTCACAACTCTCTGTTTGTAAAAGGAATGCAGCTTACTTCATCATGTCGCTTTCAGCTAATTTTATTGTGTCGCTTTTTGGCTGTCGATGTGCGCGCGCGTCGTAAAAATTTTACTCTCATAATTTTTCCAAACGAACCAAAAGGAGTATAACTTCGATAATAAATAATAATTCAATCACAATTAGTACGTCCTATTTAATATGAATGTGCGTTAGTTAGTTCCTTCTTTGACGCAGGAAAAAGGTGATTTTACTAGAGATAGTTTATTAGCTGGAGAGCGGCATTCTTACTATTATTAATCTTTCTGCAGCTTAAACCGTAGGTATTGCGAAATTTTATTGGCCCTGAGTGAAGGGAGGGCGGGTCGTAACCGTTGATAATACTATGCTGTTAACCAATCTAATGTTTTATTTAATAAAGCACCAAACATATTGTTACTTTGTCCTACAACGGTAATAACATAACGTTTATGATAAGCTATTAAGTTGCCGTGTACATGAATATCTAGTCAAACTTAAGTATCCCTATTACAAAACATCCAGACATCTTATGTAAATTTATTTATTGAAACATTGCTGTATTAAAACCGATCAACTAATAGGTCATACGTATCTGTGACACCCATATATAATATAAAATCGATATTATTACATCGATCTAATTCGTACGTCACATTGATTATTGAAACGAAATAGCAATACGTAGTACAAGGTCGTTAGAAAAAGATAGAAATAGTCTGACCACTCCGTCGCGTCTTTTATCGTAATCGAGTTTCGCCACTATGACCGTGAGCGATATGTCAAAATACGGACTCCCTACACTGGCTGAATACCAAACGTCTATGCCTGTTGAATTAAAAATACACTTGTCAAACAATGGCGGCAAAAGCAAAACTGATTAGAATCGTAGCACTATCAGTTTCAAATCAAGGTCTTCAATCCGATTCTTTTAATAAATATTGCAATAATAATATATATATACCTTAAATTAAACTATTTTTTGTTAATTTAAATTAAAACAAAACAACGATAATTATTTACATATTAACTTTGTATATACAATCCGTTTATATTTCAATTGAAGTTTTCATACCATTAGCTTCGTTAGCATAAAGAAAAGTTGAGATGAGCTGGAAATAAGTACATACTCTCAAGTCTCATAAAGTTATTCAATTATTGTATTTGTAGGCTAAATCTTAAGATTCACTGAGCATTTCCAAACAAAACTATAAACTAAGACATTTTCTTACAATTATTTAGAGTGCTACAAATGACATTTAATGAATCTTAGGTTTGACTCGATTTTTTTATGCCGTAGTCAGAGTTTTTAGTTACACGTGTGTTCTTTTCATAATTTTAATATAAGTAATAAATAATAATCATTAAAATGTACATACTTTTTTATTATATTGCTTATTATTATTTTATTATACTGATTTTAGTTATATTTTATCTGTATTTGTTTACAATTGACTAATGTTATTTTTTTTATCTACAGGGAGACCTCGCCTCCGTCGCCCTTAGGCGACGAGAAGGAGTCTAAAATGAGCCAGATACAATTTTCACCACCTCTCGACAAACAAAATAGTGCTGTAAGTATAAATATATTTTATTAAAAGAAAAACATCCTAATACTTTCTTAGATTTGATGGCACAAGTTTAGAATATGGGACATTACCCCTGGCGGAGTGGGTGGTATTTCTGGATAGGGGACGTGATAGGGCGTCGAAAAGTTAAATAAAATTTTTTCCGAAAACGTACGAGAAAAAAGTTATTGAGACTTAAAGTTACAACATTTCCATACATTTTCATATATTTCTTTTCCACCATTCGGAGTGGGTGGTATTTTTAGATAGGGGAGGTGACAGAGAGTCAAAATATATTAAAAATATTTGGAGGAAACGTACGAGTAAAAAGTTATTGAGACTTAAAGTTATAACATATCTAACACATTTCCATACATTTCTTTACCTAAATAAGTGATTACAACAGATAAACATACCTTTAACGAATAGTACGCATCCTTTTTTATGTACAAGACATATTTTCACAACAATTAATGCTTTATTGTATTTAAATTTTAATAATTTCACAACATAAACAAAATGATCTTACATTTTGACAAAAGCAAAACTGACACTTTGTTTTATATTACCGCTTAAATGACAACAGATTATATTTGATTATGTTTGCTTTTCTGTTGTAAAATATTACTATTAATAAATAAATAAATAAATAAAAAGAAAAATATTATTTTCATTTTATAAATACATTTATGACTTTTTATTTGATTTATGTAAAATATATTGTTTTACAATTGTACATTTAGTAAAAAGAATCATTTTTTATCTGTGAATATTTTTCAGTATTATTGGTGGGTGTTCTTAAAATACCGCGAAGTTTCATAATTTGTGACTTTGTACTCAATGCGTGTTTTAAGTTTTCCGTTTTATATGTCTTGTTCTTTTTCATTTGTTATTTTTTTCTTATTATTTTCCATTAGTTTATTAGTTTTTGTTAATTTTTATATACTTTCGTTTCTTGTTTTTGTTTAATATTATTTTTATAGTTTTAAGTGTTCATAGTTTTAGTGTACTTAAATAGTGAGTTAGTTTTTAGTTCTGTTAGTGACTTTTTTTGTAAATATGAATATATTTAAGCTTACAACCACACATTTAAAAGACAGAGAGACCTGTCTAAGCTGGTTGAGGAGTGAAGGACTTTTAATAAGTGACTTGGACTGTTCCATATGTAAATATAAAAATAAAAATAGTGAAAAAAATGATATTGGAGCCGGGTCATGGTTTAGGACGGTTTAAATGCAGATATAGGCATGACCAAAAAACCATTAGTGCTACTCAGGGTACATGGTTTGAAAATGTTAAAGTTTCGCCTGAGAAAGTAGTTCTACTCACTTACGCCTTTGCTAATAAAATTTTATCAGGAGCAGGCTATCAAAGAAACTTCTATAGATAAGATCACATCTTCAGCTACAGTAGTTGATTGGTATTCATACTGTCGGGAAGTCTGCATGATATCTCTAGATGAACAATTCGAGACTGAAGGCCAGATTGGAGGACTAGGTAAGATAGTGGAAATAGACGAATCCCTGGTAGGGAAAAGGAAATATAACCGAGGTCGTCCACGCGAAGGCAATTGGATATTAGGTATGATTGAAAAAGATGGCCCCGGTTATAGACTGGAAATATGTCCGGATAATAAACGTGAGCGTAACACTCTATTTCCACTTATTCAGAAACATATTGCCCCTGGTACAGAAATTTGGACAGATTGTTGGAAGCGTATGAGGGCTTAGCAGACATACCTGGCAAAAACTACACTCATAAGACAGTCAATCATAGCTCTATGGGTGTAGGGAGATTTGTAGAGCCTACCAGTGGTGTTAACACTCAGGCAATAGAAGGAAGCTGGAAGCACCTTAAATATGAAGTGACAAATGCAGGATATAAAAAAGAGGCCCTTGCTGACCACCTGTGCACATACATGTGGCACAGAATCGTGAGAAACAGAAGAGAGGATCCTTTTGATTGTATGTGGCAGGCAAATCAAAAATGTATATCCATTAAAGGAAAGCAATTTATAAACGTGAGTAGACTATTTTTTAAAATCTAAATGTATTATTTACTTTTGGTTTTTATTTTGCGACATTGTGGTTAGTTTAAGACATAGGTTATTTATTTATTATTCGTCATATCTGGGTTAGGTTTAGGTTAGAATATTAAGATTATTTATTTATTATTCCTCATATCTGGTTAGGTTAGGTTAGAACGTTTAAGATTATTTATTTATTATTCCTCATATCTGGGTTAGGTTAGGTTAGAATATTATAAGATTATTTATTTATTATTCCTCATATTTGGGTTAGGTTAGGTTAGAATATTAAGATTATTTATTTATTATTCCTCATATCTGGGTTAGGTTAGGTTAGAACGTTTAAGATTATTTATTTATTATTCCTCATATCTGGGTTAGGTTAGGTTAGAACGTTTAAGATTATTTATTTATTATTCCTCATATCTGGGTTAGGTTAGGTTAGAATATTTAAGATTATTTATTTATTATTCCTCATATTTGGGTTAGGTTAGGTTAGAATATTAAGATTATTTATTTATTATTTCCTCATATCTGGGTTAGGTTAGGTTAGAGAACGTTTAAGATTATTTATTTATTATTCCTCATATCTGGGTTAGGTTAGGTTAGAACGTTTAAGATTATTTATTTATTATTCCTCATGTCTGGGTTAGGTTCCACAACGCACGAGCCGAGCGAGCGAAGCGAGCGTGCCGCGGTAGCGGCCGGCGAGTGCCATAAATGACTAGAAAACTAGAAAATTCGAATTTCACGCAAGTACAAATAAAGACAATCATCTGGAGATCATTTTGACAATTGAAAGTGACGTTTTGACTCCAAGTGTCTAAATGGTAGTAATGTCAAAATAATGTATGGAGATGTTGTAACTTTAAGTCTCAATAACTTTTTTCTCGTACGTTTTCGGAAAAAAATTTATTTAACTTTTCGACGCCCTATCACGTCCCCTATCCAGAAATACCACCCACTCCGCCAGGGGTAATGTCCCATATTCTAAACTGCAGCCGATTTGATATTTTAAATTAAACGATTTTTCAAATTGCAAATTGATTACATTTATTTTAGATTTATCGATTCAAAAGCGTTTAAAAGTCTAATTGAATAATTCATGTTACATTTCATTTCATTACATAATCTATAGTTAAAAGTTGGAATGTTGAAAACTTAATAGGAAGATCAAAAATCATAAAAACCCTCAAGTCATGCGAAATCGTGCCTAAAGATTGATTTAAATATTATTTTGATAATTAGGACCTTAATGCTTTTCTAGGGTATTTGAGTTTATTTATTGAAACAAAAATACCACTTCTCATATAAAAATAGCAATTCTTGTAATAATTTTTAAAGTAACGCAGACATCTTTTATCGTTGACCTCCATTAACATTGAATTGCGAATACAATATTATAGATGCATGCACTAATTAGGATATTACACTTTATATTTATATTTGACTTTACAGTTTACACTAAGTATATATTTTTATTTCGACGACACGTTTGGCTCAGTTTATAATTAACCTACTTGCTGTGCCAGCGTTCGCGGGTTCGAGTCCCGCTTGGGGCAATCATGATCACGAATGCTTGTACTCCAGTCATGGGTGTTTATATTTATAATATGTATGTATTTAAAGTTATATATGTGTAGTGTATCAACTATCTGGTATCCATAACGCAAGCCTTGTAGATTACCATGGTGCTGTGTGTTAATGTCCCAACATATTTATTTATTTAAGTAAAAATGCTTTTTGTTATTGATACATTTTCTTTCATAATTCTTTATATGTTTCACATGTCTATGGAAGACTATATCGCTACTTATCATATATAAGCTGAGCCATTAAATATAAACAAAATACGCCAGTATAGATGTGGGAAAACCTACCTACCTACTACTGCATATTTTTCGTCCAGCTGTCGAAATTCGAGGATAATAATATTAATGAAAATTTGAGGAAAACATATTAAATGAATAGAATTTACGTACTTATATTGCCAATGTAATTTTTCAATTGCAAATTATATATGTAAGGAACATTATTAAAAAAATATTATATGAAAAGTTTTTAAAAAATATAGCACTAAACCCTATTAGTACTAGAAAAAGTATGACGAATTTTTAATAAGAAATACGAAGTTAGTCATCATTCATTGTTTTCATACAAACATACAACAGCCATTCCAAAGGGACAATGGAACATAAAGCATAAACGGACATCTTAAAGTTGCGTCTCGATCATTAAGAGTTGGCTCTGGAATATAAAATGACAAAATTATTATTGACAAGCATTTCCTTATTTCATCATTCTCTCCTCATCCTCCCCGTGGCTCCTCAAGCTTTTGGACTTTTTTTAAGGTACAAAACCACCAATATCTCAAGATATGTCCTTCGAGACCTATTAATTGCTTTTCAGGAATACAATTTCTTAATATGACGTAATTTGGCATAGAAAGTTAGTGTTATGTACTAGTTTTTGCCCGCGGCTTCGCTCGCGTAGTAAGCGGGGCGGATCAAGATTAAGTAGCCTATGTCCGATCCCAGGATGCAATCTATGTCTTTGCCAAATTTTATCGAAATCTGTTCAATCAACGATATAAGCGTGAAAAGGTAAAAGACAGAGTTACTTTTACATTTATAATATTAGTATAGATATGGATTATACATTTTTATGGCTGTTCTTGAGATTAGTGTTATTTTGAATGATTGTTGAATTAAAAAAAATATATTTTTACTTTTATCTTATTATAATAAACGAGAAATTCGTGTACCTATCTCGAAAACGGCTTTAACGGTTTGGATCAAGTTTTGTATTTAGGTAAAATTTTGCTTTTTAAGCTGTTTATCTATACATATAGGTGTCTTTTTTTAAAAACGTGATTTTTATATTTCATCCGAAAAACGCAAGCGAAAGCGAAGCTCGGTTATGCAGATATTTTGTAGTAAGAATAACAATAAATTTGCTTTAACCAACGTGCGATGGATACTAAATGCATAAAGAAAAAGGCAGAAACTGCAAAAATAAAAGTTTGAAATAACATTTTTCATATTACAATGGTCAAAATTACAATTATTTAGTGAATTAATAGTGTTCGATTGTATTTCCTCAGGTGTGGCAAAAACGCCAGCAAGCGGTGAGTGTGCGCAACGCGTACAAGCACTACGGCTCGAACAAACGGCCCAATCATGTGCTCAGCAATCTCAACATGTCGGTGCATAAGGGGACCATGTAAGTATACATTTTTTTATATATTACTGTCACATTTTAATGTTATTACATAGACTTTTCGTAAGAATTAAATTAAGGTACAATACCTCATGATCGTAAGTCTTCAAACTATCATGGGAACTGACAATATTATTATAATGTAAAATGGAACATTTACCATGGTTAGCACTTACTTTTGAGGATTACTGATATTTGAGTATATATGGCGATTACAACAGCGGCGAAATATATATGTATGTGCGTATGTATCGAGCCCCTTTCTAACGTCCCACTGCTGAGCCTGCCATCAATATGAGAGGGATCAGGCCATAGTCCACTACGGGTTGGCGAACTTCATATGTTTTTCGAAAACTTACTAGGTTATCTCAGACATGCAGGTTTCCTCGCGATGTTTTCTTTCATAAGACAAGTATTAATCATGTTCGAAACGATTAGCACATGAAAATATTAGAGGTTAGAGACACGGGATGTGAACCCGCTTCACTCGGTTTCCCAGGTTACCTTACCATTAGGCGACCACTGCCTTTTGCATTAATCAATTATCGTAAAACAATGCGCCTGCGCAAGTAGGGGTGGCATCGCGCCAACAATGAACAACAAAAGATTGCTAACCTCTGACTAACGCCCTGACCTTACTGCTTAGATGTTAGAGACGTTAGTTCCTTAAGCGTGGCTCGCTATATACAGATTTAATTGTTCATTCTAATTGGTTGGACTCTAGCTAAGGATAAAGTAGTGATATACGTCATATATTAGTATTTAATTTTATTTGATTACTACTATTGCCCGCGGCTCCGCTGGCTTTCAGATGACCAAAAGCCAAGTTCTTAGGTTTTACATATTAGTATACTTTTACATTGCAGTTTTCGTATTTTTTCTCAGAAATGAGATATTTTCCCGCGGTAAACACATGTTGACCCGGATAACCAGCTATCACCATACCAAATTTCATCAAAATCCCTCCAGTGGTTTTTCTGTGATGCGGTAACAGACAGACAAAAATTCTAAAAACTATAATTTCGGCCTCTGTATCGATAATAATGTTCATTTCAATAAGATTTTCCAACAAATATTTAATGTACAGATTCGGCTTAGTTACAATTTTATTATATGTATAGATAAAGTATTGATAATCTTTCGCTATCTTTTTCTTTTTAGCGCAATTCAGAAATTGTTTCTAAGCAAGTTTTCCTATGGGAAAGACAAGAGAGACTTGTCAGTTGTCACTCGCTAGTAAACGTTTTCTATGCAAAAGATCGCATTGATACGTTCATTCGTATATGTAGGATAAACCAAAATATACTTTTTCGCATTTATAGCATT
Organism: Brenthis daphne; assembly: GCA_947093115.1. Lineage (NCBI taxonomy): Eukaryota > Metazoa > Arthropoda > Insecta > Lepidoptera > Nymphalidae > Brenthis > Brenthis daphne. The sequence goes on from OX352474.1 coordinate 22,922,620, forward strand.
AGTAAAATTTAGGATTATCTTAGATTTTGAAATTTTAATTAATCTGTTTTGGATGGATGGATGAATGGTATCCCGTTAATATTATAAATGCGAATGTTTGGATGGATGTTTGTTACTCAATCACGCCAGAACGGCTGAACGGATCTGGATGAAATTTGGCACAGAGATAGATTATAGTCTGGAATAACATATAAGTTACTTTATCCCAAAAAATACACTGTTCCTGTAGGATAGATTTGTTATTATTTTCTACTAAGCAAAAGATCGACTATCTATTCCATACTAATCGTTAAAAGGCCTCTAAATAAAAGATACTAACCGAGAAACCGACATGAAAGATAACAATTCGCCGGAAGTGATGGAAAAATTCATTTCAAATTTTCGAAGTACATAATTATATTATAGTTTTAGTTCCTTGTTTTATCTTCATTGACTCTCTATTTGAGCGTAACTTTTGACCAATGTTTATTAAAGAATTTTGCATTCACAAACATAAACACACACACACATACACACACACTCACACATACATCATCATCATCTTATTGTTTTTTTAGGTTTTATAAAATAGTTTAAATATTTTACGGCCGGACGGACGGACGTTGGTATCTGCAACGCAGTTTATACTTTTGCCGTATCATCGTAGCCATTGTTGTTTACTGTATACTTATGACAATTGACAGTAAATAAATAAATTTCATTTCATTTCAACTTGTATTGAAGCAAATCACGTTTCTTCGACTAATTATTCCTTAACGATCGCTGTTAATCGCATTTATAATTAAGGTCGAAATATACGGACATCCTTTGTAGTATTTACAATGCATAGTTATTTCTAATGCATTTAGTAGGAATTGGGGAAAATTTGTTAATTTGTGTTTATGGATAACCATTATCAATTCAATGAAATTGATTATAATCATCTGGTATTGTAGCTGGGGATGGAGTATCTTTTAGTAAAACCTAGGTTTGAAGCCTGCTTGAAGCTACTCTTGATCTTTTTCAAACCTAAGTAAGTTTATCGGTCTTTAGACTGGTTCTTCTAATTTTCTGTAATTTCAACATCATTTTTTTTGTTTTTTAGAATAGGTTCTCTATACGGTTTCCAAAATTAACTTTCAATTTCTTTCATAAGTAATCTTTAAACTTGAAAAACTTCAGGCAGACTTCAAAATAGAAAAAAAAATACCCTATAATTTAGCAGTTATATTTGTGGATTGTATAATTTTATTAACATTTTATGCTAATACAAGTAAATAAATAAATATTATTACTAGATCACCTTTACCAGTTACCGTCACCCGATACCAGGGGTCGCTACCGTTGTATAACGTTGTAAATATAGAGTTTCAGTAATTATATTAATTGTAAGTGTCGATGCGAGGTTCTTGTCTTGTCTTAAGTCATAAGTTTCTATACTAATAATTAAAAAATAACAATGGGATAAAAACATCTTGCCGATTCATATGTAGGTACATGACACGTTCTTCAAACATCCATTAACATCAGTAAGATAGATATGTATCACTATATATTATGACGACACGTTTAGCTCAGTTTCGGGTTCGAGGTTGGCGGGTTCAAGTCCCGCTGGGGGCATTCATTTGTGTGATGAGCACGAATGTTTGTACTCCAGTCATGGGTGTTTATATTTATAATATGTATGTATTTAAAAAGTTATATATGTGTAGTGTATCAACTATCTGGTATCCATAACACATGCTTCGTAGCTCACCGTGGAACTAGATAGCGCTGTATGTTAATGTCCCAACATATGTATGAGCTGTGTGCAGCCCTTTTTAAGGTCCCATAGCATGGGTACGTTCCTCCTTACAATGCGAGTAGGTCAGGTAATAGTCAACCACACAGGTCAAGTGTGGGTTGGTGAATTTGGCCGACTTGTTAGGTTCTCTCAGAAATGCACGGCTTAACCGATTTAGGTGCGGTTTTTACTAATGTATTGTGGTAGACTTACAGATAATATAATAAACAAAAAACACGGTGCGTTTACAATTTTTGTATGCAATTAAAGATCACAAAGAAAATTGAAATTTGGACAGGACAAAGTCTGTCGGCTTATCTAGTTAGTGCTATAAAATATATAACTCCCAAGCATATTCTTAGTAGATATAAAATAAAAGATGTGGCCAATGTTAATAATAAGGCTAATATGTGCGTAACCCGATCGCAACGGTCTGTTTGTTCGTTGCACGAGGCCGGTGTCGAAACTGCCAGTACGTGTTACCTTCTACGTGCAAATTGTTATGTGTAAAATAAATAGATTTTTGGATGATTTTCTATTAAATTAGTTTAAATGAATTGCTATTACGATGATGGAAGATTTGACATATCTATACACATAATAAAACTGTAACTAAGCCGAATCTGTACATTAAATATTTTTTGGAAAATCTTATTGAAAAATAAAGTACTAAATCCTCCTCCGACATATATAATGTGACTGCGCATTAAAAATAATGTAGGAAACATACATAAGTCTGCATCGATCAAAAAAGTACTAGATACACAATCAGCGACAAAAACTGTCCTTACCGAATGAGCGCTCATTTGAACATTTGAGCGCGCTTCTAATTTTTTTTGTTAAAACAACTTTAAGCATTGCATTTAAGGTTCAATTAACATTGTTGTATATTTATTTCAACTAGAATAATTACGTAAACACAATTGGTGACAGTTACAAATCTTATGAATCTTAAAAAAAGTCATTAAATCGATCTGTCAGTTCGTAAGATATTGAAAGATAGTAACGAGAATTTTTTAGATTGAAGATTTAAAGATATTTAGAAGTATAAGGATGATATCTACATAGATTTAATATTAACATCGATTAAGTATGTATGTTTATTGTAATAAAAATATACAACTTTTTCTAAGATTTATGTATTACTATGTACAAACAACATCATTGTAGTTTGTTTAATAAATTAAAGTATAAATGAAGTTTCCAACGGCCTTGCAAAATTTCTCTAGTTTTCCTGTTGCCTTGCACGGCATTTACTTTTAATTGCAGGCCGTTTATTACGAAGTAGTCCGTTAGCGATGACTTATACTTATAAAATATGTATAAAAATATTAAGAATATGACGCGTTTACTAAGCAATCATGTTTCATATCGCTTAGTTATGCTTCATATCTATCTATTTCGATAATCTATCCGTCCGTCTGTTTTTCCTTCTTTTAATCAATAAAAAAGTGTAGACTGAGACAAGATATTCAATGACTCTCCTGATTATATTTTTAAGATATTATTATATTTATTAGTCGTCCCACCGGAGTATGTGAGTGACAGGAATAGAGAGTGCACGTTGTGTCTGCGCGTACACTTGTGCACTATAATATCTCCTGCGCAGTTGGCTAGTCTCAATGAGTTGGCCACCGTGGCCGGAATCGGTCAGAAGAACATTATATTTATTAGTAAGGAAGAGACGAGTGGAGATGAAAGTTTTAAGTATATTGTAACTTATAAGTATGTTACTATGATTCTATAAAAAAAATTGCAAATACGTATGAAATATATTATATATATATATATATATATAATATATATATTATATATATATATATATATATATATATATTGATTAGTGAGTTTAAATCACATTTAATCGTATTATTGGTACATATTTCTAACATTGACAAGGATTGGCGAACCGAATATGTTTACCTAACAACTCAACAACAAAAAGGAATATCTTTTTATATAGCGAATATAAATATATTTTCTTCATGCAAGAATCGAACCTGTCAGTTATCTTACGACAACTGAACATTCCTTTATACTATTAGTTTTTAATTATATTAAATGATATTTAACAACAGATTCTAAGAGCTACAATTATATGTGATATAAAACATAATTTATGCATAATTAAGTACACGTTAAATGTCATTCTTATATAATTTATCAGTACTTCAAACTAGTTGACTTAGTCTTGACTTTGTTCAGGTGTAAAATGACATAGATCCATACATACATAATATGTTCGAACATACCTGCATTTTATGTTGTTTCCAGAGATATATATCTCAAACTAGCGACTCACCCTCGCTTCGATCGGGGTCATCCCTAGGTACGTTTTAACAATTGATATGGAATAGATAGACTATAATTAATAATATATATTTTTTTCCAACCTGACGCATTGTTGTAGATGATAGGTTTGCTACTAACGCCATCTATTGAAAGTAATCCGAAGTAGTGATCACCATACAAATAAACAGTTCTGAACTTTTCGATATACCAGCAGTTCTTATGGGGTTTTCCTATTTTTTTTATGCTTACGCCACCCCTGACTCCACACCCTCAATAAAGAAATATATTCAAATCTGTCCAGCCGTTTTTAAGTTTTAGTGAGACTAACGAACGGCAATTGATTTTTATATACATATATAGAAGATAGATTATTCGATGTCTATTATATTGATGATACTACTTGTATGTCTTAAACCAAAAAGTTCATTTGATTAATAATATAAGTTTTATCGCAATGGGATGAATAGTGTAGAAGGATTATCAAAAAAACAAAAATATGTATATATTACATTATTAACGGTTAGTATAGATTTTACAAAAAAAAAATATTTTGCCGCGGTAAAATATGTCCTCTATGTTGACCCGGATAACCAGCTATCGTCATGCCAAATTTGATCAAAATCTATCCAGTGGTTTTCTTGTTATGCTTTCCCACACAGACAGACAGACAGGCAGACAGGCAAACAAACATTCTAAAAACTATAGATTCGGCATCTGTATCGATAATAATGAGTTATATATATAGATTTTGTATAAATCAAAAAGTAGTTTAATTAAATGTAATAATTTCATTTTTGCTCTATAATTGTTAGTTCGAGGTGATCTCGTTAGATTGTGGGCTGTGGTATCCCTAACAGCCAGTTAGTACGCAATTAGAGTTAAAAGCCCTATCTGTACAAAAATATTTATGATACTCACTTGTATTTTTATTTTTTAGCGCGAGAGTGTGTGTTTAGTCTTGACGACAATACGATACTTATTATACCGGGAAATCCCTGGGATATTTATATCTTTCTGTAACACGACATGAAGGTAGTTACGAGTTCAAACTTGCTTTATAAATATTACGATACTCAAAAACAATTCCATTATAAACACAAAAGTTTGGATGGATGTTTGTTACTCAATCACACCAGAACGGCTGAACGGATCTGGATATAATTTGGTACAGAGATAGATTATAGTCTAGAATAGCACATAGGTTACTTTTTATCCCGCAAAAATGTACTTTTCTCGTGGGATAGATTCGTTTTTGTTTTTCACTAGTAACGTACCCGAAGCTAAGCGAGGGTGAATCGCTAGTATATTATACATGAGAATATTTCATATTGTCACTCTATTTGCTACTATTCTATTTGTTTTACTTTTTGTACGTCTTCGTAAAAGTTTTCATAAAGTTATAATGTAGAATGAAAGAGATGGCTGATATTTATAGAGTGGGAGTTCTAACAATATTCAGTCACCATTATTCAGTACTTTCGTTTAACTTTAATAAAAAGAAAAACTTTAATATAATTGAGGAAAATAAGGATGAAGAAGAGAAAATCAATGAAAGCTTTAATGAATTAAAAAGCTCACATATATTTTTAATAATATTTATATACTAATTTGTTTCTCCTACAGTTATGGTCTCTTGGGCGCATCAGGATGTGGCAAGACAACGCTTCTGTCGTGTTTAGTGGGACGGCGGAAACTGAACCGGGGTGAAATATGGGTGCTAGGAGGAAAGCCGGGGACTAAAGGTAAGTTTTAATTAAAATATGTAATTTGCCTTTAATCTAAGAAAACATTTAGAGAATGTATTTTAGGTTGAGAGGTTCTTTTGAAATTTTAGACAGCTTTTTTATAGCATATATGATCGGTCTTCTCAGTGACCAGGAGATTTTAGGCTTGGTCGTTTGTTTTTTGCGTCAGTCTCAAGCACTTATTTGTCAACAAAACATCTCCGTGCTTGACAATGTCGAAAATTATATCGATATTTGACGAAATTACTAAACTTTGTACAGTACAATAACATAAAATACTTTTACCACAGTATCCTACAATCTGATGACAATAAATTTATAAAAATATTTTCTAAATCAAATAAAAATATAAATGCAAAAATTATAATTAGTATGTGTACTTAATTTTTTATTTTATTTTATTCCACATTTATATACTTTGGAATATTATTCCATTGTAATAATAATAAAGATCATTTTAATTCAACACATAAATTACACAAAATCAAACAATAATGTTTTAGCACTAAACTTCTAGGTTGGCGATTTGTAATAAAACACTTTACTTTAATGGAATATATACCCGATATTCATTTGTTCATTATCATTATTACAGGCCAGCAGAATGTTGCCATCAATGCCATCGTATTTATATAAATCAAATTAAAAAATAAATATTATTTGACACATTATTATTGCCTCTTTAATTCATTTATTTTAATTTATTAAAATTAAAAGAAGAAGAATAAATTAAAAGATGTAAAATATGATGACTATTGCTAACCAATGTCTAAAATGTCATTCATTGGTTCATCGATATATGTATTTTATCGATTACGTTCAAGCACTAGAAATATTGTATTGTGTATTAGTGTTTATAATAATGTAATAAAATCTTTGTGTGCGTTATGCGTCACTTGGTTGAACTAGTTTTCATACATTTGTATTTTATGTCAGGTCCAGTCTCTAATTCGTTCATGCATATATGTATAATAAATTTTTAAGAGTTAATTTTGAAAAACAAACGAAAATACTAAAAAAAACCTTTTTTTTAGTTTTATATATTATTTTAGTAATCAAACTAAATGTTATGGGGAAGACGAGTACAATTGTTTTAACATTTTTGGTTAAAATGACCCATAGACAATAGAAAATGCATGTGGCTTTTCATTAATATTTGACAATAATAAAAACTTTTTATTTTTCCATTTTTAGTGTTGACGTAATAAGCAGGTAATTTGTAAGAAGAAAGTTTTTTAATAACACATTCGATCAAACAAGTTATTTAAAAAAATATTGATTGTTGATTTTTTTAAAAACCGCTCGACCGATTTCGATAAAATTTATATGGGACCACCTGGGAAGTATACCCTTTAAAACAAAAAAAATATATTTCCAAATCGGTTCAGGCGTCTTCGAGTAATCGGTGAACATACATAAAAAAAAGAAAAAAAGATTCCGACGAATTGATAAGCTCCTCCTTTTTGGAAGTTGGTTAAAAATTAAGAGAAAACCTTCAATTTTACTCGACCAATTTTAAAATGTCGGTATATTATAGTGTAAATCATCACGCGCGAATGCTTTTTATTGTACCTGTATTTTACTATACATACACTATTTATAGCCTATATGTAAGCCTAAGTTAATATTTTAGTTAAATAAGTATATAAAAATATACGTTTATGTATGTGTAAATTGTAAAAAAGTAAAATGATGTTAAATTCTAATATAAACTCAAATCTTCTCAAGGGCAAATCTATTGGTTAGTAATGATATGCAAATTGATGCCGATAGTGACTATGTTTTAAACATATTCTATGTTCATTGATTATTTAATTATTTTGTAACAAAAAAAATGTGTATGTATGTCTATATAAAAGCATTATAGTTAACTAGCGGCTTTCACTCGGGTTCGTCCCTAGCTTGCTTCCCAATACAAACTTCCATCCCCATTTTCACTCCTTTAAGGGGTGATTTTTGGGATATAACGTATCCTATGTCCTTCCAAGGTTAAATCAAACCATCTTCTTACCAAATTTCATCTAAATTATTACCCCCTTTTATTACCCCCTACAACGTCACAAACTCACTAACTTTACCTTTTTATAATATTAGTATAGATAAATTGTGTAATGTTATAAACTATTATTGATGTGTTTGATTTAATTTAAAGTAGATTTTTTTCTTTTTAGAACATGTAAATAAAAGCTTGCTTTAAAAATGTTTTTACAATTGTTCCATTTTTTTTTATTTTTTAGTTATTCGTATTCTTCTCAGAAAACCCTTTCGTTTGATATCCATGTCATGGTAGTGCATAAAAAAAAACTAAACATATTGCATTTACAACGATGTCACTTTGCCTCTTGTGTCTTTCTCATCAAACCCTTTCATTTGATGCCCATATCATAAGGATCATTATGGAAATGATAAACCTCCCCTTTTTGTCACGTTTACCATATTAAATTAAAAATGGCGGCATTTAGGTAATCGTGCATTGTATCGGGAACCAAACTAGTATACCAAATTTAAGCTCTATCAAACACTGGGAAGTGGGTCAAATTTAACTTGCACTTGAACACGTGAAAGTAAATAAAAGCTTTTAAAATACAAAAAAAATATGTAGTATTATTTTTATTATTCATATTTACGTACCAAAAAAATTTATATTAATTTGACTAATACGTATAAAATACAATGTATAAAATTTCCCATATACTTTAAAGAAATCGACAATAGTAGCATAAACAGCAAATCACGCTACTATTTTGAGTTTGAAATTTATTTTGACGGACTCCTTCTATATAATTTTTTTAGTCTAATATTAATAGTTATCATTTTTAAAAATGGAGGGATTATTGTCTATTAAGTTTGTTTTGATAACAAAAAAATATAATTTTCTACAGGTTCAGGCGTTCCAGGAAAACGTGTAGGATACATGCCTCAAGAGATAGCTCTTTACGGAGAGTTCACTATAAAAGAAACCATGATGTATTTCGGCTGGATTTTTGGCATGGAGACCAAAGAAATTCTGGACAGACTCCGTTTTCTGCTGGAATTCTTAGATTTACCGAGTGAAAATAGAATGGTGAAGAATTTGAGGTAAGTGATTAAAATAATGTTTATTACATCGATCAAAAAAGTACCAGATACACAATCAGCGATCAAAAATGTCCTCATCGAATGAGCGCTCATTTGAACATTTTTTTTATAAAAACAACTTTAAGCATTGCATTTAAGATTCAATTTACATTCTTGTATATTTATTTGAACTAGAATATTTAATTACCTAAAAAATTAGTGACAGTTTTAAGGCAACTTTTGCATGGGATTGTGTATCTTGTGTGTACTTTTTTGATCGATGATTTATTATAACTTGTACATTCATACATATATATGCATACACACACGGAAACACAAAAATGTTTATATACAGAATAGTTATTCAACTTATATTTACTAAATCACATTTTTTCATTGGTTTAGTGGCTAGCTTCTTAAAAAGAAAGGTTGGCCTTTTTCGGAATGACCGCTTTGTATGAACGTCGGGAACTTCTGGATCTTTTGTTTACTCATAAACTACTGGACGGCTTTATTGACTGCCCCTAATTACTAAATAAATTTAGTCTAAGAGTTCCAGTAAGAATTCCACGTAAGCCTACTTACTCCACTTTGTCCTCCACTTCCCCGAACGATCCTAGGTGCCAATTCCCCAGTCCCACGGTTATGTATGTACAACTCTAAATTCTTATAGCATAGATGTCGACAATTTGATGATTCCTTAGCCAAGTTCCGCAAAACCATTTGCACCAAATCTATACTATAATAAAACTGTAGAGGTCGAATGTCTACATAGAAAAACAATGTTTTTTTTTTCAATTTTTTTGTTTCTCTGTCTGTTTGTCTGTTTGTACGGGCTAATCTCCGAATCTATTGGACCGATTTAAATGAAATTTTGCATAGTGGTACCTTATTATATCCCAGGTCAACGTTTAAGATATTTTTCATCCCGGAAAATTAAAGAGTTCCCGCGGGATAGTTACAAAACTATAATAACTTATACAACTTAGTACACAACAACTTATGCATCTAATTTAGTAAAATTTGACATGTTGATACCTACCTTATATTACCGGGCAAATAACAGGTTACTTTTCATCCCGGAAAAATGAACGGTTCCCGTGGGATAGATCTGTTTGTGCTTTTCTAGAACGCTAGTTGCTAAATAAACGCTTTGATAATCTTATATAATGTTATAATTGTTAAATTAAAGTAACGGTGTACCCGTACTCATTGATTAATAAAAAAAAACACTGTTTACTTCTAATATATTTTGTGTAAAATTTTAAGAAACTTTATTACTGTGCATGCTGTGTTTATTTGTAAGGAATTACTACATTTAGTTCCTAGTTTTTATTCGTAGTTCTATTTTTTATATTTGTGTGTATTATTGTAAGTGATTGTAAATAAACCTAATAAATAAATAAATAGCAAGGTCGTGAATTCGAGTCTCAGGCAGGTCTTATTGAGTATATTGAGAAATCAAAGTAAAAAAAAAATTGTGAACTACGCATGTTTAATTTTTTTTTAAATACATATACGTATGTATGTGTATACTTCATGATTGTTGCTGACATTTAATTTTTTTTAACTTTATTTATTACACGTACAGTTTTATTTGTTAAAGCGTTTAAATTGTTATTTTAATAGCACTTACCTTGAGCCTTATTTAATTAAAACACGTGTAAGACTGCCATTACATATCTTCTGTCTATAGTTTCGTAAGCTCATATTTTCACTTAGAAAGATTAGATTATCGATACATCAACTTTATATGCAATTTTATAGGATGGAGAACCCAATTTAAAATTTTGATTTTATTATCTAAATATAATAATTTGAAGTCATAAATAAACTATGAAATAGAATAAGTACTCACGAGAATAATTTATTATGGTAGAATAAATTTTGTGTAAATCATACACACAGAAGATTTAAAAATCTATATTTTTACCTACATCTAATATATTTGAAACTAGCGACTCACCCTCGCTTTGCTCGGTTTCGTCTCTAAGTTGATTCCCCATACAAACTGTCATCTCCATTTTCACCCTCTTAAGACATGATTTCAGGGATAAAAATTATCCTATGTCCTTTCCAGGATGTCAAACTATCTTTTTACCAAATTTCATCTAAATTGATCCAGTAGTTTCGGAGCTTATTCGGTACAAACAAACAAACCAACAAACAAACAAAAAAAACTATCTTCTTTATAATATTAGTATAGATATATTCACCATACACTGTAGTTACTTGTTTATGTGTTTATGGATTATAATATAACTTATTACATACATTTATTATGAAGCCACAAATCTGTAAAAAGTTGCATAAAATTATTGCGAAGGATTTTCATTATGTCGACTTCCTCAATTAAATCTACTTCCTTTTTTATTTGTCAAACGAGTGTATTTAATGCTTACTTATAATTATATTTGAATATTACTACCGACTCACTCTCGCTCCGTTCGGGTTCGTCACTAGTTACGTTTTAACGGATAGTACAGCTTTCTCAGAGATGAGATATTTTCCCACAGTAAAAAGTATCCTATATGTTGACCCGGATAACTAGCTATCATCATACTAAATTTTATCAAAATCTGTCCATTGGTTTTCTCATGATGCGTTCCCAGAAAGACAGATAGACAGAAAAACAAACAAAAATTCTAAAAACTACAGATTCGACTCAGAATTATGTATAGATAAGACTTTTAAACAAAATAATATAAAATATATAAGATCTACAATCCTTCTAAGTTTCATTCGGCTTCTATGTCTTTTCGAACTGCTGCTAAAGTACTTTATAAATATTGGGAATATTTCTGAAATACTAATATTGGACAAATGTTTTATTTTATTTTGTATACCGGTCCATTTTGAAATATTGTTTGCCAAAATATAATATTTTAAAACGCACAGATTGTAGAAAGTTCAGGCCCAAACGATAACAGGCCGCTAATATATTAGTTTTTTAAAAGTTGTATAGTAACGAAGTATAAACACTTCCTCGTGTGGGGACAATTTACTTAAGTTAATAACTATTATGACTGACATCTTGACACATGAATTGCGCATAATCGACGGCATTTTCCTGGTTTTGCATAAATAAAGTTTATAATATAATAATAAATATATTATTTTCAAGAAGTTTTTTGTTAAATTATTTACATGAAGAAATAGTGTTTTCTACCATAGTAATCGTTTGTTACGTAAGACTTTTTGTTTGGTCTAATAGATGGCTGTAGATGAGGAAGGTTCCATTCCCGGGTTGAGCAGAGTTGAGAAGTTGATGATGTTACCTATACAAATATTAAAAAGCGGGAAAGTTTGTGAGTTTGTGACGTTGTAGGGGGTAATCTCTAGATCTACTAAACCGATTTAGATGAAATTTGTTAAGAAGATAGTAGTAGAGACCCTGGGAATGACATAGGATACATTTTTATCCCGGAAATCATTTCTAAATGGGGTGAAAGTGGGGACGAAAGTTTGTATTAGGAAGCAAGCTACAAGCAACAACAACTTATAAAGTTATAACCATGTGCTTCAAAGAGCACGTAAGTCGACCTCACGTGTGATCAGTCTATTGTCGTATTAGATTGTTGTCCTATTGGACTTGTGTTTGCGCGCATACTTCTGTACTATAATATCTCCTGCGCACTTATCTAGTCTGAGTGATACTGGCCATCGTTTCAGATAGGTCATGAGGATTTTGTTTTAGATTTTTATGACAAAGTTTAAAAATCATGGATAGATGGTTTCTATGTGTATAGCAAAATAATAGCAGAATATCGTAGAGCTAGATTCTGTGTACTGTTTATGCATTACAGAAATTACGTTTATATTTAAACAAATATTCTCAAAATGTGTTATTACATTTGCACATGCTTGTTAATCATAGTTATTAAGCGTGTCAATTGAGCACGATTTGACTTTACCAATGACACTTATCAAAATCTCCATACATATACTATATTGCCATTTAAATAAAACATAATTAACTTATTTTTTTAATTGATTATGATTGGAAAATCTCACATATTTTATTTATACGAAAAAAACCCAGTTTCATTAACAAGTTTTCGTTCAAATATTTAACGCTAAATAATGTGACGTGCACGTGTTTTCCTCTCGCTTTTTATGATAATTACAAATATGCCGATAACGAATAAAACATAAACGAAAAATTAATATCAATGTAAATCACACGTCTGTGGAAATATATTGGAAATTCTGCAGACTCTATGATAAACATCGTGTACTAAAACCTTGATGATATAAAATATAAATAAATAAATATGTTGGGACATTACCACACAGCACCATCTAGTTCCATGGTAAGCTATGAGGCTTGTGTTATGGATACCAGATAGTTGACACACTACACGTATATGACTTGAAATACATACATATTATAAATAGAACACCCATGAGTGTAGTACAAACATTCACGCTCATCAAACAAATGAACCCCAAGCGGGACTCGAACCCACGACCGCTGGAACAGCAAGTAGGGTCAATACAAACTGAGTGAGAGAATCAATCTTTTTTTAATTTTATAAACGCGTAGGTGTAACGTTTTGTAAACGCGTTGGTTTATCCATCATTTCCGCTGATATGTTTATGGGGTTATTGGTATGGAAAAGTTCATGGGCAAGAGTGCCATGATAGTTTTATTTAAATATCAAGTTATCTTGTAAAACCTTTGTTTTAAATAATATATCTATCTTAGAAACATTAAATATGTTAATGTAGCATTCACGTCATATCTTTTAGTAACTAGGGACTAGTTTAATATATTTTTATTTCATTTACATAAATTAATTTACAAAAGAGGATATGACAACTTCAAACTTGAGCATACGTATGTCGTATTGTGTTAATCAACTGCCTGAAATACCTCGCTCTATATACTATTATTTCGCCATATTATACTTATTTATTTTATAAAATGTTTGATTGATACAAGAATCTAATAATGTATTGGCATATTTGTAATTCCACGTAGTTAGAAACTGCTAGGTATCACTTATTTACTTTGTATATGAAAAGCTATTATATTCAACGTATTCGTGCAAACAAACATACATAATTCTACAGCCATCTTTAAGATAAAATCTTAAGAATTTTATAATTTTAAAATCACGTGTACTTAAACATATATTTCGCGTAACACAACAGCATAATCGTTCCACATTTTATTCATATCCGCTAAGTTGGGTAAGTAGGCGAGCTGTAGTGATGTAACGCTGTAGCCTGTGGGGGGGAAGTCCGGATTAATGTCTTTGGCTAGTGTTGTGAAATGCTTATAGGTTATTATAATATATTGCATTGTTGAGGTTTTATAACTTAAGATATTTTAGATATATAATTGTAAGGTGTCGCTATTTTAATGTATAATAAAACAGTTATTAATTGATTATACTGGCCACACTGATGGCGAGAACGCACAAATTATGATACCTTTGTAAATCTATCACGGTTCATGAGATACAGCCTGGTGACAGACGGACAGACAATGGAGCAAAATTTGATAGTATAAATATTGATAGTATAAAAAGTTGATAGTATAAATGAAAACATATTGTACGGTACATACATTTACTGGTAAATATCCAAAGGGGAACGGGACTGTTACTCCTTAATACAGATTATTTTTATAACCTAGCAAGGAGTACAGTACTTCACCCAACCGTATGAAATTGATTTGTACAAGCCTTCACTGTAAAAATTACTATGTTCTATGTTCAATTTCCTTAGTTATGAATAAAGTAAAAAAAAAAAAATTGTTGAGAATAAGTATTTTCTAATAAAGTTTAACTAAATCTAGTTAAAATATATAAATTTTGAAACATGATGCTGGCTGGCTTTTCCTGAGATATCTTACATAAGTAAGATATATATTAAATTATGACTTTCTAGAATATTCCGATGATGAACGATGACGAATTGTAATGATTGCTCGAACTTTAATACTGTCCCAAGTCCTGAAACTTTATGCAAGATAATTTATATGCTGAGATAAAAGTAACTTATAACGTTCACCGGCTTGGAAACACTCTATATAAAAATTACTTTTATTCGGTGCTTCGTTGCTGCGTGAAAGTAGGGCAAATTAACTAACAGAGTTTCGCATATATAATATTAGTATAGATTAGAAAATCGTCAAACTCACTGCATTTAAAATATCACAAATTTTCTTAACGAAATCTTATGAATAGTCATTATTATCGATATAGAGACCGCATCTATTGTTTTCATAGTCTGTCTGTGACTGCATCACGAGAAAACCATTGGACAGATTTTGATGAAATTTGGTACGCTGATAGCTAGTTATTCGGGTCAACATATATCATACTTTTTACAGCGGAAGAATATCTCATCTTCGAGAAATCTATAATAATAAACGTTAAAACGTAAGAACTCGAGCGGAACAAGGGTGAGTCGCTAGTCTTAGTATAAATATGTAGCGAAGTTTAT
Organism: Brenthis daphne; assembly: GCA_947093115.1. Taxonomy (NCBI): domain Eukaryota; kingdom Metazoa; phylum Arthropoda; class Insecta; order Lepidoptera; family Nymphalidae; genus Brenthis; species Brenthis daphne. Next base: position 22,937,932 of record OX352474.1, read on the forward strand.
TTTAAATTCAGATACATATATTGTATCATTATTTTTGTATAGGTAACAATTTTAATTTGCTTTAAACTTGAAATAAGATTTTTTAAAGTAACTTTTGCTTTTTACTGGTTTACACTCGAGTAAGTTTATTTATAGTAGTATATAATCCTTATTTATTTATAAGGCTATTAATGTAAGAAAATATAATTATAGACTAGCCAAATAACGATATTTAATGTTTGTGACATAACAAACTATCCAATTAAACATCATCTTCTACTCTCCTACACTCCTACTTTTAGTGAATTTTCTTACAGCTTTCGAATTAGAATCGTTGGTATATTCAAAAAAAAAAAATTCAAAATTTGATCTTTGTTACCCCAAAAATAACCGATTTTTTCAGCTTCCCAACCTCTTATAAAAGGGTGCCCCTTTAAGAGCGAATTTTCAAAAAAACCTTGGGATGCCTAATCCTGCCCTATGTGGAATCGATGTATGTACCTGCCAAAGTTCAAAATAACTTTCTGGTTTTTCGTGATTAATCATTGATTTGTATTTTGCTTAAAAGTACATAAAGAACTGGTTTTTACCCTCAGCTTCACTCGCCTGGTTAATAGAGAGCCAGTAGGTTCCCAGGAAGCCATTTATATCCTTTCCTTTCATCGAAATCTGTTAATCGATTTGAGCTGGAAAATGTTACAGACAGAAAAACTTTCTCTTATATAATATAATAGTTATTTCTCTTTAGGCCTGATGTGGGATGGAATCATGGGATTCAAACCCCATTCATATTCATAAGGCTATTATTCATTTTCTTAAAGTTTACTTAAATTCTAACAGCCACAAAAGGTAGAACGACTGAGTATTAAAATTAAATAAGGAGTTTCCCATAACTAATTAAGCCTATTGTTGCCGTGCATTGACCACTAGCTTCAATGAACAATGACATAGTAAGTAAATATACGGCACTCGGCTGACATAGAATAAAAACCTCTACTAAAAGATACAAAGTTAAGCCATAGAATTTTTATCCTCTTTCAATAGATACGTAGTGAGTAGAAAGCAAAATCATAATATTATTACAAATCAATACAATGTTGTATTCGGCCTTTTTTTTAATGAACCATTATTGGGTACTGGCCCTCCCTTAATGCGAGGGGGATCAAGTTATAGTCAAGTGCGAGTTGCCTGATTTCATGTGTTTTTGGACTACTTTTGTTATGTTTTCTGCGGATTGCCTCTATATATATACATGCACTTATTTTATTGAGAAATACCGCGAGTACATATTTATCAATAGGTCATGATTTTAACAACATCGTGACTCAAAAGTCATATTGAGAGTTAATGTGATTACCTTAATTAAACATATTTTATCTACGAGAATCTCTTAAAAATAGTTACTTGCTTTCCTTGCCAACAGCTTGTGAATATCTATGAAATGGAAATAATATGTCCCACTACTGGGCACCTTTCAATACGACCGATTTAGATCATAGTCCACCACTAGCACTGACTGAGCATGTCTTTGGAAAACTTGATAGGTTCTCTCAGAAATGCAGGTTTAAGCGTGCAAAATTTAAGCATAAAACGATAACAGGCAGACATACATAGTTTCATGCCCATTTATAATATTAGTATGAATTATATGACACCGTTCCATTATTTTTAAATAATCCACGTTCTGTGCTTCACTTTGTAAGTGAAATATTAGATTTGTCACGCCTATTGTAAATAATAACCGTAACGGCCATATATTACTGTGTTTGCACGCATTATGATTTAGGAGCATTTGTTTTAGTGCATTTGTTACGGCTCTTGCTATTATTTAAATGACTCTACTGTTGTAGTAAAAGTGTATGAGAATATCTTAAACCGACTTTAAAAGAGGAGGTTCGTTAAAAAGTATGTATGTAACGTATGTGATCTTTTCTTTTTATTTTTAAAATATATATTTGTTAATTTATAGATGGTAAAGGGATTTTCTTATACAGCCTGAATTAGTCATTTTATTCTATCCTTAGTTGTGTATATTTTTTTTAATTTATACCATAGATTTAGCTGATAGGAAGCTTAAAAGTAACATCGCACCAGTGACAGAGAAGTTGAAAGGGAATCGTCTAAGTTGGTATGGGCATGTGAAGAGGAGGGATGAAACGCATGTAACGAGAAGAGTGATGGAAATGAATGTAGATGGATGGAAAGGTAGAGGAAGACCGAAGAAAAGATGGATAGATTGTGTGAGACAAGACATGAAAGAGAAAGGGGTGAATGATGAGATGACGAGTAATAGGGGAGAATGGAAGAGGAAGACTTACTGCGCCGACCCCAAGTGACTTGGGAAATGGGCAGGAAGAAGAAGAAGAAGATTAAGCTAATATAATCTATACATTAAAAAAAAATATCGACCATACCTCCAAAAAAATTTTGAAATCCGTCAAAAACAATTTAAAAAACCTAATATATTAAAGGACGACATATGAGTTTGTTTATAAACGTAAATAAATAGATAACTACGCGAGCAAATCGGCAATCAGTAGCTGGTATAGTTTTAAATATGTATCCATTCAATAATATAAACTTTAATTATAGCCCCGAAACATACGTAGGTATTTACGTCGTACATATTTGGTTATCAGATGTAATTGTAGAAAGCTATGACGCAAGACTAGTAACTGACTGTGTAATTTGATGTACGCAATTAAATGAGATGGTTAATTTCAACTCAAAGTATAATCTTTACAGGTAAAAGTATATAGTTATAGGTTTTAGTATTCGTGTATGTTATTTTAAAATATAGAGATCCGCTCTCACTCTACTTACATATGTTTTGTCTTTTAGTATTTTTTTGCTAAACTAGCTTCTTGTGGCGTGTTTGTTTCGGCGTAATAATTTCTTTTTAACAAAAAAAGTAACAGACTAAAACCAATTTTAACAGTAATCATGCCTCTGATAAGCGTGTTATTTTGTAATGCTCACCCTCGCTCCGCTCGGGTTCGTCCCTAGTTACGTTTTAACGTTTAGTATAGATTTCTCAGAGATGAGATATTTTTCCGCATTAAAAAGTATCCAAAGTATCCTATAATATGTTGACCAGGATAACCAGCTATCATCATGCCTTTCATCAAAATCTGTCCAGTGGTTTTGTCGTGAAGCATTCCCAGACAGAAAAACACGAAAATTCTAAGAACTATAGATTCAGCCTCCTTATCGATTATAATGACTATTTCAATAAGGGTTTCCAAAAAGTATTTAATGCACAGATTCGACTCAGAATTTTATTATATGTATACAGACCCTTACTAAATATTACCTAGAATTTAAAAAAATAATCAGGAAAATCGCTTGGTGGAGATATCATGTAACTGTCACACACACAAAAACAACAACCGAATTTTGTACCTTCGCCTCGCTCGGGTGCGACCCTAGATGCGTTTCAATTTTTTTGAGCAGAACCCTAATTCTTTTCTAAGTCTAAGTTACTCCTTATAACATTAGCTATCTGCCAGTAAAACTCTCATCAAAATCAGTACAGCCGTTTGGGCGATTTCAATAGACAAAAGCATTTCGATCCGCTTTTTTATTGTTTCGTGAAAGAATAACAATCTAAATAACACACTTTCACATAAAAAAGTTAAAATTGGTCGAAATAGTGATTTAGTTTGAGGAAAGTGAGGGCTCATAATATCAAAAATATGGCGTCCACAAATGAAAATATCAAAGGGGAATATAAAATATTTGATTATCGAAATAAAATGAGTCTCAATTAAATTAAAAACTTAACAAATACCGTACTAATTTAATATACATTATAGAAATAATATTAGGTAATAAATATCCTCTTGATCAATTCCAATTTCCAACACGACTAGTGAGAAATCAGTCCCAGCCGACATTTTCGCATACGAAATACACCTACAATCTACATATATAGCATAACACATGTGGTACAATTTTGATGATTAATTTACTCTTTATTTACTTTACACAGTTGTAATATTCGCTATGTTACGATATTTTAAACAATAAAAAAATATGTGTGTGTGTGTACTTATGTACGCACGTAAGAAGTTATACTTCTTTGTCGTAACAGAACAAAAATAGCTAAAGATTTCATCCCGTATGTCACAACACTCTGTTTTTAAAAGGAATGCAGCTAAATGTTATAAGAATGTTGTAAAAATTGTAAAAAAAAATGTCGCTTTCAACTAACTTCATCATGTCGCTTTTTGGCTGTCGGTGTGCGCGCGCATTGTAAAAATTTTACTCTCATAATTTTTTTCAAACGTCGCAAAAGAAGTATAACTTAAAAAATATTACATATCACAAAATCGAAGGTCTAACCTCCGGGCTAAAATATCAAAGCTCAAAGTGTTGTATTATTGCGTTAGAAATAACCTTGTTATACAACAAAAACAAAACGCATATAGAATGTAAATTTGGAATGAGGAAATCGTTTAAAATTATTTTATTTCAACGTCCCTCGTTTATAGGAGTTTTTTTAACTATAAAAAATTACGCCTGTTTTTTAAAGTACATATTTAAGGCCGTAACAGCAACATTTTGCAAGAATATCATTTAAAAAAATTATCATAAAATAAAGTAATATGTTTTTATTCTACAAAGTTGACTATATATTATCTTTAATGTCACAGATATAGTGCTCTCCGAAGCTTGAAATTCAGTCTGCTTTATTATACGGTTTTAAATGGTCACCCATCTTACTCTGTGCCAATGGGAACGTGGTTTGACTTGCTATTTATAATATAATATTAACTTTACATCGTAAACTACATTGTAACGTAAAAATAACTTCGTATGTTAAACTTTTTAATTTATATATATTTATATAAATGCTGCACTACCCAAGTCACGTAAATACGCCTCTCTTAGTCAAAATTATGTTTTTGCACCATTTGCTGTAAAAACCCTTGGCCCATGGAGTCAAAATGCTAAGCACTTCTTAAAAGACATAACAACTCGTCTTATCGCCTCTACTAGTGACAAGAGAGCTGGCTCATTTTTCGCCCAAAGAATCTGCTTTACCATCCAGCGGGGGAATGCGGCTAGCATTCTTGCCACTATTCCACGCGGACATAACTTGTACAGTAATAACTAAGTGTACATTTGTTTTGTTTATATAATTAAATATATTTATAATTTTTCTTATTGTTAATTAAAAAAATATTATTTGTAGACATTTTGTAGTTATTCTAATAGAATAAGAAAATACTCGTATGTGCCTAACGGCGTCTTCATTTACTATGATACCATATACCAAAATTACGAGTGTAATTTTGGACCTAGTTCCAAAATCTATTACTTTAAAAAAAATACAATCTGCCTATTTATTTACTTCACTTTTATTTGTCAGCCAAATTGAGTAAATAATTATTTTAAACTTTCATCCCTTTTTAACTCTCTAAGAGATGAATTTTCCTAAATCCCAGTGCTTGTTTCGTTATATATAGAATTTTCTAAAACACCATGCTCCTAAAGCCAGAGATTTAAACGAGAACCTAGATTCAGTGGGAGATTGTATTCAAAAATTTTCAAATTTTTAAAATTTTTTCAAAAAAGTTCAAGAATTTTATAAGAAGTAGATTTTTTACCGATTTTAAAACAGGAAGAGAGAGAAATATACTGAATTTATTGGTATATGGAATATCGAAAAGCTACAGTTATTTTTTTTTAAGTATTGAACTGATGTATTTATATCGATTCGTTCGCCGTTTCGTTTATTCAAACGTTTTAACAAAATTTACAAATCCCATATTAGATGTTAAGAACTCGTTTTTGGAACTAAGCCCATTATTTGAATAAGTAAATTCGCAAATATAAGATATGATAATACTCGTACGTGCCTAATGTTGTTCAACAGGTTTAACATCCGATTAGTTACCACTAAACTAACAGTCTATTCTTCCAATTTTATCTTGATTCGCTTAGATTTAGTATATATATTATTTAGAGACTCGATTTTATTTGTACTGTAATTTATATTAAAACTCTAGGTACCTATGTATTAACGTTTTGTATAGATTTGGCAGAGATGAAATATCTTAAATGCTGACCCGGATAACTAGCTATCACCATGCTCAGCAAAATCTATCTGTCCTATGGTTTTCTCGTGATGCGTTCTCAGACAGACAGAGGCAGACAGAGAGACCGACAAAAATTCAAAAAACTAGAGATTCGGATTCTGTGTCCATAATAATGACTATTTTCCAAAAAATATTTAATGTACAAATTCGACTCAGTTAGAATTTTATCATACGTATACATTTATATTCATTGTTCTTTAACCTTCCTCTCCTGAATTATCTTTAAGATCGTTCATGAAATGTTTATAAAGATATATATGTTGTAAAAACGGGCATTTTTACATTTCTGACAATATTAAACATAAACAAACGTCAAACATGTTCTAAATAGAATTAGTTTTATAATAAAATTATACTTAAATACATTTTTCACACACATACAAATTTTCTTATTTATAATATTAGTACGATAAAGATGAAAATGTTATCAAAACCTATCTCTTTCACAGTGGTGGTCAACAACGTCGTGTGTCATTCGCAGTAGCCCTCATGCATGATCCAGAACTCCTCATTCTGGACGAGCCCACAGTGGGCGTAGACCCTCTGCTGCGACAGTCCATCTGGACCCACCTGGTCCGCATCACCAGCTCTGGAGATAAGACTGTTATCATTACAACCCATTATATTGAAGAAGCTCGACAGGCGCATTGTGTGAGTACTCACTAACTTTCAATTCAATTCTATTTTCTTGTTCTTCTTGGTTTAAAGCGTGCCAGCTGAGCATAAATTACTTCGCCATGGCCACGTAGAATGAGAAGACACGAAGGACTCACTAACTTTTACTATATAATAATATATCTACAGAATAATTCATACAGTAGATGATCGCCTTTTATTCTAACGAAAATACTGTGAATGAAAGGGTTGTCAAAATTACTAATTTTCATGGCGAACTATTACCAAGTTAAAGCGCTGTGAATCTCGTGACATATTACAATTATATCTGGACACCCCAAAAATGTTTCTCGACTTTCATATAAAAGTAAGTATGACAGCCGGAAGTGCCTCATCCGTGTCACATCTTGCACGCCCCACACGTTGCATTTCTACCTTGGCAAAATGATAGAAAAGGATAGAGGAGGGACAGGGTGCTTTTGTGACCCTCTTGAGATTATCTTACTCTATTATATAAATGATTTGATAATACAATACTGTTGACGTTTAATCACTCATCGATCAAAAAAGTATTAGCTACACAATCAGAGACAAAAAATGTCCTCGCCAAATGAGCGCTCATTTGAACATTTCAGCGCGCTTTTTATCTATTTTTTTGTGAAAACAACTTTAAGCATTATATTTAAGGTTCAATTTACATTGTTGTATATTTATTTCAAATAGTATAATTACCTAAACACAATTGGTGACAGTTTTAAAAGAACTTTTGTATGGGATTGTGTATCTAGTAATTTTTGATCGATGCTGGCACTCATAGAAATGTCTTGATGTATATAAAGATTTTCATTGCCAACTACTTATTATTTCAAAACTAACGGCTCTGATCGCTCAAGTGATAATATTTAATTGTGTATGTCTCGATCCGTGAAGACGTTACGCAGAGCGAATTATACGAAATGAGAAATGATAAAAACTGGCTATATTACTTAAGAATACACAGTTTTAAAAATTTAAGCGTTTATTTAAAATTAACTTATGCGTGTTTCTTGCGTTGAAAATCGCGTGTATTCGAGGGCTTTGAGAAATTGAATTTTTTCATCAAAACTAAATATACATTATTCTTTATCTAATGAATTGCGGAGGTTAAATCAAGGACTATTTCGCAAAACGCTATCTTAAAGTTAATAGTAGTAATTTAGTATCATTGCAATCGGATGATTTAGTTAGAAATATAAGCGTTACAAACAGACAAACATGTCCTTTTACTAGCTTTTGTTCGCGATTTCGCTCGCATAATTTATTTGAGGTTAGAGTTCGTTTATTTTCTCTAAAATAGATCTTTAAAATAGTAGTCGTTTAAAATAGTATTTTTTTAAATCGTTTTTGGACTCGTAGTTTAAATACACAAATTATTCAATTTTTTAATACATATAAAATTAGTAAACGAATAAAGTTAGATATTAAATATACCCACATTTTAGCCTAAGCGAAAATAACTCAAACATAATTTTCATTTCGCATACCAAATTCCTCAATTCCAGTTCAATAAAACCAGATAGTTAATTAAAAAAATAATTCTAATATTCTGCCGTCATAAAAAAGAAGGCCGCAATATCGTCAAAGTTGATTTCGAGATATTTTAAGTTTTGTTTTAGTATTTAGTAGTAGTTTTGACGTAGCTACGATGAAATTATGGTATTATTACATATTATTATGGTATCTCCGGATTCATAAGACTTAGAGCTTTATGAGTAAGACTATCAAGTAGCATTTTTTTTTGCTGATTCCGAATCTGCATTTAAGTCATTTTTGACCAAATTGTTATTTGGAGCCTTCTTTATTATGACGGCAGTATTGCTGTTAGCTTTATTAAATATGAACTTTATACACATTCAATGAACACGTGTATGTCTTTATGTTTTAATTATGTAATTTATTTATGATCATAAAATGTATAGCAAAAATATATATTGATTTATATTCATTCATTGTTTGAGTGATTGGATATTTACAGATTTGATGTACACATTTTTTACGTTTTCTATGACAATTTCATGTCTTAAACATTGAACTAAAGTTCAATTAATAAAAGTATGAAAAATATTGTATACTCATCGAACAAAGAGTTACAAGATACACAATAAGCGACAAAAAATATCCTCACTAAATGAGCGTTCGTTTGAACATTTGAGTGCGCTTTTAATTTTTTTTTTTTTGTGAAAACAACTTTAAGCATTGCGTTGCATTGTTTGTTTGTTGTTTGTTGGTTGGTTTGAACGCGCTAATCTCAGAAATTACTGATCCGATTTAAAAAAATCTTTTTGCATTAGATAGTCCGTTTATTAAGGAAGGTTATACGCTATATATCATCATGCCACTATCTAAGGGAACGGAGCAGTAATCCTAAATGTCAGCAACTCGGACAGACTTCGAGACATTGTTGTAAAACAGATGTTTATAATCAAACAAAAACGCGAGTAAAACCGCGGGGTACAGCTAGTGTTAGCTATCTTTATTACGAACTTCACCAAAATATGTTTATCCGTTATAAAAGAAGTAACAAACTGTGTAATGTGTGATCATAATGGTTTTCATATTTCGCTTCCAGATCGGTCTTATGAGAAGTGGACGGTTGCTCGCCGAGGAATCTCCTCAAGCGCTATTGACTATGTACAGCTGCGTTTCACTGGAAGATGTGTTCTTGAAGCTATCGAGAAGACAAGGTAATTATTATTATAGACTTATTTTTTTGTATTTTAGGTAAAATTGTGTTTGACTCTTAAATTTATAGGCGAGTTCATCTTATACCATTTGATTGTCTGTAAAAATAAATCACAATTTCATTCTGTTTGTCTGTTCGTTTATGTTTGTTTGTGTAATTCAGGATATAGATTTTAGTTTGGAGATTTGGAGATACTTCGCCATGTATTTATATACATTTGTCCGTGATAGATAACTTTTTGTATCAGATTCAAGACTAACAGATCTTGTTGGAAAAATAGCTCTCTAGATATGAGTGAAAGAAATGCGATTTGATGGTAGAGTCACAACTAAAAACACTTTCTTAGATTTAAGCGAATATTTGTCCATGTCATGTCGCGCACGTCGGGAACCAAAAATGAAAAAAATCGCGCATAAACCGAAAATATAGTTTTATTTTAATAGTCACAACGCTATCAAAATCTATATAAAAATCTCGATTGACACAATCACCTACAGACAAACAGATACAACTTCCACTGGTACATTTTGATAGATGTAAATAATATGACGTTAAATTACAAACGCGATTTGCACACGGTAATTTATGACATAATGATTGAGACTACTTTACACTTTCTATATCGATACTACACGTAAACGCCATGGCATAATATTTTTCCTACAATTTTCTATATAATAATTTAAGAAAATTGTCCGTTTGTGAATGTGATTTTTGATTTTTTTACGTATTTCATGGGTAAATAGTATTTTTTTGGCCAGATCATATGCCAACAAATGGGTTCATTTTAACAAAAAAATACTAGAAAGGTACACAATCCCATGCAAAAGTTTTCTTAAAATTGTCAATTGTGTTTAGGAAATTCTAGTAGAAATAAATATACAACAATTTGAATTGAACCTTAAATACAATATTTAAAGTTGTTTTCACAAAAAAATAATTAAAAGCGCGCTCAAATGTTCAAATGAGCGCTCATTCGGTGAGGACATTTTTTGTCGCTGATTGTGTATCTAGTACTTTTTTGATCTATGATTTTACCAATATTTTAACTAAATTCTCATTTGAGGTTTTTCGCGTTTGGAATTTACTTTTCTTGCTGATGAAGAATCATACGTTTTAGTTAGTGTCATAAATCATAAGTCATCATTACATAGAAAAAGCATGACTTATTTTGCTATGTTAAAGTATAGTTATCATATTACGAAAATGAAATTGATCGCGATAGGTAGATCTAGCATATTATATTCTAATTGTCAGTTTCTAGGTAATATAATTGAATTTAAAAAAAAATATAAATTAAAAATTGAATATATAAATTAAAATATAATATATTTTAATTTTTCTTCAATAATGACACTCAACAAACATCACATCCAGAGAGTAAAAACACATTGTCATGCGCTTTTTATCCGCTGGAGATATCTGTAATTATCAGAATTGAATGCCTTTCAATATTAGCGGAGTGAGAACTAACCCACGGTAAGAGGGGTTAGGTAACAGTTACGCAAGACGCACGTAACACATTGTGTTTCCGTCCATATATCCGTTATCCGAAGAGATCATGATTGTATTATGTTTATTAAGCGACTTTAAAAATGAAATATGCAGTGTTTAAAATCCTTTGCGAATATATGAAGGAGCAGAGGTGACGACTTTTCATCTTTTACGTCTATATTGTACTAGCTTTTGTTTTAGGCTAAGTATATGGGGCTATGATGTAAGGGTGAAGAAGTAACAAACATACTCACATACTTTAGCATTTAATATTAGTGTGATGTTCTTTAGATACCTTTTTCTTTATCGATCTTTAAACTAATTTGGGATAAAAATGCTTTGTTTTTTAATAATCTCATTTACTATTTCATTTCTGAACAAGATTTTCTTCTTTATACTGTCAATCATAAATATCAACTTGGTTTTATTCAGTAAAAGTTAAATTTATAGTTTTAGTATAGAGTTCTTTAAAAATTTTAAAGAACCCGCAACGTCTGCTGCAACAGGTAGTGCCTCTCAATAACTTAACCACTCCGCCATGCCGAATTAATAGTTTGTCTTTATAAAAACTAAATTACCTACTACTGCAGATTCTTGCTGTCATTACTCATTAGATTTAATATAAGACGACAAGTGAGAGCGAAAAATCTAGAAAAATACAGAAATCTAGAAGTTATTTGTGCTAAAATTTTATATATATTTTTTAACTTTTGATAAAAATGTTAAGGTAAATTCATACAAAAAAAGATATAACGTATATATAAAAAGCTTAAAATATAAGATATTCTAGATCTAACTTGAACAGTAGGCTATGTAATGTAGCGGTATGTCCTGTGTTCCAATGCAGATAAAAACGTATCTTGATTTGTCCCTAATATTTCATACAGCAGTATAATTTTTGTTAAAAAATAGACGAAACCATGATATTCAACTAGTCTTAAGTTCTCAAATGTTTACATTTCACAAAGCAGTCCAAGGCTCGGACTAATACGCGCCAACCTTCCTTTGTTCTGTTGTAATATTTCGCGATGCCACACTCTATATACTGTATACTCGTTTTATTGTCGGTCAAACGATTATCGTACCTTTTGAAATCGTGTCTTGTGATGTATTGAGAATCGCCTCATGTTTCTGTTAGTAGTGTTATAAAAACATTGTATAATCTATATAGCGATTGTATCGTGCACCAAGGCGGTGGTAGCCCAGTGGTAACACGCTCGCTTGGGAAAACGAGTGAGGCGGGTTCAAATTCCGGGTTTTGCACATCTGATATTTTCATGTACGGATCATTTCTAAAATGATTACCACAGGATGAGGAAACCTGTCTGAGAGAACCTAGTAAGTTTTCGAAAGACATGTGCAGTCCGCCAACTTGCACTGCACTTGGGCAGCGTGGTGGACTATTCTCAATATGTATCTTAAAATACACCTCATAATAACATTACGTATAAATTTTACAATTAATTATATACAATATATATACGTATATACCAATTTTATATGATTTAAACGAATGACGTCATCACAGCTCAATGATCTTTGGACCTTTTAACTCATCTCAGTTCTGATTAGACGTCACTTGCATATACTTTATTCTCGTATCGTATGTAAATTATAGAACTACGACGTAAATAAAATGACGTTATAACTATAATTCGCAAGTTGTATCTTATAATAGTTCCGGTCAAACATTCCGTTATGGACCTACTTTTTTTTTGTGATTAACGCATACACGGGAATTCCCTCGCGAGACAGCACGAAGATGCTATTATTTTATCTGTATACAATATGCATATTGCGTACGTTATATATCTTTATAAATAGTAACTTATAAAGGTACTAGCGACTCACCCTCGCTCCGCTCGGGTTCGTCCCTAATGTGGGCCACCCTTATCACTTAGGGGTATGGAAAATAGATAGTAGCCGATTCTCAGAGCTGCTGAATACGCATATAAAATTTGGTAAAAATCGGTAAAGCCGTTTCGGAGGAGTACGGTAACTAACATTGTGACATGGAACCTCCCCCCCCCCATTCGGAAAGGGCTAAGCAAAGTGCAATGGAGACTTTTTACTGCTGCGGCTGTAATCTATAATAGTGACGTAACCTAGTTAGATTTCCAAGAATTTGCCTCAGAATACCTAAGGATATAAGGATTTGCTTCTACGAAAACAGTACTTTAATTGTATACACATTACCTATTACTTTGAGGACGTTGTTTTAAAGATCCGCCTTTCCTTTCAATCGCTTTTTAAGGGAGTCCTTGGAATATATGCCCTTAGAACGTGATAGTAATGGGCGCATATAAGGCTGACTTTTGTATTTTATCTTTATGCATCGATCAAAAAAGTACTAGATACACAATCCCATGCAAAAGTTCTCTTAAAACTGTCACCAATCGTGTTTAGGTAATTATTCTAGTTGAAATAAATATACAACAATGTAAATTGAATCTTTAATGCAGTGCTTAAAGTGGTTTTCATATAAAAAAATATATAAAGCGCGCTCAACTGTTCAAATGAACGCTCATTCGGTGAGGACATTTTTTGTCGCTGATTGTGTATCTAGTACTTTTTTGATGGATGTCTGTCTTTACGTTATAATACATAGTTATATAATTTTAACTGTCATATCTCTTCACCAAAGGTCAAGCGAACCAAGTGGTAGAGCTGAATGTATCTGGCGGAGGGCTCGGCCTCAATAAGATGTCCAAGCGCGAAGAGGCGCCCTACGCGGCCGAGGACAACCAGGTGGTCGGCCTCAACTTCCACCAGAGCAAGGAGGTGTTGATTGTAGACCACGCTGCCGGCTCGAATGGAGATGTGAGTTGTTTATATTTATTTATTTATACTTTGAGACTATATAGGCAGAAGTATACAGTGGTAAAGCGCTTGCTTGGGTAACCAAGAGAAGCGGAAGCGAATATGTTGACCCGGATAACCAGCTATTATCATACTCAATTTGTCCAGTGGTTTTCTCGTGATGCGTTTCCAGACAGACAGACAGACAGACAATAATTCTAAAAACTATAGATTCGGCCTCTGTATCGATAATAATCACTATTTCAATAAAAAAATCCAAAAAATATTTAATTATACAGATTCGACTCAGTTAGAATTCTATTATATGTACCTATATATGATTTTTTTTATACTGAAAAAAGTTTCAGGAGCCTAAGGGTATTTAACTTAAAAACATGCTGATTTCAGAATTTCTATAAATGTAATTCAATCCTCTGAATTAAAATAATTATTTTTCTCGAACAATCGCCGCAAAACTGACGAGAACTGACGAGAACAGATTATCGACCAGCTTTTTTTTCCATAATCTATAATTTAAATATTTTAACTGTCGTGCGTCATTCTTTAAAAAAATAGACATCATTTTTTTTATTCGTTAATTACTTTTTAAATTCTGACAGTTATGTAAACGCGCAATTATATTAAATTTTATATTTTGTTTCTGAAATAATTGTTTAAAATACAATTTTACGTATTATGTATTTAAACGAATAATCGAGTTTTAATGAACAAAGAAGCTTCCTTTAACATTGTACAAGTAGTTTGTGTTGCTCTGTAAAAAATATATATTATTATATCCGTAATCTGTTAAACATCCTTTTTTTATTGTGGTAATTATTTTGTAATTATTGTAATATACTCCATTGTCATATTTTTTATTTTTAGTTCTGCAATTATTAACTTATTCTGTTGATGTTTGTTTTTTCTTTGTTATATAAAACTGTCTTTCATGTCCTAGTCTTAAGCAAGGCCATTTATTTACTTACTTGCTTACAATTCGCAATTTTATGACATTTTCTTCACAATTCTTAAGCGCAATATAGGCAAAACAACTAATAATTTCCAACCGCGTTTTTTCTTTTTTTTATTTCTACGTCATAAAGCAGTGACATCTATTGATAAATTTGGAACTAAAATAGCACTAAAATCAGTATATTTACATCTTTACAGACACACATTAACATTAAAAATATGTATAAAAATCATTTTCGTATCGTATTATCATAAATTAATATTTTTTTCTGTTTATTCCAGCTGCCGGGAAAAATGTCGGAAGCAGTGAAGTCAGAGTGTGAAGACTGCGGGGACTGCTTCAACGTGAGTTTACTAGTTTCTAATATAAATAAAATTTACACAAACATAGTATTTCAAAGTAATAATGTAACATTTTATTAGATTTTTTTTTATTATTATAATTTATTCTCTAAGTCTTAAGTGAAAAGTAAAGAAATGGAAGATATTAATTAAGTAGCAATTAAATAAATCGATTATAGTTTTTGAATAGTATTATCGCTTTAGTTATTCATATTTTAAATATTTGTATATAAGAGACCTTCTTTTATCTTAAAATCTCTCAAAAATATAATATATATGATCAAACTTTAATAATTGCGACACAGACGTCTTCTTTCGCTATCTGTCTTTTTATCTGATTTTATTATAATTTATGTATTGTTATTACTACATACATCACATTAGCCAACATCCCGTACTACAAAGACCTTAATTAAAAATATCAAAATTCCTTAAAAAACGTGTATATATGAGAAACCTGTCCGCTTTAGCTAACATCCCGGGGCAAGATCAAGGCGCTGATCCAGAAGAACTTCCTCCGCATGTGGCGCAACATCGGCGTAATGCTGTTCATCTTTGCGCTGCCCGTCATGCAGGTCATACTCTTCTGCCTCGCCATCGGCAGGGACCCCAGCGGCCTGCGTCTGGTGAGTGCACACGTACATACATACATACATACATACATACACATTATACACAGACATATACTTCAACAAACGAGCTAACATACAATCGTAAAAGTCGTATCGTTAAAGTCCTTCCTTCTTTTATTAAATATATATAACCTCGCATTCGCTTATAACACACTAACCTCATTTGGTTGGACTCTATTATCGGAATTTTGAATAAAATGTTAAAAGTTTAAATTTTATTAATTATTAAGTTTTTTTTTGAGAAAAGCATAGAATTATTTTGTAAATGATATATGAATTTTTCAAAAAATGTAGGTACCTACTAGTTTGTCTTTTTTGTATTTTTCATTTCTTGTAAACTAAAAAAAGCATTTTCGATTTTCGAAAAAAAAATCCACCCTCTGAATTTTGCCGCCCCTAAAAATTTGCCGCCCAGGGCTCTAGGCCCGAGTGTCTATAGTGTAAATCCAGCGCCGGACACTTCATTAACACAAGAGCCACTCGCAGGCGATAGTGAACCACGACGTGAACGTGATCGACGGCAACTGCCCGTACAACGCGTCGTGCTCCATGAAGAACCTGTCGTGCCGCTACCTGGCGCACTTCAGCAACAAGACCGTCGTCAAGGAGTTCTACGCGGACGTGCCGGCGGCGACGGCGGCGGTGCGCGCCGGCCGCGCCTGGGGCGCCGTCTACTTCAACGAGAACTACACGGACTCGCTCGTCGCCAGGCTCGCTTTGGGTCAGTTATTTGTGTATTCACCCCTTTGTAATGTCCCACTGCTGGGCCCTTCGAGGAGGCCCACCCCCAGCAGTATTGAAATACGACGGGGATCAGACCGTAATCCACCACGCTGGCCGAGTGCGGGCGGACTGAGCATGTCTTTCGAAAACTTGCTAGGTTCTCTCAGACATGCCGGTTTCCTCACGATGTTTTCCTTCACCGTTAAGTGGTAATCATGTTCGAAATTATTCGTACATGAAAATATCAGAGGTGCGAGACGAGGGATTTGAACCCGCTTCACTCGGTTTCCCAAGCGAGCGCGTTACCACTGGGCTACCACTGCTTCAAGTTATATCGTTTATTTACTAGCGATATATGTTGAAATATTAGCGACATATGGGAATATGCGTGTCATTTAAATAAAGGTGAAATATTTTTTTACAACTTTTATATTGCTTTTGCATTAAGCCTATATCAATATTTTTTTTTATAATTTCTTTTTAATTAATAAAATAATTATTAAAAAATACAAATATAATTGGGAAATTCAAAGTAGTTGAAACGCACGCCATTGGTCAGACCGAATATGACGTGAGAGTATATCATAACAGAACGATCAGCGATTTTGTAACTACAAACTGAGTCGTCATTTCTCTATGTATATCATACTGTGACGTCACTCCGTCACGAAATGGCGGGTGTTTAAAGTACCCGATGACATAATTTTTTTTAAATTTATACCAAATTTTAGTGGTTTGGGGCTGAATAATTTTTTACAATTATATAACGATGTTAGCTATTGTATTAAAAAAAATCACGCATATTCCCTATTGAGATGTGTTTAAACTTACATAGTCACTGACAATGTTATTATGATATAAACGGACGGTATAACTGTGAACATGGCGCTTGTAACAGCGCCGAAATATCGGTAACTTTCAAAAATAATTCTAACCATGGTAAACACCACGTTTTAAAGCATAATAATATTTACTATTAAGTTATATTAGATTCTGCCTAGAGTTCTACCTAGAGTTAGTTCAAGTCATAATTTATTCCACAAGGATATTGTAGTTATTCTACAATTCATTGCACAGTAGCGATAGAACTCCGCTATGGCTTTTAGTAAGTATGAATCTGATCGAGGATCCTCGGGACATTATAGAAGGCAAAATACATTTTAATAAACAAAAACATGGTGTTACTCTCGAGACCTTCAAATAACTTCCAAAAAGAAAATAAAATCATATAACTTAAATAAAATCATAAACTTTTGAAAAGTGCCTGTGTAGTGTAGTTTAGGTTTCAATAGTACAAACAAAAAAAAAATTATAAAATAATTTTTGTTGCTGACTGTCGCCAGTTGTTCTCAGGCTTGTAGCTATTCCTTCTCAATTTGATAGTAGGCTACATTTAATAAAAAAATGTAATAGATTAATAAATAATCTAAAAGCTTTATAAATAATCTAAAAGCTTAAAGCTAGTATTTAACTAAATGATATTTTAACCATTACAGCGGACACGGCGGACAACGAAACGATCTCGTCCTCCGAAGTGCAGGTGTGGCTCGACATGTCCAACCAACAGATCGGGCTCATGCTCAATAGAGATATACAGTTTTCGTACCGCGACTTTGCTAAGGTTTGCTATTGTTTATATTGTTTTATGGGATATTGATGGGATTTTTTTTTTGGAAACTCACGTTATATTTGGCACATTTGGTAGATGAGAACGAGACAAAAACAAGTAATATTTCTACCGTCACGACATTTTTTATTGTTTACCTCCTACGAGCGCCCGCGTGACGTCACAAGTACCAGGCGATCGTAAGTGTTGAGTGAGTGTTGTATGTTGTAAGAGATGCGCGAGTGCGAAGAGTGCTCTGTGGAGACTTTCCTTCGATGAGTTTCAACGTTGTAAAGTACGTTGCTCGATGTGTATGCTATCCTGTTTTTTTATGTATTTTTATTTTTTGCATCCCAATTTTTATTATGTATCGTTTTAAAAAACAAAAAAAATTGTTACCTATTTAAAACACTATTAGCTACGTTTTATAAAAAAATTGTTAATCAAAAAACTATGGTTTAGTTTTTTTTAAGTTTTTGTAAAAAGAAAAAATAATGTATATTCCAGGACCTGCTATCGACATGCAACTACAACCCCAAAGTGGGAGACATCCCCATCGACTTCCAGGACCCCATCTACGGTGACAGCAACCCTTCCTTCACAGACTTCGTGGCTCCCGGGGTTATACTCACGTGAGTTATTTTATAAATTAAATTTAAACTATTTATACTCAAAAAAGGCAAAGTCACTTACGTGAGTACAATATCTATACTAATATTATAAAGAGGAAAGTCTTGATTTTTTGTTTGTTTGTTTGTATTGAATAAGTTCCGAAACTGCTGAATCGATTTCGATGAAATTTGGTAAGATGATAGTTTGAGACCCTGAAAAAGACATAGGATACTTTTTATGCCGGAAATATCATCCCTTAAGGGAGTGAAAATGGGGATGGCAGTTTGTATTGGGGAATCAACCTAGGGACGAACCCGAGCTAAAAGGGGCTGAGTGAGTCGCTAGTATAAAGAGAAAAAAAAATACAAATGATCACTACATAAGTTGGTACTCAGTTAACGAGATAGGATGAAATTCAAAATTGAAAATATTTTGTTCAGCATTCAATTATTACAATTTTTTACTGAACGTCATGAGTCTACTACCTGATATAGTTACAGATGTATGTATATTAAGCTTTAATAAATCGGTTATTTTCTAAAATATATTGTGAGAGCTGAGATTTAAATCTGTTAATTGAGCTAATATTTTTTTATTGTAGATGTTATTTGTTGTAAAGCTGTGCTCCTTCAAATGTAATATCTTTTTTTATATTATTTGTCTTAGTAGCATATTTTTGTTAACCCTTGTAAGAAATAGTGATGATGAAAAAAGTAATATATAGATATGTATAAAAACACAAATAAAACTAAACATTTATTATTATTACTAGCGGCTTATGTCTCGGGTTATAGGTTTCTTAGAGATGACATATTTTTCTGCAGTAAAAAGTATCCTAAATGTTGATCGGGGTTACCAGCTATCATCATACCAAATTTTATCAAAATCTGTTTAATAGTTTTGATGTGTATACAGACAGACAGACAGACAGACGGATGGACGAATTTGATGGAAAAATCTTATTTATCTGTCTGGGTATATATAAACTTTCATCCCTATTTTCACCTCCTAAAGGGATGATTTCCGGGATAAAAAGTATCCTATGTCCTTCCCAGGGTCTCAAACAATCTTCTTACCAAATGTCATCTAAATCGGTTCTGTAGATGCAGAGATTACCCCCTACAACGTCACAACTCACAAACTCTACCTCTTGATAATATTAGTATAGATAGATCATATGGTAGTCGTACATTTGGATCGTGTGTTAAAAGATAATAATTGTCGGTGTCCAGCATCGTGTTCTTCCTGGCGGTGGCGCTGACGTCGTCGGCGCTGATCGTGGAGCGCATGGAGGGGCTGCTGGACCGCTCGTGGGTGGCGGGCGTGTCGCCCGGCGAGATCCTGTTCTCGCACGTGGTCACGCAGTTCGTGGTGATGGTGGGGCAGACCGCGCTCGTGCTCGTCTTCATGATCCTCGTCTTCGGCGTCAAGTGCAACGGCAACATCGCCTACGTCGTCATGCTCACGCTGCTGCAGGGTACGTTTTTGTGTTCACGTTATATTTGTATGTATGTATATAGTATGTATTTAATATATGTTTTTTTTATATGATTATTTCAAGTATGGCTATTATAGTGTGTTTTTGGTTTTGGTGTATATTGATTAGTGTTGAGTTTTTTTATTTGTTTATTTGTATCTTTGTTTTTAGTTTTATTTTTACTTTGTTTTTATTTATATATATTTAATGTCATGAATTTATAACATATGAATGGTATAAACAATGCACAAAAAGTGTCACAATTTTTTTGTACTGACAACAATCCTATGTCTATAGTACTTGGGAGTGCCCCAACTATTGGTTCCCACAAATACTCAACGAAAATCGCTAAAAATATGTTTTTATCTAAGTTTAAAGCGAAAGAACTCGGACATATCCATCATATACTGTTAAAGGAGAATTATGCAAATGTCTACATGGTAAAAAATTACTACATACTTTAATCTTAATAAAAATATTCTACTTCTAAACTACTTTAAATTGCTTTTTTCCCATAATGTATTCATTTTGATATGCTTTGTTTTTTTTTTGTATAATTATTAATTATGTAAAGTAACTGATTTTAAAAAAGGAAATTTTCAATTTTTTAATAATTTTCGGGTGTATGTTACAATATATTTAAGTTAAATATAATGATGATGATGATTATAATAAATCCCAAATAATTTACAAAAGAAGAATTTAAAATGACTTTAACCTTTTTTTTTTAAATATTTTTTAATCAAAAAACCCCACGACTCCAGGTCTATGCGGCATGTGCTTCGGCTTCGTGATATCGGCCGCGTGCGAGCTGGAGCGCAACGCCATCCAGCTGGCGCTGGGCTCGTTCTACCCCACGCTGCTGCTGAGCGGCGTCATCTGGCCCATCGAGGGCATGCCGTGGGCGCTGCGCGGCGCCGCGCTGTGCCTGCCGCTCACGCTGGCCACGGGCGCGCTGCGCGCCGTGCTCACGCGCGGCTGGCCGCTGTCCGAGCCCGACGTCTACCTCGGCTTCGTCGCCACGCTCAGCTGGATCGCGCTCTTCCTCATAGTCACCATACTCATACTCCGGTTCAAGCGCGGCTGATCGTCGTGCTGGAGAACGGAAGGTATGTGGTAGCGCAGTCTAATAATCTATACGGTTTGTGGCTTCGATTGTTTTAGATAAGTATCGACGGGATCGATAGACCACGCTAGCCGAGTGCGGGTTGACGGTTTATTAATGTAAGATTTAGTTTGAGTTAATTGTATTAAGCTTTGATGTTTACAGAAGTGTTTGAATTGTATTGAATTGTGATTTGTTATCTAATGTAAGGGTTGTCGGAATGTTGATTTTGTAAATTCACAGTGAACGGTTTTTGGTCAACCCTAATTGTGACTCCCGATTGGCATATAATAATTGTATAAGACAGTCGGGTGCGACTCGTTCAGGTTTCATTACACATTTGTTCTGTTTAAATGCTTTTGTTAAACGATTGTATGGATTAATAGACTGTGGCAATAGTTACCGTAGAGTAAGATGCCATACGTAGACTTCTCTTTTGATAGTTAGTTTCTGGTATGGTAGCAGATTGCCTTTTTTTTGTATTTTAGTCTCCAATTGGATATGGTCTGACTTGGGATATGATTGAAACGGAAATCTAACTCGCGATCTTTTGTACATAACTCGTTGTATTGCAATAGGTAGATGGTTTTTTGTTTATCTTAAATTTTAGAAAAATAAAATATAACAGTGAAGTATCTGCGTTTTGCTCAGTTTATATTTAAGATATAATTATGGAGTATGTACAGTAAGTATAGGTTATATTAGACGTAAGTAGACATAAGTAAGGTTTATGTAGCTAATGTTTCTATCTTCGTCCGGGGGATTCCCCGGTACATGAAATTAATATTTCTGATCCAAAATTGTATGGAGTTTTGTTATTATTTATAATTATATACTATAATATCGATAGGTGCTGCGCAATCAGTAATGTATTTATTTCTTCTGTGGTCGTATGGTGTAGTGTAACGTAGAGAACTTGTAACACACGTGTCAGACTGTGATTATAATTTGCTAACATTGACATTTTTGTAATGACAATTATAATAAAACTGTACCAAATAAATATGAGGTTATTTTATTTATTTATTTCTAATAATTATTTTCCTATTGTTTTTATTTTACATTTACCGAACAATCTCTTTTGTCTTCTCCATTCTACGTGACATTGGAGAAGTAATCTGTGCTCAACTGGCACGCTTTGGAGCCATTAACATGAGAATTAAATTGAAACTTTATCATTACTAGATACTTTTCCAATAATTATGACGATGACATAATATTCATTTTATAAAACAATAGTTGCTAATGTTTATTTGGATATTAGTAAAATTATTTTAAATACAAAATAAATAATAATTAAAAAAGTAAATTGGCAAGCCGCAAAAAACGTTTTGGAAAAAAATGCCAAAATAAGTTCGACGACACATACATTTTATAAGTTATTTACATTCCCTTAGTGGAATTAGAAAAGCATTTCATAAAGCAACGAATTTACTCTGACATGGCCATCTTGACATGGGACCTCATCTGCATCAGAAACAAAAAATAGTTTAAATAAAATGTCAGGTAGAATAGAGATGGCATTATATCGATTTGATACTTATCGATTTTATGAAAATAGAGTTTGCCTAAAATTTACAAAAGAATAAATAGATCCCAAAAAGGTATATTATAGCGTGGGGTCTCATCATGAATAAAGAAAAATTAATTCAAATAAATGTCAATAGAAGATGTTACATGTATCGATTTGTTATTAAAGTTGTGTTAAATTAACAAAAGGTAAAAGAATAGATGCCAAAAACGTATGTTATTGTTTTAAAAAATATTCTAAGTTAAGGGAAAAGATGTAATGTAATTTTACTGATTATTAATATATTAGCATCTATTCAGATGATGGGTTTGTAGTGTATATTCATAGATGGCGCTTTTATTTTTTTAAATTGTTTATCACGCTTAAAAATTCAGAATTTTTATTTATTCGAATGCAGAATGAATTTAAAAATATCTACCAATTGTTAGTTTGCACATATTTATAACATAAAACAGTTTAAATATTTGCGAATCAACGACATCTATTATTTATTCAAGCAAACAAAAATAGCCCGAAGAATAACCCGAATTAGCACTGTCCTATTTTTTGTATGGGATGAGGCATCTGTACTAGTTAATAGTATAATGTGATCTGTGATTAGTTTTAAAAATATTTTAAATGAAGGATAACCCGAATAGCTGTAATCACCAGGTACCAGTAGTATAAGTATTATGTCGTCTAAGGTTATAAAATCCTGATCTTTGTACAACTACAGAGACTAGCCAATAACAGCAAGAGATATTATAATGAAAAGTGAGAGGGAGAGAGCAGATACAACTATTATCTGCCCCTGTCACGCTTATTGGATATCATCAGAAGATCAAGGAGCTTGAGTGAAGGATTTTTTGTGGTCTGCGTCGATACAAGATGTATCACATACTCTCTGTTGCTATTGAGAATTCTCTAATCACTTTTATACACACATACACACTATTAAAAAGCTCAATTCTTAAGTGTTAACCTTACTTAAATACCTGCAAGTCGGGTTTGTTACAACACTTATAACACGAGAACTGCTGGACCGATTTAAATGATCTTTGTTTTGTTGGGTTTGTCTTCATCCCAGATTGTGTAAATCCCATGCAAAAGTCCTCTTAAAAATTAATATACAATAATGTAAATGAATCTTAAATGCAATGCTTAAAATTGTTTTCACAAAAAAAGCGCGCTCAAATGTTCAAATGAGCGCTCATCCAGTGAGGACGCTTTTGTCGCTTATTGTGTATGCAGTACTTTTTGTTGATGATGATGAGCGATGATTATCTAACTTTAGGTTATATATATATATATATATATATATATATATATATATATATATATATATATATACATATATATATATAAGGAAATTACTTAAGACTAAAGAGTATTTATTTATATATCCAGTATAACCAGTCTTTCACAATAAATCAAGATTAAAAATAGTAGCGTGATATGCTGTTAATGCTACTATTCTCGATTTTGCCATATGAATCATTTACTTTCTTTAAAGAATAAGGAAAATTTACTATATGTATGAGTTAAATCAGTGTTTCCCATTTGGTGGGTTGTGACCCTTACTGTCGTAAATGCAAAACTCAAAAGTAGTGCGTCACAGACACAAGTACATATACACATGTTTGTTTGTTTGTTGTTCATGTTTCACACAATATAGTAAAAGCAATGCAGTAAAAGTTACTGTTAGGTTAGCTAGCGTGGGCGGCGGCGGTATTATTTTCAGTGGGGTGCATCTGCTCCACATTAAAATACTAATTAATCTTTAAATGATTAACTTTATAATTTTTAATCATAAATGTAATATTTTTTTTAGTATTTGTGGAAATATTTATTTTCTTTTTTCGCTAATATCTAAATTTAAACAGGGATTTTAATAATGTAAAATACATATTTCTTTAACTATTTTATATATTTTTCTTTATGCTAAGGGAGTGCAAGTGCAACCCCTTGCAGCCTCCCCTCTCGGCGTCCATGGTACCTAGAGAGGTATCGAAGAGAAGCAAGGGTAAATAGCTAGTTTGGTTTAGTTTTAGGGAAAAATTTAAAATACTAAAATATTCAAATTAACAGCTTTATTATGATAAAATATTAGCCTTAAAAATAACTTACAATATGTATCAAGTATCACACACTAATTTTCATTTTTTCGTTAAAATTTCACTTAGGACCTTCTTTTTCTTCTGTCCTTTGTCAAATTTATGTTTCTGGAAGAAATAAAAATTATTAAATAAAAGCATTATAAAATGATATGCATTAGAATTATGTACACAAAATATAGGAACAACATTTATTTATGTAAAAAAATAATATATATATAAGGAAATTACTTAGACTAAAGAGTATTTATTTATATATCCAGTATAACCAGTCTATCACAATAAATCAAGATTAAAAATAGTAGCGTGATATGCTGTTAATGCTACTATTCTCGATTTTGCCATATGAATCATTTACTTTCTTTAAAGAATAAGGAAAATTTACTATATGTATGAGTTAAATCAGTGTTTCCCATTTGGTGGGTTGCGACCCTAAAAATAAAAGATGGTCTAAAAATAAATATAGAAACCGACTTGAAGTAGAACCAGATCTCAGGATAAAACTTTCATCATTTGCGGCAAACTTGTATTCTTTGGTACTTCTCACTAAACAGCTGATACCGAAATATAGTTTGGAAAAGTTATTGGTTTGAGGATTATAAACTATGGAGTGGGTCACGAAGAGGCAGTATGAAAATTACCAGACCATGGCATGACAATGTCTGGGAAACATTGAGGTAAATTAATATACAATTTTGAGAATTAGATATGAATAATAAAAATAATACTATATCCTATTGTATTTTTTAAGCATTACTTCTCCCTTGAAAGAGAGATTGCATAATATTAGCTTATTTCTTTATTATGATGAAATCCTTTACTTTTTTACCTATCACTCAGTTTACAAATTGTCATTTGTACACTATTTTAAAACATTATTGTTTGATTTGTTGTTTAGTTCTATGACTCTGTATAGATGTAGATTAGTGATGTAACGAATATTCGCATATTTTTTGATATTCGCATTCGCAAGAAACGATGCGAATGTTTGGCGAATGTATTTGATCAACAAAAAGGAAATTATATAAGGAATGAGCGGACGAATGAAAATACAACTGTGATTTACTTATGTTTTTATATCACTTTGTCAATTTGACTAGATATTGCTTGTATACAGCCCTTTTTTTTAACGTCCCACTGCTGGGCACGGGCCTCCCTACAGTACGAGGGGAATCAGGCCATAGTCCACCACGCTGGCCAAGTGCGGATTGGCGGACTTCACACGTATTTTGAAAACTTGCTAGGTTCTCTCGGACATGCAGGTTTCCTCACGATGTTTTCCTTCACCGTTAAGACAAGTGGTAATCATGTAGGAAATGATTCGCACATGAAAATATCAGAGGTGCGAGACCCGCGATTTGGACTCGCTTCACTCCTTCCCAAGGTATTGCTTAAATTTGACAAATGCTATTATACTAAACTAACCTCACATCACAACAAATCTTTTCGAACGAACTCTATGTGATTAACTTCGTTCATTCAACCTTACTAAACTAACTGCTCGGCTATGTTCGGTTTAAACATGACCGACTGGAAATGTCAAACTGACATTTAGCGCGCGCTTTGTTTAAAAATCAACATTCGCATAACGCATTCGTATTCGCGAATATTGGAGATGAATATTAGCATTCGCGAATGTAAAAAATTGAACATCACTAATGTAGATATGACAAACCATCGATCAAAACAGTACTAGATACACAATCAGCGACAAAAAATGTCCTCACCGGATAAGGCATTTTTTGCATTTGAGCGCGCTTTTAATATTTTTTTTTTGTGAAAACAACTTTAATCGTTGTATTTAAGGTTTAATTTACATTGTTGTATATTTATTTCAACTAGAATAATTACCTAAACACAATAGGTGACAGTTTTAAGAAAACTTTTGCATGGGATTGTGTATCTAGTACTTTTTTGATTGCTGCACTATCTATATTATTATTTAGTCTGATGGAAATTTAAAAGAAAATATAAAATTACTATATTGTTACAGATTGTATTTAAAAATAATATTTATTTAATTAAAAATTTAACTTACCTTTTTCTTTTCTGCCGTCATACCAACAAACTCCTTCCGGACTTTCTTCTCCTTATGTGGTTGGTTCAAATTTTGACGTTTATTCGGAGGCCCTTCCCCACCATCCTGGTGATTAGAATATTTTATCTTATTAAATTAAAATGAGCATTTCTTTTATGTAAACTATAAATATATAAATTTATTTAGTGTATATTGCAACACTGGTTCTTGTTATTATATACTGTGACGTCACGCTAAATGCGTGAAATATCGGGTTGTTTAAAGTATCTGCATCGGTATGATAATAATTCAAAAAAATAAATTAATACAAAATTTTAGTTTTTGGAGAAGGATGTTTTTAGGGTTCCATACCCAAAGAGCAAAACGGTACCCTATTACTAAGACTCCGCTGTCCGTCCGTCTGTCTGTATCTCATGAACCGTGACAGTTAGAAAGTTAAAATTTTCACTTTAAAAAAAATATTAAATTAAAACAAAACTTTTTAGGGATGGGCTCCCATATAACAAACGTGATTTTTTTGTTGTTTTTATAAATAATGGTAACCCTTCGTGCGCGAGCTCGACTCGCACTTGGCTGTTTTTTTTTTATAATTATATAATGATGTCAGCTATTGTATACAAAATAAAAAAAAACATGCATATACCCTATTGAATTGAAGTTTGTTTGGAAATTTTAATTTAATTCTATTGCTAGAGAAGCCCCTACAGCTAGCTCACTGCTGATATTATTATAAATATTAGCCCACCTGGTTTTTTCTTTTATTCATAACCCTTCTATAGGCTCCTTCATTTTTGTCATCACTATTATTAGATCTTCCTTTGTTGAAATTATTTACGTCTTGTCTGCCGTAGCTTGTCTTTTGGAACTTTTGATTCTGTCCTTGATTTTGATAGCCTTGCCTATTCTGTCCTTGATTTTGGTAGCCTTGCCTATTCTGTCCTTGATTTTGGTAGCCTTGCCTATTCTGTCCTTGATTTTGATAACCTTGCCTATTCGGTCCTTGATTTTGATGAATTTGCTTATTCTGTCCTTGATTTTGATAGCCTTGTCTATTGTTTGATTTAATTACTTTCTTTTGTGTCATTTGTGTGCATCTTTTGACTCGTAATATCCTATTTTTGATGGTCAGATCTTCTTCTGTCAATGCTAAAGCAAGTTCCACTCCGTCTTTTGAAGCAAAGTTAATATAACCAAAACCTGTGGATTACTTTGATCATATCATTATGAAAACTTATTCTACTTAAAGATTTTGTAAACAAATAAAAAAAAAGTCATTAAGAAAACATTCCAATTTCCACATTCATGAAGAATGATTTCGTTTACTTGATTTCTTCCTTTACAATATGATTTTTATTTAAAGAAATGTGGTTGTAAAATCTTATAATGCAATTATGGTCTTTACCAAAATGGCAACAATTGGGATTTTTTTACTCATTCTTTCTCTAAAATAAAATAATTAAAAACCAACGATACTATTTACTCTCACTTGCATTGAATAAAAATAAATTTTCCTATATATCTAAAACTTTTCATTAATATATAGTAACACTTTATATGCTTCTGAGTACCACCTATTGACATCCAGCAGACAAAACTGAAGTAAATTAGTGACATGCTGGTATTCCAGAGAGGGCAAGTGTAGGAGGAATAAAGAATGTAGAATGACGAAGGTGTAAAACCCTAGGACCACTCTGTATAAGAGTGGCTTTAGATAGATCTCAATGGCGAAAGTTGGAGTCTTTGCCAAAGCACATGGAGATCAGATACATAAAATTATAATTTATCAACCATAATAATATTGACAAATGTATTGAAGTTATGCTTCTTTTAGCACATTAGGGAAGAAAATGATAAGTGACTTTTTTACAAAGCGACAGATTTAGACTACAGTATGAAGTTAGTCGTTATTGGCTACAGTGTGAAATTAATCGTTAATCCCCCTTTAGTATAGTGTGAAGTGATGTCTATAAACAAGATACTTTTATCTTATGTTTCTAAGTAATGTAATAAAAAGTATAACAACTAAACCTTTTCCAGCATTGGTCTTCTTATCTCTTATAATACGGACTGACTCAATCTTGCCACATTTTTCAAACTTCGCCCTCAAAGTTTCATCTTCTATTGCAAAGGGTATATTGCCTACAAAGACTGAACACTTGGGGTCGTGTTCGGTCCCCCTGGAGTCACTGCGGGACACGCGCAGGTGGTGGTCACGTAAAACCGTGTTGTTTTCACAAAGGGCCTGAAAAGATTATAAAGGCTTAATATTCTGTAATTTTGAAAAATTATACATAATTTCTTTATTTTGTTGTGTGTAAGCTGATGATCATTTTAGTGCAATGAGCTAGTATATTTCTGAGTAATATTTAGCATGTAGTTGATGGCATGACATTTTATCATTTATACTGGTTTTTGTTTTGGTCTGCTAATAATGTGGAGACAGTATAAACAATAAGATATTGTTTTATAAAAGTAAATACACACTTTGACTATTTTAGCTCTTTCGCATAAGCAATAACTAATACTATCAATTGTTTAGTTGTCAACAAAGTAACATTAAGATGTTTTGTGACTAATTCTTTATGATGAAGTTATTCTTCATTGTACTTTAGAATTAAAAAAATATTCTACCTTTTCTACTGAAGCTGCATCAGCAAATTTGACATACACATTAACTGTACTTCTGTCAGGATGTAGTTCATTTTTTATTACAGCCACTTTTGGAGTTACTGTTGCATCTTTAACTGGTACTGTGCGGATCCTAAAAGTATAATTTAAAAAAATATTTAAGTGTGTAAAATAAATTCTAAAGTTGTGCTATAATAAAATAATTATGAAGAACAAAAGTTTTTACCTGACTGTTTCTATCTGTCCATACTGATTGAATATCTTTTTGATTTCCTTCTTACATTTAGTGCTAAAAGGTACATTGCCCACAAAAATTGTTCTTTTCACTTCATCTTCTGTTATTAGAGTTTCTTCCTTTTTAGGAGCCTCATTTTTAGGTTTCTGTTCTTCTTCATCTGAGCTTTCCTCTGCTGGACCAGGGTCTAGGGCTTTTTTATTAATTTCTTCATTTTCTGACTCCATTTCATCATCAGATTCATGTTCTGAGTCAGTATCTTCATTGGTCACAGCATTAGGGTTGATCTCCATAACTTCATTTGTTTCAACATTAGCTTGTGACTTTTTCTTCTTTTTATTTTTCTTTTTCGGACTTTGAACATTTGTCTCAATTGATACTGAAGTGTCTTCTGATTTGGTAGGCCCATTTAGCTGCACTTTATTTTTTTTCTTTTTATTTTTTGTATTGACATGATCTTGGATATTATTAGATTTTGTGGATTCGTTTGATTCTAAAGGCTCATCATCATTTGCTTCTTGTTCAACTTCTGTATGTACTACTGATTTTGACTTTTTCCTTTTCTTCTTAGATGTTGTAGTTTCAGAAGCAACATTTGTAGCTGCATTTTCTTTTTCATTATTTTTTTCTTTTAAGTTGTTTTCATCTATAGACAAGTTCTCATTTTCACTTACAGAAGTACGTTGTTTTTTCTTCTTTTTAGAAATACTTTTGTTTACTTCTGGTTCATTGTCTTCACTTGTTTGTAACTTTTTCTCTTTTTTCGCTAAATCATTAACATTATCATTCGCCTTTTTAGGTGATTTAGGGCTAAGCAAAATCTCATCTGTTTTAACAGCAGTTCCGTCTAATTCGTCCTTAAGATATTTCTTTACTTTTATAGCCTTTGGGCTACTCACGCTCGAATTTACTTCATCTTCGTTGGTAACATCTAAATCTGGGTTCTGAAATATTCTTTTGGGAGATTTCTTTACAATCGCTTTCTTTTTTTGCATGGTCGGAGAAAGAAATATAGATCTATCCTCGACAAATTCACTTTTCGGAGTAACGTTAGGAGAAGGCTGGTGTTTTGTAGGTGTGAGCGCCTTTTTAAATTTTCTTGGCCTGTTTGGCGTTACGTTACCCGATATCAATGCTGCAACGCTGCCTACGACATAATCCATGGCCAAATTAAAACAAACCGATTTAAAATAAGTTCAAAATTTCTATACCCGTTTATCGAGCCCACATGGTATTTTGACATTAAAAAATAAAAAATAATGTGATTGTGATATGACTATGACTTTGACATTTTTTAATATTTTTTTTTTCGGTTTCGATTCTCATTTTTTGAGCTTATAATAATTTATCATCGATTCCAATACACACGATATATTTTTATGATTTAAACAATTATTTTATTTTTTGTAAGTAGCTGTTAATGTCATCAAACTTCTTTTATTTTTTTAATAAGCCATCATAAACCATTATAATAATTTCGTAACGGGTAACCTGTTAATTGTTATTTCGTTACATGGTAACAGGTAACATTGATATAATTTCGTTTGTGCCGCAGAGAAATGAGCAGAAACGACGCTTTCAATTTAAATATTTGTTTTATTTGATAGTACACCGGATATTTCAGTGATAGTTTAGTGGTTTTTTTCATTCTATTGTGGATTACTTTTTAATTAAACGTAAGTACAAAATAAGATCCTAATTTGAAAAATAGATGAAGCCGCGCGCCATGTTATGCCGCCCGCCATTCTTTCAATTTATTTTTTGTAATTAAGTCTAAACCATTTAGATTTATGTTGTATTTATTTAAAAGTTTATTTTTACATGGAATATTTTTGCGTAGAAAAATATTCAAAATAACTTTGATTTGATTGATTTCTAAAACTTTATAAATAAGGTGAGGTTATAAAATAAATTACGCGCTCGAATCTAAAAAATCTGGTCATGAATACGAAATACGATATGATTTTTTTTTGTTCAACCTTAATGCACGAGTAGTCTATACTGTGCAGTATTCTCTCATTACCTATTTCTATTACCATCGAAACTAGTTTGTGCGAAAATTGTTTTTCACAAAAAACAAGGAAGTGGTTTCGCATATTTTATGTTCATGGCCTTACACAGTGATAATACTAGATATTTTTTTACTCAATAGAATATTATTATTTTAAGACTTAGCACTTGTGATATTTTTTTACAAAGTGTATTCATTAAAAATTACTACTTACCAAGCTAAATTATTTTTAGCTCTGGACTTTAACTAAAATTAATTTTATAAATTTTCATATTATCTCATATAAAATAATATAGTGTATCTATTTGTATATCAACATGAAGTAATAATAAGTATGTAAACAGACATTGCCTAAATGATGAATGATAAAAATAAAAGATTAATTGAATCCATTAAAAAATAATAAATAAAACATTACCATAATAATCTAATAATATTGCCAGGTCTCAGACCTTAAATTAATTTGACCTAACCTTATATCAATCTCCTTAGTTGTATGCTGTATGTATATAATTATAGATAAGCATTTTATTCAGTTTAAATGTAACCTTCTCTAATAAATTATAGATTAAATATGTGATTTATAAATGAAACAACCGATTAAATATTTTTGAGATTTGTATAGTAAGTCATTCTACTTTTATTTCTATGATTGAATGAGTCATACTTCTTCTCGTCTTACTATATTATAAGAAACTTCA
Organism: Brenthis daphne; assembly: GCA_947093115.1. Lineage (NCBI taxonomy): Eukaryota > Metazoa > Arthropoda > Insecta > Lepidoptera > Nymphalidae > Brenthis > Brenthis daphne. Next base: position 22,970,351 of record OX352474.1, read on the forward strand.
TGCAGGATCCCATTATCTCATAAATATTATAAATATGAATATTTGGATGGATTAATGTTTGTTACTTAATAACGCCAGAATGGTTCCAGATGACATTTGGCACAGATAGATTATAGTATATATTAAATTGAATAGCATATTGGTTATTTTTTATCCTGGAAAAATGTACGGTTCCTGACTCCTGTGGGATATCTATACTAACCATAAAACATACATAAAGGGACGAATCCATGCAATACAAAGTGCTATATAATATGGCTCGTCTTTTATACATGGGTGTGCCGTAGACAGTGTGATTTTTTTATGCAAAGTACTTATTATCTTGAGTTATCCCACAAAATTTCAAGTTGAGGAAATAAATACTTTCATAAATAAAAAATTCAAAGTTTGATAAATATAACCTCAATTCTGTATTAATTTATTGCTTTTGACATATTTTTTTTATTTTAGGTAGTTTTAATTTTGCATTTTGATTTTGCAAGACATAAGGGTTGCCGTTTTAGGGAGTTTTAATTATGCGTTTTGAATTTGCAAATAATAAGTTAACGTGCAGTATAATTTTTATTTGAAAATTCACAAGTTTAATTTGGTTTTAACAATTTCACAGTGAATTCTGATTTTTTTGGGTGAATAACTACGACAATTTTGATATAGTGACAATATAAATTTATTTTCTCAAACACTTTGGCAACCATTTTGTGATTTTTTGTCTTATATCATTCAGTGTCTGTACTCGCGTTTGAGAGCATCTGCCATCGCGCTAGAGAACAACATTGAATACCTGTCATCATGTCTTCATCGTCCGGATCAAGCCCGATGAGAGTGACTAATAGTGCAAGTGAAGTGTCGCGTGTTTTGGACTCTGTCAAACCCCACGCTCCTTCGGAGTCTACCGAGTACAGTGAAGTGTCGCGTGTTTTGGACTCTGTTGAGCCGCACGCTCTTTCCGTATCTTCCAGTTTGGAGGACCCAGTTGACCCACTCCAAGAAGGGCCATCAACGACGGGTCGTAGACGATCAACTTGTTACGCCGGTACCTTCGGATTCTATTGTTCCTAAGAGGAAGCATCTTTACGCCGAGGAGGTGCGAAGTCAGTGGAATTTTGAAAAAATATATAAGGTTTTGGGTACAGAAGAGAAGTGTGTAGAGTTCTCGAAGAGAGTTGGACTTATACCAACAACCTAAAAATTGTAATATACACCGCATTCCAATGCGTGTGACAAAGATTGGTCCAGTGGGTACATTTAAATGCCGTAGAAAAAATTGCAGGAATAGAACGAAATCAAGAGCTCTAAACATATGGTTTGAAAATATTAAAATACCACTGAGAATAATATTTCGATTGATGTATTGCTTTGCTGCAGACCTGTCATATAGGCAAACTCTTCGCGAGTGCTGTACAGAGGACAGAGCAGTAGTTGTATCCCCAGTCACGATCTCCGATTGGTTCAAATACTGTAGAGAGGTAGTAATAATTGATTTTGAAGAAAATGATAAAAACTCTGAAGATTGGCATCTAGAGCATTGTTGGAGAAGACATGTAGATAATAACAATCTAGACCCGTTTCAAGAATTGATAAAATGTATAATAAAAGTCTATAAACCCTACCTATTTTTTGTTTTTTCTTTTATTTTTCCTTTTTTGAATAAGTAAATTATAATACTCATAGATTCTGACTTTTATATTTAAGTAAATACTTATAGTTGATTTTATGTTTAGAAAACTATTTTTTTAAGTACTTAACTAACTAAGGCATCTAAATGGCCTAACTAAAAAAAATGATTTATTATTATCACAAATATGTAGGTAATAGCAATTAAATTGCCCCTTTATATTGTCATTTTGACAAGTTAGGTTAGTCGTCACATCTTGGTTAGATTAGAACAGTGACCACAATGGCAAATGTAATTAAATTAGTAAAATCGAATTTCACGCAAAATTGAAGTAGGTAAACAGTTAACAAAACATAACCTCAAAATGAGATTTTTAAAAATTCATAAAAAAAACTGCATTTCCTCAACTTTTCCTTTGCAGAGGAATGATCTGCACGCCCTCCCCACTCCCTCCCCCACTTAAATATATAGATATATTATGTACCCTTATATAAAAGTCCTTCCTATAATTTAACTAAACCATTTACTTTTTTTTACTAGTTTTATTCAATTTAGTATAAAACTAGCGAAACACGCGGCTTTACTGACGCTAAAACTAAAAAAAATACTTTGGCTTTATGCAAAATGCTTCTTTGTGGGCTACATAGTTTCTGAGTTTAAAGAACTTAAAGTCTAAACATATTATAAACATCAGATTTACAATAATGTATGCCCGATTTGTTGACATTTATGATTACTGCTCTGCTCCCTAGGGTAGTAGCATATATAACCTATAGCCTTCCTCAATAAAAGGGCTATCTAATGCAAAGAGAATTTTTCAAATCAGATTAGTAGTTCCTGAGATTAGCATGTTGAAACAAACGAACTCTGCCTCTTTATAATATTAGTATAGATAAGTAACAAACTTATACAATATTAGCGACTCAACCTTCGGGTCCCTAGGTTTCCACAAGGGATGATTTCCGGAATATAATGTATCCTATGTCCTTCCCAGGGTCTCAAACTATCTTCTTACAAAATTTCACCTACGTCGGTTCAGTAGTTTCAGAGATTACCCCCCTACAACGTCACAAACTCTCAAACTTTACCTCTTTATAATAATATTATTTTAATATAATTTTGTACATTGATTGAACTGGTTATTTGATGAAGCTATAACTAAAAGGAAGTATGGCCCTTTATAAAATCACTGAGGCGTGCAAATCATTGAGGTGTGCTATGTGGTAACAGGAGCCTGATTTGATAGAATTTACTCATTAAGCTTCATATAAATGAAGGGCTTCACGCTCTGTAGTTTTTACTTTCAATACTGTTCAAGAAATATGCCTTGTTGATAATGTTGATGTTTAGTTGTGTAAAGTTTTTTTTTATTTTCCTTCTTCTTATTAATAGTGTTGTAAGTGAGGTGTGAGGTGCGAGGAGATTTAATGGAAACAACCACTCTGGATAACGCTCTGATTTATTCTACTCTAAAAACTAATACATTATGTATGTATGTATGTATGTATGTAGATTTAGTAATACATTTTTAAGTAATATATACTACTCTCTTATTTGTTAAAATAAACAACGTAAATCTCAATAATTTTTCAGAATTATCAAAATGTATACATATAGGTTTACTAGTGAATCACCCTGGCTTCCTTCGGGTTCAACCCCAGGTATCATTTTAATGGTTAGTATGGAATAGCCAATAGATTTTTTTCTAATGCAAATACAATTCTCAAAATCGTATTAGTAGATTGGATGAATATTCGTGAGATAAGCGCGTTCAAACAAACAAACTTTGCCTCTTTATAATATTAGTATAGATTACTAACTGAATTGTAAAGGATGTTTTGGTTTTTAAGAAAATATGTTCTGTGTATATATATCAGATTTGTAATACTTAATCTATACTATAATAAAACTGTAGAGGTCGAATGTCTGTACATAGAAAAAAAAATGCTAAAAACCAAGTCAGGGGGATGTAAGAAGACAAATAGAACAAATTTAGATTTTTTTTCAAATCTTTTGTTTCTCTGTTTGTTTGTACGGGCTTATCTCCGAATCTATTGGATCGATTTAGGTGAAATTTTGCATGTTGGTACCTTATATCCCCGGGCAACATCTTAGATACTTTTCATCCCGGAAAATTAAAGAGTTCCCGTGGGATAGTTAAAAAACTATAGTAACTTATACAACTTAGTACACAACAACTTATGCACCTAATTTAGTAAAATTTGGCATGCTGATGCCTCCTTATATTGCCGATCAAACAACAGGTTACTTTTCATCCCAGAAAAATAACGGTTCCCGTGGGATAGATCTATTTGTGCTTTTTAGAGTTGAACCCTAGCGAAGCGAGGGCCAGCCGCTAGTTTGAAATAAATGTAATTAACTCAATATATTTTTGATATACCTATTTAGCTGGTTATCCGGGTCAACATATAGGATAATTTTTGCTGTGGGAAAATGTCTCATTTCTGAGAAAATCTATATTAAACATTAAAACATAATTGCTAGTATATTGTATTTCTTAAAGGACCTCTCTATTTTGCACTTTAGTTAGTTTTGCTTATACATAATATATAATAAAGTGTATACAAATGCAAATTTAAAATAACAGTTTGTAATGTGCCTCTTGCATAAATAGTTTCTCATTCAGACAGGCTTTTTGTTTGTTTTGAACTTAGGTTTCTCTTAGGGTCAGCTCTTTTGAATTGCAGATGTTATTTGCTAATTATTATGAAAGGAATATTTGACTTACTATTTTAAATAGATATTATTCTAAATCTATACATATAATAAAATTATAACTAAGTCGAATCTGTACATTAAATATTTTTTGGAAAATCTTATTGAAATGAACATTATTATCGATACAGAGGCCGAATCTATAGTTTTTAGAATTTTTGTCTGTCTGTCTGTCTGTCTGTTTGTTACCGCATAACAGAAAAACCACTGGAGGGATTTTGATGAAATTTGGTATGGTGATAGCCGGTTATCCGGGTCAACATGTAGGATACTTTTTACTGCGGGAAAATATCTCATTTCTGAGAAAAAATACAAAAACTGCAATGTAAGAGTATACTAATATGTAAAACCTAAGAATTTGGTTTTTGGTCATCTGAACGCGGGCGGAGCCGCGGGCAATGCTAGTTATAGTATAATTTGAATATAAGCAAATCTTCTTTTAATAATTAAGGAATGTAGTTTTTAATGAAACAATAAATTTGCAAACTATTCGAATATTTTGTTGTATTCATGAATAGTTATGAAGAAATCGTGATTTTTAATGCTCAAAATATATATGATTATTATTTGGTAAATATTTTATTCACAATCTTGATACTTTGTTGTTTGATTTTTAACTGTCTAGCTTTTATTAGGGGACAGGATCGTATGTCACTGTTGCTTACTCAAGTGCTTAGCTCTTATAGTTTAAAGGTCACCCTTTAGATAATATTACATAGTCAATAGGACTTGTTATGTATGTATATAATGTAGATATATACTTATTATTATGTTATTATGCTACTAATCTACACTAATTATATAAAGAGGTAAAGATTGTAAGTTTGTATGTTGGAGGGTTATCTCTGAAACTAGTGCTCCCATCCTCAAAACTCCAGCACTAATAAAAAGCTGTATTACCGTCAAGAGCTGTAGGCAATTTTTTTTACTTCCGATACAAAATGTGTGCACTGCCAGAAATCATAATCCATACTTAATATTATAAATGTGAATGTGTGTTTGTTTGTCCTTCTTTCACGTCGAAACGGAGTGACGGATTGGCGTAATTTTTTGTGTGGAGATAGTTGGAGGGCTGGAGTGACATAGGCTACTTTTTACCGCGGGAGATTATCTCATTCCCACGGGAAAACGTTATAATACAATACAAAAAAATATTTATGATTAGAATTACTTGAAACTTGCTATTAATGCTCTTCAATTAAATTAAATAAATACGTGTTTTAGAATTTTTCGAAATTTATGCTATAAGGGGGTAAAATAGGGGATGGGAGTTTGTATGAAACTACCTTATTAGAGATTTTTTGTAGTTTTAGCTTTATCGGTTATTGTAACAATATCCATCCAGGGACGAACCTGAGACAAGCGAGGGTAAATCGCTAGTTTATACAAATAAATAAAATTGATGTGTCTGTTTTTAACACCATCCAGGTATATTTCTAAGAAATTAATTAAATTTCTAAGAAATCTATTATTAACTGTAACGCCGGCGTGTCCGCGGTCGTTGAGGGATTAATGTCAAAATAACAGCATTTTTATTTAATGTATAATAATGAAAGTATATGCGGTACTGATAGAAAAAAAAATTTTTTTGTCTGTCTGCCCATTTGTTCCGGATAATCTCAGAAACGGCTGGACCGATTACGACGAGATTTTGCCTGGCAGATAGCTGGTGTTATAAGGAGTAATTGAGGGTACTCTTGATGCACCCGAGTTTATAATAAAATTATAACTCTGTCGATATTTCTCAGCGATAATTTTTCTTAATCTATTGAACTTTTTATTCTTTGCATAAATTAATTAGATACATAATTAAATCGTGAAAATCGTAACTGTTACATCGATTTGACACTTCGTTAGTATACATGAAAATACAACAATAACGTGTCATCGAGTTATTTTTGACGACACCATGAATTAGGTACATACATGTATTGTATAGGTTCTGTACCCGATTTAAGAGACAGAGAATGGACACATATTATGTAGATTGAATGAATGTAAAGGCAGCGTTCATATAGAAATAGCTTCCCATCTCAATATTTTGGTTACGGAATTCTAAAAGCAATTCCATTCTTTGTAGTAATAAACTTAATAATGTTTTATATAGTAGGTATTATCTTCGTTTCCTATACATTGTACATAACTTTGTACTAAATCTATACTAATATTATAAAGAGGTAAAGTTTGTGAGGTTGTGAGTTTGTGACGTTGTAGGGGGTAATCTCTGGATCTCCTGAACCGAATTAGATAAAATTTGGTGAGAAGATACTTTGAGACACTGGGAAGGACATAGGATACTTTTTATCCCGGAAATCATCCCATAAGGGGGTGAAAATGGGGATAAAAAATATTGTATGAGGAATCAAGGTAGAAGAAAATAAAATATTTAAATTTAAACATTATTATCTATCTATAATATTTTTTCGTCCATATTTACGTGGCATATAAGGCGAGCTAAAAGCGACCATTGCCATTTACTAAACAATTTAGATCACCTGAGCTAGTGAGTAGGTGGAAGGTAAAGTAGTAGGTAGGTACTGTGTATATTATGTATATGATCTTTTTATTTATTAAGACAAAGATCCAGTTAAATAAATTTTATTGGTATATTAGTTCGAAATAAGGCTTAGGCTCTGACCATTTCAAGTTTTTTTACACATGAGAGTGTTTCTCTCCGTGTCAGAGATCCTTAAACAATTTTAAATATTACGTCTCGTCAATAGTAAGATGCGAGAATACAGCTTAGTACTTAGTAGTTAATCGTTTTAAAAATGTTTTTTTCTGACTAATAAGTTACATACGATAGGTACAAAATCTACGATACGATATGTTTGGTTGAGGTTTTACAAACAAACTCACATTTACACATAATATAATCACTAATTCACACTTTAAAGAATGCTTGAAATTTCAGGTCTTTGAACGAGAAGAAAATAAATATTTTATGTGTTCATAATTTAAAGAATTCCGCATTTATCCAGATTTTTCTGAGTACTATTTATCGCCTGGAAAAAGAAAAAAATTAGAGGACCAAACTATATTTTGGTGACATAACATCTAGTTTTTCTATTAGCTATATCGACTGTAGATAAGACAGTTGTTATTTGATCAGAACAATCCATACATACTCGTATAATAAAATTGTAACTAAGCCGAATCTGTACATTAAATATTTTTTGGAATTTTTTATTGAAATAGACATTATTATCGATACAGAGGCCGAATCTATAGTTTTTAGAATTTTTGTCTGTCTGTCTGTCTGTCTGTTACCGCAACACGAGAAAACCACTAAACAGATTATGATGAAATTAGGTATGATGTTAGCTGGTTATCCGGTTGTAGTGGATATTTCTAATTTCTGAGAAAAAATACAAAAATTGCATTGTATACTAATATGTAAAACCTAAGAATTTGGATTTTGGTCATTTGAACGCCGGCGGAGCCGCGGGCAATGCTAGTACACCATAAATTCGAAGCTTGTAATATTCTACTTGGTATTCATTGTTAATCGTCGTATGTACCATATAGGCGCGGCGCGACGGTTAGGTACTGCCAACGACTTCGGGCTGAGTGGTCGTTGGGGACTGCAGAACCGTTTCCCATTTAAACCTTTTGTAATTATAATCGAAGGGACGTCTTTGTATTAGAATTCTATGGCTAAGTTTTATTAGTATGCAATTTGAATAAGTTTTTCTTTTTAAGCATTATTTTTAACCATTCACTTTTAGTTTATTGTTTTTTGTGGTTAGGGTTTCTACTTTCTAATATAAATTTTCTTGTTCTTTTATTGAATGTCGACGAAAGTACTACAATTAATAAATAGACTTTTATTCACAATAATAGCTTGTGTTTTTATATATGTTTGTTTAATATATTATTTGATAAAGTTTATGAAATAGCAAAAATCGCCTAAATATCTTAAAGTTAATTAGCATGATAAATATGTTGGGACATTAACAAACAGCACCATACTACACATATATAACTTTAAATACATACAAATTATAAATATAAACATCCATGACTGAAGTACAAACATTCGTGCTCATTATACAAATAAATGCCCCCAGCGGAATTCGAACACGCGACCGCTGGCACAGCAAGTAGGGTGGGTCCCTCTAACTGAGCCAAACGTGCCGTCAAATCGCTTAATAATGTAAAATTTGTTTTCGACATTTTATACAAACCACGCTGGTGCAGTAGTCGTAAAATAAATATTTTTTTACCAGATTCCATCCTTTTTACAACTTCCTCGTGTTCCACATTTAAAAACTTCCAGAAGTTTCTCTGTCACACGTACATACTAGCGAGATTTTAGTTAAAAATTTCTTGTTATATTTCTTTTCTATTCTATTAGTTTAAGTTCAATGATTTTGTTTGTCCTCGAAACTTGGCGTGCTCCCAACACGTACACAATGAAGGATTGTCTCAAAGGCACCGACACTTAGCACGAATTACCAGACTAACACTAAGAAAGTAATTAACACTATTGAGTTTCTAGAGAAAATATTGGAGTTATGATTAAATACGTTTCTTTTTGTACTAGATAATTTTAGCCATGTTCAAAAAGGGGCTTCAACACAACTTTCTAACGATATCGTTGTTGGATAAGAAATTAATGTTAAATATAACTAGATGTTGTCAGTCAGGTGATTTGAATATTTCCATTTAGTCTCTCCCGTGACCATGATAGCTGTAAAATGTTAAATATTCGCGTAAATCTATTTTGTAAAATAGATAAACGTATTTAAATTCATCGCAAACTTAAAATATTGGTAAATTTGCTTGTATTTATTTTTATTTACATTTAATGATAGTGACACACCTCGAGTGTGACAGAATGTGCGCGATAACGATTAATAACAGTGTTGCATAATGTATGAATATAACACTTATTATGTATGGAATACGGTTGAATTGAATATTTACAATTCGTAAGAAATGTTATGTTTTTATAAACTCGTTACCCGTGTTAAATATTATTTTTATTTATAGCCGTTAAAAAGGCTGGAGGCCAATTATAATTTTTTTTTTATTTCACTTGCTATATCTACATTACCTATATTATTAACAACTACGACTCACCTCGTTTCGCTCGAGTTCGTCCCTAGCTTGATTCGCCATACAAAATTTCATCCCCATTTTCACCCGCGTAAGGGGGGTTTCCGGGATAAAAAAATATCCTATGCCCTTCCCAGGGTCTCAACTATCTTACCAAATTTCATCTAAATCGGTTCAGTAGATCCAGCGATTACCCCCTACAACGTCACAAACTCACAATCTCACAAACTTTACCTCTTTATAATATTAGTATAGAATTAAATGATAAGGTGAGCGAGTACCTACCTTCAAACAAATGAAAACATAATTAATGATTGTTTATTATTATGGTACCTAACATTAACAGGCTATTATTACATTTTGTAAAGACTACCAAATTACTTACTTCAATTTTATTCATCCATATTATTATAAATGCAAAAGTAACTCTGTCTGTCTGTCTGTTACCTTTTTATGCTTAATCCGCTTAACCGATTTATAAAATTTATATTTACATAAAGTATGGAAATAGTTTAAGACTCTGGGAAGGACAGAGGATAGTTCTATCCCGAAAATCATCCCTTATGGGGGTGAAAAGATAGACGTTTGTAGAGGGAATAATTCATTTCTCAAGTAAAGGATATATATTTTTTTTATTTTATAAAGTACTTACTTACCTACTTTATTATACCTATATATCTACGTATATGTATATTGTATAAAGCCTATTCTATACTAACCGTTAAATATAAATTACAATCTAAGGTGAATAACCAAATCAGTTCCTGTAAGATAACGCTATCATTTTTTTTCATATATAGACCGAAGAGATAATCATGAGATTAACTAAACGAGGTCAAATCTACACATATTCCGAACTATGATGACTATAGTATATAGACATTGTTTTCTAGAGCAATTTAAAACATAAAATTAATTACATAATTAACGAACTATTATAGCGATGTCAGGTTCGTGTAGATCGAATTTATGTATTTATGTATACTACGAGTACATAATATTTATTATACTTAATCTATACGAATACATATAATAAAATTCTAACTAAGTCGAATCTGTACAGTAAATACTTTTTGGAAAATCTTATTGAAATAGTCATTATTATCGATACAGAGGCCGAATCTTTAGCTTTTAACATTTTTATCTAATAAAATTGTAAAAATGGACATTATTATCGATACAGGGGCCGAATCTATAGTTTTTATTAGAACTTTTGTCTGTCTCACTGTTACCGCATAGCGGAAAAGCCACTGAAGGGATTTAGTTGAAATTTGGTGTGATGATTACTGGTTGTACGGGTCGACATATAATACTTTTTACTGCGGGAAAATATCTCATTTCTGAGAAATCTATACTAAACGTTAAAAACGTAAGTAAGGACGAACCCTAGCGGAGCGAGGGTGAATCGCTAGTCTTTGATAAATATCATTTAAATGAGTCTTGCGTTAACGAAAATGACAAAACTCGTATTATTCAAACGATGATAGACAAAGCCGAGAACGTGTTTGCTTTTACTCGTAGTCTTTTGCCTCTTATTTATTTTAAGATTGTTTACAATTTTTTTAGAATTGTTCTAAAAATGTTTTAAGTTTAACTTTTAAAAAAGCACTTGAGTTGTACACATGTTACAGATGCGATACATGGTTTGTTTAGTTAACTCTCCATGAAAAAAGAGCGCTAGATATATTTAGTATAATAAGGAAATACATACATAAGAGAAAAAAACATTTTTCGGTAATTTAATTTTTTGTAAGGTTGAATTAACATTTTTAGCGAGTATTATTATCTTTAGCAAGTAGCCTCGCGTTTGCCGGAAAAATAATTTTAGTAACAAGCAAAAAAAAAACTTTAAACCCGCACTTGTAGGTAGTTCCAGACATTATACATTATATTATATCAGTAATCAGTATAGATAACTTGCTAGATCTATTATATCGGAACAACCCGGGACTCAAACCCAGGACCAAATCCATTGTGTTTTCCAAATCATCGTATTCAATATTGTATGCTATAATGCCAGTCTTAGTTTGTGGTACTATACTTATGTACGATATCGCACTGCGAATCGCTTTCATAGATCTTAATTGGTTATGTCTAGCACGATTTAAAATTGAGTATACCATGTTGTTGATAAAGAATCTAAACTCGCAGTCAATGGTTTTTTGCTGTTTTGATATAATATATTGCATTTTTTATACTTGAATAACTAATTAATCTATACATATACTCGTAATAAAATTCTGAGTCAAATCTGTACATTAAATATTTTTTGGAAAATCTTATTGAAATAGACATTATTATCGATACAGAAGCCGAACCTATAGTTTTTAGAATTTTTGTTTGTCTGTCTGTCTGTCTGTTACCGCATCACAGAAAAACCACTGAAGGGATTTTGATGAAATTTGGTATGGTGATAGCTGGTTATCCGGGTCAATATATAGGACACTTTTTATCGCGGGAAAAAATCTCCTTTCTGAGGAAATACACAAAAACTGCTGCATGTAAGAGTATACTAATATGTAAAAGCTAAGAATTTGGTTTTTGGTCATCTGAACGCGGGCGGAGCCGCGGGCAATGCTAGTATTATAAATAAAACTATCTTTTCGGATTTTTTCGCAGATTTATTTTGATTTTTGGTTCCCGACATTTCGAATGCTTTACAGCAATCATGGTCACGGGTTATTTGAAATATCAAATATTCATGTAAATCTAAGAAAGTATTAAAAAATAACATTAGTTTTTATTCTATTTAATTTATAAATAACTACAGTAGGTAGTGTTAAAGGTAGGTTTCAAATATAAAACAAGCGATTAAAATAATCAACTATACAATAATTAAGACGTACCTACCTGGGCGACCTGAGCTTCGCTCGGTGTTTTTGTTTAGACGTGTTTTTTTCGGAAAAGATACAAAATTTGCGTTTTGTTTTAGAAAAGACCTATAGATAAACATAAAAAGCAAATCAGATACACGAAATAAAATATAAGAATTGCTCATTTAATATTATAAGATATTTATTTCTTTGTATGGAGTTTGTGCTTTGTATGGTCCTCGAACGGGCTACCATTAAGTTGGAAGTCGGATTAGTATCATTGCACTAACGTGGCCATAAAAATTGTTTTTATATGTTCTTTTTTTGTATCAATTTACCAACAGTTTTTTTGACATTGTCTTTGGTCTGAGAAGTACAATAATAAAATAAAACTCCTTGGCCTTCAAATATTAAAGTTTCAATAGAGTTTAATTTTACACTTGTAGTAGCGATCTCTCACATCTGCTCATAACACTAATGACGGCCCTTGCTTATATTGACTGTGTGTATGTCTGTGTGTTACGGTGCATGGTAGGAACGTTTAGCGATTTATAATAATATATGTGTGCCAGTCTATACCTTGAGAGAATATAGTTTGACTTTTACATTAAAACTTTTACCAAACTTTTGTATTTATCATGTATCTTATAATATAAAATTCGATTCAAAAGTACTTGTAATAAGTCTAATTGAATAAAGTTTATTTCATTTCATTATTATATATGTATGTCGGTAAAAAGAGTATTTACTTGATTGAATTGGTTAGTACAGTCATAATCAAGAATGTTAATACTTAGACTGACTGATATTCTCTCCCGTGACCATGATTGTTGTAAAACATTCGAAACGTTAGAAACCAAAAATCAAAATAAATCCGCGAAAAATTCCGAACAGATAGTTTTATTAAAAAAAAATTGACGAAGTTTTATATAACTTGGAACAACCTAATTAAATCTTGAAAATTAACTATTGCCTACTTCTAACTTCGTATTCCATTAGTATACCATGGAGCTGATCTGATAATGGTGTCACGACATGTATAGTGAAAATTCTTTTGAGTTTTGGGTATTTTCCACGAAATTTCCTTAAATTAAATACTAATCATTACGTCTTATGAAAGGAATAGTTTTTACTCTACTAAAGTAATTACTTTTTAGTAAAAACTATTTTTTTTTCTTTGGACCACAGACAACATCCATTAGTGTGCATACTCGGGGTCGTTCACCCTTCTTCTATTCGAGTATGGCATAGACTATAGAACGGTTAGACAGTATAGAGTTCTCACGTTTTTTTATGTTTTTGATGAAGGAAATGATATGAATTATAAATAACTGATGAAATTAACTTGTATGATAATAATTTTGTCTTTTATTCTGTTTTATTTAGGTTTCTTAATTTAGATATAATCAAATATTAAATTTGTACACGCTGTGTTTATGGATGACTAGTACTTTTTTTAGCATGCATTTTTCACTAAGGAATGTTTTCAAAATCAAAGTCAAATACCCAAAAAAAAAGTAAAATATCACAGGGAAAGGGCTATTGATGTCTAAAATTAATACGGTCTGTGGATTTGATTTTTAATGTATATAGATAGGTACGTGATGTTATGGTCGGGTTGGGATTAATTAGAAGAGGGCTTTTTTCCTGCGGGCTTGGACTTTTTTTATAAAGAGGAAACATTTTATAACTTGTGGAAAATAAAAATTCTATGAAATAAAATATTAATTAAAATATAAACTATTATGTAGTATGTACACTTACACACTTAGTGACGACATGTTTGGCTCAGTTTGTAGTGACCCTACTTGCTGTGCCAGCGGTTGGGGGTTTGAATCCCGCTGGGGGCATTCATTTGTGTGATGAGTAAGAATGTTTGTACTCCAATCGTGGGTGTTTTTATTTATAATAGGTATGTATGTATTTAAATTTACATACTTTTGTAGTATATCAATTACCTGGTACCTATCCATAACACAAGTCTCGTAGCTTACCATGGAATTAGACGGTGCTATTTGTTAATGTCCTAACATATTTATATTTATTTATTTACTTAAGATTTTTAATTGGATATGTTTATTTGACAGAACGCGGAAATTTTATTATACATATTTTCTTTAGAAAATCGGTTTATTCATACATTAAAAATAATGGATGGATTACATTATGTTTTGCTAAAGCTTTCTAGGACTTGAGCAAAGCTAAGTTTCATTTCAGACACCGTCTTTGAGTAGATCTCAAATACGAGTCGAGTGTTCCGTACTACGCATTCTCTTGGAAAGCCTTATGTTCAGAGCTTGCAAAGTGAATGAGAATAAAATGTGTACAAATGCGTGTCACCGCATTGGGGTGTAAAAGTTTTATATTGGTTATATAATATACTAGCGACTCACCCTCGCTTCGCTCGGGTTCGTCCCCATACAAACTTTCATCTTCATTTTCACCCCCTTCAGGAGTGATTTCCGGCCTTCCCAGGGTCTCAAACTATCTTACCAAATTTCATCTAAATTGGGTCAGTAGTTTCGGAGCTTATTCGGTACAAACCAAGAAATCTTTCCTCCTTATAATATTAGTAATATAGATAAATATATTATATACATACATATTTATTTTTTAGATTCAGTTAAATGCGTGTAGACCGAGCTTTGTAACCCCATATTGCGGTCTGTGAGGCTGTTAGCTTAATTGCTTCAGTACGAGATACACAATCAGCGACAAAAAATGTCCTCGTCGAATAGCCGCTCATTTGAGCTTTGAGCGCGCTTTTAATTTTTTTTTTTGTGAAAACAACTTAAGCATTGGCATTTAAGGTTCAATTTACATTATTGTATATATTTTTTTATTATTTCGACTAGAATAATTACCTAAACACAATTAGTCACAGTTTTAAGAGAACTTTTGCAACGGGATTTATCTAGTACTTTTTGATAGATGGTTTTAATACATGAAGATGTATGGATGGACGGACGAAAGACGACTGGACACTTTGCTTTCGGAACCCTTCTTTGAATCAAAAGTCAAATGTAAGGGTAGGTATAGCAAAAAAGGCACATGTTAAATGCCAGTTTTTTTTATTGTCGCTACACAAAATGTTCATCTTTCTACGTAGAACAAGTGTTTGACAATAATATTCGGTACGAAACGGTTGGTTTTTTGCCAACGAAATCGATAGGATATAGGAAATAAAGGCTACCAACAGAAACTTGTTTTTCTATGTAAAACTGCCGATACAAGTAACTAGAACACTTTTTTCACAACTTTGTCAGACGTTGTTTTTGTGTTTACACTTTATTTTATATTCTGATAAAATAAACTTTTGTTGAGCCATTGCTCTTGGTAACTCAGGGTTTACTGACACGCCTGTATCATTCTTTTGGTCATTTTAAACGATGTTTTCGCCAATTGTAATCTGATTTTTATGACATTTTTTAATTAACTGCATTCGTTTTTTTTATTCGTTTTAGAGTGAACAACGAATTAGTTTCTTTCGCATTTATGTGCTCGAAAGTTGCAACTCCTCCCGCGTAGTTGATTTATCTGTAACCAAAATATGGTATAAGAGGATATTTCCAAGATGACAGATGACAGTTGTCATCAATTGAACAAGATGTCAAAATGACAGTAAATGTCATGATAATGAATGGAAATGTCAAATAACTTTAAGTCTCAATTACTTTTGACTCATTCGTTTCCTCAAAATAAATTGTATATATTTGGACTCCCTATCATCTCCCCTATCCAAAAATACCACTCTTTCCTCCAGGGGCCGCGTCCCATACCTATACTAAACTGCAGCTATCTAGCAGCATAAACAATTTTAATATAAGCCTTTATGTATACAATAGCTTTTAGACCCCCTTAATTCAACCCATTGGCAAAATCTCATACCTACAAACAACATTCCTACAAAATTTTAGTTTAATAAGTAAAGTATGTTGAGATATGTTTGAGAGATTTTGTACATATGTGTTTCCTATTATATTTAGTTTTTTTTTTAAATAAAGTATATTAATTAAATATGTTATTTATTTTGACTAAATATTTGTATATCTAAAAAGTTTTCAACTTTCGTAATTGAAATAGACAACTTTTTATTAACACATGAAAGTAGTATTTCAGGTCCATATAGTGTATGTAATGAATATTAACAATTCGCCGCCCACCACTTCGTTTACTTCACGTAGGTACGAAACAGAGAACAAGTCTGCTATAAACTTGTTTATCTTAACAAGTACGAGCTTTTGATTTTGATTTATAACGGAAATTACTGCCTTTTACATTTTAATGTATGTAATACATACATATTTATAGTGATTAGTACAATTCAAAAATCGAAAGTTCTAATTGTCTAAGCACCAATTCGAACTTACGCACTCTACATAATAATAATACTTTTTAAACGAAACGTGTGTTTTAATTTTGTCATCTGAAAAGCAATGAACAAAAGAGATTTCAAAAAAAGCGCAATTCAATTTCGAATTGAGCTCCCTCCCATTTTAAGGACACTTGAGAGGCTAATTTTGTATATTGAGTATTTGTAAATCAATGTATGTGTAGATTTGAGGCAATTTACTTGATTATAGTTCTTAAGGATATTTTAAACAACATGGAATATTATTATGTATTAATGCTATTTTTTATTTATTAGCAGGTAAATCATGAGCCAGATAGTGACGCGCAAGGGGCCGGTGAAGGAGGATAAGGAAAAGGTAACGTGTTTTATATTTTATGAATTACGAAAAGATTTCAGTATGGTTTGGATTGAAGTTTTGTTGATAGACCAACAAGAAAAGCAATTTTATAAAAAATCCTTGATTAGATCACTGTCTAAATATTTTTTTAATTCTTAAATAGTGGATAATTTGTAATGATATAATAAAACTATCTGTCTTTAATTGTATAAAAGGTTTGTTACTTTAATATTAATTATGAGTATCTTATTAGCGACAAACGGACAGCCCGGTAAAAGAAATGAAAAAGAAAATAGCTGCCAATGCGGAGAAAGAAAAGCAAGCTGCCGAAAAAAATGCTGAAAAACCTGTTCAAAGTGAGAAAAAACACGAAAAAGCCAAAGAAAATACAGATAAACCTGTCGAAAAACCTGCTGACAAAAAAGACAAACAAGAGAAGAGTGCAGACAAAAGTGGAGAAAAGAAAGACAAGGTAGAGAAAAGTGACAAGAAAGAATCGTCTGACAAAAAAGAGACTAAAGAAGATAAACCCGCAGAAAAGAAAGAAAAGCCTGCTGAGAAGAAAGAAGTAGCTCAACCAGAGAAAAGCAATGACAATAATAAAGAGAAAGGTGGAAAGGTTAGTTGTTTGTAATATATATATTGCATTTTTATCTGTAAAAGTAGCATATTTATTATTTATATTTTTCGTTGTTTTAATTTCCTTAAAAGTAAAACATTGACTTGTACTTTATTGGCCAAAACATGATTTTTCATTTAAAAAAAAAATCGCCATAATTTTGATTGCTTGAATAAAAAATCCGGAAATTATACCGAAATATTTGAAAGCAACTAGTCAAATTTGTCAGTATTAATTTGAGAATTTTATCTAAAAATAGGTTGGAATAAAGCTAAATACTAACAACAATGTTTATGTCAATATTTACAACCATTATAAAATTTAAATCTAATTTCCAGGCGGAACTAGCAGACGACAAACAGAAGAAGCCAGAGCAAAAAGCGCGCGAAAACGGGGCGAAGGTGACAAACGGGGAACAAAATGGCGACACGGTGAGTTCGGACGAAGACCTCCAGTCCGACGTTGAGAGAGACGAGATGTTTCCGGAGCTCGCCTATGAGGACTCTGATGGGGAATACTTCGAACCCCCAACTCCTGAAGGGCTACCTAGCCGTAGCTACACCAGGCGGTCTCAGGTGTGTATCAGGTCTTCCCGTGCTCTTTATCAGGTGGTCTTCTCCTGGTCTTCTCGTGGTCTTCTCGTCAGACCGGGGTGGATAAATAAAGGCTTCGAGGTTCGAGGTTTTGTTGGTGTTTTCGATGGTTTGACTAATTGATTTTTTATGTTTTCTATTATATTTGAGAGGCATAGGGGGTTGATTTTTGAATTTGAATTGAAAGTATTATTTTTCTTTGAAATCCTTTTTTTACTTTTGTTATGTAAACTTAAAAATTATTCATGAAATACAGTTTAATATACAAAACTGAATTTAAGTCTTTTGTTCTAATAGCAACTCTGTTAAAAATAAATGTATATATTGACGTAGATATTCCTCTTTGCCTCTCGCTTACATAATATGCAACTTCTTCAAAAACTCACTGAGTCTGAGTGATTGCTATTACAAGTAACGGTAAGTGACTTTAGTTTGTTTGTTTATGGGTTATTTTAAGACGTTTTTTGGTGATCGGTCACGAACTGCGTGGGTATATGTGAGTATTAATATTTTTTTTTATTTCTCTTATATAATTATTCTGATTATTCCCAATAAAAAAATGTTATTATTATGTTTTTGTAAGTCAATTATTATTTATAAAACTGTGACTAACAACTTTGTATTGAGATTTGTGAATTTGCCCCACGATTAATATTACACAAAACGAAAATCATTGTGCGAATATATAATCGATTTTAGTATGTATGGGTATAATCGATATTTTATAATTTAATTTTAATAATGATTTTGTTTGTTCTATTGGATTATAATTTTTGCGTAATGTTTTTCGTTTTGTGAATGAAACACTTTTGTATGTCCGTCATACTAAAAAAATGTATAATGGCAGATTTGAGATTTACATATAATGAATGACTATAAATAGTATTGCATATAGTAATAGGGTCAAAGTTGTAGGTTGAAATTTTGAATTATATAAATAACGATGAGATAGTTTCCCGCAGTAAAAAGTATGCTATTGGTGATCCGGATAACCAGCTACCATCATACCAAATTTCATCAAAATCTTTCCAGTGGTTTTCTCGTGATGCGTTCCCAGACACACAGACAAAAATTCTTAAAACTATAGATTCGGCCTCTGTATCGATAGTAATGACTAATGACTATTTCAATAAGATTTTCTAAAAAATATTTAATACACAGATTCGACTCAGTTAAAATTTTATAGTATAAAGTTATGAAAAAACGCTTGTGCAATTGAAAAAATCTTCAAGAAAATAGTAAAATCTCAAATTTCCATTATATGTATGTACTTGTATTATATCAAGGCCATTCATGAAGTACGTTCATAGTCAGGGGGAAGGAAGGGTGTTTTTTAGCATGACGATATGGTATAGGGGAGGTTGGGGCTGAGTTTTAGTTTTATTATATTTTTTAAATTAATAAATTGTATAATTTAAAAAAAAAACATTTGTTATGTGATTTGAATTCGGTGTAGCGGTATTCGATTTTGCTGGGTGTAGTAGATTAAAAAGTGATGGTTATATAAGATAATAAATATGCTACTTTTTGCGACTCATCTACCTCACGAGCGGATAAAAAAAGTTATATATAGATTCATTCATGATTATATTGTTTTTTAATTATTTATAACTATTTATCCATATTGTGTCATGGATCGTTTAGCATCTGCTAAGTAGTGAGGGGTAGTTTCTAGTCATCGCAAAGTTAAGCAACACCCAAAAAACTTGAAAAGTAAATAAATTAAAAAAAGTGACGTATGTTGCGAATGGCCCACAAATATACATGTAACGTGGCGTCACAGTATAAGAATCCATACAGTGCGCGGTCATCCATTAACTAACGAAAATGTCAAAGGCAATGGTTGTCAAAAATACCAATTTTCATGGTGAATTGTTTTGAAGTTAAAACGCTTTAATACCACCTCATCAAGTTACAACTATATCGTCAACCCTTAATGCCGTTTCCCGAATGACATATAAAAGTAAGTATGGCAGTCGGGAGCGCTCCCCGCGCACGACTGCCATGTCTTGACACCTTCGTTAGACGCCTGTATGGATTAGTCATGACGTAGAGAATAGACTGAGCAATACTCTCATGAAATTGACCACTCTATAGAAAGAGAGAAAGCGAACGTGCGACCAATAAGGTATCTGTCTTATTCTAATTTGAATGAATGATTGAAAAAAAATGGCTATAAATATCTATTTTCATCAATCGCATTTCAATTAACACAGACTTCTGGCCGCACATTTGTTTTGTCTCTGTCGCGTCTTGCCGCCATTTTTAACTGATGGCAGACAAAGAAACACTCAGTCCGCTCTCTAATGTCTATGGGTTTACACTGTGGTTTGGTGTGAGTACTAACTGTGTGGGCAGGTGAAGGCGACGCGCACTCCGGAGACTCCTCGACCGGCCTCGGATAAACGAGATCGAGATTATGTACCGGATGATGTGAGTGCACTCTACGTTGGCTTGTTGTATTCAGACGTTAATATCCCACAGCTGGGCGTGGCCGCTTTATTTGCAGCTTTATTTGGTTATCCACGCGAGCGAGAGTATACCACTGATCTTCGAAAGACATGTGAATCCACCAACCCGCACTTGGCCAGCGTGGTGGGCTATGGCCTGATCCGCCTCGTACTGAAGGGAGGCCCACCCCCAGCAGTGGGACGTTAAAAGAGCTGAATTATTATTTTTTATTGATTAATACGCTTTTACTTACAAAAAAATATTTCATTTAACCATATATTGCTACCAAATCTTGGGGGTAGATTTTAGCAATTAATTCCTGAATTGATTTTGAACTTCGTATGAAAATCCGGATGATAATAATTTGAATTAAATAAATAAATCTGACGACACATTTGGCTCAGTTGGTAGTGACCTTACTTGCTGTGCCAGCGGTCGCAGGTTCGAGTCTCGCTGGGGACATTCGTTTGTGTGATGAGCACGAATGTTTGTACTCCAGTCATGGGTGTTATATTTATAATATGTATGTATTTAAAGTTATATATGTGTAGTGTATTAACTATCTGGTATCCATAACACAAGCCTCGTAGCTTACCATGGAACTAGATGGCGCTGTGCGCTGTGAGATAATAATTTGCTACTAAGCTAATCTGATAATGATATGATGGAACTAAGTGGTGGATGCTGAGACTTTACAATGGTTACCGATGCTTGACGAGTTTTATCAATGAAACTTGGTCAGAAACAGTTTTTTAAACCGATATTATGTACTCAAGCCTTTTTTACGCTGAAATGATAACATAGTACCTAAATAAAAATGCTTTTTACATAATTGAAAGTGTTATTTTAGTTAGTCTAGCCTATAACAAATTTGTATATACAGATGATTTTTTCATGTGTACCACAAAGTTTAAGTTTTACGGTCGGAGTCGCGGGAAAAGCTAGTTAATATTATAGAATATACTCTTTACACATTAGTGTTTACATTATGTCCTTCCCAGGGTCTCTAACTATCTTCTTACCAAATTTCAACTTCTCTAAATCGGTTCAGTAGTTTCGGAGCCTATTCAGTACAAACAAATAAAATATCAAATCTTTCCTCTTAATAATATTAGTATAGATAACATCTATTATACAAACTATAATATCATTTTTTTGCTACAATCTTACTGCGTATAGCTTCATATTTCTTTCGACTTTCTTCGCTTGATTTTTTTTCTAACATTTTTGGTTTATTTTCCCATGTTCTAAGAATAATAAAAATATGAGTTTTTAACAAATTTTATTTCGCATGCATTATTATTTATTTTATATGATAATTAAAATTTTAGTCAAAACTACTGAAAATGAAAGACGATACGCCGTCGTCCGATCGCAAACTACGCTCGGCCGACTCTCCCAAACCGCAAGACAAAAAAATTGAAAAAGTCCAGGACAAAAAATCTGAATCTCCCAAAAAAGATACTTTGAAAGTAGTACAAGAAGAGCAGAAGGAAGAGGGCGAGAAGGATGCAAATGAGGGACAGAAGAATGAAGTCGAAATTGAAGTCGTTGTTGAAGTTGAAAATGAAGGTGAGTACATTAATATTAATAATATTAATACATCAACGAAATGTTTAGCTCAGTTTGTAGTGAACCTACTTGCTATGCCAACGGTCGCGGTTTCGAGTCCCGCTGGGAACATTCATTTGGGAGATGAGCACGAATGTTTGTACTTCAGTCATGGGTGTTTATATTTATAATATGTATGTATTTAAAGTTATGTGTAGAGTATCAACTATCTGGTATTCATAAAGCTACAAGCCCCGTAGCTTACCATGGAACTAGATGGTGCTGTGTATAATGTCCCAATATATAAAAGAAAAAAGTATTGAGTTCAAAGCAGATATGGAGATAAGCAGTAATTATATTATCTTCGCCATTAGAAAAAATATTTGGTCGTCCAGATTCGATTTCTGGTTGTTTGAACCGATCTTTCCTTGGGAATCTTGCTAGATATATAAAATTCTAAAATATAAAGTTCTAAAATCGGTATAGATTAAAAAGTATGCCAGATATTATACACAATGTCTAGGTTAATAACTTGACTGTAACGTTTGTACTATTTGTATTGAGACATTTGCCATAATGAAATAAATGATGCTAATTAGATCCGATACAGTGAGAAGCCTCACTTGTGCAAATTTTGTGGGGTGTTGTTTCTTATGTAAATTTACACTCGCCGATTTTATTATTTTCATTAACTATTTTTTGTGTTGGTACGTCTTATGTTTGAATTAGCTGTTTTCTTTAAAAATACTATCATATAAGTCTACGATCAACAATATATTGTTGATCGAAGACTCCGTATGAAAAATTTCTTCTTCGTGCATTATTTTTGCAACTTTTAAATACATATTGCAGCATTGTGAACATGTTTACGTTGACAGTGTCTCAATAGAACTAATCGAAATATACGCTCACTTTGCAAGTGAGCATATATTTACCGAGACTTTCTTACGCCGACCGGTATCTAGTAGTATTGTTGATCGAAGGTATAAGCCATAAGGCTTAATCTCAGACTAAGCAATAATATTTACATGAAGCCAAACAATAATGGTTTTAAAATAGTATACAAATTACAATTTGAACAAGAGAACTAATGCTTAAAAATACAAAATTTAACTAACAGCTATACGAAATTATCCTTATTAGTTAAAGAAATAAACAATCTGTATGGTAAAATCGAGAATAGCAACATAAACGGCAAATGACGCTACTACTTTTTACTTTGACATTTATTTTGGCGGACTCCGTTTATATAATACCTATAAGGAATAGTTCTTCCTTAAAATATTTGTTCTGTTTGTTAACTGAGGAAATAAAATTTAATTTTTTTACCTTTCTATCGATTTAATTATGAATTATTATATGTACAAACAGATATAATATAATATATATACAAATAGATATGATATTTTTTCATATGAGGTATAAATGAGCATAAAAATGACTTTACAGACACTGTACAAGATTATATTAATTTTTTTACATAGAATTGGTTTGCATCTACTTGTACTGTAACATAAAAATATGTTTAATAATCGTTTTTGTGCTCATAGATATAAGTCAGTCATGTATGTATGTATATAAATTGTACATAAATTGACTGAATCGTAAAACTTCAAATTCTTCATGATATAACGTGCTGTCATACGATTTAATTCATTTCAAAAGAATTTTTTTACAAGTTCATTGTTAATGGTACGTAATACGTTATAGTTTTTCAACCGACTTCAAAAAGGAGGAGGTTCTCAATTCGACTGTATTTTTTTTTTGTTTTTTTTTTTTATGTTTGTTACCTCAGAACTCCGTCATTTATTAACCGATTTGGACAATTTTTGTGTTGTTTGAAAGTGTATACTTCCAGATTGGTCCCATTTAAATTTCAAAAAAAAAATACCACCCCTAAGGGTGGAAAAATAGCTAATGATGAATTTAACCTACTTCTAATTGTCATATTAACTTTAAATTTGCAAGTATTTCTATTTCCGTTGATAGTACAGTAATTCGGTATTGTTGACTTGATCTGATGGTAAGGCCAGAAGGTGGATAGGTGGAACTCTTCAACGGCTAATAGTAGATACTTTGAGTTTGGGCTTATTTTGTTTGATTTGACAAGCCTAACACGTTGGAATTCTTACTTTGCTACTACTGTCTACACTAAAAAGGGAAAAATAAAATTTAAAAAAATAAAAAAATAAAAACCGACTTCAAACAAAAGCAATAAAAAGTAAAAAATAACTGATTGTTAGTTTTCATTTACTATACATACCTAATCAAATATTTTCGAAGTCGGTGTGCTTTGGCTAAGTAATTAAAGCCTACCTATTAAATACATACCTAATCAAATATTTTCGAAATCGGTGCCAGCCCATACAAAGCAAAGCACACCGACTTCGAAAATTTTGATTAGGTATGTATAGTAAATGAAAACTAACAATCAGTTATTTTTTACTTTTTATTGCTTTTGTTTGAAGTCGGTTTTTATTTATTAATATATTTTTTAAATAGTTTATGATAGGAAAAATTCGTTAACGATTTATCTAAGCATACATATTGCAATATAACGTCAATTATTTTTTCGCATATTATGTATTAATTCGGTAACGAACGAACAATTGATAAAGAGACTAAAATGTATTTGTACCAAAGTGGCAAATGCCACGCAAATGCCAGGCGTAATGACGTATTTTAAAATTTGGCGTCCTGTGTCTTAACATTTATCGTCCCTTATGTTTTACGCCAGACCATTTCATGTACTTTAAACTAAAGGGGTCTTGGTGGTCTTCAAATAAAGGGTCTGTGTAGGTCTAGTCTAAACTAGAGTTAAATGGCATTAGACCGAATCTGTTGACGGCTGAAAGCCAGATTTCAATTCGCACTTAATGTCTTCCGAAGAATAGAAGTTTATTTAAATGACAGCACGTTATATTAACATGATTGAAGTAAATATTCGCTATCGATTACATCGAGAGCGGCACGACGATAAGTGTAGTGTGACGATCCCCCTTCCCAGACGAGACACGCGTGAAGGCGGACACGAATTTCTCGAAGTCGCGGGTCAAAGTGTCGCCGTACAGGCGCAGCGCGCGCGTCGCCGACGTCGACGTGTCGCTCGTGGCTAATTATACAGGTGGGTGTGTCATTCTTATATTCTAAACTTGTGTTTGTGTGTATGTGCGTGCATGTATGTATGTGTGCGTGCGAGTGTATTTGTGTGTTTGTGTGTGTGTTATTCTTTTACTGTTTCTGTTTAAACGGCTGGAAGGTTTTAAATGATTAGTACACAGATAGACTATGACCTGGAATAACAAAAGGCTACTGTAAGGGATCTAAGGATGAACCCGAGAGCAGTAACGGTAGGTCGCTAGTATTGAATATGTTTTAGTGGCTAGAAGACACTTCAGTACATTTTGAGAAGTGATATTTGTTGCGTGAAAAGTACGCTATGTTTGTCTCTGGTTATATCTTCTGTATGTAAAAAATCAAGGCAATCAGTTGTTTTGATTACTCCGTAGAAGATAGATTTATACTGTAACTTTTGCAATTTTGGTACATCAATTTTTACATATGGATCTCAAATTATTATGCATAGATAATATGACAAAATCTAATCTACATTCCCATTCTCAGGCAATAACACAACAATGGAAATGGATATAACAGAGTCGTCATCTTTCATAACGGAGGAGACCCCAGAAAGCCCCTACCTGAGCGGCCTACGCAGCATCCGGGGACGAAGATCTTATAAGCCTCTGAAGGAGATGAAAAGAAACTTCGGCGTTAACTGGATTACTCGACCCACTACTACCAGTGGTAAGGGTGAGTTTTGTGTCAGTTTTTTATACACTTTTGGTATATTTCCCAAAAAAACGGTTTTATACAAGTAATTGTTACATCCTTAGAGGATTTCCTTAGGATTTTATGCAAGTAAAAAGTATGGCATATTGAGGTCTCATAATTATTATTCTATTATAAAACTCTTTGGAATTGTATAAAATATTTAAAATATTTTGTATTATTGAAATCAGCACAGCTCGCGATAGTATAGTGCAGACACAAGGGAACAAACGACAATTCAATACGACCGATACGGAATATAATATATTATGTACATATATTAATTGTCACGGTGATGTAGTGGCTAGTATGTACGGCTGCACATCCGGAGGTCCTGGATTCGAGTCCCGGGTGGAGCCATGTTTAGTTATTGAATCTTTCTGTTAAGAAAGTTTCAGTAACACCCTGGAGTTGGGAAGTCGGCGGTGTTTCACCCCCGTGCCTGCGCCTTAACTCTCACCGTAAGTGTCTCGTGTGGTCCCACTGGAGTATGAGAGTGACAGGAATAGAGAGTGCACTTGTGTCTGCACTATAATATCTCCTGCGCTCTCTCTATCGGGCTAGTCTCAACGAAATCGGTCGCCGTGGCCAAAATCGGTCAGAAGGACATTATTATATTATGTAATACTTTGTGTTCATAATAATAATAGCACTAAGATTAATATACAAATATTATAATTCCAGCGTCCGAACAACACAGCCGGCCGACAGGCACAGTGGTGGGACGCAAACGCAAGCCCGACGCGGACGAGGTGGAGGCAGACCGAGAGGCGGAGGCGGAGAGGGAGGCAGAGGTAGAGGTGGGGGTGGAGGCGGAGGAGAGGCGGGGAGGCAAGCGCGCCCGGCTGCTGGACCGCCTCGCGCGCCCCTTTCGCGCCGCCTCCACGCCGCTGGTGGCGAGGAGGAATGCGGAGGTGAGTCGGGAGTTGTGGGTAGGGGTGGGGAGGAGGAGTCCAGAATGTTCTGTTTATTCGAATGTCTTAACCGAATTTGTTTGTTGAAGCATATCGCAAACCTAGACCTTTGGGAGTTGTGCTTATCTTTATCTAGGTGTGCGATATCCATTCTTGACCTTATTGTAACCTCATGAGTGATTGTGAAAACCTCAAATGATAAAGTGAATTAAGAATTACTGTTGGAACGTGGTATAATTTATATTAATAACGATTATGTTATTAGGAGGTTCATGTAACAGTTTGATTCAAAGATCTTTGATAGTTTCATTTGACCAAAATAAGCTAAAAGATATTCTAATGAGACATTTATTTAAGAAACGCAGAGTAATTATTATTATATTATTCTGCTTAGGAAGCAATTAAATATTACAAAATCATTTCTAGTGAGGAGTACTGGTAAACGCCCATACGAAGATAAGAATTTTATATATTTGTTGGTTGTAAACTATACACAAGGCCTAGTTAAAAATAATAAATAGGATAATAATATGTTTGAAAAACAAAATTAAATCTATCCCACGGGAACTTACACAGGCTATAATCTATTTCTGTACCAAATTTCATCCAGATCCAATCAGTCGTTCAGGCGTAATTGAGTAACAAACATGAATCCATCCAAAGTTTTGCATTTATCTATACAGATAAAAAAAATTGAAGTGTCGTTTTTAATATCAAAATAGCAGCTTTTTACTAAATTCATTTGAAATTGTATACGGTATTTAAAGAAAAAACACAATTTTTAAAAATTTTGTCTGTTTGACTGTTATTCGGCTAATTTCCGAAACAGCTAGACCGATTTTGATGGGACATTCAATGGCAGTTAGCTGATGTTATAAGGAGTAACTTTTAGGGTTCTGCTCAAAAAATTAAAACGTACCTAGGGACGCTGGTAATATTATATGTATAATGAAATGTTTATCCACAGATCGTAGGTATCAACACAGACCTGCCCCTGACGGCCCCCGTGGCCGGCCCCGACCCCTTCGACCCCGAAGCCATCAAGCCCCCCATGCCCCTCACGGTCCCCCACGTGACCCTCACGCCCCCCCACGGAGGCCCCGCGGGCCCCGCGGCCGATCGCGACGCGAAGAGGTGTGTGCTCATGTAAGTACATATGTATGTATGTAGGTATGTAATACATGTTGTATGTGTGTAGCATTTGTGGAGAATGTTTATTATGTCATAGTAAATGCTCATCGAAGGGTTTTGAATGTGTTCAAAGTAATTATTCGTTTTGGTATTGGTTATGTCGGGGTTACATTTGAAAAGTAAATTAATAGGTTTCTTTAGATAATTATATAAAGTTGGATAAAGTGTATTTAATACAATAATAATAAAGATGTCACTAGCGGAGAGTGTTCTTTTAGTTTACCAGTTCATTTTTTTTATTTAGGCCTTATAACAGCCAATGGTTAGTTCTATTGAAATGATCAGGGCCGAATTAACCATGTTTTCGAACTTATTGAAATACATTTTTTTCTACCACAATGCAATTATGTACGTAATTACATTATTAGATAGATTTCATATAATTCCAACTATAGTATTTGCCTTCATGATGAAATTTTCACCTATTTTTTTTAATTTTTCAAATTAAATTTTCACTCAATGAAACATTTTCAAATATTTTTCTCTATTCGTGGGGCCTAGGTAGTCGCCTACACTGTCTTATGGATAATCTGGCCCTGGAAATGCTTATAATATATTTAATTTACACCAGCCTTTCTATATATAAAGTGTGTTGACATAACCAAGACATATGTATTGTTTGCATCTTTACATAAAATTGTAGTCTGTAAGAATATGGACACCCTCTCTATTCTTATTATATATACATACATATAAAATAGAGACGTTTTTAATAACATTCTACACAAATGTTTTATAAATATTGTATTATAAGTGTGGACTTTTGTCCGCTGAAGCCTCGGGGGTACAAATTGTACTTTACTCTTGTTGAAACGTTACATTTTGATATTGTTACTATATTGAAATGCAAAATTGATTGTTTATTGACTTTATGTTACAGTCGAAATATTACCGGTTTGAACTTAAATATATATGTATTTATGTAGATACATAATAAGTATGTTGGATTTGTCACACTTTTTTTATATGTTAGGAATAACTTTCATATGCAGATTTTCCTTTGTAGTGTTTTTTAAAACTGGCTAATTAATATTTTTTGGCTTAATTGGCTTAAATAATTAATTAACCAATTTTGCATTTCAATGGTAACATAATAATTGTTATAAGACGTTTTTTATATTGAATAGAATAATGCTGGGGAGAAATGTTTTTAAGGAAATAAATATTTAAAAAAATATTATAGTATGAGATGTGTTCACAAAATAAAAGCACAGGATTGTATTTGGATTTTTTCTTAAGGCTTACTTTGTTTTTTTTTTAGATAAAGTTACTTAAAAAAACATTAAAAATTTAAATCAACATATTATGATGATAATATATTTTAATTATATTATTATTATACATTTGTATTCTCTTTATTTTAAGGGTTAGTATAAAATCATTGATGATGGCTAAATTGACAGTTTAGTTTGAATCTTTCAGCCTTCAATCCATCATGAAATGTTTTGTGAACATGAGAAATAAGAAACAAATTAAAAATTGTATATTTCTTTAGCATTCTACAAGTTGTCTATAAAATCATATTATGTAATATCCATAGACGTAGAGAATGGATTGAGCAAAACTTTCATGAAATTGACTTGATTGATTGATTGAATTGATTGAGAGATAGCGAACGTGCGGCCAATAATAGGTCTTTTATTCCAATTTGAATTTATAAATGGAATGTAAAACGGTTATAAATATCTATCTTCTTAATCGAATTTCAATTAACACAGAAGACTTCTGGCCGCACATTCGTTTTGTCTCTATCGCACGTTGCCGCCATTTTTAGCTGACGGCTGGCGAAGAAACACTTAGTCCACTCTATCAGCTCTATGGTAAAATCTAAACAAAACAATTCCCCTAAAGTACCCACCGCGGTATGAAATTTTAAACTGCGACTATCGTTCTAGCTAAGTTTTATCATGTGACTTGTAAATGTAGGGACTTGCTATCGATTGACAATTTAAAACACGTACCCCCTTTTTTGTAATCTGGTTAAGGTTTATATAAAAATTGGCAAAAACATCTATTTTTATAAAAAGTGAATTTGTTTTTTTTATACTTGATTTATAGCATGTCCTTTAGCCTTTTAAATATGAAGTTTAAAATTGATTCGACCTCTAATATAGTCCAGCAGACGGTAGCTTTTATGTCAAATTATTTGGTCGTCTCCTGGAGTATATAATATTTAAGGGAAACACAAAGAGGGTTCAATTTTAAAACGTGCTAGGTTAAGTTTTAATATATACATACAATAAAAGTAAAGAGATATTTTTGTTTTTTATTTTATTATTAACCACTTTAAGTTGGGGGTTTAGATTTCTTAGTTTTTTGACTTCGGCTCAAGCAATAATAGCGAATATAAATAAATCAAAAACCAAAACTATGTGGATTTTATATGGTAATTGTTTATTTTGCTTTTGCAAAGGTGGAGTTCTTGTAGTTATAGTCCGAGGTGCGGCCGATGGAAATAAAACCTTAGTTGTTATGAAATTTACGATGATTTTATCCACTTTTGTGTTTATTATATTTTTCTTTTCTACAACCATGACAATAGATGGAAACCACCGATAAATGCCATATTTTTATTTGAGCCACTTCTGCCATGTAGAGATTACTATTACATCAGTTGGTTATGAATGAATTTAGCCAAACATTAACTGGTTGGTGTGGGTTCGATACCGGTCAATGTAAAATATTTTCTTTTAAAATGAATAGAGTAAATCGCAATCAATATTTAGTTATTTTAATGATGGCTCAAAGTATTTTTATCATATTATATAATATTGAAGGAAACATTGATTCTAAAAACGCTTTAAACTTTTCACATAGCAACAATTTCGTGTTAGGGTTAATATAGAGCTAGAATGTTCTAGATTACGTGTGTTTTATACATTTTATTAAGTATTAATTTGTCGTCCATTGTATTTAATTTGATTTTTTTTTTAATAAAATCCTTTTTTTTGTAAGTAGGTATAATGTAATTAGTGTAATGAAGATTATAATTATATAGAATTGATAATTTTTGTTAATAAATCATTAAAATCGAAATTATTTGTTTTATTTCTCTAGCCCTTAGACTATAAAGGTAAAATATTGTATAGGTCCTGGATGAAAATTGGCACTTAGAACATGTCTTGGACTGACATTCATTATAATAATATATTCTGCATCAAATGGTCCCCATTAATTAAGTAGGATATCTAATTAAAATTTACATATATAGGAGTGGTATAACCACTAACCTATACAGGTAAATAAAATTGAAGTGTCTGTTCATTCTACTAACTGTTCTTCTTTTTACTAAATGCATATGGATGTATACACGGTACAAAAACAACATTTTTACAATTTTTCTTTGTCTGTTTGTTCTGGCTAATCTCTAAAATGGCTGGAACGGTTTTGACGGGACTTTCACTGGCAGATAGCTGATGTAATAAGAAGTAACTTAGGCTACTTTTATTTTAGAAAAAAAATAGGGTCCCACGAAAAAAAAACCAATGAAAAATTTTATAATATCCGATTCAAATAGGGAAGTTGTATACATATACCAGGGACTAACCCGAGCGAAGCGAGGGTGAGTCGCTAGTCTATACTAATAATATTATAAAGAGAAAACACTTTCGTTTGTACCGAATAAGCTCCGAAACTACTGGACCGATTTAGATGAAATTTGGTAATAATGTCTTATTTTAGAGTAAAAAAAGGATTAGTTTGAGACCCTGGAAAGGATAAAGGATAGTTTTTATCCTGGAAGTCCTTTAAGGGGGTGAAAATGGAAATAAAAGTTGTATGGGGAATCAACCTAGGGACGAACGCGAAGAGAAGCGAGGGTGAGTCGCTAGTATATGTATATATATATATATATATATATATATATATATCAAAGCATATCTATACTAATATTATAAAGAGGTAAAGTTTGTGATCTTGTGAGTTTGTGACGTTGTAGGGGGTAATCTCTGGATCTACTGAACCGATTTTCAAAATTCTTTTACCAATAGAAAGCCAGGTTCTTTCTGAGTGTCATAGGCTATATATTAACCCGAAGAATGAAAAGGCTTTTTCGTGGTAGCCGGATTTGCAAAGTAAGTTGGAGAAAAAACGGTCGAACGAAAACGTTTCTTACGAACGCTGCCTTAAGGATGAGAGATATATGATTATGTTCTAGAGAAAAGTTGTAGAGCTTAATAATGCCTACAAAAAAGTCAGCGACAGCATATGTCTAATTTTTATATTTAAGTCACAAAAGGTAGTTTTTTATTTTAATAAAATAATTTAAATCGGTAGGTCATGTTTATTGGTCATATTAACAACAATTATGAATTCTTATCAAAATAAGTAAATTTATCGTCTAAAATGTTTAAAATAAAAGACTTTTCCCTTTTACTGCACATAATTTGGACAAATGGTTAAAGAGATAATACAACATATTCGTAGGTATGGACGAACCCGAGCGACCTGTTTGCCTGTTTTTCTCTTTGTACGGGCTAATCTCCGGATCTATTAGACCTATTTAAATGAAATTTTGCATGGTGGTACCTTATATCCCCGGGCAACATCTTAAATACTTTTCATCCCGGAAAATGAAAGAGTTCCCGTGGGATAGTTAAAACACTATAACAACTTATACAGTTTAGTACACAAAAACTACTAATTGGATTTTAATGAAACTTTACAGTAATATAGTTCATACATGACAAAAACAAATCAGCTACTTTTCATCCCGGAAAATGAAAGAGTTTCCGTGGGATAGTCAAAAAACTATAGTAACTTATACAGCTTAGTACACAAAAACTACTGATTGGATTTTGATGAAACTACAATAATATAGTTCATACATCAGAATAACAAATAGGTAACTTTTTATCCCGGAAAAATGTACTTTTCCCGTGGGATAGATGTTTTTGTTTATTTGTAACGTATTATGTACACAACATAGACCCCAAAACAATAGTTATTAAAAAAATTGTCTGTTTGCCTGTATGTCTATTTGTCTGTTTTGTGTGCGCGTTTCACGCGAAAAGTAATGTACAAATTTCAACGAAATTTGGTGAAGTGATAACTTATTACTCGAGTCAACATTTAGGGTACCCTTTTTATGTATGTATTCAGCCCTTTTTAACGTACCACTACTAGGCACGGGCCTCCCTTCAGTACGAGGTGGATCAGGCCATAGTCCACCACGCTGGCCAAGTGCAGGTTCGCGGACTTCACATGTCTTTTGAAAACTTGCTAGGTTCTCTCAGACATGCGGGTTTCGTCACGATGTTTTACTTCACCGTTAATACAAGTGGTAATTGTATTAGAAATGATTCGCACATGAAAATATCAGAGGTGCGAGACCCAGGATTTGAACTTGCTTCACTCGGTCTCCCAATCGAGCGCGTTACCACTGGGATACCACTGCCTAGATACCTTTTACTTAAAGAAAATCTTTCTTTCCCACGGGAAAATACAATAACTGGTTTTATCGAGTCCTCCCTAGCGAAACCTTCCGCTGGCTAAGCCTTAAGACATACATACGTCAAAACAATATACTAAAAAATTGTAGGTCTTGAAAAGTCCTACAGAAAAGTTCTGAATAGTATATGTCTATCTCCTAAGTTACACTCGCAGTATTTATTCTTATCTATACCTATAATAAAACTTAGTCAAACGATGTGTGTGTAGAGGTCGAATGTCTGTACATAGATGGTAGAAAAAAATGCTAGAAAACCAGTCTTCTTACATTACGTAAGGAGAGAAATAGAACAAATCCAAATTTTTTTCAAATTTTTTGTTTTTCTGTCTGTTTGTTTGTACGGGCTAATCTCCGATACTATTGAACCTATTTAAATGAAATTTGATACTTTTCATTCCGGAAAATTAAAGAGTTCCCGTGGGATAGTTAAAAAACTATAGTAACTTATACAGCTCAGTACACAACAACTTACGCACCTAATTTAGTAAAATTAGGCATGCTGATACCTTGCTAATATTGCAGGTCAAACAACAGGTTACTTATTTTTATCCCGGAAAAATGAACGGTTCCCGTGGGATAGATCTGTTTGTGCTTTTCTAGAGGTGAACCCGAGCGAAGCGAGGGTGAGCCGCTAGTATATATATATGTATGTCTGTCTGTCAACTGTTTGTACATCTGTGTACGTTTCACGCAAAAATACTGAACTGATTTTAAAAAATGTTATGTAGTAATAAGTTATTACTCGAGTCAACATTGAGTGATTCCTTTTACTACAGAAAATCTTTCATTCCCTTGGAAAAACGCCATAACTGATTATATCCGAGTTGTCTTAGAAAACATAGCTAACTCTAGCTAAACCTTAAGAGATAGATACTTAGTTATATCAAAACAATGCACTAGAAAATTGTAGGTCTTAAAAGGTCTACAGAAAAGTCTAAAATACACACTTACACTCACCATACCATAACTATTCATGTAAGTAATAGGTCTACCGAAAAGTTCTGTCCGTTTCTATGACAACAATTTTCGACATGTAAAAACATGTTTATTCGGCGCATGTTTGGCTCTAAATTTTAATCGCTTAATGTATACATACTAACGTAGCAAATTAAGTAAAACAAATTTGATTCGCATTAGTCTTAAGTGTGAAGCGATAGTGTATCATTGGCTACTGATAAAGTTCATTTACGCCACTGTATTTTACACGAATTTCAACAAGGAAGAAATGCTATAGAAGCATGTAGAAATTAATTGAAAGTATTCGGTGAAGGTGCAGTTTCTGATAGGCCATGCAGAAGATGGTTCGAAAAAATTTGAAACAGGTGATTTTGACCTTTCTGATAAGCCACGTTATTGGCGACCATCTCTGATCGACGAAGCTGTAATTAAGACCATGTTGGAGCAAGATCCTTTTCTAACAACATCAGAGATTGCAGAAAAGCTTAATTTAGCGCACCAAACTATTTCGAACCATATTCGGAGGATAGGATTGGTGTGAAAATATTAAAGATGGGTGTCACATGAATTAAGTCATAAGAATTTGAATCATCAAGTCGTCATACACATTTCTGCTTGCTCGAAACAAAATCATGCTCTTCTTAAGCCGGATAATAACTGGAGATGAAAAGTGGATTACCTACAAAAACATTGTAAGAACAAGGGCATATTGTGAACCCGGAAAACCTAACCCTTTCAAGTCTAAAAGAAATTTGACTTTGAATATGAGAATGTTGTGTATATGGTAGGACATTCGAAGACCAATATATTATGAGCTTTTGAAACCGGACGAAAAGCATATTTCGGAAAAATATTGTCCACAACTGAATAATTTAAAGACAGCAGTCCATGAAAAGAGGCCGGCGATGTTCGACAGGAAGGACATCATACTGCACCATGATAATACCAGACCACATGCTACTTTGGGGTCTCGTCAAAAAATTACAGAACTAAGCTGGGAAATTCTGTTGGGTCCACGATATTCCCCGGACTTAGCGCCCTCCGACTATCACTTGTTTTTGTCCTTACAAAATTTTTTGCAGGGCAAAATATTCAAAAATAAAAAAGATATCAAACAAGCACTGTTCAATTTTCCGCATCAAAAGATAGAAGAAGGGGGAGTTTCGCAAGAGATATTGTTAAATTGAGAGCAGACTGGGTTAATTTATGTAAAAAATGTTTCTCCACTAAAATATGGCTAAATCATAGCGTAGGTATTCATTTTTTGGAAGCAATGTATTCATTTATTAAATATGAACAAATATTTCTTATCATTCAATAAATATTAGTTAATCTATACAAATAAATAAAAAGAAGTGTCTGTTTGTAACGTCAAAATAACAGCTTTTTACTAGGTAAATGCATATTATGGAATTTATAAGAGAAAACACAATTTTTTCACAAAATTGTCTCACGTAATTAATGGATGCCCCTTAAGAAGGTAAGTCTGTTTGTAATATCAAAATAACAGCTTTTTACTAAATGCACATGAAAATACATACGGTATTAATCAGAAAAAAAACCTATTCTAAAATTTTTGTCTGTCTGTCTGTTTGTTCCCGTGTCTTCGAAACGGCTGGACTAATTTCGAAGGGACTTTCACTGCCAGATAGCTGATCTTATAAGGATTAACTTGGCCTACTTTTATTTTAAAAAAAGAATCAGGGTTCCGTGCATAAGATTAAAACCCATGAAATTGTGAGCAAAATCGTACGTAGGGATCGCACTCGAGCGAAGTGTGGGTAAATCGCTAACAGTAAATAAAATACTAGCAAACGACTAACTAGCTTGTATTTATTTATACTTAACCAGTTTTGTATGTTTTATGGTTTCTTAAATACATAACAGACTGAATAAATATTTTAATTTACAGAAAGCGTCAATGACCGGGTGATTATTTTATTTTATAGAAAAAAATCATATGAGTTCATAGACCACAATTTTATTATTATACTTAATGGTAAGCGGTAGCCCAGTGTAAACGTGCTCGCTTGGGAAACCGAGTGAAGCGAGTTCAAATGCCGGGTCTTGCCCCTCGGATATTTTCTCTGGTGGACTACGGCCTATTCCCCTGGCATTGATTGGAGGCTCGTGCCCAGCGGGCCAGCTATGGGGTGTTAAAAAGGGCTGCATACACAGGTGGCCCAATACGGTAGGCGATGTACCATGCGGGTCGCTCCTGGCATTTCTCTGATAGCAGAGTGGACTGTTGGAGCAACCCCATGGTTGCTGTGGTCTGCTTCGGTAGGCCTGCCGTCGGGGCTTTTTAGGGTTCCTTATCTGAAAGAGTAAAATGAATCCTTATAGGATTTCTTCGTAGCCAAACATGACTCATACATCGAATATTGATCCCATGAAATACCCATAAATTCGATTATTGACGATCAATATGTAGGTATTAGTAAATAATTTAATAAGGCTTGGCGCAACGGATGGCTTGGATATTATAAATACATGAATTAAACGTCCAGTACATTATATTCAGATTTTTTTCATATATTATGGTATTCAGCTTTCGGAAGATAACGATGAGTTAGTAGATATTATCCGCTCCTCAATGTTGAAATCGCAAACTGACGCAATATACTTTGCCACTCCTCAAAACTTGCTATTTTTAGAACTGACTGATTTTAGACAAATAAATCTGAGTTTAAGTTTGTCTGTTTGTCGAAGGGCTTAATTTTTTGTACCGGAGAAATTCCCAACAAAAAGTAAATTTAGGGAAATCCCCACTCAAAGAAATTCATTGAAGTTTTTCTTGGATTTTACGTGCTATTTTCTTAGCGAGACAGATAGACTTTTTTACCAGATTAAGACATATTTTACATGATTAAGTAATACAAATTTGAGCGATGCGGAAATCAAACCCGTGACTATATCGTATCATGACATCATTTCATTTAACTGTTCATTACGTTAGCGAATATTTTGATTGCTGATATGTTTACTTATGTAGGCTCATATGTATGTATATATGTATGTCTTCGGGTATCACTAAGTGCTGTGGAAGCGAAAACCGTTATTAATCTGATCTATAGAAAAATAGAATCCTGTTTTATTTTTCTATTTGTGAAACACACGTAGCTAACACGCGACATAAATCAACAAACGATAACTAAAAAATATCCAGATTATTGTTAAGAAACAAAAAAATTAAGACTATGCATAAAGCTTTTAACATATTTAACTTACATATTTAGCTCTGAACAAAAAATAATCTACAGAAATAAAAAAACCGACTGCGTAAAAAGCGAACTAAAAAGATAGAACAAGTAGACGAAGAAACATAGTACTATGCAGACATACAATACACGAAGCTTTTACAAAACATGTAAATAATATTATGTAGGTAGGATCTAAGGCGCTAATTTGTGTCTGGAAAAAAAATCGTACGAATCAATCGAATCGAGTATCAAAATACAGGCTTTCAAGAGGCGATTACAAAAATCTATACATATAATAAAATTGTTACTAAGCCGAATCTGTACATTAAATATTTTTTTGAAAATTCTTATTGAAATAGATATTATTATCGATACAGAGACCGAATCTATAGTTTTTAGAATTTTTGTCTGTCTGTCTGTCTGTCTAGTACCGCATCACGGAGAAATCACTGGAGGGATTTTGATGAAATTTGGTATGGTGATAGCTGGTTATCCGGGTCAACATATAGGATACTTTTTACCGCGGGAAAACATCTCAGTTCTGAGAAAAAATACAAAGAGTACTAGAGAGATTACAAGAGTATAGTGTATACTAATATGTAAAACCTAAGAATTTGGTTTTTGGTCATCTGAACGCGGGCGGAGCCGCAGGTAATGCTAGTACTTATATAGAACTTAAATACGTAATAATAATTAAAAAGCAGTAAATAAAAAAAATAATTACAAATAAGTACAATACGACTGCATAATACTATGTTCCTTCGTCAACTCTTCCCATCTTTTTAGTTCACTTTTTACGCAGTCGGATTTCTAAATTTTCGAAATTATTTTTTTATTCTTCTCCGTTTGTCAACCGATTCTGTTTTTTTTTATTTAGTAGGTAGCCATTACGAACTATCAATAAAAACATTTTGTTGTAAATTCTATTCATATATTACGTTTTCCATTTTCAACATAAATATTGTCGAATTTCGACCACTTGGCAAACACCAGTAATAAGTAACAACTATTACTATATAGCCTTTAGGTATATGTTAAGTTTAAAATATATAATATTTTTAAATATTTCATTCTAAATATTTTTTTTTGCAATAACTTTCAAATAATGTTTACAAGATCATTTACAGTGATAAATAAAAGCTTATAATATCTAGTAGAAGTTGAGTGGATTGTAAAGACATTTACACCATAGGTTTAGGTACATGTTCAATGAATAAGCGGACTACTACATCGATCAAAAAAGTACTAGATACACAATCCCATGCAAGAGTTCTATTAAAACTGTCACCAATTGTGTTTAGGTAATTATTCTAGTAGAAATAAATATACCTACAACAATGTAAATTGAACCTCAAAAGCAATGTTTAAAGTTGTTTTCACAATAAAAACTTTTTAACAAAAAAATAAAAACCGACTTCAAACAAAAGCACTAAAAAGTAAAAAATAACTGATTGGTAGTTTTCATTTACTATACATACCTAATCAAATATTTTCGAAGTCGGTGTGCTTTGCTTTGTATGGGCTGGCACCGATTTCGAAAATATTTGATTAGGTATGTATTTAATAGGTAGGCTTTAATTACTTAGCTACTTAGCTTTAATTAATTCAAACAAAACAAAAATTGTCCAAATCGGTTAATAAATGACGAAGTTCTGAGGTAACAAACATAAAAAAAATACAGTCGAATTGAGAACCTCCTTCTTTTTGAAGTCGGTTGAAAAGAATTAAAACTACTAAGAGTTATTATAAAGTTATTATAAATGCGAAAGTTTGTACGCATGTATGTTCGTTACTGCTTTTCGCTGAAACTGTTGGATGGATTTGAATGAAATATAGTACACAGATATACTATGACCTGGAAGTAATAGGTTACTGATTGGAACTAGAGGTGCGTCCGAGCGGAACGAGGATATTTAGCTAGTTGAATATAAATTGATATTACAAATCTTATATGATTTGTGATGTTACTTAATAGGTATTTTAATTCTTCTCAGAATTCACTTGGGCTCGTTAACTAGTTATGCACTAACTCGATCCATTCTTCTGCCTAATTTCTAAAGATGTGGCATGCATTTGTCGTGTGTATATAACAATCTGCACAAATGTGTACCAATTCTATATTATTAAGTAAAAAGATTTGGAAGTCAGCACCTCTTTAGTTAGGTAGTCTTTAATACACCTAGCAAATACTATTCTGCAGTGATGTCTCCGCTTTCTGTAGAAACTTTTGAAATGCTGTGAACTGACTTTATTGAGGTCAAAAGGGCAAAAAGCTTACTACTTACTTGAAGCACAGCCCTTTCTTTTCCTTACACAAAAGATAGATCAGGAAAAATTACAATAGAAATCTTAAAATTTAATTAAAAATCGTATCGTAGTCGTTATATGTAAAGAGAGATTTATTATAATTCTCAATAAGTATTACATAAAATAATAGTCAGTCAGTGTTGGAGAGTTGTTGGAGAAGTACGTGCCGACGTCTACAGGTGAGCTCTTTCGTAATACTGACGTAAGCCCACACTATACGTACATATATAATATTTACCTACTTGTTCTGTTATGTTTATTTGTTTGTATTGTATGTGAAAGCAAAATATAAGACTCTAGTTACTGTTTGTGGCTTCACTTGCAAGAATTTTACTTAAGTTATAGTTAGTAAAAAACTAAAAAGAAATAGTTTTGGGACTTTGTCGTTTATAAGTAAAAGTAACACTTACAATTATTGTGTTTAATATTAATAATAATAGGGTATTTTGAAATCTCAGACAGGAAAAATATAATTATTTTATAATAATAGTGACATTATTTAACTATTAAGGGTGGTTAGAGAGATTAGCTCGTTCAAACAAACAAACAAATTCTTTAGCTTTATATATTTACATAATGTATTAATTTAATTCGAGTATTAAATTAAACTTAGAAAGTATAAGAATTTCGAAATAAATGCTGTAACGAGTACAATATTTGTACATGATTTTTAATATTAGAATATTTAGCAACTTCCGTGCCTATTTAGAAATATATATATATATATATATATATATATATATATATATATATATATATTAAAATCTGACAGCTGTAACATAATGCATGCACAAACAGATAATAGTAAAAGTATTGTTCACTTCTACGGTTTTTTTAATGTCCACATTTTTTTTTAAATATCATCCCCTATTTTTCATCCCTCGAGGATGTACTTAAATTTTGGTCAATCTTTACATATAAAGTTGGAATGTCTATTACTAAATGCATATGAAACTATATAAGGTACTTATAAGAAAAACACAATTTTTAAGTTTTTGTTTGTCTGTTTATTTTTTCCGGCTAATCCCCTAACGGCTGGACCGATTTTGACGAAACCTTCACTGGCAGATAGCTGATATTATAAGGAGTAACTTAGGCTACTTTTATTTTAGAAAAAGAATTAGGTTTCCGCTCAAAAAAATTAAAACGTAACTATAGTATAATTATTAACGTAGTATAATTTAAATATAACATTTTATAGAAACTTCCAACCCCTTTTTATTTTTTTTAATTTTTTTTTTTTTTTTTTTTTATGTCGGGAAATGCATTTACGCATACCACCTGATCCCCCAGGTGGTGATGTGGGGCTCACCGGCTAGAAGAGCCGGTACTACCCACTAAAACCCGACATTCCCCTCCCCTCCGCCTTAATGGGACGCCGCAGGATCGCTTGCGCATAACTACTACGGCGCCCCGGCGCCAGGTCTGCCAACAGCTGACCACCACACCTTCTGGTCTTATACCGATACCTTACTTTAAACCAGGAACCTACATGCCAAATTTCAAGTTTATAACAGCATTTATATTTTCGATTTCGTGTTAAATAAAATTATTTATTCGAATGTTTTCGTGGAACATTTCGTGATGAATCAGTGAGTGGTATGGTGCTTTCAAATTATATTTAGCTATACGAGATATGGATAGGATTACGTGACAAATACACTTACTTATTAGTAGTATAATATAATATTTTATAACATTATTATTTCATGCCTTTATCGATTCACTTTCACCTTTTACGCTCATCAGACTTGCTTCGGTAATCAGGAAAATAACATACAAATCGTATTTGCTAATAAAAATTGCGTTTTTGCGCTAAATTGAAAATTTAGCGAAATTCGAATCGGAAACCCGCTTCAATGGTTTCATACTACACAATATTTTTGCTATAAATATAACCTTCTTGTTATTAAAAATGGTACACCGAATTTTAATTTAATTAATGTTTATTATTATTAATTATATTTTATGTAAAACTGACTTTTAGGTTTTTTTTTGAGGATTTACTTTCCTTTTTGGTTCCCGGACGTTTCATTTCGGTCATACAATTGTTATTATAGATCTGTAACAACTATTTAAGTAATGAATGCACATTTGTGACTTCAAAAACCTTAGTCTGTTGCACCGTGACCATGTGCGCTGTAAAGCATTCGAAAAGTCGGAACCAAAAACGCACACCGACTTCGAAAATATTTGATTAGGTATGTATAGTAAATGAAAACTACCAATCAGTTATTTTTTACTTTTTAGTGCTTTTGTTTGAAGTCGGTTTTTATTTTTTTGTTAAAAAGTTTTTATTTTTCCCTTTTTAGTATAGACAGTAGTAGCAAAGTAAGGATTCTAACGTGTTAGGCTTGTCAAATCAAACAAAATAAGCTCAAACTCAAAGTATCTACTATTAGCCGTTGAAGAGTTCCACCTATCCACCTTTTGGCCTTGCCATCAGATCAGGTCAACAACACCAAACCACTGTACTATCAACGGAAATCGAAATACTTGCAAAGTTTCAAGTCAATATGACAATTAGAAGTAGGTTAAATTCATCATTAGTTGTTTTTCAACCCTTAGGGGTGGTATTTTTTTTTGAAATGTAAATGGGACTAATCTGGAAGTATATCCTTTCAAACAAAACAAAAATTGTCCAAATCGGTTAATAAATGACGGAGTTCTGAGGTAACAAACATAAAAAAAAAACATACAGTCGAATTGAGAACCTCCTCCTTTTTGAAGTCGGTTGAAAAATCCTTTCTTATCGGATGCCTTCGTCATATAAGGAACACGTCCTCCAAATTTCACGTTTCTACGACCAGCGGCTGTGTGTTGATCAGTCAGTCAGTCAGTCCGTCAGTCAGTCAGTCAGGACAAAGCCTATTTATAGCGGTAACGAGTATATATAGCGGAGCTCTGGGCAAAAGTAAGTTTAATCAATACTTGTTAATGCCTAAAGACAAACAAGAAAACATTCTATTTCGACTCTATTGACAAAATAAGTTAATTATAATAAAAACCGACTGCATAAAAGGTAACTAAAAAGATGAAAACAAATTGACGAAGGAATATAGTATTATGCAGTCCGCCAGTCTGAAATCCTCCATTTTAGTTTTTTAACTATTTTTATATAGTCTATGATACTCGCGTTATCAAGACGAATCTAACCACGTATAAATCATCAAAATCGGCCCACGAGTTTGGTCTCCAGAACGTCACATACGACAAAAAAACATACATACATAGACTGACAAACACATTACCCTCCTTTGCGTCGCCCAGTCGGGCAAAAACGTTTAGTTAAGGCTTTGATTATGAAAAATCTCCAAACTCTAGAAAAAAATACATCAATGTAATTGAGTAAGTAATTTTACAACGAATGTTATGCTTATCTAAAGTGACCAATATGCGACTTTCGATGCAGAAGCCGGTTCTACGCACGCGACTGCGGTGGTAAAGAAAAAGTTAATTAAAAATGATCTCATCTATCTATACATGTATCAATGCACAAGACGATAACGGGACCAAGATTTGTATCGCTTTATTCTAAAGATCTATACATATAATAAAATTCTAACTGAGTCGAATCTGTACATTAAATATTTTTTGGAAAACCTTATTGAAATAGTCATTATTATCGATACAGAGTCCGAATTATAATTTTTAGAATTTTTGTATGTCTGTCTGGGAACGCATCACGAGAAAACAACTGGACAGATTTTTATTAAATTTAGTATGATGATAGTTGGTTATCCGGGTCAATATATATATTATATAGGATACTTTTTACTGCAGGAAAATATCTCATGTCTGAGAAATCTATACTAAACGTTAAGACGTAACTAGGACAAACCCAAGCGGAGCGAGGTTGGGTCGCTAGTAATACATTATTTTACTAAGGATAGGATCGGACTTAAATCGTGGGGGTCAATTAAGGGGTAATTAAGGAGGGGTCATGTCCCCACGTGGCATGGCCCCTCGGGGCAGCCCCCATTAATCTCCCTTAAGTTCGGCTCGAAGTCATGTTTATTGTTAAAATATATACATACACAGACCGAAGAAGCTGGTGAAAGTCAGTCTTACTTTTATATCATTATATTATTTTCATGTGATGTTTACTATCTTTGAAAATTATTAATTAACCTACCTATAAATTTTGAGTTTTCTAAGATGAATTTATTCATTACATTGTACGCTTAAATAATATTTCTCTTCAATAATTATTTATTATTATATAGAAGAATTAGTATAATAATATAAAAAATATAAAGACGTCCAACAAAAAATTACGGAATAGGTATAACATTATGTTGAGACATTAACACACAGCATCATCTAGTTCCATGGTAAGCTACGAGGCTTGGCTTGGGAGTACAAGCATTCGTGCTCATCACACAAATAAATGCCCCCAACAGGACTCGAACCTGCGACTGCTGGCGCAGCAAGTAGGGTCACTAC
The DNA here is from genome assembly GCA_947093115.1 of Brenthis daphne. Taxonomy (NCBI): domain Eukaryota; kingdom Metazoa; phylum Arthropoda; class Insecta; order Lepidoptera; family Nymphalidae; genus Brenthis; species Brenthis daphne. The sequence goes on from OX352474.1 coordinate 23,014,779, forward strand.
AAACTGAGCCAAACCTGTCGTCAATTCTAGATAACAGCATAAATTGTGGACACTAAATGGTGCGTTGAACTCGCTACTAACTGTATCATTAGCGCATATAAATATTATAATCTACACGAAAAAATATTCGGTGTTTGTAATTTAAATTTTAAATAAGACTGCATCTATAAATATCTATCTAGTTTTGTTTACATTTTTTTATTTACTAATAATAATAAAAGATATACGTAGAAACACATGAACATAATCTGCATGCACCTATTAAATTTATCGTTTTAAACACTTTAAGGCTAAATTGCAAGTACCAAATTATTTAAAGTTTTTATATTAGTCTATAGCGAAGGCAGTAATAAAGTTCAGACCGAAATCTATCAAGTAATATATATATATATATATATATATATATATATATATATATATATATTAAATTATCTGTGATATTGACTATGTCAACAAAATATGAATTTAATACGTCAAAATTGTAAAAACCTATCAACGGGCCAACTCGATTTGCACTGGCAAAATCTGCAAAATGCTCGAAGAGAAAGTTAAGTTTTTGTGCTTTAGTTGATGCAAGATTTGGAACAGGTAATTGTTGATTATGTAATTCAGTGAGGTAGACTCATAATAGGGAAGTACTCATCGTGTACCCTATCTGCTGTGCCAGCAGTCGCGGGTTCAAATCCCGCTGGGGGAATTCACTTGTGTGAGGAGCACGATTGTTTTTACTCCAGTCATTGGTGTTTATATTTATAATATGTATTTATTTAAACTTATATAAATGTCTATCAACTATCTGGTATGTATAACACAGACCTCGTAGCTTACCATGGAACTAGATGGTGCTGTGTGTTAATGTCCCAACATATTTATTTTATATTTTATTTACTTACTAGCCATTGTAAATGTGCCTCTCACGCTGAAACAGCTGGACACATTTGGGTAAAATTTAGTACACAGATAGACTATGACCTAGAATAAGACATAGGCTACTGTTATTAATAAAATTATTCAAAAAGTGGTGCTGATTATTTACCAGAAGATTAATCTGTATAAATATTATAAATGTGAAAGTTTGTGAGTATGGATGTTTGTTACTCTTTCACGCCAGAACGGCTGAACGTACCTGGATGAAATTTTGGCAGATAGATTATAATCTGGAATAACACATAGGCTACTGTTAGGCACCTAGCTTAAATAAACAGTACAATATAGGTTAAAAAAACTTAGTGGTGTTAAATAAACAGAATCGAACTCGCGATCTCTGGCTTGTAAAGTAATCTAAAATGCGAAGGAAAGAGCTTAAAGCTAGATACTTAGTGATTTATCGCGGTTTGAGTAGTTGAAAGTCGCGTTCACTTGACCAAGGCGAGGCGTCGGGAATCCCGCAGAAATCTAGATACCAGTTGTCACTCCTAAAACGGAACGACTGTTCTGTGTTGACTGATTAATTACAAGCAGACAAACTGACAAAAAATTTAATAAATATATTTTTCTTATAAGTACCATATATACTTTCATATTATATTCATATTTTTTAGTATTATTAGTATTATATTCTTATTATTTAGTAAAAAGCTGTTGTTTTGGCGTTACAAACAGACACTTCAATTTTATTTATTTGTATAGACACGAAGTTCTATTTTAAGGATAATGTTGAAAGAAATGGGGGCTTATGAGTAGGTATTATATGTATATGTTACTAGCAAAACCCGCGGCTACGCCTGAGTTCAATCTACAAATAAAAACTTTTTAACAAAAAAATAAAAACCGACTTCAAACAAAAGCACTAAAAAGTGAAAAATAACTGATTGGTAGTTTTCATTTACTATACATACCTAATCAAATATTTTCGAAGTCGGTGTGCTTTGCTTTGTATGGGCTGGCACCGATTTCGAAAATATTTGATTAGGTATGTATTTAATAGGTAGGCTTTAATTACTTAGCCAAAGCACACCGACTTCGAAAATATTTGATTAGGTATGTATAGTAAATGAAAACTACCAATCAGTTATTTTTCACTTTTTAGTGCTTTTGTTTGAAGTCGGTTTTTATTTTTTTGTTAAAAAGTTTTTATTTTTCCCTTTTTAGTGTAGACAGTAGTAGCAAAGTAAGGATTCTATCGTGTTAGGCTTGTCAAATCAAACAAAATAAGCCCAAACTCAAAGTATCTACTATTAGCCGTTGAAGAGTTCCACCTATCCACCTTCTGGCCTTGCCATCAGATCAGGTCAACAACACCGAACCACTGTACTATCAACGAAAATAGAAATACTTGCAAAGTTTCAAGTCAATATGACAATTAGAAGTAGGTTAAATTCATTATTAGTTGTTTTTCCACCCTTAGGGGTGGTTTTTTTTTTGAAATTTAAATGGGACCAATCTGGAAGTATACCCTTTCAAACAAAACAAAAATTGTCCAAATCGGTTAATAAATGACGGAGTTCTGAGGTAACAAACATAAAAAAAAAAAACATACAGTCGAATTGAGAACCTCCTCCTTTTTGAAGTCGGTTGAAAAAACTCTTTGGCTTTATGTTATTCAGCAACTCACCCTCGCTCGGGTTCGTCGCTATGTATTTATATAATATTGTTCATACCAAAATAACGAAAATTCCGGTTAAAAAATGGGAATGCGGAGAGGAGGGTGAAAAATACTTGACGACCTATTCTCATACCTACCAACTATACAAAAAAAAACATTAAAAGCGATCGAGCCGTTTCGGAGGAGCGCGACCACAAACACCGTGACACGAGATATTTATATTATATTAGATTACTAGCATTGCCCGCGGCTCCGCCCGCGTTTAGATGACCAAAAACCAAATTCTTACATTTTACAGATTAGTATTCTCTTAGATTGCAGTTTTTGTATTTTTCTCAGAAGTGAGATATTTTCCCGCGGTAAAAAGTATCCTATATGTTGACCCAGATAACCAGCTATCACTACCAAATTTCATTCCGTGATGCGGTAACAGACAGACAGACAGACAGACAGACAGACAAAAATTCTAAAAACCATAGATTCGGCCTCTGTATCGATAATAATGTTTATTTCAATAAGATTTTCCAAAAAATATTTAATGTACAGATTCGACTTAGTTACAATTTTATTATATGTATAGATTTACAATTTACTTTTATATAATTTAATAAATGTGTTATTTTCCTCAACGTAAAGTGCTTTGTTTACTGTCGATGGTCACAAGCTTTCATTTACTTTTAGTCATGTCAAGGACAGAATTGTAATAAAGTATCTTTATTTATTTATTTAAAGACTTTTAAAGTGCATGCAAATAAATTATTACATTATTATTGTTACATGTAATTTTATGTTCTAAGTTTTTCCTACATTATATTATCATACAGTTGAAAAACATATTACTGAATAGTGATGAGATATATAGGTATGTATGTATATACTTATTAAGGAAAGACTTTTTGTCTGTCTGTCTGTCTATCTGTGGGAACGCATCACGAGAAAACCACTAGACGGATTTCGATGAATTTTGGTATGATGATAGCTGGTTATCCGGGTCGACATATAGGATACTTTTTACTGCGGGAAAATATCTCATCTCTGAGAAATCTTTACTAATTGCTAAAAAGTAACTAGATAGTTCACCTCTAAACCGAGCGGAGCAAGGGTGAGTTGCTAGTAATATAAGAAAATTAAATAAACTCTTCTCACTCATTCCCTACAATGTAAAATAATGGCTGATTGCGCAAACCAAGCGATGCCAAGATTCCCCATTTTAAAAATCGTATCCGCGACCCATGCGGTGTTAGCCCCAACCCTTATTATTTTATTATCAAGCATTCGTTAGCTTTTTAAATATTGGAAATTTAACCTAGCTAACCTAGGTGGAGAGTCACGTCTCATAAAACCTTCAAGTTTGGGCTTATTCGTTTTGACGAATCAAAATGATCCATTATGATTTGTTTTTTGTTTTTTAAAACTTTAATAACAATTATAATTTATATGTTTTATGCCCTAATAATATTCGACTTAGATATTTATTTATACTTATGTTTATCAATGACCCTTATATCAAAGACTTGTCCTGTCTAGTCTCATAGGCCTTGGCACGGGATATTACTACTGCATGTATGTAATTGTTTTGTGTCAACACAGTGAGGCCGTCAGTACTTAGTATGCTTCGTTGAGCAGTGCTTAGCAGACGTTAGATATTTTCGCTTCACTTTGCTCTGGTCCTGTCTTTTTATTATACACTAGCGACTCACCCTCGTTTCGCTCGGGTTCGTCCCAAGGTTGATTCCCCATACAAACTTTCATCCCCATTTTCACCCCCTTAAGGGATGATTTCCGGGATAAAAAGTATCCTATGTCCTTCCCAGGGTCTCAAACTATCTTCTTACCAAATTTGATCTAAATCGGTTCTGTAGATCCAGAGATTACCCCCTACAACGTCACAAACTCACAATCTCACAAATTTCACCTCTTTATAATATTAGTATAGACTAGCAAAGTAGCAACTCATCCTCGCTTTACTCGGGGTTTTCCCCGTAGTAATTGTATTATAGATGTTGACCCGAGTAATAAGTTATCATTACACATATTTAGTGAAAATCCGTCAAGCACTTTTTGCGTGAAATGAACACACGACATAAAGACAAACAAACAAAAATTTTAATAACTTTTGCTTGTATTCAGCCCTTTTTGAAGTCCCACTGCTGGGCACGGGCTTCCCTTCAATACGAGGGGGATTAGGCCATAGTCCGCCACTCTGGCTAAGTGCGGGTTGGCAGACTTCACATATCTTTCGAAAACTTGCTTGATTCTCTCAGACATGCAGGTTTCCTCACGGTGTTTTCCTTCACCGTAAGACAAGTAGTAATCATGTTAGAAATGATTCGCACATGAAAATATCAGAGGTGCGAGACCCGGGATTTGAACCTGCTTAACTCGGTTTCCCAATCGGGCGCGAACTGGGGTACCACTGCCTAAATAACTTTTGCTTTGAGGATCTATATTATGTACACGATATGCAACAGTCATTACTCATTGTTTTTAAAAAATATTTCAAGTACGGACATCGCTAAGTTACTGTTTTATTATATGTATCGATTATATATGTAGTATAGATAAAAAATATGCTATTATAAATATTTATTATTATATTTTCTTATATTTACGCGAATATTTTTAAACCAAAAATCAAAATAAATCCGCGAAATAATCCGAAAAGGTAGGTTTTATTTAAAATATTTCTTATGATTATTAATTATATTATTTTTTATTATCTACGTTTACGTTATATTGTAATGAAGTATCAAAGTCGAGTTTCTATATCGATTATTTTTTTATATTGTAACACAAACAAGAAAAATAAAAAAAAAAACGACCTCCAGACACTAAAATGTAAAAAATAACTAAACGGAGGTTTTCATTAAGAATAGATACCTAATCAGATATTTGCGAAGTCGGTTCCAGCCGATGCAGAGCAAATCTAATATATTTCGATACGTAAAAATATATATTTACCTATTAGATATATATACTGTGACCGAATATATAGTAATGAAAGTTGTTTCTATTTTTACCCGACTGCGGAAGCAAAGGAGGGTAATGTGTTTAATATATATTAATAAATAGATTATATCCCCACGTAAACGAGTATGTTGTAGGTAAAATAGTGCTGGACCTATGTGGAGGAAATGACTTTCGCAATCAAACAAAATATGCCACTCATTTTTGGACACGTTTCAATAGCTTATACTTAAAAGCTTGTTAGAAAAACATGTTTACATTTAGGTTAGTTGCTTAAGAGCTTTTAATTTTATTATATGATGCGATGGATCGTTTTTTTATGTACTAAGTAAGTAAATTCTGTTCATATACTAGCGACTCACTCCCGCTTCGATCGGGTTCGTCCCTAGATACGTTTTAAAGGTTTGTATGGAATAGAGGGTTGTATTATAACGTGTTTTCCTGTATGAATGAGATAATCTCCCGCGGTAAAAGCCTATGTCATTCTCCAGCCTCATACATCTACATACAAAAAATCACGCCAATCGTACGCGTAGTCGAGTTTTACGCTTAGCAACATATTTACCCATTCATTTTTATTTATAAGAAGAAGATGTTCTCCTCAAATTTTCAATAATGATTATGGATCGACGTTCTTATGTTTACAAATGAAGTCGCAAGCACAAGACATTCATATTAATAAATTAGTTTACCCGACAGACGTTGCTTTGACAAATTTGAATAAAATTGCTTGTATATTTAAGTTCATACAAAAATCTCACACAAAAAACAATCTATGTTTTCCATTTTTTTTCCTAAAAGCCTTATTATACGTATATATTTTTATAAGCATTTAAAAAATTCGGTAAAATGCTAGTCTGTGGGAGTCAGACTAGCATTTTACCGAATTTTCCGTAGCAAAAAACATAAAAATAAGTTTTTTTTGTGATGTAACTACAAACTACTGGCTGGTTTCCATCCTTATGTCGTGGACATTCCATCCGTCCGGACGAAGCGTTTCGCAACGTCATTCATTATACGTGCGGCTAAGAACTGGAACAACCTGCCGGCGTCGGTGTTTCCGTCCGATTATAACATGGGTGTCTTCAAGGCAAGAGTGAATAGGTGGCTACTGAATTAGTGCGATTTACCATCTACGACTACGTTACCACTTACCATCAGGTGGAACGTAGTCAAGAACTAATTCAGAATACTATAAAAAAAAACTACAAAATTACATGTTTTGGATTATTCCCTTTACTTGTGCTATAAGATATTTCTTGTTGCCAAATGTCACGATTATAGGTTAATGGGAATTACCCTATAGGTTTTGATTCTCTTGCGAGTTCCCTATCGAGCGTCAAAATATGCGACACAGATGGCCGTATCATTTGATTACGTTGACTTAGAAGTTTAATTTTTTCGCAGCTCGAAGGTTTTGCAGAGCTGAATATTTGATATTAATTTTAACTTGATACCTCTACACGTTCTCGAGAAAAAGGGTGCAGACAGATGGACGGACTGACAACAAAGTGACCCTATAAGGATTCCTTTTTTTTCCTTTTGACGTGCGGAACCCTAAACATTGCCAAATTATATGATGTTGTTTAAGCGATGCATTTACTTACGAACAGCATTTCATTTATCTTTACATATATAGAGATTTAATTGTGCCAGAAGGACACACGACATAAATGATCACGCATGGTCGTCTAGAATGCAAAACACTTAATCGACCTATAGGGAAAATTACAATATAGGTTTCTAGGATATATAATAAATTGACTACATTAAAACACATTATTTAATTATACAAACTAGATCTAGCAAGTACTTTAACCGACTTCAAAAAAAGGATGTTCTCAATTCAATTGTATTTTTTTTGAGTATGTTACGATATGTTTTCGCCAATTATAAATCGATTTTCAGAATTTGCTTTTAGTAAACGTTGCATCCCTAAACTTAACCCCTAACTAATAATATCACTTATAATTAATTTCTTATAACGTCAACTTTTTCATACAAAAATAATCACAGACCTTCACAAGTCTTTTTCTACATACTTATCTAATTTACGCACTTAACGCGTCGAACACCGAACCCAACTTCCACTGTACAGTAGTCAGTACCAGACATGTCCTACTGAGATATGAGGGCTTGTAACAGAATCTTTTTGGTAAATCGAAAATAGGCCATGCGGGCTGAATGTAAATAGCTTATCTATGAAATTATTTAGCATTTAATGGCCCATAATTAAAAAATATTAGGTCATTGCCGACTGTAAATTTTATCTCGCTAGGGTTTCGCACTAGGAGATTTTAAACTATGTATTTATATAAAAGAGATAGACCCAAATATAGAATAATTAATTATTTTTATATATATCATCCAAAGCTTCCATCGTAAGTTACGAGTATTAACGTGTTTTTTGGAAGATATGGCAACAGGACTAAATGAAAGTAAAAAACTGGATTTTAGTGCGGATAGGTTTTCAAAGACTTCAAAAAGGGTGTTCTCAACTCGAAGGTATTTTTTTTGTGTATGTTACGATATATTTTCGCCAATTATAAAATCGATTTTCAGCATTCTGCCTTTCTTGAAGGTTGCGCCCCTGAACTACCTAATTTTGTTTTTGATCTGGTTTAAGTAAGTGACAAAAGGAAAACAAAAACGTACAAATCTCTTTTACAATTTGAGGGTTAAATCGTAATTTATTTATCATATATTATCCTTTATATATCCAACAGCAACTTCAGCAAATAGCAATTCACTTCAAAACTCTCATACTCCTGTGCTAAAATGCTTTTAATTTAGGATATTACTGCGTGTTACGGGAAAGCTACAGGATATCTTTCCCGTAACACGCAGTAACACTATTCTTTCTCGGAATAAAAAGTGGCCTTTTTTTTGTTGTCGCTGGGGGAAACCCATCATGGGGACCCTGCCCGCCGTCATAACGGACAAGGTACTGTGAGACTCCTACTCACTAAAACCCACAGCGGAACCCGTCGCCGCAGTGCAATGGGGCGTTGCAGGATCGCTTGCGCATTCACTACAACACCCCTGCGGTCGGCCCGTACCTCGCGGGCCATCGGAATAAAAAGTGGCCTAGGCCGAGAGTGATTTCGACCGAATAATCGATCTGCCAGAATATATTTTTTATAATATATTTTTTATCAATATCATATTGTCTTAAATGCCATATTTTGCTTCTCAATGAAGGTTAAATATTTAGAAATTGCCGAAATACAAAAGATTAAGAGAGAGTTAAACGATGTAGGATCAACCAAGTCAAGATAAATAGAAATGAATTTTTATCTGAATTCTTTACGGTTGACGAGATCGATCGTCACGAGATATTATTTACAAATTAGTTATTTAGTTAAGGATCAACTAAGTGAATACATTTAATAACATTATATAAATAATAAAGCCGACTGCGTAAAAACAAACTAAAAAGATGAAAGCATGATGTAGAAATAAACTTTTTTATTAGTACCTATGCCTATTTTTATTATCATATTTTTAAAAGATTATCGTTTTATAATACATATGTACATAATATGTACAGTAAAATATAAGAATATATAAGAATAAAGGAACAAAAATTATACCTATAATACATGCTACCGTGTAAATTACTGTTAAAATTAACTTTTTATATGTATATACTTAATCTCTGTATAAGTGAACAGTGTGTTCTTTAAGAGAAATAGGTAAATGTCATTAACCCTTTTAAGTATTTACCACCCTCCTTTGGACTTCGCCGTAGTCGGGTAAATAGACGAAGGCAAGACATTTAAGTACATATTTTTCATCTGTTTGCTAATTGATTTTCTTTTTTTTTGTTTTGTAGCTATTATTGATGTGTTTGTTTGGCTTCAATAAAAAGTGTTATTTTAAAATAAAACTCTCTTTTCGGAATATTTCGCGGATTTATTTTGATTTTTGATTACCGACGTTTCGAATGCTTTACAGCCAATCATGGTCACGGGAGAGACTGATGTTATAGACGTCTCAAAGGCATTATTATATACTTGCTACAGACAGTGCCTATCCACAATTTCACAAAAATGATTTCAAGAATGCAAAAAATGGCACCAAAATAACTTACAATATTTATTGATTTTAAATCTAAACATATTAAATTTTTTAACTAGTAGGTATTATTGTACTTAAATATGGCAATATTATTTATTTAATTATAGCTATTATTATTATTATAAATATTACAATTTTAAAAAAGTATTATGTTCGAATTTCGACCATTTTTACGTCATTATTAAAATTTTATTTAAGTTATTTATCTTACACACCTCCATTACGATTTATACCAGATATTTAGTATGTACATTGTAATAACATGACCACGTTTTATGAAATTTATGAGAATATTTTACATACATGTTCAGAATTAAATAAATATGCAACTATGCATTGGTCGTCATTTGTGTCAGTTAGATTAGTCGTGATAGAAGTGCATTAGGACGTATTCAAGTAATATTATACTTATAGTACAGAAAGTATTTTGATAATGAGTGTAATTTATTAAAAGTTAGCTGAGCGATAGACATTGTCCTGTACAAAGTTCTTTAAATTTGTTTGGGATCTTTGAGTTCGTTTAAATTTTTGATCGAAAAGAGTATTTTTTTGTTTTTCCTGAATTTCCCAATATTTTGGGATTTTTCTCCGGTTAACTCTTAGAAGGCAAACCCAAAGCCAGTATCATCTCAGTCGAATTACGTCCACTGCTGGATATAGGCCTCCCCAAAAAATTAACATAACAGCGACTTTGACCAAGTCGTCTTTCCACCTTGTAGGAGACCTTCACATCCTTCGCTTTCTTAATACTTTTTGTGTATTATATTGATATTGTTATGAATCGACCGGCTCGGGACCGGGGATTCAGTGAGTTAAAATTTCGGTTCTGTATTATATCTAGATTGATAAAATTTCCTTTATTTCAGAGAAAACAATGGGGTGGCACACGGCCCTCTTCCTGCTGGCCGCAGTCCAGCTCAGCGCACAGTACCTGTTGCCTGGCGACGTGACTCCTTCACATTACGACGTCCGACTAATATACGACATAGACCCGAAGAGCAACTTCAGCTTCTTCGGTGTAGTCGACATTTTGGTAAGTTTGCTAAAAAAAATTTCTAAATAAATCTAAACATATAATAAAATTCTAACTGAGCCGAATCTATAGTTTTTAGAATTTTTTCTGTCTGTCTGAGAACGCATCACAAAAAAACCACTGGACAGATTTTGATGAAATTTGGTATGATGATAGCTGGTTATCCGGGTCAACATATAGGATATCTTTACTGCGGGAAAATATCTCTTGAGTGTGTCTAACTTCGCTTGTGTATGCATATAAATATATCTAAAGGCACGCACATATGTATATAACTTAAGGTAGCTATAAATAACGTGCAGTAGGGGTTTCGGCTTCGGGTGACATCCAGTTGGGGGTAACATCCGTCTATTTACGATACACAAAATAAAAAAAAAAGTCTCCACCATCCTTTCTTGCCTGCGGCTGCCATCTGTTTGAGAGTGACACATGTAAAAAGCCTGTGATTGTGTAAGTGCTGCCTGTTTGGGGGGTGGTACATATGTATATTATTATGCAAACGATTCAATTTTTTTTTATATTTACTTACATCCCTATATATTGACAATTAGAAATTATACCAATTGAAAAGTTAAAGCACAATGTGACAAAATGTAAGTAAGTGCTAAGTAAAGCTGGAATGGAGTGCTAGTATCAATACCTATAGAAGGAAATAACAGAATACAAAGATATAGAGATATATTTTAATAACTAACATTGCCCGCGGCTCCGCCCGCGTCCAGATGACCGAAAACCAAATTCTTAGGTTTTACATATTAGTATACTCTTACAATGCAGTTTTTGTATTTTTTCTCAGAAATGAGACATTTTTCCGCGGTAAAAAGTATCCTACATGTTGACCTGTATAAACAGCTATCATCATACAAAATTTCATCAAAATCACTTAAGTGGTTTTTCCGTGATGCGGTAACAGACAGACAGACAGACAAAAATTCTAAAAACTATAGATTCGGCCGCTGTATCGATAATAATAACTATTTCAATAAGATTTTCCAAAAAATATTTAATGTACAGATTCGACTCGGTTCGAATTTTATTATATGTATAGATTAAATATTTTGAAATAGTCTAAGCTATCGATAAGCGATAAAAAATAGGTACTTGGAAACGCACAAACGGTATATAATGACGAGTAATGACTTCCTCCGTGAAAATGAACGGTGTATTTTTAGTAAAAATGGACTCATTATAATATGGCGTGCAGTCTTTTAAAACACGTGTTATTTAACCTACTGACCTGAGCTGTAGGCTCCCATTTACATACATGTGTGTTCATTTTATGTTAACAAAAATAGCCATAGAATACCTACTCAAAAAACTACATTTATACAATATCCATACAATGGTAAAATTCTACTTTGTTTATTTCAAAGGAATATTTAATAATGTGATGTTCTCCTAGCCGATTCCGGCTACGGCGACCAATCTCATTGAGATTAGTCAACTGCGCAGGAGATATTATAGTGCTCAAGTGTACGCGCAGACACAAGCGCACTCTCTATTCCTGTCACTCTCATACTCCGGTGGGACGACCACTCGACACGACCGGTGAGAGTTAAGGCGCAGGACCGACGGCTTTACGTGCTCTCCGAGGCACAGGGGTAAAACACCGCCAACTTCCCAAGTTCGGGCTGTTACTGAACCTTACTATACAGAAAGACTCAATAACTAAACTTGGCCCGACCCGGGACTCGAACCCAGGACCTCCGGGTGTGCAGCCGTACATGCTAGCCACTACACCACCGAGGCAGTTAAATCACTTAATAATGTATGAGAATATTCAATGTCGAATGTACTTGAAGACTGCACCACGAGCTTAATGCCTATCGCAGACTGCTGTGGGTGGTGGTTTGTATGACCAATACAAATATTCGCCTCTTCTCCAAATGAAGGCAACACTGCCCCAAATAGATTTTCAAGTGTGTATTTGTATGTAACATGGTTATTGGGTTTTTTTTTAATTTACGACATAATTACAAGAGATAATTTTATTTTTGACTAATTATTTTAATTTTGTATAATTTTCTAATATGTAAGTACAGATATGTATATATTAAATACCTACTAGCGACTCACCCTCGATCCGATCGGGTTCGTCCCTAAGTACGTTTTAACGTTTAGTATAGATTTCTCAAAGGTAAAATATTTTTTCCGCAGCAAAAAGTAATTCTGAGTCAAATCTGTGCATTAAATATTTTTTGTAAAATCTTATTGTAATAGTCATTATTATTGATATAGAGGCCGAATCTAGTTTTTAGAATTTTTGTCGATCAGTCTGTCTGTCTGTTACCGCATCACGGAAAAACCACTGGAGTGATTTTGATGAAATTTGGTATGGTAATAGCTGGTTATCCGGGTCAACATAAAGGATACTTTTTACCGCGATAAAATATCTCATTTATGAGAAAAAAATACAAAAACTGCATTGTAAGAGTATACTAATATGTAAAACCTAAGAATTTGGTTTTTGGTCATCTGAACACGAGCGGAGCCGCGGGCAATGCTAGTTTTATTATATGTATAGATGTGACACACTGGGACATTTCTCATAATAGTGCAATTATAAAATAAGTGCACGTGTCAAATAGGAAACCTTCGCACTAACATTGCCTCGCGCACGTCGAGCATGACAAGTAGGCGACTGACCTCTCTATGTATACATACATACATTCTGTTAAGACAGTATACATTCTGCAACTATCGTCATGATTTACTAAAAATATTTTTTAGTTTTATTTTTATCTATGTATGTATAAATAGGCAAAGAGAAAACAGTTTGTCCCTTTTTCTCCTCTGTTTGTCAACCGATTTTCTTTTTGAAGTTATTCTTCTTTTGACACGTTTAAAAAAAGACATGAGAGTAATATTTTTACGATGCGCGCGCACCTCGACAGCCAAAAAGCGACATGATGAAGTTAGTTGCATTCCTTTTACAAACAGAGAGTTGTGACATACGGAATGAAATCTTTAGCTGTTTGTTCTGTTACGCCAAAGAAGTATAACTTCTTACGTGCGTACATAAGTATACGTTTTTTTCTTGTTGTAATAGCTATTGACGAGTTTTAGTGCTATCAATAAAATGAATTTCAACCACTGGACGAACACTAGTATTAATAATTCACCTATAATGAGTAACATAATGGTCCACCAATAATGATTATTTATGAGCGCCGTACCCAAGTCGCAAAGGGTTTGACCTTGACCTTAAAAAAAGAAATAATAATAAAAAATCTCGCTGAATTTCTTTCAGCATCATCAGGCAGTAGTAGGTCGGTAATAACGCGCTCAGTTGGGAAACGAAGTATAGTGGGTTCAAATCCCGGGTCTCGCACTTCAGGTATCTTCGTGTACGAATAATTTTCAACATGATTATCACTCGTCTTACGGTAAAGGAAAACATCGTGAGGAAACCTGCATGTCTTAAAGAACTAGTTTTCGAAAGAGATGATATGACGACCCCCAAACTGCACTTGGTCAGCGTGGTGGACTATGGCTTCATCCCCTTAGTATTTAAGGGAGGCCCATGCCCAGCAGTGGGATGATAAAAAAAGTCCTTAATACAATTTGTTTCGCAAGTCCATCTTAGGGCTGAAGTTTTTTTTTTCGAAGAAGTGGAAGACTCATGACATCCAGTAAAAAAAATGCTGAATATTTTTTTTTTGTCTTTGAATGTATATCTTATATATTGGTGAGATATTATTAGTAAGCCTACCTACGCTATCTGTCCGTATGTATATACTATTTGTAACGGGTTATATTTTTTAAACAATGGAATGAAGCTGGTTGAAATAAAAAAAAAAATATAAAGTATACATTTACGGGAATTTCCCATATAAGAAACGTATTTCTTATTGAAATGGTAATATAAGCGTTGCGTTTTGCAAAGCATGAGTCATGTAGCGGTGTTATATGGATCCAACTGATGACAGATACAGACTAATTCAACCATAAAGAGGAAATACGAAAATTTGAGGAAAAAATATATGAATAGAATTTACCTTTCTCAGTGTCTATATAATAAAAACTGTTACCAACATTTTTTTATTGATAATATGTACTAAAGCTCGTTAATAACTGCTAAACAAAGAAGAAAATCGGTTGACAATCACTCTTTTACAAATATGGTTCGCTATTCGACGACACGTTTGGCTCAGTTTGTAATGACCCTGCTTGCTGCGCCAGCGGTCGCGGGTTCGAGTCCCGCTGGGGAGCATTCATTTGTGTGATGAGTCATAGATGGATGTTTATATTTATAATATGTATGTATTTAAAGTTACATATGTATAATGTATCAGCTATCTGGTATCCATAACACAAGCCTCGTAGCTTACCATGGAACTAGATGGTGTTGTGTGTTAATGTCCTGACATATTTATTTATTATTATTTATTATTAAGCTGTACATTAAAAATGTATGAGTATCGCATATCTAAGCATTGTCTTGTGGTTACGTTCTACAATAACAGTATTCAAGTGGACAGTCACTTGGATAACTATTAAAAAAACAAATACGCGGTTACTGACTATATTCTTTGCTTTAAAGAATACATTTTACAAGGAAAAAGCATTTTAATATTTTATATTAATGTAAGATTAACAGTGTCCTTTTGAATGAGTCAAATGTCAAATATTCGCGTAAATCTAAGAAACTTTTAAGCGTCCTTTTCACGCTTAAACCACTGATTTCGATGTAATTTAATTTAATTATGATTATTTACCTATCTTATCATATAATAAAATAGCTAGATTTTCCCTTATTTTTTAGTAGCTGGATGAGCTTTTGTGTTATCAAAAAAATTGAAAAAGTTTTTATACAGACATGTAAATTGTATATACATATGTTTTCCTCAAATTTTTAATAATCGTTACATTTGACTTAAATAAATTTTCGATCAGAAAATGCAGATAAATTGATTAAGTTGTGTAACTGCTTACGTACATTTATAATCCCAGCAAAAGCAAAAAATCGATCAAGTGCGAGTCGGACACGTATACAAACAATTCCGTAACATAATCCATTTTTTTTATTTGCATGGCAGCTTTTGGAAATTCGCCATCTTGGTTTTTTTTATTATTTGTTGTTATAGCGGCAATAGAAATACATACTCTGTGAAAATTTCAACTCTCTACCTGTTACGGTTCATGAGATACAGCTCGCTGACAGACAAACGGACGGACAGTGGAGGCGTAGTAATAGGGTTCCGTTGGCATCCTTCGGATACGGAACCCTAAAAGAGCTCAAAAAGACACAGACAATATGTCTGTGGGTGTTACATACTCATTAATAAAAAAACGAATATATTTCAATTGCGCAGGAGTTTTGAATTTGAGTCGATCGCCAAAGGTGTTTAACCTCGAAAAATAGAAAATTAATCACGCTTATTCATAACCCAGTTTAAGCGTATTGTTGCTATTGTATTGTTATGACGCCCACGCCGCGCACGCTGTGGCCCCGAAAACGTACTCTTGCGATACAAATTCTAAAAAAATATCGCTTTTTACTTACTCTGTATGCAATATTTTAGTAACCAATTCTGGACAATAATAGAGTCTAATGCCCGATTTCACCAACGTCACCTAAGTATAAGGGATCTCCTAAGCATGGTCAGGGGGCTGTTATGGGACAGTTTCTGTTTCACCAACAGTTAGGGGTTACCTAAATGTTAAAAGGCCCCCTAGATTTAGGTGCTCGAAATATGGACTTAAAGACGATCGCAAAATGAAATTTAATTTAGGGGCTAGTTTAGGGGAATTTTAAGCTAGGGATCCCATACGTAGGTCTAGTCTCTCTTATTCAATTTTTTGAGACTTTTAGAATTATAGGTAAAATTAAAGATCGTTAAACTTTATACTATATTTCTTGTAGTACGGACTACGGAACCTTCGTGCATGAGTCCGACTCGCGCTTGACATTTTTGTTTGATAGTTGTAAACAAAGTTTAATTGAAACATAGTTATTGCTTATTAGGAAGTCCATTATAGGTATTTGTCTCATAATGCATATTTATTCTTGTTGTTCTTTATTTATTTATTCCTCGGCATATATTTATGATTATAGTTTTTGACTATAGCTTTGCTCGGGTGGTGTAGGTATACCTAAATTGATAAAAATACACAGGTAGATGGCCCAATTTGGTGGATGGTGTACCATGCGGGTTGCTCCTGGTACTTTTCTGACAGCAGAGTAGACTGTGGGAGCAGCCACTTGGCTGTGTGGTCTGTTTATTCAGGTCTACTGTCGTAGCGTCGTGTTTGAATGCGTAATCGATTCTGCGACGCCCCATTAAGACGGGGGAGGTTTCGTTAGGTTTGAGTGGGTAGTATTGGCTTTTCTAGCCAGTGAGTCCTACATAACCATCTATATGTATGCAGGTGGTATGCGTAAATGCATTTTCTAATATTAAAAACTCTCCAATATAAAAGAAGGTATATTCCCACAACGGCCTTAGGGGCTAGGGGTTTAGGTGAAGAAGAGTCTCACAAGTTCGATTTTCCCAGCTATATAAAAAAAACAATCACCTTTACAAACATTTCATTTCACTCAAATCTCTTGAACTTTTGCAGTACAAACCAACTCTCACACACAATTACAATTAACAGCAACAACTTACATAAAACTCTTTTTTCGGATTTTTTCGCGGATTTGTTTTGATTTTGGTTCCCGACGTTTTGAATGTCTTACAGCAATCATGGTCACGGGAGAGACTAAGGTTTTAGACTCTCAAAGGCGTTATAGTTGTTATAGACTGCTTACCCACAAAATAACAAAATAAATTTAAAAAAATACAAAAATGGCTCAAAATACCTTACAATATTTTTGAAGTGATCGTATTAAACGTTAAAATAGTAATCGTATTAAACGTTAAAACGTAACTAGGGACGAACCCGAGTGACGCAAGGCTGACTCGCCGGATCAACAATAAAATAAACTAATAAACTCCCCCCATAATAAATAAATGGATAAATTAAATAACACTTTTTAAATCGATTAAAAAGTCTGGGAACTTAGGTCAATGGACTTCTTTAACTGTCATAAATATAGTTTTAAAAGGACGTACATACATTATTGTTCCGAAACAAAAATGACGACCGATTTATGTACAAATATAAGTTGCGTCATTTCTTTTTGAATTTTTAACATGTTTTCAAAAATGTGCATGCAATTTATTAAAGAAAAAGCGCTAACGTGCGTCACAACAGTTATATATGTGTGTTATATATATATATATATATATATATATATATATTTATTTTGATTTTTGGTTTTCGACGTTTCTAATGGTTTACATCAATCATGGTTACATACGAGTACTTGTTACAGAGAACTGTCGGGAACCAAAAATCAAAATCGATTCGCGAAAAAATCCGAAAAGATAGTATAATTGAAATTAAAATAGATACAGAGGCTGAATCTATAGTTTCTACAATTTTTGTCTGTCTGTCTGGGAAGGCATCACGAGAGAACCACTGGACAGATTTTGATGAAATTTGGTATGATGATAGCTGGTGGAGGAAATCTGCATGATTTCCTCACGATGTTTCCCTTCACCGAATTAACAAGTGACATGTCGAAAATGATTCGCACACGAAAATAACAAAGGTGCGAGACCCGAGAGTTGAACCCGCTTCATTTGGTTTTTGAAACGAGCGCGTTACCACTGGGTTATCACTGCTTGATATTATTATTATGTAAAGATAAATTCTACTAAATTGCTTATTGTGTTTCATTTTGATTTCATTTAGATCTTCAATATTATATCAACAATAGATAAGTCACTGACATTTAACAGTATGAATGTTTTTATCACAAGTGGTACTCGATGCGATACTCATCGTTTTAATTATATTGAATAAATAAATAAAAGAAATAATAAGATTATCAAACCAAGAATTACTTTTATTTAATCCTGTTTTTATATAGGTTTATGTCCGCGGCGTTGTAGTCTATATATCAGTAAAAAGTCAAAGTGAAATATGCCATCTTCTTTATGAATTTTCTTCAAATATATTTACAGTTTGAAGAACTAAATCTCACTTACACACTTTTGCACTTATATTTAAGTATTACTGTAATATAGACCATCGAATTCGGATATGTGGTAATTCTGCGATACACATATCTAAATCCTCAGAACACGCAATGATTGAGCTTTTACAGTGGTGACAGAATATCGTGATGCAAATATATTTTGTTTTTAATCTGTGGAGCTGGCCTTGTATCTGTCCTCATCTTACCACCTTCAGTGGAGTGGACTGATGGTAGGCTGTGGAATACATGGAGAGCGACCGAAGTTTAGCAAAAGCATAAACCTCGGACGAGTGCTTTAGGTTTGCGTCATTTTAGAGTGTGCAGAAACAAATTTACGTAAGTGCTACACTAACCAATCTGTCTATATTAACTCGGATAACAAAGTTGCTCTGCTAGGTCTGCTTCCGGATTCAAACTTAGTCTCGTCAAAACTCTAGGCAACAGGAACAAACTTGGGTACCGATTCATGTCCCCCCCAAAGGGGGGTTTACCTTTGCCGTGGTGGGGGGGGGGGGGCTTAGTAGTGCCCGGCAATCCAGCCGGGCGCGAAGCCAAGAAACGCACAGGGAGGTGGCCCACTTCGGTGGGCGGTGGGAGGTGGCTCTCTTCGGTGGGCGGTTTACTATGTGGGTTGCTCCTGGAACTTCTCTGATAGCAGAGTGGACCTTGGAGCAACCTCATGGTTGTGGTGGTCTGCTTCGGCAGACCTGCCGTCGAGCCGTCGTCCCACGCCTCGTGCGTAAATGCATTTCCCAACGTTAAAAAAAACCGATTCATGCAGGCATAACTGGTGTGTCTTTCTAGGCACATCCGGCAGTATATTTCAGTTGCAGCGCTTAGTGGTAAAGTCTAACTCAACAATCGACGATCATAATAGACCAGTCATGGTGACAGTTATACCTATCTTATATAGTGATATCTTATCTTATAGCTGCAGCAAAAAAATAAAAAAAATCCTTCAGAGTATTTTTTTTAATTAAGCGCTATTCCGTGGCCAATTTATTCTTTACCCATGTCAAGCGGACAAAAGAGACATATATTTTTTTTTGCAGGTTCCACGGTTGCTAGAATACCATTTGAGTGTGAATGTAATTGTAGCAATCAACAATAATATCAAAACAATAAAAAACATACTTCAATTGAATTATACTTGTTTCAGATAACACCAAAACAAAATACCCCAAAAATCGTGCTTCACGCCCAAGATTTTTCAATCGATGAAGACAGAATCACAGTGGTTGGTCCAGATGAATCACCAAAAGTTAATGACGTCAAATATAATGAAACTCTAAACTTTGTGGTCATCTTTCTGAGTGAAGAGTTGAAAGAGAATGAGATCTATAAGCTAACGATACCGTTTTATGGCAACTTGGTCAAAGGTCTCGACGGCGCTTACATCAGTACCTATACCAACAAGAAAAACCAAAAAACTGAGTAAGTGTAATTTTATTAAGTTAAAACCTCTGGTTTTTTGCTATAAATTAATATACCATAGGAACTACTCCATTTAGAGACTTTTTCAGTTCTTTGCTAATATTTTTTGATAGAGTACTAAATACTTATGTTTTTATTTTGATTATGAAATATTAATAATAATTAATTAATCAATTAAAGGTCTTATATAGTAATTATTTCATTTATCAGTTACTAGTTTGAAAAATCCTTATCTAGTAGACTATCATTTTACATTTTACATAAAAAAAATAAGTAAGCAAACCAACAAACTTATATTTGTATTAAATATAAATTAAATAAATTTTATCCTGCAGGTACCTAATATCGACTCAATTTGAAGCTATATCAGCTCGCAAGGCTTTCCCCTGCTTTGACGAGCCCATATACAAAGCTACCTTCAGTATCAATGTGGCTCATCACAGAGACTACACAGCGGTTTCTAACATGCCGTTACTTTCTTCAAGTGATACCAAGTATGTTTATTCTATAATAGCTTCGCCAGAGTGTCGCGACGTTAAAGAATTATGTATCTGTGTGTACTCAACCGAATCTCTATTCTTTATCCTTCAGTTACCATTAATTAATAAGATGCAGCCACTTAAGACATATTTCTTTCTGCAGTTCTTAGGACGAACTTTTTTATCCCTCTACTAGACTTATACAGTTAGTGTGTTTATTAAACATCAATATCTAGTAAACGATTGTGTTTTTAAATCTGTATGAGTTCTAAGTCATACATACATATGTAGACTTTGAGATGGACATACAACGTACGGTAGTATTGTTCTTGTCTGGGTTATAAAATTAACTTTGCATGAGTTAACAAACAGCCTGTTTAGTGTCTATATTACATGTTGTTATAATAACAAGATTCTTTTTTCAGTGCCCTTGAAGAACATTGGCCGTGGCAAAGTATAGGAGGGAAATTCAAGTGAGTTTTCTTTAAAAAATATGATAGATTTTTGCTGGAATTAGTGTGTGAAAAAATGTTTCGTATTATTTCACAACTCGCGACAAATTTCAGCTTTGCTTAAATATGTCTGTACTTAACTTTTTAAATACTTAAATGTCCATCTTCTTTTAGGAAGGATAAATCATTATTCAAATGGGACCAATTCGACAAATCAGTGCCGATGTCAACTTACCTAGTGGCTTACGTTGTGTCCACCTTCGCCTACGTGGAGAGTCCGCCAGAACTGTCTCATACTAAGTTCAGAATATGGGCCCGAAGTGATGCTATCGATCAGGTAATGTCACAATATATAATTACATGTATAACTGTGGGTATGCAGGCTTAGGAAAGAAAGAATTTCATTGGGAAAGAAGAAGGAATTCCAAATGTTTTTATAGAAGCTGGCATTAGTCACTTTCTGCCATATTTTTTTTCAAAAAAAATTGCACATCTGGTGTATAATGTATATTGAAAATATATCAGTAATATGGTACTTTAAAGTATCACGCTTCTGAGATATCTGGGGATGCAGAGCACCATTTAACAACTATGGGAATTTTTATATACTATTCTTTATTGTACTTATAAGTAAAATACAGAGATTAACAAACAATAAAATTAGTTAGCTTTTTAATCTTTTTAATTTTCAGAAAATCTAAATTATTTTGAAAATCTTAATAAATAATCTACTCTCAAAAAAAATATCCGTAACATCAATTAAAAAAAGTCTTTCTCATAACAATTACTGAAATATAACCTGTTATTTTTTCAGACATCTTACGCAGCCCAAATAGGTCCGAAAGTGCTATCCCACTTCGAGAAATGGTTCAACGTGCCCTTCCCTCTTCCGAAGCAGGACATGATCGCCATCCCCGACTTCGCGGCCGGTGCTATGGAAAATTGGGGGTTGATAACTTATAGGGAAACGGCCTTGTTGTATGACAAGAAAGAGTCGTCCTTCCTTAATAAGGAACGAGTAGCTGAGGTGAGATGCTTCATTCAATGATACAGGCGGCTTTTTCTAATCTTTAATTTACACCAAAATTCATCTGATATTGGCTCGCCATAAGTTTTATCGCAGTAATTATAGTATTACTAATTTTTTTTTTTCATTATTTAGTTGATAAAAAAACGTGTATACAATGTTCATTTGATTCAGTTAATTAGATTTGATTATGTGCTTATCAAAAATACACACTTGAACAAAATTACATATAACAGCTAATTTACCAATAAAACTATTTCTCTGTGTCCTCAGGTCGTAGCCCACGAGTTGGCCCACCAGTGGTTTGGCAACCTGGTGACTATGAAGTGGTGGTCTGATCTCTGGCTCAACGAGGGTTTCGCCACATTTATGGGCACAGTGGGTATGGCGGCCGTTGAGCCTGAGTGGCGCGTGGAAGTGAACAAGGGTATAGACGACATCTTATCTGTCCTTTCTTTGGACGCTTTGGAGTCTTCTCATCCGGCGAGTTGTCTTTATACCAGATACAGTAGATTATTATATTTCACTAGTCTAACAGTGAAGAATTTTTATTGTTATTAAAAAATATATTTGATTATTTAGGTGTCAATGCCATTGGACGATCCCAAGCGCATATCAGAGATATTCGACACGATCTCGTACTTAAAGGGCGCGGCACTCATACGCATGATGCGCATGTTCCTTGGGGAGAATGTCTTTAGGAAGGCCTTGCATAAGTGAGTACTAATTATTATTAGAAAATTTGATTGAGCTGTTAAAATTTAATGTAATGTAATTACTGAAAGACTGTTGAAATTTCAAATTCAAATGTCAACCATTACACAACAAGAATCGTTCTAGACATAACCACAATAGGTTCTAACGGCTCTAAAGCTAATAATAAATAATAAAAATATAAATTTTTGCTCTTAAAAATTCCATCTCTTTACCGTCTATGCATATAATAAAATTCTAACTAAGCCGAATCTTTACACTTTACTTAACATTAAATATTTTTTGGAAAATCTTATTAAAATAGACATTATTATCGATACAGAGGCCGAATCTATAGTTTTTAGAATTTTGGTCTGTCTGTCTGTCTGTCTGTGTGTTACCGCATCACGAGAAAACCACTTGACGGATTTCGATGAATTTTGGTATGGTGATAGCTGGTTATCCGGATCAACATATAGGATACTTTTTACCGCGAAAAAGTATCTCATTTCTGAGAAAAAATACAAAAGCTGGTTAGAATAAAACCACGATGATACTATAAGCATTTTAGCAAGATGACAATAAATATAGCAAAAACGATTAAATATCGCTTATCTTAAAAAAATATCAATAGCGCTATTTAATTCATAATAGTTATTAATTATTTTAATAAATATTTATTTGTGTTATTTAGATATTCGTCAATAGATGTCGCCATGTGTTTTTAAAATACGTAGTTTTAATTCCCAAAAATTGAATGTACAGATAAGACCTTTCTATGATTTTATTAGAATTACTACTAAATTACCCGCGGTCCCACCCGTGTTCAAATAAATAAAATATAATAAAATTGTAACTTAGCCGAATCATTTAATATTTTTTGGAAAATCTTATTAAAATAAACATTATTATCGATACAGAGGTCGAATCTATAGTTTTTAGAATTTTTGTCTGTCTGTCTGTCCGTTTGTCTGTTATCGCATCACAGAAAAACCACTGGAGGGATTTTGATGAAATTTCATATGGTAATAGCTGGTTATCCGGGTCAACATATAGGATATTTTTTACTGCGGGAAAATATCTTATTTCTGAGAAAAAATACAAAAACTGCAATGTAAGAGTATACTAATATGTAAAACTTAAGAACTTGGTTTTTAGTCATCTGAACGCGGGCGGAGCCGCGGGCAGTGCTAGTACTTACTATATTTTTGGCACTTTGGACCTTATTAAAATATTTTGAAATGTTTATAGTTTTCTAGTCTCTTATAAAAATGCAAGCGTAGTGTAAACTTGTAATCAATTTATTTAAAGTGAATATATATATAATAATTTACTATGAAAATGTATATACACAGTGTGTGTATATATATATATATATATATATATATATATATATATACACACACACTGTGTATATACATTTTCATAGTAAATTAATCTATACTAGTATTATTATGAAGTATGCTTTGCTTATAGGCAGCTCAGTGGTGACGCGCTCGCTTGGGAAACCGAGTGAAGCGGGTTCAAATCCCGGGTCTCGCACCTCTGATATTTTAATGTGCGAATCATTTCCTACATGATTACCACTTGTCTTAACGGTGAAGGAAAACATCGTGAGGAAACCTGCATGTCTGAGAGAACCTAGTAAGTTTTCAAAAGACATGTGAAGTCCGCCAACCCGCACTTGGCCAGCGTGGTGAACTATGGCCTGATCCCCGTCGTATTGAAGGGAGGCTCGTGCCCTACAGTGGGATGTTAAAAAGGGCTGAATACAATACGTGCTTTGCTTACAAGCGTTTATCTCAGAAACTACCAGTCTAATTTGAGAAATAAAATCTAGATTCGAATCCTGAGACGTATCAATATGATTTTGTATCGTATACTGATGTTGACACGATGTAAATGTAGTTATAATATTAGGGTAGCTTAGCCGGTTTGCCGGCCACCTTTGGTTTTCGGCCAAGACGTAGTTTTATGATGATAATAAGAAATCATTACTCTCCTCATTTAAAAATCAACGTCAAATATATTTTTTCCAATCAAACCTACGCCATCTGAACTTTGTTGCATTATAATGATCCAACTGTCTCGTCAGTGGGCCTCCGAAAGTCGAGTAGTGCACGTGTGTCATAATAATAACAAAAAAAATAGGGCGCGAGAAAATTTTGTGTAAGGTAAGTTACTAAATTGTTTAAGGTTTTGATAAAGATAATTGTTATTACTCTGAATTGGTGATTATTTGAATTTGTGTTATTTTAATTAAAATGGATGAAAGATAAGGTTTTTATTATATTTAAATTTTGATGGTCGGGTAACTAGATAAGGTTTTGGGGGGCCATCTGTTTTTTCGCCCGGCATGCCGAGAACTAAAAGGTAGCTTTGCAAATATAATAGAATATATTATATAATATTTAAGGAATACGTTTAAAAAAATTTTTTAAAACAAAATATAACCTTCCCTCATTTATGTAGTCAGATTTCGGCCGCATGTTATGAGTTAATATTTGGTGAAAAAATATTTTTGTTATTTTGTATTTGGCAGCCGAAAATTAGAGTTGTTATAATTTACTTTTCGGCTAGGTATAATGGGTATGGACGAAAACTAATAATATGTTTACCGATGCTCGGCCAGAAAAAAATTTCGACAGTAAATGACAATAAATGAAATAATTGAATAAAAATCGCCAGTCAGACAAACAATACAGACATAAAATGACTTCCCCAAGACCCGTCTTATTGGTCAGTCGCAAACTTTTACAAGTTAAACAACGGCCGAAAACAAGTACATCAAAGTGAGTTTCAACCACTAGCAATAAGACGGCCGAAAATTAATTAATTTATAATTTGGTTTTCGGCCACGTATAAAGGGGGGCCGATAAATCGGTTCATAAAAACTTAGTTTACGGCCAGTAATAAAGCAGGTGGCCGAAAATTAGTTAACATACAGTTAGTTTTCAGACCTATTTGAAAGAACAAAAAATAAAAAACCCGATTGCATATAAGCTAACTAAAAAGATAAAACAAGTTGACGAATGAATTATAGTATTATGTAGTCGTAGACATACACGTTTCATCCTTGTCGCGATATGTATATGTTTATGTCTCCGACTGCATAATACTATATTCCTTTGTCAACTAGTAATCTTTTTAGTAAGATTTTATGAAGTCGGGTTTTTTTATTTTTTTTATATATTTTTTTATTATCTTGATAGGTAATTCTGTAAAATAGTTTTGGAGACTTACACTGATAAAATCGCGTGTAAGCCATATTGTAGTAATAATAATGTTACTTTTACTTTTAGATGCCTCCTGGGAGAAATAAACTTAAACATACTATTAAAAATAAGAGGATTCATTTCCAATATACTGAAGAAGCATTGGCACAAGCTGTCCAGGCCATAAGAACAGAAAATAAAAGCGTCAGAGAGGCCTGCCGTCACTATGGTGTCCCTCGCTCAACAGTTCAAGATCGAATTTCCGGCAGATCTAAAGAACAACCTCGAAAAGTAGGTCCAGAGCCTATACTAGGCATTGATGGTGAGCAAAAAGTTGTAGACTGGATTACAGAATTAGCCAAATGTGGGATTCCTGTAAGCAAAGAGGTATTGCTGGAAAATGTTGCAAAAATAATTAAAAAATATTGGAAGAGAAAATAAGTTTCCAGAAGGGCGACCGGGACAGACATGGTAGCAAAATTTTCTTAGAAGGCATCCGGAGATTAGCGTACGTGAACCTGAAAGTATTAATAAAGCCAGAGAGGCGGTCAGATAGAGCTTAATCAGAAATGGTTTTCAGATCTTGAATGTTTTTTGATTGAAAGAGGAGTTATAGATATCACTGTAGGAGGTAATGATAATGAATATATATAATAGTTCAATTCCTGATATTGGATCTTACGTATCATTAAGTGATATTTCTGTTTTAAAAATAACTGACATAGATTTGAAGACTTAAAATACTATACAAATTATAGACCACGTTTGTAAAGGAGATTAAGAGCATTATTTAGCACAGGAATCGCTACCTATTCAAAATAATAATGTAGAATTTACGCCAAAAGTATAGCAGTAGCTGAAGATCACAATAACCCATGGTCTCCAAAAAAAATCGATCCATCAAAAATGTAATGACGTAAATTGTAATAAAGAAAATTTAGTAAACACTTCGTGTACTCTCCAAAATGATACGCCAATGATCCATTTAAAAATCATTTAAACATTTCCCATTAGTCCATCTGGGAAAAAAACTACTAAGAAAAAACATTCATAAATTTCCTAGTGCCATATCTTCAAAAGCTTGGAGAGATTTTCACGATTTTAAAGAAAAAGAAAAAACAAAACAAGATAAACGAAAAAAATAAGAGGAAAGCGGACAGAGAACAAAAAAAAACCGAACTGAATCCGCAAAAACTTAAGATCATTAATAGAAACAATATAAAACCTAATATCCCAAAAAGAAAAACAAACAAAAGCCAAAGAAAGTGATAGTGATATTATAAATACCGATAAGATATAGAAATCAATATTAAGAAGACTAAAGTAATCGAAAAGACTGATAAATTGAATATTATAAAGAAAGTTGATATAAAAAGAAATAAATAAAATAAGTGAAGATAAGATTGATAAAGAAATGTCTCATAAAAGTGAAACAGCTATAGATGTAACTAAAACCATTCCCAGCGATGAACTTTTAAGAGATACGATAATTTATGAAGAAGATGAGGATGATCACGAATTTGATATTTTTTGATTACGTAATTCAAAATATTAAATTCGTGATCATCTATATTTTTTCCATATTATTATTTTCTTTTTTTTATATAATTTAAAATCTACTGTTATAGTACAAAAATGTTCCTAAAAACATTGTTATAGTGTGAAAATTTAATTAAAATTGTTGATTCGTATGTATTATTTCGTTTTACTGTAGTATAAATCTTATTCAAGAACAATTAGAGATAATTTTTCAAATTGTTAAATGGGGGCCGAGAACTAAACAAATTAATGGCCGGAAACCAAATTTAGTGGCCGAAAACAGACTAAATAGCAAATTTCTGAGATTTTAGTTTCTAGTAATTTTAATATGACATTGTCAAGTAAAGGGGCTACAAATATCAAAACTACATTATCTTTTGAGTTCGAAAATATTTGGAAAACTTATCTGCGACCTTAGTATCATCGAAAAAAATAGTTTCGTAGTCATACGTTTGCTTAAATGGCCGAAAACAGGTGAAACCACCCTATTCAAACAAATATCGATTGCAGCTATCTAATGAAATACTCGTACTCCAACGCGGAGCAAGACGACCTGTGGGCAGAGCTGACAGCTGTCAACAGGCAATATGACGGCCTGAGCAGAAACGTCACCGTCAAGCAGGTTATGGACACGTGGACCAAGCAGACCGGCTTTCCGCTGCTCACCGTCAACAGGGACTATGCTGACAACTCCTTGACTTTGTCACAGGTATGACTTTAGCTTGTACATATGCTATGTGATAAAATCTTGGCAGTCTATTTTAAGTTGCTTCTTCTAATCATGATGCTATAACTTTATCTGGGTTTGGATCAAATATATAATATTTGATATCATTGAGCTGGTCGGATGAGGAAGCCAGGAGAAAAAAGAATACCTTAAAATTCAAGCTTTATTATTATTTAATTACAACATTCGTTTATATATTCCTTTTTGTGTCTATTATTATAGAAAAGATACTTCTCCCTGAGCCCTTCCACCCGCACCACATCATCCTGGTGGGTGCCTCTCAGCGTGCTCTGTCAGAAAGAGGATCCCTCCAGCCAACAGGTCCAGTGGTTAGGAGAGAATGAAGGTGTGGGTCAGGAGCACAGGTTCGAGCACGGGGCTGGGCCTGATGAGTGGGTGCTATTCAATTATAATATGATTGGTGAGTATTATTTTTTTGAAGATTGTTATATTTTTCGCAATTTTTTGCTATAGTAGGGGAGCCCAAGAGGGGATTTTCTGTAGTTACTCGAGCGCGGCAGATTAACATAAAAGAGGTTACCTTGCACTCTATTGAGTACTTTCACCACAATATAAGTCTTCTATATAAAGGGGCGCGTCTAGGGAAGATGATTAAAATATTTAAAAAATGTTTTGATAAGGTAAAAATACTTGAAACCGTCAGATTAAGGTGTGGTAGGCTAGTCACATCCTGAAAAGTGTCCAATTTAATAATCTGCCGATTTGCACAAGCCTAAGAGGCAAAAATCATCATAAACTTTATAGTCGATTTTTGCCTCTTCGGCTTGTGCAAATCGGCAGATTATTGAATTGGACACTTTTCAGGATGTGACTCTTGGGCTCCCCTACTACTATATCCGACTAGAACTGGAACTTAATGATACTCTATAGCAGACTGCTAGATCTTTGTGTAACCATAACAACATTCATAAATAAATTTAAAAAGGTTAACAATTTTATTGTATTTAAGATCAAAAAAAATGTTAATAATTCTTTAAAATTAAATAATAATTAAATTAATAATCGAAAAGAAAAAAAAATGATAGGAATTTAGCAAGGACACGTCAGTACTTGCGAAAAGTTCGAGAAATGCGATATATTTTTTAATGTTTTGTAACTTTTTTTATATACTTCAAGCAAACTTTTAAAGATCAATTAATCTTTTAGTAATGTTAATTAAATACGATGTTTAATAGTATAGAACAAAAATAAAAATATTCACATAATAGACAAAAGAAATGTCATATAAAAAATATTATATCACGCAATAAAGATATCGTTATATACATATGTACGTACGACAGTTTTATCGTCCCGCTGCTGGGCACGGCCCTCCCTTCAATACGACGAGGCATAGTCCACCACTCTGACTAAGTACGGGTTGGCGGACTGCACATGTCTTTCGAAAACTTGCTAGGTTCTCTCAGAGATGCAGGTTTCCTCACAATGTTTTTCTTCACCGTAAGGCAGTAGTAATCGTGTTGGAAATGATTTGCACATGAAAATATTAGAGATGCGAGACTCGGGATTTTAACTTGCCTCACTCGGTTTCGCAAGCGAGCGCGTTACCACTGGGCTAGTACTGCCACATAGCATTATTATGCACATGAGATATAACGAAGTTTGATGCGTGAATGTTAAATTTCAGTTAGATTCTACATATGTGATACAATATTTTTATATCTAGCTCCGTACCGCGTACAGTACGACGAGCGCAACTGGAAGCTTCTGACCAAGACGTTAACCAGCGACAGGTACACCACGATCCCGATGGAGGGTCGCGTGCAACTGTTGTCGGATGCATTCGCCCTCGCTTGGAACAACGAGTTGGATTATGGAACTACTATGGAGTGAGTCTTATGTTATTAATCGACTTGATTGAATTTGAGTACATTTGTGTTACTTATTGATGCGATTTTCTAGTTTTTATTTAAATAGGCTAAACCTGTAGGTTACATCAACATAAATGTGATAACAAAAAAGTAATGAAAGTTGTTTCTATATTTACCTGACTGCGGAAGCAAAGGAGGGTAATGTGTTTAATATATATATTACATAAAAGTCGCGGAATTATTGGCAATCATGGTCACGGTAGTCTCTCCTGTGACCATGATTACTGTAAAGCATTCGAAGCGTCTGGAACCAAAATTCAAAATAAATGCGTCAAAATACTAAACATAATAAAATTCCGTAAAGATCGAAAAATATAAAAAGTATTATTAATGTTTAAATAAGATATCTCCATTATTATTTTTATCCGTATCGCCTATACATTAGAAATTTGCCATTAATAATAGTAATAATGTAATGTTTTTTAGGCTCGCAAGTTACCTCCGACGTGAAACAGAATATGCACCACTCAGTACCGGTGTTGATGCTTTAGGAAAGATCGAGAACGTTCTAAAGAGAACAGCTGACTATGGAGCTTTACAGAAGTTCATGAGGAGATTGATCAGTAACGCCTATGAAAAAGCCGGCGGTTTATCCGTTAAGAAAATTGTCAATGGAGATGATCTAAATAGTGTTAAAATGCAGGTTAGTGTATATAAAATATGTACATGATAAATAAAACTTGCATTGAAATCCTCAGCTGTCCAGTGTTCTCTGTTAATGAAATACATATTTTAAAAATTGTTGATTATTTGACTTAATACCAATATCCCTCAAACATATAGATATAGGTAGTCAAAATTCAAATCACAATAAAATCATATAAAGCGCTATAGCTAAGGGAAATGTTATTCGAAAACTGGTAATTAACACTTTAATTTATATACTATTATTGTACATGGAGTGCAGAATAGATTTTAACAAAATGTAAGTATATATCTAAAACAACGGCGTAAGAGAGAGCGGCGTGGTCTAATGCAATGCGCGTCCCGAACATAACTAAATAGTATATAGTAAATAGCTAACTACCCCTCCCGTCCGCGATAGCGGGCCGGCGGGCGGCGCGTGCGGCGTTGGTGCCGTATTGCATCATCTTTTAATATTTGAATTCCGTTCGCTAAAGCGCCATCTATTGATTTGCTTAAATAACATGATATCTGTTGGTCGGAGTTGTTTACATTCTTTACCTCTTAAGCGACTGATAAGTCATAACAACATTATGCAAATTATTGACATGATTCATTTAGTTATGTTTAATATTATTTGCTGTTTTAAAATTAAATTATAACCATAATTATTTTCGTACCAGGTATTGACGAGTTCATGGGCATGCCGAGTGAAGGTGGCGGGCTGTGAAGAGAACGCCATGCAGATGTTCCAGCAGTGGATGGACACTGAGAATCCCGATGAGAACAATCCGTGAGTTTTATTACTTTTGAATGACCTCAAACTTTAAAAATTACTCAATTCAAAAATCATTGCAAAAAGAAGAATCTCTCAATTCATAAGTGTGTTTTTTGGTGAACTGATTTTCATGATTTTTTGTGTAAGGAAAAAATTATAATAAAAGAGCGATGAATTAACCATTAAATAACCGTTTTTTTTTTAAATCGGTTTCGAGCCCCGTTTTGGTTAGCGAGTATAACAAATCATATTCTTCTTCTATCCTACCAGCATCCCCGTGGATCTGCGTCGCACAGTGTACTGTGTAGCGCTAGCGCGCGGTGGTGTCCGAGAGTGGCGCTTTGCTCTCGCCCGGCGGAGGAACTCTAACGTGGCGGCAGCTCGAAACCAACTGCTGTATGCACTGGCCTGCTCGCGAGATGTGTGGATACTGGCGCAGTGAGTCATTTCTTTTTATTCTACTCGCACATATCCCATCCCATCTTATTAGTATTATAAATGTCAAAGTTTAGATGGATGTTTGGATGTTTGGATATTTGTTATTCAATCACGCCAGAACGGCTGAACGGATCTGGATGAAATTTTGCTCAGAGATAGATTATAGTCTAGAATAGCACATAGACTACTTATCTTTTTATCCCGAAAAAATGTTCCCGTGGGATATCCATACTAACCGTTGAAATGTAAAGCGATGATGACTCGCTTGTAATTATTAGTTTTCAAGTTAGTGACAGGTAATAGATCCTCTATCGGTCGAAGAACTAACTTTCAGCTCGAACTATAGTCTGTATGTAATGTTTATGAATGTATAGCTCTAAGCATCTAAAGTCGACAAAGCAATAAGAACTGTAACTGTTGGTAAGTAGTAAACAGCTATTTTTAGTTGTGACAACAGCCAAAAAGAAAATCGGTCATACTTGATATTACATGTGATAGCCATTGTGAATTAAGTGGAATCTCTACAAAACTATATATTTTCTGCTGTTGCCTAATAGTGTATAAACTCCATCAATAGGGTAATAACTGCCTCGTTAATCTACTGCACAGCATGTAGCAGCCTGAGGAGTCCGACTGGCTGGGTACCACCCCCTTATCTATTTCTCTCGCCAAGCAACAATGATTACATTGTTGTGTTCCGGTTTGAAGGATAAGGTAGTCAGCGCAATTACACGCAAGAGGCATATCATCTTAGTCCTCACAGTGACAACGCACCTACGGTTCTGTATTTTTGTAACATAAAACCTAAGTGCATGGACCGTAGTTGTTATGAGCGACAGGTACCGCTTTCCACCAGGTGGGCTGTCTGCTCGTTTGTCACTGAATACCATAAAAAAAATCTACAAATTGCAGATCCTGAGATCTTAGGCATTTTTAGTTATTTCTACGATTTTGCTTACCACCAGGCAGATCGTATCATACCATTTTGCCGCTTTTGTACTAGATTTGATTTTCTTTTCATAGGTATTTAGATTGGACGGTAACGGATGGTTCTGAAATCCGTCGCCAGGACGGTGGCAGTGTAATAAGTTCTGTCGTCCACTCCACCGTCGGGTACTACGTGGCTAAAGACTTCATCTACAACAGGATCGAGGATTTACATAATGCGTATGTTATATACGACTTTTTATGTCTCATTTTTTGACGAAATCTATTAAGTTTTTTTTGTAGAGCTATTAAATAAAAAATCAACGCTTTAAATGCACAAGTAGGTATAAATAAGCAACAAATTATTTATAACAGATTTTACTTATGGTATAAAATAAATTATACAATCACTGATATGTCAATAGAAGTAATATTTTACTTTATTGAGTCTTAATTACCTAAATAATATTTTGTATTTCATTAATATCTAATAATCGATCCTATTACCAAGTAATTTACTAATATAAAAATTGTGATCAATACTTGTAATTATAACCAAAATGTTTATTCACTGTATTTTATTTATATACAAAATATATACTATATATACTATTAATGTTACGTTTTTATATACATAATAATGGTTTCACTGATATCTGTCACTATATTTTTGGTTTTTACAGTTTCCGCGGCCAGAACAGAGTTATGGGTAAAATTCTAAAAGCGTTATTGAATCAGTTCACTACTGACAAGGAACTTAATGAGGTGAGTACAACAACTGCAACACTATTTTAGGTGAAGAATTATTGAAACATCATAACCGCCTATGTCTAAACTAGTACAAGCAGATTTGATTCTATTAAAGATAAAATGTGTGTTTTGATTTTAAATTAGCTTAGCTTTTCAAGTATTATATAACACTATTTCTTTGCTTGAATTTTGTAAAAAAAAAGAATAACAGTACATTGTGTGTTACTCCAGATCATACTGTATCTTTGTATGTACTAAAATTCATCCAAATTCGTCCATCCGTTTCAGCGCGAAGAAGAAACAACTTACAAATTTTCTTACTCATATTAGTAGTCCGATTAGTTTTATTAAACAATTATAGTTATCCCGAATTACCATTTGTATATTGCCTTTTTTCACTGTTTTAATTACAATAAATAATATACAGTTCCTGGAATGGAAAGAAAACAACGCCAAGTACCTCTCCGAGTCAAAAATCGCAGTATCTCAAGGCATTGAGAATGCGCGTCTTAACATCGCCTGGTTGAAGAAGAACAAGAAAACAGTCGTTGACAAGCTTCGACAATATTCTCTGTAAGATTGAGTTACTAATTATTGTATTTTGTAAACTATGTAGATGCTGATAGAGTTGACATTGCTGTAACTAATCTATGGTAGAAGCCTTTATGGGTGCTCCAGTATTACTTTTAGATAAAAAGGTTTATTATTTTACATCAGCCTAAATAACTTATACATTCAGTTGTAAATACTTTTTGAGCAAAGTGTTTTTTTGTTAATTTATGAATTTGTTTTCTACCGTCGTTAAATTATACTTAAAATAAATTATAACACTTTAACTTACAAAAAAGTACTTAGTTTTATTGTTCGTTTTTGATAGAATTTCATTAACATTAGAAAAAATATGTAGTTTTATTTGCGATTCACTTCGAACGGACTATGTAATAATATGATGATAATATTTAATTGTAGTTTTGTCAATTGTTTAAGAGCGTTTTAGATAGTTCTGTAATGTATCTAGGTTGTGTTTAAATTATTGTAATGTACAATACAAATCGCATGTTGCTAGTAAGTAAAAATACTTTGAATTATTTAAGCTTTGCACGAACACTCTGGATACGCTTTCAAATAATCAATATTATGCAGTAATTTTTGATATTTGTAACTAAATATTTTTGTTAACAATATTAGATTAATAATTTTTGTTTAGAATTGAACTTTTAAGATATCAATGAAAATTATTTTTGATTGATATTTTATGTGTTAATATCCTAGCCGTCCAACGCCATACGTAGCGTCGTGGAAATCAAGACCAGTGTTTTTATCCGCTTTGTACGCTATACATAATATAACAAGGATGATATAATTAAATATGATATTTCATTGTGAAAGTTGTACTTGACCCAAACTCTGCCGTGCGCCCATTTTTTTAAATATGAATCCGTCCCTCACTGTTATCTCTTGAAATGTGAATTTTGTATTTTTGTTTTTTATAAATTATATTTTTGCACTATTTAACTACACTTGTTAATGTCACAAATAAAGATGTTTTAAATTATATTTTTATTTTATTTTGAAACCTGATGAAAGCTGGCTAGCTGTAGAATTATATTTACTATGAAACCAGTATATTGATATCTGTAAAGAATTATACTTAGTGTCAAGTAGTAGCTTGTGTAGAATTGTACTCAGTATTATAGCAATTTTGAATTTATACGTTATTAGTAACTAGTGAAACTAGTGGTCCGTAGCCCACCACGCCGGATAAGTGCGGATTGGCGGACTTCACATGTTCTTCGAAAACTTGCTAGGTTCACGATGTTTTTCTTCACAATATTAGATTAACATGTGGTAATCATATAAGAAAT
Source organism: Brenthis daphne (assembly GCA_947093115.1). Lineage (NCBI taxonomy): Eukaryota > Metazoa > Arthropoda > Insecta > Lepidoptera > Nymphalidae > Brenthis > Brenthis daphne. The sequence continues at coordinate 23,050,273 of OX352474.1, forward strand.
TATTCGCACATAGAAAACCAGAGATGCAAGACCTGGGATTTGAACCCGCTTCCTTTAGTTTTCCGCGGGAGCACATCACCAACGGGTTAAGCCATTTTAATTATGTTATGTTTTATGTGTATTATTTGTTCACCTTACCGATTCCGACCACGTCGGCCAATCTCATTGAGACTAGCCAACTGCGCAGGAGATATTATAGTGCAGACACAACGTGCACTCTCTATTCCTTTTCCTTTGAAAGTCCGATAGGACGATACTTCGACACGACCGGTGAGAGTTAAGGCGCAGGACCGACGGCTTTACGTGCTCTCCGAGGCACGGGGGTGAAACACCACCAACTTCCTAACTCCGAAATCTCCGAAAAACTAAGTAATCAAACTTGGCCCTACCCGGCATTCGAACCCAGGACCTCCGGATTTACAGCCGTACATACTAGCCACTAGACCACCGAGGTACTTTATTATAAGTAATTATTTATGTATATTAGTTATAATCTATACTAATATTATAAAGAGGTAAAGTTTGTGAGTTTATGTGTTTGTGACGTGGTAGGGGGTCATCTCTGGATCTACTCTACCGATTTAGATGAAATTTGGTAAGAAGATAGTTTGCGACCATAGGAACGACATAGGATACTTTTTATTCCGGAAATCATCCTTTAAAGGGATGAAAATGGGGATGAAAGTTTGTATTAGGAAGCAATAACTAAAATTCCAGATTTTACCCAACATTATTTAAATATTAATTATTAACTGTTTATAAATACTTTACAGAGATTTTGTGGATATTGAAGACAATATAGAACTTCTACTTAAAAGTAGTTCGAGTGGATTACGTAACATACTCCAGTGTTTTTATTTGTCTTTACACGTTATTGTTAATTTATATTGTAAAATAGTTTTAAAATGTAAATAGACTTATCAAATCAATTTTTATGGTTTTTTAATCTCGTTCACTGTTTTTTTTTAATAATTTATACATTATAATATGTAGTTTATTAACGTTAATTACAAAATGCATTCTGCATTTTGTCTAAGCTTGCTAGTTCATTTTTTCTTACAGAAGATACATAATACATTGACGACACGTTTGGCTCAGTTTGTAGTGATCACTTTTTGATTTATAATGACCTTAATTGGAGTTATGAGTAGTTTTTATGATTAGAAAGGAAAACTATACTTTATTTTGTCTGCGCATGCTAATTTTTAGAGAATCTCTAAGAGACCTATTTAAATATAAAATCTAATATATAAAATTTCCATGTCACAATGTTAGTTACCGTACTCCTCCGAAACGGCTTTACCGATTTTTACCAAATTTTATATGCGTATTCAGTAGGTCTGAGAATCGGCTACTATCTATTTTCCATATCCCTAAGTGATAAGGATAAGGGTGGTCCACCCAGACCCCACCCCACTAGCTCGCTAGTACTATGTAACTTTGACAGAACCTCAATATCATTCAATTCAATACTTTGTTATTTATCTTTTAGGAATATCATTCGAAATGGTATTATGGTCGATGTCCGCCGTCGTTGGACGCCAGTGAAAAATAAAACAGTTTATAGTAAAAAATTTAATGAATATACATCCTTATAATATGTAATACTACAAAATGTCACGTGAGAGAACATCAATGGCACCGACGGTAACTGACCGGCCAACATTCAAATATTCACTAAAATACAAAAGGCACTTTTTTAATAATTAAATACAGTTTTCTTTTTAATATGTTCAAAACGTGCCAGTAGATAATTTTGACACATAATGGTTTGAGAGTTGCTGTCAAGAATTAGCCAACTTTTAAAATTATTTATTTTGATTATGATTCAAAGTTAGCTTTTTTTTAACAATAACTTTAAACTTTTTTTGGAAATTAAAATATTTATAACAAACTATTAAAAAAAAATATCAATCATTATCAATATTTTGTATACGATATTTATTTATTATTATAAATTCACATAAGGCACGAGTATAATTATTACACTTTATTACAGATAAAAAATATAGTAAAATAAAACTAAATAGTATGAATACTATTAAAAATATCACATTTCATATCGTCGCATTAAAACTTACTTCTAATTCTAAATTATTACTAAATTATATCATAATTAAAATTAATGGCAACACTATATAAGTCAAAGTTTTAATATCAGGCAATAGAAAATTGAAAACTATCTTTAAAGTGACTAAAAGTACTTTAAAAATGGCAGTAATAATAAAATATAATAATTTATATTTTTTCTCCTCCATTTTAAATAATCAAACAATCTGTGAAATAATAATATAAATAATGCATACAATGACAATTTGTCGTATATTAACTATCTATAATTTTATGTACATTTAGTAATTTATATTTTTATCGCATTGTTATTCATAAAAATGATTTTAATTTAATGTACCCTCCACTGAGACAAAATTGGCCTTGTTTCTTGTTTCATTTAATTTAAATATCAATATCGATATTTTAAATTAAATTGTTTTTTTTTTTGTTTTTTTTTTTTTATAAATACCTTAATGTATTTATTGCCAGTACATTAATCAACATTTTTTGTGTACTTTATAAATTTTCAAACATAATCATAATCTTCATAAACACAGTTATTAAAAAAAATTTTTTTTATTGTTGCTCGACAAGATGACTCCATGACGCCTGATGGTAAGCGACAGTGGAATCCAGAATGAGATCCATCGGTTCCGGGACTTGATCTCGATTCCGATCAACCTCACCTCGTCGGCCTGCAAATGTGCTTTTTCACGCTCCGTTTAAACGACCCAGGATTATAGGAAGAGGGAAACACGTGAGACGGTAATGAATTCCATTTCCTAATAGTGCGGCACAGGTAGGAGCTGCCAAACCTTTTGGTACGAGAAGGTATGGGTAGTACCGTGTCAGGATGGAATTTCCGACCAGCACGTGTGGTTTTGGAGAGGAAAGGAGAGGAGGGTATAAGTTGGAAGAGCTCTTCTGAACACTCGCCGTAATAAACGCGATAAAAAGCGGCTAGAGAAGCAACATCTCTACGCAATTGCAGAGATTCTAAGTACTGAGTAGCCTCAGGTTTATTGATTATGCGGATAGCACGGCGTTGCAATCTATCAAGAGCGTCTAACAAGTACTTTGCAGAGCCATCCCAGAGGTGGGAGCAGTACTGAACGCATGTGCGCACTTGAGTCTTGTAAAGTAGACATAGCTGCTCAGGCGAGAAGAACCGCTTCACCCTGTTCAGGACCCCGAGTTTACGCGAAGCTAACGAAATGACACTCTCGATATGGTTTTTTTGGTTCAGATCGCTGCGGATATTAACTCCGAGGATGTTGATGCCATCCTGCATAGTAAGGCGAGTGTTCTGAAGAGAGGGAAAACAAAGGAATGGAGATTTTTTAGCTGAGAACGCGCACACCTGCGTCTTCTTGGCATTGAACTCGACCAGGTTCTTTGAACCCCATTCTGAGATGCGGTACAAGACATCGTCGAGCTCACGGACAAGTTCTGTTCTCCTGTTATCTATCTCCATTCGATTAGCGGCTGGATGGCCAAAGTATCGACCGTGGACAGTGCTGTCGTCTGCATAGCAATGAATATTACCCAGGGATAACATGTCATATTTTTGTGCATCTGACGATAATATCTATTTATTACACTTTTTCTCTTATACTATAATATATATGTATGTATATATTAAAAAAATATAGTTATTTATGCAAAGATTATTATTTCAAATGTATAATTTTAAATAAAACTATCTTAGTCAAGGGAGAGACTCCATACAACACTGGGGAGCCAGACCATGATTGCTGTAAAGCATTAGAAACGTCGGGAATGAAAAATCAAAGTGAATCCGCGAAAAATTCGAAAAGATAGTTTTATTTGAAAATGTCAAATATTCACGTAAATCTAAGAAAGTACCAACATTTTTTATACATATTTACTTATTCTCCTTTTTTCTGCCGATTTCATCTTGGTAATGGTCAGTGTTAATTTCTTGGTATATTTTAAATTCAAATACAAAGCTACATTATGGAGTTAAAATTTTGTTCTTTGTACTAACGGATATGGTAAAATAATAACTATAACAGTATCTATCATTTTTAGTACAAATTAAAAATAATAGATACATTCTTTCTTTCATTACAAAACCATTTCTAAACATATCTGGACGCTACAAACTCACGTCAACTCATTATCAGGTGTTTGCAATATAATATATTCTAATATAAAAAAAACATAGAAAAATATTTTCTTATTAAATCTTTTGCACATATACTTCAAACGAAAGAAAAACCGACTTAGGAAATAATTAATTAGTATTTTTGTATGATATGAATACTAAAAAAAACTTAATATCTAAGAAAAATGCTTTATAACGACAGGTATATTTCGACATAATATTACAACGAAATTAATTAAATTCAAACTCAAAACGCATTTAACAAATTACACAATCATTATTTCAAATGAATTATTCATCCAATACGAACAAACAAACAAAACATTTACTTCCATATCAAATTAGAAAAGTTCAGAATCGTTCTTTTTCATTCATCTGATCTATCCATATTGATTATTAACTTAACCTTTGTTTAAAGTTAAACAACAAGCAAGACCTAATTTGAATGAACGAACGAATGAATGAATGATTGTTTGAATGAATGAATGAACTGTATAGAACTTTAATTATGACACTTTAAATAAAATTCTACCTTTCAGTCATCATTCATCCGGCACTATATTGGGCCTATTCACATTCCGTCTCTTGCGCAAAGTGCCAAGGATCTGTAACATTTCCTTCACAGCTTCAGGCTGTTCGTCTTTAGGTTTTTTCTCCATGAAATTCTGCTCTCTGGACTTAAGTTGGAATTTGCCACCTTTGATTTGGTCCACTATCGCATCTATTGCACCACCTGGAAAACATATTTTTTCTAGAAATTTCTGCGATTTTTTTTTAATATAGCAGTCATTTTTTTTAATTTATCATACTAATACTAAAGTTACTTGGATAAAAATCTTAAATTGAGCTTGTCAAAGTACAGTTTTTGTACACATTTATCAAAAAAATAATAGATTAAAATTTTGAACAATACATAATATTACACGCTGTAACGAACTTTACATTTTAAATTATAACACTTTTAGACGGGCAGTGTGAGTAAGCGTCATGAAAAGTCATCAACTACATATTGTTACACATATATGCACACACACATACACAATAAATTTGTACTTTTTAAAATATTTAATACAAAATATTAAAAAAAAAATATGAAGAATATTTTGTATACGATATTTATTATTATAAATGAATCTTTAATATTAACGGAAATGCAAGGATTGTCTAAAATATATCAATTTATGGCAAACAGATTAGAAGTTAAAGCGATGGTGCACCATGTTTGAGCACCAAGGAAAACTCCAAAATCTCTCCCAACAAACCAGTTTACTATAATTGCAAAAATAACGTGCGCGTGCGCCGCCTCCATATCTCCGTACTCTTTCAACCTAAAACCGTCTTCCGACTGCCATATAAAAAATTGTAAAAAAATTATAAAACAATGTTGTGCGGCCTATCTGTAATATTATGTTTATTGATGTAACTTCGATATTTAAAAGAGCAGCTGTCTCGCTTCTCTTAGGCTCTTCTCAGCAGAACTGCTTTCCGAGCCGGTGGTAGTTTCCTTACGGACTGACTACACTGATTTGACTTTAAATTGACGATTCAAAAGTGCTTGTAGTCTATTTGAAAAAAATTTCATTTCATTACGAACATTCTAACAACTAGACTATATGGATTAGTAGACTGGTAACACTATAGACGTACCTCCATTTTGTTTAGTCTTCTTCAATTGCGCTCCTTTGCTAGCGAGCATGTCCGCCATATCCTCTACACTGGAGGGTGGTTTAAATGCCATGGGGGGTGGCGGTGGTGGGGGTGGAGGAGGCATTGTGGGAGGTGGAGGAGGGGGAGGCATAGTAGGTGGACAGGGAGGTACTGGTGAGGGTTGCGGGGGTAATGGTTGTTCTGGTTCCGGTTCAGGTAATGGTTCTTGTGGTTCCTGTTGCGGTTCTGAAATAAAATATACATATAAGAAAAGGGGAAAATTGATGTTTAGTCTGTCTTATTGATGTTGTTTAAGTTTGTTTAGTCATTAATATAACCAAATAACTAAGAACATAATTATTTATTGATAAATCAAAAAGAAATCGTCATGCGATTAAGATATGCATTTATCGAGTTCTGCAGTTCTAATCAACATGGTTGTCTTCATATCCTCGTTAAGTTCATAGAATCACTATATATTTTAAACTTTAAAATTTGGCTAGCTTAGCTAAGCCCTAAATTATTTATTTATTCAATATTGGAATACAAAATGCATTTTAAGATTTACCCAAATATTTGACATTTTAAATCCATACTTCCATACTTAATATTATAAATGTGAAAGTGTTTGTTTGTTTGTCTTTCTTCACGTCGAATTTTTTTGTGTATGGAGATAATTGGAGGGCTGGAGTGTAACATACATACATGTACTTTTCACTGCGGGAGATTATCTCATTCCCGCGGGAAAAAACGTTATAATACAACTCACAACAACTCATCATACCTGTATTATACAATAGTCTATTTATTCCATACCAACAGTTAAAACGTGTCTAAGGACGAACCTGAGCAAAGCGAGGGTGAGTGGCTAGTATTTAACATATTGTAAATAAAATCTTACCTATAACTATCTTCTCTTCTACAACATCTTCTTTGACTTTGACATCCAATATCTTCTCTTTCTTTTCATTACCGCCATTTTCAAAATAGCTAATTCTGGACATGAGGTTGGATTTCTTCGGTTTCTTCTCTATTTCGGCTAACTTCCTCTCCGCTCTCTCCGCTCGTTCTAGAGCTTTCTGCGCGTCTTCTTCAGCTAACTTTATCTTTTCTTCCCACAAGAATATATCTGTATCCTCTTGTTTTTCTGCTAACTTTAACTATGGGATGAAAATAAATAATGATTGTTAGAATACCTTCATTTTATTATTATTATTTATTTATTATTTTTTTTAAACTATCTGACCCGCCAAACCTCGTTCTGTCAAATTAAGTGTGTAGCAGGACTGTTTAGAAAAATGGTGTCTTATGTGTTTCTGGGCAATTTTTCCAATTTTTCTCTTCATAGGGACCTCCTTCGGACTTTTGAGAATATTTGGATAAAAAAATAACCGGATCAGCCCAGTTGCTCTCGTGTTTTGCGCTTAGCAACACAATTAGAGATTTATTTTTATTTATACAGAAGATAAACATAACTTGCACGGATAAAGAATGGGATTTAGAAAAGAGAAACAACCATTACTCGCGCAGATTAAGAATGGAATTATAAATAATCTTGCTTTATCGAAAGTTATCGCTCGCAAGCTGTCTCCATTATAACTCACACTCGCTGGTACAGTCAGCGAAAAAATAATGATGTTTTATTTGTAATAATAACTTCACTCATTATATTGATACTTATTTTATTTTAGACCTTGGAGATTCATGAAAAACATATTGAATTTCATATTTAGTGAAAGTGATCATGATGTTCCTAATCAATATCGTCTACATTTTTTAAATACCAAGCGGAGCAGTTGTCGGTTTAGGTCGAGTGTGTGTGTGGGGTGTGCACGTGCCTGCAGGTCCTCGAGCTGGTCGCGGTGGCGCAGCGCCTGCAGCTCGAGCGCGCCGCGCAGGCTGTCCACCTCGGCCAGCAGCAGGCCCAGGCGGCCGGCGGCGCCCAGCTCGCCCAGCTCGCCCAGCAGCAGCGCCGAGCGGTGCGCCAGCACCGTCGCGCGCTTCGTCGCGTCGCGCGCCTCCGACTTGTACCTGGCGGAAGCCCGGACGATATCTTAACGATTACTGTACTTTCTTAGATTTATGCTAATACTAGCAGAACACGCGACTTCGCTCGCGGTAAAACTACAAAAAAGTTTAAGAAGGTAGCTTTCACGCAAACTTTCATCCCCTAATTAAACCCCTTATGGTATGAATTTCGAAAAATACTAAAACACATATTTATTTAATTATATCAAAGAGCATTAATACCATATTTCAAATAATTTTGATCATAAATAATTTTTTGGGCTGTATTATAACGTGTTTTCCCATGAGAATGAGATAATCTCCCGCGGTAAAAAGTAGCCTACATCACTCTCCAGCCCCCTGACTATCGGCACACTGCACACAAAATAGCATGCCGATCCGTCACTCTGTTTCGACGTGAAAAAAGGACAAATAAATAAACAAACACACTTTCACATTTATAATATTAGTATGGATTTCACATTTAATAAAAACTTAAAAAAAAGATAAAAACCCACTTCCAGGCACTAAAATGTAAAAAAATAACTAAACGGAGGTATTCGTTTATAATAAATACCTAATCAGATACTTTCGAAGTCGACGCCAGCCGATGCAAAGCAAATGTAATATATTCCGATACGTAAAATACATCACAAATTGATGTATAATATTTTAACTATATTAAAGTCCATACCTAATCATACCTCTCAATCTATTAGATATTCATATCTTAAAATATTGTCGAATTGAGAACCTCCTCCTTTTTGGAAGTCGATTAAAAAGAACTATGTTATCGGATTTTTTCGCGGATTTATTTTGATTTTTGGTTTCCGTGACCATGATTGTAGTAAAACGTTCGTAACGTCGGAAACCAAAAATCAAAATAAATCCGTAATACTGTGGTTTTGCAGTCAAAATAACAAGACCTTCTTCTAATTTGAATACCAAATGATGTAGACAACATCATTACGCAAATTTTAGTCCACCTTTAATAGTATCCGAGTAAAATGATTGAGACTTACGGACAAACGGACAGATTGATCAAAATTATAAGACTTCGGTTTTTGCCTTTAGACTACAGACCACTAAAAAAATAATAAAACCCCTGAAATTTGAATTACAATCGGGGAGGATATCGCATAAGATAATATATAAAACAAAACCTCCTTTTTGAAGTCGGCCAAACTTAAAGTGGCAACCTTTTTGCCACACTTTTTGACAAAAGTCTATCTCTTTAATAGATTATCTATTTACGTTTTAACGGTTAGTATGAAATACAAATCTTTGAATTTCTCGGCTTTTCTTTACTATAATATATTATATGTATTATATATATAAACCTTCTTCTTAAATCACTATCTATTAAAAAAACCGCATCAAAATCCGTTGCGTAGTTTTAAAGATTTAAGCATACATAGGGACAGACAGACAGTTTTATACTATGTAGTGATTATCACTCACGTCAAAGCCAACTCCCGGTCCTTATCAGCATCATGTTTGAGAGCAGCCATCTCATCCAGCAGTAGCTTGGACACGCGATGGTGTCGCTCCAGCTCTTTACGTAACTCTTCCAATTCCTTAGCCTGCTGGACGGTCTTCTCCCGTTCTGTCTCCAACTCCTGGAAATAATTGGTACTGATTAGAATTTTTTAATACTAATTGACTTTATGTGAATTGGGAAAATAATGTTGGATTGGAAAACATCTAGACGTTAAACTTTCTAAATAGATCATATTTTTTTATAAAATGATGGATCGATTCCCCGCTAGGTAAATTATTTTTTAAATCTTAAGAAATATATATCTTTCTTTGGCTTTTATCAAATACGGTGAGAAGCATTAATTTATTGTCGCTATTATTTTCAGACAGTACAGCGAACCAAGTATTGTTTATTGGGGTTTTCTGTAAAGAAAATCTCATTTACAACGGAATTGGTTAATTAGAGGTGTGTTACGCTTACCCCGGAAACCACGTAATTTCGCCGGTATCATATTATCGTCCCAAGCAAATTTCAGAGTACCCGAAATCGGTGAAGAAAACATTATTATTTTCAGATTAAAGCTACCTGATATAATTATTATCTGTGTGTACATCTGTACGTTTCCATACCTGTGTAAGTTGTACATTTAGTTCGTGGGCTTCGAACTCGTGTAGCCGGGCCGCGTTCACTTCGGTCTGCAGGGTGGCTACTTGCTCGCTGAGTTCACTCACTGTGCGCTTGAGGAACTCTACCTCTTCGTTGCTACTCGTGTCTGATGCTGGAAAGGATTACACAGATGAGTGTAGTAAGATGGAAGATATAATAGGGTGTATACTAGGATATTCAGCTTACATCACAAGGGCAAATGTGGATCATTAATATATCAGAATGATATGATCCCTTAGTATCACGTTGACGGCGCATATTTAAAAAATTAAACCATTAAATCTAATCTGTAACGTGTAAATTTGTGAAAATATCACGTACATAGTACGTCTTTCATAATGAAGACACGGCTCTTACCTTGGACGATTTAGCTAATGCTACATAGAATAATCGATTGTTATATATGTCGACATATATTGCTTGAATAGTATCGATTATTTCTTAGTAATATAGGCAATAAGAATAGTTTTCAAGTATAGTAAGTTAAATGTTGCACGTAATTCACTCAATTCACACTCTATTCTCCACGAATTGATAAATTTTGATTTGTCAATTATAGAATACTATTGGCCTAAGAGCCTGTGAACGCCAAACCTTCGTCATTTTATAAAAGCTGAAAGTTTGTCAGCGCATGCTCCCAACACAGATAAGAACGATGGACCATTATGAAGTTCAGGCTATGGTGGCAGGTAAATACCGATCTAAATTCGTCAAATAATAAAGTGTGATTTTTTGGTATTATCTTCAGAATATTATTAAAAATCACGTTATTGAATGCCAGACACTTAACATCGTGGCAAACCCTTGCCAGACACCCTTTTCATGAAATCATAATTCTACTTACGTTATAGTATAAAAGCTGATTTTTATATATAATACTTGGGTAATTATTAGATGATTTATAAGACTGATAGCATAGCATTTATTACACAATACCTATATACCCATATACCTAATAACAGTACATATATGAATTGAAAAAATTGAGAATAAAAACACCTCTGTTTAACTACGCATGGTTTTTCCTTTCAGTGACTTTGACTTTATCGAAGTAACATGACTCAATGTATGAATAATTTCATTGTTCCCGAACGTTTAAGCGGTTATGCGAATTAAGTTTAAGAAAGCAACAATAACACATGACTTTACCTATTTACGGTTTGACGTGTTTGAGGATACGACAAAATTTTCACAGATGTCACTCTTAAATTAATAACACACAGGGCAAGGAATAGAAACTTGTTTTTTAAAAATTTGCATATCGTAAACTTACGGGTGTCACCCTCAATCGGGTGACATGGATGACATACTTAACGAAACTAGCTTACTGCCACACCCTAGCTACTAATTTAGTTAGCTTCTCTATTTATAGTGTCAAGAAATAATCCAAATAACAAAACATAATATTTATTTATGCACACAATGACAACACGTCACACACGCTACTTGGAAATCGCTTACGCACTTTAACGCTAAACGTACGATTATAAACTACCTCATTTGATTTTTGATTTATTAATAAAACTTGTTATTAATAAATTATTTTACTTGACTTTGAAGTGAAACTTCTTTAGAATTGTGATTTGAAACTCGATGAAACCAAAATGCGTCACGACAAAGAGACAAACACATAAACATATAGGATTAAGCCGGCGAGAGAATGGGATAGAATACATTACATATATCCATCATGAAGTGAAAAATAATAAAAATAATACTGAATAATATGTAATGTAATATATGTTAAATAAAATGTAAAATAACTTTTAAACTTGGTAAAATATTATAAAAAAAATAAACCTTACACAACTACCCTACTTCTGATACTCTATATTCATCTCATTCTCTTGTAGGTTACTTTTCTGAAGTTTCATTTCTACCGTGTGTGAATTGCACACACACACTTTTTTAGTATTATAAATACTTACTTATTTATTTAATTGAGAAACAAACAATATTTAGTCTACACATATAATAAAATTCTAACCGAGTCGAATTTGTACATTAAATATTTTTTGGTAAATCTTATTGAAATAGTAATTATTATCTATGCAGAGGCCGAATCTGTCTGTCAAAGTCTGTCTGTCTGTACGTATATCTGTCTGTTTACCTGTCTGTCTGGGAACACATCAAGATTTTTGATGGTATGATGATAGCTGGTTATCCAGTTCAACAAATAAGGTTATTTTTACTGCGAGAAAATATTTCATCTCTGAGACATTTATACTAAACGTTAAAACGTATCGTTACAAATAAACAAAAAACAAATAAAAACTTTACATAAACCAATTAAGTCTTCACAGTTTACTGACTCTTGACAAAATAAAACGCACGTTAGCTTATTAAAATTAAAGTATATAAGAAGAACAGGTAAACATAACGAACAAACAGTTCTAGTTAAAATTTTGAGCTTATTTAAGGAAAGTGAAAATAAATCTATGTCATTAAATATTCATGTATGCATTTTATTATTTATATACTATTACGAGTACATGTACTATATACGAAAGTGTTTATTATCTTGTCCTTCTTTAACTTGGAATAAGAACAATTGTGAATGAATAAATGAATAAATTGTTGCTAATGCCTAATATATACATAGAGATAGATAGGGGTGTGCCATGTGGGTTGCTCCTGGTACTTCTCTGATAGCAGAGTGGACCGTGGAGCAACCTCATGGCTATTTTGGTCTGCTTCGGCAGGCCTACCTTGGCCGCGGCGTCGTGGTTGAGTGCGTAAGCGATACAGCCCATTAAGACGGGGGAGGTTCTGTTGGGTTTTAGTAGGTAATACTGGCTTTTCTAGCCGGTGAGTCCCATTTAACCAAATGCATTTCTCAATATAAAAAAAAGGTTAAATAAACTCAACTGCCAAGGTTTGATTTACAAAGTACTGAATCTAACAAAATCATGTTAAAACAAACAAGTCCTCACCTGCATCATTGGCATCGGTTAGGTCGATGTCGACCGTAGCAGGTAGAGCGTGCAGGAGCGCGGTACTTCGTCTCTTCAGTTGCTTATTCTGTTTGTACCACTCTCCCGCTTGCTGCATTACCCTGGAAGTTGTAGTTGTTCCATTAGATCGTTTGAAGCCTAAACTTATAATACCATTCACTCGGTTAAATCTAGGCGATAATTCTTTATATGAGCAACGTTTATTTTTACAGTTCCCATAAAATATTGAAAAAACATCTTTTGCTACACACATTTAAAGATGGATAAATATGATAATACAATAAATATTAATTTTATAGAAAACTAGCGAATTATCCTGGCTTCGCTTGAGTCTGTTTCTAAGCTTGAATGGTTTAGAAACGTATAAAAGACAAACGTCTAAAGAATAAATCCTGTTTTTGCGCCAGGAACTTTAGCAGGCGTATACGGAATAATCCATCAGAGTTTCATCACAATCGGATCAATTGTTTAGGAACGCATAGAGGACAAACATACAAACATTCATTTTTATTTATATACGCGTAGAAGATATAAGTTAACACATCTAATGAATGATTTGACTGCTTTCAGTTCATATGTATGTAAGTATGGTTAACTAAAAATTTAAAACAACTTCTCTAGCCCGAAAAAGAAATCTGAAGCTTGATTATTTTGGCTTTAAGCCCTGTAGGTCGTAGGAGTACCATATTGATAGAGAAATAGCGTTCAGAAATGTAGGCGAGGCCGCGGGAAATGTCTAATTTATTTTAAACAACAAAGGTATGTTATCACGTTGACGTAATAGCATAGAAATAGCGCAAGCTATTTACAATTCATACTTAATGAGAAACTTTAAGTGCCATACATTACACCACTCCATTATACATAGATGTAGGCGGTGACGTATTTGTATCATTCATACAACACTGTGTACTATGGAAAACTTTTTTATGTTGCAATATTAATATTGTGTATCCTGTCTTATATTATATACTAGCAACTTCGCTTTGCTCAACATCGCTTTGCTCGGGTGCGTACCTAGGTACGTTTTAATTTTTTTGAGCGGAACCCTAATTCTTTTTCTAAAAGTCGCCTAAGTTACTCCTTGTAACATCAGCTATCTGCCAATAAAAGTCCCGTCAAAATCAGTCCAGCCGTTTCGCAGATTAGCCGAAACAGACAGACAGACAGACGAAAATTTTAAAAATTGTGTTTTTCTTATAAGTAATGTATATAATTTCATATGCATTTAGTAAAAAGCTGTTATTTTGATATTACAAACAGACACTTCAATTTTATTTATCTGTATAGACTACACTAGCTTACCCACAGTAGATTGTGTTACTCCAAGTTATAATAGCCTGTCTACGTAGTAAATTTCATCCAAATCCATCTAACCGCTTTAGCGTTAAGGAGTAAAAAACATACAGACATACAAACATTCGCATTTAATAGTCGTCTAATTCTAAATAAATAATGTGTTAAAGGCCTGTGTTATAGATACCAGATAGTTGATACACTACACATATATAACTTTAAAATACATACATATCTATAAATGTCAGTCATCCATGACTGGAGTACAAACATTCGCGCTGATCACACAAATGAATGCCCCCAGCGGGACTCGAACCCACGACCGCTTTCACAGCACTACAAACTGAGCCAAACGTGTCGTCATAATAATCGTGTAAAGAGTTAGCGGGACTTATAATTTCTTCTTGTGAAATCTATGTGATTAATTCCGTATGAATTTGATAACGTGTGCTATTGACCTTTGTAAACTATTTTTTATTAAGGCGCCATTTTAGAAAATGGCTTTTGGAGCTCTAAGTCTTTAAAGTTTATAAAAGCTAATATAAACTTTCTTAAATGCGAATTGCGAATTTGACATTTTAAATAAAACTGTCTTTTAGGATTTTTTCGCGGAATTATTTTGATATTTGGCTCACGACGCGGTTTCGAATGCTGTAAAACAGCAATCATGGTCACGGGAGAGACTAAGGTTTTAGATGTCTTAAAGGCATTTGTTGCAGGATTTTTTGAATTCATTTTGTTATTTTATGGGTAGGCTGTCTGTAATAATTATATAATGCCTTTGAAATTTCGAAAAGATAGTTTTACTTACAATTATAAAAACTGTTATATTTTTAAACAGGAGAAACTTTCGCTATTCGTAAAATCTATATCTATTAGAATAATAAATTCAAAACACTATTTGAATAACATCGTTCGATGGCAAAATTTCGTATTTCTTTTCACTTTTATCCAACTCACTTATTATAGAACGTGTTTTATATATATTTTTAAGTAGTTTTAGTAATTTATTATTTACGAAATTTTACAAAGAAAAAAATTGGACCCAGGACATATCATGTAATTAATGCCTCAAAGATCCTTTACTTCTTATAATAAAAAGTTTTTAGACCTAGAAATGAAGTTAAGCCTTGATTTGTCTTTCAATCGATCTTCTCTTTAACCGACTAGAATAAGGAGAGATGCTCAACTCGGTTGTATATACGTGTGTACGTCACACGATATTCTTCTAAATAATAAATATGTTTAATTTACCTAAACATTTATCCCATAAATATATCATGGTCAACATCACTCTCACGGTCATGAGTCCATATTATATGGACAAAGCAAGCAATTGTAAATTACTTCTACATGCCCTAATCTACAATGACCTAACGACTTGTTTACTAAATATCAAGTTTTAACTAAACTTCATTCATTTTATATAAATACAATATGTAGTTTACAAATCCAAAATCAATTCTGGAGAAATTATCTAAATGCAAGAGAAAATTACATTAAAATCCATTTTAGTTTAGGGAGTTGTAACGTACGTCTATGACAATGGTCACAAGTTCAAGTTTGTGCCGATCAATAAAGTTTATAATTATTAAAACATAATAGATTATGTTTAGTTTCAAATATAGATGCTTTTTTGTATCCCGAAAGCTATAAGAATAGTACTTACAAGAATTGTGTACTAAATTTCAACTAGAACATAAATTTAAAAGCAAAGCAACGGTTTTTTTATTATAACTTGTTTAGCAAATATATAAATAGGATTTAAAACTTACATTTCGGTCTCTAAATCGCACTCACAAACATTCAATTTTTTAAATTTTACTTTTTTATATACACAGATAATATTAAATATAATTTGGCAATTAATATTATTATCAAAAGCCATATTTATAAAAAAATATCTAAATTAAAAAAACACAAACACGTATAATAAAAGAAAAAATGGGACTGAGAAGATTTTGCATCGAGAAGTGAAATTTCGTATGAAATTATAATATCGCCTCAATATCGATATTACGTACATATAATATATTCATACTTTCTAAATCGATGCAAATTGCTTATGAAATAGTGCGTAACATATTATACATATTAATAATTAATTATAAGTAAAAAATTGATTTGATTGATTACAATACAAACCCAAACTATAAGATTTTTAGGGTGTCCTTATTACTAAACTGCGATCGGTCCGTCTGTCTGTCAGCGGGCTGTATCTCATGAACCGTAATAGGTAAAGAGTTGAAATTTTCAGAGTGTGTATGTCTAATATCATTATAACAAATAAAAACCAAGATGGCGAATTTCAAAATGGCCATCATGCAAATTAAAAAAATCGATTATCACAAACGGCCTTGTACGATGGAACCCTTCGTGTTCGAGCCCGACTTGCGCTTGACTTGTTTTCTTACCCATTGAAGAGTCCCGTTATCCTCTTAAGAACCACTATCAAATCAGTTTCATGGTATCAAATTATTGGTATTGTATTGCTAATTATAATTTACATATAAAGTTTTAGATCGATACTATAATTAGAAATAAATTTTATAATCGATTTCGAAGAAACGATTAGGTACATATTACGTATCTATACCAGGAAAGCTAATAGAAGCGTGCTAAAAACATTATCTTGTTTATGTTATATACAATTAGAACAGGTTTTGATACACTTCAATTAAAGATAAGTCATTAATTAATTACTAATGGTAAAAATTAGGCCAAAATCATTATTAAAAAAATTAAAGAAAACATATACGAATATAATTTACCTACTTATATAAAAAAGCTTTTTTTTATTAATAACACTAAAAGCTCATCAATAGCTACTAAATAAAAAATAAAAAAATCAGTTGACAAACAGACGAGAAAAAACTGTCTGTCTATTTATATACTATAGATTAATGCAAGACAAGTAACTTTTTACGAGATACTAGTAAGTTAGTTGTCCCGTGGGAAACAATTGAACTGACGGGATTCCTGCAATCCCATTATTGGGTAGGTTAAATTAAGGATTATCAACTTTTTAGCTTTCATTTAATAGCAAAGAGGATTTACTTATGACACGGCGTTGCATGCTCAATCACTTTTTTCTTACTACTACTAGCAGACTACGGCAACGCGTTGCTGTGGCACACATATGAAAATCGTTAATTTTTCAATAAAAAAGGTAATAATCAGGATAAAAATTATCCTATATTTTAAGTTGAAACCAATCACACATTTAAAAAAAATACGTTAAGATCGGATAAGTGGTTTCGGAGTTCATTCCTGACGAACATCGTGACACGGGAATTTTATATATTAAGAAGATAATTAATAAAACGTATATAATCAACATCACTCATCTTATAAAAATGTAACCGACACCTGTGACCTACTAAATAGGATGCAGGCTATTATAATATGTATATATTTTCCTTATTTTTTATTACCATTAATTTATACTTATAATAAAATTGTAACTAAGTAGAATCTGTACATTAAATATTTTTTTGGAAAATTTTATTGAAATTGAAATATCGATACAGAGGTCAAATCTATAGTTTTTAGAATTTTTGTCTGTCTGTCTCTCTGTGACCGCATCAAGAGAAACCACTAGACAGATTTCGATAAAATTTAGTATGATGGTAGCTGGTTATCCGGGTCAACATATAGGACATTTTTTACT
Source organism: Brenthis daphne (assembly GCA_947093115.1). Lineage (NCBI taxonomy): Eukaryota > Metazoa > Arthropoda > Insecta > Lepidoptera > Nymphalidae > Brenthis > Brenthis daphne. The sequence continues at coordinate 23,068,173 of OX352474.1, forward strand.
GCGGAAAAATATCTCATCTCTGAGAAATCTAAAAGTTAAACGTAAAAACTAGGCACGAACCCGAGCACAGCGAGGGTAAGTCGCTAGTTTGACATAAAAACACAATAATATCCAATGTCGCTATAAAACTAAAAAAAATCCAATTATACGTATCATATAAAATCTGCTGAAACGATTTTAGTAAAACTTTAAAGTATATATAGAACTCACCTTCCCATTTTGAAACTATAACAGTGTAAACAACTAACAAAACTAGGTGACATTAAGTGATAAGATAACTGCAATCGACACCACAATAAGCCATTCAAACAATTGAAGCACCTTATATCATTAAGCTAATTAAAACATAAATAAATAATTATATCTTCCTTTAATTGAATATGAATATTCAAACAAAACAAGGCAAACAATAACCAACTCTATCACACAATGATAGAGTATAAAATACAGTGTTTGTTTGTAGATTATAGTTCCCCATACGGACCCTAGGAGCCATTAATAATTCTTTTCATCTCCCTTCTGCTAATTGTTGACAATTTTCCATTCGGACGCGTTTGACGCAATGCAAAATAGTAGGAAGTTTGGAATTTTTAATTGTATGATGAGCCCATAAATATAATGTAAATGTAAAAATAGGGCTGTTTGTGTCTCTACATTTACTTTTTTTACGGTTACGGGTACATAGGTGTGATGAGTTGTTGTGGGTTGTATTGTAACATGTTTTCCCGTGGGAAATAGATAATCTCCCGTGGTCAAAGGTAGCCTATGTCACTCGCCAGCCATCCAACTATCACCACACAAAAAATCACGCCAATCCGTCTCTCCGTTTCGACGTGAAAGAAGGACAAAAAAACACACACTTTCACATTTATAATATTAATAATAATGTATTTATACTCACTTTTGCATAACCCCAGTATCAATCTCATGTTGGTTCTTGAGTTGTTGATATTCTTTAAACAGCTTCTCGGATACGGCTCGAAGCTTGTTGAGTTCCTTCTCCCTGTCATTGAGTTCAGCTTCGAGGTGATTGCGTTCTTCTGTGACGATGTTGTACCGACGTTGGAGGTCATCGTGCTCACGTTTTGCTGGAATAATGACGTTTTATTATTACTATTATTTGCCAAGTGGATGAAATTCTATCATAATCATTATTAAAAATTTAAGGAAAACATACCTATATGAATAGTGTTTACCTATCTATATAAAAAATCTGTTTCCAAATAAAAATTGATAGCACTGATTTTTTGTCTATTTATATGTAGATTTTATTATTTAATATTAGGCCATAGCCCACCACGCTGGCCAAATGAGTTGTTAAATCTCGAATTTCCAAGATATTTAGAAATACTCACTACATCATCCGATAAATTTTATTACTGATAATAATAAAAAGATACTAATTCAGCCTCTCGTAACCACGATCATCATCACGATCCACGAATATTTACTTAATTTGAGGGTGATTAGGTCATAGACCACCACGCTGGATATGTGGGACATTAAATCTCGAATTGACAAGATATTTAGAAAGATTCACTACGTTATTCGATAAATTTTACAAATAATTATTTTTTAACTAAGTAAAAATTTACATAAGTGATCTTAAAATCACATTAAAAGTGATCATTCCATTATTAGAGGGGGATGGATGGTTTTATTAATTGTAAAATTTATATAACAACCCTTTTGAGATACATATAAATTATAGGTATGATTTAAGACACCCAAAGAAACATCTTCCTCTTTTTTTTGAAGTTGATCAAATTAAGGTTTTTTGTGTAAATAAATTGAGTACATAATCAAGTTACTTAGACCATATAAGCTGGTTATGTACTCCAAGGATATGCATTTGATATGTCACTTTATCTGTTGAGATCTAGCCCGTATTTATTAAAGCATGTCGGCGGAACAATATGGACATTACAATTGTAACTAATCTTATGGAAATGTTATTTTAGAATGTTTACTTCAATTATCTATACATATAATAAAACTAGCGGCTCACCATCGCTTCGCTCGGGTTCGCCTCTAGGAAAGCAAAAACAAACCTATCCCACGGAAACCGTACATTTTTCCGGGATAAAAATTAGCTTATGAGTTATTCCAGACTATAATCTATCTCTGTGCCAAATTTCATCCAGATTCGTTCAGCCGTTCTGGCATGAAATAGAAACAAACATCCATACTCACAAACTTTCATATTTATAATATTAAAGCTAACCGAGTCGAATCTATACATTAATTTTTTTTTTTGAAAATCTTATTGAAATAGTCATTAATATCGATAAAGAGACCGAATCTATATTTTTTAGAATTTTTGTGTCCGTGTGTCTGTCTATCTGGGAACGCATCACGAGAAAACCAATGGACAGATTTTGATGACATCTGGTATGATGATAGCTGGTTATCCGAGTCAACATATAGGATACTTTTTACTGCGGGAAAATATCTCATCTCTGAGAACCATTGAAATGTAGTACCACTATAATTTTTAAATAACTATGTTATTCTTAAATCCATGAAACTATGATACTTTAAAAATCATGTATGTATATATTCATAGTAATATACTCATATGTTCCTTATTTATCATATAACATTTAATTATGAGGAATCAAACATTATATAATAACTTAAGATTCTTTTAAAAATAAAAGGATATTGATTGTAGTTTAAAGTTTTGCCCATACATTTTAAATATATAATTTTTAATTTAACCCCATTTGCCACCACCGTTATACTAAATAGTAGGTTTATTTAAAAATCACACTTAAGAAGTGTGAAATATTTTGAATTTCATTATGTATATTAAGTAAGAGGTAGTCCGGTGATAGATTCCTCATAGACTTACATACAGATATTAATTTAAATTTTAAAAATGTAATAAGTAACAATTCAAAAATGCTTGAAATGGTCTGTTTGAATAAAGTATTAATATTTTGTTTTGTTAGTAGCAAGCCATTTAAATCTAATGAAGAATTTGGTGTAAGTGAACTTTAATAGCTCATTAATTAAAAATAATTATATGTATTTTAGACCAAAATCAAAGCAGAGCATTTAATTTTACAAGTATAAGTAGATTGCCTTACAATGTAATTAAGTTCCAAATATATATAAACATTACTTAACCGACTTGTGTCAATATAATATTAATAATGTTTGTTGAACTCAATTTATCCTTATTCAAGTTGATAATTGACTGTATTTAGACGACTCATTATTTATGTTACTGTTACATAAAATAATAAATAATTTTGGGTTTTCATAAATTTCAATCTAATTGCACTAATGTCTTTTGTTCTAATGGTTTTATAAAATCTAATTGTAAGAGTTTGGTCTACATTTTTATTTAGCTTTGACATATATGGTTAGAATATAATAAAATAATAACTGAAACCTAAGAGTACCTAACTTTAAAGTTAAAACCTTATATAAATGACTAACAGAAAAGCTTATCTTTCAAATAGATTTTATCTCTACCTATTTACTATTTTTTATTATTTGGTAATGAATTATTTTGTCAACACAAAGAATAAACTCAATATATAATAAAAGATATGATAGTGTAAATTTACACTTGCAGTTGCTGCATAAACAAAAAACATTATTTTGCTTGACCTAAAATATTAGCAAAGAAGGCTGTTGTTTATTTGCAAGCCTTGCATATAACATATTTAAAGATAATTTTATAAGTTTTGCACTAGCAAATTAAACTACAGTTATATATTTTTAACGTTACAGTAAAAGCACTTTAAAATGTGTAATATTACTTAAGTTCTCATAAATATACTAAATTAAATACCTATGTCAAGCTATCAATATTATTATAATATTATTATTATTATATATTTGTTAATTTGCAACTCGTATACGAATACGATTCACTTTTATTAGCAGTTTTTATTATCAAACGTTCCTTTCACTTAATTAATGTATATATTGAACTATAAAAACTCACTTTTCTTGGAGAATAAGTATTAATTTAGTTTATTAATTACTTATCTATTCTTTTAAAATACTAAAATTGGAAATACTGTGATTATTGATTTTGACATTTAACAAAATATGACATAAAATAGTGCTGTGCAATTACAAATCGATATTACAAAATTCCTATAAATAACATAACGACCTTTAAATAATGTCGTAATCCCAAAAAATATGATGTTATCGTTTATAGATCGAAGGTAAATTACACCAGGTGTATTGCTCAGTAGTAAACATATTTAGTTGTAAAGTTGTATTTGACGATGATGACGAGAAATCTTATTGCAAACCGAGTATTCTATATACAAAGTTACAGAACTTTTTAACTCGAGTGTTGTATAAGTTTAAGAATATATAATGCGTAAGCAACAGGTTATCGCCTATCATAATCCGACAAATGCGAGACTAGGATTTACCATTCGTACTTTCGTTTGCATATGACCCGGCCAGCTGGGGCATGCGCAGTTGCCAAACAAAAAAGTGGGAAAATTAAAGATTTCCGAGTTGAAATGAATAGTACCGACCTTTTTCGGATTTGAGGAGGTACGTTTTGTGCTTCCTCTCGGCCTCCTCGTATCTGTTCTTCCACTTTTCCACGTAAGTTGATAAAGCGATGTTCGCCTCCTTGGTGTTTTGATGCGCGTCGGGCTGCGTCATCCTGGCGGCAGTGGCTCGCGGGATCCTCGTGGCGGCGCCGCAGAGCGAGACAGCGCTCCGGCCGCCTTGACACTGATTGTTGCTCGACGCGATCGCAAATACATTATCACCGTTCCTTTTAATCATTTTTGCATTCGATTTTTTTACACGCGCGCCGCGATCGCTCGCATCGTCTCGTTTTCACATATGCACTGTTCACGTGTGTAGATCAACAGGCTGGTATGTCAGTTTGGGAAAGTGTAAAATAAAATCCCAAATAAGATCCCTTTGTTCTCGCCGTTGAGGAAAATACGCACTATCCTGTGCGCGACCCTACACCGTATCACTCGCGTTCACTCATTAAAACAGCCTTGAATAAATATGGAAATGTAAATAATATTTATAAAAATTAAACAAAGTACGCGTATAACGTTTTAAAGCGACAAATAGCTCCCAGTGTCAGATTGCAACTAACGTATGCTTGTGGTTGTGATATGATAATGAAAACTTCGTCATTGTGAGTCATTAGTCTTGGTGTTTACTCTTTAATGTTTATGTTTGAAGTAGTCACAGTCCTGCATATGTGAGACTGCTTCATACTTTATAAAAACTGTTTAAAACTTTAGATAGAATTAGTTATGCATGATATTTTAGTAGTTTCCCATATTATGTAGATGCTAATAAGTCGTTAATAGATGAAACAATGAATTTCAATGAATAATAGGTACACTTAAAATAATATAATTGTTATAGAAAATAGGAATCACAAGTTAGATTGTTATATAAGCTTTCATGTAAAATTCTATATGTATTTAAATCTATATATATAAAAGAAAGTCGTGTTAGTTACTTCACTTATAACTCAAGAACGGCTGAACCGATTTAGCTGAAAATTGGCAGGGAGGTAGTTTAGAGCCAGGAGAAGGACATAGGATACTTTTTATCCCGTTCGACCGCGTTCCAATTTTTATGATATTTTAATTTTTGGATTTCTCTTAGTCCGGAATAGGTAAGTATTAAAACATATAATTAAAATGTGAGAAAGAAAGATTTTTTCTTTTTATATCTATTTAAAACGTACCTAGCGACGAACCCGAGCGAAGCGAGGGTGAGCCGCTAGTTAATTATATTAAAAGCAAAAGAAGTAAGTACTTACATTCAAAACATTCTAAAAAGTAGGATATTCAAAAAATAAAGTTACATTGAAAAAGTACCTAATTTAAATCCGTAGAAATATGAAAGTTTGTGAGTATGTGTGGGTATTTGTTACTCTTTCACGCCAGAACGGTGGAACGGATCTGGATGAAAGGCAGAGACAGAGATAGATTATAGTCTGGAATATCACAGGTTACTTTTGTCCCGGAAAAATGTACGGTTCCCACGGGATTGATTTGTTTTTGTTAGGAATAAAATAAATTTAACAATCGTGATAAATCTCTGGGAGAGTAATTAAATAAAAATTAACCATATTCCTATATAACCAATGTTTATAAATAAATAAAAATTTAAATAGTAATTGATTAATGTTTACGAATATATTTCATTAATTGTATACACAAGCACACACGCAGGTAACAATCACTTGACAACAATGATTGCATTAATATGCAAAAAGAACCACAACTAGTACACTCCTACATCAAACTGGATGCATTTTGTCTAAGAACTGACGAACGGATATTCTAATTTTAACACGGTTTCGAGTGAAACGCACCGACTTGACTAAAGTAAGCGACAGGACAGGCGTGTGGGTAGACGAGCCTCGGTACAAGTGATTTAATTGATGGCAATGTACAACATTAATTTGGAATTTGCTGGACATCTGCGACGACGGCCCACCCAGGAATCGTTAAGTTACAAAATATGCTTGTTTCTTCATATTATATTGAAATGGATTTCATTACTTTCTCTTGTTATCTCAAATATATGTAATGCCGTTTTGCAATTACTAATCAATTGAAATTTAAGTATATTTTTGAACAAATTCATTCTTGTATATGTATGCATACGTATATTTTATCATTTAGTTAAAACAGACAGTATAAAAGAAATCAGTAAATTATTTAATTTAACAATTTTTACAATATCGGTAAGCAACGGCCTTTATGCAAAAACTAAAGAATTGGAGACGAGGTTAAATTGAGAAAATAGTTATCATGTAATAAAAAGTCTCGATGGCCTCACAAAACTTCTCCATATTTAGGAAAGGAGGTCAAACTCAGGCTTACCTTTGTAAAGGGCTCTCCGGCAAGGCAATCCGATTACATCATGATAGCCAACTGTGTCCGCGACGTATTCATTAAATGTGAACATGTTTCACTTTGACATTCGACTTGATAAGTTTTAAAGGAGGCTTGTTTATTTGATGGTGCTTTCCTGGCCATTCAAATCTTATAGAAGTTGTTTAGCATAAAATGTAGCCTTCTTTAAAATATATAAAACGTTTATTCAAAATTATAATTGTTTTATATAATACATGGTATATGGTTTTAAATTATTCTTTCCAAATTTAAAGCCCAGCAGGAAACTAAAATAAATTGTAATTGGTTGCCATTCTGACCTGTTTTCAAAATCCCTCTTTGCATGAATGCAAAAAGATTAAAATTTACCATATGTTTAAAACATTTATTACTTCCTGAATCTTGCGTCACTACTTTAATTTGATCTTATTTTTACGAGAGCATTAAAACCGGGATCATTGACCTCAACAATCCTATTTTTGTACCGTTGTTATCCTGAACGGAGATCATAAAATCCCAACATAGGTTTTACAAGAATTCGTATCGCTCGTAAAAGTGTAATTGTTCTAAATAAAAACTACAATTACATATATTCAAAAGGATGTTTATTTTTATTTCTATACCGTTTTTGAAATATATTATTTAAATAAAAAAATACATAATTGAACAAACACTAAGTTCATATGTACAGATCATGTATCAATTAAATTATTAGTAAATAGATTTCAAATAAAAGTCACTGTAGACTGAAGTTTTAAATATTATTATCTAAAGTAAAGTGAATAAATTTGGTTAGTTAATTAATGTACTTCGTAGTTTTTGCAGTCTAATTAAAATCATTTAGCAGCAATTCATTGTAATCGTTTATAATGGTGTCACTTGATCCAAGATGTGTGGGAGTTAGGAATTGCGAAAGTTTTAGATCAGTGGACGTAGACCACGCTTATAGCTTTGGAATCTACTTCCTTATTATTTCCAATCTTGTAACTATGTACTAGGTACTCTATATTTTTTACATGTGTTTATTATGGTTTTATGTTAAAATTGTATTAAAGCATTTATTAGTTAGTCTAGGACCTAGGTGATGAGGTTTATTAAATTTAATAAATATCTAAACTATTCCAATTCACGTAAGTATAAAAAAAGATAAGTTTGTAAGCTAACGATATCTTCCTCCTTTAATTTTTATCTGATCGGATTTTAATTTTAGCTCGATAACACCCAAAATATATTAGAAAGTTTATGATTTTAAAATTGGGTTATCCAGTTAATAAATATTTATTTATACCATTTACACATTTAGATAATCTAGGTAAATTGATAAATACGCACTTAAAAAGTTTGCCAATTTTATCGGCCGTTAACTTCTTCAAGCTTGTTACTCTTGCAGTAAAAAATAGCGGTACGCGACAAGACGAATTTAATTTATTTGTGGAGACCACTTAGTCATTACTATCGTAAGAATCTTTCTTGGAACCTTTTATAAAATTAATGCGAAGCAATTTTTACTTATCTTCTATTTCGTATGAATTCGATTTATCTTCCATATTATTATTTCCTAGTGCGTTATAGTAAACTAGTATGCCAGATTTCTATCGGCAACTATTCAGGACCCCTCCAGGAAACTTGAAAGTTTTTATTTTTAAAAATGACATACTTGCATACTAATCCAATTAAACTTATGATATAATTTTCTAAAATCCTTTCTTACTGTTCACATCACAATCTAGTGCTCTTAGACTCGGTGGCTTTGGCTGTGCGTTATCTGTAACTGAGTTGGCAATTGATTTTTTAAATTACTTTGATGAATGTATCAGTTTTATAGATGTAGATTTTATCTTTTATTTAGATATTTTGATTGATTTAGGTTGTCTTACGATTTTATTGTTTCCAATTTCCACTATTTACTAGATTTTGTATTCTATTTACATATATATCTACTTTATCCGAAATAAAGATGTAAGTATTTATCAATAATAAAAGTATATATTCATTTTTAATAAAAATCAATTACATATGTATTAGAATTGCTCGCTTGAGAAACCGAATGAAATATATTCAAATCTCGGATCTTGAACCTCTGATATTTTCATATGCGAATCCTTTCCAACGTAACTACGGTGAAGAAAAACATTGTGAGGAAACCTACATGTCTTGGAGAACCTAGTAAGTTTTCAAAAACCATGTCATGTCCGCCACCCGTACTTTGTGCTTGAGCTTAGTGGACTATGGCCCTCGTAAGTCACATTGAATATGATCTTAGACTGTTTTATGAAAAGTATATCAGTCTATTGTTTACATAAATAAAATGCTGCTAAAAATATTTTCCCGCAGAAATAACTGTTTCTTATGTTAAAAAAAATGAAAATTACTTGTCACTTTTAAATTTGGCGCTAAAACGCCACTCTTTTAACAATCGTCGAGCGTGACGTCACTTATCATACAGAGCGTGTGTCCTGTGTAGATTGTAAAGGGCTTGATTATATTCCGTAATCTGTGGGCTCGATCGATTAATTATAAATTGAAAGGGGAACAAGACTATCGAAAATGAGTGCAATTAAGTATTATCAGTATTGTTCAGTGCCTTTATGTGAAAATAATACCAATAAGACACCTGAGACATGCGCCTCACTAATGATAAAAATATGCGAAAAAAGTGGATGAATCTGGCAAGGTGATATTGGAAAAACCAATCCATAAAATCAATGACTTACGTATGTAAAGATAATTTTGATGTTAGTACATTACAGTATAAAATATTCATTTTAGACGCGACACTGGTCACTGTCACGGTAATGTTATGCATAACATTACCGTGTCACTGCTGTAGGTATGCTATTAATCTGTATTTTGTTATGATGTTATGCTTAGAGATTATTTGGGTTCCTCGGATTATATTAAGACTAATCAGATCTTTAAACCTTTTAATTTGTCTAATAATACTTACATGGAAAATTTTATATTTCTGGATTCCGCTGAGATAAAATCAGGGTTTTTAGTGAAAACTTCCGCCACCATCATGACATCGATATGTGGTAAATTTGAGATGTTAGCTCGGACATATTTGTTCGCCATGGTATTGACCAGGAACGTAAGTAAATTTAAATATTACTTATTTAAACGATTAAAATTTTGAGATTACGAGAATTAAGTTTTCAAAACTACTATACACAGTACCTACTTTATACAGTATACAAACAAACTAGCACATATCATATAATACTGTACTAGACACTAGTGACAATGATAAGTGACGTCACAAACCGTAATTATCGTTTGTAGTCACGTCGTTTTGATATTTAAAAAAATAATTCATTATGTTAAAAATAAAGAAAAATCATGATTTTTATTTAATAATTCCTTTTAACAATGAATTCTAGCCTCATTAACTACCGTTATACAAAACATCCCCTCATTTTATTACTACAGTCCAAGACCCGGGAGGCCCGTGCCCCGTAGTGATACCGTTAAATAAAGGCTGAACACAAAATATGTACATAATAGGATATATGAAAATCATTAATCATTTTTTTTATTTTATTAATTTGTTTTTCTTTTAACTTAAGGAAACAGGTTTAGCTTTTTATTTTATAATAAATATTATAAAATATTTCTAAGAAGCTTCTTTATAGTTTATAGTTGAGTGCTATTATAACAAACTGAAGAAAAGAAGAATTTTTAATGACTCAGTCCCATATCATCGAACGATATTCCTCGGTGTGTATAACCCAGCTTAGTCAATGTAAAGTTAATACAAAAACAAAGGTTGTTGTTCAAAACGTTCTAAATATAGGCATCAATGGACCAATTTCTGTGAAGCATGTGTAGTCTAGATGCATTAATTACTTGTTTATTCTATCTATTTGGAGTAGCAATTTTATTTAAATGCGATGATTTATGTAATGTAAATTTATGATGCTTTATGTTAATGAATCATGTATTAGTTACGTTAATGTAATTTTATCATTGAACTTCTTAATAAAAATAACCTTGTATCTATGATCTACGGTACATTTCTTTTCATTAAAAATAAATTAAATTTTAGGTGTCCTTACCGGGATAACAGTTTGATATTTTAATAAAAGAATTAATTATTGTTCAAAGAATTATATAGACGTTAGAAATTCATTACCAACTATCATTATCTATTATTTACATAATGTATTATATATAAATAAAAATATTTTTTTTTGTGACAAAGAATATTAACTACGCCATATGAATAGACTAAGAACGTTACTCCGTTACATTTTAGTGACTCATACTTCTTAGTGACTAGTGTGATGACCCCAAATGCTAATGTTGATAATAGATGTAATGGTTTGAATAATAACTTCGTTAGCTCGTTATTTTTTATTTAACAGTTAATCACATTGCTATGAATATGTAATGAGAAATATAAACAATTCATTTATCACGACAATATTTTTTAAATGACGTCTATATAATCGAACATATTTATTTGTAATTAAAATCGATGTAGTTTTTGGAAATTTACAACACTAGCCTTATACCGCCATCTATCGAATCATTTCAGAACGATAACATAAGTTACTCTTTAACATTACGTCACATTAATTGCAAATTGATGACAAAGATGGCGCTAGAAGTCTAATAATAGCGGAATATTTTGAAAATCAATAGATGACATAATATTTTTAGGGTAAAACTTAAACTACATGGATTTTTTTATATCTATTTTTTTTAATTTACCTTTATAATTTTTAAATAATTTTATTTGTATAACGTCGTATTTATGTAGAAAATAAGTTATTGCTATTTAATTCTCAGTACCTGGGTGACCGAGCTTCTTTGGCGTTATTTTTTTCAGAAAAGATACAAAATTTGCATTATTCCAAAAAATACACCTATATAGATAAACTTAAAAAGTAAAACCTTATCTAAATACAAAATTTGATCCAAATTGTTAGAGCCGTTTCCTTGATACATATACAAAATTGCTCATTTTATATGAAAACAATAAAAACAGTAACTTCTGACCTTCGGCGTAGTAGGCCAAACACTTTAACCATTAGGCTATTGAAACGGTGGCAGCGGCGGCGAATGTCTGATGAATTTACCCAGGTATGAGACCTGGCTAGACCGATTCTTCGCACCCATACACCCCCATTTTGCAAATTTCATCGAAATCGATAGAGCCGTTTTCAAGTAAGTGGTTACAAATATATGTATATGCAAATATTGCTCGTTTAATGCTGTAACAACTTTTAGGATGTAAAATTTGTACTGTGCATTAAGATATTCATATTAAACTTGATTATAAATTAAACAATAACTTAATAATATTTATTGAGAAAGGTTATATTATATGTTATCTAACATAACACTACCGACTACCCTACTTCTAAAGGCGGAGCAAGTATAAAAAATAAACAACACGAGAGCAAAAACTTAAGTTATAAGTTAAAATAATAAAACTTTAAGACAATTATTGCTAACTTTTTCATAAATAATGACAATTTAATGACAAAACAGAATAATAGCGAAGATATTTAATGGGCGACAGAGGGTTACTGTGCGATATAGAGTTTTAACGAAAATATATTTGCCTAACCCCCTTTGTTTAGGGATGGATTTCCATATAATAGCAGAATGATTAGACTGCTATCTCTATTAAAACGTAATTTTGATTTCTGAATTATGAGAAAACGTAGTGTTCTTTAACCTTTAGTGCTATCGAAATTCGCTTTTCCTTTAAATTAGGTTGAATTCTTCGAAAATTAACAAGAGATAGAGAATTAAATCATAAGGTATTTGTTTATTAAACTAGCGTTTGCCCGTGAGTCTGCTCGGGTTTTTATTCATGTATTATTACTGCGTCTAAAGGTCGAAGCGTGAAGTTAGATATTCCTAGTATTTTTCTATATTAGATAATATTAGTATCCTTTTTAATATATCACATTACTTTTGTATGTATGTTACTTCTTTACCCGGAAACTGTTGACGGATTTGGATAATGTTTTGTATATAGACTATGACTTTAGTAGAGTAACACAGACTACTGCTAGTAATAAAATTAGCTAAGAGGTAGCGCTGCTTGCATACAGTGATATAAATAAATGGCACCTAGGTACCTACTCGTATCTATGCATTCGAGCGAAAATCGAAAAAGAAAAACAGGGAAATAAACACTCCAGTTTTAGCTACATAATATATGTAATTGTATATTTAAACATATATTTTTGTTTCAAAAATAATGAATATTAACACAGAGTTACTATTTTCCTCTTCTGAATTATAATCGCAATTACTTTTTTCATGAAGTTGTTGCTAACGTAAAAAAAAAGAATATTATATTATTATTTATTATTTAATTATTTATTATTACTATTATTTTTTACTATGTTTTATTTTATTACTTTTTATACTTTTGAAAATCAAATGTCAAATATTTTATGATAATGTAAAATATTTGTAATATACTATCAAAATAGGTCCAGTTCATTAAATTAAGATAAAATCGTCTTTTTTTAAATACAGATTAAACAATAAACAATATTTAACTCGATAAAAACACAATGCTTAAATTTTTTATAATAATAATGTCAATAATTATTATGAAGCGTCGCGATAATACACTCGTGTCAAAGGGTTGCTACCCCTTCGTATAAGACGGTATCAAATAAACTTACTTGTGAAGAGGGTATTATTATAATTACGGTATTATTATAATTATATATGAGACATATTTTGATGACAAGAATATCCGCATCACCATTAGAATGCTTTTATTTTAGAAAATGAAACATATTCGTGAGATAAGGAATAAAATTTTCATCAAAATACAGTTATAATTAAGACAGCGATAGCGCAGTGGTATCGCGCTCGCTTGGGAAACCGAGTTCGACGGATTCAAATCCCGGATCACACACTTCTGATATTTTCATGTGCGAATGATTTGCGATAGTATTACTACTTGTCTTCCGGTGAAGGAAAAATTCGTGAGGAAACCTGCATGTCTGAGAGAGCCTAGCAAGTTTTCGAAAGACATTCTCAGTTCGCCAACCCAAACTTGGCCAGCGTGGCGGAATATGGCACGATGCCCCTCGTATTGAAGGGAGATCCGTGCTCAGCCGTGGGATGTTAAAAAAGGGCTGAATACAATATATTTAGAATGCTTTTATTTGAGAAAAAGAAACATTTCCGTGGGATAAAGAACAAGATTTTCTTGAAAACACTGTTTAATCATACATTCATACAGAAACTACTAAATGATTGTTCGTTTAAATTCGCATGATTGAAACTCAGTATTATGTTTATGCATTTGATGAAAAATGTATGGAATTTTTAAGAGTATGGTATTGTTTGTTGTACTTGTTGTAGGTATAGGTATGTAGGTATATATTGCAAGTGAAAATGTGGGATTACTATAAGTTTGATACTCACATAAGATAAGTCCATAATTATTGTTAATATTATATTTAAAAAGAGCAACTGTTGAGTTTCTGGCGGGCTCTTTTTCTTCTTTTTTCATTTAATTTAAATTTAAAATATAAAATTCACGGTTCAAAAGTGCTTGTAAATGACTATTTGATTAAAGAATTTAAAAAAAGAAATTAGATATCTCCCTCTTTGCTTAGAGAAAAAGGACCTACATCGACTTCAAAATCACTTTAAAGCATTTATTTCACGTTGGGAATGGAATTTAAATAATAATTTTAAAAGCTAACTCAAGTAGGGCATTATAGTTAATTGCACGATACCGAAGCCCTAAAAGTGTTGAATAACTTTCGTCTGTCTGTCCATTTGCACTCTGTAATCTGCTTTACCAATTTAAACGGCACTTTTATTGGCTGGCAATGATTCACATGATAGGCGATAGAAGTTATAGTGAAATTTAATAAATTGAAACGAATCAAAATGAAGTCAGGTATTAAAATAATAACACATAATAATAATAATCGTTCCCTCCCTATAGGAAACGAGTAAGACATTATTGTCGCCTTAAAAAATACGATGAAATTTCCCCAATAAAAGAGATACAGACGATTGCTGCTTCCCTCTCTTGTATAAAGGCTGTTCAAAATTGTTTATAGGATATTTTAATATTTATTAGTAAACCTTTTGCTCTAATATTTGTTTAGTTATTTTGGATATATTTTTTTAATTAAAAATATATTAATAATAGGTATATTGTTGTCGCACGGTAATCACTTTATGTAGCGGGGAAAAAACCTTTTCTGCTGTCAGGTTATATCTACTGAAAGTTATCTCTACTCTCTTTCTTAAGTCGTATTCAAACTTTCATGTTTTATCTCACTTTTTTAGGACGTATATTTTTTAATAGTTGCTTAGTGCACATCTTCTTTGTTATATACTCGTAGTTTGTACAAAAAGAATAAATTGAACATAGAAATCGTTTTTTTGTAATATAATAGAACGTGTTTTACCTTAAAATAATTTTATTAGCATCAGCTGTACCATTTCTCATCTGTCAACATCCCTTAAAACATTCCCTAGGGAGCGGGGAGGGGCGACTCGATTGTGTTAATGCACTGAGACCAAAACGAGCGATCGTTATAAATTTTGTAACATATCTGTATCTGTCCATATAAGTATATGTATTCATTAGGGAGTTTTTAAGTAATATTATATTTTTTTTTGTTTTGCTTTATTGTCTTCGACGTTTCAAATGTTTTACTGTTAATATGGTCACGGGAGAGACATACCAAGTGCCAAGTCATTGTAAATGTCGAGAAAAAAACAAAATAAAACCACAAAACATATATTAAATGTCAAATATTGTCTTAAATCTAAGAAAGCTAATTAACTTCTACAAGATATTTATTTGTAGCGAATAATCTCTGGAACTAAATAAAAAGCTGCATAGGTACAGAATGGTTTTGTTTTTGACTTCAAACAGTAGAAGTTATTCATTTTTTACCGACGTTAACAGAATATGTAGCAATTTTTTTTAATTAACTAATTTCTTATATATTAATATGTATGTATATATAATGATAACAATTTTTCCTAAGTCATACCATCAAGTAAAAACTCTGAACGTATCGGTAAGGAACTTTGAACAATAAACGCGGTATTGTCTATGATAACCATTTTTTTTTAATTTAATTTAATAAAAAAAAATTGCGACGATAAAAAAAGACGATACACTTTTCTATATAGTAATAACCTAAATAATGATAACTTTTATTGGTTTCACTTGTAATTAACTTAGTTATCAAATTTTTAAAATCGATTTTAACCGACTTCGAATTAATTATTGTCGTATCGATTTAGTCCTTTGTCAATATTTTAAATCCGGGCGACAGTACGATTAATTATACCACTGAGTTGATTGCGATTGATGAGTTAAAAGCGTATTTTTAATTTCGGAGTATCATAGGATGATTAAAAAATAATTATTAATTCTTTATAAAACATATAGATTATAAGAAAGGACGTATATACTAATATTTAAGTAACTAAAGTAATTAAGTAGCTCGGCTCAGCTCGGTAGGTTGAGTACTAGTATAGTATTATATGATCTGTGGTTGAGATTTTTTTTTTTGCATATAGAAACTCCTGCACCTCAAAATTACTTATTTTACATTAGAAAACAAAAAAATGTGATAAATATTTATACAAACCGACAATAGTTGGACGAATAATATATTTTTTATTCATCCGATTATTATCGGACGAATAGCAACAGCCTTTTAATTTATTTTTTTATTATTTTCTTGACATGAAAAAATGTCATAATATATAATCGAGAAATTTTTTTACATACAAAACAATAAAGAATAAACAACTTTTTTTATATAATTTTTAAAATAACAAAATTGCTAAAAGGATTATTATTATATCATGAAAATTCGTTAACATTGAACGTTTATTCCTTCACACCGTGCTGACAATGTCTCGTGATAAATATTAACATTTATCCAGGATAATCACTATGAAATCATTTTTTAACTGTCTTCATAAAAGTTTATTCTATATTCAATTCGAGAATATTTTTCTATATTTTTGTGTGTATGTCACACGATATCTTCACCAATTGTAAATCGTAAAATTTTTTTATTATTCATATTCACAATTCTTTTTAGTGAATCTGTTTATTGGGTTCTCTATGTATTTCAAAAGAAAATGTGATTGTCTAAGAGCGAAAAATCAATCTTTGGTTCTTTTGAATTCAGTGTTCCTTCAGACATTATTCCTCTCTTTTCTCTATCTCTCTCTCTCTCTATCTGAGCGTAAAAGTGTATTTTTTGTCGTAAAGAATACTGACAAATTCGAGATAGGTAGCTAATTTTGTATGCACGTCTGCAAAATCGCACGCCTATAAAGCTGGCTTAACTTATTACATTAGTCCAGTGGTAACGCGTTTGCTTGAGATAATGAGTAAAACTGGTTCAAATCCCGGGTCTCGCACCTCTGATATTTTCATGTGCGAAACATTTCCAACATGATTTCCACTTGTCTTACGATGAAGGAAAACATCGTGAGGAAACCTGCATGTCTGAGAGAACCTAGGAAGTTTTAGAAAGGCACGTGAAGTCTGTCACTCCGCACTTGGCCAGCGTGGTGGATTATGGCATGATCTCCTTCGTATTATATGGAGGCCCGTGCCCAACAGTGGGAGGTTAGAAAGGGCTGAATAGCACTATAACTCCTACTACTAAATATATTACATTATTAATTTTTTAAGAGATACTCGTAGATATAAAAACATTTTAACGTACCTCAAAGCTAACCGCGAGGTTACGAGTTTGAGGTTTTTAATATTATAAGTCGGCTTTATACATATAAATATTCTTGTCAGTTCACATCGTTATGTTATCATATTTATATTTTCGTATATAAATTATTATTTCTACCTCTATTTGCTTTCTACGTGACCGTAGAGTATAAGTTTTTGAAACGGCCTGAAAATTTATTAAGTACGACGACGTTTAAAAATCAAAATATTTAAGCCTCAATGAAAAGATTGTATAGCATAAATCTAGTGATATCTTATATTATAAAACTAGCGACTCGCCCTCAGTTCGCTCGGGTTTGTCCCTAGGTTGATTCCCAATACAAACTTTCATCCCCATTTTCATCCTCTTAAGGGATGATTTCCGGATTAAAAAAAATGTCGTATGTCCTTTCCAGGGTCTCAAACTATCCTCTTGCCAAATTTCATCTAAATCGGTCCAGTAGGTTTTGAGTTTATTCGTCATAAACAAACAAAAATACAAATTCCTCTTTATAATAGTAGTGTAGATAGTATAGAGTATATCATGTGTATCTATTTTAGAGCCAACCTCTGTTTTCATCTAGTCGATTTTTATTACGACACAAGAATTAGCTTAAAAAATAATAAGAAAAATAAAAAAAAATACATAAACAAACTTTAATATGTTACAAATGAAGGGATAAGTCATGATTAAAATATATAATTATGGCGAATTTATGCTACAAACGAACATCTAATAACATTATTCATAGATACGAGTAAATAAACCGAAACTACGAGTACTTTGCTGATTCAAAATAATATTTTACTAACCTCATAATATTATGACGTACGAATTCTTCAAAATGAAAATGATTATGACATTTAAATGAAACGAGGGCGGGTCGCTCGTAAAAATAATATGTTAGAGAAAATATGTGAGTCTAGTGTGTATTGCGTAGCGCCGTAGCGGCGTAGCGGGCGGGGTCTAGCGCTACGCTACGGGCTGACGGTGTTGCCACATTATACGTTACTATTGTCCCTACGAAATTGACTTTGTTTGTTTTTTTTTTAATTTCTTGTATGTTATTGTTTTGATAGAAAAAGGATTTAGTTGTACTGTAAAAAATACATGAGAGGTTTTGTGGAAGGTTCAATTTTCAATTTTTTTCTCATAATTATAAAAATTTTATAATAATACTAAGTAGTTAGGCTAATTCTTGCATATGTTCATTATATTTAAAACAAGCAATTGTAATAAAACCAACATCAAAACAATCTTGGTCGTTGAGACTATAATGAACTTTTTAATGACTATAATGAATTAAAAATACATTTTTTCCGTAAATTTAACAATTTTGAACGTTGATTTTAATCAATGATGAAATTACAAGTTTACTTTAATGAGTACGTTTTTATATAAACTTTGCCATCCCTTTTTTATATAAACTATAAGTGTAGAATTTAAAGAATCCTGTCTTAGGTATTTTCTGTATTATATAAGCATATTCTATCAAAATGTCAATCCTTTTGAATCAGATTTTTATTCTAGGTATTGCTGAACCAACCAGATAAGCAAATTTATATATATATATATATATATATATATATATATATATATATATATATATATATATATATAAACTGTATGAATATATAACAAATCAATAATTTGCAACAAATTAGTAACAAAGGTTTCATTAGCTTTGTTACTAATTTTAATTTAAAAACTCCTTAAAATTAGGGTAGAATACGACTCCCCCAACTCTGGATACGGCAGTACAACCTCGGCCGCTACGCGGCTAACGCGCGCGTACACACCGCATACTCCAAAGTAATTAAAAATCTATTTATTCACATCATTAAATATATGTAATTTGATGCAACTCTCCGAAACTATAGTGTAGATTTTAGGCCATAACATTGTTATCGATCGATACAAATCATTTAGAAGAATTGATTTTTTCGTGGCACGATTTAGCATTGCGGTTTTCGTCTGCTTTTGGGGAATACATTGATGCATTCTTAATTTTTATTTTTTCAAATTAAACTCAAAAATTTTATTTTGAACCTATAACTTAAATTTTACGAAATTAAATTATTTTAAAATGTAACATTGTCTAATATTACTATGTTTTTAAATAGCGATATGTTTTACGATTTTTCATAAAGAATTGGTAGCCTTTTTTTCATTTTTGTACATATAAATACTTTATATTTACTTAAAATTTAGGTTGTTCATATTTAACATACGTCGCAGTAGAGCGGTGTCATTACACTAAAAATGTAAGTAAAATTATTCTTCTATACAAAGTATGTTTAACGAAGCATATTTCTCGGGGTTTTTGACAGAAAATCAGACCGGTCTAACCAAAATGGCGGTATAAGAACTACGTTCCCGTTTACTACGATCCCGCATTCCTTACATTAAGTACATGTTCTAAGAAAATACTATATTTTGTATTTTTGTACGAGGAATCCTTCCGTTTGTCTATCTATGATATATAAAATTCTAAAAATAGCTTTATTTAATATACCTACATATTGTATCAGAATTTTAATATATCAAGATTTCAATTAATTAAATATTAATTTACAGCGATATAATATCGGTCGCTTACAAAATTGCTTATATTGTTTGCATGCACTGTTAACGTCAGCTTAGTTGGAAAAATAATGTAGATGATAAAATTCTCAAAAAGAGACGTGAATTCTATAGTTGTTATATTTTTAAATAAACCAAAAACAAATCTATCCCACGGGAATCGTACATTTTTCCGGGATAAAAATTAGCCTATGTGCTATTCCAAACTATAATCTATATCTGTCCCAAATTTCATCGAGATCTGATCACCCGTTCTGGCGTGATTGAGTAACAAACTTTCATCCAAACGTCTAAACTTTCACATTTATAATATTAGTAAGCTCTTAAAATTAATCATAATTTATATGAGTCAGTGTAAAATAAATTAATTGAAATATTTCATTGATATCATCTTTTTTTATTTTTTTATTGAGTGTTAGCGTAAGAGGAACTTTCTTATAAAATATTTTTAATTATAATTTATATTTGCATGTTTACTCGTTATTTGCTTGATACGCTATTACAAGCTTTTTCCACGAATTCATCTCCCTACTTAGTTATTATATAGGTTACTCAAAGTTTCTCTGTTCCTAGTAAATTTTACATCGCATTCACGGAAATTCTTGATATTACGTAAGATTGGTTGAAATATGTTATTATTTTAGTATCTTTCGTATATTTTATATTTTCTTCCATGGTAACATTTTCATTTAAAACTTACAACATAGTTTATTATGATTCATTTCTAAGTTTGTTACTGAGAAATATATTAAAGTTCAAGATATACCTATACCTACTAAAGATATTTTACATGCAATGAAAGAATAATTAATTAATGTATTTCCTTATTATTTTAAATAAATATACACCCAACGTTTCGAATGCTACATAGTCAGCAATCATGGTCACGGGAGAGTCTCAGTCCCGTGGCCGTGGTTGCTGTAGCGTGTAAGGCATTCGAAACGTCGGCAACCAAGAAATCGAAATAGATAGTTTTTTTTAAATGTCAAATATTCGCGTAGATCGCAGAAAGTATTATTTCCCTGTTAAAGGTTTTTTTTCCCAAAAAAGTCATTTTCTCCTTTGTTCTATGATTCCTTTGTTAATCATTTTTTCATTTACTCTACTTTAACTTCTTTAGGGGTTGAAAATTAAAAACTTTTAATGATTATCAAGGGAAGAATCCACAGACGTAGCGGTTTAGTGATACATCTATACATACATATAATAGAATTCTGAGTCAAATCTGTACATTAAATATTTTTTGGAAAATCTTATTGAAATAGTCATTATTATCGATACGCACGCTGAATCTATAGTTTTTAGAATTTTTGATAGTCTTTCTGTCTGTCGGTTTTCTGTCTGGGAACGCGTCACGAAAAAACCACGGGACAGATTTTGATGAAATTTAGTATAATAGTAGGTGGTTATCCGGGTCAACATATAGGATACTTTTAACTGCGGGAAAATAAATATTTCATCTCTGAGAAATCTATACTAAACAGCAAAACGTAACTAGGGGCGACCCTCGCGGAGCGAGGGTGAGTCACTACTGTTATTATAATATATTTTCAGAATTATAAAGTTGTAAAGTTCTGCCACAACTACTTTATCTAAAATTTATTTAACTAGCGACTTACCCAGGTTTTGCGCTTGTGTTTTTTTGAATTCAACGCTACGCTGCAAATACAACAAAATACGCTCTATTACTCATGGTTACCCATAAAAATCAAGTTAACAGACACACAGATACATAAATATTACATTTACTTTATTTGGCTATATTACTTTGTAAGAAAAACTATATTTTTTTAAATAAATTTTTTGTTTACTAATTTATGTATTTAATACATTTAAACAGTCCAGATACCAAAAATATCTTTCAAAAACCCATGCTCGTAGAGTCTCATACGTTATTCCTCCTCAAGGCTGCAGCGTGAACGTGAAACGTGAAATTATATAAAGATAGAGTCGAGCCTTGATAGAGAAGCATATATTAAACAACTCTCTATAAAAACCGAGCTTCGTGGACAAAGTCACTAATTAAGGCAAAATTAAGCGGTTCCGTGGGTGCGACCTCTGACATTCCATCCGTTACACTGCCAAGGTTAATTCTCGTCTTTCTCTATGCACTTTTATTTTTGTACCGTTTTGTGTGAAATAGCATGAAACATATTCTGATGCTCAAATTTAATTTTACTTTCAATTTCTATAGAAGCTTTATTTAAATTAATATTGCATAGCTTTTGTCTACGCCTACGTTGATTGCAGAACCAGTTAACGTGACCCTTACATTATATATGTCAGCATTCGTATGAAAGGTCAAGTTAATGCTAGTTATACATTTATTCAGCTGATTGGTACTGAATTTATGTATATCACAAATGAATTCATTCAAAGCTTTTTTTTTAAAAAAAAGTTTATTATTTTTTTTTATTATCATCTGATCTATTCTTCGAAACAGCAGTAGCTAAAAATAATACTAAGCATTAATATTTATAGACCTTATTTTTAAACGATGTGTGTATGTATGTAAACTACGGACTCCACAACGGCTGGGGAGCGATTTTGATGAAATTTTCAGGCAATGTTTAAATTAAGTTTGAACGTTTGTAAAACCGCGGGTACTGCTAGTTAATATTAATTATAAACTGGATTTTTTTTCCCGTTGTATGCGTTTTATAAGTGAAAACTCGTTATTGGGATATTTTAAATTTTTGTACATGCATAAATAACTTTATTATAATCTACCTTTTAAAAAAAATACTAATAGGAACTGCATGCCATCTGCCCGCGTTCAGATGACCAAAAACCAAATTCTTAGGTTTTACATATTAGTGTACTCTATATATATACATTGCAGTTTTCGCATTTTTTCTCAGAAATGAGATATTTTTCTGTGATGCGGTAATAGACAGACAGACAGACAAAAATTCTAAAAAATATAGATTCGGCCTCTGTATCGATAATAATGTTTATTTCAATCAGATTTTCCAAAAAATATTTAATGTACAGATTCGGCTTAGTTACAATTTTATTATATGTATAGATATTTACCTGTCCTATATACTATACAGTATACCCACAGACAGACGAAGTGTACAGGATGGTATTTGATTTTTACTCTATATCCGATGAAATTTTATTCCTAGGATGGGCTTTTAGCAAGCTGCTAGTGTGGGCTCGAGCGCGCCATCGAGTGGCACATCGTTGAAACCAGTCATTTTATTGCAATCTTCCTTCCTTTGGCCTATTTCCTATGAGCTCCATTAAATGCATTATTACTGTTTCATATATTCTTATTATACTATATATTATAGAATATATTTGTAATGTTTTGCTTGTGGGTGTATTCTCAAATCCCACATAAGTCTTGCTCGTTATATGTTGGAATAGCTGTTAGCTTAAATACTTTTTAACACCTGACGCAAAAACGACGGGGTGTTAGAAGTTTGACGTATCTATGTGTGTGTCTGACTGTGGCATTGTAGCTCCCGAACGGATGAATCGATTTAGATTTTTTTTTTGACTGAAAGTTGAATTAGTCGGGAGTGTTCTTAGCTATGTTTGATGAAAATCAGTCCAAGATGGTCGGAGGTTTTTAAAATTTTTAATTTATTGGAACAGGCTATTATTTCTTTGAAACGCTCGAATTTAATTTTGTTTAACATTCTAAGACAGGGCTAGGAAGTAGCTTATAGGATATTGGAACTTCTCGTAACTCTATGACCCATAAATTATTTCTATTTATAGATATCTAAAGTCACAAACGAACGAACCAATAATAATTATAAAATAATAAGGACTCATAATACTTTCTTAAAACAGGAATATTTGACATTTTAAATAAAACTGTCTTTTCGGATTTTTTCGCAGATTTATTCAGATTTTTTGTTCCAAGTAAGGTTAAGAATTTCTATTTATTTATCAATATAAATAAATAGAAATTCTTGTTTCTAATGCTTTATATCATTCATCAGGGACTCTTTCCCGTGACCTTGATTGATATAAAGCATTCGAAACGTCGGGAATAAAAAATCAAAATATATTTGCGTAAAGATCCGAAAAGATGTATTTTTTTTAATTATAAAGACTCCTTATATTACATCCAAGAAAACAAAAAGAAAAGTTAGATAATGTACAAGACCGCCTTATCGCTAAAATATCGATCTCTTCCAGGCAACCTTCAAAACTTTCCAAAACTAAGGTGCACGAAATAGCAAACTGTAAGGGCGAAGTGTTGTGAATATAATAACAGAGTTTTCATAAAGCTACTATTATTAAAAGCCTTATATATTTTGACCTATGAACAGACAGACATCAATATATATATATATATGTTAGAAGTTAGCAAAATACGAGCGAGATTAATCTGCTGAAACTCTGTTTAGTGCTAATTAAACTCGCGTACTCTCAATGTCGCATCAAACTAATACTGTTATTATACACTTGCCTATCTCCTCTACAACTGAGACTAGTGAATGAATAACGTAATATGCAAAATTTACTAACAATAACTTTCAAAACCCCTACACTGTTGACAAGTTGACTTTCTATAAACAATAACGCTAATCTTATATATATAAAAGAAAGTCGTGTTAGTTACACCACTTATAACTCAAGAACGGCTGAACCGATTTGGCTGAAAATTGGCGGAGAGGTAGCTTAGAACCCAGAGACGGACATAGGATACTTTTTATCCCGTTCGACCGCGTTCCAATTTTTATAATATTTTAATTTTTGGATTTCTCTTAGTCCGGAATAGGTAAGTATTAAAACATCAGAATAATTAACGAAAAAAAATTAAAATTTATATGGCTTACACTGGCTAATAACTTTTTATATCCATTTAAAACGTGCAGCGACGAACCCGAGCGAAGCGAGGGTGAGCCGCTAGTCTATACATATAATAAAATTGTAACAAAGTCGAATCTGTACATTAAATATTTTTTGGAAAATTTAATTGAAATAGACATTATTATCGATACAGAGTCCGAATCTATAGTTTTTAGAATTGTCTGTCTGTCTGTCTGTCTGTCTGTCTGTCTGTCTGTCTGTCTGTCTGTCTGTCTGTCTGTCTGTATGTCTGTCTGTCTAACCTGCCTGTCTGTCTGTTACCGCATCACAAAAAAACTACTGGAAGGATTTTGATGAAATTTGGTATGGTGATAGCTGGTTATCCGGGTCCACATATAGGATACTTTTTACCGAGGGAAAATACCTATCTCATTTCTGAGAAAAAATACAAAAACTGCAATGTAAGAGTATGTTTTACAAATTTAAAACATAATAATTTGGTTTTTGGTCATCTGAACGCGGGCGAAGCCGCGGGCAATGCTAGTATTATATATAAGTCGCTTACGGTTTTCTCATTATATTTTCATATTACTTTACACCATGACTTTTACAGTATTATAACATGTATAGTTTTTACACATTAAAATAAATGATACAGTTAATGTTATGTTAATACTTTACTGCTGTTGCTCGAATCTTCCAAACGTCAAAAGTAGAGCACGAGTACATTGAGCTTTTACTTTCTTAATCTACATAAGAGATACAGCTTTTAATACATTTAATTAATTATTTTGGACATGATTTATTCTATTTAAACGTTAGAAATTAAATTGGCTAATTGTCTTTAATTGATATATGATAAATCCACCCAAAAATGTGAAGCAAAACATTTTTAAAGCTTGATTTGTATGTACTTGTATTCAGCCCTTTTTAACGTCCCACTGCTGGGGGTAGGCCTCCCTTCAATACGAGGAGGATCACGCCATATCCCACCACGCTGGCCAAGTGCGGGTTGGCGGACTTCACATGTCTTATGAAAACTTGCTAGGTTCTTTCAGACATGCAGGTTTCCTCACGATGTTTTTCCTTCACCGTAAAGCAAGTGGTAATCATGTTAGAAATTATTCGCACATGAAAATATCAGAGGTGCGAGACCCGGGATTTGAACCCGCTTCACTTGGTTTCCCAAGCAATAGCGTTACCACTGGGCTAGCACTGCCTTGTATTTACTTGTTACATTTTAAATGTATGTATGTAAATAAGTCATTTTACAATAGAAAATATAAAAGCTCGTATTACGTATACGTTTAAAAATCTAAAGTTCAAGAAACAGAAATATTTGAGATCGACCCAGTTTTGTGGAGTATAGAAAATTATGCACATAATTTAAAAATGATTCTCATTGACTTCTATTCTTTTGGTTTTGTTTCTCGATATTACTACAAAAGTTGCTTATAGATTATGTTTTATAGTATTTATGTATGTCACAGACATATTGTATGATTCGTCTTTTTACGAACGATGCCGTCTGTTTGCTTTTATCCTCCGCGAGTTTGACGAAGGCAAATAAATAGACAGACAGACAAAGGTTTTAAATTTTAAGTTCTAATATAATATATGTTGTGTATCAATTTTACTAATTTTTATTTTATTATCATTAATACTTTATAGTTCATGTTATTTTATTAATTTAAAAAAGTAAGATAATAATTAATATAGATAATAATAATTTAAATTATAATTATAACGCCTAAAATTCTTTCTAAAAAAATTTTTCATGATTTGGCTGAATTATATTAATATCACCTTCAGCAGAAATTCGGGCTTGTTATTAAAATTTCGATTTCATTGCTCATTTGAGTGGACAAGAGATTGATAATACGTATCACACAGATGAGGAACTGTCAAAGAAACTTAAGATTATTTAAATTTGAGCCTCTGATCTCAGAATTCTATACGTAGCTTTAGAAAAGCACTATTTCAATTATATAGAAAATTAGCGACTCACCCTAAACGATTACGTTTCAATATAGATTTATCAGAGATGAGATATTTTCCCGCAGTAAAAAGTATCCCATATGTTGACCCGGATAATCAGCTATCATCATACCAAATTTCATAAAAGTCTGTCTAGTGATTTTCTTGTGACGCGTTCCCAGATATCTCTGGAGAATACCACTTTCCGGTAGTAGAAGATGACATATAGCTAGCTCCTCAATAAACGGGCTATCTAATGCAAAAAGAATTTCTCTGCATCTTCATAATATTAGTATAGTACTTCATATATTAGTAACATTTATTTAAGAAATAATTAAAACCTATGGATGTAAGTGAATGTTTGATATACTTATTGGTTCAATAATTATACAGTGTAGGTAATTTTCGCAAATAAAACTTTCTCCGATGTAAATATTTATTGTATAACAGAGAAAGTTTTTGATATGAGCTGTCATGATAAAATATTCTGCATAAAAAATGTTTTGATTACTTATATTATTATTTCATAAAATACTTACAACTTTTTTTATAAATAATCACTATTTTTATATACTCTCACTTTAAATTTAAATTAAATGTCAGTATGTAAGTCTGTGGGGAATCTACCACCGGTTCAGAAGTCAGTTCTACTGCAAAATGCCGGCGAGAAATTCAAGACTGTTGTTCTATTTTAAAACAATTAATATTGCAATACAAAATTATGTTCTTATCCTACTTGAGTATCCACTAATAGTAATCCAACAACACATTTACATCTGCAAAGTATCCCGCCACGGGATAATATGTTTTGTTTAGTGATACATTTTTAAATAGCGATAAAATCAAATCTATCCCACGGGAACCGTATATTTTTCCGGGATAAAAAGTAACCTATTCCAGGCTATAATCTGTCTCTGTACCAAATTTTATCCAGATTCGTTTAGCCGTTCTGGCTTGAAACAGTAACAAACATCCATCCATCATCACAAACTTTCATATTTATAATATTAGTAGGATTTTTGATTCAATTGTTAATACGTCATGTTAAATGAGATATTAACGCTAAATAACTTTTTCATTATTATCTGAATTTAATATTAGTTCGAGAGTCGGACTCAGGCCCTCGGGGTTTATGCTACTAGTACTATCGTGCTTTGTAGAATCGTTTTGTGTTCTCTTTTACTTATTTCACTTGGGATATTAGTGGCGTATTTATATATATATATATATATATATATATATATATATGTATATATATATATATATGTAATATTCATGTGTATAATTTATTAAAATTATTAGAATATTTTCTTACTTGGAAGTGTCGCAATGTTAGGTACTTTTTCTCAAGTCGTAATAATTTTTCAAATTGAACCGGTAATTCCATAGATTAGACTATGAGCGTCCAAATAAAAAACAAACAATCTCTTAATCATAATACATTATTATATTATAATTATATATATTTTTTAACAATAACATAAAATATTAAATACATAAGCTTATCCGTATTCAAGTGAATACTTTAATAAATTTAAATTATGTATAAAAATGCATTCGTATATTTACATACATATAATGAACATTTACGCAATCACAATCACAAGCTAGAACAGTAATCACTGAGAGACTAGGACTTTTTTTCTATTGCTTTTATATTCCACAATTATCTTTACAGCAAATACAAAACAATAATTTTACCTAAAACATAAAAAAGTCTGTGCGACAATAATTAGGTAGTGATAATAGTGAGAGGTAAGCGAGAAGTATTTGGAAATGTAAAGTGAAAGTGTCAGTGCGCGAATCGCAACCGACTAGCGCGTACGCGTGTTGGAAATAAAAAAATATATTATATCACACCGATGGAATCAGTGCGTTAGAATTTTATACAAGAAAAAAAAAAAATCTATAAAAAAAGTTCCCGCCAAATTCGCTGTCAACTGTCAAGTGAAGATTTACAAGTGTTGTTGGCTGTTGCGTCTATTGCATAATTAAAAGTTTTTGGTAAATAAATAAAAAAGGAGGTTGGATATGTTTTAAAATCTTCAGTGGAAGAGTTCAATTCTGAAGGTAGCGCCTGTATACGGGGCAAGGTTTCATCCTGTACCGCCGCCCCCGATATCGGCCAATGACGCGTAGGGAGACGCCCTCGCGCGCCGCGCTGCCATACTGTTTACTCCTTATCCTGAATGCCGGTAAGTCAATTTTACATGTCCGTACTCTATAGTTTAGTTAAACTTAGCTAGTTTTATAAGAATTTGAAAAAATGGTTGTTTCATTACAATTTGTTGTTTTTATGAATATGGTTGATCATCACTGGAGAAAGTTTTATAAGCTTTCTTTGTTAAATTCATTGTTTTAAAACGTTATAAATATTATATATAATTCAATCTATACATGTAAAATTATGATTTTTAATGCAGAAAAAATATTATTACTTGCATCTTTTTTTCTTCTTAGGTTTGACTAATTTTTGCGAACTCTTGGTAGAGTTTTTGACAATTAATTTGATAAAAAGAATTTTCATTTTGAGTGTTGGGTTAGGTAGAAATAAAATAAAAAAAATATATAATTATGTAATTTCGATAAAATGTCATGGGTTCGATCCCTGCTCAAGGACATGTTTTATTACTATTTCACATCACAGTTATTATTTATTGACATTAGCATAATTTTAATAACATAATAGCAACATAATATTAGAGTATTAAAATAAGGAAGACAATTTATGTAAATTGTAGTTTTATGAAAGAGAAAAGTATTGATTGCCACTGACCCTTCATATCAAAACGAAGGGGTGACTACGGTTTGGAAAGGTAGAGCATTGGAATGTTTATCTTGCAGCAATTTATTTTTTCCCCTACGTATATTATGAAATGCTAAACTTAAAACTCGATCTTCTTTTTGTTTCTGTATATTTCTAGATATATCTGAATAAAATTTTATTAAATTTCAGTACTTTTTAAGAAAAAGTCATGTAAAAAGGCTATATTTTCCAAACGTCATAAAAATATTTAGGTCAGTCCAAAAATGATATTAATATTTTATAATACTAGAAGGATTAAAATATGAAATTGAATGAGATAGTTCACATCTCTATTACGGAGATTTTTATGACACTAGAGGCGAATGGTTCTATGAATTTTAAACGTATTTTTAAATGGCCCCATAAAAATTCTGTAAAGCCTTTTCTAGTGGATTTGCTAAATCTTTATGTTCGACCATCAAGAAATCGTTATATTTATATATAAAATATACGTAATAAGGTTCCATACGTGTTATCAGTTCCAAGGTTCGAATATAGATGTTTATGAAGGATATATTGTACTGCCTAAAACGTTGAACTAGACTAGTCGGCATATTTATTCTAAAAGATTGTCTTCAATTTTGCTCACTATAACTTTAAAAAGAACAGATTTTCTTACAAATATCCAATGTATTTTTTAAACTTTTAGGGGTTGAATTTTCAAAAATCATTTCTTAGCTTTTCGTAGCTTTTATACTATCTGATATTTCGTGTTATTCTTTGAGTGCTTCTCTTTTATATGTCTTTTTTTATGTTGGGGACATTAACACACAGCACTATCTAATTCCATGGTAAGCTACGAGGTTTGTGTTATGGATACCAGATAGTTGATACACTACACATATATAACTTTAAATACACATTCGAGTTCATCACACAATTGAATGCTCCCAGCCGGACTCGAACCCGCAACCGCTGATACAACAAGTAGAATCACTACAAACAGAGCCAAACGTGTCGTCAAATATATATTAAATAGAAATGAGGAGAAATGTATATATATATATATATATATAGAAGAGTTTCGTTTTTCCATTGGTTTCACGTAACCCTAAAGAATTTACGACATATGTAAGTATGTCTGTGTACAATGAATAAAACATTCATAGATATGTATCTAACTAAACTGGTCTTATATCTAGGTGAGGGTCATTACTTGATACTTTCAATGCTTATATATCAAAACGTACGTTAAATTATTTCTTACTAGCATTGCCCGCGGCTCCGCCCGCGTTCAGGTGACCAAGAACCCAATTCTTAGGTTTTACATATTAGTATACTCTTACAATGCAGTTTTTGTATTTTTCTCAGAAATGAGATATTTTCCCATGGTAAAAAGTATCCTATATGTTGACCCGGATAACCTGCTATCATCATACCAAATTTCATCAAAATCTGTCCAGTAGTTTTCTCGTGATGCGGTAACAGACACACAGACAGACAAAAATTCTAAAAACTACATATAGATTCGGACTCTGTATCGATAATAATGTCTATTTCAGTTAGATTTCCCAAAAAATATTTAATGTACCTACAGATTCGACTTAATTACAATTTTATTGTATGTATATATTTATTCAAAACACGCGCCTAGTAGTAAAATTCGACCAAAAACATTATTGAGAATTTGAGGGAAACCTATATGAATAGAATAAATATATCTGTCTATATATAAAAAACTAAGTTACCTTTTTTTATTAACATTACTACAGCTCGAATTTGAAAATAACTTTATGTAAGTGATAGTTAAAACAATAACAAATTATTTTACATAAAAATAATAAGAAACAGAATAATTTCCATAGAGTCGACAGTGAACAGGTACACATAACAGCATTTTTTTGAAATATGCAAAAGTTAAGCAAATTAGCTTATTATAAATAAGTACATTTGTTTGAAACATACTCACAGACCCATGACTTTCAAATTTTCCACATTAAAATTTACACACATAAAATTATGAATTGCGTTTTAAATTTTAGTATAGATTTCTCAGAGATGAGATATTTTCCCGCAGTAAAAGTAACCTATATGTTGACCAGGATAACCAGCTATCGTCATACCAAATTTCATCAAAATCTGTCCAGTGGTTTTGTCGTGATGCGGTTATAGACAGACAGACAGAAAAAAATTCTAAAAACTATAGATTCGACCTCTGTATTGATAATGACTATTTCAATAAAATTTTCCAAAGAATATTTAATGTACAGATTCGACTCGGTTAGAATTTTATTATATGTAGAGATAAATTCAACGATTATCCGTTAATTGAGTGATAAATAACGTTTAATATCTAAGGTAACATAATAAAATATGTTGGCAGCAATTATTATTTATGTATTATATACATATATGTGTTTATTTTGCCTTATAACTTTTTATGAGCATTCATATGTCGTAACAGTGTTACCTAACATCCTGCGAGTGAACCACTATCGCTGTCTAACCGTGTATAGTGACATCATTCAAACTAGTTATGCCTATGAAAAAAGTACAATTTATGTAATAATTAAGCGTACTTGTCTATAATGTTGAAAATCGTGGGTTCGATTATCGTACGATGTAGTCACAGCTTTACTCAGTATTTAAGTCATCTCATAAGTTCAGGGTCGATACAATATTTTGTAAGGAAAAATGAAAAGAATATTGAATTAACATGTTACAAATTATAATTTCAAATTGTGATATCAAGTAGATATGCATTTAGTACACCAAGGCCACAGAATTATAAACCTTCCTTTCTAATATAATCGATATATGTATGTAAATTGTATGTAGGGCTTAAATAAGCCCTACATACAATCTGTACCTTTTATACAACCATTTATAAATGAGCAGTGTTTCAGTGTCAGCAACGATAATAAATATAACTATTACAATATAAAAAATATAAATAAAACTATGAATTTTTAGAAACTGAAAATATGAAGTTTATATTTTCCTTTGTATTATTTTATTAAAGTTCATCCCTAGATACGTTTTAACGGTTAGTATGAAATAGACTATGTACATCTACATACATAGGTATAGAAAAGTAGATAAGAACTTTAAAAATTAAGAAAAAATATATATATATATATATATATATATATATATATATATATATATATATATATATATATATATATATATATATATATATATATCGCTTTCTTGGGAGACTTCCACTTCCCCCTTTTTACTCACTTAAGGGATGATTTTCGGGATGAATACTGTTTATGTCTATGTATAATATACTGTAAAACTATGTCCTTCCCAGGGTCCCAAACTATCTTCATACCAAATTTCATCTAAATCGATTCAGCGGATTAAGCGTGAAAAGATAACAGACACACTAACAGACAGAGCATCTTTCGCATTTATACTATTAGTATGGATTTTCCAGTCACACAACGAATACCTTAGCTAGTTTTATTTTATTTAACGTCAACCGTTAACTTGTTAGCAATTATGTACTCGTATATCTACGGCTTAGTGAACCGCGAGCCACTGGGAATGTTAATTCTCTTCCAACATCGTTACAAAACAGCACGCTTCATTGTTTTACTTGCATCTCGTAATAGTCTGTATTACGATTACGATGCTTGCTCATTGCTTAAGTTATAATAGAAATATTCTTACATTGTATAGTTTTATCTTAGATGTTTTTAGGGTCCCGTAGCCAAAAGGTAAAAATCTCCTTATAGTTTCGTCCTGTCTGTATGTCATAACCATTTTGCTCGGAGACTATTGGAGCTACAATTGATATAATTTATTATTATTGATATAATTTTGTCAATAAAGTGAACATAATATGGGTAAATATTTTATTATACTTTAGTTTAACTTTCGTATGTTAAAAGAACATTAATGGATCAAATTATAGAATATTCGATATGCGAGTCAAACTTGCATATGCCTGATTTTTTTAATATATATGTATTTCCAAATAATTATTTTACTACCATAATTTTTAGATTCTTGTACACTGTAGTTTACAAAAGAATTAATTTTATGGCTATTTCTTATCGCCACAGGCTTACCTATCCTTTCGATAGTCAAAGATTACGGACTTTGATTGAAGTTGAATTTCTACAATCCTTATTGCTAAAATTTCATTAAAATTGCTAATAGAAAACCGGTAAATGTATGAAAATAAAAGATATATTATTGTGATATATTCTATAGATAGAACGTATTTTTTGTATGTATATGTGTATATGTTTGAAATTACTTAGAATTAGTGTCAGAAAACAAATACTAAGCCATGTGACACAGACACAGAATAGAATATATTTGCTAGAACAGTCTAATTGCCATTTAGACGAAATAAATAAATAAGTAGTTCAAACCAACTTACGTCACGGCGCCCAATCTCAATTAGTTGCTCAACGAGACAAGCCATCGACGCAGGAGATATTTGCTTTCAATCTCAAAGTCCGAAGGGATGTCAATCCGGCACTACCTGTGAGAGATCATGCTCAGGATCGACAGCTTTACGTGCATTCTTATGGGGGTGAAACACCGTCAATTTCCCAAATTCGGGCTTATTACTAAAAAAACAGTAAGTTGGTCCAGCTCTGAAATCAAACCCAGGACCTCCGTTCTACAATCGGGCATGTTCGCCACTAGACCACCGATACATTCAATAGACAGAATACTAAATAAACAAGCGTACAGATTTTTTGTCCATGAAAATAATCCTTTCCTCGTGCAAAGTCCATAGAAAACGTTAAACATTCGCAGCGACAATAAGCATTGATATAAACGGTCCCGAGAGGGCGTGCTCTAGGAAGATTAGGGGATTAGACCCCCTCGAATACTGGCTAAAAATCAATTAGTTTATTGCGAAAACGATGTTCTGCACATTTTGTATTGTTTAATACTAGCTGGCTTTCTACAGGGTTAGAATTGTGAGTTTCATAGCAAAGATATTGGGAGATTACCAACTCATCTGCTAATGTAATATTTTTGTTTGTCTGTTCATCTTTATCTTCGGCAATTATATTATGAGCTTAATTGATTTTTTCTTTTAATCTAAATTATACATCACAGGTATTATAAAGGATACATTTCAAAACGTCCTCTACTTTTTGAAGTCAGACGAAAATATTCAACACTTCTTTAGGTCTTTGCTAATACGGACCGAATATTCTGGTTTCGATGCCTGGGCCAGGCCAGTAAAAGTTATTAGGTGTTTTTGACAAAAAAATCTCAGTAATTTGAAGTTATGATGTTGCAGTTTTTCATCACATTTAGGGCATTTAGATTTGCGCTTAATATGGAGTGTGAATAGTCATCACACCGAACTATAAGAGTGAAAGAAATAGAGAGTGCATCTGTGTTTGTGCACAGACTGCATTAAAATATTTTCTGTTCTCACATGGTTAGTCTCCATATAATAGGCTGTTATAGAAGAGCATTGTTAGAGCAAGCAAATTATCGTGCGAGTGAAGATTGATATTACTCTTTAAAATACATAAAAAGATTTAAAGGTACCTAAAAATTAGAAGATAGCATATGCACATATTCAACGCAGTGTTAAAGTTAAATATAATAATTTTTAACAGTGCTACTAGTTTTTGTTTTTGAGTAATAAATAATTGAAATTTTTGTATGAAGGACAACTCGGCCGAACCATGTATTCTGTATAAAGAATCCTAAATGGTGACCCGAGTTATAATAACAGTCACTAGGTACACCAAATTTAGGAAATCCGTTTAGTATTTTTTAAATTAAATGCACACAAATATACACACAAACAGACAAAAATTTTCAACAACCGTTGTTGTGGGATGTATATTCTGTACACGACATTTCTGTACAGTTCACGACTGTACAGTCAGTTATTTTTAATGAAAAATCATGTACAGATTTTTGTAACTATTTTATTATATGTATCTACTATGTATAGATTCAAAGTAACGGAACTCATCATTAACACCTATATACATAAAGGATGGACGCTATCTATTCATACAAAGAAGAAACAAAAGTAACGAGATCAACGGATATAAATTGGCCTTCACGCTTATAAAAAAATATCCCATAGTAAAATAGCCATAGTAACAAAGTGTTTTCATTTCCTAAATCTAAAGTCATGAAATTAAATCTCAGAGAATACTACTTTGGTCCATCAAATCAGCTTCCTAACTGAATAGAATATGCACCCTAAGCTATACATCTTGTGCCAAGTGGGTGGATACATTAACATAATGCGAAGATTTCGTAGCCAATCTTTTTGCAGACAAAAAGGTGTGGAATTCTCTTTTATTTAGGGCAAGGTATTACTTCTACATTTCATTGATTAATCTTAGAAGAACTCTGATTCTTACATTGTTAATGTGTGTCGATTTCGTTTTTACAGAAGACTGATTTGTGGTCTTTGCCTAAAACTCTTAAAAGAGTAATTTGAGACTATATAGGTACATATAATTCATTTTTATATAAATTAATTATATATATATACATACATATATATATACATATATATACACATACATACATACTCGTATATATATAACTTATATTACAACTTAGATCGATCTTTCAAGAACAGAATCCAAAGAAACAAAAATATATGAAAAAAAAAACGTGACTGTGAATGCCCTAAGGAAGGTAGCGTAGAAATATATACTCGTATAGTATATTCGAGTTTGGTGTATGCTTTAAATATGAAAATCAATGAGCACAAGGTGTTTTGTCGTAAAAAGCTTACAGTACTCCCTATTTTATGCCCACTTTATTGACAATCTTTTAATTGAACTGCATATATAACTGAAGGTCGGAAATAAATATCTTACGTGAATATTCATACGGAAACCTCGTACAAAGTTTTTTATCGTCATAAATATATACATACATAGTAGACTATTTTTCAATTCTACAAGATAAATGTGGAAGTATACCAAATGAACAAAAGAATATCGCGTTATTAAATCAATATACGAGTATCTACTTCCTTTTCAAAATAGAATAAGAAAAATTCCGTAAAAATATAAGCAACTAACGGCTCACCCTCACTTCGCTCGGGTTCGAAAAACAAAACTATCCCACGGGAATTGTACATTTTTCCGAGATAAAAAGTAACCTATGTATTACTTCAGATTATAATCTATCTCTGTGCCAAATTTCATCCAGATCCGTTAAGCCGTTCTGGCGTGATTGAGTAACAAACATCCAAACCCATCAAAATTTTCACATTTATAATATTACTTGCGGAAACCGCGGCTTCGCTCTAAAACTACAAAAAAAAACTAAAAAGGTAGGTTCCTCAAACTCACATCACCTTATGGGATGAATTTTAAGAAATGCTAAAACACGTATTTATTTAATTTTATTGAAGAGCATTAATAATTCAAGTAATTCTGATCATAAATATTTTTTTGGATTGTATTATAACGTGTTTTCCCGTGGAAATAAGATAATCTCCCGCGGTAAAAAGTAGCCTAAGTCACTCTCCAACCCTCCAAGTACCTCCACACAAAAAAACACGCCAATCACTACGTTTCGACGTGAAAGAAGGACAAATAAACAAACAAACAAACAAACAAACAAACAAACAAACAAAGAAACACACTTTCACATTTATAATATTAGTATGGATATGGACATATATAGTAAGATTTCCAAGTAAAGTCGGTATAAATCGTAAATGCAACAGAGGGTTGCTATGACGTGCTCATTCAAGAGGATAGAGGGGTGCAAACAAAGGAGGGCTGTTCCACCTGACGCGGCTCTTCATAATACCAGGATTTAGTCGGGATGAACTAGATAATGTTTTGTATAACGTCTAATAAATTAGAAAGATGTGTTATTACGAACTACAACGTATGTTCGATGGGCCTAAACTAGCCAAATTAATGGTATTTTTTTTAAATATATTTTATATATGGCTACTGACCTGCCTCGGCTGCGTCCTGATTTTTGTAATATGACATTTTTAAAATTACTAAAAATTGAACTGAAAATAAACATATTGAATGGTTTTGAATATTACTAATAATTTTACGAAAATTTGATCAGAATGTAGGTAGTATAGAGTCTATCGAAAATAACTCTCTCTACTTACGTCGTATGATTTTAAAGAAAATTAATCTTGAGTTTCCCTGAATTATAGATGAAAAAAAAAGTTCCTTTTGCCTCTCAATAAGGTAGCTTCAAAATTATGCTTTCCCGAAATACGAATTCTGCTACAAAGAAATGATTTTAAAGCGTTTTTAATATATCATTTTAATGCACGACTCAATGTTACCGCTCTCAAGCGAGCCCCATCGATCACGCACATTGGCCGTGTTTGAAACATAAAAGGATTAGGGGTAAGCTATACGTTATTTTATCAAAATTCATGGGGCGCAGTTTATAAATAATGAATACAAGGAACAAGGAAAATGTAAGAATATTTGGGATAAATTATTATATTAAAGTTGCTAAAAGTTAGTTACTTCTATAAAATATTATTTATTATTTTCAAGAACTATATAAATTATAATACGAAACACAATAATTATTACTTAAAAATTAATAAATAAAAAAATATATTTTCACCATGATTGTTGATAAAAAAAATTTACTCCTTTGGTAATATGATGAATGAAAATGTCATGTGGAAACCTGGATGTCTGCGAAAACCTATCTAGTTTCGAGGCGTGTAAGTTCCGCTAACCCGCAGCTAGCCAACTTAGTGCACTGTGGAACACTCTCACTTACATTGAGACCAGTGTCCAGTATTCGCGTGCCAAAGTTCAATTCCGACGATTATATAAATATTTATCCATCTTACGATACTTAAGACCGCTATAAGAACTAAAGAGTTAAAAAATAGTATATTCATATCTTATCTTTTCAAAGAAAGCAGTGGGATTTGGAAGCTATATCATTTTTAATTACTTTTAAGGGCAAACTTTAGCGCTACGCTACAGAATTAATTGTCATAAAAGAACTATTTTACATCCGGAAAATGTTAAGTTTAACTAAAAACATTATATTTATTTGCTTTTTAAGTAATATCATAGCACATGCGCGTAGTTTTTTATTTATCTTTATTGATCGAGCTTATTGGGGTTGTAAGCAGGATACAAAGATAAAATAGTTGTCCCAGTTATGAAAAGGACATTAAAAGATTTAAAGGAGGCATTTCTATTAGTAAATCATACTGTCGACTTCAATCGCATAAGTTGAAAGGAAAAAACTTTTTCCCGAAATCTATCGTCCAAAGCCATCTTTAGAATGGTCAAACCGAACGCATGTAAATGCTTAGTAAAACCAGTTCAGCAATTACACAAGACGCGGTTATCTATACATATAATAAAATTGCAACTAAGCTGAATCTGTACATTAAATATTTTTTGAAAAATGTTATTGAAATATAAATAATGACTTATTATTGATACAGCGGCCGAATCTATAGTTTTTAGAATTTTTGCCTGTCTGTCTGTTACCGCATCACAGAAAAACCACTGGAGGGATTTTGATGAAATTTAGTATGGTGATAGCTGGTTATACGGGTCAACATATAGGATACCTTTTACCGCGGGAAAATATCTCATTTCTGAGAATAAATACAAAAACTGTAATATAAGAGTATACTAATATGTAAAACCTAATAGAATTTGGTTTTTGGTCATCTGAACGCGGGTGGAGCCGCGCGCAATACTAGTGTGTAATATTAACATAGTCCAGATCAGGGCCTGTCAACTTTGTTTTACGAACATTAAGTAGGTAGGCTTAAAAACAAGAAAGAGACAACGACATGAGAGTATATGAGAGGAATATATACATTTGTATAATGTTGCCACCAAGAATACAATGTCGTACTCTCTATAATAATGAGCGTATTAATTGATTTTTAAAGCTTTATTTAGATTTTTGATCCTTGACATTTCGAATGCTTTTCAGCAATCATGGTCACGGGAGAGACCATTCAATTCAATATTTATTAAATTAGCTTATAATATCTAGTATTATGGAAGGACATAAATTCTATGCAAAACTAGCATTTCCCGCGGCTCCGCACGCGTTCAGATGACCAAAAACTACATTCTTAGGTTTTACATATTAGTATAATCTTACATTGCAGTTTTTGTATTTTTTCTTAGAAATGAGATATTTTCCCGCGATAAAAAGTATCCTATACATTAACCCGGATAACCAGCTACCATCATACCAAATTTCATCAAAATCCCTCCAGTGGTTTTCCGTGATGCGGTAACAGACATACAGACAGACAGACAAAAATTCTAAAAACTATAGATTCGGCCTCTGTATCGACGATAATGTCTATTTCAATAAGATTTTCCAAAATATATTTAATGTACAGATTCGGCTTAGCTACAATTTTATTATATGTACCTATAGATTAGAGTATTTATTCGCTTTAAAATTTAGCATATACAATATAAATTAGATTAAAGTGTATTTTCCATTATAAAAATTAAATTTACACAAAAGAAACCGCGGGGAAAAACTAGTTTCAATAGTTTAGACGCGATCCCGCTTACTTATATTACGTTACACTATTTACTCAGCGAGCTGATATCTATCCTTGAAGCGTCTACACTGTGCTCTGTATATTCTGTAAAGAGACGGATTCTCGTATCTAATAGAAAAAGTTCTAAAGAAATATGAAGTATAGTTTCTACAAGCTTTCTGTTTTATCACTGAACGTCGAGGATTTTGTATACATATAACAAAAAAATAAAAACCGACTTCAAACAAAAGCACTAAAAAGTAAAAAATAACTGATTGGTAGTTTTCATTTACTATACATACCTAATCAAATATTTTCGAAGTCGGTGTGCTTTGCTTTGTATGGGCTGGCACCGATTTCGAAAATATTTGATTAGCTATGTATTTAATAGGTAGGCTTTAATTACTTAGCCAAAGCACACCGACTTCGAAAATATTTGATTAGGTATGTATAGTAAATGAAAACTACCAATCAGTTATTTTTTACTTTTTAGTGCTTTTGTTTGAAGTCGGTTTTTATTTTTTTGTTAAAAAGTTTTTATTTTTCCCTTTTTAGTGTAGACAGTAGTAGCAAAGTAAGGATTCTAACGTGTTAGGCTTGTCAAATCAAACAAAATAAGCCCAAACTCAAAGTATCTACTATTAGCCGTTGAAGAGTTCCACCTAACCACCTTCTGGCCTTGCCATCAGATCAGGTTAACAACACTGAACCACTGTACTATCAACGGAAATAGAAATACTTGCAAAGTTTCAAGTCAATATGACAATTAGAAGTAGGTTAAATTCATCATTCATTGTTTTTCCACCCTTAGGGGTGGTATTTTTTTTTGAAATTTAAATGGGACCAATCTGGAAGTATACCCTTTCAAACAAAACAAAAATTGTCCAAATCGGTTAATAAATGACGGAGTTCTGAGGTAACAAACATAAAAAAAAAAAAAAAACATACAGTCGAATTGAGAACCTCCTCCTTTTTGAAGTCGGTTGAAAATAATAACAGTAGGTAATTCCTTTATTCCGGTTTTTTTTTGTTTTTTTTTTGTTCCCAACTTTACGAGTACATTTCAGTTAGAACTGTAGAGTCCTGATTCCAAAAATAACTTAATTTAAAATAATGGAATTTTGAATAATATGTTTTGTGATTTCTTAGCTTGAACAAAGGTAAGCCAGTTTTTAGGCTTGATAAAAGAAATTTCTTGGATTTGATTTGGTTTGTCTGCCTGTTCATTTTTTATATTAATATAACCAATTCGAGTAGAGTTAGAGATTAAACCTATTAATATAATGATCGCGATAACACCGTCCTCATCATTTTCTTTAGGAATTTCCTTCAGAATTTATAACTTGATATCTTTAATGCTTTGATATTTTGCCATTAAAGTTAATCTGAGTTTCCTCAGTAAATGTTTCCGAGAAACGTATACTATAATACCTAGTTGTGCTGAACATTCCTAGAAGCGAAAGTAATAAGGCCATATCAAAGGCTTCATTGTGTTGAAATGGAACACAGGACTTTTCGATAAAATTCTAAATTAAGGTTTGATGTGCGCTTACTATACTAGTATTGTTTGTGGTCGAATTTTGGCAAATTCTATCTATAATGAATGATCAGACTTAATTTAAATGTCGTAATTTTTATGGAAAAGTGTCTTTTTTAACTGCCAAACAGCAGTATGGACACAGTTTTTATACAGATCTATGGCAAAGTAGGATCGATATTCTATAGATTATCTAGGTCTAACTCTATGTCATCTCAATGTTCATGAGATATAAACTAATACGTATGTATTTATAAAGGAGATTATTACACTCTGGAGTTGTAAATGATATAAATATTCGAGACAGTGGCAGGTCAAAGCTTTTTAATATAAAAAAAATATCAAAATTAAACCATAAAATAATCATTTTTTTAAAGTTATACTTCTTTTGGCACGTTTGGAAAAAATTATGAGAGTAAAATTTTTTCGATGCGCGCGCACATCGACACCCAAAAACGACATGATGAAGTTAGCTGCATTCCTTTTACAAACAGAGAGTTGTGACATACGGGATGAAATCTTTAATTATTTTTGTTCTATTATGCCTAAGAATTATAACTTCTTACGTGCGCGTACATAAGTAGGTACATACACACGTTTTTTATTTTTATTTAGTATTTTTAAATTTGAAGAATATGTAGATATTGTAATTCCCAAGAGGAACAAAATTTATTTGCAAAATTTCGTCAAATTCCATTTGGCGTTTTGACTTTTGATAGAGGGAGCGCGGGACGTGACTTCAGTGTTGCGAAATAAATTGTGTCCTGCGCAAGGACTGCATACTAAGTAGGGAGTTTCACCAGAAATTATGTGCATCTCAACTTTTGAATAGCGAGTATCCTTGGAAATACTTTGCAAAGTTTAAATGAAAATCCTTAAGTCTGTAATAAGCTTTTATTGAAACTAACTTTAAAGTAATAAGACGAGTAAAAATTGTTGATAAACAGTGAATAATAGGTATACTATGGTATCTTTACTACGGGGACAAGTGTGGAAGATTTGCTTGTCTTTCACACCGTAATTGAACAATGGATCGACACGATTTTTTGTATAGATAATATAGTTTATACATAGTATAGATTTCTCAGAAAGAAGATGTTTTATCGCAGTAAAAAGTATCTTATACGTTAACTGGGATAACCAGCTATCATCATACATTAAAATCGGTCCAGTGGTTTTCTCGTGATGATTTCCCAGACAGATAGAGACACAGACAAAAAATCAAAAAACTATAGAGTTTCCAAAAATATTTAATGTACAGATTCGTCTTAGTTAGAATTTTATTATAATCTTATATATAAAATTTCCATGTCACAATGTTTGTTACCGTACTCCTCCGAAACGGCTTTACCGATTTTTACCAAATTTTATATGCGTATTCAGTAGGTCTGAGAATCGGCTACTATCTATTTTTCATACCCCTAAGTGATAAGGATAAGGGTGGTCCTCCCAGACCCCACCCCAGGGACGAACCCGAGCGGAGCGAGGGTGAGTCGCTAGTCTAATATATAAAATTTCCATGTCACAATGTTAGTTACCGTACTCCTCCGAAACGGCTTTACCGATTTTTACCAAATTTTATATGCGTATTCAGTAGGTCTGAGAATCAGCTACTATCTATTTTCCATACCCCTAAGTGATAAGGGGGGCCCACGTTAGGGACGAACCCGAGCGGAGCGAGGGTGAGTCGCTAGTAATAGTGTATACATAACGCAAAGAATTTCTTATGTTCTTCGGGACAATATTTTGTTTAATTTTTTCGCTCAAATGTACAGACAGAGAAATGTTGTGTTTTATAAGTTTAATAGTAAACTAAATCAATATGTAAATATTGAGACGTGTTGTAAAAGAACATTATAATATTGTCTCTTGAGACCACACTACCCTCAACACACTCAAGTGTTTCGTCTCAGATTCGAGTTTATATGAGCATAAAGTGAATCGTCAAGTGTAAGAGATCAGATGTTTTATGTCAGCCTTAAATTTGCCTTTTATTCCATACAAAATGCTTTGTGGATAAAATGTGGTTACGAGGTCGGATTTGCGAGCAACATCTATCTCGCTAATAAAATTGTAACTAAGTTAAATTTTTACATTGAGTGGACGTATTATTTAAACACTAGCGATTCACCCTTGCTCCGCTCAGGTTCGTCCCTGCTTACGTTTAAACGTTCAGTATAGATTTCTCAGAGATGAGATATTTTCCTGCAGTAAAAGCCGTATCCTATATGTTACCCGTTACCCGGATAACCAGCTATCAACATACATCAAAATCCCACCATTGGTTTTTCCGTGATGTGGTAACAGACAGACAGACAGACAAAAATTCTAAAAACTATAGATTCGGCTTCTATATATATATATAACGTCTATTTCAATAAAAATTTCCAAAAAA
Organism: Brenthis daphne; assembly: GCA_947093115.1. NCBI lineage: Eukaryota > Metazoa > Arthropoda > Insecta > Lepidoptera > Nymphalidae > Brenthis > Brenthis daphne. The sequence goes on from OX352474.1 coordinate 23,112,266, forward strand.
TATTTAATGTTCAGATTCAGCTTAGTTACAATTTTATTATATGTATAGATTTGTTGTCCTGCGAGAGATTTTTGATGATAATAATGATTAAATTTAGACCTATTATATTATATTAAAAAAATATCAAAAGGTTTTAGAAAATCTGTCTGTCTGTTTATATCACGCATCACTTATTATATTCTTTATTGCACTTAAAATATGATACAGAAAAAAAATAACAAAGTAAACATAGTTCACAAAGGTGGACTTATCTCTAAAAGAGATCTCTTCCAGTCAACCCTGGTTGTGGAAGAAGATGTCAGCGGGCAATATAGTGCAAAAAAAAAAACTAAATATATACTAGAAATAAAGGTAATAATAACCACTTATACATACATATATACAAAATATATACAAAAATATATAATACTATACATATATAATACCTAATGTAAAGACTACTTATACATACAAACATATATACATATACATAGTTAATATATAAAATATGAAAATGGAGAAAGGTACTGATTGATATTGTCTACATTTGTGAGAATAAATCATTTTTTAATTTAGATTTAAAAACATGAATAGATGGGCTCTCATGGATGGATTTGGGCAGTTGGTTCCATAGTACTGCGGCATGGACAGAAAAAGAGTTTTGTTGGAATTTAGTATTGCTCCTAGGAATGTCGAGCATAGAAGTACTGCAAGATCTTCTGGAACGTGTAGGGATTGGTAGAAAGTTAAAACGGGAACGAAGGTAAGGAGGGAAATTTTGATTTTTAAGGATATTATAAAGGAATGATAGGGTGTGCATATTACGGCGAAGACGGATGGGGAGCCACTTAAGTTGAGCACGGAAGTCAGAGATGTGGTCATATTTCCGCAAGCCAAAGATAAAACGTATGGCGAGATTCTGAAGACGCTCCAGTTTATTAAGTACCTCCTCTGTCACATCCAGGAAGCAGACGTCGGCGTAGTCGAGAATGGGTAATAGGATGGATTGCGCTAGCATTATTTTGGTTTTGAATGGGAGAAAGTATTGGAGACGCTTGAGAGAATGAAAGGAAAAATGCATACGTTTACTTAGTTCGTTAATATGAGGTGCCCAAGACATGTTACAATCAAAGATGAGACCTAAATTTCTCACCTTATCCGAGTAATGTATAGGGATTCCAGAGTACAGGATATCAGGTACTAAGGTCCAGTCAATCCTACTTCGTAGTCTGCTGCTACCAATAATTATAGATTGCGATTTTTTGGGATTTACTAATAGACCGAAAGATTCAGCCCAGCTTTGGATCGCAGCTAAATCATTGTTCAAAGCCGTAACAGCCTCAGGCAACTCAATTAAATTACAATGTCGGTATATCTGCAAGTCATCTGCATACAAATGGTAGGGAGAAGAAATGACATGTGAGATATTATTAATGAAAATAGAAAAAAGTAGTGGGGAAAGTACGCCGCCTTGGGGAACACTTATCCTCTCATTGAAATATTTACTTAATATATGGATATCACTTATTATTTATTGGATGTACAATTTCAATATAGATAGAGCAGAGTTTTTTCGTTTTTGTTTATTTAAACGCGCTAATCTCTGGAATTTCCAGGTTGATTTGAAAAAATCATTTTATAGTATATTCCTTGGCAAGAGTTATTATAGCTAACAGATGACCTTAAAGAGCGAAGTAATTATACATCAACAATAATCTACGCGAGTGGAGACATAGACAAAAGCTAGTTGGACAATAACTAAATAAAATATATGTGCGAGAAAGCGGCAAGCTGAGGCCAATATTTGTTCTGAGATGTTCCCATACCGTGTATTCTCATAGCCAGATGGGAAAAACTTTAATACAATCATTTATTATTATATGAGAATCTCTATGTTTAAAGTAAGCACGATATGCCCATAAATCGATAGCTTGATTGATTTAAAAAAAACTGGCTTTTAGGAGTACCACTTGAGTACAATATACTCAAACTATAGGGCGGAAGCCTAAAATAGTTGCGTGATTTTGCTGTTCATGCTACTCTCTCGATTTAGCAAAACAAAAATTAAAATGTTGTAGGTAATATGTATTATTTAAATATACATGTTTTGGTAAGAAAATAAAATAATAATAATACTATTTCTTCTCTCTCTCTCTATTCTAAGAAATAGTATTATTTTTGTTATTTTTTCTCTTCCAATTGAAAGAGAGATAGCATAATATTAGCGTAATTTTTTTTCTTTAATATAATAAAAAACGTAGCTGTATTATTTATTAACATTTATTTACTTATCACTGAGTATATAAATTGTTATTTATATACTATTTTTAAACATTATACATTATTTTAATACATTATCGATTGCCTTCATGTTGATTTATGTGGCACTCCGTCTTATATTATTCCTAAGTGTGAGATAATATACTATACAGAAGATAGATTTTATAAAATCTTTACATGTAATAAAATGTACATTAAATATTTTTTGGAAAATCTTATTCAAATCATTATTATTTATTATCGATATCTGAATATGAATCGATGGTTTTAAGAATTTTTGTCTGTCTGTCTGTCTGTTTGTCTGTTACCGCATCACGGAAAAACTACTGGAGGGATTTTGATGAAATTTGGTATAATGATAGCTATTTATCCGGGTCAGCATATAGGACTTTTTACATCGGGAAAACGTCTCATTTCTGATAAAAAGTACAAAAACTGCAATTTAAAAGTATAGGGTACTAATATGTAAAACCTAAGAATTTGCTTTTTGGTAACCTGAACACGGGCGGAGCCGCGGGCAAAGCTAGTTAGTTACGAGTATATATTGTCTGTGGTATTAGACTCTGTAGTTTGTAATGTGTGTTGAAGAGAATTAAAAAGTGTGCATTAACATATTGGTGTTTTCCTAAAGTAATAAACTACGATTATCAATAGCAAATTAGCATTCATCTCATTTGGTATTCCTAAATAAAAGAGTACCATTAATAGAGTACAACCTTTTGTAGTGCAAATAAAAATATAAAGAAATCGAAACTTATTACTTTTTGTTACTTTCTATATGCAGACACGGCTAGACCGATTTGGATGAAATTTAGAGCACAGATAAGGCTATACAGGCACAAACATCGAGTGATCCATACTAATATTATAAATGTGAAAGTGTGTTTGTTTGTTTGATTGCTTGTTTGTCCTTCTTTCACGTCGAAACGGAGTGACGGATTTGCTGACTTTTTACAGCGGGAAATGATCTAATTCCTACGGGAAAATAAGTTATAGGTATATACAATCCAAAAAAATATTTATGATCAGAATTACTGGAAACTTAGTATTAATGTTCTTTAATAAAAATATATAAATACGTGTCTTAGCATTTTTCGAAATTTATCCTATAAGGGGTAAAATAGAGGATGAAAGTTTGTATGAAACTACTTTTTTTAGATATTTTTTGTAGTTTTAACGCGAGCGATGCCGCGGGTTCTGCTAGTAGTATATAAACGAGAGTAAGCGCTGGTACTAAATGACACCAAGGTAGAACCCTATACAATTTTCAATCTTTAAGAGATTAAAAAGGGTGTCAAAATCTGAATGGGAAATAACTTACACAAACTCAAGGGTGAAGTATATCTATTTAGTTATTTTTTAGTATACCCTTACTAACATTATTGATTTTAAATATGTTTGCTAGTATTTTTGTTTAATGGTCAAACCAACTTTCTTTTACATACGCATCACTATTGGTGTGGGTTTTTTTTCTTTGTGTACAGCTCTTTTTAACGTCCCACTGCTGGACTCGGGCCTCCCTTCAATTCGAGGGGCATCAGACCACAGTCCGCCACTCTGACCAAGTGCGTGTTTTCTTCTTTAACGATAGTTAATTTTCACCTGATATATAGAGTAAATATTTATATACATAGTATGTAAGTCTTGGTACATAGAGACGCTACATCTTATAGCTTAAGTTAATATTATCATATAAATCCACCTTACAGTTGGTACATATAAAATGATAGACAGAACAACATCTATTTCACAAAAGTTTTACATTTTCAAAGCCATCTAAACGAGTATCTTGAGCGGTAGTTTGGGTTTCAATATGCGAGACATTCCCGTCTGAGATATAAATGAGTATCGAAATGCGAAGACAAAACTGTATTAAGTGTACGTGTTGGGGCGAGGCGGTGCGAGGGTGGAGTAGGGTTGGCGAACCTCGAAGATTTCACAATATAGCAGTGTAGATAACTTATGTCAGATAATACTTTCTTAGATTTACGCGAATGTTTGACATTTTTAAATAAAACTATCTTTTCGGATTATTTCGCGGATTTATTTTGATTTTTGGTTCCCGACGTTTCGAATGCTTTACAGCATCCATGGTCACGGGAGAGACTGAGGTGTTACATGTCTTGAAGGTATTTATTTAAAAACTTATGTCAGATTCACTATTCACTTGCCTTAATACTTTTGAAGTACATGTGAAGTTAGATTGTATTATTAAAAATAAATATAATCTTTAGAAAGATGTAAGTATGTACGAGTATACATGGCTGTTTAGCCATCGATAGTTTATCATTACTATTGGCATTTTGCCGTTCATTTTTAGATTAAGATTAAATTTTTGACACTACTACCATGAAATCCATATCCATACTAATATTATAAATGTGAAAGTGTGTTTGTTTGTTTGTTTGTTTGTTTGTTTGTTTGTTTGTTTGTTTGTCCTTCTTTCACGACGTAACAAAATGACGGATTGACGTGATTTTTTGTGTGGACTTAATTGAAGGGTTGAAGAGTTGCATAGGCTACCTTACCTTTTTACCGCGGGATATTATCTAATTCACATCCCACGGAAAAACACTTATAATTACATTAAATAGTAACCGTTAAAACTTACATAGGGACGAACCCAAGCGAAGCGAGAGCGAGTCGCAAGTAGTCTTATAAATGGAAAAAATTAATATTACCTATTCATGTCACCGATTTTTACTTAAGACGTTAAAGTTAAGCACTGAACAATTTCTTTAGTTTGTAATATTATTTCTTACTAATTTACAAATATCTACAGGTCAGTTGGGATTTGCCCGCGGCTCTGCTCGAGTGGTTTCTTTATGAATATTTACTTCTCTTCTAAAGGCGTGATGTTAGATGCCATCAACCTATTTCTCAATAAAAATTTCTAAATAAAATATTATGCAAATAGAATTTCTCAATTTTTACTGTTAGCTTAAGAGATTAGCGCGCTCAAACCAAACGTTACGTATTACTACTAGTACCTATGTATGGTATTATATGGTCTGTGGTATTACATATTGCATTATAAAGCCTTAAACTTATATGTGCATTCAAATTTTGTCGTTTTATCGATAAGAAATGATTGTATAAGCAAATCCATTTATTTATTGTTTTCTCAATGTTACATGAATAAGAGTGTTTTTTTATTATTTTTATTTAATTACATTTTTTTTAATGACAAATGTACTTAATTATATATACAAGACAAATGTACACTTAGTTATTACTGTACAAGTCTTGTCCGCGTGGAATAGAGGCAAGAATGCTAGCCGCATTCCCCCGTTCAATGGCAAAGCCGATTCTTTGGGCGAAAAATGCGCCAGCAGACCTCTCCTGTCACCAGTAGAGTAATATAAAAGTTAGTTTAAGCTACTATAATCAGACATGAAGATATAAGTTTTATAAAATGTATAAAAACGTAAACATCTGCCCAAATATTGTGGAAAATTTTAACAGTCGACCTTATGATGTAATTGCAACATGCTTAGAAGACTGGGTCACTGGGTTGCTACCTGCATAGAATTCATTTAGATATACATATAAATTTACATATAAAATGAAATTTTATTAAAAAAATGTGATTAGTCATTACTTTCAGCTTGTCTTCCCCTAAAGGGATGGAGCATAAAAAGCACTTTAAAACTTTTCTTATTTCCGCACACGACAACCCTAAAAACACCCTACGGACGCGAAATCTCGGGGGCGAAGCATGTCAATCAAAATATCCCTTAATGGGGAGACTCTGGCGGGGTTATTAGATAAATACGCCGTCGTAATCATAATGTGAACGCCTAAACGATCATCACTTTGCTGGATTATATTTTATGATTATATATGATAATATTTGGATACACGTGGCTTGGTATGGTTGGAGATATAATGTTCTAAGCCTATCATCTTTTAGAAGATAAGTCTTTTTTTATTAAAAGAGTTACTATATATCATATTAGATTTTTCGTTGGCCAAAGCTTTCGAGTGTCGTAATATTCAAGAGTATGTCAGGTTAATTTTCTGTAGTGTTAGGAAGATTGGTGCGAAATAAAAGTCGATTATTTACTACTAAATTGTAGGAAGGTAGTCCTATTTTCGCGTGTTTGGCGTGTCTGATTTGGTTTGTTTTAATGTAATAATAAATCTTGGGACACACAGTGCCATCTAGTTCCATGGTAAGCTACGAGGCCTGTGTTATGGATACCAAATAGTTGATATACTATACATATATAACTTTAAATACATACTATAAATATAAATACCCATGACTGTTGTGACTACATACATTCATGTTCACCACACAAATGAATGCCCCCAGCGGAACTCGATCCCGCGACCGCTGACGTAGCATGTAGTCACTACAAACTGAGCCAAGCGTTTCGTCAAAATCAATCACTTGAAATCAAATATTTTTGATATATTAGTTACTCCAATATTGCCTAAATCGATGTCAGTTGAAAAATAAGCATGACAATGATTGAAAGAGTAATTATAGGAACATCGTTGACTCGACCGACTTTTAAAGGTCGCGTTTTAACGCGTTTAAATGAAATATGATCACATTTGATTTGGACAAACAAAAGTATTAGACCATGGCATTAATTAAGGTGGAGAATATTTATTGGGACATGAGCTAAGCGTGTTTAAGTTAGCTTTGTTGTTTTTGGATTTATTTGAATATCGAAAAAAAATTTTGTATATTTTATTTACATAATTTTTTTTAATAAAATATATTTTTTATAAAAAGAAAAAATAATAATCTATACTAATAATATAAAGAGATAAAGTTTGTGAGTTTGTGACGTTGTAGGGGGTAATCTCTGGGTCTGCTGAACCGATTTAGATGAAATTTGGTAAGAAGATAGGTTGACACCCTGGAAAGGACATGTGTATTCAGCCCTTTTTAACGTCCCACTGCTGGGCAAGGGCCTCCCTTCAATACGAGGGGGATAGTCCAACAGGCTAGCTGAGCGGGTTGGCGCATAACAGGATACTTTTATCCCGGAAATCATCCCTTAAGAGAGTGAGAATGGGAATGAAAGTTTGTATGGGGAAGCAAGCTAGGGACGAACCTGAGCGAAGCGAGGATGAGTCGCTAGTATAAGATAAAGCTCTCTTCGTCCGAATTCGTCATGGGAGGTCGCTGTAGTCCACTTTTGACAAAAATAAAAAAATAAAAACCAATTTCGATATCACAAGTATAAATATGAACTCTAATTGAAAAATGGTAGTACAACATTTTTTATCTTCCTGCCGTATCTTTCTTTAAAGTTTTAGAGGAATTCTATATTCAATATTCGTATTTCAGAAATACATTTATTGTCAAAAACTCTACTAATAGCAAAATAGTTTATATTTACTCTAGAATGCAGTACAAAATGTTTGTATTCCAGAATAAATAGATATTATAACAAATGACATTTAATTTAAATGTATAAGTTGGCAATTCAAAAGCAGAAGCAAAATCTGTTTGAATATAAGAATATTTTAATTTAAAATTTATATACATAACTAAAATTGAAGTGTCTGCGTGTAATGTCAAAATAACAGCTTTTTACAAAATGCATATGAAATTATATACGATAGGTACTTAGAAGAAAATATAATTTTTATTTTTTTTGTCTGTCTGTTTGTTCCGGTTAAACTCCGAAACGGCTGGACTGGTTTTGACGGGACTTCCACTGGCAGATAGCTGATATTGTAAGGAGTACTTTTATTTTAGAAAAAGAATTAGGATTCCGTTCAAGTCCGTTTTAATTTTTTTGAACGGAACCCTAATTCTTCTAAATCGCTACTCGCTAGTAGGTATATATAAGATGTAAAATTCAAATTGTTTTTGCTATTAGATATATTAAGGAAAAATGTTAATAATACCTTCAATATTTTCATTATACGACAAATCGTTTAAAACAGCGAGGATATAACTTAGTTTATAATACACCTTACGTAGGAAAGAAGACAGTGGCTATCCACTCCATTCAGCACATTAAGGACTTTAATTCTCTGCATCTGCATTGAATATCATCTCGGGTTTCCTTAATGGGTCACAAGGCTGGCAAGAGTGGATTGCTCTTGAACTGATGTAGATAATAAGTTCGCTATGTAAATGCAAGTTGTTTGATTCATATTTGTGTACTGTATTTTCCTATATTATATGCTGTTAAAAAGGATAATATATTTAAGCAATGTATTCTATGTTAATTTCGTGTAAATGTAATAAGTTGTAATCTAAATGTATATAATACCAATACTTGTTGTACTTTACAATAGACAGTTCTTTTCTCTATTTTAAAAAACTTAGCTTTATTTCTAAGTTTAGTAATCTATACATAAAATACACCTTTTCGGCATTTTTAAAGCAAAATAAGTATTTAATACCAGTTTAAAACCAATAGAATTGACTTTTAAAAGTCAGTAATTCTGTATTAAAAATTGTTTGTAATAGGTCATTTGGACAAATAAGCACTGAGACGACGAAATACAAATGATAAGTCATTTGCACAGGTACATCTTTACATAGTATAAAGTGAAGTCGCTTCCGCTGTCTGTTCGCTTAGATCTTTTAAACTTCTCAACCGATTTTAATGCTGTTTTCAGCAATAGATAGAGTGATTCAAGAGGAAAGTTTATACGTATAATACATGCATATTATAGTTCAGAAAAGTCGAGAAATTCAAAGAATTGTATTTCATACTAACTAAAAAACCATCTAACCACCACTTAATCTTTAACCTCAAAATCAATGATTCTAACTTCATTGTCCTCAGGCCTCACCGAGTCAAGGCGCCCGGAACCTTACTACGGGCGAGTGATCGGACGGTTAACTCAATATGCCCACGGGATTCGGGGCACAGTGTACGCTGTGGATGAGAACACGGTGTATGTACGAGGTTTCGCGTATGATGGAACCGGTCCTGATGCCTATTTTTGGGTAGGAGATACTCCTCAACCATCTCCTGAAGGTACCCTTGTACCGTACCCAGAGGACTATGTTAGTAGGTAAGTGGAAAATTTAGTATTTAAGAACTAGATGTTAGCTGAGCCATTGAACGTGACACCCACTTGATGACGTCATAGTATACGTAAAGGTCAAACTGTAATTTGGATCTACTGAAATAGCAAGAAATTTATTTATTAAGCACTTACTGTAATTAAATAAAACTACGTTCTGCTCGAGACTATGCTCGCGAGGTATGTATATAACATCCCAATATCCCAAATCTCAATAATTCAAAAACACATTATTGAAATCGGTCTGCCACATTCGATTTTTTTGTTATACATCAGCTAAAAAACATTATTTTGTGGACACTTATAAATAACGCCATACAGATGATAATTAATGTTTTAGACATTTTTTAGATAAAGGTCACAGGTTCGATACTTGCAGGGATCGAGAGCTTTGCGGCTAAAAATGTATCGCTTTTGGCAGTAATAAGACTCATTCATGTAAAAGCTGCGATAAAGTTATCAGATTTAATTCCCACGTAAATTAATAATGTTAACACCTTATAAATAAATGTCATAGGTTCTATATTATCAAAGGTCAAGTGCTTTGTGGCTAAAAATATATCAGTAATGTGTAGGAGTGAAACTCACGCTACTTCCTCGTTCTCTCACTGATAAGGATCGCGACCTCTTATGAATTTTTAGCGTTGCCTGGAGAGTTGCACCCACTAACTCCGTGTCTGACCCTTCCCCGTCCGCGTTTACCGTCAATTTGGCCCAAGATTATCAGTTTTTTTTTATTGAAATCTATACTCCTTTGGGGACGTTTGGAAAACATTATAAGAGTAAAATTTTTACGATGCGCGCGCACACCTACAGCCAAAAAGCGACATGATGAAGTTAGCTGATAACTGTTCGTTGCAATGGTAACCGTTATTATTTTTTTTTTATTTTGTTAAGGATCTCCAACAAAAGATACGCATCATTTAAAAACATAAAAAGTAACAATATGTATGCTCTTTCACTTTTAAGAAACCACAGCTCATTTATGTAGGTATTATAAGTTTAAAGTTATAACTAAGTAAAAAGATAAAGTTTAGTGGGTATATTTCGAGAAACAATTTTTAAACATTTATAAAGACATAAAAAAACAGAAAAACAGACCATATTACAAAACTAGTAAAGTTGACAATTTAATTAAAATAACTAATAAAGTTGACAATTTAATAAGAATACTTTTAAATTCAAATAATATATTGTATACTAGCACTGCCCGCGGCTCCGCCCGCGTTCAGATGACCAAAAACCAAATTCTTAGGTTTTACGTATTAGTATACTGTTACAATGCAGTTTTTGTATTTTTTCTCTGAAATTAGATATTTTCCCGCAGTAAAAAGTCCTATATGTTGACCCGGATAACCAGCTATCATTATACCAAATTTCATCAAAATCTGTCCTGTGGGTTTCTCGTGATGCGGTAACAGACAGACAGACACACAAAAATTCTAAAAACTATAGATTTGGCTTCTGTTTCCAAAAAAGTTTTTCTTTTAGTGGCCAACGATATGTACAACAACTACATACATAGGATCTAATTCCCACATAATTTAATATCATTGGCGATAAACATATCTATAGATATTAGTATAAAAGTGTTTTGATGTTTAAAATCAAAGAACTAAAAATAAAACTAAACTTAATTGACAGGTTTAATGCATTTTATTATACATGAATGTTATCTATACATTTATCAAAAAGCTCTGTGACTCGATTATTTCCATGAATCCATTATCGATTAGGTTTCAATTATTTTTTTATTCATGAAAGCTTATTCTATTAGTTTGTCCTCAATACCTAATACGTTAATCTAGATTCTAGATGCTCGGCTGAGAATAAGGATGGTTGTGGGTTCGAGTCCCGGATCGTGCTAGTTATTCCTCCAAGAAAAGACCAGACCTGGAACTAAAACCTTCTACTGGGCTTTTTTACTTTACCATACTGTATTGAACGCCATGACGGCTTAAAATAGGGTCCTTTATTTACACATATACCACTTCCATCTCACAACTCTGTTGTATAATATAATAACTTTCAACATGCTTTAACTAGTTAAGTCTCATTGTCAGTGAGATTAGCCGCTGTGACCGAAATTAGGCAAAACTGAAACAGGTCTACTGTTACATAATTTGATGAATTTATTAACCTATTCCAAAACGAGGTGGTACTCAATTTTGAATGTATGTAATACTTTCTTAGATTTACGCGAATGTTTGACATTTTTAAATAAAACTATCTTTTCGGATTAATTCGCGGATTTATTTTGATTTTTGGTTCCGGACGTTTCGAATGCTTTACAGCATCCATGGTCACGGGAGAGACTGGATATGGATGATATGTCTTGAAGGTATAGTTGTACAGACAGCCTACCCACATTTAACAAAATGAAAATTGCACCAATTACATTACAATATTTTTTAACTTTAAACATTTTTATATTATTATTATTTTTGATTATTATTGAATGTATGTTTTTTGCATATATGTTAAGCAATATCTTCGTTAACTGTTTATCGATTTTTATAATTCTTTTTTCCTATAATAATTTAAAAATACATACTTTGTATGTAGAAGTCATTATTCAAAATTGTAAGTAAAATAAGTAGATACAGATAGTCTAACTGTCGTTGAAAATTATTTCCGCAATAATCCTCAAGTTTTAAATGAAACAATTTTTTCGATTTTTATTTTGATTTTTTGTTCTCGACTGTTCATTCGATTGTTTTATTTAAAACTAGCACTACTTACGTTTTAACGTTTAGTATAAATTTCTCAGAGATGTGATATTTTCCCGTAGTAAAAAGTCTCCTATATGTTGACCCGGGTAGCTAGCTAGCTATTATCATGTCAAATTTCAATCAAATCTTTCCAGTGGTTTTCTCGTGATGCGTTCCCAAACAGACAGAGGGACAAAAATTCTAAAAAGTATAGGTTCGGCCTCTGTAGCGATAACAATGACTATTTCAATAAGATTTTCCAAAACATATTTAATGTAATGATTCGACTCAGAAATAAATTTATTATGTTAAAATATCGCACAAATCGACGAAATCGAAGAAAGGTTTATTAAACCTCGAGATTTAATAAAAATATTTACTTGGAAAAAATAATAACAATTTCTCAAAGGCAGCTTAAAAGGAAATAAGATGTTTACTTCTTTCCAATACAAGGAACTTTTTAATGACCGTAAGAACGCCCGCTACGATGTCCTACATTTCATTTGTGTATCATATTTTATAACGTCGCGTTGTCAGAAAACTGATGCTTTGGCAAGGAAGAAATGTTTCAAAGTATTTTTTATATAATACATCATTATAATATAACCAGCGACTCGCCCTCGCTCCGCTCGGATTCGTCCCTGGATGCGTTTCAACGTTTAGTATAGATTTCTCAGATATGAGATATTTTCCCGCAGTAAAAAGTATCCTATATTTTATACAAAGTAGACCCAGATAACCAGCTATCACCATAACAAATTTCATCATAATCTGTCCAGTAGTTTTCTCGAGATATATTTAGTGAAATTAGTGAGATTGTCATTATAGTTTCTTTTATGAACATTTTGTCATCTTCTTGTCTCATTTATATTAATACTGGGTTAATCAAACCTGTAAAGATTTTGATGCAATTTGCAATACAGAAAAGACAATTCCACAGATACAAAATTTTAAATACACGAAGTGAAAAAACAAAGACTAGTCTGAAATAAGCTGACGTAATTCTTATTGTATCAACATAGATCTCAAGGAGAGTATACAAACGGTCTAACAATCCCATTATTAACTGCTATTTATCTTCGTGAGAGTAAACATGGTCCATTTTGCCTCGCTAGCATTTCTAGAATAAGAAATAATGTGTAAACTACGCTACTTTAGTACCAAGACAGCAACAAGAAACGATTTGTTAAAACATGGACTTAGGGGTTTGTTGTAGTGTAAAATATATCTTTACTAGCTGACCCGGCAAACGTTATTCTACCATATAAATTATCAAAGAAATCTAACGTCAGATAAAAAATGATAAAATCGCGATTAAAAAATGGGGGGTGGGGGTAGGAGGGTGAAAAATACTTTACGGCTATTCTCATACCTACCAAATATACAAAAAGATTAAAATCGGTCGAGCCGTTTCGGAGGAGTGCGACCACAAACATCGTGACACGAGATATTTATATGTTAGATTTACATTATAGGTATGAGTAAAAATGAACTGACTTAAAAGTCAAATTCTATCCAATGTTTTTGACCGGCTTTGAAAGAAGCAGTTTACAGTACACAATTTGATTGTATGTTTTTTTTTGTGTGTTGCCACAATACCTTCGCAGATTATAAAGTGATTTGGATGATATTTTTAATGAATAAATACAAAAAAAAAATAAAAAAAAATGACTTATCTAAGGACAAAATAATTAATTGATTCTAAAGTGGATTTTAAGTCAAAGCTGGCAATTTTTTAAGCTAAAATTAATAATTTGTATAGGTTGCGGTATATTTATTGTCTTTTATGCCGATGTCAATAATAATATATTTTTTTTATAAAAAAGCTCGACGGTGGAATACTTATTTTATATAATTTATTAAAAACCATGCCCTAAGAAAGCAATTATTCTTTAACTGTATAGTGTATACACATCGAGTACCTACTTAACGTGACTTATATTATGTAACTTTGTGTAAAATTAAATACTTAGGCTATAAGACCATAGACACAAATATAAATGAAGTAAATATAAGGCGATATAAAAAAAAATGTTTTTTTTTTCAGAGATCCTCCCGTGCTATCCGCACATACTAACTCGGACATCCTGCTGCGCCTGCCGGGCGGCAAACGACTGAGGGACATCAAGTGGATAAGCGTGTGGTGCCGCAGATTTACGGTAAATATTCATTTTGTTATTGTAAATGTATTTATTGGGATTTCAAGATCCATCATACCTATTCGTTAAAATAGAAAAGAGTTTTAGTTTTTACTTGGTAAATACAAAATTCGCATTAATTAAGAGAGAATTCTCAGAGGTTGTGATTTGTGAATAAAGAAAGGTTCTAAAAAGCTGTTTCTAACTTCTGACGGTCTTTGGACTGTGGTCGGACGACTGATTTCGTTATAAAGCTTTTTAGACAGGTACCTACTTCTTTGTTTATTTGGTAAAATATCTACAAAAAAATGAATATATATATATATATATATATATATATATATATATATATATGTTTCTTTCTTCTCTTATTTAATAATGTAATACGATATTTAAATTATTAATTTTTATTCCTTGTATCTACTTATCAAACATAAATAAGCTAAAATCGAAATACTTATACTGATTATAGTTAGATTTATATCCATTTACAATTATAAATCCAAATAGTTGGCAATTCTTATATTCTAAGTATGTAACAACAATGGAGTAATTTAACTTAATTCTTTGTCTGCTTGTGTATTTAAAAGATACGAGTATATATGACGGAAAAAAAACAAATAATACGATGGATCACGATGTACAAAAAACCTCGTAGGTACTCATCGCTTGAACCTGCTCTAAGCCGGATCCAAGTCCTTGGCCATGAACTAAGAAACAAAAGAATGCGTTTAAATAGACTTGGAAAATTACTGTTGGAAATATTACTATTATTTTTATTAATTTATTATTTCTTTTACAAACACAGAGTTGTGACATACTGGATGAAATCTTTAGCTATTTTTGTTCTGTTACACCAAAAAAGTATAACTTCTTTTTTTTTATTTTTAAATAGCTATATTTTTTTTCTCTTACAAATTATCTTAAAAGGGTAAAATGCCTAAAAATGTCTATATCAGTCTTTCAATAACATCCAGTAAAAATATTTATAATAGATTTATAAAAAAATATTGAAAAATACAATGTGTCGAATGAATAACCATTCACAATACAATTAAGCAGAGTATCTGCGTGCCAAAGCCAAAATATCGATTAGAGCCGCGCGCAACGCGCACTTCCCGCCAAAATTTGACATTTGCGGCCATGATGCCGAAAACATTGAATGGTAACTTACGATCTTCTACTTTTGACAACGATGAATATTTTATTGCAACATACAATTGTATGATATATAAATATATATGATATATATATATAATATATAGATTTATTAAAAAAATCATTGTTAAGGATTAAATTTATACCTAGGTAGGTACTTTACCTGACTTACTTTATACTTAGTGTTTCTTATTAATCAATTATTCTGAAACACAGAGTGCATTTCTCTGAGAAACTATATTTATTGTAGCTATTGAAACTTTGAACTAAATATAAATGATTATAAATGCATTAGCATAATAGATTAATCTATTTATATGTATAAATAATATGTAATTAAAGCGTAATATTTGTATAATATTCAGTTCGCTGTGGTTTTTTTTCTTTGCATTTTGTAGGTATCTATGTACTTTATATCTATTTTTTCAACATATCTATGTTTATCTGCTTATAACCGAAGCCGAGCGACTAAACCCATTTTAACACGACTTTTACTGACAACACATGATTCAGACAAGATAGAGGAAGAGCCCGTGAACGCCAAACCTTCGTCATTTTATAAAGGCTGAAAGTTTGTCACATCATGAAAAATGTTCCAAACAAGTTGGGAGGCATTTCTAAGAAAATGTTGCAAATGGTCACCAAATTTGATGCGCTAAGAATTGACTTTATTTTTGATGGTATGTAATAAATGCTATGCTAGCAGTCTTATATATCATCTAATTGTTACCCAAGTATTATATATAAAAATCAGCTTTTATACTATAACGTAAGTAGAATTATGATTTCATGAAAAGGGTGTCTGGCAAGGGTTTGCCACGATGTTAGTGTCTGGCATTGAATGACGTGATTTTTAACAATATTCCAAAGGTAATACCAAAAAATCACACTTTATTATTTGACGAATTTAGATCGGTATTTTACACACCTTTAGTACCGTGTACCTGCCAAAGCCACCATAGCCTGAACTTCATAATGGTCCATCGTTCTTATCTGTGTTGGGAGCATGCGCTGACAAACTTTCAGCTTTTATAAAATGACGAAGGTCTGGCGTTCACAGGCTCTTAGGCCAAGAGGATTAGGGGTGTTTTTATTCATAAACAATAAACATACATACCTAAAGCTTTCTTTTCAAATTGGTCCAGTGGCTAGAGTGTATGACTCTAGATCGTAAAATTCTGTGTCCCGAGGACCCCTTACCGCTATACCTCAGAGATAACGCAACGCACTTTATATCACACTAGGTTGCTTCCCTACACAAACTATCATCCCCATTTTCACCCCCTTAAGCGATGATTTCCTGGATAAAAAACTATTCTATATCCTTTCCAGGGTCTCAAACTATGTTCAGGTTCTGGTTCAGTAGTTTCGGAACTTATGCGGTACAAACAAACAAAAAGAAATTATCTTCTTTATAATATTAGTATAGATTGGTCGTATCGAACTGTCGTCTCATCGGAAAATAAGAGTTAAAGGAAATAGAAAGTGCACCTATGCCTTCGCATACACCTATACACTACTGTGCAGCATAATCACATTTTGCTAGTCTCAGAGAGTTTGATCGCTGTAACCGAAATCAGTAAGACGTCTTTATTATTATACAGGCTTATAAAAAGGGCCCGAACAGGATCCGCCCTTGTTCTAGTACACAATAAACAACTTTTCACTTATCCCAAACATCAACAAATGCCTATGGCTTAGCCCACATATACTTGTATACATGTGTATAGCATTCAACCGCTAATCATAATCTATGCTTTGTATGGGTGAACGGGAAGAACATGATGCATGTATCTCTTTAGATTTACTTAATCTATTCAAATGAATGTCGACAGCTTATTGCAGATTGTTGCAATAAGAAAATGTGTCTTCGGTTTTTTGTTAATTCATAAAGATATAACCTTTTCCAAAAAATATGCGTCTTTTAGCCCACTAACACTAAGAGCCTAGAGATATTGATGTAAAATAGAAAAATAAGTACGGTGGATGTCAATTTTTTTTTTTAATTTCAGGTCAATTTCGGAGATGTTTTCATTCCTCCAGGCTTGGATCCTCCAAGACCCCGAGTGTTGCCAGAGTTTAAAAGATTAGCTCACGGTCTAAGATCAGGCAACATCAGTGTTTTGGATGCTAAAACTTTCTACATACCCAACTTGCATTATGATGGTGCTGGGCCTGATGCGTACTTCTGGGTGGGCAATGGCAGTGAGCCCAATCCTTTTGGCACTAAAGTAAACTATATTTTTTATTATTGCTTTCAAACTCTAGCTTCATATATTTGTCTTATATACTTTGATTTTCATGTAATGGACTAAATATAATAGAAGTGCCTATGCGTGTGTTTGCAATTCCTTCTAAACAGTTTGACTGATTTTTATGATTTTTTTGTGTACTTATGGGGTCATCTGGATAGTTCTTAGCTATAATTAGAGCAAATAGGTGGCGCTGTTGTTGAGATCATTTAGAACTTAGTGAGACTTGTGGCAAAGTGTCTGCTTAACGAATTTGCCAGCTTATTGATAAAAAAACTAAACCTCCAAAACTAGATATCGCAGTATCAGTGCAGGTTTAGTAAGCTATCACAAATCGCTTGAATCAATATAATCACTGAAGATTTTGACAAAAACACAGGTTCCAAACGAGATGGGTTCACTCAATCCTCTCCGGGGCTACCAGGGTGAGGATATAGAGATCGTGCTCCCGAACAAGTTGACAGCTTACGACGTGGACTGGCTCGCCGTGTGGTGTGTGGAGTATCGGCATAACTTCGGACATGTTTACATTCCTAAGGACTTGGATGTGCCTCCAGCTTTGGGTCAGACGAAGATCACTGTGAGTATTGTTTTAGGAGTTATTCGTCTTCTTGACCTTATCCCACTTATAAATCCATCCTCCATTTATTTCTATCATTCTCATATTTCAGTTTTATTTATATCCTGTTTTGTACAATTCACCCATACTTCGGTCTCTCTTTTCCAATGTATCCGTAAATTCTTATATCCATCTTTTTTTCTATATGCCTAATGATAATCTGTTACTTCTTAACTGTTTTGTTTAAGGAGTTATTGTATGTTTTCTTTTAAGACCTTCTCATGTAATCTTTAAAAAATAATATTTCATTAAAATTGTGATAAGGACCATTTTTATGTGCTATTTCTTTTTAATTTTAAAAAAATAGGCGTGAATAACTTGACAAGTGCATTTTCATCAAAAAGTATAAAATGATAACTTAATTATACAGATTTTTAGATAACTAGTACGTATATGTCTGTACGTAGGAGTAACTATATAACATGTATGTATGTATGTTTGCTATTCCTAGTTTTCGTATGTAAAAACATCGACATTTACTATTATAAAAGTCCGATTTTTGGTTGAAAGTATTTCTGTGACTTGTTAGTAGGAGTTGGATATTATATTCATCGCCAAAACATTTATAAGGATGTCAAGTTATTCATGCCTACTAACATGTGTTAGGTTAGGTTATTATTATTAAAAAATCGTTTTGCAAATTAACAATTTAAGGAATATGTACATATAATATTTTTGTGTCTTCTGCCCTTTTAACAGCCTGACCAATGGATTAAATATGTGTTTTTTTTCTATCAATTTCCATTCACTTACAGGTGACATCAAAACGACCAACCAATAAGCGACTAAATACTAATAATTTAGCTAAATCTACACCACGTCCACATACTTCATTCTTTGACTGGTTTAGATTTTAATTAATTGTCATTTTTTATGTCATAAAAAAATTTAACCGACTTCATAAGAAGAAGGTTTTTTACTTTTAATTTTGTAATAATTATTTCATCCAAGTACTAATGATTAATTTAAATAACTTACATTTATATTATAAGATACTAATAGAATCTTTTTAACTAATAACACTTTAACATATGTATGTGCGATTCTCTCTATGCTTTCCTGGGATTTGCTTACTTTCCATTGCAGCCAGCTTGGTGGTATAACCCGGTAAGTGGCATATTTACATTTTATATATGTTAATGATTAATATCATTGTTTTATAATAAATTCATACTTTAATTAACACCTCCAGGTAAATTTCTAAGAAATTAAATAAATTTCTAAGAAATCTATTGTTAACTGTAACGCCGGCGTGTCCGCGGTCGTGGAGGGATTATTTATTATTGTTTAAAAGTCAAAAGTTGTGGAATTATTTAAAAAGAACAGCTCAATGTATACAGGGGTTTTTCTCGATTGTTTGTTAAAGATTTGATATTATTTAATAAAATTTACTTTTTTCATGTATTTCGTTAATAGCTTAATAAGTCGATATATGAAAAATCTTTATTACGCGATGGAAAATTCCTCTGCTTCGCTAATTTTTTAGAGTTGCATAGCTTAACGGCTTCCGCTCTTTACCCACATTTATTTTGTCATGTCCATCTGTCCGTATATAATAGCGATTTTACTGGAAAACTAATTAGGTAATGGTAGTTATGTACATGAGTGAAAGATTAATAGGTGAGGCACCTGAACTTTTGAATGTTTAGACGATTCTGCATCTGATACATACAGAGGTGAAGGCTGAAAAAATATAGTCCCTTTAAGCATGTGCGACCTCTGGATAGGTGTTTGAAATTGAGACATGTTTATATCAATTTTTTTCAAGCCAATAGTCGCCGAGTAATTATTGAAAGTAAACATTGTGTTTATGTAAATTAAGAAATAATACATCATAATTTCTATAATATTATTAACAAAAATGGCGAATTTCAGACAAGTTCGACCACTTCGCAAACACCTTTCAGCGCCTCTAACAATTGTAAAGAGATTTTGGATAAGCGGCTACAAGTGAGGTGGGAGATACAGGTAATTGTTAGCTTTTTGTTTTTTTTAAATCACTTGTTAATTAATAATCTTTTTTGTAAAAAAAACAAATTTTAGTTAAAAAAAAAATTGGTGTCCACAGATAGAAAATTACAATTTACAAAACAGATGCAATATTCATAATTCCTTATTATAAAAAAAATATTGTGCATGTTATTGGTATCTCATGAAATAATTAGTCCATTGTTTTCCATTTACAAGCGAGTGATAGCGAGAGATACGACAAGGTAAAAATCTATTAAAAATGAAAAAAAAAACACTCTGTAATAGCTTTAAGATTGTTATTTATTATGTACAATATGTGTGGAAAAATAAAATATTTATTTATTTCTTTATAATAATGTATCAATTTACCTATTATAATATTTTTTTATTCAATTAAATATGTTGTAAACCACTGAGCTGATTATCATACAACATTTATAAATAAATTGCTAGTGTTACCTTTGAAAATAATAGGTAGCTACAATCTAATCGAACGACGAATGCAACGAAATAATAACTCGTACCTATTTACCCTTACTGAATGGTCGAATAAACTAGCGACTCTTACTTGGGCGTTCCTAGGTGCCTAATAGCCTATGTTACTTGCTCATATACTATCATATACTCGTATACGAAATTTCATTCAAATATATCCAGCCATTTTAGCGTACAGGAGTAACAAACGCATACACATACATACATATAAACATTCCCATTTATAACACTAGCCCAGTCATAAATCATAATCTATCAAATTCCAGGGCGAACATGTCCAGATAACCCTGTCGGCGCGCCTCCGCAAGGAGCAGTACATGGCGTTCGGGCTGTCCGGCGCCGACGGCAAGCCCGCCATGCTCGGCGCCGACGTCGCCGTCGCTTACTGGGACACCAAGTAAACACAGTAGAATAGAAATACATATATTAAAACACACATTCTTACACATACATGAAACATATTATTTAACTAGCATTGCCCGCGACTACGCCTGCGTTCAGATGACCAAAAACCAAATTCATTTTGTATTTTTTCTCAGAAATTAGATATTTTCCCGCGATGAAAAGTATCCTATATGTTGACCTGGATAACCAGTTATCATTATACCAAATTTCATCAAAATCTGTCTAGTGGTTTTCTCGTGATGCGGTAACAGACAGACAGACAGACAGACAAAAATTCTAAAAACTATAGATTCGGACTCTGTATCGATAATGATGTCTATTTCTATTAGATTTTCCAAAAAATATTTAATGTACAGATTCGACTTAGTTACAATTTTATTATCTGTATTAATTTATATACTATACTTTATTGCACTTAAAAATCAATACAGTAATTTAAATACAATTTTTTTTACAAACCAACCAACCTATAATTTATTTTAATTCTCCCTTACTTCATCCTACATGTTTTATCCTGTTATAACATAATATGTCTCCAACAATATAATACTATGTTCCTTTAGTATCTTGTTCCCTTCTTTTTATTAGTTCGATTTTTACGCAGTCGGCTTTTTTACTGTATATATTTTTTCATTGCCATATATTTTGTTGCCATTTTTATTTAAAATCGATAAAACTACTACTACTAACTAAAATACCAATTTCTTTACTCTTATTAAACTTATTCGTGACAGTGGACATGTTTTTATCGAAATAAAAAAAAAACATTTGTATTATAAAGAGCATTTAAAAAGTATTTCCAATAATCATTGTTTTTATATTATATGTTATACAGTCTGAGAAGGATATAGGATAGTTTTTATCCCAGAAATCATCCCTTAAGAGGATCAAATGGGGGGTAGAATTTTGTATGGCAATCAATCATTTGTCAAGTAAGGGGTGTAAAACTCATCATACCTATGTATATTGTATACGAGTATATAGTCTATCTATTATTATTATACTAAACGTCATATTGTTTACAGCACGTTTGGCTCAGCTTATATTTATAATATGTATGTATTTAGTTATATACGTGTAGTGTATCCATACTGCCGTCATAAGAAAGAAGGTCGGAACTAACAATTTGGTCAAAAATGACTTATTTGTAGATTCGGAATCAGCAAAAAATATGTTGCGTAATAGTCTTACTCATAAAGTTCTAAGTCTTATGAATCCGGAGATACCATAACCGTAACCATTTTAATCGTAACTACGTTAAAACTAGTAGTAATTTTGATGTAGTACTAAGGCAAAACTTAAAATATCTGGAAATCAACTTTGGCGAAGTTACGGCCTTCTTTCTTAAACGGCAGCATAACACAAGCCTCGTAGCTTACCATGGAACTAGACGATGCTGTGTGGTAATGTCCCAATATATTGATATGGCGTGTTGTGTGTGGTGCGCTCCAGGAGCAACCAGCCGCGCGTGTCGGACTACAGCATCTCGCACCTGGCGCAGTGCGACGGCGCGCGCGGCGTGTGCCCCGACGCGCGCGTCGGCGGCGCGGACGACGTCGTGCTCGGTCAGTTATTCTACTCCACTCTTATATAACATGAATATCTTGTTTTATAATTGTATAATAATGACACTACGATCACTGAAATTATAGCGAAGTGGGTGTAGTCTCAAAATCCGATGGGACGATATTTCAACATAACTGGTGAAAGTTAAGGCGCAGGGCCGACGGTATTATGACGTGATCTTCGATTATTATAATAACTCAGTAATTATACTTGGCCCGACCCGACTCGAACATGAGAACTCAAATCTGCAGCCGTACACATCAGTTATTAGCCCGAGGCTATTATAAATATTTATTATGTTTAATTTTGAGTGTAAGTATAACGGGATTGTCGTATCCCAGTGTCCGGACAACAGAAGGACGGCATCACAACAATCACGTACCGGCGGCCGCTGTCCGCGACGGACGCGGACAAGGATAAAGTGGTGCTGTCAACGCGCGCGCAGTCCGTCATCGCCGCCTTCGGGCCGCTCAACTCCCGTCTGGAGGCCAACGCGCACTCCTTCATGGACACCACCAGGACTGATGTGCAGATAGACTTTGGAGCTCAGGTTGGTACTTGGATTTTATTATATACATACTAACGACTCACCCTTGCTTCGCCCGGGTTCGCCTCTAGGAAATCAAAAACAAATCTATCCCACGGAAACCGTACATTTTTCCGGGATAAAAAGCTTATGTGTTATTTCAAACTACAATTGACTTCTATGCCAAATTTCATCCAGAACCGTTCAGCCATTCTGGCGTGAAAGAGGCAAATATCCGTACTCATAAATTTTCATATTTGCGTTAATTTCTAACTGAAATTACGGCTACGCCCGCGTTAAATCTACAAATAAAACTTTTTGGCTTTATGATATACAGCGACTCACCCTCACTCGGGTTTTCGCTATGTATTTATTTATAATATGTATATTGTTCATATAGAAATACTAAAATTGCGATTAGAAAATGATAGTCGGGGAGAGGAGGGTGAAAAATACTTTACGACCTATTCTCTTACCTACGAAACACAAAAAAAACATTAAAAGCGGCCGAGCCGTTTCGAAGGAGTACGACAACAATTATTTATTAATTGTTATTATTAGTAGTATTTAAGACATAAAGTATAAACCCTCGTCGCCAGAACGACAACACGTGCGTGGGGCTGGCGGATGTGACCGCGGACGCGCCGGCGCCGTGGCCGCGCCGCGCGCTGGCGGGCGTCAGCAACTTCACGGCGCGCATCGGGCCCGCCGCCGGCCGCCGCGGGTACACACCCATCACCGGTGCGGCTTTAGACCTCAGTTAATACACACTAGCGACTCATCCTCACTTAGCTGGTTGATCGATTCCCCATACCCTTCGGGGACCTCGTGTAGCCACCTCGTCGTAGTCCTAATTTGTTTAAATGATCGATTCATACGAAGAGTTTAATACACATTTGTAGACTTTTAAACGTCAATTCTATTGATATTAAATACACATTTCACTTTAATAAAGTCGAAAAATGCTATTTATCTATATACCTACTCGTATAGAAATATGTATTATGTATATAATTTTTATGTTAATCAACTTACTTCCTTTACACGCAGACAATGATATTAATAATGGATTCCTGCCATACGGTAAATGATTTAAAATAAATATTTTTAAATTATATTATTAATTTCTTAGAACAATTTAGTAGTTTTTAATTAATAGTAGTTTTATGTGATGGTAACATTTCTGTTAAAGCATGGACTTTACATGTACAGAATAAGTCAGGAAATAGAGTAAAATTAGATTTTACTTACATATATATATTATCTTTTTAATTATAAGTTTTAACATATTAAATAGTATTCAATATAAATAAATATGAATGTTCGTCTGTGCAGGACACCCGTCGTGGGGCATCGCGTGGTACATCAACGACCTGCTCATCCCCGAGATCTACGTGGAGCGCGGCCGCACCTACACCTTCCTCGTCGAGGGCGGCGACGACCGCACCAACCCCGCCAAGTCTCTTTTTACTTATAATATCTCACACTACACTATTATTCGATTAAAAAAACCAATTCAATTCAGTTAAATTTAATTCTATTCCCTTGTTAATGGCTTCAAAGAGTGGCAATTGACACATAGAATGGAGAAGACAATTGTATAGACGGAATCCGTCAAAATAAATGTCAATGTCAAAAATATATGTCGTGATTTTACAAAGAAATAGATTTTGCAAAAATATATACTTGTACGGTGCAACCGTACATATTGTAATTCATCATTTTTTCTCATGACGCGTCATTTATTCCATTATATATTAATTATTATTCTAAAAGTTAGGCTAGTTCGCATTCGGCAAGCAAGAAGCCCGGGCGCGCTCACATCATATCATATCATTTTAATCATTTTATTATAGCAGTTTATTTCTAATAAATCAAGCATTTAAAACATTCTCAGTAGACTCTTATCAATTTACATACTCTATCAATTTACATCTATCAACAACCCCCACAATACTAAATGCATGTTTCTTTAAGTTGCCAGCCAATTTCCACATCACTGGCTAACTCGAGCAAAGTTATCTCAACTAGCACGTTTTATAAGTTTTTAAGTTACCAGAAAACTGAATTGAAGCTTATTTAAAAAAAGTGATTTTAAATTCAACTTCCAAACAAAATAACGAAATTGGACATTATATCTTAGGAATCATTAATTCCTAGATACATAAAACTCAATTTTGAACGAACCCTAAAACACAACGATACATGTACACCAGGTTCCACCCGTTCTACATAAGTGACTCATCGGAAGGAGGCTTCGGGCAGAAGAAGCCGGAAGACCAGAGGAAGCAGCGAGTGTTCGCGGGCGTCGCCTACGACAACGAGGGCTATCCCTACCCCACTGCAGGTGGGTGTGGGGCTCACTCACATAAACATGGCTCTAACAAGCTTTTATTTGTTTTGTTTGTCACTGTGTTTTTAGAAGCTTAAGAATGGCTTAGCTTTCTTCTTAGAAATATCCTGGAATTAATAGTTTCTTCCGTGTCTGTAAAGTAATCAACAAAATCTGCGAAAAATTAAAAAAGGTTTTATTTAAGTGCTAATGTTACTTCTGTACATAAAACTGATGATTCAAATGTACTCCCAAAACCTATGTGAACATATTAAATTTTGACTTAAATAGTTTTAGTAAACAGTTTTCCAAAGACAAAATCGTCCTTAACCTTATGCGCTTTGCCGTAATACCTTTGCACTCTCGGTACGAGAACGGGTCTGGTCCTAGCAGTGGGACTTTCAAAAAGGCTGATTTATTAATAATTCTTACAAGTGATGAATTTGCATCTTGATCCTGATGATTGGGCCATCTGATTAAACTAAACTTAATACTTAGATTCACGCAAAAAATTGACATCTATATATATATAAAAGAAAGTCGTGTTAGTTACTTCGCTTATAACTCAAGAACGGCTGAACCGATTTAGCTGAAAATTGGCAGGGAGGTAGTTTAGAGCCAGGAGAAGGACATAGGATACTTTTTATCCCGTTCGACCGCGTTCCAATTTTTATGATATTTTAATTTTTGGATTTCTCTTAGTCCGGAATAGGTAAGTATTAAAACATATAATTAAAATGTGAGAAAGAAAGATTTTTTCTTTTTATATCTATTTAAAACGTACCTAGCGACGAACCCGAGCGAAGCGAGGGTGAGCCGCTAGTTTTAAATAAAGTATCTTTTCGATTTTTTTTGCGGATTTATTTTAATTCTTGGTCTATGACGTTTTGAATGCTTCACACCAATCATGATCATGAGAGAGACTCACTATGATTATTGGTAAGCATTCAAAACGTCGGCAACCAAAAATCAAAATAAATCCATGAAAAATCCAAAAGCTACTTTTATTCAAAATGAACCATCCCGCTTCGGTCCACAGTGGGCCGCTACTGCGAGTGGACACACAAGACGGTGGACCAGGCGGAGAAGACGGAGAGCTTCGAGGAGTACATGCAGAGCCTGCAGCTGGAGTGCGGCGCCGGCGAGGCGGCGCGTCTGACGTGGACCGTGGCCCACGAGACGCCCGACCTGCTCTATTACCAGGTGAGGGCCTCTTTCCAGTATCAGATACACTATACATGTTTTGTCTGTGCCTTTTTTACGGTTCCGTACCTCCAAGGGGAAAAGAACTCTTATAAGATCACTTCTTTGTATCTGTCAGTCTGCCAAGACCTTTTTTCTCAGGAACGCGTGAAAGTATCAAGTTAAAATATCAAATACTGATTTCTACTATCCTTGAGATCTGTGAATAAAACAAATTTCTAAGTAAACGCAATCAAAACATACGATTGTTTATGTCGCATATTCTGATGCTCGCTAGGAAACTCGCAAGAGAATCAAAATCTATAGAGTGCTTTCCGTGAACTTAGAATCATGAAATTTAGCAAGAAGCAGAGTCTCATAGCACAAGTAAAAAGTAAAATCCAAAAGCCATAATTCATAGTTAAATACCAAAAATAAATTTAAATTTTAATGTTTATCATATATCTTGTTCATACTACGGAACCCTCGAAGTGCGAATCAGACTCGCATTTGTACGATTTTTATTTATTTAATGTGGGTTTTCTTTACTTTTATTATGTAAGCAGTTACGATCTTGCATTTTTGGTAGGATAAGGCTTATTTGTTATAGTAGAGTTAGACTTGTAGCCTGCAAGGCTTGTTTGTTATACTCGTAGTGATGTTAGTACCTATTGTGGTTACTGCGAATGGACCTACAATGCCGTGGACCGAATGAATGAGAAGTTAATATTTAAAAATTCTAACATGTTTTAGATACTATTAAAATTGACCCCCTGAATAGGTACTTTAAGTTGCCATTCTTATTTTACAATCGTTTCAGAATTAAAAAAAATTACTTCAATAATCGAAAACCATAAAAACAATTTTCATATATACATAGATTATTACTTTTAAAATCATATAAAAGCCCTAATTAATAATTAAAATGGCCAAATTAATATTCAGTGCTACACACACAACAACCTGGGCTGGAAGATACACGTGGTGGATCCCGGGACACCGATCCCGATCCCGGGGGATAAGAGCGCCATCACCAACTCCGCCGCCCGAATCCCACCTTTCCTCCTCACATGGCTGGTCCTGGGGACGCTCCTCAGGTAAGGAATTGGAACAACAGCGGGCTCTGACACCGACGGGATGAACAAATTTTAAATCATTTATTATATATATAAACATATTGAAAAATGTTTACAAAATTCAGTTACGATTTTTACATTTATACACTATATATATTGAGTTTGTATGGAAATTGTATGTAGAGGGTATAAAGGGAACGGCGACAATAAAACGTTTGATATAATAGTTATTTTAGACTGTCATATACATTTATAGAAATAAGAATTCAGATAATGGGTTTTCTGACAATAATCTCGTATATGTGACATAAATTTTGAACCAAGATGGCAGTTGTTTTTTGTAGTTAAATAAAAGACTTGAGCTAATGTAAAATGGCGGTGATTTTTCATAATTGCACATAATAATATAATCTAATATCACCATAGATATAGAGAGTGGACTGAGTGTTTCTTCGCCAGCCGTCAGTTAAGAATAGCGGAAAAGGGAGACAGAGACAAAACAAATATACGGCCAGAAGTCTTCTGTATTCATTGAAATACGATTGATGAAAACAGATATTGATAACCATTTTACATTCCATTATAATATTATAATTTTCAATAATATTGTAACTTTTTTACATTCTATTTATAATCGCCGCATGTTCAATTTCTCTCTTTCTAGAGTCAATTTCATGAGAGTATTGCTCAGTCCATTCTCTACATCTACGAAAGTGTCAAATCTTGGCAGTTGGCAGTTGTGCGCGGGAAGCACCCCCGACTGTCATACTTACTTTAATATGTCAGTCGGGAAACGGCTTTAGGGTTGACGATATCGTTGTAACTTGATGAAATGGTATTACAGCGTTTTAACTTCAAAACCGTTCACCATCAAAGTTGATATTTTTCTTAATCAATTTATAGAATCAATAAATAATCTATAACTGCCATCTTGATTCGAGTTATATGAAACGTACTTATTTATTAGTTTTGGAATGTAGTTGTGATATGTGTGACGTGCGTTGGCAACAGCGGGGCTCGCTCGTGTGTACTTACTACTTACTGTGTGGGAGAAACTTAATGATGTCAATCTATATTATATCAATTTCATATCAGTCATTTACTGCGCGTGCGCAATCTTTATACATTAGTATTTGGATACTTAAATAGTATAAAACTTAATTAGATATTTTTCATTAAAATTTCATATGAAATTAAACAATACATATATCCTTCTCTCTCTAACATAATAGGAAATGAGGGAGATAGCGTACTCCAAAATGAGTAAGTTTAGGAATTGACTCCGATTTGGCTTCAAGAATTTAATCATCAATTTTAGCTAACATGGAAACATTGACAATAAAAATATAATAAATATAAATATTTTTAGAATAACGTCCTTGTCGTGTGCTTGACAATAACGTATTAAATAAGATTAATAATATGTACGTAAAATGTTTTTTATATATATATATATATATTTATATATATATATATATATATATATATATATATATATATATATATATATATATATATATATATATATATCACTGTATTTTGGTAGTTTAATTAAATAATTTGATAAGTTTTAGTAAAGTTTTAGAAAAGCGTTGACTACACCCGCGACGCCGGATTGACAATAATGACAATAATGGTTTTAATATGTACAACAATAAAATTATTTGTATTAAATATTTAATATATTATTATACATATTTATATAAGAAAATTTCTATATAATATAGTATGTTGAAAATACATATAACAAAATCATTCGCTCGATTACGAGCGTTAAAAATTTAAAAGTTTTCACTTTTCCAATATGTACAATAATTTTCAAAGAAATTTTCTGTATAATAATGAAAATTTCGAACTAAAATTTACTGTCTTTTCACTAAAACCAATTAAAATAATAATAATAATAAAATTGGATTTGAAAAAAATAAATAATTCAACAAAGGTTACTCCATAACATTACGGAGTAACTATAGTATAATTAATTTAAAATATCTACAATATACTGTAATCTGTGCTTTTTATGCAAGACAATATTTTTTTAAATTAATACCTATTTATATATACATGGTGTTGTTTTAGACTTTACCTTAAATGTAAGCTGCGAAGGATGTGAAATATAAAACTTGACAATAAACAAAGTCTATTCTAATCTAAAACTATTAATATATAATACTTTTTACTTATACGTAGGTAGTTTTATTATAAAGTAAAATGTAATTTTCGAGTGGAATCTTATCTTTGACTAGGCTGAATAGCTTAATAATAAGGGCTTAGGCATTATAATATAGTGTTTTTAAAATATTACTATGTCATATTATGTACTTTCATTATTTTTTTATCTTCTGCTTCATTTTTTAATACAAAATTATTCAAATTTAATTGTTCTATATTGTTTATCTATATCTTCACTATATTACTTGAATCATCTATTTATTACTAATAATTATTACTAATAAATTGTTTATAATTTTATTTCATGTTATTTCATATAGAAAATTGATTGTTTTTGTTGTTTTTGTCAAAGATTTTAAATCTTTGATGTTTGTCAACTGTTGTAAATAATATTCTTCAGTGTTACCATATTTGTGCTACAAAATACTACTAAAATAGTAAATCCAGAACATATTCGGACTACTTCACATGTTAATTAAATTTATAGGAAAACATGAACTTGAAATATGAATAACAAATAACAATAAAAAAATCGCTCATGTTCATTATATTAAATAAATTGTTACTGCTAAGACCTATGGTGTTAATTATGACAATAAATGTTATTAATTGAATTATCTAAATTAAAATGCAATTTATTCCAAAATTTATATTTAGAAAATAAAAATATCAAAAATTTACCCGGTATATTATATTAGACATTTAGATTAATACAAATATTAGAACATAATTCGCATAATTTTACACGGTAGTTGTAGATGTTTTTGCACAAATCCTGTTTTTAAGATCTTTATTAGAAGTTATAAATTATAAAAGTTTAGAGAAATAAAACAAGTTGTTACTATGAAAGTCGGAAAAATATACATATACATACTCAATCTGAAATTATAGTATTTGGAATAAAGAACTGCTGCCTAACCACTACATGGATAAAAAATAATTATTATATAATTTGCAGATATATGTAAAAGTAGGCCGTTGTTTAAAAATATATGATCTGTTATAGAAGGAAATTAAATTTTAAATAGTTTTACCGCCTTAAAGAACATGGCTTATGCTTTAGCTATATTTTTGCGATTGAATTGATATTTTTTGTGAATGTAAAATTAGACGAGAGACGCTATTTTATTGTAAACGCATATAATAATATTGTTATTATTATAATTTCGGAATTAATTAATAAAATGCTGATATTATTTTACAAAAAGTATAGATAATATAGATATTACAGAATTATTATAAGTTGAATATATTAAGGGAACATTAATTATTTATTTTACATTTGTTTTATTTTAATATTGTAATTTCCTTATATGAAACAGGCAACCTAAATCCTTTAAGAATGTTAAATGTTCACATTATTTTATTATTTGCAAATATGATATTTAATACGTCCATTTCATGATCGAAATATATATTTGGTAAGTATAATTCATGTATTAAAACCTATAAATTAAAAGAAATACATCTCAATTCGATCCTATCATTATAGTTTAATAGTCAATTTAAAACAAACATTTTTTTTAAATTAATTTTTAAACTTGAACGACTATTTCATTGGAATGATTGTTTTATATGTTTGATATGACAGAAAATAAAATATAACACAAAATATACAATCTGAATGAACACAAATACAAGAATGCATGGTCTCATTGGGATTGCTCATAATGTAAATAACTTTACTTCATTTCTCAGTTCTCTCAGCTATTTTGTAGTTATTTTTTTTATATAAACACATGTATTGTACTGTTGTATTTAATATTAATCAATTTTTTTTTCTAAATTCGTAAACCGTATGTATGTATATACTTGTAATTTCTAAGTCAAATTCCATTTTGTAAAAATATCATTACCTACGGTTTTTAACAATAAATTGCTGTTACTTTATGTATTTATTGAATTTGACAATAAATACCTTCCTAAAGTATCGTAGTGTTTTATTCTTTGTTTTCCAACATGGTTCTTTTATATTGTACCTATTTTATATTTAATCTTATGCAATAAAAATATAATTTAATTCAAATTAAATATATTATATTAAAATAAAGGTAAAAAGTAGTAGATATGCATTTTTTCTAAATAATATTAATACACGATATTATTGTCATTACAAAAAATCTAATTTAAATATATTTACATTGTTACGAAATTATTAAAAATGAGGTCACTTAAAACGAAATAAAAGAAATTGTAGCCTACGTACCTACCTACCTCAAAATCATTTATCGTCCCACCGGACGAGGCGGGCACCGAGGAATATTTCTTCAATGTGGATGTAAGCTAGCAGATTTCATGTCTTTCAAAAACTAGTTAGGCTCTCGCAGACGTGCAGGTTTCTTCATGATGTTTTATCGTCACAGTGAATATCTCGGCTACCGGCAACAGATAAATATGTTGAAACTAAACATATTCGTTAAACAACACTTCTTCTTTAAACAGCTTACGCTTAAATTTGTACGTTTTCGTTATGAATGTTCAAAATTTTATAAGATAGATAAAAATAGTTTAAAAATCTCTAGTCCATACTACCAGTCTTTATAATCAAAATTGTACCAAAAAGAGCCTCAATTAATAGAATTTTTGGCTGAATTTCCATTCGTTTTTTCATAGCAATTTCTGTAGTATGAAATTCTTATTGTCTTTTGTAGACAAACATGGAATGGAAGTTCCCTGGTATCTTATTTTTTATGAATTATAATTATTTTACTATCTTAATTTATTGCCTATCAACTTGAGTTATTTCATAATACGAGTAACTTCTAAAAACGGCTTTATTAAAATCTACAGTAATAAATTTAGTTAAAGAGTGTTTGTTTGAACATGCTAATATTTGATCCAATTTAAAATAACCGTGACTTAAATATTCCACTATCGCAAGGCTGGGCGTTAATAAGTTACTAATTTTTGTCACCAAAAAATAGTCTTGTAATTTAAATCACGAGTGTCGTATACTATTTTATAAATCGCATGACATATAGTCCCATTCTTATACCAATGATCTGACTTTGAATGAAATTATCGCGTTGCATTTAAATCAGCTTATACCTATTTCGATCCTTAAATAATAATATAATAATCAGTAAATCGAACAGACAAATATTAATATAATATACTATTTTACACTATAATATGTAACCAATTGCTATACTTTTTTGAAAATTCTTAAATTCATGGTATTATTTAGTAGAATTAAAAATATTATCCTGTAGAGCTGGTATTACTTCATTGACATTTATGTTTTTAACTTTTTATTTTTTAATCTATCAATTGTTGACTCACGCTTGTTCACCTGTTTCTTCATTGTTATTTCTCAATTGTTTTTATTTTATTTTCTGGGATGGAAATTACAGATTATTATAAGAAGAGTAATAGATCTTTTATACTTCTTTAGATCCGGAATATATTCTATTTTACAATTAAGTGCCTTAAAATATACATTTTTCATAGTGATTTAAAACATTTGTTTTTATTTCAATTATTGTGTTATTTAAGACGTTACAATGGCTGAAAAGGTAAGAATTATTTAATACTCGACTAAAATCAATATAAACTTCTTTAACACAATGTGCAAACTTTATAAGTAGCGACGTTTTTTGTATCGAGAATAAAAAAAATGTTACAACACCTGTCGTTGTCATGTGGGGTTTCTTTTTGGCATGTAACATGAGTGGATAAAAATTATAGTATTATTTAATGAAATAATAATAAACATGGTAATATGCAACATAATATTTTAAAATAATAAAGAGATAATTTAGTCAATTTTAGATCTAAAAAAAACACGTTTCTTATAGAAAACTCAAGAAAATCCTGTACCGGAGAGTTCACTGTCAGACCCAGCAGAGAAACCAGAGAAAGATGTGCCTAAGCCTGCTGTCAAAGTGACTCCACCGCCAACAGTGCCTATTCAAGTCCCTAGACTTTCCATTCCATCATTTACGAAGACTCCACCCAATGAGCTGTATAGAAAGCTGTTGCCAGCTATACTGTTCATTCTAACATTTGTGACAGTGATGACTATGTTGCTCATCTATATGGATACTTTTGGTATGTATATTTTAAGTTGCTTATTATAGTTAAAGTTTTAATGTTAAGGTTTTGCTTTATATAATATCATTGATTATAATATGTCATGTATACTAATATTATAGATGTGAAATTTTGTGAGTATGGATGTTTATTACTCTTTCATGCCAGAACGGCTGAACGGATCTGGATGAAATTTGGCACAGAGATAGATTATAGTCTGGAAGTTATTCCAGTTATTCCAAGAGTGTTCACACAGGCTACTTTTTATCCCGGAATGTACACTTCCCGTGGGATTGATTTGTGTTTCTTACCTAGAGGTGAATCCGAGTGAAGCGAAGGTGAGCCACTAGTAATAATAAATATTCTTCTTCTCCCTGCCCATTACCCAATGGCCGCCTGCCTGACGTCAACCATCCTTGGGAATGCTATTGTCTCTCTTTGTCTGAATGGTTTTGTGGCGGAAGTCTTGTAATTATGATGCACTTTTAATTTTGTTGTCTTTTAAAACATTTTTTGTACTATTACATAAATTTTTAATGTTATTTTTGGATATATTTTAAAATAAATTTTGATTACACCATATATATTGTTTTGACGCTGTCAATTTTTTTCTAAAAAAGTAATAATAAATAATAATATAAGTGGTAACAAATGAAAATAATAAAATATAAATAGTATGAACAGACACAATAACTAACATACTTAAATTAAAAAAAGTTTAATTACTTAGAATTAAGTGATTTTTTTAATCTTCTTTACTCCCACATCTCTTATGTCTCCCCATAAAGTATAAGCTAAAATATATATTATATTTTTTACCAATCATAGTGAATATTAACATAAAAAACCATTCCTTAGCACTTGCGGCACAACAATTCAGACAGAATATGACACAGGATAAGGAACTAGCCCGCATATCAGCCGAGTCCCCAACTCTAGTGGCATACGTGAGGCAATTACACCTGGCGCCTCGTCCCCCTCGGACTCCACCAGCTCCCACTCCTACAGAGAGGGTTGCTGTATTGGATAAGATATTTGGAGAGACGGTAATTCTGTTTTTTTTTCATATATTCAAATTAATACTGTGATAAAGTTAAAATATAATTTTAATGTTTCATCTTATGAAATTTTGTTTTTTTGGGAAATGAAAAGTGATGATTCAAAAGCTATTGTTAAAGTTTATTTGAATGATGTATATTTTGATTTTTGATCAGTACACTGCTAGATGGAATTTTCTTGTTAATTAATTGTAAATCTGGAATTGTTGTTTCTGTCATATGAGACTTATGTGTAAATATTGTGTTTTTTTTAATGTGTTAATTAAGTCAAAATTGGCCAGCGTGGTGGGCTATGGCCTGATTCCCCTCATACTGAAGGGAGGCCCACCCCAGCAGTGGGCTGAATAAATACGTATGTGTGTACGTGCAGTACAACGGCACCCTGATCGAGGTGTTCCCTAGCGGCGGGCGCGACGCGACGGCGCAGTACCTGGAGGCGCGGCGCGGCTGGGCGGGCGTGGCGGTGCGCGCGGCGCCGCGCGACTTCCTGGCGCTGCGCGGCGCGGCGCGCGCGCTGCACGCTTGCCTCAGCGCCGGCCGCCACCCGCGCGTGGTCAGCTACGAGGAGGCGGAGGGCGGCGCCGTGTTCCGCTCGCGCGTGCTGTGCCTGCCGCTGCTCACCGTGCTGCTGGCCGCCGACGCCGCGCCGCCCGCGCTGCTGGCGCTGGCCGGGCCCGCCGCCGCGCCCGCGCTGCGCACGCTGCCCTACCGCGACCTGCCCATCAAGGTGACGGATCATCTCTCTCTATATAGCCTCGGTCATACATCGAAATGTCTCCTTTCTTTCTCTAATTACTTTTTGAAGTAAAACTTTTTTATGCGTGACTGAGGGGTGAGCCAATACATTGGAAAATGAGTGTCACGGAAGTAAGACAAATTTATTCTTAATGATTAAAAAAATATATATATTTATAATATCAATTATATATAAAGTATATGTAGGATCAGAGAATGCAAATTAAGAGCACTTGATAGATCAGCAACTATTTATTATATTGAAACTTACAGATAACAATGTTCAATCAAATCGTCGTGCCGCCATTATGACAAAACATCTTTCTTTTCTTTTATTCATCTTTCATCCCATTCCTTTCTTTAAATTGTATTATACATCTCTAATTTAATTTTATAATTATTATTACTTATAAAAATGAATATTCATTACTGTGAGATGAACGTGCATAAATGAATAAAAGCTATTATGACTAATTGTTGCTATGGTAACCGTTGTTATTGTCTGACAAAATATGATATATATATGTTATATATCATATTTTGTCACAAAATATGATATATATATATTTGGTAGTTTGGCTCAGTTTGTAGTAACCCTGCTTGCTGTGCCAGCGGTTGCGGGTTCGAGTACCGCTGGGGGCATTCATTTGTGTGATGAGCACGAATGTTTGTAATCCAGTCATGGGTGTTTATATTTATAATATGTATGTATTTAAAATTATATATATGTAGTGTATCAACTATCTGGTATCCGTAACACAGGCCTCGTAGCTTACCATGGAACTAGATGGTGGTGTGTGTTAATGTCCCAACATATTTATCATATTCTATAATTATATGACTGTAATATGCCTAATATATCTTATTTAATTATTGATTTGTTTTAATTTAAGTGCAATATTTACCAAAGGAGCTTTTTCATTGACATATCAGTGAACAAAGTAATTTTTGTTTAACTTAGTAAAATGAATTCCTTGCGTGGAGTAATAATATATTTAAATAATTAAAATCATTTTAATGTACTCACAGGTAATAGACTTCAGATCATCAGACCCAGTGGCCCTCAACAAGACGACCGAACTGCTGGAAGCCAACAACTACAGAGTTGCCGCCACCTTTGATGATGGCATCATGTACGCACTCAACACACAATAACTACTGTGAGTTCTCTATCAAAGCATTATTAATTGCCATTTAATTCTTTAAATTAAGTATAGCATCATAATAAATATATTACTCTGTCAGTTTTGTTCATTTGAATTTGTCTCATAATGTTTTTTTTATATGTACCAAGTTGGCCGAACATTGAATTTTTATTTACAAATAATATGTTGATTTTCTTTATTGAAATACATTTTTTGTTCTTTCCATTGTGTGTGTTCCACATGATTGTGATAGTTTATTTACCTCATATTTAGTTTCCAGATGTTATAACATATTTTTTTAGGTTATTTTGTTTAATTACATGGCTATTAATAATGCTTATTAGTAATTAAAATATATTTTTTAATTTTTTAAATAATCCATCCAGTGGCTTGCAGCTAACAGTTTTTAATCTTTAATCTCGATATATTGTGTAATTATTTTAAAAAATGTATGAATTTTAAAATGAAATAATTTTGAATCATGAAATTTTCTATTTAATTAAATTTTATTATTTACAAGTGTTTATTGAATAATTAAATTGGCCTTCACTTTGGTTGATTTTGGCAGCTGTTTTATGGTTTTAAAATAATTGGTACAGACTAGTTTTTATTTATAATAATGATTTTCTTTAGAATTGTATCAAATTAAAAAATATCACTTGGGTAGTTGACACCAAAAATCAATTGATATATATTATAACCGAATCTCCCATACATTTTGTATAATAATAACAACATTTTATACATAATAACAAACTGTTACTTACACGTTAAAATCTAATATACTTTTAATAATATTATTTCACCGACTAATCTTCCTCCTCTCTTCTCCATTCCACATGACATTGGCAAAATAATCTGTGTACAACTGGCACGCTTTGAAGCCATTTACAAGAGAATTGAATTGAACCAACTGTGATGTTACTATCATTGATCATTGTAATTGAACATTGATTTCAAAGACAAAAAGTCAAATTTTAGAGTTAATTGAAAATTCAAGGCTAAAATAAAGTTTTTTTTAGAGAAGTTGTGTTTTGGAATTATTAATATGGTTACTGGTGTCAACTAGTCAATTCTTCTTAGTGTTAAGTCCACTCACTGCGCACAACCACTTGCAGTTCGTCTTCTGTATTTCCACTATAAAATCTCACTTTTTCGATCTGATTCACTTTAAATAAGCTTTAATAATTATAACATACTGTGTCCCAAATATGGCGAAGTGTAGCAAATGGAAAAATGAAATAATCAGAAAAAATATAAAATGATACTTTTATTATTTTTAATATATATTTTTTTCATTTTTTTTGCTACATTTTGTCTATATTTAATGTCCTTGAAGCAAGATTTTGAATATCACCTGTTTGCTTCTCAACACTGTTTCCACGTTGTTTTTGATAATTCTTGAAAATATATTACAGTTTAGATTGGCAAAGTATTAATATTCATGGTTTCTATGATCAAACGCTTTAAAAATAAACAATAAAAAAACCAAGTCTACTATTCTTTTTTTTTTTATTTCATAGTAGATAGGTAGAAAATAATTTAAAATAAATTATAGCTTTTGAATAATAATCGTTGTAAGTTTTAAAAGTTTAGATCAAAACAAGCAATTTTCAAGGATTATTTTGTCATATTATAAGCAGTATAATGTAAATTATATCACAGCGGAAGCCAAGTGCAGTAATAACTATATATTTTTGTACACATTGTCCGGGTGTTGTGCGGAATATCAATTGAGGTGCGACCAAATAAAACGATGTTCCTTTGTCTGTAATGTGATTGTCTGAATAGTATTATTTTGATTAGACCGATTTTGATGTAATCTATATATTATGTATGTGTGTGCAGGATTTTAGTCATTTGCCAAGTTCTATTTTCGTATTCAATCTTTGTCGTTTTAATATTATATCCAGATTTCAATAATTGCAATAATAATACCAATAATTAATTTTTAAATTAAAATGTAATTTTTAAATTAAGATTTAGTTTCTAATTGTATTAAGTGTAATTTTAACGCCATTTTAGTTTAATCGCTACTTATATTCGTGAAGATGGAGCCATTCCATTTTTTTAACGCTTTCGTTTAAAAAGACTGAATATCGATTATTTTTGATTGTATCGATATTGTAACTCGAACTATTCTCATGTTTAAAATTAGTTTTTTTAAGTGCTAATTTAATCGATTTTCTTTTAATTATAGTCTAATTCGAATGTTAACGATAATGACAATTTGTGTTAATAATAATTGGTAAGCTAAGTTCCATTAGATTTAATTTTATATGCGCTCAATTTTTCACAAATTAAAGGCTTTAATTATCATCTACATGGTTTATTTTATTTCTAAATCTTCCGTGTTTATTAACAATTTTAGAATATTTATAATACTAGCGCGCGCGCGCATGCGCCTCACGTATGTAGGTGTGGAGTCCGAATTTAAATAAGAAAGGTTTTTAAAGTAAAATTAATTTAGAAAACATTTAATTGAAATACATAAAAATAACTTAAACTTTAATATATTTTTCAAAGAGCCAGGAAATTGGGAAAAGCTCTAAAAAATTTACTTTTATTAAAGTAAACAAAAAACTTGTAGGTATAGTTGAGGTATTTATGAGTTCAGGGCTCGGTGCGACATTGCCCAGGAGCTTGGGTTCCATCGAGTCTATTTCTTTATTTGTGACGCGCATTATCTTCTTGCGTTCTGGTTGAAGATTTCGCCGTTTGTAGTAAACGGTCGCAGTAGCCCGCACTAAGGGAGGGATGTTGTATACTTAACGCAATAAACATTTTAAACTAATTTTGAACTCTCATAAATATATGAAATATACTAGCATTGCCCGCGGCTCCGCCCGCGTTCAAATGAGAAAAACTAATTCTTAGGTTTTATATATTAGTATACTCTTAAATTGCAGTTTTTGTTTTTTTCTCAGAAATGAGATATTTTTCCGCGGTAAAAAGTATCCTATATGTTGACCAGGATAAGCAGCTATCACCATACCAAATTTCATCACAATCACTCGTGGTTTTTCTGTGAAGCGGTAACAGACAGACGGACAGACAAAAATTCTAAAAACTATAGATTCTGCCTCTGTATCGATAATAATGATTTCAATAAGATTTTCCAAAAAATATTTAATGTACTGATTCGGCTTAGTTACAATTTTATTATATGTATGTATAAAAAACAAAAACACTAAAAGCGACTCGCTGCAATAGACGTTTCACCAGCGGCGATGTACCACGGTCCCCGACACAGCCACACTCGATTTTGTGTTTATTAGAATTTCTTAAAACCAGTTTACTTTTTAATGTATTGTTTCATAATATTTAGTTAAACCTTTATTTTATATTTTTTCCATTGATTATGAAAACATACTTAGATGCTATTCTTTATGTTTTTCTAAGATTTTGCATAATTTTACTTTCAAATTATTTTTCAAACAATTTATTCAGACCATCATTTACCTATTCAAAAATAAATTGAGTTTACTTCCCTCAAAAATAAAGAGGATTATTTAAGGATATATGTAAATAAAAGCACAAGTAATATTATAATTACGTTTATTAATACACAATAGTCTGTCCGTACAGTTCCTGCGTCTTCCCGATTACGCTCCGATAACAATTTCAAAATCAATTCTACATTATATATACAAGAAGGTACAGTTGAAGTCCATTCAAATACACGGACAGAGTGGGCGTCGAATTATAACGTCCGCAAGAAAAGTTACACCAAAAAAGGTAAAATGTTAAAAACATTCAAATAATATTATTTTCAATATTTCCACCCGACACAAAGTCCGACGCCCGACGCCCGCGGTCCACGCGTTGTGCGAATAGCCTTGCGACTTAACACCGATATACATTTAACATAAAATATTTATAAATTTAATAAATCAACTAAAAATTAAAATTATTGCTTTTAAATCTCTAATCGTTTGGAAGAACTAAAGTTTAGGGCGAGTGTACACTACACGATATGAAGGCGGGTGCAGATTTTCAATGCATTCTCTTTCCATGTATAGACAAACTGTCTATAAAATGTTTTTATTATATGAAACGTGATATTTACCATGTTTTTCACTTACTTTTATGATTTCTCACATACTAAAGTGTACATAAGTCAGTCTAGACTCGAATCCCGTTACATGCGCCTTCATTCAAGTTACAGTAGTAACGGACGTACAAAACGAATTACAAAGAGGGAAGATATGTATTTAAACTAATAAAAAAAAGCCATAAAACTTCAATACATCTGTGATTGTCTCACTAATAAAAGTGTACAAATCTCAGGAGATCAACAGATTTTTTTCCCCTATGTAAAACATGGCAAATACCCCGTTTTACACCACAAAAACATCCAGACCATGAAAGCTAAGACTTGTGTCTTTAAAATAATCATTCAAAAATGATTCACTTAATGATTTAAAAATCATTTAAAAAATCATATAAAAATCCACATCCGCGATACACTTAATATTAATACATTTCAATAACAAACACTACAACCAGAGCTGAAGTGAGCTCTGCTTTCAGCGAGTCGGTTAATATCTACACCATACTTACAATGTGATAAAAATAAATGTCTCGCGACTTCGACTCTTCAACATGCGTTATATATTAAAAATTTCACTAAAAAGAACTTTACAAAAAAAAAGAAGTACTACACTAATATCTATTATTT
The DNA here is from genome assembly GCA_947093115.1 of Brenthis daphne. NCBI lineage: Eukaryota > Metazoa > Arthropoda > Insecta > Lepidoptera > Nymphalidae > Brenthis > Brenthis daphne. Next base: position 23,153,790 of record OX352474.1, read on the forward strand.
TTGTTTTCTTTAAAATTACAAGAAAAACTAAAAATCAGCACAGATATAAAGAAAAGACATAAATTTAATATTAATAAGTGAAAAACACGCACCCGAGTGAAGCACGGTCATATAATGAGAATGGTATTTGAACATTTCACCAAAGATTAAAAAAAACTCACATCACCATTTCAATGGAATGATAAACAAACAACAAAACAAGTATAACTCTTAGATAAAACTATCTTTTCGGATTTTTTGCGGAATTATTTAGATTTTTGGTTCCTGCGAAAATATATCCGCGAAAAAAAACCGAAAACATCATTTTATTCAAAATGTTAAATATTCGCGTAAATCTAAAAAAAATATTAAGTATAATTTTGCAAAATAAATGCTTTAAATCGAAGAATGTAATGCAAATGAATATCACTATTGCAATTTTTGTTACATTTTTTGGTCCCAACCTCGATATTTGATACCCCATTCACATTATATGGACTACGATCATAAAATTAAATATACATAAGAAAATCATGCAATCGTTACAATACTACTACCATACTTAGTTATAAGATATATTTCATTTAAATATAAAGAAAAAAAACTTAATTTTAACTGGAAAATAGATTAGCTGCCTTTACACAACTATAAGTAAAAAAAACGCAAAAACAACACACGCCTTTGACAAAAATGGCCAAAGACTTGTGCAATGTTTAGGCAAATTATATTTGAAATGGTTTTATTACTTAGAAATATTGTTTAAATTATGTTTATGAGTAATAACGCGTATATACATACATATATACATGTATTTAAGTACTACCGTCGTCCATACATCGAGCCCCTCCCACCGCACTCCTGTACCGTCCTATACAACAATTAGGGCGAGCGATTTGAAGGAACATTACTTTAAATAAGCTCTCAAAATTAATTAGAGACTAAAATAGAGATAAGTAGAAAACTGAAATCGAGTCACTCCTGCTAAGAACAATGTAAAGTTTCGTAGTTTAAAAAAAATAGCCCAAATATATTGTTTTTTTATACTCTATCCAAATTTGTGTCTTCAATGTGAGAACTCTCCGTGTGAATGCGCCTTCCATAGTATTGTAAAATTAATTGAAGGGACCGCAATCTGAGTTACAATGTCGTTATTATTGTTAATTAGCTATAATGATAATAAATAATACTATTATCGTATTATGAGATAATTGATGTTATATAAATTGATTATCTTAAAAGTAGCAAAAACACTTATTTTAAACCATATTTCCAATAACATTTAAAATTTCTTCATAATTCAAATATTATTAAAAATCCAAAAATAATACATAATGAAAATAACCTTTTATCTCTATTCCCAGTCAGTTTTACGTTAGCACAGATAAATAAAAAATCGATTACATAACCGATGATATAATCGATTAATAATATTTTTAATCGCCCATCCCTATAACGAGTGTCAACATCAGATACAACACTTACATATACACCTACCTAGGTCGCCACTAGTCGCTACCGTGAAGCGGGTACAAAAATATTTCATTGTTAACCATTATGTCCACAAACGTTGGAGCTACAATCAATTTACTGAATCATTTAAAAGAAAATGAAACATTTATTGTATATTCAAACAAGATTCACACATTTAAATCAACATTTTAGTTTAATTTTGAAAAAAATAACTATTTCTAGTACTAATAGTGTAGGAGTTTCGATATAACAACCTCTTTTCAGTTTCCACATTTCCTATAAAACTAACCTTTAGTCATATGTATGTATGTATGTATGTATGTATAGTTCATACAAATGTGTGAATCCTGCATTATAATATTTATTATTAGGTATAATATAATTTTATATACGTTTACATTTCATTTATGAATAACAATCGGTTTGACCATTACTTAGTGCTTACGTTAGTGATACAATTGGAATAGAAAATAATAATATGGCTGAATACCAAATTTATGATTTTTTTTAAATAAAAATGTATTTAGTATTTCTCTTATAATTTAAGCGAAATAAAAGAAATATTCCATTCTTTAAATACTTTGACTTTACATAAATAATTTCATAAGAACTTACAAAAAAATAGGTAAATAAACAATTAAATTCATATCACACAAAATAAATAACGAGATCAGCCATACAGTGTGAAAGTAGCTTTTCTATTTCCGTTAAAATTAAAAAAAACACAAGCAATTTGATGCAACAGATAAAAAAAATGTGATTAAATTTAAAGTTGAAAAAAAATGAAAGCACTAAAAACCCCTCATCACATACTCTGAGCTACTTACAGAGACTAATGACTTATATTAGTTTTTATGTACAATGTTTATAAATCTATAAAAAACATTTCATTTTTTTTAAAAAAAGGTTTCTTTCTAAGTACGAGAAACTAAATTTAAGGACCACAAAGGGAAAATAATGTAAAGAAACATAGTTATACATCTATAATATTATATAATTTCAAAGAGCGAAAGTGTAAAACTTTGAGCAATGGAACTGGCGATTTGAATCACTTGAGACAAACAAAATGTATAATATATTCATCAACAGTAATCGAACTCGCACCTTATTGTGTCAGAATGTTAGTAATCCAATAATACACAACATTTTGTGTATTTTATTGAAAAATACACAAAAACGTTATTAGCACTTCGCTAGTTCTATTTAATCGATTTCTAGATTATTACAATATTTATATTCAAAACTATAGTCGGAGAGACAACTTCGAAATCGACTTAAACATGAAAAAGAAAACAATGCTTCCGTGAAAAGTTTTAAAGTTAACCACACCAACTATAGTTTAGACACATGTAACGGAATGTAACGCGAGCGTTCATACATCATTCATTCTAGCAAATTTTAACGGTGTTATTAACGACATGAATGACAATACTATAACTAGATGTAAGTTGAAATATCGTTATCTTCAGCTTATTAACGAAATAAAAAAAAATAATTGTTTAGATTATACGAATAACAATTATAAGATACATATGTGAATGATTGACGTAGGATTGATATAGGATGAGTGAATGATTTGCTTCAAAAAATGTAATTTTCAATCCCATACACAAACCACTCACTGGCTCTTAGACTATAACTTTCATTTCAGCCAAATTTCATTAACACCGTTAACAAAAATAAATAACGCGTGACGTCACAGTGTACATCAACATTTTGTACAGATAACATATGAACAAATTGATCATTACCGATCGCTTGGAAGCTAACTACAGCAACGAGAACTAACCGATAAAGCTCTACGGACGACTGCTAAAAATTCTTTTAATAGCACCAAGATACAAAATAGCAAAAAATGTCAATAATTAAAGACATTACACATTTAGATAGCTCTCTTAGATTTAATTGATATAGCATTACGTTTAGTTTCTCCAAACACAAAGGCAAGGAAATAAACATTGAAATATTGAAAAAAAAACAAAACAAATATAGATTATTTGTAGTGTCGATATTTTTAATAACGTGCAGATAAAGAAACAATTTATATGAAAGAGTTAAAATGGCACGAGATGTGAACAAGTAGCAGTCGTCAAGTCTATAATATCGAATGATATACGCTGATATGCAGAAGGACCAACTAAACATTTAATATCAAAATCGTACAAAATCTCTAATAAGAATACTCCCTACAAACATTCCAGAGTCATGGGGACATGAAGAAATAATATATTTTAATTAAAAACCATTAATATTTTACAATCATCGATCAAAAAAGTACTAGATACACAATCCCATGCAAAAGTTCTCTTAAAACTGTCACCAGTTGTGTTTAGGTAATTATTCTAGTTGAAATAAATATACAACAATGTAAATTGAATCTTAAATGCAATGCATAAAGTTGTCTTCACAAAAAAAGCGCGCTCAAATGTTTAAATGGGCGCTCATTCGGCGAGGACATTTTTTGTTGCTGTATGTACTTTTTTGATCGATGTTTACAATAAACAAACGAGCAAGAGCAATTTAAAGAAAACACTAAAACACTCGCCTTCGTCTATTTCAAAGTGAGCAATAATTTGAAAGACAAATCCCAAATAACATGTAACTTTTTCATAACATTTTCTTCTTTTTAACCAACCCCCTAATACGGTTTCATATAAAATAAAATCCCAACCAAACTTTTCCCATTTACAAGTGAAACATAAACAAAAAGCTCTCGTCCCCATAACTCTAAAACTGTGAACTCAACCAAAAGTTTGGCAAACGTCTGCCAACAACCTGTATCATTGCAGCAGGTTGTCTTGATTGAAGACATTGTTATTGATACTATTGATTGGAGGGAAGCGGGCAAAGTTGTTGTTGAGCTGCCATGTGGGGTTGGGGGGTATTTGGGTGGTGTTTGGGATGTTTGGGGTGTGTGCCGGGCTCGTGGGGGTCGACTTGAGCTGGTTGATAGTGGGGGGCAGTGGGTTTCGGGGGGAACGTGGGCCAAGAAGGTTGTCTACGTCAATATTGATACGAGAGTCAGCCCAGGTGGCTCCGAGCTTGGTTGCCGGTTTCGGTTGCTGGTTCGGTTGCGTGTGTTGGTTCGGTGTGATCGGTTGCAGGAGGTTTATTGGCGTCGGTTGAAGGCCTGTGTTGTTGATGATATCGATATTAGTGCAACCGTTAGTTAGGATATTATTTTTTATTATTTAACTTTTTAGAATGTATTATAATTACTATTTATTCACAATATAATTAATAAAACGTAAGTCTTGTTGAGTGTATATATGTGTGTATGTTTGAAGTATATGTGACTTAATAAAATACCATGTAAAGTTAAAGAGAATTTATTCTTAGATCGCCAAATAACGGTGGGCATTACATATAGAATTATAATGACAGTTACTTTAACTTACAAAATATACGATTAGAGCTAAGTGTCACGTGACTAAATGCTTATCTATAGCTAAGTTAGAACCGCATCGAAATCGTCGCAGCAAGTACAAGCAATGTGAGAGAAAACATCGCGTATTAAACAAATTTAACACCATATCTTATCAAAACAAAAAAACACGTAAATTCCTGAACTAAATAGTCTCTCAGTTTCAAACGAATGTTTAGATTCTTTACAGCATCCGTATCGATCTGAGCGAAACCATAGAAAATAGCTAGATATCTTAAATCGATCTTCAAATTTAACCGACTGTCTTAATCTCCCAAGACTTTCTCCAGTAAATTCAGTATCTCCGTCGCATATTGTGCGGGCTCGGACTGAGGCCCACCGAGCCTGTTCGTCAGTTCGAGGTTGGTGAGAGTGTCCACCAACCACGACGTCAGCTCCATCATCACGTCATAATACTCTCCCTTCAGCAAAGCCTCGGGCAGTGCGACCGCTATCGACGCGATAATGGATATCATAGACATCTGAATTGATGGATTCGGCGTGAACCGCAAGTAAAGAACCATTTGCAGAATTTCTCGACAGTAAATCGAGCATTTTGGGCAATTTTTGGACGCGAGGATCAAAGTTCCAACGGCTGATAAATATCGCAGTAACAACAAATTATCAATATCTTGCTTCATATTATGATGGCTTAATGTTAACTGCCGATATCCGAAACCACTAATGAGTGGATAGAAGAAGTGGTCCGAGACGGCCGCAAATAAGTTCTTCTTCGCTTTTGAAAACGGATGGGGTCGTTTCGAGTGGAAATATTTAGTCTTTTTTAGCAAACGCCGTCGGAGAATCTCCTCGCGGGATAGCTCCTTAACAATCGGTTCAGACTTTTTGCTAGGTTTAGGAATTATTTCCTCAACTTCTGGCTTCATATCTGCGATTCTCTCGACTGCTTCCGTGAAAACATCGAGCATGAATATTTTCGTCGCAATCGAGTACCGACCGACGTCCGCGTGTATTTCTTTGCACAAATATTCCGCCGACACTTTGGGATGAATGCAAACTATTGCGACAGACGTGTTAAATTTGATGCTATTGAAATTATCTACATGAAACTTCTCGTCCATATGCACGAAAACTTCTAATAGTTCGATAGCCAGCTTTGCGTCTTCATTTTTCAATTGTTTGTTCACTAAGTCCTCCGCGGCCAATAGAGCCATGTCAAAAGAGTCGAAATCTTTCGCTTCATTAATAACTTCTAAGAGATCTCGTAAATATTTAGGTTTTTTCTTGGTCGCGACCGGAACGTCGTTGGTCATGTCGTAGGGCTGCAGGTCGTCGTCAGAATCTAAGTCCTCTTCCGTTTTCCCGCCCTTTCCCAACGCGTCTAGTTTGGCAGATATTATAGTTTTAACTATTTCTTTAGTTTGCTCTGGACCTTTGACCGCACACGTCATTATCGTATTTAGTACGGGTTTTTCAACGTGGCCGCTGTGAATTTTCTCTGCAATTTCATCCAAAGTGGACTTGAGATCTATTTGCCTAACATCTCCATTTGTTTGCTTATCTTTCTCGTCTAAAAGACATTTACGCGTGACAGCTTTCAACGTATTATAAATATCCAAACACAGCTGACCTAATTCTTCAAAATCAAAATTCAAGCATTCCACCGCCTTTTTGTCGGAATCGTCGACTTCTATCAGCATTTTGAACAATATCTCGATGGTGGCCATGCCCACACATCTAAACTCTTGGGAAATCACATCCAAATGCTTGGACATGCCTTTGAATAGAACCTTTTTCATCTCCGACAAGTCCCACATACTTTTCCGCGTCCGCCAAATGACGATGCGATATTTCACTGCGAGTACTAATAAAATCGATGTGTGCATGTGATGATCGATATTCGCTACGTTATTCAAATGGACATCGGACCAAGTTTTGCACAATTTGTGGATAAGATCGGTTAAAATTTGTACGGAGTTTTTGCTGGTGGAGATATAATATATAAGGTTTTCTTCTATCGTCGTATCTCTGAAGTCTTTTGGGTGGACGTAGAAAGGTATTCGGAAAGTTAGTATGTCGTGCCAGTCTTTATTCGTGTCTATATTGTTACCTAGAACGTGCTTTATGGCTTGGTCTTTGATTTTGTAGTTTATGGGACTCCTTTTGAGGAGGAAGAGAGCAAATTTATCGATAGCTTGACGATTTAATCGATTCAGTAACGTCTGAATCAATTTTCGTCGAACAAATCGACATTGATCCGTGTTTTCGTTGTCTGTCCACGCGACTAAAACATCGATAAATTTGTAAATCCCTTGAGTGTTGCTCAAACTGTAGTTTGTTATGAATTTCGACGTTAAATGTGATAGATAGTTCAAATCGTATTGCATCCCGATATGGAAGCTGCTTTCGGACATAAAATCGATACATCGAATAATATGGAATATGAGTAGATACGAGTAGTTTTCGTGTGAGAACTCTTTGGGTGTTTTAGTTTGTAGACTGTTGGCGACTCTCTCTGGGACGGTCGCGAGGAGCTGGACATAGCTCTCCCACTCATTCTGAAGAACATATCTCTTATTATCATCCACTAGCACACTACTACAATCTATTATCGACGCTAGAATCGCATCACTTTTGGCATACTTCAAAGTGACATAAGCCAACGCTTCCAAAACTATACTATTTCGGTCACCTTTGAGAAATCCGCATAGATTAGTTAAAACCTCATGACTAATGTCAAAGCCTTCTTCAATTGTGAACAAACCATACACCTCTTCTTTGAAGGAGGGCCACTGCGGCAGCAGCACCCTCACCACTGTTCCTAATAACTGCGAATACAGATCAATAATATCACTTTTGAATATTTTCCCGTCCATTTTGGTCAATTTTTGTACAGTAATTGGTCCGGGGAGGTATTTTCTGACATTATCGATCGTATTGAGTACATTCAACACGTCGGCTTGACTCTTAACACGTTGGATGGCTCGTACATTTTCTATGAAACTTTTGATCGCTTCGGTAAGTAGATGTTGTGTGGCTGTTAGCTCCGGCGTATCTCCTGAAAATATAAAACACCTGAATGTGCCCAAAGGAAACGATTCAACAACAACCAAGTGTAACTACAGCTAGCGTCCATCGTAAGTCACATATACTTAAGAGGCCTTATTGATAAATGTTGTAAATTATTTTAGGATACAATGATGGTATAAAAGTCTCAAATTCGATTCTTTGTTGACGATTGATTGTGAATAATCATATTGGTTTATCGATTATGTAAATAACATTTATTAATAAGGTCTTTGGTGTGTATGTAAGTTTGTGTAAGGTTCTTTTTCGTATGAGTGGTTGCTTAAAAACTAAATATTATTGTAAGTTGACAGTAAATGATTTTGCTTCTATTATCAGTAAATTTTTCACTTTTAAAAAGATAAATATGAATATTTTATCCGTAACAAATATTTTAGTACATGATAGATTTTTTTTCTTCTATTTTTACTATCTACTTCTACTTTTTTTTACAATATAAGTTATAAATATAACACATTGAAACCTTATTTTGGGAAAATAATGTCTCACTGTATTACATTTCTAATTCCTCCTATATTTTAATTAGTATATGATATTTTAGGAAAATAACTGCAAAGATACACTTTTAAGGTTATCGTTATTATTATATACTAGCGACTCACCCTCGCTTCGCTCGGGTTCGTCTCTAGGTACGTTTTAATTTTATTGTACGGAACCCTAATTCTTTTTCTAAAATAAAAGTAGGCAAGTTAGTCTCTATAACATCAGCTATCTAATCCAGTGAAAGTCCCGTCAAAATCAGTCCAGCCCTTTCAGAGATTATCCAGAGAAAACCGACAGACAAAAATTTTAAAATTTCATACACATTTAGTAAAACGCTGTTATTTTGACATTACAAACAGACACTTCAATTTTATTCATCTGTACAGATTGAAAAATTAGTTTAAATTCACAGCAAAATTAAAAAAAATATCACAAATTTATCATTTTCAAAGAGTCTCAAATGAGTTGCCTTATACTAACTCAAATAAAGTCTAAAAAAGCGACGGTATGTCACTAATCCATACTATAATATTATAAATGCGAAAGTAACTCTGTCTGTCTCTTCCCTTTTAATACTTAATCCGCTGAACTGATTTAGATGAAATTTTGTATGGAGTTAGTTTTAGACCCTAGGAAGAATGTAGGGTAGATTTTATCACGAAAATCATCTCTTAAGCGGGTAGAAAGGGGGGAATCAATCTTTTCTCGAGTAAGAGATATAAATCTTTTCCATACTAAGCGTCAAAAGTCAAAACGTACCCAGGGACGAACCCGAGCGAAGCAAAGGCGAGTCGCTAGTTATACATAAACTATGTGAGCAAAACCACGAGGAAACGCTAGTTTATAATATCACATAACATCATAATGTAAATATATGTATGTACTAACCTGTAGTGATAGGCTGCAGGGTGGTGGAGGCGAACTGTCCGGAGAGGGAGTCCAGGTCGAAGCCCAGCGGGTCTGGGTTGCTGTGGGGGTTCGCTGGTGGAGTCAGCTCTGACAGCAGGTCCAGGTTCGAGGTCGGCGCTGGAAATATGTAGAGGTAATGTTTTAATTTATATTTTAATGTTTGGATGTTTTTAATAGAATTAAGTCGGTTTAGATTGCAATTTCAAATTATTTCTTAATACAAAAATAAGTTTTGTAGTACTAAAAATTAAAGTCTTGTCTGGAAAGCGGAATGGTTTTACTATTAGCCATTGAAAAGTTTCACTTTTCACCTCCAAGTTTCTGATGAATCAGATCAGTTAACTTGATACCAGTTATTTCAATATCATCAGAATTTCATATAGAAAAATTCAAATAAATAATATAGTTAGAACTATGTACGTATGTAAATAAGATTTTTTTAAGTAGAATTATAATTTGCGTTATTATGCATCCATAATGATGATTCATGAAAAATAAAGCGCTAAATTAGTATTTAAATTAGAATACGAATGTCATACTTAACATACATTTGAATTATATTTTTATAATGTATAAAATAAATAATATTTAAAGAAAATGATGAACGATTTACAAATGAAACTAATAAAAGCGTGTTATAGAACACCTGTTTTTAATATTATTTATATGTGTATGCAGGCATAAATTAAATCCTAGCGAATTTATTTAGTAAAAAGCGATAATATTTCTTTTTATTATTTATATTATTAATTATACGCATATACGCTATTTAATATATATTATATATTTACTAAGCTTCTGTTACGATTGTTTACTATCCCAAATAAATTAAAAAAAAATGTATCCATATATAAAGTATCGCGTACGTACTCGTGTGCGTATGCGTGCCCGCACGCGTGCGTGTGTGTTTGTATGCGTACGTGTATTTTTTTGTAATTTGTACGTGTGTGTATGTACTCACCGGGCGCAGGGGCGGGCGCGGGGGCGGGAGCGAGGGCGGGCGCGTCGTTGTTGTTGAAGGCGCTGGTGAAGTCGGCGAAGGCCGGGGCGGGCGCGGCGGTGAAGGCGCGCGTGAAGTCGCTGAAGTCGCCGCCCGCCGCGCCGCCGCCGCCTCCGCCGGCTGGCTCCTCAGCGCTGGAACATCATATACATGGCGTTGTTTTAGACTTTACCTTAAATGTAAGCTGCGAAGGATGTGAAATATAAAACTCGACAATAAACTACGTCTATTCTAATCTAAAGTTATTAATATATATTACAAAAAAACAGAGACTTAAATAGAATTATCTTTTCGTATTATTTCGCGGTTTTATTTAATTTGTTTTATTTGAGAGGTTTCTCTGGTAAACTACATAGAGCCTGGATTACCGTGGATCAAAGTCGTCTTCCACCAGACTACCCACAGTAGCGCTATTAGTGGGCGATGGCGCGGGGCACGTCTTGAACAGGTCATCCAGTAATTCCTGGGAGTTGGTTGTACTCGAAGCTACACCAGGTCCCAGACCCGACGCTGGGGATAGACCTGGGGCCAGACCGGCCGCTGGGGCTAGACCTGAGGCTGGTGTGGTGGTTGTTTTACCGTACGTTGCTGCAGCACCTGCGGATTGTTTTAAATGGGATGTTAGTAATTTTAGACAACTTTCGTTTGTGTGATGAGTGTGTTCATGTAAATTAATTGATGTGTCAATTTACGGGACAGGTAGGAACTTCCGCTGTCCGCCCTCGGCTCATACACATCGTCACGAGTACCAGATCAGCATGCTTCCAACAACGTACTGCGTACATGTTGAAGCTCATCAAAGAGAAGCTTGCACAGAGTGCACACGGATCTCCTACTGCGTGCACTCTTCAATACATGATCGCCTGGTACCTTCGTCACGAGTACTGAGGCACCATGAATCTCAAGGAGTGCTCATTATATATTATGCCTACGACCTCTCTAACACTTATGTTTGCCTGGTACTTGTGATGACGTCACACGGGACGCTTTTAGTAAAAAATAAAGCATAACTATATTTGGACCCAGTTATGCAAAAAACAGCCATGTGCGTAAAAGTACCAACAGAGTTATAAGCATTTTTTTATAAAAAATAAAACAAATATAAAAAATAAACAATACTTATTTATATAAATATTCTTCAATTTTAAAATAACCAGAAAAATAAAACTATCGACAGAAAAATGGTTATAACTCTGTTGGTACTTATACGCACATGGCTGTTTTTTGCATAACTGGGTCCATTTTTCGTTACGTGACGATTTCTAACTGTAAACTCGTACCGCAAGTCGCGTTATGGAACTTAGTTCCAATAATACTAGCGAGGGGTGAACTGAATGCGAGTTACCGAGGTCAATCTTCTTGCTGGGCGTGGTGGGCGCGGGCCTGGCGGGCGCGGGCTTGGCGGGGCTGCGCAGACGCAGGCTGAGCGCGCGCGGCGGCGGACTCTCCGCGATCACCTCCGCGTCGTGGTACACGTTCTCTCTGCGATGGGGTTATGTTACATTATATTATACATTATATGTATGTATTTGTATATAATTAACAAAAATAATAAATCCATATCCATACTAATATTATAAATGTAAGTGTTTTGTTTGTTTGTTCTTGTTTCACGTCGAAACAGTTGACGTATGGGCATGATTTTTTGTGTGGAGATTGGTTAGGCCATTCGTTCTATTCTTTATAATATAGATATGTATGACCTACCATCCTACCTCCTGTTAGTGTCAATTACGCGCTCAATAGACAATGACGTGTCGTCTCGCGAGCATATGATAGTTTTGGACTCTGCGCTGCAGTTGCTACATTTATTATACGTGTACGAAAAGCAGCAGCTACCAGGTTGGTGAACCCTTTTCCTTCCTTCATAATCTATAAACGAATCTGCAATCTTTACAGTCCACACCCGTAATTTTCCTTATAAAAAATCGATCAGAGATAGTTGGAGAGCTGGAGAGTGACATAGACTACTTTTAACCGCGGGAGATTATATAATTCCCACGGGAAAACTCGTTATAATACAAACTTACAACAACTCATCATCATATATATAATTGTTTACACATATATAATATATACTCTATTTATTCCATACTAACCGTGAAAACGTACCTAGAAGCCGAACGTAACGAGAGTGAGTCGCTAGTAAATCTGACAAATCGAAAATCATAAAAATGAGTCCAGCCGTTCTTGAGTTATAAAGAGTGTAATTAATCTGACTTTGTTTTATATAAATGTGACTGTAACTGTGTATATAAGAAATAAAAATAAATAAGCTTTTATTTATTGCAATTTAAATAATAAAGTTTTTCTATATAAATATTTAAATATTTGTAAAGTGTATCTATACATATAATAAAATACTGAGTCGAACCTGTACATTAAATATACTTTTGAAAATCTTATTGAAATAATCATTATAATCGATACAGAGGCGGAATCTGTTGTTTTTAGAATTTTTGTCTATTTGTCTGGGAACGCATCAAATCAATTTTAGCCTTGTACTGCCAATACTTTTCGAATTAAATTATTATCACATCTATATATTTACAAATTCACACTTCATTTTTCACAATATATATTTATCACATGAACAGACAAACACGGCAAAGTTATAAGAGTTTTGTTTGAGCCTTTTGGCTACAGCATCTTAAATAGAAAATCCCTAGCTAAAATTGTACTAACTTGTTAGGTTTCCTGTGCCCGTACTCTCCGTCAGAGTCCTCCCTCTCGTAGTCGTCCTCGTCATTTCTGTCTTTGTTGTCATCTGGGCAATAAATAATCAATTTTAGTTTTAGAAAACTACAAAATGACGCATATGTCCTGCTGTAATGTATTGAATAATTCTATACAACACTACTTTATAAGTCTGAACTCAAGGGTTTGTTAAGTTGTCAAGGGTGAATTTTTTTTTGAAATGTCATATTTAACCGTGACAGTAAGAATATAATTACCCTGAGTTAGTAAGTTAGTTGTAACCGTGACTCACCCCACGTGGTGCCGCGGTCGCTGTACTCGCCCCAGCCGCCGCCGCCGCCGCCACCACTCCTCGCGCCCATCACTATCGCTTCCGAAGACATACCTGTGGGGATAAATACACACTTTAAGGGCTCCGCCCACTACACTGTCTCATACCATGACCGTGCTAGGACCGTGTTAGGAAAAAATATATTCTTTGTATTGAAAACTATGAGATTCTGCCTACTAGACCGTTCCGTCACCGAACGGCACCGTCGCGGGCGCAGTGCGCGCGGGCGGCACAGTTGTGAGTACAACCGTTATGTACGGGTATGATACACTGTTGATACGGTCTAGTGGGCATAGTAGTCCGTGCCTGATACGTTCATAGCACGGTCATGGTATGAGACGGTGTAGTGGGCCAGACACCTTTAAACCCGCTTTAAAAGTAACTAGCGACCATGAACGAATTAACCACAGGACCTGACATAAAATACAAATGTATGAAAACTAGTTCAACCAAGTGACGCATAACGCACACAAAGATTTTATTACATTATTATAAACACTGATACACAATACAATATTTCCAGTGCTTGAACGTATTCGATAAAATACATATATCGATGAACCAATGAATGACATTTTAGACATTTGTTAGCATAGTCATCATAATTTTACATCTTTTAATTTAAAATATCTGTATTTATTATAAATGAATTAAAATAAATGAATTAAAGAGGCAATAATAATTATGTGTTAAATAATAATTATTTATTAATTTGATTTATATAAATACGATGGCATTGATGGCAACATTCAGTTGGCCTATAATCCGCCCTCAAATGTTCAAATGAACGCTCATTCGGTGAGGATATTTTTTACGCTGATTGTATATCTAGTACTTTTTGATCAATGACTTTACTTCTTTAAAAAATCATAAAAATCTATTGTGAATCATTAGCGCCTAGTAGCCCTAATCCTTTTCTTTGGTCAGCACTTTTGATGGTTCATAATTATTAAATATTAATTATCGCTCAGTTTGTTTCCAACATCCGCGCGTGACACTTGCCCTAATAAAATCGGGTCCAACATTTTAAATAAAAATGTTTTTTATGTAATTCCAAGTTATTTTCTTTTTATTTAAAACCATTTGGTGAATAGTGTTACAATAGTATACACAAAACATATCAAGCACCGTTTAACGTAATCCCTCTATTTATAAAGTCCACCAAAAATACTTCAATTACCATATTTGTGCATTTATGATGGTTTGGAATGGTTTCTTGCTGAACCAAATAAACCCTAATTTAAAGACTTTAAAAGTTATTAAAAACCATAATGTTATTTATAGCTGAAGCCTACCAATATATTTATCCTTGTTCTTCTTCGCCTTCTTCCTTTCCTCCCTCAACTTCTCATCGTCCTGGATAAAGTCGATTAGCTCGCGGACTTTGTGCCTTACATTGATACCCTGGAAAATTTGAACAACTTGCTAAATCAAAATATACAATAGTACTTAAGATTTATACATAATATTTGATATTTTAAATAAAACTATTTTTTTCAGATCTTTTCGCAATTTTATTTTGATTTTATGTTCGACACGTGTTGAACGCAGCCAAAGGGACAGTTATTACAGACAGTTTAATTTAAAAAGCCGTAACCGTAAAGTTGAACGGAAAGCATGGTCGACCTTTTTTAATACTTTTAATTTATTATAAAATAAATTTTAGTATACAAATTCTGATATTTTCATGTGTGAATCATGACTACGACTAGTCTTACGTTGAAGGAAAAATCGTGAGGAAACTTGCATGTCTGAGAGAATCTAACAAGTTTTCGTAAGACATGCTCAATCCGCCAAACCACACTTGGCCAGCGTGGTGGACTATGGCCTGATCTCCTTCTGGCACACCTGGCAAATACCAGTTCACAAGAGACACCCAGTAAAATGCTTGTGACATAATATGGATATTGGACAGATTGACGTGAAGAAATCATAAGGGTAGCATTTATGCCTTTTGGCTACGAAATCCTACAAATAAATACTTCTGTTTCGGGTTGTACAAAGTACATATAACAGAACTAACCTGATCCTTGCCCACGTCGTCCACAAAGGTGTAGTTCTCCAAGGAGCGCAGATCGTATATGTGCTCGCGAGCTGACGTCACAACTCGCTCTGACCCATTGCGTACCAAGTAGCTCAGGAGGAGTAGACACTGAAAATCCCACAATATAATATATAATCCCATAAAAATTATAAATGTGAAAGTTTGGATGGATGTTTGTTACTCAATCAGGCCAGAATGGCTGAACGGATCTGGATGAAATTTGGCACAGATATAGATTATAGTCTGGAATAGCACATACGTTACTTTTTATCTCGGAAAAAAGTTTGGTTCCCGTGGGATAGATTTGTTTTTGTTGTTCACAGAGCAAGTTCGCAATTGCAATGCTTAACGAGAATAAATCGTAGTTAAAAGCGGTTTTGGTGACGCCTTTTGCTGTCTAATATCAAATTTAATTTCAAATCATTTCAAGTGAACGAAAATCTCCTTCGATTGTTTTAAGTTACATTATATATTTTTTTATATTAATAATTATAAGATAGCATACATTACAGCCGTTTCCACAAGATTAAGTTCATCGCTTATTAACAAAAAAAGTTTAAACCTGAGAAGAATTGGCAATAAAAAGGTTATTGCATTGATTCTCCTTTGATTATAGAAGTACGAAAGGCTATTACTGAATATTAATGTTTGCACATTGTGTGTTAATTTATGAAGGAAGTGCACCTTGTAGACGACGACTGTCCGTATGTCATACTCCAAGTTGAGCATTAAAACTAGCTAAGCAAACTTTGAAACGTATGCTTTAATCGCTTTAATAACATAAAAGATAAAAAAATAATTTAAGAAAAAAACACCCTGACTGCAATATTAATCACTATTATGCTATTTATATTTTTGTAGTCACAAATAACTAATCTACTAGAACTACTGATAAAAGGAGAAAGAAAGAGAAAAACAACAAGATAGAGATAAAAAAAGATTTATCCAACCTTATATGTGCGTCTCCAATGTGATCTGTTGTCATGTAGCATTCTCCTCCACAGCATGGACATGACTTCTGGGAAGTGCTCGTATGTGAAGGTGGCGAGTGCCAGCTCTTGCATCTGCTGGCCGGTGGGGCCCCACGCTTCGTCAGAGGTGGCCTCGCGCACCTTGCCTTCCACCTCTGTGTAGTTCATTACTACATTGGTTCTGGAATTAAAGAAATTAGAAATATTTAAATTTACATGTATACATAATTTGCCAGTCAAAGTTTACTTAATGAGCTGTTCCACAGACAGAAACAGAAGTCAAAAATGCCAGAAATGTTTTAGAACTGTTTCGGTTTTGATATCGCCATATATTAATTTGTAGCTTTAATTTTATTTAGTTTACATAATTAGTTTATTTGAGAACATTTGCTTATCACGATCTTAGAATTACTTAAACATATTTGATATATATATATATATATATATATATATATATATATATATATATATATATATATATATTTTTAATTCAGTCGAACCGGAGAAGAATTACGAACAGACACACACCAGATTGCTATATATATACAACTTATGTAAAGACACTTCATTGTAACGGCTGATTGCCTTTTATGGCAGTTTCTCTATAGATAGAGATAAGTAAGAATAATTTGAATAGATCCAAGGACGTGTGTTAGTCTGTCGACTTTTCATCATCAATTTTGTACGACAATGTCAATATGAAAAACTCGTACTGCATCTATTATAGAAATAATTATTATTCAAAGGACATCGCAGAATACATAATTAGTATCAAGATTAGTAAATAAATAGGTAAGTCCATTTGGTACGTTTTAATATTTTGTGCTACAAATTACACAAGTATATTTATTTATATGATTATATATATAAAGTGAAACGGATCTACGTGTTTGTTTGCATCGTTTCTAATTTACGAGTGATTAAAGTGAATTTTTTATTTCAGAACTTGTTGAAAAAGTTGTTATCCTGTTGATAAAACTTCTTTATGGAAGCGTCCGACCGAAAGAAAAAAGAAGGCAAGAAAAACATCATGGGTACTTCTCTCAAACAGTACATGATATATCTATTTGAATCTATATATAAATAAAAATGTATGTTCGTATGTTTGACCTCTACGCGTTCCTAAACCATTGATCTGATTGTGATGAAATCCTAGTGGATTATTCTGTATACACCTGCGAAGATGCTAGACGCAAAAAAAAAACTTTGGACTTTGTCGTTCTCAGGGCGAGAGGAGCAAGTGTAAATGGAGAAGTTTCCTGATGTTGGTAATATAATATTTAACATAATTATTTAGTTAAACGCGTAGAGCTGAAGATCGATCTCAGTAGAGCCCGCCATAGGAGATGCCTATCCAGTAGTACTAGACGAAAACAGGCTGAATATGATGATGATGATGAAATATAATAAAGATCAAAACTAATAAACCAGTGAAAACATTGTTGAAATCTGTCAATAAATTACTGCGAAATTAATTGAAATGTCGTTCGTTCAGGTCGTGTGACGTCACAGAATTATTCTTACAAGCGAAACTTTGAAGTTTCCTAACTTTTTCATTTGTTAAGATATTTTAATAATTTATTCATATTTGTTATATTTTGCTTAAAATTTTATAATTAATACAACACAAAAAATAACTGATTGGTAGTTTTCATTTACTCTAGATAGGTACGCAATCAGATATTTTCGAAGTCGGTGTGATTTGTGTATCGGTTGGCACCGACAAAAAAAAACATAAAAAAATACAGCCGAATTTAGAACCTCCTCCTTTTTGAAGAAATCGGTAGAAAAATGAAAACTTCTCCATTTATAAGTCTCTCATAAAAACCAAACGCACTCACCAAAACATAATTATATGTATTAAAAAGCTGTTACATAAGATAAGTATCTTCGAGAATATTATTAATACTTTCGATTTTTTCGAAATGGTATTTCAGTTACGTGGGTACTTGGTATGGAGCAAGTTACGGTCTCAGGAGAAAGGCTTTAATAGTTTGTGTTATGTGACGTAAGGGTCGCCAAATACGTATATGTAGTTGCTAATGATTACACGAGGAAAAATTTTACTTTCCCTTTTATCGCACTTCTCGTGATCTATACATATAATAAAATTGTAACTAAGCCGAATCTGTACATTAAATATTTTTTTGGAAAATCTTAATGAAATAAACATTATTATCGATACAGAGGCTGAATGTATGGTTTTTAGAATTTTTGTATGTATGTCTGTCTGTCTGTTACCGCATCACGGAAAAACCACTGGAGGGATTTTGATAAAATTTGGTATTGTGATAACTGGTTATACGGGTCAACATATAGGATACGTTTTACCGCGGGAAAATGTCTCATTTCTGAGAAAAAATACAAAAACTGCAATGTAAGAGTATACTAATATGTAAAACCTAAGAATTAGGTTTTTGGTCATCTGAACGCGGGCGGAGCCGCGGGCAATGCTAGTAATAAAATAAAAACGTAATGAGGTCGTAGTTGTAAAACTGAATGATTATTTTTTATGGGTGCACATATTTATACTATCTCAGCGATATACCTGCTAAAACAAGAAACATTTACTTATTTGTTTCTGTAAAATCGATAACTTTTAAAACTACTTAACCGATTTTTACAATACTTTCACTAAAAAGATAGCCACGTTAACCCAGAGTGCTATAGCCTATAAATTTACATTTTTATAGTGTGTTATAAAATCCTTTTTCTTTTAATTTGTTTACATAAACATATACCATGGCCTGATTCCCCTCGAAATATTCAATGATAGGGAGGCTTGTGCCCAGCAGTGGAACGATAAAAAGCCAACGAGAGACGTACTAGTATACCTATTTGGGGTGGTAATATATTATATACTAGCGGCTCACCCTCGCTTCGCTCGGGTTCGTCGCTAGGTACGTTTTAAATAGATATAAAAAGAAAAAATCTTTCTTTCTCACATTTTAATTATATGTTTTAATACTTACCTATTCCGGACTAAGAGAAATCCAAAAATTAAAATATCATAAAAATTGGAACGCGGTCGAACGGGATAAAAAGTATCCTATGTCCTTCTCCTGGCTCTAAACTACCTCCCTGCCAATTTTCAGCTAAATCGGTTCAGCCGTTCTTGAGTTATAAGCGAAGTAACTAACACGACTTTCTTTTATATATATAGATTTGTTTGATATTGACCTACCATACATACATATCTATATATATATAAAAGAAAGTCGTGTTAGTTACTTCACTTATAACTCAAGAACGGCTGAACCGATTTAGCTGAAAATTGGCAGGGAGGTAGTTTAGAGCCAGGAGAAGGACATAGGATACTTTTTATCCCGTTCGACCGCGTTCCAATTTTTATGATATTTTAATTTTTGGATTTCTCTTAGTCCGGAATAGGTAAGTATTAAAACATATAATTAAAATGTGAGAAAGAAAGATTTTTTCTTTTTATATCTATTTAAAACGTACCTAGCGACGAACCCG
Source organism: Brenthis daphne (assembly GCA_947093115.1). Lineage (NCBI taxonomy): Eukaryota > Metazoa > Arthropoda > Insecta > Lepidoptera > Nymphalidae > Brenthis > Brenthis daphne. The sequence continues at coordinate 23,173,623 of OX352474.1, forward strand.
AGCGAAGCGAGGGTGAGCCGCTAGTTTTAAATAAATTAAGATTTGTCATGGATTTTTTCAAACATAATCAACAGAAATATTTTCGTTTTACGATGAATCATCTATACTAATATTATAAAGAGGTAAATTTTGTGAGTTTGTGAGGTTGTGACTTTGTGAGTTTGTTTGTGACGTTATAGGGGGTAATCTCTGGATCTACAGAACCGATTTTGGTGAAATTTGGTAAGAAGATAGTTTGAGATCCTGGAAAGGACATAGGATAATTTGTATTCCAGAAATCAGCCCTTACGGAGGTGATAATGGGGATAAAAGTTTGTATTGGAAAGCAAGCCAGGGACGAATCCGAGCGAAGCGAGGGTGAGTCGCTAGTAATATAATATGACATATTGTGTAGTATCATCATGACTTCAATATTGAATTCATTGTGTCAACGTGACGCTGCACTGCGCACTAATTTTAGAAATTCGGTTGTAAACACAAAAAAAACCTTATTTACTTAGAGTTTGGGAGTTTAATCGCACTATTATTATTTTTACGGAATTAGGTAATAAAAAAAAAAGGGTTTTATAAATTTGACGTGGATGTCTGTCTGTCTGTCTGCATGTGTGTCTGTCTGTTGCATCGTAAATCTCAAATGGATAGACCGATTTCGATGCAGTTTTTTCATTTGAAAGCCAGTTTCCTTGCAGTTTTTCTTAGCTATGTTTGGTTAATATCGGTCCAGCAGCTTAAGAGTATCAGCTCTTTTCCAAAATGATGTAAGGCAATTTGACGTATGATTACTCGATTAAGTGGTTCACGCGTGCCAGTGTAGCCGTTAAATGACAATTTGCATAGGGGTTTTTTTTTTAATTTTAATTTATAATTACATACTGTTTAGGCTGTGCTGTACATCAGTAAGTTTAATGTTTTTATGGTGTTTATTAGGTAGATAATACTGATGATACTAATGATTATATATATATATATATATATATATATATATATATATATATATTATCAAGTGAATAAATTAAATATATGTTTTAGTTAGTTTCCACTTCTAGTAAGAAAATATGTAATTTATATCAATTTCCCTAACTATAAACAGTTTTTCTGCACAAAAATCCATTTATAATAAGTCAATGTGTGAAAAAATCAAACTGACAATTTCATATAAATATATATATATATATATATATATATATATATATATATATATATATATATATATATATATAAAATATATGAACATTTTTACCCGCGACGGCCATGGAGACGTTACATGCGTTTGAGATAAGAGGTGTTTGTGGGTCTGTTACAATTTTTCTCAGAAACGGTTTGGCGGATCTTGAAACTTTGTGCTTTGTACCTATAAGTCTCATTGCTGAGCATGTTTTTAGCTAAGTTTTATAAAGTTACAGACCACAAGGGGGCGCAAGTACAGTAGTAGGAGTACTGTAGTAGTATACATATTTTTCAAAAACGGTTATTTTATATTTAAGTTTATTAAAAGTAAACATCAGTCCAAACTTGCTGTACCTATAAAGATTATTATACAACACAAACCAAGTTACAGTTGAATAATTTAAATGGGTGGGTCTATAACAAAATGGTATGATAATAATAAAAGTATACAATTCCCATTAACATAAAAAAATTTACAAAGATATTGAGAACAGCGGCTTATCTCATAGGCATTACCCAATCAATCATTTAATATATAAAATATAAATATATAGCAGGCTTAATTTTGTTATGAAAAATATTTTAGTTTAAATATTTGATTTACAAAAACTTTCAATTTTTCAATTCAGTTAAATAAATTCTTTCTCTTAGGGCCTCTAGGAGTGTTGATTCAACATAATGTTACAGAATCTGGATTGCGTAATAAAAACAATTTCCCATCTTTCTTGTCTATAATCTAAAAATATAAAAATCAATTGCCATTCGTTAGTCTCACTAAAAGTCAAAGACGGCTGGATAGATATATAGATATCTAGGGACGAACCTGAGTGAAGCCAAGTTGAGCCGCTAATTAAAAATATTTTAAAGAAATATATATGTCAAACAAAGTAACTATAAGTAAGCATTATATATAAAATAATAATCTACATTCTACAGTCCTCATAAAAAATGTCAAGGTTCCAGATAAAAGGTAAATATTAAATACCATTGGAAGATATGGTTTTGGAAGAAACAAAAAAAAAATTTAGTTAGTGTATGAATGGATAATTATAGCAGTTTCACTCACAAACGATACAGAAGACATGTCTTATTTTATAAATTTACATAATTAGATAATTACTCAAGGCCATTTATATGTATAATACTTAGTCTTACCAATTTTTTATATTCTTTTCCAAATTGATTAGCCTACACTTATACTAATATTATAAAACAGAAAAATTTGTGATTTCGAATGTAAGAGCCGACTTTAAACTGAAACTCTGGCTCATAAAATTGTTACTATTAAGACGCATTACACGCTTATTTAAGAAGTGTTATTATCTCGGATTGATTAAATCAATTAAAATTAAGAACAATAACTGTATTTAAAAAATCATTATGGTGTTAGTAATATAAATGGCCTAAACCAACTAAAAATCTAATCTACACACCTTTGGGTAAAGATTATAACAATCTGTCACTATATTAAAGTATCTTAAGCTTAAATAAGCATTGAATAGCATTGCATTAATTCATCAATAACTATCAATAATTCAGTGTTTTAACAGACACAATAGGCAGTCAGTTATAAATGCACGATTGTGCATTTGATATATCAAACACTAATATGTATATAGTACATATATAGGTTCGTTCAATACTATCTATTTTCACTAAATATTTCATTTAGTTACATTTATTATAATAAATGATTGCTTAACTTTATTATTACTGCTGTAAAACTATAAAATACTAGTGACTCGCTTCACTTGGGTTTGTCCCTAGGCAAGTTTTAACAGTTAGTATGGAATAGGTAGATGATCCATTGCTCAGTGAAAAACAAAAACTGTGCTAAATTTCATCCAGATTTGCTGTCATTCTGTTTTTTTTTTTATATATTATGTAGTCTGTTGTAGGTGCTGATTTTACAACGAATCTCTCTGTTTCTACATGTAATCAGATTAGTGTTTTTTTTCTTCTTTTTTACCGGTAATTTTATATATAACGTGCTTTCTCCATTCTACGCGACATTGCCGAAGTAAATTGTGCCCAAAGACACTCCTAGAAGCGACAAACCTAAAGAATTGAATTAGTGATTAAGTAACATACATCCATCCATCTAAACTTTCGCATTTATATTAATATAGTATAATAAGGTCTTAGGACTATATTCAACATATACAGACAACTCTATTATAATGGAAAATATTAAAAGCTACGTGAAATAAACAGGAAACCCATAAAAAAAAACACTTACGTTACCAATGCAGCTAAACTACTGGTAAATATGAATAGAGATATTGTTACGTTCGGTTATGTTGAAATTATATATCAGATCTTACGACAGTATTGGTCCACCTGTGTAATTTTAGATCACAATAATAAGTACTAACTTTGCAATTTACAGATGGCCATCATACTATCAAGATAGATTTTTTTGTATAAAGCGATTAAGATTTGAAATTTCTTATCTATTCTTTCGGCAATGGTATTGATAACAAGTACTTCATTAAGCTAAGACTTAGAATGAAAACAGTTCGCGACGTACAAAATAATTTCAGGTTAAAAATTCAGATTAAAGCATAAAGTAGATATTAAAAGGAATGTGCAATATGTGTAAAGATTTAGTATGCTTAATTTTCTAGATAACTGAGAAGGATGTATAATTAACATAAAATTAACTGAAATATTGTCTCAACTTACACTTTATCCGCCAGCTCCCGAACCTTCCACATGCTTATAAATCGATCCATTTCACTGCACAGTTATTGTGTGATGTTTCAAAAACTAAATCACAGTAAATTCACATAAAATAACATAAAAATTATATATAAACGCGAGCTGATGATTTGGCTGACATTCTCGCAAAATGGAGAGTTAGAAATAAAGTTGCCAGGTATAAAAATCATAAATTTGATTTCTCATACTATAAAAAATCTTTTAAAATTTATTTTATTGGAACATATCAAAAATTCAAAAATATATATCTATATAGAATCATAGATAAATAAAATTGAAATGTCGTTTGTAATATCAAAATAACAGCGTTTTACTAAATACATATGAAATTATATATGGTACTTATAAGACAAAGAAACAATTTTTAAAATGTTTGTCTGTTTGTTCCGGATAATCTCTGACACGGCTGGGCTGATCTTGACACGACTTTCACTGGAAGATAGCTGATGTTATAGGGAGTAACATAGGCTACTTTTATTTTAGAAAACAAATTAAGGTTCTTAAAAAAAATTAAAACATAACAAGGGACGAACCTGAGCGAAGCGAGGGTGAGTCGCTAGTTTATTTTATAATTAAAAAAACTAAATCTACTACATTATATACCAAATATTATTGCTACTAACATGTACCCGCCTTTTATTTGTTGCAGTAGTTTTCTAAAGGAAGTAATGAAACTAAAAATAAATATTACCAATTATATTTATAATTCTTTACTTAATTGATTTCATGATGAATTAGAAAATATTTTCTACAGTATTATATTCTTTTTTTTTAATTATAATTTTCTATTACAATACAAATCTAATTTTACATTATTCAAACATTGCCTTAAGAAGTTAATAGAGTAAAAAAGTACATTATTAAGTAAATAATCTAGCCACCAATTACATTTTATATTTCTTTTACATAAATAATTTATAGTCCGTTATTTTTTTCCTGCCACAGGCACAAGTCATACATAACCATGCATCTTCTAATGAGGTATAGAACCTCATTAGAAGGTCATACATCATTTCTTTGCCAGTTGTTCATTCTGTGGCTGAGCATAGTACTGCCATAACTCTATTGCCTTATTCGCTACTACTTCTTCACACTGTTCTGGTATCTGTAACAAATATTTTGTCAGATTGTTGTATATTAATATTTTGGAATTATCCTTCTTTTGGCACATTTGGCGAAAATATGAGAGTAATAATAATTTTACGATGCGCGTGCACACCGACAGCCAAAAGCGACATGATGAAGTTAGCTGAATGTTACATGATGAAGTTAGCTGCATTCCTGTTACAAACAGACAGTTGTGACATACGGGATGAATTCTTGAGCTATTTTCTTATCTTTCAGCCTTTTGGCACTTCATTGCAGCCATTAAATTATATTTTTTAAAGAAACCACATGGGTTTCAGTGGCATTGCTCTGTCTCTGATTACCCGAAATTGAAAAGACGGAATAGCTTCATAACTTTAATATAATTTTCTAAAATCCTTAACCCAAACTAAAATGTAGTTTATGAGATGAAATTAATTATTATTATTATTACATCTATATTTTTTACGTGTAAATAGTGTCATTGTATGTAGCAATATATTTATTCATATAGACACTAGCAACTCACCCTCGCTTTGCTCAGGTTCATCCCTAACTTGCTTCCCATACAAACTTTCATCCCCATTTTCACCCTTACGGGATGATTTCGGGAGGGAATAAAAAAATCTTTCCTCTTTATAATATTAGTATAGTACAGATAAATTATTAGTAGGTTGTTATTTATTGTATTTTTTTAATATATATAATAATTTATTATAAGCAAAAAATTAAATAATATTTATTTATTGATTACCTCAGAAACACATTTTAGTACTTCTTCTCCATTCTTAGCTTTTAATATGTTCCTCCTTAAAGTAATAATAAGCATTACAGCCACAAAGGACAGGATCTTTGGTGCTCCGCTGCAAATTTTATCCCATATCCTACAAAAATATATTATATAATCTAAAGTAACAGTTAGGCAATTTTGATTTGTCGACATCATTGCAGTTTTAGATTTTTATTAAATGTATATTTCTACTAGATTTATTATGATAGGAATCTATTTTAAAATAGAGTATTACTAAATAAGATCAGTGTATATGATTATTTTAACGACGAAATGACGACTTTAATTTTGACGACACATTTGACTCACTTTGTAGTGACCCTACTTGCTATGCCAACAATCGCCGGTTCGATTCCTGCTGGGGGCATTCATTTGAGTGATGAGCATGAATGTTTGTACTTCAGTTGTAGATGTTTATTTTTATAATATGTATGTATTTACGAGTAAAGTTATATATGTATAGTGTATCAACTATCTGATATCCATAACACAAGTCTCGTAGCTTATCATGGAGCTAGATGGCGCTGTGTGTTAATGTCCAACATATTTATTTAATTGATGTTTATCTTTGACTTACTTTGTAAGAGAAGTGTCATCCAAGACCCCAGCAAAGCAGCAGTTAAACCATTTTGTCAGAGGAAGAATATCTAGTGCTTTTATTTCAGCTAGGTGACTGAAACATATTAAAAACTATATTATTATTATTTTTAGAAAAAAAATTGACGTCAAAACAAAATTAATTGTGTAATCAAAATTTATTTTAAAATATATCTGATAATAACATTAAAAATTTAAGTAATAGTATAAAAAATGTTTTAAAGCAACAAAATCGAAAGTGCATATTACAACACTTCCGCGAGACCATTCAGACAAAGAGATACAATAGCATTCCCAAGGAGGGTTGACGTCAGGTAGGCAGCCGGTCGTAAAACTTTTGCCAAATCCTATCAGCAGTACAGAAAATGTACTGCGCAGACCCCAAGTATATTGGGAAATGGGCAGGGATAAGAAGCTTATTATTATTTTATAATTTTTTTATTTACATAAAATATTAATTTAGGTATTTAAGAAAGTTTTTATTAAACAATTTTTGAAAAATTGTTTCTGTTTTATATAAAAAAAACTTATACTTTAATTTTTATTGCAAAAAAGTCTATTTATAACAACAGTTTGCATTAAAACAACAAAATGGCTTACTTATAAAGCTCCCCATCTTCTTTCTCCAGCATACTTTGGAAAGCTTCCTTCAATTTTGGTAAATCTTTTTGCATATTTTGTACAATATCTGTTAGAGTCTTGCTTAACCAATACACATCAACTTCATCATCATATAATTCTAGTAATGTGTTTGCTATTGGTATAAATGTGTCCGAGGACTGTAACAGTATATTATACAATAAGAAGTAGATTATTCATGCATTGCTACCATAGGTAATAATGAAAAATATTTCGATTATGTATGAATTTAAAGTTAAAAACTTACACTATATCCAGTTTCAGGAAATTTAGGTGGTGTTATCTCTTCGAGTTCTAAAAGCCACATGGCTAGCAAGATTTCACTCCGAGGAGCCTTCATATCAACTAGTTCTAACCTCTCTACGGCATACAGCAAATGGTTATACTGGTCTGTTCTCTGTTCAGCTACAAATTGGTGAGAATCTGCATACACTGGCAGGATATCTAAAAATAGTATAAATTTTAATCTTTATATATGTTTATTTGTATTTTAATTACTGTATTTATTTTGAGTGCAATAAATACTAGCATATAATATGTAAAGCCAGAAACTTTCTGAGGGTTTAAATTAAAGAAAACCTTAATACTGACCAAGTAACACTTTCCAAACTAAATTCCTATAAGCAGCAGGTACAGTGAAACGTAAACAAAACTGTTTTAGTTTTACCCTGTCCCAGGGCTTCTCTTTCATTAGTATTTCCAAAGATTTCTTCTCTTCTACACCACGGCATCCAACTTTTTCATAATACGATGATCGAAAATTTCTTTCGTCTGCCATTTTACTGTTGTAGTGAGAGGTGATCAATAGCAATACTCAACATAAAATTATTTAAAGAATTTCATTACTTCTAACATAAAAAATTGAAAGTAATTTTTATTTGCGGTTTATTGAAAATCTTGTGTTGACAAATTATTGATGTTTACTAGTGATGTTTGATTGTCGTTAGAATAAAAAAATCGATAATTTCCCACTAAAAAATTACCAACATTACTTATTCGAAAAGTGATGTAAATGGTACTTAATAATCTCATATATTTTTAATACTTCTATAATAAATATCTCGTGTTAAATATTGAATTAATACCCCTTTTTTAATTTTAAATACATTATTACCTATTCTGTATATAATTTTACCTTCAGTTGTATTCGATTAAGTAAACTGTAAATCAATTAATTCATTCCAGATTTGACATTGTTATGCCAGCCACATTTTTCCGAAAAAAATGTGTTACACTCGTAGATATAAAGTTCATTTTACAATAAAATGGGTTACGTTTCATTACACGTTATTCCATTTAAGTTATATATATAAATACAAAATAAAATAGTACTATAAATAATTCTTGAAAAAAACTAATTTTTTGAAACATATATTTTTAACTATATAACTTAGATATAAGTAATTACGTTTTTAAAAAGATTGAAACCAAATTGTTCTTGAATGATATTTTTGTATACTTCTATTTTTAAATATTGATTAAACAAAACAATAAAGTGTAACCAAGCAATAATATTGACTAAACCTGGCTCTGATAAATGTATCAAGAAATTAGCAGGAAATAATAAATCTAACAAATAAGTAAAATGGATTTTCCTAGTTCAAAAGTTAGTGATCCGAAATATATAGAAAAAAGGCGAGCTGAATTGAAAGAGTTTTATAAAAATGCTTTTCCTCAAGAAGCCTTAGATAAGATAATTGAAAACGAGTTGAAGCCCCTTACAGAAGGATTTAACAACAATAGGCCTTATATTGCTGCGTCTGCATCTGGACCAGCGAAGTCTGAGTATGATGTAATGACTGGGCAACCGTTCACTGAATTTGATAACCATGATAGACCCTTAACTATAGAGGAAATAAAAGAAAAAGTAAAAGATAATCCTATCATAGCAGAGAAAGCAAAGCAAATCCAGATTGTTATAAATTCCGAAAATAAAGATATTGCAATACCTATAGATCAAATACAAATATCTAAGTATACTGACATGAAAGCTGAGTTGGCCTCTGCAGATGGAGATATTGAAAGAGTGAAAGCAATAAAATACAAGAATAACCAAATGTTAATGACTGCAATAGCTGAATATAAAGCTAAAAGTAAAATTTGTAAGTCTCTACCAATAATAGAAGATAGTATATCAGATGAATCAAGTGATGATAAAGAATTTGATGCTATCGACAAAGTTGTTACGGAGTACACTAATAAGTCTTATGAAACAAGATTTCAAGAAACAAAAGAAATGTTTCAACAGTTAGCTGACAAATACGAAGATCCTAATTTTACGGAAAATTATGATGTTTGCTCTCATAAAATGAAAATAGAAGAATATCCAATTTTGAAAGAATCTTCATCTTGTTTAATTAAACAGAACGAAAATCCGTCTGTACTTGAAGTAACAATGGAAAGTTACTCTATCAATGAGGCTATAAACATACCATTAAAGAGTAATGCTATAAAATTTCATCTCTCAGGTGAAATCAAAAACGAAGACATAGAGGACTATAGGACAAAAAATCAAAATGTCAGAGTTGATGCGAATATTCCAAACAACTTTGAAGCAAAGCTTAAAGATACTGAAAAATGTTTACAAGACATCAGTACCATTTTAAATCAAAATAATACAAATATTAACAATGAAATGTTTAGTAATATACAAAGGAACGAATCAAAAGCTTTACCAAGCGAGGATAGTGGTAAATCTAATCAAAAAGTGAAATTTGATGCAAAAATGGAAGAAACTCTACACAATGCCCAAGAAAACATATATGATATTGGTAAGAATGAGAATGCCAACAATAATGAGCTTGAATTCAATGAAATGAAAAATCTTGCTCGAAATATTGTTGAAGGCGCGGAAAATTTGAGTACATTGATTAGGGAAGACATAACAAATAAGCTGAATAGTATGAACGAGTTATTAAACGACGTTAATGAAGCTTTAGAAAATTCCAGAAAATCCAATACCGTGTATCAAAACCTTAAGGAAGAAGGCGAGGCACGCAAACGACCTGAAATACTCAAAATTAATAACAATGACAAATCCGATATCGACCGGCAATATGACGAAATCGATAAAAATAAAGACCAAACTGTATCTCAATTGGAAATAGATGATATAAATAGTATTATAAATGGACTAAACAATGAAATACAATGTCATGAAAGTAGACTTAACACAAGTAAAGCTAATTATGAAATAAGAAATAAAGAATGTCAGGATTTCATTAAACAAGTCGATGGAATATTACAAAAGTCTCATAATATTTTGCATCCTAAATCTACAGATCCGAAAGATAAATGTAATTATAATACTTGCCTACCACAGCGAATGGAGATGACAAATAATAAACTTGATGAGATCAATGATCAGGAAAAAGAAAGAAATATGAAAATTGACAATCTTTTATACGATATTAAAGATAAGATGAAGGATAACAAAGAGGTGCTGCGTCTCGCTAATAATTTATTGAGGCGAGAGGAAAGAAAAAAACTAGTCGCTACGTCTAAAATTGTAGAAATAGCAGAAGACGAAAAAGCCAAAGGAGATTATGTGAGGGACGATGAGTTAAAAAAAGATATTACGAGTAATGTATCTGAAGTGCCACTTCTTGAAGAAATAAAAGGTAGGTAAATTTCATATTAATCGAATAATAATTTTCTAATTTAGCAAAAATAAATACCTATATGATATTTTTGCGGTTTAAAAAAAATATTACTTTAAAAATGTCCTTTTCAGCTCGGTTTAGATAAAACCACCCAAATATTATATTTTGTTTAATCCTAATTGTGTTCTAGATTCAAAAGAAGATGAACAGAAAAAGAAAGAGAATGTAGAAAAAGAGAGACAAAAAGAATTCCAAATAAAAATAGAAAAAGAATTGGAAGAAATGAATCGAGGTCCAAGAATGACCAAGGAGTTTATTAAAAATCATTGCAAGCAACTTAAATTATATGTTACTCCGTATCTGAATGATATTTTGTATTTACATTTTAAGGTGTTTAATATGGACTAATTCATATGTGTACTTAATTGTTATTTTTCTAATATATGCTTAACAGCAGGGACTTTAATGGGAGTGCGCGCACTGGGGATAGTACCTACTAATTCACGTTTTATTTACATCTAAACTAATATTATAAAGAGGTAAAGTTTGAGTGTTTGTGACGTTGTAGGGGCTAATCTCTGGGTCTACTGAACCGATTTAGATGAAATTTGGTAAGAAGATAGTTCCAGACGCTGGGAAGGACATAGGATCCTTTTTATCGCGGAAATCATTCCTTAAGGGGTTGAAAATGCTGATGAAAGTTTGTATTCGGAAACAATAAAAGATGTTTGTCATGTGGCACAATTTTAAATACAAAACTTTATGTTTAAGGGATTTTCAAAAATTGAAAATTTGGAAGAGTATACAGGATTGAAATGCATATTTCTAGAAAATAACGGGATTGAAAGAATTGAGGGTCTCGATACGCTCTCAGAACTGAAGTGCTTGTATTTGCATTATAACGTGGTCAGAAAAATTGAAAATTTAAATGGTTGCCCCAAACTAGACACTCTGAATCTCGATCACAATTTTGTGACTAAAATTGAGAATTTAGATGTAGTTCCGGATCTACATACCCTCAGCATAAGCCATAATATGTTAAAAACTGTTGGTAAGTGTTTTATAATAAGCCTAATCAAAAAGTCAACATTTAAGAACTTTTTTTGATAAATAGAGCCGTATTTTCATTTCTAGATGATTTGGACAACTTGAGACATTGTAAGAATCTCTCAGTCTTGGATTTATCGTATAATCGATTGGAAGATCCACTCATAGTAGATGTTTTATCTGATATGGCTGTTTTAAAAGGTTGGTTATGTTGAATTTGTTAAACATTTTGAACTATAACAACTTGGTCATCATTTTACAATAACTAATAAATATACATAATTTAAATAAGCTGACAACTTTAAGTATTTCCTTAAAAGGTATACAAAGTAATATTTTCCATATACATTTCCAGTATTAGTACTTACTGGTAACCCCGTAGTACGAAATATTCCCGCATATCGTAAAACTTTAACTCTACGTCTTAAAGAGTTGTTAAACTTGGATAATCGACCAATATTTCCTCGTGATCGTGCTTGCGCTGTCGCATGGCAGCGTGGAGGAGTTCAGGAAGAAAATGATGAGAGAAGACGGTAATTTAATATACTTAGTTTAAAAAAAAATGTTCTCTTGAATACTTACAATTAGGAAAAGTAGGTTTATGATAGGGTATTTCTATAATTATCTTACGAGTAGGTACGAAAGGGGGGTACAGTGAGCCGTAGTACACAGTGAATCAGTGGCTACTTCTCTTTGCCTATGTTTTCTATACACGTACCACAATAATGGAACGCATGCTTTAGTACTTACAACGCTACTCCGCCAGTGTCCATCACGCTCTCGCTGTTGAAGAATGTGTTACCGCCATTTGGCTATCCGTAAGTATCAAATCTATTTTTTTACTACTATTACTCGAGTGTTTTATTCACGAAAATGTTTAATATTGAATGACTTACTTTAAATGACCTAAACAATAATCTAATAAGCTTCAGAAATAAATAGCTGTTTGATTCGTATAGATTATGTAAGTTATAGGAATTTGTTGTTCAGTTGTTAGTGGTGCTTTGGGGAACAGTGGGCCATTTCCATGTGGGGTACAGTGGATTGGCGATCCACTGTACTCCACACTAAATTTCGAGTTGATTAGACTATTTTATTTATAGTATGTAATAATAATTTTTGTTTTAGATTAACAACATAGCGCGGCACCGAAAGAGAAAGACTCATATTGGTCTTACTACTGAATAACTGAATAGATAAAATGCCATTATCTTTGTTTTACGGGGCAACAAAATTAGAAAAGTTGTAAAACTAGAAAAATAATCCATATGCGATCTTACATAGATATTATGCGAAAAGATATAACACATTGGCAAGCTACGTTTAACTCCCAATTATGGGGTAAATAAGATTTTCACTGGAAAAATAATTAAAAATAAAAAATATATCGAGCAACGTCAACAAGATAAAATTAATAAGCTTGTGAAAGTAGCAAAACGTATTAGTAAAAAAGTTATGCAGTTTGATTCTAGTGACGAAGTAAGAAAAAAACAAAGGAGTAGTACAAATTAAGAGAGAGAAACGACTAATAAGTGCAAAGAGAATGAAAAGATAAAATTCTGCGTCTAGTATAGTTAGATGCACATAAAAAGAAAGTATTTTACACAGGAAAGGGAAGGAGAACAAAAGTAAAGAATGGGTACAGATTACCTGATGTTCCAAATATAGCTTCAGTACCCCTAGAATATATAATAATGAAATTACCTTTGCCTACATTTTGTGGCACTAAACGACAACAGCAAGTCTATAAATGAGATCAATCTCAATTTTTCTCGCTTAAGTTTGCGTTAATTTTTTTTTTCAATTTCTTTTCGTATTAACGTGATATGTTTTTATTTTTGAAATTAGTTTTATTGTGTATATTTTTTATTTTGTTTCGTTCAAGATTTATGTTATCCAGTTAATAATTTTTAAACCTTAAATAATACCTTAAGCTTCTTAATATAAATACTAAATACATGTTTTATAAGATATCACTACAAGTAATGCGTTACTTACGACTGATAGAAAATAAATAGAGATTGATAATTTTGTAATATTGTTGATTAAAAGTGTTCACATAATTCATAAATATTTTTATTTATATAATTTTTTTACAATATTGATTGATTCGCTGTAACCCAAAAGTAAAATGTATGATGATTTCATGTGTTGATTCACTGTGCCCCAATAAGATCCACTGTACCCCATGCGGAAATCCAATGTACCCCATATATGGGGTACAATGAATAATTTCCCACTTTTTAAAAAAACCTTTGCTTTCAGAAAACTATTAATATTATTGCTAAAGTTGAACTAGATTTCTATAGCCAACTTAACATCTCATTGCTCTACATATAAATATTGGTAATTTATACTTTATTTATACAGGTAAACTACATTTGAAAAAAAGTGATCCAGTGTACCCCCCTTTCCCCTATACTAATTTGTTCGGATCCGTTAAAGTAACATACTAACATCAGTATTTTTATTATTTAATGAGAATGCTGCCTTTTCCCTATTAAGATTCAAACATCAATTTGCTCGCTCGTGCTCTGCATTTTATAGAATTCACTCGTCTTAAAATAAAGAAGTATTACATAAGGTATAATTCATGATGAACATAGTAAATATACTCGTTAAGCTCTCTGTTAGTTTTTCTACATTTTTTTTTGTGAAGTAGCAAGCGCTATATTCCAAATAATCTAGAACAACGTCACATCTAAAACACCTTGCTGTTTTTATATAAAATTATCTAGATGGATAGCTAAAGACCAAGAAAAGGTGATGGAAAGTGTTCGCTACTTGATAAAGATGCGAGATGAAAATAAAGCAAAACGAGAAGCGAGGGAGAGAGAGGAGAGAGAAAAAATGGGGCTTCCTGCAATCGAAGATAAGGTATATTCGTTTTTTTTACTAAATATAAATTTTTGGTTGAAATGTATATTTTAATAAATGTAGGTACCTTAATAAACAATAGGAAGAAGAAAAGGAAGCTCTTGAAGCTGATCGTAAGCCAGAAGAGCTTAGTAAGGAGCGGAAATTAAAGGGTGTAGCAGAGGACATGCTGAGCGGGTCGGAAGCTGAACACTCTACTAGTGATAGTGATTCTAGTGATGATGATTCTAAGTTTCAAGGTAGTTAAAATATTTAAAAAATAAACATTTTGGAGGAAGTTTGAATTAATATTAAAAGTATTTTCATTTTAGAAGCCGAAACCGAAAAAATTGAGTGGTCTCAAGTAGATCGCGGTAAGCATTTAATCCAGGAGTTAAAAGATGAACAAATTACTGATGAACAGTGGAGTGGTTTTGGAATGGGTACAAATGTCGGCGACAGGTAAGGCTTAAAAACCTAATATTACCTTTTATATACCTACATATGTGTAAGTAAATATATATAAGCACCTATAATTACTACATATTTTTATCATATACCACTAATATACATATTTTAGTTACAGGTCTTCAGAAATAGATACCATTAGTAATTTGTTGTTCAATCAATCACCGCATATAGAAAATAAAAGAGCATCTCAAACGTTTAAAGGTAAGATTAGTATGTATTAAAAAATGAACCCTTTTACTAGTTCAACTCAAGTTTGTTATATTTTGTAAATTTGGCAGAAAGTAGCGAAATATCTAAGGATGAAAAAGAGGACAACCAAAGCATGAATACAGAATCTTTTGAGAAATATGATGCGAAAAAGAAACCACTGATTGAAATAATTGAAGAATATACCAAGAAGTCCAAAGAAAATAAGGTTATCATTGAGAAGGTTAAAGAAGTTAAGGGAATTGAAGAAGACGGAGACTTAAAAATATACCGTGATAGAAAACTTGCGTATGATAAAATTAAAGCACGAAATGTCGCTAATAAAAATACAAAGAGATTAAAAAAACCGCGAAAGCACATAATTATTAAAGAAGTAAGCAAAGTAATTAATAAACTTGGAGATAACGGTGACTCAAATGAAAATAATAATGATAAAAAATGTGGTGAGAATTCGAAACAAGAAGGTAATGAAAGCGAAAACCATGAATCTATTAAGCCTTCGAATTCAACAAATATAACTAGTGAAAGCGAAAGAAGACGAGAGATTGGTGGGTTTTCTGATTAATACTACTTATAAAATATGGTTTTTTTAGAAATAATTTTGTTATAATTAATATGTAAATGCACTTTCACTTTCTCTAGCCAAAGGCGATGGTGAAGGTGATGGTGATGGTAAAGGTGAACACGACGCTGATAAAGATCTGGACTTAGAGCCAAGTGCCAAAGATCTGGAAATATTTGCAGAACTAGAGAAGGAACAGTTGGAGAGAGAAGCCAGAATCGCTAGAGGAGAACCTGCTGTCGATCCTATGGTAAGGAAATAAAAGCAAAGTTATTTTATTTTTAATACTGTCCTAATTACTACTGTTTTCAACTACCTACCTACATACATATATTTATGAATAAAATAGTTTTTGACAATTTTTGGGGCCATGCTATTTTAGTATACTTTGCGCAGTCCTACATTCGTATAAACATTTTTTGTAATGTCCAGCATCTATGACATCTTGGAAAATCTCTTTATTTATAAAATGTAATACTAGTATTTTGAATAAGTTAGTTGTAAATAAGTTATATTATATTTTTCGTATATACTAGAAACTCTACGATGCTAAAATTATGGAGGAATTCCATAAAACACAGGAACCTGCGCCAGCGCGTGCGCTTGTTGAAAAAAATTACGTTACAAGTTATAACAAACAAAATGCGTTTGATAGAATCGCGCTTAGCCAATTAACTGCAGGAGAAACACCAGGTAAGAGTTATCCTTTGTTGATTAATTCATATTATAATTTATAAATGCGAAAGTTTGGATGGATGGATGTTTGTTACTCAATCACGCCAGAATGGCTGAACGGATCTGGATGAAAGTTGGCACAGAGATAGTTTATAGTCTGAAATAGCATGTAGCAAAAATGCACGGTTTTATACCGGAAAAGTGCACGGTTCCCGTGGGATAGATTTGTTTTTGCTTTTCACAGAATAAGCCATTGACTATCTTTTCCATCCTGACCGTTAAACGCTACGCACCGCTAGTCAAATATAATTTTCACTGATCGCTAATACTATAGTCTTTAAAGTAGCATTGATTGACAAATCTACTTTAAAAATCTATTTTTATTACAACCTTTCAAAAATAATGTATTATACGTATTTAATTTAATTAAAATTATTACATTTGTTTTTAGATGAGAATAAAGTGAAGCTGACCCATGTACCAGGAGCAGTTCTCTATCAAAATGTTAACAAAACATCTCCAATTTCCGAAGTTACTTATGAAATAGGTGAAGAAAAAATTGAATCTGCACGTAAGTATAGCAATTGTAATGCGTGTGTATTTTTGATACTATTTTTAATTATCGATGATTCAATCCTGCTTATATATATTTCTTAGATAGACATAACAGGTTCGAATTTTTCATTAGCTAAACTATACGCACTAGATACGTTGCTACGTTGGTAACTATGCAATCGGACCTTCGTCTAAGCACATGTCGATAAAATTACTTCTAAAGGGTCAAATATTCGTATATGAATAAATCTATTTAATCTTTTCTAATAATTTAAAGTTGGAAGATTGGAATAAAAATATTTCGAAACGTAAAAAAAACCCACAAATATACATTATTTTAGAATTTGTGTTGTTACTAAACCTTAAAATATTAAAACATGTGGATGGAGTAACAATTTGTAATTGTTATGTTATAGCATCGTCTTCAGATACGGAGTCTATACATATATCAGATGATTCTGATCCAAACAGTTCAGAAAGCGATTTACTTGAATCGCCCAAATTTAAATGTAAAGAAAATAAACCCAGACCAAGTACTAGCAAGGGCATATTTAAAAATGAAAATCTTAAAAGAAGAGACGAAGACCAAAACGTCGATAGAAGTAAATATAATTTTGACTTTTGATATTGATATTTGTCTTAAATGGCTGCTGATCAAACGTTGTCCTGTCTAATTTTCAACAAAGTTTTTTATCTTTGAGTTCATAGAAAAAATCCATGTAAATAAGCACACAGTTTTCCCGATTATCCCAAAATAACCCACTTTCACTATTTCCCGTAGAATTCCTGTGCTTACCACATCATCAGCTTTTTTTTCATATTGTGAAAAATCTGTGACTTTTAATTTTGTGTTTGAAAGTGTTACAATGAAATGTCCTTGTTTCAAAATTTAGATTTTAACTGGTTATATAACGTTAATTATCGTACCTATAGTTTTAATATTTCTTGCAGACGGTAACCCTAATGACTCTGGTTCAAGTAACTTGGATCATAATGAAGCTAAACAGACTATTATTGACATGATAAATTCTTACGACGATGATAGATTTCCGTCACAAGGTGATGTTCTCGTGAATTAGTTATTTTATTTAATTAAAACTAATAGTATTACCACTACATAGCATTCTGCAAGCTATTTATAAAATCTAGGCGACAAAATCTATAGAGCCCAAAATTACTTTTATTTTTAATCAGACTGTTCTTACCGAATTAATAAAAGATTAGAATTTTTAGTTCCTCTATATTGTATTAAATTTTAGGTACAAATTATTCAAATATGGCTGAAAACGATCGCATCAACAATTCTGTAGCGACGGAAATACTTAATAAAACAATCAAATATGAAGAGGACGAGATGTACAAGCAGCTGGACGCGGTCAACACTCACGCCAGCCGCGTCGATAACAGAACTAACTCTATTATCGAACAAATATCAGATGAATTGGAGAATGAGTACAGCGTAAGTGTTAAATAAACCATAACATGTGCGTAAAAATATGAAGGAATAAATACTTTTTAAAAGATTTTCCTAGAAGTTGTTTCTGACATAATATGTTGGACATAAGTACATAGCTATTAATTCGAAGCCTGTATAATACATCAGTTAAAATATGACGGTATTACAACTGTCCTTTGATATCACACGAACTCACTGTTGATGAGTTCTGTATTCATAGGACATTTATGGACATAGCTTATAAAGACCCATAATTTAAATCAGTTATAATTAAAAATGGCTCTTGTTTAAGAGGCTAATTTTATGATTTAAATTAATTCAGTCTAGAGGTTAATGCATTTTTATTCCGTCAGATGTTCCAACAAAATCAGTCTTTTTACTTCGATTAGTATGTTTCTAATAATTTCCATACTGTTTTAGATTACAGAAGTATCCCATATATTGGAAACGCAAGTACACGAAGCTGAACAAAGATGGCGATCAGCTCAATTCGTGAGATCAGCTCAAGATGTTTCGTCCCCCACTAAATATATTGCTCATGAACTTGATGCTACTTTAATTCCAAGCGAAGATGCTTCATTTGAAGATACTCTTACAGAAGATATAGAAAAAAATAAAACTTTTAGTATTGATAAGGATGGTGGAAACGAAAATATAGAAGAAGCTAATGATTCTGGGATTTGTAACGAATCTATTGATAACGTTAAGGTTTTTAAAGAGAAAGAGAATGATGAAATTAATGAAACAATGGAAAATGTTAAAGACATTTCTGGGGATGATGAGGTTTTCGAAGATTGTGTAGATGATGTTGAAAAGATAGATAGCGTTGAAAACTATACATTAGAAATGAAATTGGCACTCGGAATTGGTGATTAGAGTTAGCTATATTTGTTTTAGTACTTGTTAATAATGGTGGATTATATTGTTTTTTTTTGAGTGGTCATAATTCTTTTTAGTTTGCACGAGTGTCATTAAAGATTTAGTTAGAATTGGTTATTTTATTCATTATGGGTACAGGTTCTTAGGCGCCAAAAGGTGTGGGAGGAATTTGAGGAGTAAAGACGGTAAGGGAAATGAATTACTACACCTTCACTTCAATCAACACATTAGTAATTTTATTTACATTTTTATTTACGTTACTTTACATACATTTAAAAGCGTTGCTAGCAGAAACCGTGACTTTGCTCGCAACTACAAAAAAATCTCTAAAAAGGTAGTTTCATACAAACTTTACCCCCTTATAGGATTAATTTCTAAAAATGCTAAAACAAGTATTTATTTAATTTTATTGAAGAGCAGCAATATCAAGTTTCAAGTAATTCTGATCATAAATATTTTTTTGGATTGTATTATGTTTTTCCCGTAAGAATTAGATAATCTTTCGCGGTAAGAAGTAGCGTATGTCACTCTCCAGCGCTCTATCTTCACACAATAAAATCACGCCAATTCGTCACTCCGTTACGACATGAAAAATGGACAAACAAACAAACACAATTACACGTTTATGATATTATAGTATTTATTTACTATTTTTCTCACCACTAATGCTACCTTACTAGCTTTCAGGATCGTATAAGATTACTAAAACACCCCAAATGCTATGATATAACCCAACCAAAATTATGTGTAAAAAATAAAATACAAAAATATATAACAAACTATTATATTTAATTAAAAAGTTCATAATTCACCTAATTTAAATATCTCGTAACAAATGTTTATAAAAATAGTTCTTTAATAGCAACGATATTTACAATTTTAGACTTAAAAAACTACGCGAATAAAATATGTATATACTATTTTTTCTTCTTCAGAGCTCTATCTATCTATGAACAGTATAGCTTTTTGACCGACTTCTAAAAAATATATTAACAAAATTATAATGAGATATTGCAGAACATGCAGACAAAATTATGTAACATTCAAAATTACCTAAATTTTAGAAATCAGTCCAAAAATACTTTCTATATGGTCAATGGCCTGACTAACTGAAAAATTTGACCGTTTATGCCGTAGTTTTATATTCTAACAAATAAAACATTATTTAAACTACCACATCCTATAAATTTTACCTAATTATTGAATATGGCCTTCTAATGGAAATTCATACAAAAATTATAATATACACAAACGTACATTAGTACGATATCAGCACAAAGTCAAAAAATCACTTTTTAAAAATTATAAAAATAAACTGTCTATGTGTACGATTGTTTCTTAAATAGACTTTTTGGTTAATAATTGCAATAATTTGCTAATATTTAGTTTTTAATTCGAACCCACGACCTTTCGACAAATTAGGTGCACTAAAACTCCACTAAGACAAAGAAATAAAAAAAAAGTAAAAAAAAAATCTATTAAGAAAACAATCGTTTATAAATGTAAAAGTTTGTAAATATTGATTTATATATATTTCCTTAAAATATTATTTACAATATATTTAAATAATAACAGCTTTAATTTCAGGTTCAGTTTAGTTTACATTAAAGGAGTGCGCACATTTATTTGCCCGTTAGGTTTATTCAATGTAATTTTTTTAAGCAATAAAATAATTAGAATTGCCCGCGGCTCCGCCCGCGTTCAGATGACCAATAACCAAATTTTTAGGTTTTACATATTAGTATACTCTTACAATGCAATTTTTGTATTTTTTATCAGAAATGAGATATTTTCCCGCGGTAAAAAGTATCCTATATGTTGACCCGGATAACCAGCTATCATCATACCAAATTTCATCAAAATCTGTCCAGTGGTTTTCTCGTGATGCGGTAACAGACTGACAGACAGACAGAGAGACAAAAATTCTAAAAACTATAGATTTGGACTATGTATCGATAATAATCTCTATTTCAATTAGATTTTCCAAAAAATATTTAATGTACAGATTCGACTTAGTTACAATTTTATTATATGTATAGATGAACGATTGACATATAAATACTTTTTGAATTGAATGTCACGGGAGAGACTAAGGTTATAGACGTCTCAAAGGTTGTTATTTAGTTTCTTCTTGGAAAACGAAGTTTTATTTATAATGTCAAATATTCGCGTAAAGCATAATATGGTTAAATATAGTGTGCGCATACCTTTAACTTTATCAATATACATAATCATTATAATTTATAAATAATATGATAATATAGAGAAAATACTTTTCAAATTTCTTTTTGGTACATCTATGCTTATAACCGAAGAGTATTTTGTATGTCATATAATTTTACTTTAAAATTGACCTTTCTAAAAGCCTCACTAAAATATGTTAAGCAAATCACGTTTTGAGCTTTACTTCATTTAGCCCCGACTTTCTCTCTAGTCTCTTTGAAAGTGACTTTAGTAAGGAAAAATTTGTAGGGAATCGTTCTAAAAAGAAAGTTATTGAAGTAAAACTTCTGTAGGCATGACTGAGGGGTAAGTCAATACATTGGGAGAATGAGTGTTGCGGAAGTGAGAGTGACACTTATTATTAATTATATATATATATATATATATATATATATATATATATATATATATATATATATATAATTACTTACTTTCAAAAATGAATATTTATTAATATGGGATGAATGTGTGCATAAATTAAACAAAAGCTATTATGACCAATGTGTGAAGTGTGAATGAAAGAAAGAATGAATGAAAAGGACAGTGTGTTCGACTTAGAGGATTAGAATGAGAAAGTTTTAGTTTTAAAGAAGAATGCAAACTGAAATGACGTAATAAACTATTGAAATACTAATAAACGTATTAAGGTGACCGTGGTGTGGTGTTTTTATTGCTGGTATCCTCAATCCCACATACTAATAATAATTTTATATAAAATAATATATTTATATAAAATAATATATTTATATAAAATAATATATTTATATTTTGATTCGTTTCAATGAAATTGCGGTACCGGCCACAGCGCCAAGCAAGTTTTACTTCAACCGCGCGTAAACGCATTCATACTTTTTGAGAGTAATGTGAACTGTTTGGCAAAATTTTAGAAATTCTAAGGATTCTAAGGAAAGATTCTAAAGATTTTACAGCCGTATGAAGTAGGTACAAATTCTATATCAACTTTTAGAGTGGTTTACATCGATCAAAAAAGTACTAGATACACAATACCATGCAAAAGTTATCTTAAAACTGTCGACAATTGTATTTAGGTAATTATTATAGTTGAAATAAATATACAACAATGTAAATTCAACCTTAAATGCAATGCTTAATGTTGTTTTCACAAAAAAAAAAATATTAAAAGCGCGCTCAAATGTTCACATCAGCGCTCATTTGCTGAGGACATTTTTTGTCGCTGATTGTGTATCTAGTACTTTTTTGGTCGATGATTGTAGTAGTATTTTGTTTTTTGGTAAATATAATATGACTTATAAAATGTAATAAAAAAATTGTTTTAAATTAAAAAAAAAGGCAAGTATGTTTTAAAATTTCATATCTATCAATACGCCTAAAGTTAGTGATAATTTCGGGTCAATTTCCGAAGAGGTTTTACAAAAGCTAAATATATCCAATCTTTCGTCGTCTCAATGCTTATTTGTCCAAATCACCAATTTACCGAAAGAGTTTTTAATACCTACATAATTATTAATTATTGACTTTTAAATGTCAACTCTATTGGTATTAAATATATATTTCACCTTAAAAAAAATCTATATATGTATATAAACCCTAGAAATAAAGTTTTATTTTCAAAATTAAAAACTCCTTACTGTAAAGTATAACAAGTATTGGTGGATTAAACAAGTAAGAACTAAGGCGATGATTTAAAGTTAGATACAATCTAATATATAAATATTGTAAATTTAAAGCAGTCCTCATTCACTTGTATCACTGAAATTTTATAAATGCAATATGACAAAATAAATTTATTTTGGACAAACATTTTGCGTTAAACTCAAATATGGAGCGTAAAGGTAATGAGAAGTCACTGTGTATGAAAAAAATTCCGTCAAAACGCGTCCAAGAAGGATGGCGCTGCCGTAGCGTAGGATACATTTTAAAGGAAAAGCTAAAGTAATTAGAGTAAGATAGACAAACAAACAAGGATATTTACTAAATTATTTTAGATTAGGTTTGACTTTTAGGTTGCTTTCCCATACAAACTTTCATCCCCATTTTCACCCGCATAAGGGACGATTTTTGGGATAAGAACTTTCTTATTCTTCTCAGGGTCTCAAACTATCTTCTTACTAATTTTCATCTAAATCGGTTCAGTAGTTTCAGAGCTCATATGGTACAAACAAACGAAAAAATCTTTCCTCTTTATATTATTAGTATAGATTACGTAAATAGCTGAGGTTTGTTGTTTGAGGGTAATGGTATTTCATTAACTACTTTAGTTATGAAAAATTTGAAATTTTTGAACTCAGCAAACTTCACTCCGTCTACAACAGCTATATTCATATCGTAGTTTTTCCTACGCCAACGTCATCTATTTTCAGCATACAGCTGGACACGTTTTCAACTTGTCTTCCATATAAGAGACTTATTACTTCTACTCTCCATAAACTCAATTCAAAATTCCTATATAATCTGTTAATTTGACACATTGTGATAAAAACCATAGATTATAAAATATAACAATAAGTAAATTGCTTAAAAATGTAAATAATTTTTTTTTTATTCATCACCTATATCATGCGGCATGGTGTTTTAGGTCGAATATTTCCATTAACAGCGGTTCTACGGGATGTACGTCCAAGTATACCTCTGTAACTTCTTCTGCAAACTTCCTGAGTTCTAGGATCTTCTGTATGAGTTTCAGGAAGGTGGATTTCGCCTCGCAGCCAGGGTACGTGCTTTCTAAGTATCTCCGGAGCAGGTAGTAGTAGGAATTCTGTAAAATAAGACGTTTGGAAGTGGACTATAATCATACTGCTGTGAGTTTTGACATTTTTATTGAAATGTTTGGATGAATTTAGGTGTTTAGTGTAACATATGGGCTAGTTGGGCCTAGGGAAGCAACTGAGTGAAGTGATATAATAATGATTTAGTGCAAAATAATAGTAAAAATATTATTCAAATAAAAAATGCATTTTTTTATTAAAATTGAAAATAATCTGTTAATAAATTAATTTAGTAATAATTAATCTAAATAAAACCAAAACAAATCTAAGAATGACTTAATTTAATCATATCTGAAAAATTCACATGGTGAGAATACAGTTTGTAGTAGCAGTTTACATCGTGCGTGTGCATTTGTGTATGTGCGCGTGTACGTGTGTGTAGGCGTGCGTGTGTGTGACCTGCTCCAGCTTGATGACGTCGCGGTGCACGACGCGCGCGCGCTCGGGCGTGAACAGCAGGATGGCGGACATGATGAGGATGACGTGCTCGTCGGTGCGCCAGCGCGGGCAGAAGGAGCGGATGAAGGCCTCGTGCGAGCGGTAGATGTTGCCCTTCGCCAGCTTCAGCACGTCGGTCTGGATGCTGCTGTACTGCTCCTGGTTGTGCGGCAGCTGCGGGAGACGATACGATATACCAGCGGCCGTGGGGTGAATCGGGTCGAATGTGTGTACTCCAGTCATGGGTATTTATATTTATAATATGTATGTATTTAAAGTTATATGTGTAGTGTATAAATTATCTAGTATCCATAACACAGGCCTCGTAGCTTACTATGGAACTAGATGGTGCTGTGTGTTAATGTCACAACATATTTATTTAATAAATATCAGACAAATGCATGTCTAACTTGCACAGCAAGATTCTGTAGCAAGATTTTTTCGCAATATTGCTACAAATTTACGGTTTTCGATTTTCTGCCTTCACTTATCTATACTAATATTATAAAGAGGTAAAGTTTGTGATCTTGTGAGTTTGTGAGTTTGTGACGTTGTAGGGGGTAATCTCTGGATCTACTAAACCGATTTTCAAAATTCTTTTACCAAAAGAAAGCCACGTTCTTTCTGAGTGTCATAGGCTATATATTAATCCGAAAAATAAAAAGGCTTTTTCGTGGTAGTCGAATTTGCAAAGTAAGTCGGAGAAAAAACGGTCGAACGAAAACGTTTCTTACGAACGCTGCCTTAACGATGAGAGATATATGATTATGTTCTAGAGGAAAGTTGTAGAGCTTAATAATGCCTACAAAAAAGTCAGCGACAGCATATGTCTAACTTTTATATTTAAGTCACAAAAAGTAGTTTTTTATATTAAAAAAATCATTTAAATCGGTAGGTCATGTTTATTGGTCATATTATCAACAATTATGAATTCTTATCAAAATAAGTAAATTTATCGTCTAAAATGTTTAAAACAAAAGACTTTTTCCTTTTACTGCATATAATTTGGACAAATGGTTAAAGAGATAATACAACATATTCGTATGTATGGACGAACCCGAGCGAGCTGTTTATCTGTTTTTCTCTTTGTACGGGCTAATCTCCGGATCTATTGGACCTATTTAAATGAAATTTTGCATGGTGGTACCTTATATCCCCGGGCAACATCTTAGATACTTTTCATCATGGAAAATTAAAGGGTTCCCGTGGGATAGTTAAAAAACTATAACAACTTATTCATCTTAGTACACAAAAACTACTGAGTGGATTTTAATGAAACTTTACAATAATATAGTTCATACATAATAAAAATAAATCAGCTACTTTTCATCCCGAAAAATTAAAGAGTTTCCGTGGGATGGTCAAAAAACTATAGTAACTTATACAGCTTAGTACACAAAAACCACTGATTGGATTTTGATGAAACTTTACAATAATATAGTTCATACATCAGAATAACAAATAGGTAACTTTTTATCCCGGAAAAACGTAGTTTTCCCGTGGGATAGATGTTTTTGTTTATTTGTAACGTATTATGTAGACAACATAGACCCCAAAACAATAGTTGTTAAAAAATGTCTGTTTGTCTGTTTGCCTGTATGTCTGTTTGTCTGTTTTTGTGCGCGCATTTCACGCGAAAAGTAATGTACTAATTTCAACGAAATTTGGTGAAGTGATAACTTATTACTCGAGTCAACATTTAGGATACCTTTTGTATGTATGTATGTTCTATTCAGCCCTTTTTAACACACGCACGGGCCTCTCTTCAGTACGCGGTGGATCAGGCCATAGTCCACCACGCTGGCCAATATCAGAGGTGCTAGACCCGGGATTTGAACTTGCTTCATTCGGTTTCCCAAGCGAGCGCGTTACCACTGGGATACCACTGCCTAGATACCTTTTACTTAAAGAAAATCTTTCTTTCCCACGGGAAAATATAATAACTGGTTTTATCGAGTCCTCCCTAGAAACCTGCCTCTGGCTAAGCCTTAAGACATACATCAAAACAATATACTAAAAAATTGTAGGTCTTGAAAAGTAGCCTACAGAAAAGTTCTGAATAGTATATGTCTATCTCCTAAGTTACACTCGCAATATTTATTCTTATCAATACCTATAATAAAACTTAGTCAAATCGATGTGCGCGTTTCATGCAAAAAGTACTCAACCGATTTTAACTTCATTTTGTATAGTGATAAAACTTAGTGCTCGGGTCAACATTTAGAATACTTTTTACGACAGGCAAATTATTCATTCCCACGGGAAAATACAATAACTGGTTCTATCGAATTGTCCTTAGAAATTTATATGGCTAACGTTGGCTCAACCTTAAGAGATAGATCAAAACATTGTACAAGAAAATTGTAAGTCTTAAAAAGGTCTATAGAAAAGTTCTACATACGATAGTATATGTCTATCTCCTAAGGTACACTCGCTATAACTATTTTCATTATTATATATTTCTGTTTTATTATACGTTATTTATTCTATCTGAATATAGGTACATATATGAATAATAAAACTGTAGAGGTCGAATGTCTGTACATAGATGGTAGAAAAAATTGCTAAAAAACGAGTCAGTTCTCTTCTTACATCCCGTAAGAAGAGAAATAGAACAAATCCAGATTTTTTTCAAATTTTTTGTTTCTCTGTCTGTTTGTCTGTTCGTACGGGCTAATCTCCGATACTATTGAACCTATTTAAATGAAATTTGATACTTATCATTCTGTAAAATTAAAGAGTTCCCGTGGGATAGTTAAAAAATTATAGTAACTTATACAGCTCAGTACACAACAACTTATGCACCTACTTTAGTAAAATTTGGCATGCTGATACCTTATATTGCAGGTCAAACAACAGGTTACTTATTTTTATCCCGGAAAAATGAACGGTTCCCGTGGGATAGATCTGTTTGTGCTTTTCTAGAGGTGAACCCGAGTGAAGCGAGGGTGAGCCGCTAGTGCTATATAACATTGCTTATCAAAAGAAGGGTATCGATAAAACCTCATATCCATTTCCAGTCCTTTCCGCCCCAAAATAACAAAAAAAAATGTCATACATTTGATCTTTTCTTTACACGTTATGAAAATAGACTTTGTGCCTGATGAGATAATATATTTTATGAAAGAAAAAAAACCTACAATTAATACTACTTGTGGAACGTCATACTTCGCTCTAACTGCGATATTCATTCAAAATGAGATATTTTCAGTAACATTTCAACTTCTTGAAGTGAAAATTCTTTGCGTGAATGAGTAAAATTTTAAATCAGAAATTATAATAATTATAATATATAATACTTTCTTAGATTTACGCGAATGTTTGACATTTTTAAATAAAACTATCTTTTCGGATTATTTCGCGGATTTATTTTGATTTTTGGTTCCCGACGTTTCGAATGCTTTACAGCTTAATTAATTTTAACTTTTTAAATTACACATAGAACAATTATATGGCTAAAATAATTAATACTATATTTTATATTTTTCTTAATGCTTATAAATATAATAATGGCAACACTAAATATAGATTACTAATTAATATTTTTAAAATTGTAATAATTATAAGAATAATAGCAAAAATTAAATAAATAATATTCCATATTCAATTATAATTAAAATTATAAAAATGTTTAAAGTTAAAAAATATTGTTATGTAATTGGTGCAATTTTCATTTTGTTAATTCTGGGTAGGCTGTCTGTAACAACTATACCTTCAAGACATGTAACACCTCAGTCTCCCGTGACCATGGATTCGAAACGTCGGGAACCAAAAATCAAAAGAAATCCGCGAAATAATCCGAAAAGATAGTTTTATTTAAAAATTATAATATACTGGAAAATATACACGAAAATTATTGATAATACATAAATGAATGAACCACATACCGTCCACTGGTTCCTCTGACCGTCGTACGTCATCGTGCTCCGAAGGACCATCATCTCTATACAACCACCTTTTAATAGCGCCACCTACAATTTAATTTATATCTTACTAAACCGTATTAATATTATAATTAATGTGTAAGTTTGTGAGGATGGATGTTTGTTACTCTTTCTCGCCAGAACGGCTAAATTAATCTGGATGAAATTTGGCACAGTGATAGATTACTATAGTACATAGGCTCCTTTTTACCTTGAAAAAATATACGGTTCCCGTGGGATAGATTTGTTTGTGTTTTCTAGAGGCGAACCCGAGCCAAGCGAGGGTGAGCCACTAGTTGTATATTAAACTAGAAGAACCCGCGGCTTTGGTCGCGCTAAACTAAAACAAAACCTCTAAAAAGGTAGGTTTCATACAAACTTTCATCTCCTATTTTACCTCCTTATGGGATGATTTTCGAAAAATGCTAAAACACGTATTTATTTAATTGTATTGAAGGGCATTAATAATAACTTTCAAGTAATTCTGATCATAAATATTTCTTTGGGATATTCCCATGGGAATGAGATGATCTCCCACAGCAAAAACTTTCCAGCCTTCCAACTATCCCCACACAAAAAAACACGCTAATCCCTCAATCCGTTTCGACGTGATAGAAGGACAAACAAACAAACACATGTAATGCCCAAATGTGAAAAAACTTTTATTATATTACTAGCTCTAGGCTGCAGCTTCGTTCGTGGGTTAAACGATTATATTGTATTAACGGCTCACCCTGGCTTCGCTCGGGTTCATCTATAGGTACGTTTTAACAGTTAATATGGAATAGATAGACTATAATATATATGTATGTACATAGGTATAATGACTTGTTGTGGGTTGTATTATAACGTGTTCCCCGTGGGAATGATATAATCTTCCGCGGTAAAAAGTAGTCTATGTCACTCTCCAGCCCTCCAATTATCTCCACACAAAAATCACGCCAATCCGTCACTCTGTTTCGACGTGAAAGAAGGACAAACAAACACACTTTCACATTTATAATATTAATATGAAGCATGAATATTCTAAAATCTTAATATATTATTTATAAGTATCTTACGGTGAAGGAAAACATCGTGAGGAAACCTTCATATCTGAGAGAACCTAGCAAGTTTTCGAAAGACATGTGAAGTCCGCCAACCCGCACTTGGCCAGCGTGGTGGAGTATGGCCTGTTCCCCCTCGTATTGAAGGGAGGCCCGTGCCGACCAGTGGGACGTCAAAAAGGGCTGAATACAAGTATCTAATGATTATATAGTCACCTGATCCTCTTCACACATGTTCTTGAAGGCATTGATTTTCTTTGCAATTTTAATCAGCCGTCGTATCGCGACCGCCGTGAGGTTCACGAGCGTTATTAACCTGGGATCGTGTTTCCCATCACCGTCCTACAATAAATACTTTTTAATTACAAAAGGGTATACCAATTTCCAAAATCACTGAAAAGTTATTATTCTATTATACGAGTGCTTTTTTTAAACTCTAATGACCACAAAGACAGAAAAAAAACAAAGACAAACGAACATACACATTTCTTAACACATTTTCAAACTAGTCAAAAATAGTTACAATATTAATGTTACACGTAGATAATAATTATTAAAAAATAAATACAATTATCAATAAAACGATTTTTTATTCTAAAAAAATATGAAACTTAATTTGGGCACTTTTTCTCAAACTATTTCTATACAATATGACAGGAGGTAGTTAAAATGGACTTTCCAAGATTTTAGGTATATATTACATCTTAAGCTAATAAAAGTCAAATATATTTTAGTTAATTCAATCAGGAAAAGAACCTGTTACCTTCAACCCAGCAGTGGTCGTATCTCCAATCAGCTGTGTGATATCGTCATCTATAGGCGCGTGAAGGGCCTTATTAGCCACTATGAGTTCATTTAACTTGGCTCGTTCTACCTAAAATAAATAAGTTAAACATTGGTCTCATCAATTCGCTAAACCTCAAACAAAATCCCGTGGGAGATATGAAGTCTCAGGATATTTTATTACATAATGAAAGTGACTTATTAATGACTTATAAACCAAGTGAAGTGGGTTCAAACCCTGATTCTCACACTCGCGAGTCATTTCTTATATGATTACGGTGAAGGAAAACATCGTGAAGAAACCTGCATGTCTGAGAGAACCTAGCAAGTTCTCGAGACATGCTCAGTCCGCCCCTTACACTTTTATTCCCCTCGTATCCTCGCCAGTTCTTCTCAGGTCTTAGGCTTCTTCTTTCCGAACTGGTAGTAGACTCATGACGTTCAGTAAAAAATTGTAATAATTTAATGCTGAATAAAATATTTTGATTTGATTTTGAAATATCAAACTCCCATATTAAAGTCCCACTGCTGGGCACAGACCTCCCAATAGGGAGGTCTGTGCCCAGCAGTGGGACTTTAAAAAAGATCTGGATACACATATACACGTACAAAAAAATAATAATCATACAGTCACCTCATTAAGTTCTCTGGACGAGTTGCTTCGACTGCTCACGGATGTGTACGCCTCGAATTCTAACTTTATTGCCTCGCACAGTATTGATTCCATTGAATTGGGTTCTATCCTGAAAATTATTAAGATAAAGACCTTACCACGAAAAAGGACAAAGGATAAGGGTCTATACACGCTACGTTTTATAAAGCGCCGACGTTGTGTTTCGATACAAACGCAAGCAATCTAGATTTTTAAAATAAACGTAGTATATGCGGCGAGGCGTAGTCACGATACACGCGTCGTCGGCAAAATGGAAGCTAGTGTGCGAAGATCCTTATCCTTTGAGAGAAAAAAAAGAGCAAGCGCTTTAAAAAGTCATCGTATGCATAGGCATTAGTCAACATACTCTGAGAGTCTGAATACATCCTTATAATATTAGACTAGTGACGAACCCTAGGTAGGTACGTTTTAACAGTTAGTATGGAATAGATAGATTATATATTATACTAGCGACTTATCCTCGTACGGTACGTACGTGCTAATC
This sequence comes from Brenthis daphne, assembly GCA_947093115.1. Classification (NCBI taxonomy): domain Eukaryota; kingdom Metazoa; phylum Arthropoda; class Insecta; order Lepidoptera; family Nymphalidae; genus Brenthis; species Brenthis daphne. Next base: position 23,205,250 of record OX352474.1, read on the forward strand.
TATGCCATTATTATTTTTGCGCCACCCGAATTCTTTTTCTAAAATAAAAGTAGCCTAAGTTACTTCTTATAACATCAGATATCAGCCAGTGAAAGTCCAGTAAAAATGTCCAGCTGTTCCGAAGATTAGCCGGAACAAACAGAAAGACAAAAAATTTATAAAAAGTGTTTTTCTTATAAGTAATGTATATAATATCATATGCATTTAGTAAAAAGTTGTTATTTTGACATTAAAACAGATACTTCAATTTTATTTGTCCGTATAGATTACTGCTACGCTTCCTTGGGTAGTAGCATGATGATAATATACACTATAGCCTTCTTCAATGAACGGGCTATCTTATACAAAAAGAATTTTCTAAAACTAATTAGTAGTTCCTGAGATTAGCGCGTTCAAACAAACAAACTCTGCCTCTTTATAATATTAGTATAGATTTCATAAGAAAACTTTTACTTAATATTTTGAACTCACCTTTCAACATCTTGTAATATATCTCTAGCTTTATTTACATCTTGAGTGTAACTGGTGGACGGCGTGTCGTCGCAAGCGTTGGGGTCTTTTTCTTCTCTGTACATGTGATTTGCGTCTTCATTAGTTAATATTGATCTAAAAAGATCATTTGATAACTTTACTACCAAATTGGTATCTTTTAATTTAAAAAAAAGCTGTATAATATGTATAATAATAGTTTTGCAATTTTTATGTAATTCTCATACAAATAAATTAAAATAGCAATTAGAAACACTCATGCAAAAGTTAGTATAGATTGCTCAGAAATATGTTCTCGCAAAGTATCCTATATGTTGACCCGGATAACCAGCTATCATGATACCAAATTTCATCAAAATCTGTCCAGTGGTTTTCTCGTGATATGGTCAGATGCAGATAAACAGACAGAAGAAAATTCTAAAAAGTATAGATTCAGTCTTTGTATTGATAATAATAACTATATCAATAAGATTTTTTTTTTAATATTTAATGTACAATTTCTACACAGAATTTTATTAGGTAGATGTATAGACATAATTAAGTTTCGTAATTTTAATTTAATATTTAATCTGGCAATTTCATGCTAAATTTTTCATTCAATAAACAGCGAGCTTGATGCATAGAACTTCTAGATAACAAATTCAGTAAAAGCATTTGCGTGGTATTTGAGAATACATCATAAATCAAATGAATGTTGTTTTAAAAATTATATACAATATAAATTTTGCTATTATAAAATAACCAAATTTATATTTCGAGCATACAAATAAATATCCAAGCATATAAAATAGGAAAAACCATCTTCAAAGATAGAAATATGATGAATACCATTAGCTTAAGAATTATTATTTATTCGATTAGATAAAGAGATTATGTAATAAACTTATAATTAATAGTAATAAAACTAATTAATTATCAAATCTGCAATATTCTGAGGATAAGAATATTGCAGATTTGATAATTAATTAGTTTTATTACTATCTTTAACACACTTATGTATTCAGCCCTTTTTAACGTCCTACTGCTGGGCACGCGCCTTCCTTTAGTACGAGGGGGATCAGGCCATAGTCCACCACGCTGGCCAAGTGCGGATTGGCGGACTTTACATGCCTTTCGAAAACTTGCTAAGTTCTCTAAAACATGCAGGTTTCCTCACGATGTTTTCCTTCACCGTTAAGACAAGTGGTAATCATGTTGGAAATGATTCGCATATGAAAATATCAGAGGTGCGAGACCCGGGATTCGAACTCGCTTCACTCGGTTTCCCAAGCGAGCGCGTTACCACTGAGCTACCACTGTCGTTTATATATACAAATAGACTTGGAAACTTACAAATTTTATACAGAGTTGAAATAGTATGGAGGTGAACACATGATTCCAGGAAAGTGTACCATATAATAAAGTTACGATTTCCTATAGACTAACCATTTAATATAACATACCTATTTGAAGAGTAAACTATTATTGTGCGAGTGTATAACATAATCCACTTACTATAACTCAACTTATAGTGGTCAAGTGTATCATATGACATTTGCAGTATGAATTATTGTAAATATGAAATAAGTTCAGAAATGATGACTCGCTTAATGATATAATTGCTTATATAATGTCCAATTTTCAATGTAATATGGCCTGTTGTATTACCGGAGGTGCAATGTTTAATATTTCCTATCATTTTAGCCTGACCTTGATATTTGAATATCATTGCATTGTTACATTTTTCAAGTTGTTTATAAGAAGTTGCTATTCTAAACTAAGTAAATATAATAATATTCATTTTTAAAAGGAATCAACCTTCAATCAACATATACAATAAGTAATATAATAATAGTATATATAATGTTGTGAAAATAAGTTTTAGATTACAGCCAAAGATAATAAGGTGTTTTTCTAGCCAACCTATATAAATAAAAATGAACACTGAAATGTATGTATGCGCATAACTTTCAATTGACTGTTTGTTATTGTCAACACAATTTTTTTATAGAAGAAAATTGAAAGAAAAATTTTTTTACTAAAATAAGATTTTTTAAATCTCATGATATGAAAAGTGAGTGAGTGAAATAGTTTATATCCCGGTAATCATCCTTAAAGGGGGTGACAATGGGGATGAAAGTTTTTATGGGAAAGCAAGTTAGGGACGAACCTGAGTGAAGCGAGGCTGAGTCGCTAGTGTTTTAATAAAAATATCAATTTTATTACCTTATACTATTTTGTTTGGATGGTTCACATGTGCTGTCCATACTATCACATAAATTATAGGGCTCCATCATCCTGTGCTCATATATAGCTCTATTTATAACTGTTTTTTCATCTGTTGGATGAACTTTCATAGTATATGGTTGTTCAGAATTTTGAACTGGTACATATTGATTGTACATTGGTGGTGAGTTAATTGAATTGTCTATATCAGTACTTAATGGAGACTGTACAGTACTGTGCGGACTACATGTAGTACTATTTAGCACATCGTATTGCAATACAGCAGGTTCTTGGCTAGGTGGCGCATATGAGCTGTCTTCATCCCGCCTAAAACTTTTTGAACTAGTAACTGATTCGTCGGGATCATGTAAATGACGTTTTTTAGCCCTGTTTTCTTCTATTTTACGCCTTTTTTCTGCTTTATCCTCTTCAGACATTATGAACTCCTTCACCATACCTACTGATAAACACTTTTCTAAACGACACTTTTGGCAAAACCTCCGTGTAACCACGGTAATATCACAATTGTTTGAAAAGGGACACTTAAATTCTTTATTTGTTAATGCGTTCCTGCGAAAAAATGCTTTGCAACTCTCGCAAGATATAGCGTTAAAATTGTATCCTAGAGCCTTATCACCACAAACGAGGCAAATCTTTTGCAAATTAGGCACTTCTTTTTTTTGTGCATTTCCATCCTCCGTCTTAATATTACTCTCACTTGCACTATCCATTTTCACTTTTAAATATCGTCATAACTCGCACTGATAAACAAGTGTCCCTTAAAACTTTTAACCCGCACACACTATAATTGCACAGTTTTAGCGCTGTCGTTTATACAGCACGCATGTCAGTATGAAAGTCATAATTTCGCACGAAATGGATAAAAGGTTGCCAATTTGTTGTTATCTCGAGATAATTACAATATTTTGATAAATAATATTGTGAACAATACATGATAATCGGATGACTAATGTCATAATTGTGTCATTGTGATTATTTTTTTAAATATAGCTAAGAAATAAGGCAATGGTCGTATATGATTCAGCCTTCTATAATACCTTTATGTGGATTTTGTGGTATTAATTTCTATTAATTATATCTTTATACTCATAATAAAATCATCATCAGTATGGAGATGGTGTCTATCAATAAATATTTTATTGAAATTTTTTGAACTGAGTTTTAGTATAATTAGTATATAGAGTTAGTTTGAAATATATATGTATGTGTTAATTTGTTCGCGTTTCATGCAAAACCTACAGGAAGAATTTTGATCAAATGTATAAAATTAGGGTTTTTATAATAGAGGTTCCTATGAAAAAGAGAAAATTCTTATATAAAAAAATCATGAATTTTGCTAAAACTATTGCATTCATTTTGATATAAATTAGCACGATAATAATTTTATAGTCTCTCTATTAATTATTCAGTAGATAATATATTTTTTATTCTGAACATGAAATGGATTTACCCAGGAGAGGGGAAAATTCTAAATAGTTATAATATAAAATAATGTATTTTCATTAGCGGAGTTTTGTTGTAAGTTGGCATTATTGGATTGGATTATTAGACAATTAATTTAATCAAACGATACTTTTCAACCCAAAAATTAATTAAAGTATGTAACTTTATGTGAAATAGCAAGAATATTAACCGTTATTTAATTAGATTTTTCAGTTTACTTCTTATCTCATAACTTAAAAAGTATCGGGAGAGTTGAAAATTTTATACAAACATTATGGTGAAAACACTTTCATGGATTTAGATATAAATAAGGAGATTTCGACTTTAAAGTTAAATATTTATTTTACATTTTATCTCAGAAATGAAAATATTCCTACGGGAGAGAAGAAGATCGTTCTTGCATAGAAGGATATACCTACAGTATAGATTTTCATATAAATTAAAATATAACTTATTTAGTAAGTAATAACTAAGTCATTATTTATATACCCTGGAGATTTTGATTTTTTTTTAATGAAAATTTTATCGACATTTACGTATTATCTATCGTACTTTATTGGATACTAAACCAGAAAACTTAGCGGGATTACATAAAATAACTTTGTAAGTTGACTTACAGTACACGTTTTTATGTTATACATACATACTTAGTAGATTATATTTGCAAATTTTTATATGTTGGGACATTACCACACAGCGCCATCTAGTTCCATGGTAAGCTACAAGGCATGTGTTATGGATACCAGATAGTTGATACACTACATATTACACATATATAACTTTGAATACATACTATGAATATAATATAAATATAAACACCCATGACTAGAGTACAAACATTTGTGCTCATCACACAAATTAGTGCCAGCGGAACTCGAATCCACGACCGCTGGCACAACAAGTAGGGTCACTACAAATTGAGCCAAACGTGTAGCCAAAAATTGCCATTTAAATTAGTATGGCGTTTATCTAAATGCAATTAAACAACTTATGTTACTTTCCATAGGTTTTAATAAAAAAAATTGTTTTTACAACGGTGCGTTTCTAATCTTTAAAAATAATTTTACACGACGTTGGTGAAAAATTCTGCGAACATCCACTGGTACTATTAGAATACAAAAATCATAACAAAAGAACTTAAGAATTGAAGTATTTTTTATATAAAGTACATATACTATTATATAAAATATGTTTATATATTAGTTATACCCAAGCACTATCGTGCGTTTATTTGATCAAGATCGGTAAAACGTCCCATTGCAATATTCTAGTCGAGCAAGTTAGGCTGCGCCTCAGGCGGAACAATTTTCCGTTCCGAAGCACATACAAAACATTAAGTTACCATGATTTATTTTTGTAAATTAAATGTTAAAACTGTTACTTAAAACATTATTAATTAAACAAGCTTGTACTAGTTGTAAATATTGAAGTGAGATCTAGGAACATTAGGATTATTTGAATTACAATTTAGTGTGTGTGTCTTTTGTTTTATTTAATATTTATTATACTAGCGACTTATAAAAATAGAACTAATTTTTTAAAATAATAAAAACAAAAAAAAAACAGTTTAAAATGGTTAAAGTTATCGTGACATACCGACACACACAAAAAAGAAAAACACCCGAATTGACAATCTTTTTTCGATTCGAAGTCGGTGTGCTTTGCTTTGTATGGGCTGGCAACGATTTCGAAAATATTTGATTAGGTATGTATTTAATAGAGAGGCTTTAATTACTTAGCCAAAGCACACCGACTTCGAAAATATTTGATTAGGTATGTATAGTAAATGAAAACTACAAATCAGTTATTTTTTACTTTTTAGTGCTTTTGTTTGAAGTCTGTTTTTATTTTTTTGTTAAAAAGTTTTTATTTTTCCCTTTTTAATGTAGACAGTAGTAGCAAAGTAAGAATTCTAACGTGTTATGCTTGTCAAATCAAACAAAATAAGCCCAAAATTAAAGGATCTACTAATGCCGTTGAAGCCGTTGAAGGGTAGCCGTTGAAGAGTTCCACCTATCGACCTTCTGGCCTTATTATCAGATCAGGTTAACAATACCGAACCACTGTGCTATCAACGGAAATAGAAACACTTGCAAAGTTTCAAGTCAATATGACAATTAGAAGTAGGTTAAATTCATCATTAGCTATTTTTCCACCCTTAGAGGTGGTATTTTTTTTTTAATTTAAATGGGACCAATCTGGAAGTATACACTTTCAAACAACATAAAAATTGTCCAAATCGGTTAATAAATGACGGAGTTCTGAGGTAACAAACATAAAAAAAATAAAAAATACAGTCGAATTGAGAACCTCCTCCTTTTTGAAGTCGGTTGATAAAATAAAGTCGCTTCCCGCTGTCTGTCTGTCCCAATGTATGCTTAGATATTTAAAAACACGCAACGGATTTTGATGTGGTTTTTTTAATAGATAGAGTGATTCAAGAGGAAGGTTTATATGTATAATACATGTATATTATAGTACAGACAGGCCGAGAATTCAAAGATTTGTATTTCATACTAACCGTTAAATCGTATCTAGGGACGAACCCGAACGAAGCGACGGTGAGTCGCTAGTTTTATATACATAATTTAAAAATTAAAAACATCGTAGACCAATTAAATATATTGTTGGTCGTTAAAAAAGAAAAGTCAATTTTTAAGGCATAAAAAATAAGTCCCGATTTATATTAAAGTATGGGAACACTATTGTGGAATGTACGGCAGGGTCCACTATCAGTAGTGGTATTTGGTAGTGAAGTCTCAAAGGAATCGATGTGACTTTTGATCGATGAATCGATTTTTACCGACTTGAAAGTTATTTTGTTTGTGAGTATGGATTTTTGTGCATGTTATTTAATATTTGTTAAATCTGAACCGATTTTTAATGTTTTTAAAGAATACATTATAGCTGAAGCCTAAAATTGATTTCTAGAAAAAAGTCACTCGTAAGGCTGAGGGTAGAACAATTATTTTAACTTTATTCAAATATTTAAAAAAATATATTTTAATAACTCAGGTATACTTTCACTAAACTATGAACAGTCTTAAAACGAAACTATTTTTTCGGATTTTGTAGCATTTTTATTTTATACTTTATAGCAAACATTGTCGCGAGAGAGAGCCGCTATCGGGTCGGTCGCGACAAAATCCCAAAAAACAATCATTTTAAAATGTCAAATATTCGAGTAAATAGTAGAAACATGAACGAATTAACCACTTCGTTCATGAGTAGAAAGTATTAAACTATGTATAATGTATATAGATTATATTATCATAGTATTTAGATTGTATTCAGCCCTTTTTGAAGTCCCACTGTTCGGCACGGGCCTCCCTTCAATAAGAGGGCGATCAGACCATACTCCACCACGCTGGACAAGTGTGGGCGGACTTCACATGTCTTTCGAAAACTTGCTAGGTTTCTCAGAGATGCAGGTTTCCTCACGATGTTTTCCTTCACCGTAAGACAAGTGGTAATCTTGTTAGAAATGATTCGCAGATGAAAATATCAGAGGTGCGAGCCCCGGGATTTGGACCCGCTTCACTCGGTTTCCCAAGCGAGCGCGTTACCACTGGCCTACCACTGCCTTTAGTTAGTATTTAGATTAATACTGAATATATATTCTTGAACCAATACTACTTCCTATTGAAATTTTTTATTCATGGAGTCAAAGTGCTTAACACTTCTTAAAAACACATTGCAGTAGAGGAACTGTACAACAACCACCATTCCGCGCAGACGTGACTTGTACAGTAATAATTATGTGTACATATTTATTTTGCATATATAATTAAGTGAATTTGTAATTTTAATATATTTCCTTAATTGTAAATAAATTATACTTCTTGTTTATATAAATTGTAGTTATCTGATACGTGACAAAATACGCGTAATAGATACCTACTTCTAAACATTTTATAAAACAAACAAATGCATAGGAAGCTGTTACTTTTCACATTTCTAGTGTCAGCATTTTTATGTTGCAGTAAATGTGAATAAACAAACAGTGTTCGTGATGTTCACTATTAAGAGTTTTTTTATTCTTTAACTATCCTTAAAAAAGGATTAAGAATGCGAAATTTTTAAGACGTATATTTTTGATGTCTGTGTCTTTTATGTAAGGTTGCATTTTTATATATTGAACTTATTTGTTTTAATGGAAAATAATATATTTGACTAATTTGTAATGATTTGTGTATAAGGCAGTTAGTTATGTGACCTTGGCCGATAAGAGTGTTTTAAAAAAATAAAAAAAGGGCGTTCATTTGTTTTCCCGCCCTTTTGCACAGAGTTGGTACCATCCTGTAGTGACTAGTCACGAATTATTTGTAATACTGAAAATTATGGTTATAAATTATGTAGCTCACTGACGATTATAAAAGTACTGAATATAAGAAAATAAGCAAGGAATATCTCGAAGTTTTAATAGGGATCCTACATTAAATTAAAAGTCTAAATATACTTCATTCCAATATAAATACTTTTACAAGCGCTTATGAATCGTCAATTCTACATTTTAAATTTAAATTAAATGTCAGTACGAGTATGTACTCGTATGTAAGTCCTTGGGGAATCGAAGAATCGAGCGGTGATGCAGATATAAAATACATTTTGGTAACTTATATATTATGTATTTCTTTAATTTTTATTAATAGCATACATTTTAAGCAAACTATATAAAAAATACAAAGTTGCTTCATAAATGAAAGACTTATTATATAAAATATTTAAAAATGAATTGGACAAGCAAATCGACAAATTAGACCAAATGCCTTTTAAAAATCAGCTAAAATGTAATAAAACAATAATATATATTATGTAAAAATTTCACGATGTCAGTAACATAAATAAAAATTCAACCTGCAAATCACCTAAAAGCGCAAAACTCGCGAACATCACGATTAGTATTAATTATTACTATAATGGATCACAAGTTTATATATTTGTTATATATAACATATTCGAATTTTGTCTGTCTGTCCGTCCGCGCAGATACATACAGTGTGAAAGTCGGTACGGAACAGCATGTTAATTTAGTAGATGACAAGTTCTTAAGTTTTACAATCGACCCAAAATATTTGTTTTCCTCCAGTAAAAAGTACAACACGTGAGTATGAATATTTATTATTAAACTAGCTACTCACCCTCTCGGGTTCGTCCATAGGTTTTACCGGTTACGTTTTAACGGTTAGTATAGATTTCTCGGATATAATACATTTTCCCGAAGTAAAAAGTATTCTATATGTTGACCCGGATAATCAGCTATCATCATACCAAATTTCATCAAAATCTGTCCAGTGGTTTTCTCAGACAGACATAGAGACAGACGTATAAAAATTCTTAAAACTGTAGATTCGGCATTTGTATCGATAATAATGACTATTACAATAAGATTTGAAAAAATATATTTATTATACAGATTCGACTCAGTTAGAATTTTATTATATCTATAGATAGTTTATAAGTTATAACCACTAGACATGACCTTCACTCCATACAATATCGTGCACCATGACTTAAAAATTAACAGCAATGACAGTAGTCCAATGGAAACACGCTCTGTCTGGAAGCACAGATTGAAATAGACTCAAATCCCAGAAATTTCATTTTCCCCACCCTTGCCACTTGGCACTTGAATTAGCAAGCCTGCCAGTCTGAAAGAACTTAACTAGTTCTTAAAAAACGTTTGAATCTCCATCTGTTCCTCTCGCTTTGGGAAAGAACCAAACGACAGATATAATATTATTCTTTATATCCTGTGCGCTGTTGGACTTGAACTTCAGTAATCGTAACAATAGACAATTTAAAAGTGCTGTTAGAAATCAATTAAATGTAAAATCTATTTGGAATGTAAGTTGAGCTTCTATGTCCACAGGAAAGAATGCATTTGTATGGCGTCATCCCTCACACCAGCTTACATACGTATAGCTGGTCCTTCCACCTCTCATATGACCTTCGAAAATACAACCATATCGATCGATGATATCAACGAGCCCAAAAAGCTGAGCCTAACAAAACTATTTAGGGAAGACGGTAAGAAAAGAATAGAAAAGAATGGAATTAAATATTTAATTATAAGTACCTAGCTGCTATTTGCGGTTTTACACTTATAACTGTCTAATTCGATCGGGAAGTTCTAGGTTCGAGTCCTTGGTCAGGTCGTGTACAGTTATAGGATTTTTCTTATAAGAAATTCTCAGTGATAGCATGGAGTTGGGAAGTTGATCTACATCCCTGTGCTCCGGAGAGCATGTTATACTATCGGTCCTGCGTGTGCGTCCGTCTTTCAGCGGTGGTATCTCTATCGTCCCACCGCACTTTGAGAGTGAAAGGAATAGTGTCTGCACTTATGTCTGCGTACAAACTTGTGTTCTATAACAATTGAATGAATATTATATAAATAAGAATTATTTTAAACTATATTTTGTCTTAATTTTAAATAACTTTATATTTTAAATTTAGATTCTGGCCACAAAAGCCTTCAGTTTGCAGTCACGCATAACCAATGGGAGAAATTCGTGCACTGGGCAAAAAATACTGGCTTTGATCTTGTGTTCGCCTTAAACAACGATGAGAAGACCAGCTCGGGCATGTGGGACCCTAACACTGCATTGAAAATACTGACTGTTGCTGACAAGGCGAATATCGGGGAAATATTCTGGCAACTAGGCTATGGTAAAATTTAAAAATTTCTTAAAATGTATTTTGTAGTTTCGTAGATATTGCATCAGTTGAGAAAGTACTTTAAACTTTGAAAAAACAATCTGTATTAATGAATATATTTTAGTATCGATTAATCCCTCGACGACCGCGGACACGCCGGCGTTACAGTTAACAATAGATTTCTTAGAAATTTAATTAATTTCTTAGAAATTTACCTGGAAGTGTACGTGTATTGTCTAAAAATCATGATTAGACAATCTTTGTTCGATACCAAGATTGTGCATATGTAATTGTCACCGTCAAACTTAGGATTCGACTCTCTTGTGAATCTTAATCTTATGAAATCCAAATAAGGACACAACTTAGCACATTATCTCACGATTTGTATGTATGTATAGGTGTAAAGAAAGATGATGGAAGTGTGTGCAGATGAAAAAAATAACATCAATAATACGAAAATCATAATTTATTATAATAAAATTAATTACAATAGTAGTCTAAAAATAATAACATTAACATACATAAGTTGATCTTCATCATTGTTCACCAGAATGTTCAAACCAATCCATAGAGGAATATCTGAATGACTTGGAAACTCTAAGAGTTATTATCGAGACCTTTCCCCCCGGGAAGGCGGGCGACTGGCAAGTGGTGGGGGGTGACGTCACGCGCTGTTTACACGAGGACTCAAAGAGTGACTTCAAGGATTACGTCACTTTATCAAATGATATGATGGACGCCATATTACTTAATGGGTTAGTGTAATATTTGGTCTTATGAGACAATATAATTGTATTTTATATAGTTATGAATCTTATTTGTCTGTAATTTTAGGATTACTAAGTTCTTGTAAATTTCGTACACTTTATTTTAAAGAGTATTTGAGAAAATATAAAGAATAATTGTGATATTTAATGGTTAGACTTTAATACTTTTAATATATCAGACTACTACCTACATATGTATTATGAATGTAAAAGTTTGCATAGGTGTCTGTGTATGTTTGTGTGTGTTTATATTTGTTACTCCTTCACTTTGGTTTTAGTACACAGATACACTAGGACTTCGAGCACAACTTACGCTACTTAAGTATAATAGTTAAGTTAAGTATAATACTACTACTACGTGTAACTACAAGTAGTTAAAGACGCACTCGAGCGATGGGAGATTAAAATTATATTGTATTCTTATTATTTATGTCACTAATAAAACTGTTTACAGAAATTCATCCTCGCAAGAGTTAGAACGTATGTCAGATAAAGACAGAATGAAACTCCTGACCGTGCTCAGCCGCAGCGACACGCCGCTGTGGCTCACGGAGCACACGCGCGCGGGCGCGGAGCTCGAGCGCGCCGCCGACTGGATCACCAGCTTGGGATACTCGGCGAGAAACGGATTTTCTGTACACTATAGAGAGTTGATGGATAAGGAACTGTATGAACCGACTTTGGTAAATATCTATATTTATTATATATTCTTTTCGTATGTGCAATTAATCAATACAGTCGTTATTCAATGAACACACGTTTATTACGGAACAAAAAATACAACAACGATGGAGTTTTTTTACCGAACATTTCCGGGCAGTCAGTGTTGCCCTCTCATTAAATATAATATGCAACAGTATTAATCAGTGCTAGGAAATCTTACTACACTTTGCTAAGCATAACATGGCGCGTACGGAAAAGTATAAGCTTTGGTAGTTAGCTTACATTTATTGACTTGCTTTTATCCGCGGGTCTACGCTCGTAGTTTATTTGTTCGTTAATTAAAAGAGCTGAAGAGTTTTCTTTATTTTTCTTCTTTTTGAAATTTATATTCTATTTATTAAGAAAAGTTTTGTATATCGAGTATGAAACAAAGACAATTGTTTTAGAGTTTTTATATGGCGTTACTCTTCAAAAATCTAGTCGGAGAAAAAGTTCTTAATGTAGATATTGATTCATCTCAATCCATAATATTCGCACACTGCACTTCTCTAAGACATAAACCAGTATCCGGTGCTATAACGTTATATGGTGTGAACATGGATGAAGAGCCAGCGAGATTTTCAATTAAATTGAGCAAGAAAGAAGAAGGTGGTGATATCATGCAGTTTATTTTGGGAAATGATCATAGCGGGTACGTATTATTTAGAATTTAAAACTGGTTTGATCATTATCATTTTTTTAATTGATAACACGCTCGTCAATAGTTACTAAACAAAAATTAAAAAAAAAACGGGGAAAAAGGTACTGAACTGTTTTATCTTTGCATAGTTTACATACAGATTTTATTGATTACGATATTTTTATTGATTACGACTGGTTATAATATAAAAATTTGATAAATATTATTAAATGTAATATTAGATATAAACTTATTTTATCAACATTTTTTAAATAGTTATAATCTTTATTTTTTTTGTAGCAATATTGTAGTAAATAACCGCGCTATGTATTACGAAGGTGACATTCGTCCAGTTGTTAAACGAGTTCGTCCATACAAAACTCTACTTCTGAATTTACCTCCAAAATCCTTTGGCTTTTGGGTTCTCGCCAACACACAAGTTGAAGCTTGCTTCGAAAGCAGCGAAATCCAAAAAGAAAGTTTTTTAAAAAACAAACACAATAAGGCTGAAAGTAATTTTATCAAAACTAAACGTTCACTGGATGTAATTAATGATTTTGATTTTTCGGAAGAACTATCTGGAGATTATGACATAATAAAAGACAAAGCTCTTAAAGAAAGAGTTGATAGCATTAACAAGGATTTAAGAAATATCCATAGAATATTTAAAACTAATTCTGAAAATAATAATAACTTGAATCGAATTAGGCGTGATGCATATGAAAAAAACAAACGGACTAAGCATTTAAGAAGAAATAATGTGAAGTCCTACAATAATGATGAACATGATGGCAATATATTTAGCAGACTATCAGGAATTACTAAAAGTCATCTATCAACTATAAAAAGTATAGCATCCCTAACACAGGATAAATCTAAAAGACCTAGAAGTTCGAAAAGAAATTTAAAATTAAAATCCAAAAGAAATTCAAAAGCCATTGATGAATCTAAATCAAAAGACGTCGAAATGAAAATGTTAAATAACAATGTACTTAAGACAGAAAAAAGTGATGAACACCGTGACAAGTCAATTAGAAAGCGTAGAAGTATCACAGATAGACAAATTTTAAAAAAATATGAAGATGAATCATCAGAAAACGAAATAAATGAAGATAGTAAAGAATCATTTAAACTTGGTAAAATTTTACACAAATTGGAGAAAATAAGCAAAATGCCTTTAGAGATACAAGACAAAGACACAGATTATGAAGAAGATGAATCAGAAGAAGGTATTGTGCTAAAAACTAAGTTGTCAGATGACAGCGCCACAATAGATATAGTTGAAAAGTCTCATTCAGGTTTACTTAAGTCCACATTACAAGATATCTTGTCATTATTATCTGATTTGAATAAAAATGTTAATAAATTTTGGTCCGCTATTACAATTTTAGAGTAAGTTTTATATTAAGAAATAAAGTCCAATGAGTAAAATGTAAAATGGAAGCTCTCTATGTACTGTATTTATTGCTTAGTTAGATATAAATGTATATTCTGTAAATAAATATAATAATGTTATGCTGTTAGCAAGTAAATGTATGTTTATTTTAGAGTAATATGATATAATAAATTTTATAAATAAAGTTTTTTTTATAAATTACAATGGACTATTTTTTACATGCTCTATGTTACATAAATATATTTTTTAGTTAAAAAATGTCTTCGCATGTAACCTAAATAGGAATTATTTTTAATCTGATTAAAATCTGCAATAGAGGTGACACGAAATGGTGGCAGGAAACATTATCACAGTTGGGTTTAAATAAAACAAAACGTTTGGTGGTACAATGTTATTTATTATTTAACAACATGGTAGAATAACCACTTTCACACTCACAGTAAAGTTAATATGAAAATGGCCACCTCTAAACTTTTATACATAACTAATAAGGACCCATAAATAAATTTAACAATGCTTTGCAACAAGACGTAAATTATTAGCAGCGAGAAAGCCTACATCCTACTGAGTGAGAGACCGGAAACATAAAGTCAGACGGTATACAGCCGCGAGCCGACGCAAACGGAACGAACAGTAACAACTCCACGAAAGCTCAATCCGATTAATACCTAAAAACATTGTCAACAATAAACTTTCATTCCCTCGTAATTCTAATTTAAATGTTATCGGATAACTTTAAACTTTCTCTTTAATAACAATACAACATGAACCTTCATGGGTTCACTCTTTACATTTTAATTTCGGTAAATTGCAATTTTAACACTAGATGTCACTAATATTAAAAGCTAACGCACTAAATGTGTTATTCCATATCACTATCCTATCAAACAAACGAATACGATCGAGGAATTATCGATTTATTCGATCAATTAAAGATACTAAACAGATTCGATTGTCGTTATCGATTTTCCTCGATTGCGCTTCGTTATATTTTAGATCGAAATAAATGAAAACTAGACTTTCACGTACAATATAGAAAAGATTTTGTTTTAAAAAATATGTAAAATTCAAAGCGCAACAACTTGTGGCACTTAACGTCAGTTCTTTGTTATCAAAATGAAATCTATATTATTCGGAAAAGTCTAAAATATTTATAACAATCATTAATACTGTGTGAAGCTCTTGTGGTGTGATGTGTCGTTGTCCCTATTTGTCTCTGTAGCTGTTTATACTGCAACTCTGATCCCGACGCCCGCACTGAGCTGTCAAACCAACCTACAGGATGTTTGAAATTATCCATTCTCCATACTTTTTTTAAGTTTATAGGAGTATTTGAATGTATTTTAACCTAAGGTGCTAAAAATACTTGTTCTCAGTAATTGGACATCTGGATCAGACTTGTGAGGTACATTTGCTGATTAAAATTTGATATTTTTTTTATGTTCGATTGATTTAATTTTTATTAGTCATATATTTAGTTGTCAAATTTATTAACTATTTATAATTTTCTCGTTTACCAAAATGTATCAAAATTTTTATCAAATTTTAACGTAGCAAAGTTATCGCGTGTGTCCTACGACCTAGTGCATAAAAATACGCTATTTTGGAAAAATATTCAACAATGTATAAAATGCGTTTAGATTTGTCAAATCATAATCAGCTCCTACTGTCGTGACGCAATAGTACAACAATCAAAACGTTTAAACTTTATCTCCAATATAAGAAATTATGTAATACAATTAATATTATTATAATTTTTCTATTCAAAAATACATAGTCTGTAAAATGTCCAATGTAATATCACACACGTACACACTGTCTATTAGACTCATCCATACATTCAAATCTTATACACATCCATTAATACGTATACACACATCAAAACATGTAACTATAAAAGATACACATACAAACACACATACATTACTTAATTTTTGGTAAATAATTTACCATTGCGTCACAACAATAACCATCAAAATCCTACAACGATGTTTCAGTCAATACTTGATAAGATAGTCAACAAATACGAGGAGAGGATAGAATTTTGTATGCCACCGCAGGCCAAAAAGTCATAGGTACCTTCTAAACAATCTAACTGAATATATTACAAAATAGTATAATACAATACCCTGAGTGCGAAAGTCATAAGATTAATTCGTCAACTGATTAAGAAGAAATTTCAGAATTGGTCAGTCGTGAAGGAGCTTAAAATTATTCTACTGCCGTGTTGGATAGTGCGATCGTTTGTTTATTAAATAATTTACAATTATCACTAGACTACGTATCTACCTTGTATAAACCTCTTTGTAAATTTATTACAATTTATTATAAATAAAATAGAATTGGTGGAATAATTTTTGCGATGTGATCTCTAATTAAAGACTAGCAGTTAAGACAATTTCATTAGATTTTATATACGATATATATTATATTAAACAAACAACATTAACATCGATGCAGCAAGCATCAAAGATATTCACAAACCTTACAATTGAGTAGAACAAAAGGATTCGATTTATTTGATATCACCCAAATTCCTTCAAAAATTTGCACTTAAGCAACGTTTTAATACTTATACATTATATTTTATAATTACAGTGGAATTCGTAACACTATACATCGAACACCGAAAGCTTACATGTAAACAAGAGCTTCGAAGCGCCTACATAGGTATTGAAACAAAATAAAGTAGATCAATAGAGAGAATACGACACCGCACGCACAAGAGCCTCGCAACCATGCATATTACAATATGAATAACGCTTCATTTTAAATTAGTGACAATTAGCGGGTTTATTCAAGTATAGTTACGTCTAAACCTCGCTACGTACCAAAATAACTTTTCTAAAACACTATTACTACGTGAGAGTCAACAACGAAGATTATAGTAAGATCTACGATAGATAGAAAGAGAGATAGATAGAATCTAGGGATAGCGATATTTTTTATTTTATTTTACTTTAACATTATGTGAGAGCAAAATAAAATAAATCCAAAGTGGAGACGAAAGGCTACAGCTATTACAGGTGTAGAATAAGAGAAACTTTTGGTCTTGTGAAATTATATCAATAGATACATACAGGTCCAAGATCTTAACGCTATTATTGTATCGACTACGAACAACAGGTTAGCTAGAATTGCCATGCACATACAAAGAACTATTACCGTAATACAATACATGATAAACCTAGCCTAGACACACGTACACTGTGAAAATTATGTTATACCTTACATTAATGTGAAGTTGAGAAGGACGGGCTTGACGCCTTGCTCGAAGGTGCCCATCAGTTTAGACTATGGCCACTAGTGCTGAAGTTAAGTCTATAGAAGCTATGAAAATATTTATGAATAGTACAGTGCGGGAAAATATTTTGAACCTTAAATATCAGAAAATAGATCAGCTTCTTTAACAAATCTGAAAGTGTCTGTTTGATCTGTAATATTTACATTGTGAATATTGATTATTACGCGATGCGACAACTCTGCGCCAAGGACCAAGCGGATATAAGGTTATATCGAATGAAGTTGAAACCATTAAAATACATGATGTGCTGATTCCATGGGAGTATTGTATAGTAAACTACTACGAGCAGAAAGTGTGGACGATCGTAAATCCGAGTGAAGTCGAGTCGATCTTAGATGAGATTGAAGTCAGTGAAAGATTTAAAGAGATACCAAGAAGCTAAGTGAGTATGTAGCGCGAGCGGACGAGCCGCATCGGGCGCACAGCGTTAGTTTATTTTATTTATATATCACAGCTTTTGACGATAACAAATCTTTTGCATTTGCAGCTTAATACGTTGAGTCAAACTTCCGAACCATTAGCCCTAAACGCTTGACAGATCCGCCTCGGTGCATCTCCCGACCTCTTCGACTGGAGAGCGCTGTCGTCTACTTTCCCTATGTCTCCGCGGATACAAACTCGACACCGTAACGTTAATCGCTCGAAGGATTGCTCAAACTCACTTTAATCCTAAGCATAAAACATCGATAAAACATTAGAATTGCGTCAACTACTAGTACGCTAACTTGATTCAACGATTGAACGCTCAACGGTAACACAACGAGGTTATACTACGTTACATTTAGTCGAACATCTTACACTAGACATGCACGAACGAAATGATCGCGATCGCGACATTAACAATATTGTACCTATATTCGATGTGGACATTAAGGCTAGGTCGATTAAGGTATGTACACCTAAACATAATACACGTCTCTGCATAAGCACGCATGCAAAAGATTTAGAGGCAAAAGTTTGGATCTCATAGTGACAGCGAAAGCGAACAAACATCAAGCTGAGTGGAATTTGGATGAAAACAAATGAATACATTGTTATTTGAATGTAACGAAGAGGACAGACTGCTACACGCGTGCTGACGCCTCCGAACGCGCAGTCGTTTCCGTGTACGTTCAACAACAAGTGCCACTACTGCGACCGCCCGGTTCAACGATGACTTTTTGACCTAACGTTGTAATCGGTAGTTTTGCCGCTCCAAATGTGTATAAAAATATTATTGCTTATTACCAAGCACCAACGCGCCTCTAGCCAACTACTTTCCGAAATTTAGAATTTGGTTCCTACTATGTTTGAGCGCGAATGATTTTGAACAAAATATTTAACTTGTATGGCTCTGTACTCTGTGTGGGGGTAACAATGTAACAATGGCTTGTACAGCGACATCATGTATCCGCTCCGATGAGCTCACTGCATCACGCACTTGCTCTCGATCTGCGACTTCAGTTCGTTCACTTGCGTTTCTATGGTGTTTTTCAATTCTGAAAAGTAATATTTTAATTATATTAAAAATTGTTTCTTTATTTAAAAAAAAAAATTAACTGATTGCGATTTAACCTTCATTGTAAGTAAACGTTCTTTCCAAAATTCTAAATTTTATGGAATCCTTCTCCAATGAATTTTATTTGGACCTCACACTTCAAAATCTGTCTAACTTTCTCGTCTAGATTTTTTTTAATATCAAAGTAATGTAAATACTGACTAGTGAACTCGTCCTGGTCTTCAAGCTCTGCCTCAGCTGCCAACTCCTCGGGAGTCTTCTTCTTCCTCATCAGAGGGTTGTCAGGTTCTTGTTGCTGTTGTTCCGCTATCTCTTCTTTTTTAGGGATTTTGTACTGAAACAGATTTTGTCACAATGAGCGTACTAAAAATTGAATATATCTATATATATAAAAGAAAGTCGTGTTAGTTACTTCACTTATAACTCAAGAACGGCTGAACCGATTTAGCTGAAAATTGGCAGGGAGGTAGTTTAGAGCCAGGAGAAGGACATAGGATACTTTTTATCCCGTTCGACCGCGTTCCAATTTTTATGATATTTTAATTTTTGGATTTCTCTTAGTCCGGAATAGGTAAGTATTAAAACATATAATTAAAATGTGAGAAAGAAAGATTTTTTCTTTTTATATCTATTTAAAACGTACCTAGCGACGAACCCGAGCGAAGCGAGGGTGAGCCGCTAGTATATATATATATATATATATATATATATATATATATATATATATATATATATATTACAATTGAAAAGAATTTGATATAACTTGTGTAAACGCGCTCACTTTGGTAAGCGGCAAGCGTGTGAAGCTGGAGCTATGTAACCCAAGGGTCACATTCACATAAATCTTTTATTTAGTAATAGGATATCATAATTTTAAAATGTGGTTTCACTTTCGATATCCTTCTCAGAAGAATGTCTTATTGTCAAAAGTGGTCTCTGTTAAAGTCAGTAAGAGATTTAAAAAGGGCTGATTACCGACGTAATTAAACTAATTTAGTGTATATTTTTAAAAATACTATATCTCTTAGTCTCCTTACGTACTTATACATAATATATAATTACGTAAATAGCAAACCCTAATTACAGATCAATCAAAGGTTCCTAAATTAATTTGTTTGAAACAACAACAAAAATGAAAAAAGAAGTAAATATTGATTGAAATAAACATTTGATATTTATAACTATTTATACTTAATATAATCGAAATATTCGTGTAGACCTATTTATCGTCTGTCTATCGTACAGTAAAGTTTGTAAACCTCCCTCCGATATAAGTACTTTGTAAATAATTTTTCAATTTTATACTGTTTAGACGCTCGATTGGCTTCAAGTCCCTCGGGTATCATAGAAATATCCATTGTTTTACTACACCGCAAATTTATGTTATAGCAAAGTTTACAACTTTCATTGGTTTGATTTATTTATGTATGAGTCGAAGGAAATAACATGTTATGAATATAGAGATGGGTAGAGTTCAAGTCGACGTGCCGGAGTAAAAAATGCATAAAAGATATCAAGACCGGATCATAACTAGGAAAAATTTATGTTTTCTTACGTTTTCGTGGTTATTATTTATGGCTTTACGTGTTCAGTTATATTGCATGTAACTTTAAATTCAAAGATATAGTATTATTTGATGACACGTTTGGCTCAGTTTGTAGTGACCCTACTTGCTGTGTCAGCGGTCGCGGGATCGAATCCCGCTGGGGGCATTTATTTGTGTGATGAGCACGAATGTTTGTATTCCAGTCATGGGTGTTTATATTTATAATATGTATGTATTTAAAGTTATATATGTGTAGGGTGTCCACTGTGTGGTATCCATAACACAAGCCTCGTGGTTTACCATGGGACTATGTAGATGGCGCTGTGTGTTAATGTCTAATTATTCATATATAGTTTTTTTCAGGAAATTTATAATAGACAGTCCCTGTGAAATACGATTTATTTATTTAAAAAATTGCACTTATTGTGGACATATTTAAAAAAATACCTGTCGGTTTTCTCGTAAGCTAGTCTTAGTATAACTTAGCAATTTAGAAAAGTATAACTTCAGTTCACAATCAGTAAATCTCGTAATATTCATACAAAAACAACAGAATCGAGTACCAACTTCTTGATATTGGCCAGAAACAATTTTAAATGAAAATAGAAATCTTCTATACCACACTATACAGTATGTAACATAATTTTAACATTCGAAAGAAAAACAAAGGCCGTCTCTTATACAATAATATAAAATAAACTGGCGTCGCTTACAGACGCGCGTAATTTCCCAATGGATTTCTCTTGATTTCCAATTTCGCCACGCTTTACACATCTGTACCCTGTGTTAATATTATAAATTAATAACAAACTAATATGGTTTTTGATGTTAAAGTATATACTTCACTGGTGACTTACCCTGGCTCCGTTCGCGTTCCTAGGTGGCTTTTATATTTATAAATATTATAATACTAGTAACTTATTCCCGCTTCTCTCGGGTGCATCCCTAGGATTTTGTCCACAATTTTAATGGATTTTGATTTTTTTCCGCGGAACCGTAATTCTTGTTCTAATATAAAAGTAGCCTAAGCTATTCTTTATAGCATCAGGTATCTGCCAATAAAAGTCTCGTCAAAATTTGTTCACCCAATTTGGATGAGCCGGAACAGACAGACAAAAATTTAAACATTGTTTTTTCTTATAACAAACATATATATAGTTTCTTATGTATTTAGTAAAAAACTCTAAATTTTAAAATTACAAAAATATACTATAATTTTATTTATCTGTATAGAATAAATAAAGGCAGCGCCACATTTTTGCAAATTTTATTAAAACAGTAGCTTATCTGTGTGCTAAATTTCATCTAAATCTGTGTTATAAATATAAAGTACATCGAAAAATGTTATACTAAATTAACTGGTCTGTTTCAAATTAATTAGTGGATAGGTTTACAGTTATTGATCATGAATTTCGAAGCCCTAGACTGGTCAGCCCAAAACAGCTATTAAGTTTTCTGCCTCTTACGTCGTAAATACATACTCGTGTAAAAGGAGATTAATTTTAGTTGGTACTCATGTAGGATAAGCACAAAATGATCATTGTAATGCTTTGGCATAAACTGTTAGTAAAGACTCGTATATATTTTTGATTAACAAATGGTTAACTTATTCCAAATATACAATCTATTTAGGGTGATTTTTTTTAAACAGAACTACTGATGAATTATTGCATGAACTATTATAAAGTACTTAAAAAAAGTCCATATCAATAAATTATATTTTGATTTTCAGTTGGTCAAAATAGAGAAATAGCTTATGGGTGACACTTGATTTTCAGTTTGTCAAAATAGAGAAATGGCTTCTGGGTAATGACCCAAACGTTCAAGAGGAATATAATATACAATTTAGTATGAATACACATATTATGTAGTATTTGCAGGCAAGAATTGAACCAATTCTGTACGAGTCCTAAAACAACAAATAATATGAACTGACACATTCCAAAAACATAGGGTTATATGTAAAATAAATGTTCTTACTTACATTCAGTCTTTGCAGAAGTCAATTTTAATGAGTCGCTATTCCAGTTTAGACATAAGCAGCTTAATTCTAAGTAAATTATGTTCCGTCTAAAGCCGCTTCGATCACGACACTGGATGTAGATAGAGACCCTATATATTAATATCTTTGCCATTTTTAAATATTCTCAGTCTCAAGTGACTTCATTAGTTTTTAATAATCGGAAAAGATTTTATGAGAAATATTCTGTTTTATTTAAAAATGAATGTAGAATTTTAAAGAGATTTTGAGTCACGTCATGTCATAGTGTCAATTAATTAATATGGTGGTTTTGGTTTAATGCTAAGTGTTTAAAATTATGCCAATTTTTTGTTGCAAAACTTAAAAAATATATATGTAGTACTTTATTAGATTTACGCGAATCCTTGACATTTTAAATAAAGCTATATTTTCGGATTATTTCGTGGATTTATTTAGGTTTTTAGTTCCCGGCGTTTCGAATGCTTTACAGCAATCATGGTCATGGAAGAGACTACGGTTTTAAATGTCTCAAAGGCGTTATATATTTGTGCAGACAGTGCCTACCCACTATGTATGTAGAATAAATACAAAATATCTATTGGGGATATTGTTTTCTTAAATATCTCAGAATATTGCCGTTGCCGCAGAATACCTCACTTGCCATTAGTTATTAATAATCGGAACTGTCTAGGAACGTATCACGAGAAAACCACTGGACAGATTTTGATGAAATTTGGTATGATGATATCTGGTTATCCGGGTCAACATACAGGGTACTTTTAAAGCGGGAAAATATCTCATCTCTGAGAAATCTATCAATTTTTTGTCTAAGAATCGAATTCGCAACCTCTAAACCAGAAGTCAGACCTGATCCACTTAGTCATGAACACCTAGGTCAAGAAGACCATCAGAATTTGATGAAATAATGTATATCAGAATTTGATGAGAATTTTATTTTTATTTTGATTTTAATTTTGCATTGAATATAATAACACTCAGTTTCATTTTAATTTGAACAATAATCTCTATGCCCCAGCGACCTCATTAGGTCTAAATAATAAGAGGGTGGCTTTCGCGGGACAATTAAGTGACGTCGTTTCTTAGCAGTCTTCTTATAATAATTAAAAAGAAATAAAGTTTGTTCAGAAAAATAATTTTAAATGCACATTCTTTTATTTCGTTTGACCTAGTGGACTGGGTCTGACTGGCACTAATTTTAACATAGTACAAGAGGATGGAGTTCGATGCCCGTACGTGGTAATTTATGTTCAGGTTGCAATCATCATAATCAAGAAATTTCAAATCAAGACCTGAAAATGTATTGTTGAACATTTTTGTGTATTTTCTTATAAGTTGACATAAAATATTAGATAACAAAAAAATATGCGTGTGTAGGTACTTATGTACGCACGTAAGAAGTTATACTTCTTTGGCGTAACAGAACAAAAATAGCTAAAGATTTCATCCCGTATGTCACAACTCTCTGTTTGTAAAAGAAATGATAAATTAATTAAAAAAAAATTATCTTCACTCACTGATATAAAACACGAGCAACAGATTTATTAATATTTGAAAAATTACTTTGAATCATTTATGAGTTTTCACGGGAACCGGAGAGACAATTAACAATTATCAGCTAACTTCATCATGTCGCTTTTTGGCTGTCGGTGTGCGCTCGCATCGTAAACATTTTACACTCCTATTTTTTTCCAAACGTGCCAAAAGAAGTCAAAACCTGAGGGGAGTATTACATTGACAAACAAAACTACTTGTAAAAACAAAACTAAAATAGCACTCAGTCAACGCCGGGACGATTTTTTACTTATTAATATATTAAAGTTATTTAGAATTCTTAAAAATTGGGTACATAATTTATTTACATTTCATTAGAACCAATGGATCTCAACCGCGTAATAAAGTACACGCTAAAAATATATCCCAATTAACTTTAATTATACGTAACCGTAATAAAATTTAATTTGTATGTTGGTTATTTACGTCGGGGCAAGCCGAGGGATTAACTAAATGGATAGATATGAAATATGGGATTTTATACAGCGCTGACGACTCATTTCGCTTAGAATCTAAAGAGGCCATATGCGTCTATTAACCATGGTATATAAGTAGCCTATAAGTAAATAAAAGTTGGGACATTAACACACATCACGATCTAGTTTCATGGTAAGCTAGGAAGCTTGTGTTATGGATCCAGATAGTTGATACACTACACATAAAAAACTTTAAATACATATATATAATTAGAAATATAAACACTCATGACTAGAGTACAAACATTCGTGCTCATCACATAAATGAATACTCCCAGCGGGACTCGAACCCGCGACCGCTGGCACAGCCAGAAGTCTCACTATAAACTGAGCCAAATGTGCGCCAATCTATACTCGTACATATAATAAAATTGTAAACTAATCCGAATCTTAAACTAGATATTTTTTGGAAAATCTTATTGAAATAAACATTATATAACACGATACAGAGTCCGAATCTATAGTTTTTAGATTTTTTGTCTATCTGTCTGTCTGTCTGTTACCGCATCACAGAAAACCCACTGGAGGGATTTTGATGAAATTTGCTATGATGTTGGTTATCCAGGTCAACATATAGGATACTTATTACAGCGGGAAAATATCTCATTTCTGAGAAAAAATACAAAAAACAGCAAAGTAAGAGTATACTAATATGTAAAAATGTCACTTTAAGGTGATAAGGGGGTGAATTATTATTATAATTACTAATAGTAATATAATAATTCACCTCACCCCTTTTATCGTTACCACCACCGCTACCTTCAATGGACGGGGATCAGGTAGCCCACCACGCTGGCCAAATGCGGGTTGGTGGACTCCACATGTTTTTTGAGAACATAATTGACATTGCCTTAACATGTAGGTTTTCTAACAATGTTTTCCTTCACCATAATAAAAGTGGTAATCACGTTGAACATGTTTGGACATGAAAATATTATGAACGCGAGATACTGGGTTCGAATTCGGTTCACTAGGTTTTCCAAGCGAGCGCATTCCTAAGTTAACACTGCAGCATGCACGTTAAGCAACAAATTTTTCCATGCAAAAAAATCACGATCTATTATTTCGTTGCTGTGTGAAAGAACAATCAAAAAATTTTTTTTAAATAGAGCTCTATATTCTTATTTTCTGAGATTTTGATTATTTTATGAACTTGTAAAACGAAGAGGTTCTCGTTAGAACGGTATATGTATATTCACATCATTAAAGGATTCATATCCTTAATAATACTTAGTTTTGAAATGACTATAAAATCTATGCAACTTTTTAGTTAAATAGTAATCTTTTAAAAATAATATGATTAGTAATTATTTTTAAATAAAACTATCTTTTGGATTTTTACGCAGATTTATTTTGATATCTGGTTTCAGAAATTCTAAGTGCTTTCCATACAACAATCAATATATCAACCATGGTCACGGGAGAGATAGAGGAAGGAAAATCCGAAAAGAGAAAGTTTTATTTAAAATCAAATATTCGCGTATAACTAGGACACTGTTAAGAATAATAGCTTTACAATATTTTATGTATATTGGTATGGATTTTAAAATTATTTTTATTTCTATATCAATCTTGACGTTTATCTTCTCACTTCTCTTCACTCTTCTTCAACGTAGAGAAAGCCTCAAAGAAGTCAACCTGACTCGATTAGGGAGTCGCGTAAGAAACGGACTCCCTACTAGAGTCAATTTCACATCAATGAGCTTATGTTCTTTTCTTTCTTCTTTTTTCTTATACCTTCATCTTCTTCTTCTCTAAGATTTACATATATAAAAACAAAATATATATACTAATAACAACGATTTTAACGTTAAATTAGAAATTTAAATGAAATTTTAGAAGTGTATTTAGCATGATTCTGGTACAAATCGTAAATGAAATAATAATAATTACACTACTCAAAATACATATATTGTGATTTAGTAAAAAATAACACATTTATATAATAAAGTTCGACTCACTCTTAACCAGTTTAATATATCATATAACCGCCTATATATAAATATATATTCAAATAATATTTATAAAGAAAGTATATGCTTTACATATATATAAAATGCGGCTATTTATGTAACAGTAGACACAATAACAAGGAGCGGGTCATCGCAGACTGCCGCTAACGCGGTTACCAACTCATTTGCCGGCTTGATGGAACCGACACTTAAATCTTCCCGAGGATAGACGCTTTAATTTAATTTATTTTCTATTTTATGTCGCTTCCATAGTTTTCGCTAAACAGATATAAGTACTTTTATAATTTAAATACATATTTAATTATATAGTCTTAGTAATATTATAAATGGGAAAGTTTAGATGTTTGGATAGATGTTTGTTACTCAATCATGCCAGAACGGCTGAACAGTTCTGGATTAAATTTGGCACAGATATAGATTATAGTCTGGAATAGCACATAGAAAAATGTACGTTTCTTATGGGATACATTTTTTTCTAGAGGCGGATCCGAGTGAAGCGAGAGTGAACCGCTAGTATTAACATAATTTTTACATTTTAACATAGTGGAGCTTTAGAAAACGTGACATTCTACAATCCTATGTAAATAGAAAATTAAAAAATATATGGAACAGATTTTCTCTAACATAATGCTTCAATTTTCAATTTTAATACAATCTTAATTTTTTTTTCGTAGAAGATTGAAGAATATCACCTACTCTATTTCTAATGTAAGATTCCAATAAACTAATTTACATTAATAATACTTGACGAGATAACGTATTTCTATATTAAAAAAAGAATCATGTGAGATCAAACTATTGGTTCTCATATTATAGGAAAGTTAACAAAATCACGCTATATAGGTATTATATATGTATTATATCCATAGGTACATATAACAAAATTCTAGCTGAGTCGATTCTGTAACATTAAATATTTTTTTGGAAATTCTTATTTAATCTTATAGTCATTATTATCGATACAGAGACTGAATCTATAGTTGTTAGAATTTTTGTCTGTCTCTCTGTCTGGGAACCCATCACAAAAAAAAACCACTGGGATTTTTACTGCGGGAAAATATGTCATCCCTGAAAAATCTATACTAAACGTTAAAACGTGTCTAGGGACGAGCCCGAGCAAAGTGAGGGTGAGTCGCTAGTTACGCTCTATAAGGAAGGAAGAAAATACAGAATTTCAAAGAAAATTTAAATCAAATATATTACAAATTGATCGGCTTCCAGCCTTCAGGCCTGGTATTACAATGTATGTATACACGTGTATATGAGACCCTAAATTTGTGTCAAATGAGATGCGACTCGAAAGTAAATGGAAGGCGAGCGATAATGAAAGTGAATGTAAATCACATCAGTATCGGCGTAGAGAAGCGCGCCCGACCGTGTAATATGGCTCGGTAGGGAGGGCGCTCGGGTCGGGTGATGTGTGGTGTAATGGCAGCATAAAAAGTTTTGTGAGAAATAAAATAAAATTAATATTACTGTATAATAAATATTCACGCTTTTTTATTGGGTACTAGCGATTTATTCTGGCTGCGCTATCATGCGTCTCTAATAGGAGTTTAACATTAACCTAAGCCTTATTCTAGTCTTTCTAAATTTTATCCAAATCGGTCCAGCCTGGCTAAGAAGCCAGAGTAAAGAAGTAACAACGCACAGGGAAAAGTAACTACACTTCGTTGCTTTTTTGCTGATACGTTTTTCTGTACGTTAATATTAAAGAAACGATAGCGCTGTTATTAAAGTAAGTAAAATACGCTTGGTTGGTTTAAATTTGAGCCATTATTTAAATATCTTTATGTATTTGTTACGTGGTAATTTATATTCAAGCTACATTGTATAAAAATAAATATAAGACACATATCTTAACACTTTCAATTCGATTCTTTATTATATTGTTTTTAGGTGTGCCAATTGGGCACAGATTAATTCGCCACTGTCAAGTTTGACAGTAAAACGTCATGAAAAAAAAACTGAAAATTAATAGTAAGTACTGTTAGTATATTCTAAGCTATCCAAACTATTTTTTCTACTGACTCTACCCATATTTAAAGTTAAATGTAGTGAAAAAATTCCTGCCATCGTCGACCACATAAACGATATTCTCGCGTGCAAACTTATGGCGCGAGTAAAGTGTATTGCTTCGTGCTATGCTTCATCTGGTGAAACTATGGGCTTTGTTTGCTTTTACGGGCTTAACCGACTTGTTAAATATGAGTATACTTTTTTTATTTTGTCCATGTAGCACATTACTGTTTTATACTATTATATATTTGAGTGTATGTGTGTTTGTTACTCTTTCAGGCTGAAAAGGCTGGATGGGTTTTGATGAAATATAGTATATGAGACTAATATATAGACTATGACCTGGTATAACACGTAGACTAGTCTCTTAGTAATATTTGACTAATAGAGGCGTATATTACACTTATACATATAACAAAATTCTAACTGAATCGTCGAATCTGTACACTAAATATTTTTTGGAAAATCTTATTGAAATAGTAATTGTTATCGTTACAGAGGTCGAATCTATAGTTTTTAGAATTTTTGTCTGTATGTTTGGAAACGCGTCGCGAGAAAACCACTGGCCAGATTTTGATGAAATTTGGTGTGATAATAGCTGGTTATCCGGGTTAAGATATATGATACCTTTTACAGCCGGAAAATATCTATCTCTGAGAAATCTATACTACGTGAAAACGTAACTAGGGTAGGGTGGCTCGTTAGTGTTATGTATAAAGAAAATTCAATGATTTTGTAATAATCCAAAATACACACGCGATTGAAATCGCATACAGAAGCTAGTGTTATATAAATATACGAACAAATTAAACCAAATAAATCAAAATCAACTCAAAAACAATACTCAAAATATATCACATGTCTAATATAAATAGCGTTCTGTAAACATTATGAAAACAGTCGAAATTAATTGAATGTCGATATGTATGTATTATGTGTATATACAGTGTATGTTTGTTTACGCTAGCTTTGCTTGTTTAAAGCTTTTGATTAATAATTATATGTTATAACTGTAAATAATTAATTATAATTTATTATTAGAATTGAGATATTAATGATAATATTATACTCTAAAGGACTCTTTTGGCAAATTTTAATATATTAATATTATATTAATAGTAACATATTAGGTGAAGTATTGAGCCCTTTTTTAACGTCCCACTACTGAGCACGGCCTGATGGCCTGATCCCTCTCGTATTAAAGGGAGGCTCTTTAATAAAAGAGGGATGAGGCCATATTCCACCGCGCTGGGCAAGTGTGGGTTGGCGGACTTCACATTTCTTTCTAAAACTTACTAGGTTCTCAGATATGCAGGTTTCCTCACGATGTTTTCCTTCACCGTACGATAAGTTGTAATCATGATGGAAATGATTCGCACATGAAAATATCAGAAGTGCGAGACGGATTTGAACCTGTTTCACTCGGTTTTCCAAGCGAACATGTTACCGCTAAGCTACCACCGTCCATGTATTACTTTGGATCATAGTTTATCAATATTATAAATATCACGCATTTTTGTCGAGTCGTAGCGTGGAACAAACAGACATAATAATTTTCACATATATAATAGTAGGTAATGTGAACTGCCAGCAAATCATACTCATAAATAAAACGATCAGTCCAAAACGCGATATAAGGACAAAGCTTGTAGTTTAAAAGAGACTTAGGTTGTCTATAAGCTCTTCAGTAGAACTGCCTTCCTAACTGTAGGCACAAATATGTACGAGTATATATATATATATATATATATATATATATATATATATATATATATTACTTCTTGAAAGAATTTCGAAAAAGATGTATTTAAAGAGCGATTAAAAACGCGAATATTCAATAATATACAAGAATTGTATTTTTAATTGTATGAAGAAAATAGTAATTCCACATTGCTGCTAGGACCATACCGATATTTGTTTTTAATTTAAACATGTAATAATTTACTATACAAAAGTGCTTTTAAAAGTCTATTTGGATTAGGTGTATTTTGATTTGATTTCATTTATTACGGGTCCGTGAGGTATCATTTTAATTTTAAACCAAAGAAC
Source organism: Brenthis daphne (assembly GCA_947093115.1). Taxonomy (NCBI): domain Eukaryota; kingdom Metazoa; phylum Arthropoda; class Insecta; order Lepidoptera; family Nymphalidae; genus Brenthis; species Brenthis daphne. The sequence continues at coordinate 23,235,991 of OX352474.1, forward strand.
GTGACATAGTTGTTAGTGGAAATATAATTCTATTTCCAGCCGATATCATTATTAAATCATCACGTCGTTCACGTCGGTACTGAAAGTTTAATGCCCCGCAAGAACACGCGAGCTCAATTACAGGAGTTGTTCGATTTGCTACAATTTAAGTTATAGATGAAATAATTGGCCTATTTATGCTGTTTTCATGGCTCTTTAACGTTGTATAGGAAGATATCCCATAGCATGATGGTAAGTTGAAAGTGTTAGTTTCCAAGTCAGAGATCGTGGATACGACTCCCATATCACTGTCTAGGTTAGATGAAAACGCAGCTTATTTTAGGTAGATATATAAATATGCTTTAAAATAAAAGATTGTGATTAATGAAATTTTTAAGGATACTTTCAAATCTCATAATTATTTCTAGTTAAAGTATACTTTACTATTCCGTCAATTTTGACAAATTAAATGTTTATATCATTAGAATGTCTTACGGTGAAGGAAAACATCGTGAGGAAACCTGCATATCTGAGAGAACCTAGCAAGATTTCGAAAGATATGTGAACTTGTTCAGCGTGGTGGACTATGGCCTGATCCCTCTCGTATTGAAGGGAGGCCCACCCCCAGCAGTGGGACATTGAAAAGGGCTGAACACATACATACATATATCATTAGAATGTTCATTAGAAAAATATGAAAAGCTCAATTAAGTCATTGACTGAGTTTATGAAAGTAAGCGTTTCTTATATTTAATGTGCACTAATTTGATCATTTCTCATTACTTATTTAAAGTGTTGATAGAGAAAATGACATGTTACATGTATAGATTAAACCTACTATAATTACTTTGCTACAATCATGGTTCGTCAATTTACTATTAACAATTAATGTATACAAATCAAGAGGAAATGCTTATTTGTAATCATTGAAATCTGATTTCTAAACCAAATCTAATAATTTATGCACAATTTGTAAACTTACATTATTTGAAAACGAAATAGACTGTTTTATTTCAGTAGAGACTAGTTAGCAGTAGTGTATACTGTATAAGCACAAAAAAAAATTATAATTATTTTACAGATCGCTGTAATCTAAATATGAGGCTGGATATCTGTGCAGAGTATAAGATTTAAAGTGAAATTGTTACTTAACAAGATAATTACGAGTATTTTCGAATTAAAAATAGTTTCAGTCTTAGACGTGCTAATTTTTTAAATATGTATGAGATAACCCTTTTTACGACAAAATTCTTTAAAGAGAACTGGTTTGCATACATCCTTCTTTATTGTATTCAGCCCTTCTTAACGTCCCACTGCTGGGAGTGGGCTTCCCTTCAATATAAGGGGGATCAGGCCATAGTCCACCACGCTGGCCAAGTGCGGGTTGGCGGACTTCACATGTCTTTCGAAAACTTGCTAGGTTCTCTCAGACATGCAGGTTTCCTCACGATGTCTTCCTTCACCGTAAGGCAAATGGTAATCATGTTGAAATTGATTCGCACATGAAAATATCAGAGGTGCAAGACCCGGGATTTGAACCTGCTTCACTCGGTAATCCAAGCGAGCGCGTTACCACTGGGCTACCACGGCCTTCTTTATTGATGTCGATAAAATATGATAAGGTTATATATAAACTAAGTAAAAATAAACAATATTAGTTTGTATACACTAAATGTGTGGAGTTCTCTTACAAACGTCGAGCTATTAGGAACATCTTACACACAATTCATGTCAATTCGCCAGTCCTTATACTGTTTACAAAAACGTTTTAAGTGTTTACACGCACTAATAGTGTTTGTTGGCTGGTGTAAGAGTTGTGACGCACTTAACATCAAATAGCTTGCTGTGTCAAGCAATTTGTGTTTATTTCTTATATATATTTTTAGTCTAGTTTCTATGTATTCATACTACTTTAGTTTAGAGGTTAACAACGGTTATAGATCCGGAGTTTCTGGGTTCGATGCCTGAGTCGGGTTAAGTACAATTATTCTATTCGGTTTTTCTGTCAAGACATTCTCAGTAACAGCCGGGAACTGGGAGTTTAGTGGTGTTTTACCGTATCTTAGCACGATTAGTTAGTGTGATAAAATAGGTTAGGAATAAAATCGGTTAGGAATCCATTATATCCATACTGGTATTATAAAGTTAAGAGAGAATAGAGATTGTTGTCTGTAATGCAAGTCCGATTGTCCGATGTGATGTGATTGTGAACTGCAAGTCCGATTTGACAAAATTATATTTTCATTTTGTAGCTTATTTATTATAAAAGATGGATTTTGTGTGTTTTTCCTTAAATAATAAAAAAAATTAAAACCAAGCCCCAATGTCTTTTTTGCACTAAAATGACAGTGTATATTTTATTTTTATATTTAAATCCTACTAATCTTTATATATATAATTCTTCTGTGAGTGTGTATGTCACTGAACTTCTCTCAAACGACTGGACCGATTTTGATGAAATTTTTTGTGTGTGTTCAAGGGGATCTGGGAATGGTTTAGATTCACAATTTTTTTAATAGAAAATAATATATTAAAAAAAGTTTGAAATTTTCAAATTAAAGACGTGTAGACAGGACAACGTCTGTCGGGTCCGCTAGTATTATATAAATGCGAAAGTTTGTGATGGATGTTTGTTAGTCTTTTACGCAAAAACTACTGAATGGATTGTAATGAAACTGTACAATAATATAGTTCATACATCAAAATAACACATAGGCTACTTTTTATCCTAGGAAAATGCACGTTTCCTGTGGGATAGATTTGTTTGTGTTTTTCTAGAAGCGATCCCAAGCGAAGCGACGGTGAGCCGCTAGTTATATATCTAAAATTGTAAGTCCAGGAGAAAGGCATTACCGGCTCCGAAGGCAGTATATAAAATCATTTCCTCGTAAGTACCTAATACCTATAAATAATAAAGTCAGAAATATGTTCGTGATATCAAAAGACCCTACGAAATACTTTCTAACTTGCACCGCCCTCGCTAAGTTTTAATTGTAGGGCGCCGCCCTTGCACCGGAAGTGGAATAATTACAGAGAACTTTATTACATCTCTTCTCCTTACAAATTATAAGATAAAATAAATACACACATAAATTATTGACTATTAATTAATACATGTAGACTTACCCTTACTTTACTTATGTTCGTCCCTAGCTGCCTAACAGTAGTCTACGTGTTAAGTGCCTTGGTGTTAGCCAGGTCATAATTTACTTGTAATTAAATTACATCTAAATCCGCCCAGCTATTTCAGAGTGAACGAGTATTAAACTCACTTCCTGATGTAATACATAATTTAACTAATACTTCATAGAAATCAAAGATGTAATTTATTAAAAATTTAGTTTACGGCAGTTTTTGACATACATTAAACCTTTAAAAAAATCATTTTGATTCATTGGTCTACTACACCATAAATTCACATATACAATCCATACTAATATAAAAAATGTGAATGTAACTCGGTCTGTTACATTTTCAAGCTTAAACCTCTAAACAGATTTCGATAAAATTTGGCGAGGACATAAATTGAATCCTGGGGACGGATACAGGCTACCTTTGCTCCCAGCCGTATTTGCCACAAAATATGGATTAAATAAGAAAGTATTAGTTGGTAAATCAATAAACAACAATATAGTAAATATAATATATTATATTATTCATACATTTTAACTTTCATTTCAAACGAAATCCGGAAAACAAAGACGGCGTTACCAAATGAGCGTAAACTAAATGGAGTGACATTAAACTTACATAACTCTAGTAATTGTAAATCCTTACAAATGAACCAGCTTAGACTGTCGTGTCGTTCGTGTTTTACTAATATTGTAATAACTATAAGAAGTTTTTCAATTAAACTTAATATTTTCATTTGTTTGTTTGCGCAACTACGTTTACTTTATATTGTGTAACTGCATGTTTCTCTTACAGTTTTGATTGAAAAAGAAATGAGATGACAAATATCTCCATTTCACTTCTCTGTATTTAAATATGTAAAACAAAAAAATATATTAATAAATGGGTAAAGTTAATGTTCTTTGTCCAAGAATCGAACTTCCCCCAGAGTAGTTCAACTCGAATCGAATGACATATTCTGATCACGTAACATAACGCTTTCATAAGTCATATATTTATAAATATCTTAATATATAAAATTCCCGTGTCACGATGTTGGTCCGGGATGAACTCCGAAACTACTTATCCAATCTTAACGTATTTTTTTTCAAAATATGTGATTTGTTCCAACTTAAAACATAGGATGGTTTTTATCGCGATTATTTCCTTTTTTAATTGCAAAATCAACGATTTTCATACGAGTATGTGTGCCACAGCAATGCGTGGTCGGGTCTGCTAGTATTCTATACATTTTTATTAGCTATGATGATTGTAGAAAGTCAACTTAGAGAAGTCTTAAATATTTCCATATCTTCAACGGTTACATTACGCTACAACTAGCCTCACTAACATACAAAATTCGGTCAACTCTAAATCACCGGTCTAAAGGCAACCCCTTTTTAATTTTACGACTTGCTCAGCTCATATTCCAGATAATAAATTATAACTGCTAGGCAGTTTCCACAAAATCCACCCTTAAATAGTTAAACTAAAAGGCTTTATTCGTATAAAATGTATTTATGCGTGTTCGACCGTTCTTTCTAAGTTATTGGGCAATTCCAATAAAATTTCCTTTAGTTTTGTGTTATATTTGTTTGAAATGTAGCTTTAGTTATAAATTTTCCTTTAAGTTTGGTTTAACGTAAAACGAAATGAACGTATTCTTTATATGAAATTTTGAATTGTTTTAGTATAGAAATAGATAATTGTATTATATACAGACTAGCGACTCGCTCCGCTCGGGTTCGTCCCTACTTACGTTTTAATGTTTAGGATAGATTTTTCAGAAATGAGATATTTTCCCGCAGTAAAAAGTATCCTATATGTTGACCCGGTTAACCAGCTATCATCATACCGAATATCATTAAAATCCGTCCAGTGGTTTTCTCGTGATGCATTCCCAGACAGACAGAGAGACAAAAATTTTAAAAATCATAAATTCAGCCTCTGTATTGTTAATAATAACTACACGTTTAATTAAGATTTTCCAAAAAAATATTTAATGTACAGATTCGACTGAGTTAGAATTTTAACATATGTATAGATAGTTAGTTTTTTTTTATTTATTTGTATTGCATTTTTAACTTTAGGAGTATGTAGATCAAATTATATATATACATAAATTAATTATTATAGCTTGCATAATCACGGAGAGCTGTCTCCAATGTTATTCGCCATTTAAACTATAATACTTTGGAAAGTTAAGAATTTAATAGAATTACTTTGAAATAAAATTAATAAACGTTCTCAAATGTGAAATATCTAGAGTATATTCGCAAAGGAAATAACAAATTTAATTTAAAAATATCCTTATTTAATGTAAGAAGGAATTTAAAAACGGGGCCAAGTCGATACACGTAATAAGATCACGTAGCGTCACGAAGCAAATTGTGAGAGCGTATTGGTTTTACATATGTAAAATATGTTCTGTCTATCTTTGTGCAATGGAGAGATAAATATATATAAATAAAATACTACACGTCGCCCCCGACTGTACGTGTAACATTTTTCGAACTGAAACTCAATTTGCTTCATAGAATTAGGCTACAAGTTTTTGAATTGTTATTTTCATTTAGTAAGAGTCAAGAGGGAGTGAATTTCACATGAAATATAATGAAAGTAAAAAAAAACCTTTCTAATATGCTTAAATTTTCATTAAAAAATCTATACATATAAGAAATCGTCCAATCTGTAGGTACATTAAATATCTTTTAGAATGTCTTATTGTAATAGTCATTATTATTGATACACAGGCTGAATCTATAGTTTTAGAATTTTTGTATGTCTGTCTGTCTGGGAACGCATCACGAGAAAACCACTGGAGATATTTTGATTAAATTTGACCTTATGATAGCTGGTTGGTCAACATTAAGGATACTTTTTTATTGCGGGAAAATATCTCATCTCTGAGAAATCTATACGAAACGTTAAAATGTTCCTAGGGATTAACGCCAGGTGAATCGCTAGTATGATATAAGTAAGATATCACATAAAGACTCACTAATAAAATTTTACAATTTACTACACCGAATTAGAAAATTGATCATTTTAAAAATTGTGTTCCATGTGAGTGGAATTTTTTCACGAAATTATATCATCTTATCATAATATCTTATCTCTTGCGATACAAACCACACTAAAATAAAATTAAAAAACAGTTTATAATCTATGGTTTTTATAATACTTTCTTAGATTTACGCGAATATTTGACATTTTAAATAAAACTATCTTTTCGGATTTTAGAGATTGAGTCTCTCCCGTGACCATGATTGCTGTAAAGCATTCGAAACGTCGGGAACCAAAAATCTAAATAAATCCGCGAAATAATCCGAAAAGATAGTTTTATTTAAAATCTATGGTTTTAATATGTAAATAGGCAAAAACAAAACAGCTCAGTACCTTTTTCTTCTGTGTTCTGTCAACCGATTTTTTTTTGTTCAGTAGCTATTTGACAAGCCTTAGTGTAATCAATAAAAAATGACTATGGTCGTATATAAATCACGGGACGAACAGTAATCAAAATAAAAAAATAGAACACAAAATCGGTTTACAATAATTTGGCCAAGATAAATAAACATATGGAAAAAAGAAAACACCTTAATTAAGAATTTATTCAGTTTTGAAGTTAATCAAAAAAGGGTGTACAGCAACTTTGTCAAATTTTATAAGCAAATATAATTTTCAAAATAATCGAATCTTGTTCTAACGGCGCAGTACGGTGAGTTATTACGAAATTATCGAAGCCTTTGACAGAGTATACGGAGGAAATTTTATTAGACCGTTTGAACACTAGTACCATTAACGGTGCCATCAGCCGGAATTGTGAAACGCAGAAGTTTTCTAAATTCAATCAAAATTTCTAATGTTTCAGTAATGTTCTTACTTGTGCTATACACATTATATATATATATATATATATATATATATATATATATATATATATATATATATATATATATATATATATATATGGTTTGGTTAGTTAATCAAATCTTAAAAATCGATTTTAAACTACTTCCTATTGTCAAATCGAATTAAAATTTTGTACATATTTATCTTGATTGTACTAAATTATGTAATTGCCAGATTTTTACATAAATATGTAAAAATTTGGCAATTAAATAATTTGGTACAATCGAGTTGATCTGATGTTAGAGCCAATAGGCAGATAATGAAACTCTTTAATGACTGCTTGCAAAACTTACGCCTTAAAAGTTTTTGTATTAATACTTTCTTAGTTCAATCCAATTCCTTATTTAATGGCTTTAATGCGTGCTAGTTGAGCTCAAATTATTTCACCAATGTCACGTCGAATGGAGGAGTCACGTTCGAGATTGGCCCGTGATATTTTGAATTGTTCTACTAACAGACTTGATTACCAAATACTTTCTTAGATTTACGCGAATATTCGACATTTTAAATGAAACTATCTTTTCGGATTTTTTCGCGGATTTATTTTGATTTTTGTGAGCCTGTGTCTCCTGTGAGCATGATTGCTGTAAAACATTCGAAACGTCTGGAACCAACAATAAAAATAAATCCGCCAAAATTTGAAAAGATAGTTTTATTTAAAAAGTTTTTATGTTGTATAAAACTATTATATTTATTTTATTATATCATTGTGTGTGCTTAATATTTGAAGTGAGCTTGTAAGGACGCTTGTGTTTTTAGTATTTATAACTTAATAACGACTGGGCAGATTTTGATGGAATTTTAATTAATTTAAATTCAACTAAAACTTTAACTAGATTATTAAATATCACTTCACCCGGTTTGAGATCTTATTCCTTGCAATTCTATACAAAAATCAGGTCATGCGTAGTATTTGTGGCGTACATAGAATACATGAAGAAAGCCACACTCACTTCATATACCAGTACAAATAACCGTCCAAGTGAAGTAAGGAACGAGAGTTTAAATCTCATTCAACATTAGCAAAACAAATTTAAAACGAACTCATACAAAAACATTTTACTCTTAACGGTCTCTCAACTCAAATATTCAAAGCGAGCTCGGTATCTCGCTTATTTTTTAATTAACTAACATTCTTTCAGGTCTCCGACACAATGTGGGGTGCCTCTTCATCCCTACTCAGGGGTGGACTGCCGAAAATAGAAAGTATTTTGTAGTGGCAAGTTGAGGGGTTGGGAATAGGTTGGAGATATAACGTGTACAGTGTATGTTTAAGTGAAGTTAAGAATTTATATATGTATCTATACATATCATAAAATTCTTCTGATTGAAATAGTCACTATTATCGATACAGAGGCCGAATCTATAGTTTATAGAATTTGTGTCTGTTTGTCTGTCTGCCTGTTTATCTGGGAAGGCATCACGAGTTAACCACTGGACTGATTTTGATGAAATTTTATTATGGTGATAGGTTGTCCGGGTCAACGTATAGGAATTTTTAGGGCTTTTTAGTACGGTACGTGAAAATATCTCATTTCTGAGAAATCTAGCTATTAACCGTTAAGACGTACCGAGTATGAATCCGAGCGGAAGGTGAGTCACTAGTATGTACTCGTATAAAAATACACAAACAAACACTAAAGACAAACAGCTCAGTACCTTTCCTCCTCTGTTTGTCAACCGATTTTCTTTTTGTTTCTCTTAATGACAATTTAAACGTCATTTTACAAAAAATCATATGAAAAATGTGATAACGTGCGTCACAACAAGATTTACCTAGATTACCAAGATACAAAAGAAATCCCAGTACAGTAATATAGTACTCCCGAATATCTTTGTTATAACTTATGAAAAAGAATGAAATAATATAAAAGCTCTAGCACAGCCCTGGCACAGAATTCATTTCCACATTTCATAGATACGCTAGTCGTACCGAGTATCATCTTTATTGCAGATGCGCTGTAAATGTATACAATATACACATATTGGCTGTTTTGGGTCCGATTTTGCAAGATAACAAGTCATTTGGTTTGGTTCGGCCTTAGCTTGCTTCTCAATACGTACTTTCATACCCATTTTCACCCCCTTAATGGATGATTTCCGGGATAAAAAGTATCCTATGTCCTTTTCAGGGTCTCAAAGTATCTTCTTACCAAATTTTATCTAAATCGATTCAGTAGATCCAGAGATTACCCCCTACAACGTCAAAAACTCACAAATTCACAAACTTTACTTCTTTATAATATTAGTAGACAAGCAGCACAAAAACACTAAAAAAGTAGGTTTCATACAAACTTTCATCCCCTATTTTGCCCCCTTATGGAATGAATTTCTAAAAATGCTAAAACACGTATTTATTCAATTGCATTGAAGAGCATTAATATGTACCAAGTTTCAAGTTATCCTGATGATAAATAATTTTAACATAACGTGTTTTCCCGTGGGAGTGAGATAATCACCCGCGATAAAAAGTAGCCTATATTACTCTCCAGTCCCCAACTATCCACACAAAAAATCACGCTAATCCATCACTTTATTTCAACAAACTAACACATTTTCACATTTATAATATTAGTATGTATAAAATATAAAAATAAAAATTGAGAGTTTGTTTCATATACTTCCTGATTGTATACATGGATTTAGAGAGCTAACGTTTTAACAGTGTATTTCTATATTGGTTATATGTAAATACATACATAGATAAATTTTAAAGAATTATTTGGGATTACGCAATAAAAAAGTAAATAAACGCTTTTTTTTAATGAAAAATATTTTTTTATTGCCTAAATGATTTAAAACGTATTATTTATGCCCTACGATATTATTTATTTAAATCATTTCAGTATTTTAATTATCATTGATATAATTGCCTTATTCTACGATACCAGACCCAGGATCAAACCTGCGGTTTCCTGCGTAGTGTAGGTGTAGTTCCATGCAAATCTCACTCTATGCTAATACAATCAATGAAGTGAAGTCGACGTGGCTAAGAAGTTTAATATTAAAAAAATAGAGCAAAGATAACAGACTATGTAAATCTTGACCTACTATCTGACGTCCACTTCATCTCAGAACCTCTACGTCTTTGACATATTTGATATTTACTCTATAGTATATAATGTATACACATACATACATATACATATATATGTATAATGTTCATACGTTGTAAAGTTAGTCTGTTTACGTTTTCTGACACTAAATTTTATTGATTTTTCCATGGTGATGATGGATAAATTTTACCGAAATGTATTCAGCGGGTTTCCAGTAAAAAGTATAAAAATATAGATATTATTTATCAAATTACTAAGCAAATTATACTATCGTATAATTGTGCTTTGCTTTTTTTAAACTACAACCACAACAATATTGAAGAGTTTCACTATCAAATAAGCTCAATAATTATAATATTGTCATTAGTATTGTACTTCATAAACCTAACTTCTACTAATCAACTTAAGAATCCTCCTCGTTATAGTCGGTTAAGAAAATTAATCTTGTTTTAGAATTGAACCCATAACTTCCTACGAAGCGAGCAATGACATTCAGCCACCATACCGGAAGCAACACTGTTTAACCTTTGGCCGCATTTTCCCCATAATTAACCCTTAAAAGTATTTAAGGATTTCTATAATTAACATTTTTAAAGAAGGTAATTAGTATGAAACGGCAAGTTAGAGCTTAACCACGCGATCTAAATTAAGTTTTTAACTACAAAAAGTCAGGTTTCTGAATGCTGAAGTCAAAAAGTAAAGAGCCTATGTAATGAGGACGTTACGTAAGAAACTACTTGCGTAGCTTTGTGCATGCGAGTTAGAACTGGGCTGGTTTGATCTAGAAATGTATGAATTATAAAGGATTTTAGCTATTCCCTTTGTTTTAAATGCTTTTTAGAAAAGGATTATTAGCGACCTCTTTGACTCTTTTGACCAACTTCAAAAACAGGAGTGTGTCAATTCATGTGTGTTTGATTGTGAAACAGTATTCTTGGCCCTTGTTAACCGTTTTTACACTAAAATGCAAATAATTACAATCTTTTCTCAGCGGAACCTTATATTTCCTTTAATTATTGAAACTATATAAAATTTTACGTTGTTTCAGTGCTTATTTATCCAAACGACAAAACCCAAAGAGTTTTTAACACAGAATTATTGAATTTTTATGTCAATTCTCTTGGTATTAAATACACATATTTTACTTTAAGAAAGCCGAAATATATGTTTTATCTATATATGTGTATAAATCTTATAAATAAAGTTTAATTTTATAAAATAGAGCAAAAAAACTCTATTGTAAAGTACGAGAAGAATTGGTAGTTTAAACAATAAGCACTAAGGCGATATTTAACAGTTATTGAGAGTTCGTGATTTATCATATTTTTGTCGTTCACTAAAATATTTATTATTTCGTCTTTATATGAATAAGTTGAAGGATAACGTTAAATCTAAAGTTTAAAGTTACGGCTTCAGCAAGATATACACATACATACATATGTATGGACAAATTGCTTGTACAGTTAGTAATACGTCGTTAGTCGCTTCGAGTTCGGTAAATGGGTTCCCACAATACGTGTATGCATAAATGCGGTCCAATGTTTGCTTAACACGTACTAATTGTACCTATATGTACATTTACAACTGTTTACGTCCAAACTCCGGTTATATCATTGAACACTATAAGTTTAACTAAAGATGAACATTTTACAGTTTTTAATATGGTTTTGGATGAACTTGAATCATTATTTTTGTTTTATTTGCTATATATATATATATATATATATATATATATATATACTACTAATATTATAAATGGGAAAGTTAGTGAGGACGTATGGATGTATATTGTATAGATGATTGTTACTCTTTCCGACTACTACCGAATGGATTTTAATGAAACTTTACAATAATATAGCTTTTAGAATAACACATAGACTACTTGTTATCTCGGAAAAATGTATGGTTCGATTGGCATAGATTTCTGTTTTCTTAGAGGCGAACGCGGGCGAAGCGAGGTTGAGCCGCTAGTATTATATAAAATGTCTACTATTGGAGATACCTTTTTAACTGAAAATTAATTTATAATGAGATAGTGTTATGTTTTGGAAGTAGATATTTTTTCATTGTTAATGTCCCAATATATTTATTATTCAAAATATTTAATAATAAAATATCAAGTGTGAATTAAGCCTGAATTCATAATAATTTTAATAATAAGTTCATAAAGATAGAGACAAATATATCTTTTGTGCGTAAGTCTAACCAAAACAATGATATGGAAAAGAAGAAAGCAATGCTCGCAATTTAACTTAGAAACTGTGAGTTAACTTTACTAATACACATTTAACAGAACCACTTTAAACTTAGCAAAGACTTGAGTGGAGTGGGAATACCAGTTCTACGATTAAATGTTGAGAAACGAATGTTGTAATCCAAAACCACTTTAGTATTGATTGCTAGATATCATTAATATAGGTACCAATTTTAGATGTAAAAGTAAAAACCACTCATAAATTATTTTTAATTATTTACTTTGGCCTTTAAGAATATTTGGTTTTGTATAAAAAATACTTTTTATCTAGATATAAATTGGAAACACCTTGAAAACAGGCGTACTATAATGGGTGAAGATATCGCGTAACAAACACAAAAACATATAACTGAATAGAGCACCTCCTTTTTTATATCGGTTAAAACTTTAAGCAGTAGTTTATAGCACTCAAGTTATTTAAAAAATAAAATTAAGTTTTTATTTTCACTTATACATATTTGTCGTTTCTGCTACAACGAAATAGCCGTATAAAATGAATATAATTTTCAGCCAGCTTTTTTAATTAAAATTGTAACATATAAAAGTTTTAAAACCAAAACTAGCATGCTTCTACTTAATTGTGTTTCGTTTTCTTAATTGTTTAACCTTCATACACATGCTTAGAATACAGGGTTTTTTTATAATAAAAAGTAACTAGGGATTCATTTCGACTTTACATGAATTTTTTAATAATATATCAAAAGTTTAAAGCTTCTTATTAAAAGCTTAAGGTAGTTGTCACCATTGGTGCTACTGTGCAATTGAGCTATCACTATTTTGAATATTCTTCAAATCCGTAGAACTGTTACAGCGTGATAAAGTAATAAAACATGTGTGATTACGGATCAAATCCCTGTAACACAGATATTTATTTAAAAAATCATAGCATTTTGTAAATTCTTCGTAAAATAACTTATTTTAGTACCTACAATTTAAATGTAAAATTTGAAATAAACCAATTATTACATACATCAAATACATAAAAGCTCTCAACGAGATTACCCGGCGCGTAAAGCGCACGAGGACTCTTGACCCCCTTCCCCATTTAATTGTTCAAACGTGCGTCAGCTTTGTTACTTAAACATATAAATATATTTGTAGCTTTCAACTTATTCTATATTCAAAAGCTTTCTTGATTGGAAAAAGAAGAAATAAAAATATCTTTCCGAATACACCCTACATGGTTATATGCAATTTTTTTCAACCCTTACTAAATATATGGAGTGCCACCCCAAGTTTCGTAATTTCGTTTCACCTGAGGCATCTACCTATCAAATTTCAGTAATAGTGCAAATAATTTCCAAGTAAAATTATTGTGACATACATTGAACCAGTCATGGCGAAATAATATGAGTCCCGTTTTCGTCTTATACTTACGGTAAATAATTTATAAGTATCGAACCCCGTAACACCTTCAGTTAGTTGGACACTATGCCAAGTCTTCGCATTTCAATAATCCTATTGAATCGCGTTCAGAATAGAGCTTGGATATTTTAATAAATTTATTTGTTCAAAATAAATAACACTGACGTAATACAACTATGGGTGACTTCGAGTGATATTTTTTAATTTACTTGTTCAACGTATTTCAATTGGAACTCTCAAACAAGTTTACAATTGACTGTTTTTTTATGTATGTCATGTCGAAAACAATTTCGTGCCGTCGCGCATTTGTATAATCCTATTGTACTCCGTATTATATGAAACATTAAATATTTTACGTGTATATTTAATTAGTTACACTCTTCTGATTATGAGTATTATCATTTGAATTTGTGCACTGAATACGTTTTAAGAGTTTCATTGGCAGTTTCTGACATAAACAGGAGTTATACTTCTATTACAAAGTTAAATGCTTTTTTAAAACAGTTTAACAAAATCACATATAAATTTCTTAAATATACTGTAAATAGCTCATTTCATATAACTAAAAGAATGGTTCTAGAGATTATAACTAAGCTTTGTTTAATGAATTTAACTACATCAAAGCATCTGAAACTCAAAGCAACTGGTATAATAAAAGATCCCGTGTCCCTTATCAATAAAGGGATAAAAAATATCCTAAGATGAGTTACGCAAGTCCATCCTTAAGTCAGGATCGGTGAGAGAGACGTCATAGGACCGATGGTTTTCGTGCTCTCCGAGGCATGGGGGTGAAACACACAACTTACCAAGTCTGGGCTGTTACTGGGATTTTTTTCCAGAAAAACCCAACAACCAAAACTCGACCTAGGAATCAAATCCAGGACTTCCATATGTACAGATACGGCTGGTGTATAATCTGACTCACCTTATCCCTAATCTCCTGACGCATCTTCTCCCGCTCCTCCTCCATCTTGCGATGTTTCTCCTTGCGTCGCTCCTCAGCTTCACGGATGGCTTCTTGCCGTTCACGTTCCGCTTCTTCTTCCTTTTCCTTATCGTCGCTGTCATCGCCGTCACCACCGACTGCGCCTGAAGCAACGGAGATTATACGTTAATTGTCATTATCGATATATCGATACCTTTTATATAATGTCCCTCATGTGTAAAAGAACAGAGTCTAATGGTAAAACAGAATTAAAGTATACTATTATGGTGTATTAGCAAATGGTAAACAAAAAGTTGTTCAAGGAAGTAGAAGGTTTGAAAAATCTTGGTTAATTTAGAGAATAATAAAAAACAAAAATGTTATTTTGGGAAAAATAATTCCACAATAAAAACATGTTCAATGACTACTAAAGTATTAATTTATATTATTATGTAACCACATATATCATATGTAATGAGATGATAGGAAAAACAAATAACAAAATCATACATTTATTATAATTATCTGGATTTAGGTGAAATTAACGACTGGAAAGTATTATAATAATTTTAATATTTTCACTAAAATAATATGTTGGATAATTTTTATAATTACAATATATCGATGATATTATTGTTATAAAATTTGGATATAATTGTTGTATAAACACCGAAATGTTATTCACAGTAGTACTGCGGATGACACCCTATATTCATTTAGTGTACAATATCGTAATCAATTTTGAAACAATCAAATTTTGCTTCCATTCATTTTATATAACAAAATAGGTTTATAGTATCAATTTCCACAACTGTAGAAGGGGAAAGCTATTGGTCCGCATAGAACCTGTAAACTGATTGCAGTTTCCGAACGGAATTAGAGGGAGCATTTGCTTGTACCGCTTTCAACTGGTTCGAACCGGTTAGGAACAGTTCAAATCGGTTTAATCCGGTCGAAAGGCATGCGACACGCCATTCAAAAATCCATTATACGTCAATATAAGCATTTGTCCCGGATCCCGAACCTATTTTCCGATACGATGCCCTTTAAAAGAATGCACGATGAGTTCGGAAGTTGGACAGGTTTGTAGGCTGGGGTCGGCGATTAGTTTTATTGGGTGACGTTAAATAATTACAAGTAGGCGCAAAATGAATTTCCTCGTGGAAAAAGGGCAATTTGCGTATTTTAAGTGTTTGGCAGTTTATTAAGTGGTTTTTTTGTTCTTTTTTTACGGATTAGTTATTGTCTGTGGAGTTATTCGTTATGTCACTTTGATTAATTGATATATGCGCTCCAATTTACATCGAGTTTTGTAGACAAATTATCTCTCGTTAAGGTTTTTATGTATATATTAATTAATTGTACTTATTTTGTTGTAGGTTTATTAAGAATCAACAATCTTTTTTAGATATTATAATTTAAAATAGTTTTAATTATCTTATTTTACCGACCAATCTCGTTTGTGTCTTTTCCATTCTACGTGACATTGGCGAAGTAATCTGTGCTCAACTGGCACGCTTTGAAGCCATTAACAAGAAAATTGAATTGAATTAGAGTTTTGTAGATTACTTTGTTTGTTTATTAGATAAACTAAATATCCCATAACAATACGTACAAATCAAAACACACATGATACATTGATGTAATAACTCTATTTCCTACTAGTTCAATAAACAATTTTGGGCTCTCGAATTTTGCCCGCATCCAGTCAAAACAAAATGAAAGCAGCCACTAGCATATATCGAATGCCTTGCTTAGTTAGATTTACATCGACCCAGGTCAATACCCTCTGCTATGCATACCGCTTTCATGTCCGCCGCGCCGCCGGTGCGACGCGAAAACTTTGTTTAGGACTCAAATTAACATGTCCCGTGTAAAATAGTTGAGTAAGATTAGAATATACAGTGATGTAATGTGGCATTAAATGATATTCCTCTCTGTGACAAAGGACGGCGGTTCGATACTGTAGGGGGTAAATGTGTTAATTTTGTGTTAACCGCTTAAATCGCTTACGAATTTCGATGAAAGGCAAGGATATATTATTGCATCTTGGGGACGAGCATAGGCTACTCTTATCACGTCACTTACCACGTGAACGAAGGCGCGAGTAAAATCTAGTATGTAAGTATCCGATATTATACAACTTATTTTTATATACAAGGAAACAACTATATCTATCGGGTAAAATGATATACGTATGTTCATATATGCAAAATATCATATAAGTTCATTGGCATACAAGGACAACAGATAGGTATTTCCAAATTTATAGTTCTACTAGCGACTTAGTCTCTAGTTACGTTTTAACGTTTAGTATAGATTACTCAGAGATGAGATGTTTTCCCGCAGTAAAAAGTATCCTATATGTTGACCCGGATAACCAGCTATCATCATACCAAATTTCATAAAAATCTGTTCGGGGGTTTTCTTGTAATGCGTTCCCAGACAGACAGACACACGACAGATAATAATTCTAAAAACTATATATTCGATATCTGTATCGATAATAATGACTGTTTCAATAAGATTTTCCGAAAAATATTTGATGTACAGATTCGAGTCAGTTATATGTACCTATAGATAAATTAAATAAAGCAAAGAAGGATTAAATTAATTAAATTTTTCAATTTTACCTGAAGAATACAAAAAAAGGTAATGAAAACATAAAATATAATAAAAACGATAAGAAATTTCGTAACAAAGTCAAAGTTTAATCGTAAAAAGTGTATCTTTTAAACTTGCACTCCCTAAGGACAGAAATACTCTCAAATTGATTATTATTTAAATTCTCGGATGAATATTCAGATCTAATATTTAATTACGGCGCAGAATTGAAGTTCTCAGAAAAGAAATCCATACTTAAGTAGGGTCAGAAAAAAATGTTCAAAGATTTTCTCTAATACTAACCTATTCCAGGATATATAATGAGACATAGTAATATAGTAGATGTCACAGCTCGTGGGTTCGATTCAGTTCGAGTGAATCTTTTGTACTATTTATTTAAATAGGTACCTGAGTTATTTTAAATATTTCAAAAATAACGAAAAATGGACAGAACAAATTTAGGGATATTTATTTCTGCCTTATCTATATCAGATAATAGCGAAGATTGTCAAAATTACATCAAATGTGTCGATTGAAATTAAATACACATATTGAATATGAAATTAAAATATTTTGTTAATATTGTTAATATGAAAATAGTTATAATATTATAATATACAACTCAGTAATACCTTCTTTTCGTTTTGATTTGCCCCTATTTGTGTACTAAATTTAATTCAAATCCTTCAGCTATTTCAGGGCGAAGAAATAACAAACATACATATTTATACATACAAATTTTCACATTTATATTATTAGTATGATAAATAGCTAGTTTTACTGTATACTAGCGGCTCACTTCGCTCGGGTTCACCTTTAGAAAAAAAAAAACAAATCTATCCCTCGGGAACCATTCATTATTCCGGAATATAAAGTAGCCTATGTATAATTCTGATGTATGAGCTGTATTATTGTAAAGTTTCATTAAAATCCATTCAGTAGTTTTTGCGTGAAAGAGTAACAAACATACATACATCTATACATTCAGACATTCATACATCCTCACAAGCTTTCGCATTTGTGATATTAGTAGGCATATTATAATAATAAGGCAACACGTGTGACAACGTTTTCGAACTATACTGGCTTAGTAGAAGCCATTGAAAGAATTGCGTCTGTACGTCGACATCGATTTTCATTACTGTTTCGCCATTGCAAAGGACGGATTTGAAAAAATCTATATCAGATGACAGAATTAATGTACTTCGACCGACTTCAAAAAAGTGGTATTTATTTTGGATAAAGTACCAGTAGAAAAAGATCTAGAGATACTAATATATTATGTAGATTTATAAAAAAATCTGAATTAAAAAAAACATTAATACTTGTGCGTTTTTTTTTAATTTTTTTCGATTTTAATTTTCGATTATAAATGATAAAAATCTCACTCCCTTTAGTTTACTAATAGTGCATGATTATAAAATATATCAGGGAGATTGGATACTCGAACTTTTTCTTAAATATTATAAGCGACTAACGGCTCACCCTCGCTTCGCTAGGATTCACCTCTAGGAAAATAAACAAAAATCTATCCCACGGGAACCGTGCATTTTTACAGGATAAAAAGTAGCCTATGTATTATTCCAGACTATATCTATCTCTGCGCCAAATTTCATCCAGATCCGTTCAGCCATTCTGGCGTGAAAGAGTAACAAACATCCATACATACTCGCAAACTTTCACATTTATAATAGTTATCGGATGTTAGTTATCTTTCCGTCATAGTAAAAAGGATCCAAATGATAAATAATATCAAATCTAGATAAATAATCTCAAGAGTTATTCCTGATATCTATCAGTCTTATGTTACTCCAGGTACACTCTATCTGTTTACTAAAAATCCAAACAAACATACAGACATACACACACAAATTTTCGCTATATAACAGTCCGATAGTCTTGATATATTTATATTTCTAACTTCATCGTTCTAACCACTAACCCTCTCAATTAAAAGCTTTGAAATTAAATATAGCTGATATGACGAGAGGCGACGTGATGGAGGGATGGGACGTCAAGCACAATGTGCGGCCATCGAGCGCCGCCAGATTGGATTGTCGCACTCCAAGGATACGCTCGATATTGTACAGACATTTCGTATTTTTAGATTTAGATTTAGAATTTTGATATTAGAATCGGAGGATTTAGAGTTTTTGATGTTTTTAGTTTGTTTGAAATACTTAGTTAAGAGTTTTAAGTGAATATTAAGTATCAGATGAGGAATTTTGACTAAATTCTTAAATTCGGATATTAAATGAGTGTCTTGTATGTACCTAATATTATTTGGAATTCAACTACTAAAATTTACTTATTTCGAGCTTTGACAGTAAATAAATTTAAAAAAATAAACCATTTGTTAAAGAAAATGAAAATTCTACATTTTGTAGATATATTGTATAAATATTACAAAAACTTAAGCTCAGTACGGTAAAAATATATTGTACAATGAAGAAAATAATTAAAAACGGAACAAGATTTTTCCTTCTACATGAAAATTCAAAAAGCATTAAACTATGAAATAAATGGCATCCGAATACATTTTTTCGCGAACTGAACGAAGTCGGACATGCCTATGGTAATGAAATGTGTAATAACGGGCATTCCTCGACAGCGAGCGTCGCCAATAAAATATTTATACCTATTTAATGCTTAAACAAAATGGCCGATTTTGTTATATTATATTATGTACATCTGAGTGTCAATTATTGTTGTCAAAGTGTTTATTTGAATTAATATATGCAGTAAAATAAGTACGATCGATATGTTTATATTATAAATTGTATTCAGATCTTTTTACATCCCACTGCTGGGGGTGGGCCTCCCTTCAATACGAGGGGGATCAGGCCATAGTCCACCACGCTGGCCAAGTGTGGGTTGGTAGACTATGTACAGTCTAAATATATAGTAGTCTTTCGAAAACTTACTAGGCTCTCAGACATGCAGGTTTCCTCACGATGTTTTCCTTTATCGTAAGACAAGTGGTAATCATGTTGAAAATGATTCGCGCGTGAAAATATCAGAGGTGCGAGACCTGGGATTAGAACCCGCTTCACTCGGATTCTTGAGCAAGCGCTTTACCACTGGGTTACCACTGCTGATACCAAACCAATTTACAATGTAACTTATTTTTTAATTTTTATTTGTAAAATTAACGCCAAAAATTAAATCAAACTTTAATATTTTAAATAAAATTATCTTTAAGAACTTTTGTAGATTGACAGGTAGATGTAGTAAATTCTAACTGTGTAGATCAAAATGATAGCATTTCAGATTAATATTTTTCATTTGTAAAAGTATATAGTAATAGTGTTGCTTAGTAAATTGTCTTTTTTAAATAATAGCAAACTAAATAAAAATTATTATTCTTAACTAATTTTAACTTTTTATATTACACATAGAACAATTATGTGGCTTAAATAATTAATATTATATTTTTTCTTTATGGTTATAAATATAATAATGGCACCACTAAATATAGATTACCAATTAATATTTTTAAAATTGTAATAATTATAATAATAACAGCACAAATTAAATAAATAATATTCCATATTCAATTACAAAACTAATTAAAATTATAAAAATGTTTAAAGTTAAAAAATATTGTAAGGTTATTGGTGCAATTTTCATTTTATTATTTGTGAGTAGGCTGTCTAACAACTATACCTTCGAGACATCTAACACCTCAGTCTCTCCCGTGACCATGAATGCTGTAAAGCATTCGAAATGTCGGGAACCAAAAATCCAAATAAATCGGCGACTAAATCCGAAAAGATAGTTTTATTTAAAATGTCAAATATTTGCGTAAATCTAAGAAACTATTATCAAACTTTAATAATTAAAATCATTACCTCTTAATAATAAGCAAACGAGCAAAGCACACAGAGTTAAATATATATAATAGAACTATATAATGTAAGCAGACTAATTAACTAATCTTAGTTACAGTTTTATTATACGTATGTATTAATTTCATCATATACAGCTCAGCTTGAAGACGAAGTTGCACATAATATAACTTTGATACCAATTACTACCACAATCAGGTTAGCTTAGCTTCTAAATGAAGTTCTGACTCTAGAGCGTCTCCGCTTCATTCAATTACACTCCCTTATTGGTTTCAGAGACTTATTTATTATAAGACTGTTTATAGTTTGATATTATTTACACTGTTTTTAATTATAGCTTTAAACAGAGAAGCTTTAAGTTATGGAAATGATTTTTCATTACCTTTTTTCATCATCAGATTAAAAAAAGCTAAAGTAAGTCCAAATAAAGTTTTTATTGGAATATTTCATTGGATTGTATATGATTGTTGTATTGGAAAATAATCCATTGGAATATTTTATTGGTTATCTGTTAGCATTATTTTTACCTGAAGATAACATACACATATTCGTATGTATGATTCATACAAAATTTTGTTTTAGTTAAACCGAATTCCCTGATCTACGTTGAATTTAATTATTCACTCAATCTATTGATTATTTATTATTTAATAATTAGCATCTAAGAGGTACTTAATAACTGGAAGTAATTATATCTCGATACTGTTAGCATTCTGTAACGAAAACAAACTCGTAAAGTCCATGGAGCGACTTACTATATGTAAATTATGTTTTCACAATGACCTAGATTGTGTTTATTTCCGGAATTCCCCCACTACTGGTTGGTATGCTTGCGCTATAATTTTTATTGCGTCGAATTTTATATTGTACTAGCAGTGCCCGCGGCTCCGCCCGCGTTATGATGACCAAAAACCAAATTCTCTTACATTGTTGTTTTTACATTTTTTCTCAGAAATTAGATATTTTCCCGCGGTAAAAAGTATCCTATATGTTTACCCAGATAACCAGCTATCACCATACCAAATTTCATCAAAGTCCCTCCAGTGGTATTTCTGTGATGCGGTAACAGACAGACAGACAAAAATTCTAAAAACTATAATAGATTCGGCCTCTGTATCGATAATAATGTCTATTTCAATAAGATTTTTCAAAAAATATCTAATGTACAGATTCGGTTTAGTTACAATTTTATTATATGTATAGATTTAGAAGTGAAGAGAAGTATTTTTTGACTCATTAATATCGGGAATCTACGCACGATGTAGACAGAAAAGTGACTTTTTTGGACTTATTCACTAATATTATAAAAACTGGCCAACCGATTTAAATAACTTTAAGTGTGCACTGATGCGTCATATTCAGTTTTTTTATTCTATCCACAATTATTAGTACTTAAGTCTATATTTAAAGTATCTTCGGTTTATTAAAAAAATCTTTGTATGTAAGGCGGAAATTAGGATATATTTTTCTATATAAAGAGTATACTTCATAGGTTTTAACATATTCCATCGACATGATCTTCTAAAATGCAGACAAAGTCACGAGATTGTCCTAGTTTGTTTACATAATAGCATCATCATTTATGTAGGTAGTGGTTCAAAACCGAAGCACATTTCATTGAGTAAATTAGCTTTATTATATACTCATAATTTATATTACATATCCCGTTATGGAGTTAATTGGTATTGTCATACTTCATTGGATGGATGTTAACTTAATTAAACCGTAATTTATGGTGAAACGGAAATGATTTAAAACATAATGGGGTTTGAAAGGAAAAAACCAAGGATCTTTGGTTAGATGCCATGTACAAACGATATTGCTAATAGAAAATTAAAAAATGGTAATGACATTTTCAAGTGTCATGTCGCTATGTCGAAATATGTCATTGCCATATATTTTTTATTTTTCTATTATTGAGATATCGAATAGATTGTCGAAAATGAATATATAAGTTGACTTATTTAAGTAATATGAGGAAGTCGAATCCTTTGTGAAGCCCAAAAAAGTACAGAGTAAAAAAATATTATTTTAGTCATTCTTAATATGCGTGATGTTCAACGTTAATAGGGTTCCGTGAAATGTCGTCTGATCAAAATACAAAATATTTTTTGTTGGCAACGTTAGTTAATATTAACATATACAAATACTATGTAGTTAATGATGATGTTGGAAAGATGCTTGGAAATATAACAAAAATATATTTTATATGATACTTCCTTAGATTTACGGGGATCTTTTCATTTTTTTCCGCGGATTTTGATTTTTAGTTGCCGACCTACCAAATGCTTTACAGCTACCATGTTAACGGGAGAGACTAAGGTTATTTATTTAATCCTTTATTACTCCAAAAAACAAAAAGTACAATTTATTATGTTACACACAGGTAGTACAGGTTTTACATAATTTACGTACTGACGACACGTTTGGCTCAGTTAGTAGTGACCCTACTTGATGTGCCAGCGGTCGCGGGTTCGAGTCCCGCTGGGGGCATTCATTTGTGTGATGAGCACGAATGTTTGTACTCCAGTCATGGGTGTTTATATTTATAATATGTATGTATTTAAAGTTATACATATATGTGTAGTGTATCAACTATCTGGTATCCATAACACAAGCCTCGTATCTTACCATGGAACTAGATGGCGCTGTGTGTTAATGTCCCAACATTGTCCCAACTTTAAATATATTATTCTAATGACTTACGTCTTTAGATCCTTAACAGTGGCCTATGTGTAACACTAGGTCATAGACTACTGCACTTAATTAATATCATCCAAGGCCGCTCAGACCTTTCAGCGTGAAAGTCTAACAAACATACATACAAACTTTCGCATATATAGAAATCTGATATATAAATAACTTGGAATAAAATTAAAAATATTTTCTTTAATATATTATATACTATAAGAACTTTTCTAAGGCTGAACTTTATTAAAATTTCTACTCTATATAGCGTGATCATGTCGGGGTTTCCAGTGTATAGTTTACACAGCCCCGGCTCAGTTACGGAGTTATCGATCCCACTAATAATAACCGCCCCGCTGCGCTCTTCGCACACTTTGCCTACTTACAGCAAAGTTCAAACAATACTTTTTGCATTCTATACAATTCTTAAGTGAGTGAGGTTTACTAGGTTAGTACAATACGTGTGTATGGAAGTTATGTACTTATTAAATAATAGATTTGTTTTTATATATAATGTATTTTTTTCATAATTATTATGTTTAATAATTGGATTTAACTAAACATATTTAAGACGAAGAAGAAGAAGAACAAGATATGTTAAAATTTCAAGCAGTATAAAAGGATTTTTGTGAGTAATTAGGATTCTATTGTCTTTAGAAATATTTTGTAAATGAAATTAAAATGTATTGAATATCCTATTATAATTGCTAAAGTTTGTACGCGAGTATGTTTGTTACTCCGCAGTTAAACAGCTGGACGGATTTCAATGAAATTGAGTAAGTAGATAGATTTATTTATTTATAGATGACGATATCTGAAGTAACACGTCATAGGCTACTACTACATCTAGATAAGTTAAGATAATAACACACAGCACCATCTAGTTCTATGGTAAGCTACGAGGCTTGTGTTATGAATACCAGGTAGTTGATACACTACACGTATACAACTTTTCATACGTACATATGATAAATATAAGCACCCATGACTGGAGTACAAACGTGCGTGATCATCACACAATTAAATGCCCCCAGCGGGACTCGAATCTGTGAACGCTGGCACAGCAAGTACAACATGGTCACTACGAACTGAACCAAACGTGTCGTCCTGTATAACACCTCCAGGTAAATTTCTAAGAAATTAATTAAAATTCTAAGAAATCTATTGTTAACTGACACGCCGGCGTCTCCGCGGTCGTCGAGGGATTAAATAATATATTAATGTAAGAGTAGTTTCGAAGATAAAGTGTTAAGAGCAAGTAATTTGTCACGCCACACTCTTCAACTAAAGACTAGATGTAAAATAAGTGTAAATGAATTTCCAAGAGGAATTAAACACCTGAAGACAAAGGATCTAACCTAATTACAGTTAAAATAACTTCAAAATTTAGCTCTAACTTTTAGTTTTGGGACTCTGAATGAAAAGTTTTATTTAGAAATTTTAAAGAGTCGCTGAGTGAAGTCGATGGTTTCGAAAACTTTGCAATTTATCCAAGTTTCTTGTTTTAATAGAAAATCTAGATCTGAGTAAATGTTTGAAGATACTTATCAAAATATATTGTAAGTTCACAATTTTATATATAACTTGCAGAACGCGCGACTTCACCCGTGTTCAAACTTCCGATATAAACATCAATTCTACAATAATGTATGGAGGTCTGCCCGATTTGTTGACATTTATGATAACTGTTCCGCTCCCTTGGGTAGTGGCATGATGATATATAGTCTATAGCCTTCCTCAATAAATGGACTGTCTAATCGAAAAAGAAGTTTTGAAATCGAATAAGTAGTTGCTGAGATTAGCGTGTTAAAATAAACAAACAAACTCTGTCTCTTTATAATATTAGTTATAATTTTATTTCCTTTAATATTTTCACAAGGAATATACTAGAGGAGGAAAATTGTTTTAGAATTTTTTTCTTTGAATTGTTTTCGGTATATAATTCTACAGATGTAACAAATACATGAAAGTCAATTTCCTAAGTCGTGCTACGTCGTAGCGATATCTGTAGCTCCGTAGCACGTAGAGCTACGTGCCAGTCTAGTTACTGGATTCCTCACTTTGTTTAGATTTGTTTTGGGATATTGTTTTCGATGTTTGAATTTACTTAAATTTGTCACGTTCAAAATAGAAAATGTTCTGTACGGTTATGTGTAGGCTTTAAAGTATCTTAGTAATAGTTCAGAGTTCGATTTCTACTTAGGGTAAATTAATCTACACGTTTTTTTTTAAATATTTCAATTTATAAACTTAGTATAGCAATAAAACATCTATTGCATTGCAATATTTTAAAAGAGTTTGTTAGTTTTTAAAAGAGAGTGAAGACTGTAAACAAATATTATTTTAAAAGAGCAACTGTTGAGTTTCTCGCAGGATCTTCTCAGCAGAACTGATTTCTGAACCCATAGGAGATTCCTTACGGTACGGTATTTTTCGTTAACGTAAAGGGTGTTGATTCAAAAGTGATTATATTTTAAGATTTATAATTCACGAAAAAAATCATATCTAAACATCGTATAATTACTTATAAATGATATTATAATTTCAAAGTCTATGTATTTTAGGTAAAAAGTATAATAATATTTCAATTCAATACGTCAGGTATATCTAAAAAATCATTTTGAGCTTCAGTTGTATATAATCTAGGCAAACAGTAAGTCATTATTTATAGCTACCGTATTAGTAAAAATACACAAAAATAAAGACGCGGGCACTCGCTAGTCTCATATATATTTAGTGGCCTCAACATCCCCTACAATGTACTGCGGCACTCCCCCATGGCACGATTCCAAATATCTAATCTCGGGTGTCGCAACCTGAATAATAATTTTGCACCCATCTCAATTTTATATATCTATACTATCTAGCATATAGGGTCCATTGTAATGATGGTTACGAGATTCATAATAGTTTAGTTATCAGTATTATAGTGTCATGAGTTCGATTCTGTTAAACGTTATCCCATACTCCATAGTAACGTACTCGTAATACCTACTGAGTACACAGCAGTAAAAATTTCTTATAATTTTTTTACGTATTGTGTTATTGTACTACTCGTATATAATATAGAAAAATAAATCTTTGTAAGTATAGAACTATTTTTAAATATATTTTTCTAACAGTATTCTGTTCAGAATATTCCGTTCTGTTTTTAATTAACGCAAACGAAACTACTGTTAACTAAGTTATATTTACGGATAGACCACACTATTATTATAAATATAAAAGTATGTATGTGTGCGAGTGTATGTTTGTACACCTTCATGCTAAAATGGCTAAACTGATTTCAATAAATTTTTGTGTAGTAGCACATAGACTTCAGAATACACCCAAACGGAGCAATAGTAAGTTTTTTAAATAAAAACTACGTAGACGTAGTTTTATTTGGTTTTTTCATTCACTGAAGAGACTGCGCGCTTTGTATTAAGATCTTCTAACCGGCGTATTTGATTTGTGATTTTCAGTCCGTACTGTTTTACATGTAAAATTTTCTTACTTTTACGCGAATATTCAACATCCATACTAATATTATAAATGTTGTGTGTTTGTATGTTTGTTTGTTTGTCCTCCTTTGACGTTTGAACAGAGTAACGGTTTGCCGTAATTTTTGTGTGTAGATAGTTGGAGGGCTGGACAGTAACATATGCTACTTTTTACTGCGGGAGATTATTTCATTCCCACGGGAAATAACGTTATAATATAACCCAAAAAATTATGTAAGATCAGAATTACTTTAAACTTGGTAGTATTGCCCTTTAATTTAATTAAATAAATACGTGTTTTAGCATTTTTCGAACTTCATCCCATAAGGGGGTAAAATAGGGGATGAAAGTTTGTATGAAAACTACCTCATTAGTTTTTTGTAGTTTTAGCGCGAGCAAAGCCGCGGGTTCTGCTAGTTTTAAATAAAAAATATCTTGTTGATTTTAATTTAAAAAATTAAGCGTTAAATCGCTTAAAACTAAGAATTAGAAAAAAATCACTAGTATCCCATTCTTGTAAACTTAAAAAAGTATTCGAAACACACTTATCTGAACCGTACTTTATTAAGCTGCAAAAAATTGATCCTGTCTGAAATTACTGAAAGAGGATCCTTAAGAAGTTAATTAAAGCCGCGTCGTCGCGGCGCGCTCGCGGCATTCCCTTCGAGAATTTTTTATTGAATCTAATAGAATTAACTGTCAGGTTCGTTCAAGGTTATTTTGAACTTATTGCGTATTAAAAGCCTTTTATCTTTAATTTCCATGAATATTATAACTAAACTGCTAAGTTTCAGTACTACAGTAGACGTACTAGTCGTCTAGTGGCTAACATGGTATGGATATAGATATAGAGGTCTTAGGTTCCGAAGTTGCGGTGTTTCACGCCTTGTCTCAGATAGCACGTAAAGCCATCAGTCCTTGATTTTTCATCCAATTGGACTATGGTGATAAAAGGAATAGCCACATGTTCTGCATACTATCTCCTATGTATATGGCTTGTATAGGTGAGATTGAACGCCGTAATAGAAATCGGTCAGAAGACCTGTATACTAAGTATAAGTTCCTAATACTAAAAAATTTTTTATGTGCCGTCAGGTTCTAAAGTGAGTGAGCTTTTTGTGTTAATTTGACTGTTTGTTATATGATAATGCTTTTATGAAGTCGCCGAAACGTAAGACACATGCTAAAATATCGCAGAATATTTTAATTTCGATATAGGTATATAATAATATTTTAGTTTCCGTGAGATATTATCTTAGCGCAATAAGTCGCAAATAAGTTAAAGACAGTTTAAGTACTACATTTGCTTACATATCTATACTAATATTATAAAGAAAGAAAGTTTGTGAGTTTGTGAGTTTGTGACGTTGTAGGGGGTAATCTCTGAATCTACTTAACCGATTTAGATGAAATTTGGTAAGAAGATAGTTTGAGACCCTGAGAAGGACAAAGAATATTTTTTATCTCAGAAATCATCCCTTAAGGGGGTGAAAATGGGGATGAAAGTTTGTATTGAGAAGCAAGCTAGGGACGAACCCGAGCGAAGCGAGGATGAGTCACTAGTATATAAATATATGTTGGGACATTAACACATCATCATCTAGTTCCATGGTAAGCTACGAGGCTTGTGTTATGGATACCAGATAGTTGATACACTACACATATATAACTTTTAAATACATACATATTATAAATATAAACACGCATGACTGGAGTACAAACATTCGTGCTCATCACACAAATGAATGCCCCCAGCTGGACTCGAATCCGGGACAAAAAGTAAAAAAGATAAAGTAGAAAAAAAGCTAATGAAAACGTGTTAAAATAGTTTAATTTGTCACAATCTAGTTTTATTTAACCAAAGCTCAGCTGCA
This sequence comes from Brenthis daphne, assembly GCA_947093115.1. NCBI lineage: Eukaryota > Metazoa > Arthropoda > Insecta > Lepidoptera > Nymphalidae > Brenthis > Brenthis daphne. The sequence continues at coordinate 23,265,089 of OX352474.1, forward strand.
ATGGTTTCTTTGCGACATATCCAATCAAGTTAACCGACTGTCCGGACTATGGATGTGCTGATTGAAACTGACCGAACTAAATAGACTTCGAATTGCAGTTGTTAGAGCTTTCGTGAAAGGTTTAAGTTTTTATTATTTTCCCTTCTTTCGTGTTTGTGTGCATGTTTTTCGATTCGAATTTTATTATGTAATAGGTGATGTTTATTCTGTTTTATATTACATCTGAAAAATGTTGCTTATACAGTAATATATATTATGTAAATGTTTATTGTGTAAATTATGTAATTTATGCCTCATTCAAATTATTCGATTATGATAAAACTTTCTCTAAGACATTAAAGAAAAAAAAGAGAAAACTTTGACAAATTAAATTGCAGGTAACTGTGATCTTGCAATATAAAGTCCTTTAAGTTACTCTGTAATATTATTTTTTGTAACATACATATTTCTTACATATACATGTATATTTAAAATATGAAAAAATAACTATTGTTCGTATCTTAAAGGCTGTTGTCCAAATCTAGAAGACTAAGAAAAATACTATGTCTTCTGCTATGTTATTACGTTTACTTGTTCAACTTTCAAATTTCATGATTTTTTAATATATTACATTAAACTTACAGATAGATAAACAAATAACAAGCTATCTATATTTTTCTAAGGCTATGTAATCTCAAATTTCATAAATATTTTCTTAGTACATGTTCAAAACGGCTTTAAAGTAATGTTTGTGTAACCCTTTCCGGGCTTTAGATATTTCCACATCGGATACTGCCTAAATAACTCAATTTTATGATCATATTAAATATACATACATCTTCATGTATACATAAATGAAAATGTAATCTGTTTGTTCGTAATCATATCACTTGAGAACATCTAGACCGATTTGTCTATTTTTTTAAAGTTCGTAAAAGTTTCAATAATTTTTTTAGGGGAAAACTTTAGAAATGTAGCCCGGAAATGAGAAAACATCGAGAACTTTTTGTATGAATGCAAAGATCATGAACCACTTTATTGAATTGATCACCTATCACCTTGTCGTAGGCGGAGGGTCTCATTAGCGTCCGGCAACCCAACCGGATGAAGCTAAGAGACACACAGGGAGGTAGCCCACTTCGGTGGGCGGCGTACCATGCGGGTTGCTCCTGGTACATTTCTGACAGCAGAATAGACCTGAGAGCAACCCTTTGGTTGTTGTGGTCTGCTTCGACAGACCTGCTGTCGGGGCTATAAAAATGGGCTGAATACATACAATACATACAATATACATACTTATATATTCGTGCTGATAGTTGTAGATATTGAAACTATCTTTGTTTGATGTCGGTTACACTATTTCACATAAAAATACTACTTAAGGAGGCTATTTAGACATTATATAACAGTGTAATGCGTATGAAGCCGTAGTACAGCAAGGCACGCGACACGAATGCAAATTAGCCGGTCTGCTCCGGCCGGGTCACCGTCGCCGCTCACGTGAACAATGAGAAATGGAAAAATATTAAAGCTTATAATAAACTTGTGTTCTTTACTTATGGTATTTTATTTACTTACATTTATAACAAAATGGTTAAAATGTTAGTATTATAAGTTATATTTAGTGAATAATATCACATTACTAATTATGAAGTCAATGGAAAAATAATCACTCCCAACATATTACCACTTGTTTCACGGTGAAGGAAAACATCGTGGAACCTGCATGTCTGAGAGAACTCAGCAAGCTTTGCAAGCAGCGTGGTGGAGTATGGCCTGATCCCTTATATTGAAGGGAGGCCCGTGTCAAAGGGAGGCCCGTGTCAACGGGAGGCCCGTGTCAAAGGGCTGAATACAATAATGAAGACGAAAGTTTTTGTATTTATGTTTGATACACCTTCATGGTGATATTTAGGATTTAGACAAGAAGAAGAATATAAGACTATGACCCAGAGTTAGATAATTAGAGCGAAGCGTGAGAAGGTCGCTAGTTATATTATAATTTCTGATGTAATAGAAACCGTTTTTTAATTTTTTTGGACAATGTGTTTTCATGCGTCTTGGAATTAAAACAAATTGAAATAGGGTGTTTTAAAATGAGGCGATTCTAAATTATCATATATTTTTTTGTTTACAAGAAAATTTTATTGTTCAAATGAACATATGACTCATGTAATGAATGAGTTAAAGTATAAAGTTAGTATAAAGTTCAAGAAGCCAATGTCAATATATTATGTTGTTTCAGCTTAGTTATTACTTAGTTTTTAGCAGCTGTTCATTTAAAAATCTGTGGCAAACTTAACTTTTGCATCGTTGGATATCGAACCTGTTATTTAGACCAATATAGGTGCAGTATTAGTAAGGAAAACTTAACAAGGGAGGAAATACCGAGACGGCAAAACATTTTTGATTACAAAAGTAAGTAAGGTTTCACATCTCATTTCCTTTATTATTTCTATTATCCGTTATACGAACTTATTTTGTTGTCAGAAGATAATAAGTATTTAAAATACACTTTTTATGTTCATTTCTCAAGTATTAGTTTGACGCGAAGAAAATAAATTTGATATTATTTTCTTAAGAAATAAAACTTTTGTATAATGCTGCTACGATAGCTGTAGCAGATCTTACTTAATTCGTTGGCTCACTATTACAAGGTTCTATGTGTCATTAGCTACAGTTTTGCAAAAACAAACCACTAGATAGCGGCACTTTAACTACAAAATATTCAATTTTACATAGTTCTATGTTGTTTTTTTACGATAACAAAATAACGAAGTTCTATGTAAAAATTACTAAACTTCATTAAAATTAACATAGAACCTTGTAATAGTAAGCCAACGTAATATGTAGAACAATTAATATACCAATATAGCTAAGCCAAGTTAATCTAAATGTATATAAAACAAGTTTTAAGCCGCGGTTTTACTCGCATGGTAAGTGGGGAGGGGATAAAAAGTAACTTATGTCCGTCCTCAGTATGCAATTTATATCCTTAATAAGTTTTATCGAAATCTGTTCAGCGGTTTAAGCTTGAAAAGATAACAGACAGAGTCGCTTTCACATTTATAAATATGGCTTAATAGAAAGGATTAAGCGTATAGTTACGTGGTTAGAAAACGTTATTTCCATATATTTTTGGCTTCTTAGTATCGGTATCCATAATGTGTACAATGTAAAGTTAAAGTGGGTTGGTTTTGATAATGCTAATACTATTCACCGGATGGTTTCAAAAAAGTGGAAAAAGTAAAGTAGTATATATTATGTTAGAATGGTCATGTTTTTAGCTAAGGTTCGAGAGCGCGTTGTTGTATTACTGCTGCTACTAACACGCTACTATTATAAATACGAAAGTTTTTATGTATATATGTTTGTTTACGCCTTCCTGTACTCCTGGACGCTGTAGCAGCTACACGGTGTCTGTATTTAGCTCTCTTTTACGTCGCCCTGCTGGGCACGGGCCTGCCTTCAAAACAAGTGGGATCAGGCCATAGTCCACCAGCTGGCCAAATGTGGATTGTCGAACTTCACATATCTTTTGAAAACTTGCTAGGTTCTCTCAGAGATGCACTTTCTTACGATGTTTTTCTACACCGTAAGACAAGTACGTACCATATTGAAAATTACTCGCATATGAAAATATCAGAAGTGCGAGACCTGGGATTTGAACCCGCTTCACTTAGTTTTCCAAGCAAGCGCTACCACTGGGCTACCACAATTGCGACGCTGTCTATATACAACATTATGAATACAAAAAGCACCTGGGGACGCATTTGGCCGAAGAGGAAAAGTTGCTATAACAAATTATTGCCTCAGTCTAACTAAAACAAAGTATAATATTAAGATAATTCTATCCATTCTTATTATCGTGTAAGAAATATAAGTTAAAGCGGTCCAATTACAATTATGTCAATAAAACTACAGTAGTAACATTTGTTCTTCCTAAACTAGATTTGTAAAGTTATATTTTCCACTACAGCAATATAAAGAATATATACAACAAGGTCTATACTTCGTAAGGTTATTTCAGGTCTTGGCAAAGGACGAAATTTTATTACTTAACTGAAGACACTGCCTGCTACCAATTTTCTTTTGTTGTTTTCTGTATTGGGAAAAGTTATTTCATATGTATAGTTTTTTTTGGTTCTTTTACTACAATTCTTATATCTTGCTCTAAATAAATTCTTAGCTATATACATATATAGTAAAATTCTACCTGTATATTAAATATTTTTTGGAAACTCTTATTGAAATAGTAATTATTATCGATATAGAGGCCGATCTATAGTTTTTAGAATTTTTGTCTGTCTGTCTGTCTGTCTGTCTGGGAATGCATGACGAGAAAACCATTGGACAGATTTTGATAAAATGATGATAGCTGATTATGTGTTTCAACATAAAGGATACTTTTTACTGCGGGAAAATATCTCATCTCTGAGAAATCTATACTAACCGTAAAACGTACGTATTGTATAAAAAACTTAAGGAAAATTTGCTTTTGTTACAAAAAACAACTATGTTTATATATATTATGTGTTTTATTTAAATATGTGTCAATTATAATAATAGCTTCTGAATTTTTCCGTATAAGAATTTTAGCGCACCTATTTACTTATCTCCATGATATTAACGTACATTATTATATAAAGAAACTTTGGACGAGCTTAATTTTATATTCTGATAATATGTTAAAAGGGGCTTCCAAATTCACATAACTCAATGAACACTCTAAACTGAACTCCTTTAACAAAACCAATCACAACTCAAACTAAAAATATTTCTCAAATAGACTTTAGCAGATATTTACCACAATAATCAAGAAATTTAGCAAGCAATAATTTCGTGACAAGCTCTACAACTAGCGACTGCAAAATTGGGTCTCTATATTAGCTTCATTAAGCAAAGCACAACCCCGTGATCTAGACCGAGTGTTATTTTCGTACTAAAGACGCTTTATCGTTAGCTTTTATCTGGCTTATTGACTAAGTACGGCTTCTTACTTTGCTTGCATCGGAATAATATTATACATGCTATTTGTATGTATGTATGTATGTATGTTACTCTTTCACGCTGTAAAGGCTGGATAATTTTAGATGAAACTTAGTACACAGATATTGTATATTTTTGGGATATTCCACACAATACCATCTAGTTCCATGCTAAGCTAATTGAAAATTGATACACTACAAATATATAACTTTAAATACATACATATTATAAATATAAACACCCATGACTGGAGAACAAACGTTCGTGCTCATCACACAAATGAATGCCCCCAGCGGGACTCGAATCCGCGACCGCTGTCACAACAAGTAGGGTCACTAGAAACTGAGCCAAACGTGTTGTTAACTATATTTGGAGAAGCACTGATTAATGTTATACATGGGAAGGGTAAGTCGCTAGTTAGTCAGTGCTGGATTTGCACTAGGTCCACTCGGGGCTAGTGCCTAGGGCAGCAAATTTTTAGGGGCGGCAAAATTCGGAGGGCGGGTTTTTTTTTCTTCGCGTTATCTTTTTTTATTGTCCAAAAAATGAATAATAAAAAAAAATAACTAATACATTTTTCGAAAAATTGAAATAATTTTAATAAATTATTTTTTTTTGCATTTTTCAAAAAATAATAATAAAAATTAAACAAATTTTAAGTTTCAGAATTTAAAAAAATATGAAATCAAAGATGTAATATACGTTAATTAGAATGTATGCAAATACACAATGAGAATGTTAAGGTAGCGATTTGTTATTGGTTTATACTTGTCCTATATATGACGAAATTAGATCGGTATTTTACACATCTTTACGTCCGTGTATCTACCAAAGCCACCATAGCCTGAACTTCATAATGGTCCATCGTTCTTATCTGTGTTGGGAGCATGCGCTGACAAACTTTCAGCTTTTATAAAAAGACGAAGGTCTGGCGTTCACAGGCTCTTAGGCCACAACTTTTATTTAAAAATATATATATTTGAAATTAAAAAGAACGTAATTTTTATCCTAATTTTTGTCCTTGGTGTATGTATGTTTCGTGTTTTTGTAACAGTAGATTGTATCTTATAACTGCGCAAATCTCGAGTCTCACATCTCTGATATTTTCATGTCCGAATTACCAACATGATTACCACTCGCCTTATGGTGAAGGAAAACGTCGTGAGGAAACCTACATGTATGAGAGAACCTAGAAATCATGCTCAGTCCGCCAAGCCGCACTTGGCCAGCGTGGTGGGCTATGGCCTGATTCCCCTTGCTTAGAAGGGAGGCCCGTGCCTAGCAGTGGGACGTTATGGATGACGAAATAAAAATCCGTACAAATGGATAGAGAGATAGATGTTGTCTATACATATAATAGAATTGTAACTAAGCCGAATCTGTACATTAAATATTTTTTGGAAAATCTAATTGAAATAGACATTATTATCGATACAGAGTCCGAATCTATAGTTTTTAGAATTTTTGTTTGTCTGTTACCGCATCACTAGAAAACCACTGGACAGATTTTGATGAAAGTTGGTATGATGGTAGCTGGTTATCTGGGTCAACATATAGGATACTTTTTACCGCGGGAAAATATTTCATTTCTGAGAAAAAAGACAAAAACTGCATTTTAAGCGTATACTAATATGTAAAACCTAAGAATTTGGTTTTTGGTCATCTGAACGCGGGCGGAGCCGCGGGCAATGCTAGTATTATATAAAATGTAAGGATAAGGATCGTGTCACCAGTAGAGGCACTTTGTTTTACGACGGTCATAACGTTCGCAATCGATTTCAATTGCATTTAATACATTTTCAATGTTTATGATCTACAATAGTAGTAAATCTCGTTCAATTATACGGTTTCCATATTGTGATTTTATGTAGAGCGATGCGTTGCAGAATTAATTACTTTGTTAGAACTGATTTATAGATGTACATATATTTCGAATAGTTTGAAATAATGTTACTAGATAGGTTACGCAATAAATGATGTGGTTTTTATCGTGTAATAGACATAGTATGTGTTTGTAGGTCACTTTGATTTTCGCGAAGTAAGGTTGATGTTTGTTAAAGTAGTTTTATCCAGTCTTGAGTTAGGTATAGATGGCTCTACCGTTTGTCATACAGTCAATTAATTAAAAGTACAAAAAGATTTTTAAAACAAGCTTTAATTATAAAAATGTGAAGTAAACATATAGCAACCCAATTTCAAATGTCCTACCCTTATCACCCATATGCTATCAGAGAGTTCCAGTCCCTACATTCTGGCTCCATCATCAGATAATTTCCACGAAACCATAATATTTTATTATAAAACCAAATTGAAACCGTATACCAAATTTCAGTTCAATTTACCAGGAAGTGGTTCAAAAATGGTTTGTAAATTTTGAATTCGACGACTTACATACAAACATTGCAAGTTAAGAAAAAGCTTGTAAAAATATGTTTCTTTCACATTGGTTTTTAATTAAATAACTATACCGACTTCTAAACATTTTTAAAATAATTATTATTGATTTAAAATTAACTTCTTTTATATGTGATCCTTTGAGGTGTATTAAACTTATTCATTAATCTAATCAAGAATAACCAAAATTGCCAATGTTCAAATATATCGTGTAACATTCGTACATACAAAAAGTACTCGAATTGAAGAAAAATACATCTCTTTTTTGTAATCAATATATTTTATGCTTTTACCTGTCACAGGTATTACATAGAACAAGAGAATATCCGCATCCGATTCATTGTAAGGAAGCTGCAAAAATTCAAAGTAACCAGTGAAGAAAATCTTTAAAAGATTTAAGACGTTTAATAGAAAAATATTAAGATATTTATTTCATACTGGCGACTCACCTTCGCTTTGCTCGGGTTCATCTCTATGTACGTTTTAACGGTTAGTATGGAATAGGCTATATATATACATAGGTAAAAAATAAATAATTCTGAACTATTCGATTTTCCAGCTGCTTTTTATGAATTTTTGCCTATTTTTTGCTTATAATTAAACCACCCCTCAGTAAAATAAACAAAAAATTATTTAAATCGGTCCAGCCGTTTTTGAGTTTTAGCGAGACTAACGAACGGTAATTGATTTTTATATATATGTATAGAAGATAGACACATTTCACTATATAATTACATCCTAAGACAATAAAACTGAGTTAGTTTCTCAAGCTAAGAATCACTTAGCTCACACAGAAGGCACACGACCCCCGTATATATAAATGTTATAATCCGTGTCCGTCTAAAAGGAAACCGCTGTCCTTCAGAATAAGAGGGCTTTTATGTAATTGATATTCTTTCTAACACTATAAACTCTTTTATGTGAAGAAATGAACACTCCCTCGAAGCAATCTTTCTCAACTTTAAGTGGGACGTGAGATATCATTAGAGTTACTTTGGTCTTGTTTTATTTTTAGCCCCCGACGCAAAAAGTGGGGTACTATAAGTCTGTTTGTGTAAAAAGAGTTAACCGATTTGGATGCTGTTTTTTCATTTGAAAGCTAGTTTCTTAGCGATGGTTGGTGGTTGGATGGTTTCTCATCATCAAAATATTAATGGTTATTTTTAATGAAGTTAAAATAACAAGAGAGAGGTTTTATCTCTTTACTTTTTTAGACGTTTTTTTTGTGTCGGTTTTACTAAACATTTTTAATTTTATTTTTTATTTCTGGCTTTTGACCGCAGTTCTGATTGACCTTTTATTATAATATTAATTTTGATAAGTATAATTTTAGTTACATATTTATAATATGTATGTATTTGAAGTTATACGAGTATACGTATAGTGTATCAACTATCTGGTATCCATAACACAGGCCTCGTAGCTTACCATGGAACTAGATGGTGCTGTGTGTTAATGTCCCAACATTTTTTTTTTTTCGATTGTTAAAAAGGAGCGTAATGTGTTTTGTGTGTATGAATGTATGTTTATTTGACACGTTTTATGGTTTATATGGATCATATTTGACCAACTTTGAAAAACAAGAGGTACTCAATTTAGATATATGTTACAAGATATTACATACGCCTTAATTAATAATTAAAAAAAATAATTTTATTATTTTTCATATTTACTTATAATATTTATTGTTTTATTTATTTATAATATCCCAACATATTTATTTATATATTTATAATCTAAGAATGATTTCAGTATTTGGTTGGCAAATTAGCCAGTGAATGTTAGTTAAGTAGTTATATAAAAACAGTTAAAACACCTTGTTCTGTTACTTTTATAAAGAAAATTCTGAACAAAACTTGTATAATTATACGTTTTTATAATATTTTCTTTACATAACTATAATTTTGCTTTTACAGCTTTTTCTTGTTCCTTGCATACTCTCGAGACTTACAGAACAATTTGCCTAAGTTTTCTTATTTTTAACTGGCATTTTATTTTATAAGTTCTTAAAAGGATCGTTTAAAACAGAAGCATAGTTATTTGTTGGCTATCTCCAAAATATTTTATCAGACTTCTGAACGCTCTATGTGCGGATATAAGTTAGATCTACAATAAGTAGGTAAATTTTATTTTGATTTTACTTTAATTTTATATTAAAATTTTTGATTTGTCGTTAACTTGTATGTTTTGATCTCTATTTTATCGATTAGTATATTTCTCAGAAATGACATATTTTCCCGTATTAAAAAGTATCCTATATGTTGACCCGGATAACCAGCTATCATCATACCAAATTACATCAAAATCTCTCCAGTGGTTTTTCCGTGATACGGTCACAGACAAACAGACAGACAGACAAAAATTCTAAAAACTATAGAATCGGCCTCTGTATCGATAATAATGTCTATTTCAATAAGATTAGAATAATGTCTATTTCAATAAGATGCGAAGCTGTTTTAGTAGTCTAACCATATTCATGTCTAAGAATTAATTTGATTCAAACTACTACTGCCTTAGTATACATACATTAAGTGATAGTAACAGAAAATTTATACCAAAACCCGCCTTGAAACATACAAAATAAACTAATGTTTTTAGAGTTATAAGTGCACAAGCAGATGGACAGACGTTAGGTTTTAAAATATTACGTAAGGATTTATCAACTGGAACGTAATTTAAATGTGCACTCGTATATCCTTCCAAACTTTTCTAAAATGTCGAAAATAAAACATCCAGCCCGCTCCTAGTGCATCGTCTGGGGACCAACAAATCTAGGCTTTGGCTGAAATCCAAATTCTAAATTATGAACCCCCACAAAGCTTAATATGTGCTTTTTAAATAAGATTTTATAGATAAATTTAATTTAAGCAAGTGATTATGTACTATATCTTACAAGATTAAAAAGATTTTATTGAAATTTTAGGACATATATGTACCGCTATTATGAACTGTACCATTTTAAAATAAAAAATATAACACTAAATCATTTGACCTAAATAAAATTGTACTAAACAGTATTTGTGGGGTAAAATTATAATTAATTAGATTTTAGTATAACTTAATCTCTATAAATGTATATACATACTTCTCTTATACTGAGGTCAGAATTTCTATCTTAATAATATAAATATGGAATCTTATGCCTATTTGTTACTATTTCTGAACAGATTTTGATGAAATTGGTCTAGGATGTAGATTGTATCACGGAAGACATAGGCTGTTTATCCCCTTAATATGTGAGAAGAGCTGCAGGCAAAAAGTAGTGTAGTAAAAACGAGGGCAAGGCAGACTAAGAAATAAAGTTGGCAGAAAGTCTAATTGGCATAGTAAAGATGACTTACTGCTTGTGTGCGATCTTACTACAGATTATATATATATATATATATATATATATATATATATATATATGTATGTATATATATATATATTAACCATGTACATATGTATATGTATGTATGTACATATCATGTGTAATCAATAATGTTAGAAGTAATTGAGTAAATATTCTGTAATATTTTGCTTAAATAAAGCATGTTCTTTAGTCGCATAAGAAATTGTTATATTACGATATGATAATATTAAATGAGTATCGTAGTAACTACTACGACGATTAAAGAAATTCTTATTATGAATATTAAAATATGGATAAAAGAAAGTAGATAGTTCTTTAAGCAGTTGAATAAAAAGACTGAACTTTGTAAGACATTTTTATTCATCTTTCATAAAGTGAAAGATAAAAGCATTAAAATTAAGATACAAAAGAATTTGGTCAGTAGCCGGGCTCTGGTAGAGAAGGGACTACACAGTATGATAATTTACAAGTTCACATTATTTTACTTATAAACTCCTACGTATCTTATTTTTTCTTATAGCATAATAACGCTAACAAACTAATAAGTTTCAGAAATAAGGGGATGGAGAAGTCGGAAGTATGTGAAGTATCTATATAAATAAATAATAATATATAAATCCATACTAATATCATAAATGAGAAAGTTTGTGAAGATGAACGGATGGAAGTTTATTATTTAAACACGTCAGAACGACTAAACGGATCTGAATGACATTTGACACAGAGATAGATTATAGTCTGGAATAGCTACTTTTTATCCTGAAACAATATACGGTTCCCCTGGGATAGATTTGTTTTTTTTTTTAAATAATAACTCTACATTTTTAACATCTCTACTCTCTATCTCCTCAGTGCATATGGTATCAGGGCATAGTCCACCACGCTGGCCATGTGCGGGGCGGACTGAGCATGTCTTTTGTAAACTTGCTAGGTTCTCTCAGACATGCAGGTTTCCTCACTATAATTTTCCTTTACCGTGTAAATGAACATAAGCTACTAATCCGTATTACGGATATACTCAATGAAGTATGCACAAAGTGTAAGCTCTAGCTCTAATCGAAGTGAAGCGCTAGTTTTAATTTAATCATTGAATCTTAGATCTAAGTTTGAAATTCTATACATGTTCCTTTTAGTGTCTTCAAGTTGATAATAAGTATGATAAACATATATTTAAAGTTTCAGTAGGTTTATAGTTTTGTGTAAGGAATATCATGCTTAAATAATAAACTAGAGGCATCCTCGCTTTGTTCGGGTGTTACTAAGTTAACATAAGCTATATGCTTTTCCAGGTACCTATCTGTGTACTAAATTTCATCGAAATTCGTTCAGCCTTTACAGCGTGAAGTAACAAATACGCATATAAATTATCGCGTTTACAAAAGTGGTCCGATGTGAAAGTTTGTTAGTTAGAATGTTTGTTAGCTGTCTTAGGCTAAACAAAATTGCGTGAAATTTGGAATGGAGATAGCGTTTACCTTATAGACACATAGTCTGACTACAATTTTTATTGAAAAAATGCATGAACAAAGTTGGGGGAAAGCTAGTATTAAACTAAATCCGTGTGCAGTTAAAAGACAAGTATTGTATAATATTTATAGAAAAAATATACCTTTTATTCATAAAATATCAGTACAGATTGCCCCTCATCGTAGAAATGCGTATTTCCTGCCTTTCTGGCCGGGAGCCAAGTAGGCTATGCAGTGGGGCATACCAGTTAAATGGGACGTTTGCTTAATTAATTATTTCACAATTTCAGTATGTGAGTCGATATATATACTGGAACTAGGTTATTCCGCGGTATGACTCGCTTTTATGGGATCCGTTTCTCATAGTTATTCCAAAAGCCTAGTTTTAGGAGTTAAATAAGAACTAGATGACTAAAACATCAAGGTTTCTGTGAAATCTAGCGTTTATAGGGGATTTTGGCGTTTACCATAGAAGCTTTAACATTCCCACTTTAGGGGTAAAAAGAATTATGAGGTTCCCAAGAAATGTAGGAAAAACTAATTTCATTTATTGAACTTCTATATGCTGAATATAATTTAATATATTTTAAAATAACTACTGTATACAGCGTATCAAATTAAAGATATTAAATGTATGTTACATTAAAAACGAATCTTTATTTGATTAATGTGTGAAAGTTAAAATAAAACTTAATTTTTTCTAGACAGTTAGCAAATAATAGAAGTAGCTATTGTTACGTTGGTTTTGTCGACTCGGGCATCGCAAGGTTTTCGCTTAGTTAGAGAATGGGTACAACTTTGAAAAGAAAAGACATTTTAAAATTTCGTACGACCATGTAAAATATTTTACTTCAAACAAGCCTTTACAATGCTGCAATGCGGGGCTATTAAATAAATGTGCTTGGATGTTAGGATTTACGTATAAATGGCGAATATTTTATCAATATATGTATGTATAGAAGCTATAAAAACCGTCGTTTCTTCATATTGATAATCTTTTTTTATTTTAGATACAAATCTATAAAGAAGAAAAAATATTTTTAGGACTTAGAACTTGCTTTAAAATTAGCAAGGAATATTTTTTACTATTATTTTAATAATTTCAATTAATAGGTTATTGAATAAAATTATGTAATATAAAAATCTATAGTAATATAATATAGCCGTTTATTACTGACTGATTTTAAAAGCCGGTTTAATGAAAGGAACGAACAAAATTTACTTTATTTTAAGTCTAAAATAAGCTCTGATTTCTTTGCTATATGCTAGATTTCTTCGAATCCTTTGCTACTATTACGAATATAAAGAATAAAAAATATAATATGAGGCAATAGGTCAGGTTAGGTTTCATGAGGCACTGAAATATTATATTATTACTAAAATAGTGAGAGGGCTAAAGAGCTAAAAGATCTGACTTGAAACTTTAGTTATGTAAAAATCACTTACCTATGAAATTCATCTTGAAATTCACCAATTGACTACCCTATTCTAAAGTTTTCATATAAAAATATTCTTTTTTGAGCACCAAATATCTCTATACAAAATACATGATACGTATCGTTAACTAACTAGAAGGGTGGAAAAGCGAGAAATTACATATTGAAGGCAACACGACCGAGCTTCGCGAAAGGCGAGAGGCGAATGCTGGCTTCAAAGGCCCGCGCCGCTATTTATGAGGCTCCGTAGGGGGTAAACCACCCCTTCTCCCCACCCCTAAGTGGAAAGGAAATGGAGGAGCTATTGTCAATCTGTAATGGGAAAGGAAAAGTTGGTTCCCGTCAATTTGTAATAATTGTAATTGCCGATCTCTTTGTACTCTAAAATCGTCAATGCCTTAGTAATGGCTGGAGCTTGACACAGATATTTAAATGCATATTAAATATTCTTAAATTACCTATATATTTTATAAAAAAATATATTATTTATTTAACGATATTTTTAAAAACAAGGTTTTGGGACGTAACAAGGAAAACCAGGTTGGTAAACTAGTTAACCATAAAAAAGGATCTTGGGCCAATACAAAATAAATAAAACGAGAAAGTAAGAAAAATTGGCTGTATATTTCATTGCCTTTTACTCTACAGACGCGTTTTGCGCATGTGAGCGTAAGAACAAAGGGGCGAAGGGCGTGGCTTGTCGCGTGTGTGAGTGCGTTAAATCTTTTATAGGTCGATGCATTAAGTAATTTACTATAATGTATTGCATTTGACACAACATAGTGGATCTAGTTTAAGATTTAGCTTATCTTTGAACGTTTGGGCCGTTTTAAATATTTTATTACAAAAATGGTGAATCAAAGCCAAGTTTTACGATTAAAGGTTTATTTAAATGATCAAGTACGCTTGTACAGTCATTTTTTATCGAATACGTCCTTAATTTTTTATATTTATGACCGAGTCATAGTATATATAGTCGAGTTGTTTGTATTTTGGAATAATAAAATGTATAGGATAAGAATCAGCGACAGCCTTCAAAATGCCATTCTTTAATACCATTCTTTTCTTTTTTATGAAAATATTTTATAAAAAAGAAGAATGGTATTAAAGTCTGTGCTTCAGCTGTATTAATTAAGCTCTTTTAATAAAAAAAAAGATTTTTTTAATAAACAAAATGAACCCGATGTTTTATTAAAAAAAAGAATTTTATAAATGTATCTTTTTAAAAACACAATATGAAAAGTAACAATGCTATATTGCCAAAAAGCTCTATATATTATTATTTTATTTTGAATGTTTTATAAGATATTCGATTTTTATATAATATACTAAAAGTAAGTAAAAAATAATGTTTCTTTTATAAACTTCAAATAAGCTTACAATCTTTTGCATCGAAGACTATTCGGTCCCTGTGGACTTAATTGTGAAAGCTTGGTTTTGTAATATATCTTATAGCTCTACAGTTTTTCATCTCTGTATTATGTAAATGGATATTTGTTAGCAATAATGGCTGAAAAGAAATTTTTAATTATAAGCGTCAATTTTAGAAAAGTATAAGAGCAGATGGATGAAATTGATGAAATTTGAAATACGAAATTGAAAATTGAAAACGTAGAGATCTCAAGAAATAACTTAACTAAGTTTATTAAAAATCATAAGCAAAATATTTTGAATAATATGAATTTTTAAATGTTTTATAAAAAATGGTTTTTAAGTGTTTTTACAACGTTTTCATATTTTATCGAAGTCATATTATTCTAAAAGTATTAAAACATGCATATAGCTAAAATGTTTATAGCAATTTTTCATGAATCCAAAATAATTGGTCAAATAAAATTTTAGAGCATCTACATGTAAGTGCCGATTAAATTGTTGCCACATCAAGTTAGGTAATTTTATGAAGATCATAAAACGCTTATGTGGTTTCGTAATTTTTATACATAAATATACAGCCTAAGAACATGGGCAGAGTCCTTGAATATTTATTTTATCAGTTTTATTCTCAATTTATTGAAATTCGTTAAAATACTTATGTACTTACTTTAACCTACGCCTTTTTATCTAAGGCTCTAAGTATGTGAAATACTTTTAAACACAAAAAATATTATATAAATAAATTTTGTTTGCATATAATGATTTTTTAACTTTCTAAGAATGGTTCCTTAAAACACCTTTATAATAGGTACTGTGCAGTGACTTTACTCTAAGCAAAAATAGTACTCATAATCTCCTATATCACTGTTCTAACTACACTCAATACCACTGAGCCACTAGGGAAATATTCATATATTTAAATGCATTCTCAAACCGACAATAAGTGCGGAATGCAATAATCAAAGAGTGTAATGACGCCAGCTTTTAATATAATATTCAAATTGTGTAAATAGGGATAGTTGAAATGCGACCGGAATTTTAATACTGGATGTGATTAAAATAACATACGTTTATACTCGTAGATTGAGATGAGTGTGTTGAATCATATCGCGGGTTCGATGCCTTTGGAGATTTTGGTGGTAAATTCTTAGATATTTTTATTAGCAATATGAATAAATCACGTTGTTAAAAATCGCTACTCAATATGTGTAATAGAATATTTTTAATGTGTGTGTTTTTACTATCGTTAATTGTTTTTCACATAATATATTTTTTTTAAATTACAGAGGTAATAATTATAAATTATAATAATTATTATGAAATAAATCTTAATCAGATGGAAGAAAATATTGCAATTTGAATTCTCCCGATGTCCACCCGATTTTTTAATCGTCATGGAAACATAATATGCATAAAATATATTAGCTTTTTTATGTTATATTTATAAGAGAATTTAAATGGTTTTTCATTCTCATCCTCACACATAGTTCCCAACGGGACTTCGATCGCTACGGTTGAGATATATCTCTTTTACTTCTTTCGCTTACTGATCTGGTGTAAAAAGGATGATTGTTTGATTATTTATAAAAGTTGGCTTATTGATTAAGTATAATAATTATTAAAAGTAATTTTTAGTTAAAGCTAAAAAGAAATTTATTAAATTAATTCTATTATTTTTAGCTCTATTGCATACATCACCTCCATTTTCAAAGTTGGTAAACTTGGGATGGTGCTTAATTTACCTGAAATTTAAAGAAAAGCATATTATTATTTAATAAAATTTGTAAAAAGTTAATATAACGGACGCTTCGCTAAATCAATTTATATAGAAATGCAGTGTAGCTACGAAATTCGTAGCACTGCTACGACGAGTTCGTGTATTAAAATTACTAGAAATGTTATTAATATTGTACACCAGAAATTGCTATTTTCTTCCTATTTTCTGCGACATATTTTTATAGCTATATCTAGAGACAATATATATAATAAGA
This sequence comes from Brenthis daphne, assembly GCA_947093115.1. Taxonomy (NCBI): domain Eukaryota; kingdom Metazoa; phylum Arthropoda; class Insecta; order Lepidoptera; family Nymphalidae; genus Brenthis; species Brenthis daphne. Next base: position 23,282,070 of record OX352474.1, read on the forward strand.
TAATATAATTTTCGCATTAGTTACAACTAATATACGTATAATAAAAACAGCTTTGATATCATTTACCCAATAACCAATATTGTAACTTAAAAAATATAAATTAACCTGAAATTATAATAATTTATACTTTACTTTACGTTCCTCTTACTCAATGTAATAATTAGTCTTAGAATATTGCTGTGCAATAGTACTATGTTGTGTTATTTTAAAGGTATTTTCAAATCAATTTACAAATTGTATGGTTTGGAATGTAGATTCAGCTAGCGAGAAGGAACTCTGTACATACATACATATATATATGTTGTAAAAAAGGTATAAACGAGGCAGGCACTCGCCGGTTATTTCATTTACAATTCATTTCGTGTGCTTAGAGGCCTGTGACGGAGCGCAGGGTTGGTACTTGTAATTTAATATTTTAGCATTATTAAATTCTTAGAATAAATAATCTATCATTTACTATATATATATATATATATATATATATATATATACTGTCTATATATTATTTCCTTATAACTAGCAAGGAAGATGATTAGAAAAAAATGTTTATACATTTTTTCTCTTAAGCCAAATATGAGAACCATTTCTTGCAAATTTATAAAAAAAACTTTGACCTAGTACTTGTGATTCCCAGAATATAATGCTAAAATACATAAAAATTAGTTACTGTTATCAAAAATAGACTTTTTTAAATATAACCAATATCAGTTTTCTCGGTGAATGGTTATTATATTCTGCTTGTAGTGGCAACCCTACCACGTATAAGGTTGCAAGTGTTTACGTATCGGTCTGATCCCCCTATACGTGATAATGGTTTGTTTGGATTTCTAATTCACGAATTAACTTTGGATTTTTCTCGATTTCTTCCCTTAAGGAAACTTAAGAGGGGATGAAATTTCTATACTTAAGCAATTAGCTCGTTATACTTTACTATACTTATATTTTCTCAATGATTTCTTATGAACTATACTTTTATGTGTTCCAAAGAGTATAACAAGACCAATCTTCTATCGTTAACGAATTTTAGAAATTATATTAAAATAACGATTATAAGCGTTTATCAGAGGATTGTATTATATTATTCTCATATATATATATTTTTAGATTTTTATTCGATTATTGCTAGTCGTCAGTTAATCGGATGATTAAGAAATAATTGTTTGTCCGATATTTGTCGGCCGACAATGGTCGATTTGTCATGAATATCTGCCACCTTTTTTATATAGTATAAAATTAAAAAAATAAAATTTTAGTTGCAGGATTTTATATGTGCAAAAAAAGAAAATCACCTTTCCTTCCACGTTATTAACAAATTTTGATGATGCTAAAATGTTTCGCAAATGAAAATATCAGTTACCAGATCTGGGATTTGAACCTGCTTCACTTGGTTCACTTAGTTTCCGCTTCCGTGGTTGGTTATTTTTTTATTTGACATAGGTATATCTATCCGTCTGTTCGCTTATGATTTATTCTGCTTTACTTAACATAGAGCTAAATATCTTTCACCACAAACATAAGCTGGGAGCGGCGCCGTCAACAAATAAGTGCATTCCCAACAGAAGTGCACTCCGTCTAAAAGGCAGGGCATCTTGACATCGAATTAACGTTCATTCAATAGTATTCATCGAGTGGCGATCTGCGAGTGCAGGCGACAAGCTGCTGCGATTTTAATTAAGGGAAAATCAAAATCGCAGCATTATATTTTCTCATATTTTTTAAATGAAAACATCACAAAATAATTCACTAAAATTGATCTTAAATAAATGGAACGATAGTAACCGTTTCTAAATAAGGGAGAAATGAATAAAAACTTAGTATATATAGCGACTCTACCTTGCTGAGTTAAAGGTTTTCTCAAAAACTTGTATAAATATATTTATAATGTGGCAAGTATGTAGGTACTTTGATAAAATGTAGCTTTTGTCATTTTTAAGCCTATTAAAAATATGTACATATTATTACTGCAAAAACTTTGCAGTCGGTAAAAACCACGTTGATCTGTCGTTTCGTAGCCGTAGAAAACGAGAAAATGTGAAACACTTTTGCATTTATGTAGTAAAAAACCTTGTTTTTGAATTTTATAAAGAAAAACCTTTTCCGGTATTTCCAAAAATCAGAAAGTCAAATTTTCGATATACTAAAAGTTTTCTTTACTTAAAAAATATATTTTAGTCGAACTTCCATGCGGGCGTAGTCTGAGATAGAACATTGAGGTAAACAAAAGAAATAATTGGAAATGGTCTATATATTGTAGGGAATTAACATACAGTTTGAAACCATTCAATCGCACAACAGTATCGCAACGAGGGACCATTTTCTCAGCTAACAAGTATAGAGCAAGTTACTAGTTGAAGCGTTTTAAATAATAATAATAATAATTTTATTTGTTTAAAAATAATTGATTAAAATAATTTAGTGTAATATATTATAATTTAGACATTATATAATACTAACACTAGTGACTTACCCCTTTTGAGCGTCTCTTTAGCGTAAAGAAGTAATAAACATACATACAACACCCACATACAAATTTTCACATATATAATTGTAGTTCAATTATACTATACTCGTATGATATTATTTTAGGGCAACACGCGGGCTACGCGGATGGACTAGGAAAGTCATATTTATATCTAACTAGCGGCTCACCTTCGCCTCGGTCGGGTTCGTCCCTAGGTATGTTTTAACGGTTAGTATGGAATAGTTAGACTTTATATACATAAGTATGAGGAGTTGTTGTGGGTTGTGTTATAACGTGTTTCCCGTGGAAATGAGATAATCTCTTGCGGTAAAAAGTATCAACCATCTCCACACAAAATCACACTAATCCGTCACTCTGTTTCGACGTGAAATAAGTACAAACAAACAACTTTCATATTTATAATATTAGTATAGATGTGGATATGGATATCAGAATAAGAAGCAGTGTAAGGTATTATACAACTCATTAGTATTTGTATGCAAAAATAACGTCAATTTTTTACTAATTTGCTGTGTAAAGGACTACAAAAGGACACTTTTATGTAAGTATTGCAATAAAATTTTCTATCTCTCTTCAATCAATGTACTACAGAGGTCATTAATTCGATTTCTGTGATGATGAATATTTGTATGAGAGCACATATCTGTTTAAGTTTACAAACGAAAGACGAAAATAATTAAAAACATATGTATGTACATAAGTTTCATTTCAATTAATTAAGCAGATCTAAAGATCAAGCCTAGTTTTAGTGTACGTCTATATGCATAAACTTTAACTGCCTCGGTGGTGTAGTGACTAGCATGTACGACTGCACACCCGGAGGTCCTGGGTTTGAGTCCCAGGTCGGGCCAAGTTTAGTTATTGAGTCTTTCTGTAAAGTAAGTCTCAGTAACATCCCAGAATTGGGAAGTTGGCGGTGTTTCACCCCTGTGCCTCGGAGAGCACGTAAAGCCGTCGGTCCTGCGCCTTAACTCTCACCGGTTGTGTCGAGTAGTCGTCCCACCGGAGTATGAGAGTGACAGGAATAGAGAGTGCACGTTGTGTCTGCGCGTACACTTGTGCACTATAATATCTCCTGCGCAGTTGGCTAATCTCAATGAGATTGGCCGCCGTAGCCGGAATCGGCTAGGAGAGAACATCATCATCTTATGCCTAAAGTTAGGTACCTAGGGGGCGACACCAGAGCAAAGCGAGTGTAAGTGTCTAGTATTATATACAAAGATCATTTTAAATGCACCAATCTTATAACTTATTCCGCATCCATCCAATCTTAGTCGCACTTCCAGCTAATTCATCGACACAGCGCTCTGAAAGCGTTCACTGGTTTATTTATTAAACGAATTTGGATCGGTTACTCGCCTGTACACTATACATAGATTGTGTTTAAGCGATATATTGTTTTGTTTCCACTGACTGACGTTTGCCCGTAAATGTCTGTGAGGTTTAATCCATACATATTCTAGGACTGTAGCGGGTCAACCGCGTATTTTAAATATTGGAAAATCTCTAAGCCATAAGGAAAAAACAATGGAAAATTTGTTAAAATGGAAAATGGAAAGTTTGGTTTATATTGTTGATGTATAAATGGAAAATGAGCCTTTTTTATAATTGTACTGAATTAAAAAAAATTGACATTAGTACACAGCACCATCTAGTTCCATGGTAAGCTACGAGGCCTGTGTTATGGAAACCAGATAGTTGACACACTACACGTATAAGACTTTAAATACATACATATTATAAATATAAAGACTCATGACTGGAGTACAAATATTCGTGCTCATCGCACAAATGAATAAATGGACACCAACCCACGACCGCTGGCACAGCAAGTAGGGTCACTACAAACAGAGCCAAACGTGTCGTCAAAATTAGAAAATATACGCCTCTAATACACGACAAATTTATTACTTGGCCTTCGTAAAATATAGGCTACTTTTTATCCAAGATAAGGAACACTTGACTATTATTTTACGGAATAGTAGATGTAATTTATTATAAAAAAATATTTTCAGCTGATTTTTATAGGATTTTCTGTCTACATTACATATTACATGTATAGAACATGTAATAAAATTCTGAGTCGAATCTGCACATTAAATATATATTTTTTTGAAAATCTTATTGAAATAGTCATTATTATCGATAGAGAGACCGAATGTATAGTTTTTAGAAGTTTTGTGTGTCTGTAAACACATCACGAGAAAACTTTGGAAATTTGGTATGATCATACCTAGTTATCCGGGTCAATGTAGTACAGGATACTTTTTACTGCGGGAAAATATCTCATCTCTGAAAAATCTATACTAACCACTAAAACGTATCGTAGTGACATATCTATACTAATATTATAAAGAGGTAAAAGTGACTTGTGAGTTTGTGACGTTGTAGGGGGTAATCTCGGGATATACTGAAGCGATTTAGATGAAATTTGGTAAGAAGATAGTTTGAGACCCGGGAAAGGACATAGAATACTTTTTATCCTGGAAATCATCCCTTAAAGGGGTGAATGAGGATGAAAGTTTGTATGGGGAATCAACCTAGGGACGAACCCGAGTGAAGCGAGGGTGAGTTGCTAGTATAAAAATTATGAGAATATGTTGTTCTTTCTTCACCCAGTACTGACAAATCACAAGATTTTAATCGTACAATGTGCTCGTAACTGTATATTGTAGGTCATTTAATGTATAATAATTAATTGAGTCACATGACATAGTAAATATGAATTTCTTAAGAGGTAATTAATAATGTTAATGAAAGAAAATGCGAGTCACGTTCTTAACGTCAAGCGTCGTTAGTCGACTCACTCGATATATAGAAACAAGGACGTGTAGGTTTGAATGTAGCTTTTAGATGAACTTACGTAGCTTAATTTATATTGTGCTACTAGCGATCCACACTTGCTTCGTTTGAGGTCATCCCTAGTTCCTAACATATCCTATATGGGCGTAGCCTATATGGCCTTTCAGGCACCCATATGTGCACTAAATTTCATGCAAATACGTCCAGCATGAAGAAGCAATAAACACTCATAAACATAATTTTATGCATTTTTAAAAGAAGGCTAATAGGTTTATTATAATTTTTGTTTATCATAATTTGCTTAATTTCGTAGATTACTTTTAAAATTAGTATTTGGAGATGTTTAGATCAAATTAACACTTTCTGGTATAACAAAAGCACTATTTAGACGTAATTCTTTGCTTCGTAATGATACTTCGTAAGCTACACCGCATAATCTAGGTTAGCTAAGAACATAGTACTAAGGTAATTTGAAATAAAAATAAATTATGTAGGTATTAAGGAAAACAGGCTTTCTTTACAGATATAAATGTATGGGATTAATTCTAGTTAGTATTTTTGTAGGATATGTGCAAATTACTGTAATAGTATACAAGAATATTGTAAAATATAATATTATTAATAAATTATTATTTTCAGATGTGCTTCTGAAGTTTCTCGCCGGCTGAATTCAGCAGAACCGCCTTCCGAGCCGGTAGCATATCTCTCACGGACGTACATACTAACATTTTATTTTAATTTAAAAGCTAACAATTCAAAAGCTTGTTAAATCTATTCAAATAAAGTATATTCAGTTTAGTATTACTCGTAGTTCGAGTAATTATTATTAGCATTTTGTAACAACACTAAATAACGTATGAAGTATAGTGAAACTCCAAGCAAACCAAGGTCGGGTTATTAGTCAAGAATAAAACAAGCACATATATTAAAATTCCGGAAACCGACCCCCCTTCTATCAACTTCATACATATTTTCAGGGGATATTTACATGGTCAGTCCATCTCTTCGCCTGACTGACAGTCGCTGTCAGGTTGATTTATACCAGGCCTGATTCAAGATGCGAATTCATTATGCTTATGTAATGCGTTTGAAGTATTGCGGCCATTTAAATGTTTGTAAGGAAATATCGGCTATCATTTGTTGTACTGAAACAATGTTAACTAAACTTTATGTATTCGTAAGGAAATTTCATTTTACGGAAGTGCTGTATAGTAATATGACAATTTTACTCGTATTTGTAAGATTTTTGTGCTTCCTTTATCTGCTCCTGCTGAAATAGGGTTTGAAAGTTTGTATTGGGGGCAAATCGTTTAGTTAAGGATGGTTGTTAAGTAAGTTAAGTTAAGATCGAAAAATTGATTATCTATACATATAATAAAATTGTCAGTTTACAAAAAATATATTTTAATTTTTTTATGATTTGGCATTAAAAAACACATACAAACCAAAATTTTCCCTAGGGACGAGGGTGAGTCGCTAGTAAATATATATTGATAGCCGGAAGACACCAATATCTATATTTAAATACATTCATTTAATCTTTATCGCCAATCAAACTCAAACTTTCATTGGCAAAAAAATATCTATAATATCTAGAATATTCGATAACTTTTTAAAAGCATATAACTAAACATTAGTGTCATCCTGCAGTTGAACGGGACAGAACGGTCGCTGTGATCCCTACATAAATCTCAGTTATACTTCCCGACATAGATGCCGTTAGCTAAATTTATGGTAAGTTAGCATTTACATTGATTTCGATATCAGACAATGTTATCCACCATCACTACTAGGAGTAATAGGTTCGATTCACGTGAAATACAAAAAAGTGACATTTAGAATAATTATTATTATTGAAAAAGCAAAAAATGTTAACTTTCTATTGGCTTCATACTCTCTTTTTCTCTTAAAAATAGCGGAGAGAAATCAATAAACTCAAACTCCATAATAACTAATTAACGAATTAACTTACAACTGATCATCATATCGGCAATAGATATCGTATTTATGATCTCCACTGTAGAAGCTAAAGCCAGCAAAATATTTCACTGTGCCACAAGGGCTTCTTTATATACTCCTAAAGTATATAAACATATTATTTCTATTCACATTTTCTGACCGCTCTCATAATGAATGGTCCGTCATAGCGCTGATTGAGTGAGCACCATTAAATCACTACAGTCATTAAGATTTCGGGGTCTTATCAACCCCTATACATATTTATTATAAAGGGTTGTTCTTGTATTGTAAATATACGTATAAGCATATGTATGTACATTATTGTTTGTATTTTAGTATGACTAGCGATTCACTCTCGCTCCGCTCGGGTTACGTTTTAAGATTGATTTCTAGATTTCTTAGAGATGAGATATTTTCCTACAGTAAAAAGTATCCTTTATGTGGAACCAAATAACTAGCTATCATCATACTAAATTTCATCAAAATTTGTCAAGTGGTTTTCTCGTGATGCGTTCCCAGACAGACAGACTGACAAAAATTCCAAAAATTATGGATTCAGTCTCTGTATCGATAATAATGACGATTTAAATAAGATGATGTACAGATTCGACTCAGTTAGTATTTTATTATATGTATAGATATATTATGTATGTATAATGTATATCCATATATTTTGTTGCTTTATAAAGTAATTTAATATCTTTGTTTATTTTGAAGTCAGGTCGAGTCATTCACATATTTTCTATATGTATATATTTAACTTACTTTTAAAAAGAATGTGGATGTTTTATTTTGGTATTAAAAATCAGGCATTTAAAAATACTGGATTAAGTTTCTATTGCGAATTAGCGGCTCACCCTCGCTTCGCTCGGGTTCGTCGCTAGGTAAGTTTTAAATAGATATAAATAGTTATTAGCCAGCGTTAGCCATATAATTTTTTTTTGTTAATAATATTGACAAATATTGACATTAATATTGATACGATTCTAACGTCGATGTTTTGCTTTCCCCGAACCTCTCCACTAACACTTAAACTTTATGTTATGGTATTAAAGTTCAAATTGACTTTTAAGTATTATTACGAATCTTTTGTATGGGAGTATAAAAAAGTGTTGTTTTTAGACTTTTTCAGGCATTTTTTTAAATTTTTCTCTCCGTAAGAACCATCCTCGTACTTCAAGGAATATTCTAAAAAAAGAATTAGCGAAATCGGTTCAGCTGCTCTCGAGATTTGCGCTTACCAACACATTCAGCGATTCATTTTTATATTATAGATTACCCCATTACGTCACTTTTTAACTTTTAAGTGTCTATAGTCGGTTTAAATTATTATTTTTTATTATATGTATAGATTTATAGGACTTATTTATTTAATTTTTAATATATTTTTGAATATAAAATATTACAAAAGATAAAATTTACTAAGATATTTGACACAAATGAAAATAACTTTTTCCAAGTTCATTTTATTCGAAAGCAAAAGTTGTAAAGTTCGCAACCGCTGAAGAAAATGAAGGCATTTTAAAATTAGGGGAAAGATGAACCCTTAAACTGCGCTTGTTAAAAGTTTAAACACTCAAAAACATTTTAAAAGATATTAAAATTGTATTTTACACTATAATACAGATCTGTATTTAACGTTAGAAATATTCATTTTTTAATATCTTTATAATTTTTCACGACAATAGACCACAGATATTTTTTACAATATTAAATTAGAAAGTAAAAATTTTAAATTCTTTTCTTATATATCTTATTTTTTAATTTAAAAAGTTTTGCTAAAATACGAAACCTTATAATATGCGATACAAACGATCTTGATGGATTGCAAACTTAAGTATTTGATATTAATTTTAACTTGATACATCCACGGTTTTCTGAGAAAAAGACATACAGACAGACAGAAAGTTCCGTTTTACCTATGTATATCTTAAAATACAAAACCCTAAAAATGATATTTAAATAAGAGAATAAAGCAAATACATAGTTCTTAGACACTTCATAACTAAAAGTTTCAGCTACACTAAAACCAAATTGAAACACCTCCATCCTAGGAAGAACTAAAAGTACGATAGTGGAACAAATATAAATATGTATTAATATCTATTGATTTTTAGCTCTTAAACTAAAATGTCTATATTTGACCTTATTTCTTACAAAAACGCTATTTTTCTAATAACCTCTAATACAAAACTAATACGTTTTAAGTTTTTAAAGCTAATTTAACAAAATTAAACATCTAATAGCCTAATCCCTCTCGTATTGAAAGGAGGTCCGTGACCAGCAGTGGGTTGTTAAAAAGGCCTGAATACACAAATATCTAAACTTTTAAAATAGTGTTAATTAATTAAGCTGTCACATCACAATCTCTTAGAGGTCAATCGAATAAGTACTAGATCCATATTAATACGAACTCTCATACATATGTACAGCACAGCAGCATTTCACTTAGTCATAATGTTTATGGATGAACGAGGACCGAAGAAATAATTTTTATTATAGAACCTATGTAAGACTGGTCTGAAGCGTATTTTACTATTGGCTGTATACAATCCATCAAAATCTACGGATACCCGCTCCTTTTACGACAGTACTCGGCTTTTAGTTAGGCTGGAATGATTTTCTATAATTGTCAAAAGAAAATATAGTAATATATATATATATATATATACGTACGGTTAGTATGGAATATATCGTCTATATTTACATACATATGTATAGAAAAGTAGGTAAGTACTTTAAAACTTGACCTTCAAAGTTTTACCTCGATTATTTCAACCCGTATTTCACCCCTTTCAAGTTTCATTTTTGTGACAAAAAGTATCCTATGTCCTTCTCTAAGATCCCATCGCTCTCTATATCAAACTTCATCAAAATTGGTCCAGCGGCTTAGGAGTAAAATGGTAAAAGACAGACAGACAAAGTTACTTTCGCCTTTATAATATTAGTGTGGATAACATATTCAAGCCATGTGACTGACGAGTACGTATGTCATATTATGACATATAAGACAGCTGGGGGAGGCTTTCTCTGACAATCAAAAAAAAAATGTTTTTGTTAATTTTATTTTAAATATTATTTAATAATTAAAAAATTTTTTAATAATAATTATCGTATTAATATTCTTGTGTTTTATTTAAGTATAAGCTAAAGAGATGTTATAGCGTTTATTTAAGTTATCTTTCTATATTGGATTACTATTATATGTAAATGCGAAAGTTTGTAATAATTTCTGTGTGTGTTTGATACTCTAAAACAGTTGGGCGGATTTCCATTAGTTTTTCGTATTTGTTGCAGAAGTTATGTATATAACGTGTAAGTACATACTTACGATAGTTACAATATCGTGCGAATAGAAAAATATTTAGACAGTACAAGATTTAGTTTCTCCGTAAAGTAAATAAAAATAATAAAAGTCATTGCGAGAACACTTCTTCGCATCGTAAAAGATTACTACAAATAGTTTCTTATGTGAAAATTTAAGAAGAAATGCGAAATTAAATCAGTAGATCAGTCCGATGGACGCTGACCTAAAAGGCGTTGGGTATTCCCAATAAACCCCAAATGGCCTAAGCATTGAATTTCATCTATATTTATTGGCTGGAAGAGAATCACCGAATCGCTCCAAATGCCCAAGGTGTCGGTCCTCTTCCGGTTCCAAGATGGCGCCCGACAATTTCCGGAACTTGACCGCCATTATTCGCTCGGGGCTTGTCCTTTGAACTTCAAATTTTTAAGACAGCTTCTTAAATCAAGTTAAGAGTGTACGAAGCTTTGCTAATAAAGCAAAAGAGGAATGCTGATCCTAGTATAATAACATACAACTTACAAAACACGTTAAATGTCATTTTAATATCTAACCTATTTTAGGTTAGATGTTAAAATAAAGTCGATTTTTACTTTATTTTAAGAGCGATATTGTTCTTAAAAGCATTAAAAAATTAACTTCGAAGCTTTTTATTATTATTTTATATTTTTTATTATTATCATGTTATGATTTATAGTAAGCTAGATAAATTAAAAATTAAAAAAAAACCTGAAAAATTTAATAAAAAATATTATATATATGTACTTTATATAAATGATGCTGCAGTAATTCTTTTTATGGACAATATATACGCTTTTACAACAGGATCTCAGAAAACGTTCAAAAAGCTTATACTCGTACCACCAAAAAAAATACAATTAAAGATTTTATAGAAGGTGGCACCTTGGAAATGAAGTGATCGCCTTCAGGCTACTTCAACCTTAAAGAATTATTGTAAATTATAATTTAACTTACAAAAAAGATAAAGTAATAATATTAGTCCCGCTGAGTTTCTTTCGCCAGTTCTTCTCAGGACTGAGGCTTCTTCTTTCTGAACCGGTAGTAGATTCGTGACGTTCAGTAAAAAATTGTTATAATTTAATGCTGAATAAAATACTTTGAATGTAAAAATGAAACAAACAGACACACATTGTAATATTTTTAATATAACACATTAGTACGATCTTACTATGTATAAGGTTATGACATGATCATTGATCATACTTGGTTGGAAAACCTTCAACAATGCAAGTATATATTTTACTAGCATTGCCCGCGGCTTCGCCCGCGTTCAGATGACCAAAAACCAAATTCTCAGAGCTTACATATTAGTACAATCATTAATCTTACATTGCAGTTTTTGTATTTTTTCTTAGAAATGAGACATTTTCCCGCTGTAATAAGTATCCTATATGTTGACCCAGATAACCAGCTATCACCATACCAAATTTCATCAAAATCCCTCCAGCGGTTTTTCTGTGATGCGGTAACAGACAGACAGACAGACAGACAAAAATTCTAAAAACTATAGATTCGGCCTCTGTATCGATAATAATGTCTATTTCAATAAGATTTTCCAAAAAATATTTAATGTACAGATTCGGCTTAGTTACAATTTTATTATATGTATAGATTACGTTTGCAGTGACACCATTATGATATAGGTAGATCAATCTTTGGGGAAGTCCCCTTCGGTCAACCCTTATCGCAAATTAAAAGACATTTTATTATGATTGGTTGTAAGCGATGGATAAACAATTTTGACGCGAACTAATGGATAGTTGGTATTCAAAATTCGAGCACCACGAAATTAGGTACAGCATGTTATTTTTATAGTGATTAAATAATAATTCTGGAAAAGTTCCAGTATTGTGAAAATATAATAAGAAATAACACACAAGAGGTTTTGTCAGCAGTGTTAACTAAGCAGTCCTTTATATTAGCAACAAATCACAGCTCGAAATATCTATTGGGGCTTAGTGTGCCTAAATTGAATTACTATTGTATATTCAGTTAAGTCAGCTATTCTAATGTTGTAGACATTTTGTTTTTTGAAATTGTAGTAAATTTTAAAGTTTAATCTTTAGTTAATTATTAGCATGAAACTATCTTATATGTAAAGTCTATATTCTTGTCTGTGAAGTAATTTCCGTACAATTTACGCTATATACATTACATAAGAGGAAGGTCTGGATCCCATAGATGACGTCATATTAAATTTTCATAATATGGAGAACGATCCGTGCCCCATAAATAGCGAAGGCAAGTCAATGTTAAATCAAGTTACAAATAAAGCTATCTATACATAAGCCATTATATTAGATTTTTTTAGCATTTTTTTATAATTTTTGTAATCACAAAATACCGAAATCATAATTTTACAAGCAACATTCGACAAAATTGGTAGTTCTTGTGGAACATAGCGGCAGACGAGATGACCCACTCTTACGTACATTTTACTAAAAAAGCCAAGCGCTAGCTGATCTGTGGCCATTTTCTTTCCACTTCAATTCTTCGCTGGCTCGGGTCTCGAGCACTATTAGGAAAATTCTGACTTATTGCTTTAACATCTGGTATTGTTCCTTGCCAAGTGATGAGATGTAGCGGGAATAAAATATATGTGATACTGCGCTATTTATTTAGAAAATTTATATTTATATAAGAAAACATCAATCAAATTGATTAGAGTCTATGTACATTCTATGAAAAAACGAAGCTCTTATATTTTATTAATAAAGACAACTACGTATAAACTCATCATAAATCAAAAGAGCCCAAACTCAAGGTTTACGCCATACTCATAAAGTTTGAAATTAATACGATCATTATAATTAGGGTCGATTTTCGAGATTAGTTTATATATGTAGGTAGTTAGCTTAAAATGAAACAACTAAAAAGCATGTTAATTGATGTCTAGACATGAAGTAGACGTGTCGCAGTTCAGAACCGCGATCTCTTCTTACTGGCACCACGCGACTGTGACAGTAAGCGTAATGCACTCTAAAAGGGTAGATCGCACGTGACATCTCCGCAAATCCTGAACAAGTGACAATTTATTATAAAAACTATGTACTTTAGCTGGAATATTATTTCTTAAGACACGTAGCGGTTGTGAAAGTTTTAGATGTCGATATTTATGAAGATGTTGAGATTTTTTTTACCTTTTTGTGAGTATAAAGGTTGTATGATGTGTTCTACACTTGCTTATCGCACGTTATTTTGCTTATATACATACAATTACATTAATTATGACTATTAATTATTTTTAAGACATTTTGTTACCTTTTTTTAATGTTGGGAAATACTATTGCGCATACCACCTGTACATATACAGGTGGTTATGTAGAATTCACCGGCAAGAAAAGCCAGTATTAACCACTAAATCCAACAAACCTGCTTTGGCAGACCTACCGTCAGGGCATCGTGGCGTAAGCGATTCTACGAAGCCCCATTAAGACGGGGGAGATTCTGTTGGGTTTTAGTGGGTAGACTGGCTTTTCTAGCTGGTGAGGCCCACATAATCACTGTATGTTTTCAGGTGGTATGCGTAAATGTATTTCCCAACATGAAAAAAGCTTTTATACAATATATGTACATAGACTAACAGTAATAATTAATATTTTTTCAATATGACGTATACATCGACAGTGAAATAAATATTTGACATATAAAGTTGAAACGTAATAAATGTAAGTATTAAGTAATCATTTTATTATTTACATTCTAATTCAAAATCTATTGAAACAAACCGTCTCACAAAAGCAAGGCAACTTGAAGTAACCATCCTGTTACGTTTCTATTATTGTGAATCAAAGCTGCCGTTTGCAACCCTTGCCTTTATTAATTTAATAATCTATGGCTTTTGTCCGGAATTGGGAACATTTAGCGCGGCGCTTGCAAAATAAAATGTTTACAGTAACTAAATTAATGGGAAAGCCGGATACCCTTTCAACTGTCGTCGATCAAGTTACTCACTGCACAATACTTCAGTTCTGATTTTGTTCACTCAATCTATAGAATGCTGTTGTAATATAAACAAAATTATGTTATTTTAAATAAAACTATCTTTTCGGATTATTTCGCGGATTTATTTTGATTTTTGGTTCCCGACGTTATATGTATATATGTTTATATACTATATGAAAATGATGTTAGTTATACAATAATAATACATAGTAATAATTCAGCGTTTAAATTCCCACGGCTGGGAACGGGCCTCCCTTGAATGTGAAGGCGGGCAGGTAATTGTCCACCACGCGAGCCAAGTACGGGGCGGACTGAACATGTCTTTCGAAAACATGCTACGTTCTCTTAGACATGTTGCTGACATGTCCCTGACAATATTTTCTGTTACTATCTTCCTTTCCATTTGTGTCTAAGGATTGATACTTTCTTAGTATAGAATGTTTGACATTTTAAATAAAGCATTTTTTTTTACTCCACATGTTTTAAATACACAACAAATATTTTCAGCAAATATTTTCACACAATAACAAGGAATTCGTAAAAAAATTTGTTTGTATATTTACGGTCTGTAAATAATCAAGCGGATGAAGCCACAGGACAGGGTAGTTTAAAATACATACATAACTGGAAGATAACTTTATTGAAAGCTTTTGCCTTGTATTGAGAACAATATAGTTTTATTCTGTGATGACGTGCAGTGTATTAAATATATAGAAGCATTATAAACATTTTATAAATATCTATTTCGACGATCGATTGATGAAAACTGAGTGATTGCTTACTATACTATAATATTGCCTGTTCAATTCTTGTATGGTACAAAAGTTTATATTGGCTATACATGTCCGTTTTGGGCGGATTTGATGTAATGTATTTATATTGTCATATAAAATATAGTACATAAGTAGAATAATTATTCAGAAAGATCGTCGAAAATATAATTTTTCCCATTTTTCTGCAACACGATATGCAATACTAGATAGAATTTGCCGCGGATTTGTAATAATAATAACTTGCTGAGAAATAAACATATAAAGAGTCTTAAAGTTTAGTCACAAAAAGAATATTTCCCATATAAAATTAAAATTAGTTTATTATTATATGATTTCATTTATTATTTCACCTCCTTAGGTAATATAAAAATGTCGGGGCTTTCAGGGGCTGTATATGTCAGTATATGTATACACCATACAATTAATGTATGCGTTGATGAATCTCTTCTACACAAACGATATATCCACCACCATACAAATCTTTGTACATAATACAAAATTATTGTACACGGGAATCGAACTAACGACCAACAGACGTAATTCGTACAAAACTAACTCAACACATGAAATAGCAGCCAGTATTTGCCTTAAGACTATTTGATTAAACTGTTAGCAAGCGATACTCACTCACGAGCGGGTCTCGACACCAAATTTATAACCAAGTTACGGACGTATTTGACTCAAAGTGCCCAATTGAAACATTCGGTGAGCACAAAAATCTGATTGAACACTTTATACTATGACAAAGGTGTTGTATTCATTGTATTCAGCCCTTTTTATCGTTCTACTGCTGGGCACGGACTTCCCTTCAATACGAGGGGGATCAAGCTATAGTCCACCACGCTAGCCAAGTACGGGTTGGTGGACTTCAGTGTCTTTCTAAAACTTGATAAATTCTCTCATACATGCAGATTTCCTCAACATTTTTTTTTCATTCACCGTGAGACAAGTAGTAATCATATTGTAAATGATTCGCTCATGAAAATACCAGAGGTGTGATATCCGGGATTTGAACTCGCTTCATTCGATTTTTCAAGCGAGCGCTTTATCACTGGCCTTACAACTGCCTTGCACAACGAATATACAACGAGTATATTGTAGATAAGATCTGCGTTCGAAAGCTACTAGTCAAATTTCTTTATACCATATCTTTGTCCAAGATTTAATCTTTTTTTTTACTTATGACTGTGTGATATTGTGGCAACAGTGCGAAACGATCATTTCTCTTACTTTTGACCGAATTCAAGGAGGAGGCATTCAATACGTCTGTGTTTTTATGGGTATGCTATTATCGTCAACTTTGAATCGACTTTCATATTTTTTTAATAGATAGGTCATACCTTGAGTGCAGTCCCAAAAAAAAGAAACCCTAAAAGTGATGTATTTACCTATTTTGGTCCATAATATTCCAAGAATAAGATTTTTTGCTAAAACAATTCTATGAATTCATCGAACAACTGCAAAATCACATTGAAAATAGAAATTTGACCACATCTTAGTAAAAATCGATTCTAGTCGCAGCATTTGTTATATACAACTAACACTCAGTACAAATACTGTCCTCTACGAAATGGCTCTTGTAATGAAATTAGACGACGTCTTAAGGGCGCATTTGATTCAAAGAACGAGTAATCAGATTGGAGAAGTGTCTCGGTTTTATTTGTTCTACTTCATGAATAACCTCTTGATATTATTCCTTACTTTGTAGAAGAAAAAGGTGTTATTAAAACACTGTATATTATGTTTATTTTATAATATATGGAATAGAAAATTCAGACCACAGAGATGAAAATGTAACGCTGATCTGGTGGAGTTTCAAAAATTGATAAAATAAGAAACGAATATGTACCTAGTTCATTTAAAGTCGCCAAAATACTTAAAAAACTTAGGGCAAACCACGTGCGTTGGTACGGTAAGAGTGACTTTCGAAAAGGAAACGATTCATGAATATAGAAGGTGGAAAAAAGGCCGTAGATGATCACCAATAACCTGGCGACAAACAATAAAAAATGACATGATATATACAAGGAAAAAAATAACCCACCCACTATCACAAAAGTACTAAAGAAGGCCGATCCCAAATAAATTGGAATAATAGTCAAGAGAAAGAAGAAGATAGTATATGGAAAGAAATTTTACCAGATACTACATGTAACCCTCTTAAATTTTATTTTTAATACTACATCCAAGTAGTGATAAAAATATTTAAATACTAAAGTAAAAATAGCTTCTTAGCTTTGAATGTTGGTACTTTTAACAAAAGTGCTCCTAGACTCAAGGTTGGCGGAACTGGCGCGCTCCCAGCGAAATAAACATCTTTTGTGAAGGCAACTAGATGTTCATTGTATTTTAACTTTGTTCATATTTAAATGCTTGAATTACTTATACGTATAAGAAAATTATAACAGGGCCAAAGCTGCGCGTGGGTTATTTTTAACGAAAAAGTTTTTTATGGGTTTGAAATGAAAGAAAATATCATATTTAAAAAGATTTTTATATAGTCACGTAGGATCTGTTAACATGCAGAGATGTGTATATGAAAATCTCAGAAGAAGAGCCTGAACTTGAACCCATTTCTTTTTATTTTGAAAACTTAGCACGGTTTAAATAGTGCAATAAAAACTTATTACATGAAAACTAAACGGGGGTTTTCATTTAGAATAGATACCCAATTAGAAATTTTCGATGCCAGCCGATGCAAAGCAAATCTAATATATTTCGATACATAAAATATTTACCTATTAAATAGTCATATCTTAAAATATTGTCGGCTTCAAAAATATTTAATGAAGGCACATATTCGAGTTAATTAGAATTTTATTATATGTATAGATTAAAATGTCAAATATTTGCGTAAACCTAAAAAAGTATTATGTGAAGGTCAATAAATTAAAAATAAAAGAAAACATATTATATTATCAGTTTCCTCTTAAGAAAATCAACCAATCATATTCTCCAACGAGCAGACATGTTCCTCGCACCACACAAAGGCGCTCGAACACAATTAAATGCACAAACGAAATACTAGAAGATGTCGGACGTCAAGTGCACGCGCGGAAATTGTGCGCCCTTCTTTCACATTCATGCAGCGAGAATAATATTTATCTGTAAATATAAATAAATTTATATAAAGACAAGCTGTACGCGTGACTTCAATGTACATTCAAGTTCAACCGTACATTCATAAAAACTTTTTAACAAAAAACAAAAACCGACTTCCAGGCACTAAAATGTAAAAAATAACTAAACGGAGGTTTTCATTTAGAATAGATACCTAATCAGATATTTTCGAAGTCGGTGCTAGAAAATGTAAAGCAAATCTAATATATTTCGATACGTAAAATACATATTTACCATGAACGAATTAGAGCAGAGTCATTCAAGTTGTATACAAATCACGTGGTAATTCAAATATTGAAGTTGTCCCACTTTACAATAGAGATGGCAGGGTAAAACTTATAAATTTTTTTTAATTCGTTCAATAGATGTCACTGCTGAGACCAGATGAGATGAGTTTTTAAATGTCCGCCGTTGATGATAAAGGTATTTTTAACAATGTGATATTTTAAAAATTTATAATTTTCCCCAAACTAAGTGCCCGTTATTGTGTTTTATCGTTGAGTTGAGCTTATGTTCCTCCGATAAATTCATATGACTGTGATCTCAATATATCACAATTTCGTAGTTAGTCGAACAGAGTTAGGACTCGTTTCTGGCGTTTGGGTTTTTCTTGCGATTTTTTCATTTTTGGTGTGCTCATCAAGAAGGTCAAGGCCCAATTATGCCATCAGACAAGCAATGCTGCGTTCCTGGATGTAAAGAGACTGAAGGTACCTATGTCAAATATATGAATAGGTACCCGTCATACTCGTTTTACTGTCGTAAGTATTATAATATATTAATGTTATTTTAAAGTGTCAATCAATTTTATAGAAATGAAATAGAAATTGGTAATTTATTTTCAGAATTAGTGTTTATATCTGAATGGTGGTCAGGAACAAAGTTGTCCATATACATAAAGAATGATGATACCTAGATACCATGGGAAAGAACATGGCTATCTTATTATGAACCATAGTTATGAAGTAGACTGGCTCATGGGTTGGCACTTCTGTGACGGTATCAAAGTTTTAGGAGTGAGTATATCGATCTGATATTTCTATAAATTACATAAATGACTTTTGTTTATAGTGTTCATAATATTTCAAACTGTTGTTGGTAAATAAAACTACATTCTAATAAAACTACAATACTATTATGATCAAAAATAAATGTAACTAAAAACATAACAATATAATTATTAATAATATGTAGAATATGCTATAGCTAAATATGTATGTATATGTGTATGTACTTACATTTTTTTTAATATATTTTTTGATTTTGTATTAACATCATGCTATTTAAACAATCTTGAGGCTTGTTCATTTTCAAAAAGCAAGCAAAAAAAAGCAAGAAAGCTCCATTCAAGGTATTAAAAAAATAGATACAGAGTAATATTTTCATTGTTTTAACTAATGTTCATGTTGCAATTTATAAAATTCCATAGTGATTCTATGTAGCATTGTTGTTGCTAGATGAATGTAGTTTTAAATAACAATTTAGCTATAAAAATATAACGATACAAAGTAACTAGAAAAATAATTTCTAAACTATAGTATAGTACTTAAAATTGAAAAAACATGAGATCCTTTTTCAAAGTACCCCAGAAAGTACCACAGAAAAGTAAATGTTGTAGCCAAAAGAGTAAAATAATTATATTGATTTTGAAATCTGTTCAGTCATAATATAGATTAGAATGCACAAACATGCAGTATTAATTCCAATAGACAATGTATGTTTATATGTATATTATAAATTTATTTTATACTATATGAATTATATATTTTAATTTTATAATAATTTCTGCATAAACATTCCCTGTACTCAATATATTCAATTCATTTAACATAACTTAAAATAATTGGAATATTTTCATGATATGTATTATAAATTTAGTCAGTTATAACTTATAAACTAGTTAATAACATTAAATATTTAATGGTGAAATAGTTAATGAGTTATACAATATATACTTAATTAAATATTTAGACCTGAATTTGCTAATAACATGGCTATCTCAAAGCTGAGTTTGATAAATGAGTGATGTTAAACATAAATCATAATATAAGTTTTTTCCTATAAAATTTCCATTTAGAAAAAGATAAACAATTCTTTATTTAATTAAATATATAAGCAAATGAACTATCTATTGGCCTTTATGGTTGTTAAACTTTTGTGATTTCAATGAAATTTCATTATGGACATAAATTCCCGAATCCCATTCC
This sequence comes from Brenthis daphne, assembly GCA_947093115.1. NCBI lineage: Eukaryota > Metazoa > Arthropoda > Insecta > Lepidoptera > Nymphalidae > Brenthis > Brenthis daphne. Next base: position 23,302,686 of record OX352474.1, read on the forward strand.
AAGTATTTCTATATACTTGGAATGGGATTCGAGGAGCTCTTCAATATAGTTTTCGCTACTATATCGAAGTTCAGATCGAGAAGATGTATCTGTAAAGATATGTATGCTATCAGAAGCTTGTTGAATAATACCGGCGCGGGCGCTGGCTTAGTAGTTTCTTGGCTCAATTTTGCATTTAGGACATCCTTAGACTGTCTCTTCTGTGTCACGGGGCTTATTATTGAGATGAGAATTTTCAGGAGGAAGGCGTCAAATCGAAAACGCGTTATGGATTTACTTGAGGTATCTGTTCCATACGCGTCACCCATATTACGTTCCTTCTGTGCTGAAATCGTTTTTTGAAAATATACGCGCATGGCGCATTTACGATTTTTCTAAAATTAATCAAAAGAACAACAATCTTTTGAAAAATATATCATAGCTACATTATGAAATTAAGTTGAATTTGGAATTTGAAGTCAATCGCGAGATTTTGAGCTTCACACTACGTTTGTATTGGAAATCGGTAATTTTGTAAGAGCTTATAGGATGATTGGTAGTTATAATTTATATTGTAATCCCTTAATTATATATACTCAGTCTATGGTATAAGATAATCTACAGGTACATATAATAAAACTGTAGAGGTCGAATGTCTGTACATAGAAAAAAATGTTAAAAGCCGAGTCGGGGACGTAAGAAGAGAAATAGAACAAATCCAGTTTTTTTCATTTATTTTTTTCTGTCTGTTTGTCTGTTTATAAGTTCTAATCTCCAAAACTGTTGGACTGATTTAAATGAAATTTTGATGGTGGTACCTTATATCCCCGGTCAACATTTTAAATACTTTTCATCCCGGAAAATCAAAGAGTTCTCGTAGGATAGTTAAAAAACTATAGTAACTTATAAAGCTTAGTACAGAACAACTTATGCACGTAATTTAGTAAAATTTGGCATGCACTTTATATTGCCGGTCAAACAATAGGCTACTTTTTATCCTGGAAAAATATACGGTTCCCGAGGGATAGATTTGTTCATGTTTATCTAGAGGCGAACCCGAGCGAAGCGAGGGTGAGCCGCTAGTATACAAAATATAATCTAAACCCAGTGTAGTTGTAAATTTAATTTATTAGAATGAATAATATTGTAATAACAGCACCATATCAAGTTGTAGCAACAGTTACAATAGTTTGCCGTAGCTTCATGCGATTTAAGAAAATTAAATACATATAAGAAATAGTGTTCCTTTTGAAACCTTTTGTTTTCAATACATATTATAATAAAATTCTAACTAAATCAAATCTGTACATTAAATATTTTTTAGAAAATCTTATTGAAATCGTCATTATTATCGATACAGAGCCGAATCTATAGTTTTTAGAATGTTCGTCTGTTTGTCTGTTTGGGAATGTATAACGAGAAAATCACTGAACAGATTTTGATGAAATTTTGTATGATGATATCTAGTTATCCGGATCAACATATACGAGTAGGATACTTATTACTGCGAGAAAATATCTTATCTCTGAGAAATGTATACTAAACATTAAAACGTAATTAGAGTCGCGCGAATTCGGTTCAGCAGTTTTAAAAACGTATTCGGCAATAAATATTGTGTGTAATTTTTTAACCGTTAAGTATTGAATTGTAGAAATCTCTAATATACTCGTATGTACATAATATTATGAACATGTTCCATTAATTGAAGCAAAGATTATTAACCTTACAAATCTTGACTATTTCTCTCAAAAGAGAAATGAATTCAGTACCACGTAAATTGCACTGTATGAATTGTACTGAATTTTAATTTCAAAATTTGGTTGAGAAAAGTATTATTTTAAATATATCTTTGCTATTGTTAAGTGAAAATATTTGCTAGGAATTAGTCAAAGCAAATGCGATCTTAGCAATTATAAATAACTAGAATTTATTAACTATTGATAATGATAGATCTTACCACTTTTTTGTTTATTATGATAAGTAGACTTCTATAACAACTAACAACTATGTTTATAGATTAGCGGTGTGTCAAACAAATCGATACTTATAAATAACATTAACCAAAAATAAAAAATATATATTATAAAAATAAAAATCCCGACTGCATAAAAGCTAACTAAAAAGATGAAAACAAGTTCACGGAGGAATATACTCGTAGTATTATGCAGTTGGAGACGTACACGTTTCATCCTTGCCGCAAGATTGTATGCAAATACATAATAATGTATAATGTATGTATGTCTCCGACTGCATAATACTATATTCCTTTGTGAACTTGTTTTCATCTTTTTAGTTAGCTTTTATGCAGTAGTTTCTTATTTTTACAATATTTCTTTTTCATTTACAGCTTTTTAGTTTTTGCCAATCAGACATTAGAAGTTATATTTAACAATTTTTTATCTTAAATTATTATAAGGAATACAGGAATTTTATACCTTTTTGGAATCCTTGTTATGAGACCTTTAATATGATACCCATATTGCAGAAAAAGATTTAAAAAAATTCACCTTAAACAATGAAATCTAGCAGCCCGCATATTTTTAATTCTTGCATTAATGAGACGAATCTAACGATACCTTTATTAAAGGAATCCATCGAGTGGTTTGGAAGATATAAGGGAATAAAGAATATTAAAAACAAACATACAAAGATAGGCGCGAAAAACATACGCCTCTCCTTGCAGTCGGGTCGGTCGCACGGTTAGGTCATCCTTCTCCTTTTAGGAAGTTGGTTAAATAAAATAACTCTTTAATATTTTCTTTATTATTCAAATTGTTACAATAAGTAAACACTCGTTTTCTCGCCATATGTGCTATAGGTACAAGTAAGATTCTCATAGTTTACTTTAATATAATCTAAATCCTTACTTATTTAAATGTACTATCAATTATAAAATAGATATTATTTCACGTATAGCACACGTCACAAGTGCCGTTAAATAACCGAGATAATGTTTGCAACAGGTGTTTTTGTTCAGAATATGCATGGCTGAAAATCCAAAGTCCTCCCAATATAAAGCTTCATTATGTTTTATGTACCTAATTAAAATACAAGAAGGTATTGTAATTTGAAAAGAATTTATATATAAATTGCGATTTAACGAGCAGTGTAATTATAGTAACAGTTGACAGTAAATAATGATTTTGTAGTAAATAGGGAAAGAATGACCAAAATTGCATTTTGTTTAAAGATAATTTACCTATTTCTGATGATTTAAACAGTATTAACGATACATTATATATACTTTGAAAGATGTTAAAACTACTAACATTGAGTTTAAAATATTCTAATAAAATTATTAGTCTTCGATAACAATTGTGACATGACTGCTAATCGAATTGTGTTCGTTATAATATATTTATTGAAATAAATACATATACCTACCTATACATATTTTTTATCTATGGCTACTATGGACCCGTTTCATAGCATCATGCAATCTATATACTTAGTTTAATTGTTACTTATATTTGTTATAAGTAAACTTCAATAACGAACAGTATTGATACAATTTGCTGCTAAGTACTATTCTAAACTTAATAAAGCCTTTAACTTATTATTATCAATATAAGTTTTACAATAATGTATGGAAGTCTGCCTGATTTCTTGACATGATTACTGCAATGCACTCCCTTGGGTAGTAGCATAATGATATACAAACCTTATAGTCTTTTTCAATAAACCGGCTATATACAAATAATAGATTTTTCAAATCGGATTAATAGTTCCCAAGATTAGCGCGTTCAAACAAATAAACTCTGTATCTTTATAATATTAGTATAGATAAGATATTAAATGAATTGTCAGTTTGAACAAGATGGTGAATCTTAAAAGTTTATGTTTACAGAAAATATACTAATTATACATTTTTTAAGATGAATGAACTAATAATTTGTATCATTTTTCTTTTAGAACTGTAAAGCCTATGCGAAAAAAATCAATACAGTATTTACCACCTATTGGTTGGATATGGAAATTTTCGCAGAGCAGGGAGCAGCCGGGACATCGACGCAAGAATCTTCATTCAAGAACCAAAGGAATAGTCAATATATATGAACCAGCAACATGAACATGAATCATGGTAAGCAAGCAAATAGATGTTTATCCATGTACAAACATAGTTGGGGTTAATACTTACTGTGATAAGTACCTGCATTAAACTAAATCTTATTTTTACAGGGGAGCACAGAGTAGCCGGGGTATTGAGGCAAGAATCTTTACTCTAAAGAACCAAAGGAATAGTCAATATATATGAACCAGCAAAATCATGGTAAGCAAGCAAATAATATTTTTAATTTCGAGGTGTTTATCCATTTAGACATATAGTCGGGGTAGAAATATACCGTGATAAGTACCTGCATTAAAATTACATCTAGATCTAGTGATAAATGTGCTTAAAAAAGACAAAGACAACAGTTACATAAAAAGTTTGATTTGGGCACTTGCGACCTATATACTATAAGATGTAGCAGATGGTTTATTTACTAAGTCTTATTTTCATTTTTACAGGAGAGCAGAGAGCAGTGGGGAAAACTATAATGAAGACCCAGGCAACCGGGGCAATAGATTAATCCCTAAAGTGTGCATTTAAGGATTAATCTGATGGCCCTGTTACCAACATCAACAAACCACATCCAAAGAAAAGCAAATTTAATAAAAGTAAAATTAATGTCTTTAATATTAAGCCATACTAACACTTGTGCTCATGAATGAATTCCCTCAGCAGAACCCGAACCCGCGACCGCTGGTATAGCCAGTAGCGTCACTACAAACTGAGTCGAACTTGTCATTACGCAAATGAAACTTAAATATTTTTTTTGTGTCCTTTATGCTATAAATATATTAATGACTGGACCTCGCTTCGCTCGGGTCCGTCATCATATCGTTTATATGTTAATTTATGTGTTTACCTTGTTAACCAACTGCCATCATCCCAAATTTTCATTTAATCTGTCCAGTGGTTTTCGAGTGATTTGGTCACAGACAGACAATTTGTAAAAAATTCGTCCTCTGTATTGTTAAATTGATTAACAAAATATTTAATTATAGATATATAAGTTAGAATTTTGGTAAATGTATAGATAGATACATTTTACTCATTGTTTCTGTTATTTTTTAATTAGATGTATAAATATTATTTTTGTTTTAGTTGTTTATTTTTCTTTTTCTTGTTTTCTGCTTCTTATTTTTTTTTGTTATATGTGAAAACTTGATTGGTTTATGTAATGTCTTGTTATTATTTATTTAATATCGTGCTATTTGTGGCATATGCCATAATACAGTTCTCCTAGTACGGCAATAGAGACTACCAGACGGCAGACCTTCTATGTTGACAAAAATATAAAATCAGTAATGATTGTTATGTATATATATAATATGTTTGTTTCTGTATTTAATATTGTTTACTGTAAATATTTTTTGGTCATAAAATATTATAATTACCATTATTAGCAGGTGTATAACTAGTGAAATGATGGTAAAGCATTTCCAACTTTGTAAAGTCTACTACTAAGTTAAGTTAGTTGAAGGACGATGTCTATATTTGAATTTTATTGTTATAAGAATTATTAATGTTCAAATAAATTATAATACATCATATATTTTTTTTATTTTTACCCTTTGCGCCTAAGTAAAAATATTAATGAACAATAATATTAATATATATATAGCTACGTATATACCTATATAGAAAGTTTCACACTTTACAATAGAGATGGCGCTTTTTAAGCATTACCAGCTTCGACGACGAGTTGTACCTCTATTTATATATGTAGCAATATACTCTATGAATTAGAGACTGGACCTGACATAAAATACAAATGTATGAAAACTAGTTCAACCAAGTGACGCATAACGCACACAAAGATTTTATTACATTATTATAAACACTGATACACAATACAATATTTCTAGCGCTTGAACGTAATCGATAAAATACATATATCGATGAACCAATGAATGACATTTTAGACATTGGTTAGCATAGTCATCATATTTTACATCTTTTAATTTATTCTTTTTCTTTTAATTTTAATAAATTAAAATAAATGAATTAAAGATTCAATAATAATGTGTCAAATAATAATTATTTTTTAATTTGATTTATATAAATACGATGGCATTGATGGCAACATTCTGTTGGCCTATAATAATGTTAATGAACAAAGGAATATCGGGTATATATTCCATTAATATATAATAAATATTATTTTGTAAAGATTAAAAAAAATATTAAGCTAATTTAATTAAATAAAGTGTTTTTGTTGATTCTGTTATTGAACTATTTTAATTGGCAATTGATTGTCTCGGGTAGTTATAAAAATGTGACACTGTCCTAATATTGCTCAGTTCTAAATAAACATTTGTGAAATTAGGAAAAAGAAAAAGAGATTGCAAATTAAAGTGAGTGTTGGATCGTGAAAGTAAAATAATTAGTGCAAGTGGTAAAGTGTTTTATTACAAATCGCCAACCCAGAAGTTTAGTGCTAAAACATTATTGTTTGATTTTGTGTAATTTATGTGTTGAAATAAAATGATCTTTATTATTATTACAATGGAATAATATTCCAAAGTATATAAATGTGGAATAAAATAAAATAAAAAATTAAGTACACATACTAATTATAATTTTTGCATTTACATTTTTATTTGATTTAGAAAATATTTTTATAAATTTATTGTCATCAGATTGTAGGATACTGTGGTATTTTATGTTATTGTACTGTACAAATAACACAATTCGTTTAGTAATTTCGTCAAATATCGATATATTTTTCGACATTGTCAAGCACTAGTCGATGTCAAATGGACTCACTCGACAGTTTAGTCATTTGTTCTGAATGGTATAATCCAGGGATTTTATGATGGTTGTCAGATGTCAACAATACATAGAAATATCGACTATATTTAACATAGTTGGGAATATGACATTTTATTTTACATTTAATTAAATCCAAATTGTATTTACAAGTGAAAAGAAATACTGCTGCTTCCGTCGTTATAGTTTTTACATCATTTAACAGAACATTTAGTCATTTTTGGGAGATGTTTTGTTGACAAATAAGTGCTTGAGACTGACGCAAAAAACAAACGACCAAGCCTAAAATCTCCTGGTTACTGAGAAGACCGATAAAGGTACGTCCGCTTATATGTCTAGTCCAGTGGTTAATTCGTTCATGATATTTACCTATTAGATATTCAAATCTTAAATATTGTACCGACCGACACCGACCTACTGGCACCGACTTCGAAAACATCTGATTAGGTATCTATTCTAAATGAAAACCTCCGTTTAGTTATTTTTTACATTTTAGTGCCTGGAAGTCGGTTTTTATTTTTTGTTAAAAAGTTTTTATTTTTCCATTTTTAGTGTAGACGTAATAAGCAGGTAATTTGTAAGAAGAAAGTTTTTTAATAACATATTCGATTAAGCAATTTATTTAAAAAAATATTTATTGTTGATTTTTAAAAAAACCGCTCTACCGATTTCGATAAAATGTATATGGGACTACCTGGGAAGTATACCCTTTGAAACAAAAAAAAAAATCCAAATCGGTTCAGGCGTCTTCGAGTAATCGGTGAGCATACATAAAAAAAAAGAAAAAAAGATTCCGACGAATTGATAACCTCCTCCTTTTTGGAAGTCGGTTAAAAATTCGGTTCCAACTTCCTCTTATCTTTGAAGTTTGAGTTTCCATTAATTGTTGTTTAACAACTCAGGATCTCCGGATCTACAAGCGCACATGCTAGCCACTAGACCAACAAGACAGTGAATAATAATGATGTAATCCTGACTAATTTAAGGCGACCAATCTCGCTGAGACTAGCCAAGTGCATAGGAGATATTATAGTGCACAAGTGCACAGACATAACTGCACAGTCTATTTCCTTTCACTTTCGACATCCGGGAGGATAAGTTAGAGAGTTAGCGTGATTATTTAGAACTAGCAAATTGAAGCTCATTTTAAAGTTAGCAAAAATTTGTAAAATTACTTTTAACCATCTAAGATTGATTTTGCAAGTGTTGTGTGTTAGGTACTATTGCGATGATGTTAACTAATAAATATTAATACGTTGGGACATTAACACACAGCACCATCTAGTTCCATGGTAAGTTACGAGGCATGTGTTATGGATACTAGATAGTTGATACACTACTCATATATAACTTTAAATACACACATATTATAAATATAAACACCCATGACTGGACTCTAAACATTCGTGCTCATCACACAAATGAATACCCCCAGCGGGACTCGAACCCGTGACCGCTGGCACAGCAAGTACACTACAAACTTAGCCAAACTTATCAACCCAATACGTAAGTTGAAACCATCTGAACGTAAAAAACCAGTTGTTCCGCAGGCCGCATAGAACAGCGTGAAACTGAATAACATCTCATTACCACTCGACAAAGGCTATACGTATATTAAATGATCAATATTCACTCCAGTATAATTTGGATGTGAGATCGCAATTTCCGCGCGTGCTGTTGACGGCTCGTTTGTTCTCATCTTTCCTCTATATTTTGTTTTATGCATGTAATTGGGAGCTTTTCGAGTGTCCGTTATTGTTCACTGAGCTTATATTAAGAACTATGGTTATTTGCTTTGGAAATCAGAAAGGATTAATTTTAAACTAGATAACGTTTAAGAATAGTTATCGCTGATAGAAAATTGAAAAAGTATAGTGATGACATAATAAATTCGTTTGCTCACTATTACAAGGTTCTATGTTAATTTTAATGAAGTTTAGCAATTTTTACATAGACCTTTGTTATTTTGTTATCGTAAAAAAAACAACATACAACTATGTAAAATTGAATATTTTGTAGTTAAAGTGCCGCTATCTAGTGGTTTGTTTTTGCAAAACTGTAGCTAATGACATATAGAACCTTGTAGCATTAATAACTAAATAAGTACTAAAATTGTAACATAGAACCTTGTAATATTGAGCCAGCGAATTATGTCACGTCTTCAGAATATATAGTTAATAACATACATTTGTACATACAAACATTGCAAGTTAAAAGCTTGTAATTTAAATAAAACTATCTTTTCGGATTTTTTCGCGAATTTATTTTGATTTTTGGTTATATAGTTGTATTATATAGTTGTTACAGACAGCCTACCCACAATTAAAGCTTGTAATTTTCTTTTCAATTGTACAGTAATAACTAAGTGTACAGTCGTTTTGTATATATAATTGAGTATATTTGTAATTTTCTTTACTGTACTTAAGGTGTAAAATAAAATATAGAATTAACGTGGGCCACCCTTATCACTTAGGGGTATGGAAAATAGATAGTAGCCGATTCTCAGACCTACTGAATACGCATATAAAATTTGGTAAAAATCGGTAAAGCCGTTTCGGAGGAGTACGGTAACTAACATTGTGACATGGAAATTTATATATTAGAAGATAATAGTGTAGTGAAGTGTGGCTATTTGTTTTGTACCTTAGACAGGCTAAGCTTCAGACGAGACGTTCTACAATCAATGTAGCTGGCAGCAAATTAAGATACGTTAACTGTTCAGAAATTATAAGTTAACCGTTTATTATTATTGAAAGTTAAAATTGTATGTTAATGATATACCTAAGCGTTAAGTCAGTTCAGAAAATATCATCATTTTAAAGCATTCATTTAGCCATTGAATTGCAGAACTTATTATTTATTATTTGTTTAAAGAATAATTTTCAGTTAGAATTTATTTCAATTAGAAATATCTATCGTATTCTCTAAAAATAAGAACAGATAGCTTGTGACTTTCAAAGTGCGAGATGATATCTGAAACTATTAATCTTAGAATAAATATGTTAAATAAATTTGTTAAATACTCGTATGTTGGGACATTAACACACAGCACCATCTAGTTCCATAGTAAGCTACGAGGCTTGTGTTATGGATACTCGATAGTTGATACACTACACATATATAACTTAAAATACATACATATTAAAAATATAAGTATGAAATTCCTTACTAGTAAAAAGTACCATCCAGAATTACTTGAGGCTATTTTTGATTTAGAATAAGCTTTATTTAGACAATCAGGCTCATAATGATATTTATAGTTCAAGTTGTTAGGGACTGGGACGATGGCGACCGCTAATATCGAATTGAGTACTTTTATTTATACGTCTCTTGGACTTGACCTGAAGTTAACTCGGATGGTTTTATAAATATGTACTTATATAAAATATTGATTATTTTTGTAAGTCAATGTAAATTTTGTGTAAGAATGTTTCTATCATTAACATTTTGCACGTCGTAAAATAAATTTGGTTGTCGTTCTTCTAATAATAAATATCTTGGGACATTAACACACAGCACCATCTAGTTCCATGGTAAGCTACGAGCCTTGTGTTATGGATACCAGATAGTTGATACACTACACATGTATAACTTTAAATACATACATATTATAAAATAATATATACGTACAATAAGTATGCATAATAGACTTTTTCTAGCGTGATCACACACGTATGTAGATAACTTTAAAACAAATGATTTCAAGTGTACTAAGTTATGCAAATGGAAATTAAAAAATTTACTTCCATAAGCGCAAATAAAGTCGCGATAATCATTTCGTAAATAATGAACAATAATGATATTTTACAATTTAAATAAAACTATCTTTTCGTATTTTTTCGCGGATTTATTTTGATTTTTGGTTCCCGACGTTTCGAATGACTTATAGCAATCATGGTCACGGGAGAGACTTTGTTTCAATTAGTGATCCCAATTGTAGAAAGTGTACGGTTTGTCTAAATCTGAGAAAAAACCCGGAAAGATAGTTTTATTCAAAATGTCAAATATTCGCGTAAATCTAATAAGATATATGAATAAAACTATTTTTTCGGATTTTTTCTTTCTCTCCCGTGACCATGGTTGCTGTAAAGCATTCGAAACGTCGGGAACCAAAAATCAAAATAAATTCGCGAAAAAATCTGAAAAAATAGTTTTATTTAAAATGTCAAGTATTCGCGTAAATCTAAGAAAGTATTATAAGATATATGAAAATCAATTTTATTATTTTTATAGAAAATTTATCTATGTAGTTTATAAACAGGAGAATATTATGTAGCTATAATAGGAGAACACAAATTTCCCTGCATCCGGCCGGCGTATATCGCCCAGCGTGACTTACGCGTAAGCCCTGTTCATCCCGCGGGATTGAGGATATAAATTTTTATATCGCGACCGATCCCCGTACATACATGTTTTTCTAGACGTGAACGAAACAATTTAACCGTTGCTATTTCCAGCTGTCGTTTATGAGTTAAATATATATCTATACATATAATAAAATTCTAACTAAGTCGAATCTGTACATTACATAGGTATTTTTTGGAAAATCTTATTGAAATCAACATTATTTTCTTTCTATTTACTTTATTTAACTTAATTGTGAAGAAAGCTAATACAGAAAAAATACAAACCGTCAAACATTAATCTCTATATTATGTCATAAATATATCTGCTATATTATCTCAGGCTTATTCTACACTTAAACTTGAGTTTCTAAATTTAGATTTTAAGTGTATTTGACCGGCTTTTATAAGGAAACTAGCGACTCACCCTCGCTTCGCTCGGGTTCGTCCCTAGGTTGCTTCCCCATACAAATTTTCACCCCCATTTTCACCACTTAAGGGATGATTTCCGGGATAAAACTACCCTATATCCTTCCTAGGGTCTTAAACTACCTTCTTACCAAATTTAATCAAGATCGCTTCAGTAGTTTCTGAGCTTATTCGTTACAAACAAACAAATCTTTCCTCTTTATAATATTAGTTTAAGATAAATAAAGTTATAAAAAATTAACTCAACAAATACCATAAAAGATTGTACAAAAACAAAGCTGTATCATATATGATGAAATTTATGTTATAAATTTATATATTTATAGGTTAAATCAGTATAAAATAAAACTTATGTAACACAAAATAAAGTATAATTTATCTGCAGTACACAGTGCATGTGTCGCGGGTCGGCCGAGCGAGCTATCTCCCTCCCGCAGGCGGATTATATAGCGCGTACAATGAGATGTGGTTCAACGAGGAACGAAAATGTTATAAAAAATATTATTAATTACAAGAGTTTTTCCGCAGTTTTGTTCACGTTGAGTTGTCAGGTAGTGTTTTTTTATAATAAGTATCTGTTAGACATCTATTATTATATACGAATTACGAAGTTATTTGGTCTATGAGGATCAGCATAACATACCCATAATTCAAACGAATTGGATACTTCCTTTTTAAAGGCTGATAAAAATTCACTTGACTTCACGCTTCTAGAAAAAAAGAAACAAATCTAACCCACGGGAACTGTACTTCTTTACGGGATAAAAAGTAGTCCATCCATCCATCCTCACAAACTTTCACATCTTACTAATATTAAAAATGTAAAAATATTTGGATGCTTGTATGTTTGTTATTCAATCACGCCAGAATGGTTGAACGGATCTGGATAAAATTTGGCAAAGATATAAGATTATAGTCTGGAATAGCAAATAAGTTACTTTTTATCCCGGAAAAAATTGTGGTTCCCGTCTGATAGATTTGTTTTTGTCTAGATTTATATTTACTAGAGTTCGGCCAGTGGTCGAAATTCGATAATAATCATTATTGAAAAAGAGAAAAACATATTATTATTAATAGAATTAATTTATCTATAAAAAATATATGGACCGAGAATACCGTTGGCGGTGATTACAGTTATTTATATATATTTTTTAAATGAGAAGACGCAGACGTAGAGATTTTTATTTATAAGATCTATTTTTTCTTTTAATAAAAATATTATATATTCTTCAGCTTTAGCCGGCATTAGCTTAGCCAGTTATTTATCTATAATAATATTATAGAGAAGTAATGTTTGTGAATTGTGAGATTGTGACGTTGTAGGGGGTAATCTCTGGATCTACTAATCCAATTTAGATGAAATTTGGTTTCAGATCCTGGGAAGGACATAGGATACTTTTTATCCCGGAAATCATCCCTTAAGGGGGTGAAAATGGGGATAAAATTTTGTATGGGGAATCAAGCTAGGGACAAACCCGAGCGAAGCGAGGGTGAGTGGCTAGTATTTAATTACTTTGTAGTCTGTGTATACTTTGAGCGATACTTAAAAAAATGTTTTAGTGTAAATGAGCCATTAACAAGAAAATGAATTGAATTAGTGAAAATTACTATAATGGTCGAATTAGTTCTGAAACATAAACTTAGAAAATCTGGTACACCGTAACAACACAATTTTTGTAGACAACTTTTGTAAACAATTTTTGTAGATAATCGCATGATCTATAATTTTTGTCTGAGCTATTTTTATCATAAAACTAACCGTTTCCCTAAAAAATGCAAAAAATCAATTTTCGCGAACTTTGAACTTGTATAAAAATTTTTGCACACATGGTATTGATGAACACTTTTCACAGTTTCATTAAAATTGTATCCTTAACGTTCATATAAAATTGGGTGAATGTCTATTTTGACCGGACGGGCTATCAGTCGGGTACATCCCCAGGTATCTTTTGTATATATAATATTATTACTAGCAGAACCCGTGGCTTCGCTTGCGCTAAAACTACAAAAAACTCTTAAAAGGTTGGTTTCATACAAACTTTCATCCCCTATTTTCCCTCCTTATGGGATGAATTACGAAACAATCTAATTGGTGTTTTAGATTTTTATTTAATTGTATTGAAGAGTATTAATACTAAGTTTATAAATCCACACAAAAAATCACGCCAATCCTTCACTTTATTTCGACGTGAAAGAAGCACAAACAAACAAATAAACAAAAAACTTTTTAACAAAAAAATAAAAACCGACTTCAAATAAAAGCACTAAAAAGTAAAAAATAACATTGGTAGATTTCATTTACTATACATACCTAATCAAATATTTTCGAAGTCGGTGTGCTTTGTTTTGTATGGACTGGCACCGATTTCGAAAATATTTGATTAGGTATGTATTTAATAGGTAGGCTTTTATTACTTAGCCAAAGCACACCGACTTCGAAAATATTTGATTAGGTATGTATAGTAAATGAAATCTACCAATCAGTTATTTTTTACTTTTTAGTGCTTTTGTTTGAAGTCGGTTTTTATTTTTTTGTTAAAAAGTTTTTATTTTTCCTTTTTTAGTGTAGACAGTAGTAGCAAAGTAAGAATTCTAACTTGTTAGGCTTGTCAAATCAAACAAAATAGGCCCAAACTCAAAGTATCTACTATTAACCGTTAAAGAGTTCCACCTATCTACCTTCTGGCCTTACCATCAGATCAGGTCAACAATACTGAACGACTGTACTATCAACGGAAATAGAAACACTTGCAAAGTTTCAAGTCAATATGACAATTAGAAGTAGGTTAAATTCATAATTAGCTATTTTTCCACCCTAAGGGGTGGTATTTTTTTTTGAAATTTAAATGGGACCAATCTGGAAGTATACACTTTCAAACAACACAAAAATTGTCCAAATCGGTTAATAAATGACGGAGTTCTGAGGTAACAAACAGAAAAAAATAAAAAAAAATACAGTCGAATTGAGAACCTCCTCCTTTTTGAAGTCGGTTGACAAACACACTTTCACATTTATAATATTAGGTATGGAAGTAAAGATAACTAAAACTAGCGTATATGTTACTTCGCAATACGAGTACATCGAAATATTTATTTTCAACCGACTTCAAAAAGGAGGCGGTTCTCAATTCGACTGTATTTTTTTTTTTTTTTTTTTTTTTTTTTTTTTTATGTTTGTTACCTCAGAACTCCGTCATTTATTAACCGATTTGGACAATTTTTGTGTCGTTTGAAAGGGTATACTTCCAGATTGGTCCCATTTAAATTTCAAAAAAAAATACCACCCCTAAGGGTGGAAAAACAACTAATGATGAATTTAACCTACTTCTAATTGTCATATTGACTTGAAACTTTGCAAGTATTTCTATTTCCGTTGATAGTACAGTGGTTCGGTGTTGTTGATCTGATCTGATGCCAAGGCCAGAAGGTGGATAGATGGAACTCTTCAACGGCTAATAGTAGATACTTTGAGTTTGGGCTTATTTTGTTTGATTTGACAAGCCTAACACGTTAGAATCCTTACTTTTCTACTACTGTCTACACTAAAAAGGGAAAAATAAAAACTTTTTAACAAAAAAATAAAAACCGACTTCAAACAAAAGCACTAAAAAGTAAAAAATAACTGATTGGTAGTTTTCATTTACTATACATACCTAATCAAATATTATCGAAGTCGGTGTGCTTTGGCTACGTAATTAAAGCTTACCTATTAAATACATACTTAATCAAATATTTTCGAAATCGGTGCCAGCCCATACAAAGCAAAGCACGCCGACTTTGAAAATATTTGATTAGGTATGTATAGTAAATGAAAACTAGCAATCAGTTATTTTTTACTTTTTAGTGCTTTTGTTTGAAGTCGGTTTTTATTTTTTTGTTAAAAAGTTTTTATATTTGGCTAAAGACGTTTTCATTTAAATACTGTTTTAAACCAATATCAATAGTAATATGATTTGAACGTCCAATAAAATAAAAGGAATAAAGGATCAAATACGCCATTATGCGTTACGACTCCAACGTCGCTATGCCAACGACACGTCGCCTCGTAGGGACGTGCTCTTAAAAACGAATATATCGATTAGTATTTTTTTTTATTTTTTTTCGCTAATATATTAGTTTATTTTTTTTGCAAGTGTTTCCATGGTAATATTTATTAAGATTCAACAGTTTCAAAGGCATGTTTTGTAGTTGTTATCAGATTTAATAATATTCAGATGAACTGACATAAATAATATTATACTTAGAGTTATTTGAATATTCAGTATTTAATAGCAATATATATAATAATATATATTCTTATTCTATACGAAGTAAAGAAAAAAAACATTTTCTATTTCATCACGTTTATTGTAAGATTTTATTAATTAATGGTTTTAATGTATGTTTCTTATTTTATCTTCATTTTTTGGCAAATATTGAAGTCAGGGACTAGTTTAAAGCCCATCTCATTTGATAGAAATATATTTTTAAATAATTACGTATATTTTAAATATTCGTGTCTATATTTTAAGAATTCGATAGGTACTAAAATTACATTTTATCCCTTAAAGCAATTATTTATCTTTAAGTAAATCGGATAAATACTTGTAATGTCTAATTAGAAGTTGTTATTTAATGGTACAATGTATGTTAACAAATAATTATAGCATATATGCATATATAATAAGACCTATTTTTCCATTTAGATGAAATTCCAAAAGAAACATCGTTTAAAATATTCTTATATTGCGTTAGTCCGTACATCCGTCAGTACTTGTAATTTATCAAACTCAAAGGCTTTCAGTTCCAATAGGTTTAAAATATACAGAATTAATTATTCAGACATTTCTATATACTTGAATACCTTTGATGTGAATTTCCACAGCAATATATAATGAAAAAAAATGTAAATATTTTGAAGAAATATTAGTTATTTCCTTATTTTTGACACATACATATACATACATTTATTTGCTTACAACTGCAACTAAATTAACTATAGTAATATTGATCATTTATAGTTTAAAAATTTTAAGAAACACTTTTTTTATATGAATCCACACTAATACGAGTATAATAAATGTAAAGTAACTTAGATTTCCAGGCAATTTAATAAAATATATTACATTTCTAAATTTAATCGAAATCTACCGGATATAAGCTATCTTTCAGCACCCTGAGCAACCTGGTGAAAACTAGTATACTATATTTAAAATAAATATTTTTGTTTAATTCCTCAAATTCTACAAAATGAAAAATATGGGTAAACCTATATTTTCCATATACATATAATAAAATTCTGAGTCCAATCTGTACATAAAATATTTTTTGGAAAATATTATTGAATCATTATGATCGATACAGAGACCGAATCTATAATTTTTAGAATTTATGTCTGTCTATCTATCTGAGAACGTATTACGAGATAAATAATTGGACAGATTTTGATGAAATTTGGTATGATGATAGGATGATAGGTATCCGGGTCAATATATTGGACAAATTTTACTGCAGGAAAGCATCTCATCTCTGAGAAATCTAAACCAAAACGTTAAAACGTTACCAGGGACGAACTGAGTGGAGTGAAGGTGATGCCTAGTAAAAAATATAAGTATTATAGAAAATTATAATTTTACTGGGTAAAAAAATCGAAATTATTCTAACTGTTCTTTTGATTTAATTAGTTTCATATATGTTATTATATTACTCTTACATAGTAAATAAATGTACTTTTATAAGTACATATATTAGATAAAAAATTATAATTTTGATGCCGAAGTTTGAAAATGAAAAAGCTGTTATTTTCGTTTAATAACATAAGTTTTCTTAATAGACCATTAATTATGTGGAACAAAGGCGCATAGAAGTGTTGTTTGGACAGTTTAGCCCGCGGTAATTCAATTTCGGTTTGTGTTCCAAAAGTTAACACATCCATCCTCGAGTTACATGTCATTTATAATTTGATAATAGCAGACTTCTTGCTAATAATGTTTTTTTTTTCTAATAATTTCCTAGAATATGTTAAAGTAGTGACAATTTCAATTTAGTTTGCTTAATTTTTCAATTACGATGATATAATTGTAGTCTTTAAAATAAATCGTCCAATTTAATTTACGTAGTCATATCTGTACATTATATCTTATGTTATAATTTAATAGAACACCTTCAAAATCACTAATTAAAAAAAAACAAGAATGTGTCAATAATAATATAGCCTTTTCCTCAATTATATCAAAGTTATCATGCGTTTGCAATAAACTCTTTATTAGATACCCATTACAGTTTATAAGCCTTACCATACCTCGATACGTGCTGATATGTCTCGTAATGTCGTACACACGATCAAGAAATACGTGAACTGGATCTTTTAATATAATAATAATATATTTTCACGCTATATATTTATTTTTTTACGCTAAATATAACGAATGAAAGAACATTGTTGAAGTATAACTTTATTTAGCACTTTCCCTATTGATTGTAAGTAATATATTTTACTCAACTTTCAATTTCCTTAATAAGTAGTAAGAAATAAAAAATAATAATTCTTAGGAGACTGAGGGATTTTAGTTTCTATTAATAGTGTTACTGTGTCATAGCTATTTAAGTAAATTAACTTTATTAGAATGAAATCATTATTAAAATTATTAAAATTACATTATTTTTTTTAAACTTAAAGTTTTAAGGTACATTTTATTTTTAATTAAACATTTTTTCATTTCATTTATCAGAACCACTATTTATTACTCTATATTCCACAGAAGTCATAATATTTCTCTTGAAAATAAAATCGTAAAATTATTCTGATTATCTAAAAAACTCTTAAAAATTAATGAAAATGTCATACAAGCAATTCAATTAACTCTATCGGATACCCATTAAACATGATAACCCTTTACATAGCTGTTGGGGGTCGAGACGTGCCGCAATGTGCCTCATAAAGCCAGAGAACAAGTGAATACCAAGCGAGCTAAAGACATACGCTGTACTATACTGTGTACTAAATACAAACAGTCTATGATAATATTAAAAGCATCATGTTATTAAATACAATTAAACTATTTTTATTCAATTTTATTTATTAGTATTATATTATAATTATTGCATATGTTACTCAGAGTATAATATATACTAATAATTTAACTGTCTTGGTTTATGTAGTCGGAAAATATTTTTTTTTCTTGTCAGTATTTAACAGAAAGTATATAGAATTCAAATATTATAAGTTTAGAATTTATGATCTAATTATGCGAAAATAGTTAAATTCTTTTGTACTAAAATGAACTAATGAAAATATTATAAAAATATGGGCTAGGTTACTTTTTGATGTATATTATAGCCATGTAACATAATTATAATGTCTTTAATTATTATATGAAATGAAAATTTTATTCAAGTAGAATACAATTACATTTGAATATCTAATATATTTATGTAATAATATTATTTTAATTCTTAAAGTATAAATATCATTTAAGCTGCAGCCTGCAACAGAATGGCGTGCTTCGTAATAATCAGAAGAGTTGTCGATATCGCAATGTGCACGTCCCTAGCCCGGGGTGCCTTAAAAGCGTCGTACATTCCAGGCATTTTAATCTGCCTTGCCTCCAATATTTGTCGTCGCCACCGCATATTAAGCGCCGCATTCTTCCTCGCATAGTATTGATAGAACAATAAAGTAGGGGGAATATAATGGACAGAAGTAGGTTACCCTTCGATTTTAAACGAATGCCTTTTCGACGTTATTTTAGATGACGGCAATTTCGCGAATAGTTCATTGATTTTTATGATCCTTAAGTGCTTTGATTGCTCGGTTTTAAAGAAATTGAGGTTATTTTATATGTTGGTTTCAGCTGAGTGAATGAAAATGTTAAGTGATAAAAATCATTTAGTGCATTAAGTTTTCTTTCTTACCTCATTTATATGATTTATAACATATTATTTGTGAACTTCTTAGAAAATTACCTGAAACAAGTACAAATAATTAATTGATAATTTTATATGAAATGAAAAATATTTTATTATATTAACGTATTGTTTGTGCTGAAACAATTATAATTTCTGATTACGCAGTTTCAAAGATACATAAAGTAATGCTTACTTTATCATTTTATCGATACTATAGTGTGGCACCACACTACTAATGGTCATTGCCGAGATAGTTCAACGAGAAATTGTTAGATGGCGTTAATTTATATATAACTATTTTTTTAATGTATTTTTCAAAGAAGAGCCTTTTAATTAGTAACTGTTTTTTCGAAACTGGCCCAGTTAAAGAAATAGACCTATAATAGAGTAATTGGTGTACATACAAAAATAAATAAATAGTGATCAAAATATCTTCTTTTTTGAAATCGATTAATAATGTCAGAAATCAAATTGTATATAATTATTTATACTTAGTATGGCGGGTAGGTAGAAGTATTTAATCACTGAAAATTGATTTTTAATCAATAGTTCTACGCGAGACCAATAATGCCGATGCAATTTTTGGTTGACAGCGAATCTCGGTGTACAAGCGATGTAGTTACAAATATTAGACAATAGTCGTGCAGATGGTGGGTAATAGAGCTATAAAGTACTAAAAACCAATTCTTGTTTCTTTAAAATTATACAGAAATCTTTACTGCTTTAAAACACTTTCTGAAGAAGTATAACAAAAGAGTATCTATTCTAAGAACAATAACAATATTTAACAATAGGTAAGTCTAATCCGGTAATTTGGGATTATTCATTAGTATTATTAGACTTTTATTTCAAATACAACATTTTTATATACATTGGTAGTCATTTACCGTTTGAAAGGGGCTTTCCCAGTTATAATAAAAATATAACCTATAATATAAATCATGTTCAAATATTTCTACTCGCTTAAAATTTCCGAAAAGATAGTTTTATCACAGATCGGTCAGATGGTGAGTCGCTAGTTTTAAATTGTAAATATTTAGCTAAACATTTGAAATCACGTTACCGAAGCGTCAAAAACTTTCTAGATTTACTACCTAGTAACGAGCTGACGTAAAGAATTTAAATTTTCGTAAGTCTCTTTCCGAGCTTATAAATTGAAAAGTTTAAATTAAAAACTAAAAGTTTATCAAATATTTGTAGCCTTATACAAAATTACTTTTACTGCCACGGTAGTTAATAATGGCGGTCAGGTAGTTTGAAATTTTGTACCAAATAAAAAAATATGCGTTGATTTGATAATATTTTCTAAGTGTAATTTTATTTAAAGCCTAGCATTGTCCGCGGCTCCGCCCGCGTTCAGATGACCGAAAACCAAATTCTTAGGTTTTGCATATTAGTATCTCTCTCTCTTACAATGCACTTTTTGTATTTTTTTTCAGAAATGAGATATTTTTCCGCGGTAAAAAGTATCATATATATTGACTCGGATACCCAGCTATCATCATATCAAACATCAAAAAGTATCCAGTGGTTTTCTCGTGATGCGTTCCCAGACAGACAGACAGACAGACAAAAATTCTAAAAATTATAGATTCGGCCTCTGTATTGACAAAAATGACTATTTCAATAAGATTTTCCAAAAAATATTTTATGTACAGTTCGGCTCAGTTATAATTTTATTATAATATTTATAGATTAATATATCAGTATCATAATTATGTAGCAGTAAGTAGGTACTTTTTTTTTCAAATTGAATATCAATTTTAATTTTTCAATAAGTTCAAAGGGCAAGTAAATAGTACACATATTATATAAAATCTACAGAGAGACCGTTATTTTACTTATCGAAGATATTTTAAAGCCATATTTTTTCAAAAAATCGCATTTATAGATAATAATAGAAGTCCGATGTCAGTGTAATGAAATCGTATTTTTTAAGTATTTACTGCAAATATCATAATAGCGAGTACACATTATTTACAATAGAAAATCTTATCTAAAGCAAATACAATATTTAAAATTTGTTGTATTGGAGAGGGGGTATTCTAGGAGTTAAGAGGATCATAGAAAAACAACCTTAAAAATCAAGAACATAAAGGCGTTTATCGTATCCACGTAAGCAGGTAATTACCAAAAAGGTATATAATTAACAAATGGGAGGTATCAACAAATACATTTTATTCTTGTCCGTTTGTTTACTGAGGTCGGTGGTGGTTTGAAAATGATCTAAATTACTAAGTTTTAAATTAAGTAAAAATGTGTGAAGTGGACTACTATTTAGATGAAAACTACCAACTTGTAAGTATTTTAATCGATTATATGGATAGATTAGTCTCTGACACTATATAGTTGCAGTCTAGCTATTATTTTTATCGTGTAACTAAACAATATTTTTTATTGATAAAAATTTATTCGAAATGATTGATATCTTTCTATAAATTCTCATTTAAATGTATCCTATGTAAAACGTATTGCCTAATAAAATGGTTTAAAGTGCAAACTAAGTAGGTATTCGTCATAAATATTAGTGTTTTAATTTGGATAAACGAATAATACAGTGACTTGTGCTAGCTTACTGGCATTGTATAAGAATAAGTTATTCCATGTCATAGTCTATTTGCTTACTAAATTTCATCCAAATCCGTCCAGCCTTTATAGTAAGAATTAGTAACAAACATTACTATATTATATATTTAGTATTGTATATATATTTAGTTTTGTACTTATTATAGATACGTCACTTTCTTATAACCTGACCAAAATATGTGAATTTGTCAATACAACATGAATAAAATGCTTTGAATAAAGTTCAAGAAAAAAAAAAATCATATATAGTTATTGTATATTAAGTAGTCAACAACTATACTAATGGGTGAACGAATGTAAATTCTGAAACTTTTCTATTACATTCATAATTTTATTATCTCACATTAAAAGACAGATGTTATATAGTTGATTCAAAGCGACACGACACGTTTGGCTCAGTTTGTAGCGTACTTGCTGTACCAGCGGTCGCGGGTTCGAGTGCCGCTAGGGGCATTCATTTGTGTGATGAACACGAATGTTTGTACTCCAGTCATGGGTGTTTATATTTATAATATGTATGTATTTAAAGTTATATATGTGTAATGTACCGACTATCTGATATCCAAAACACAAGCCACGATGCTTCTTAGAGCTACGAAGCTTACCGTGAAACTATGTAGATGGTGCTGTGTGTTAATATCCCAACATACTTAAAAGCGAGATAGAGCTTTCAAATACAAAACTTTATATTAAATTTGTTTTTATACAGCAAAGCTTCTTACATAAATTATGCGACCCTTTAAATATGTATTGTTAATTAAAGCATCATTATATTTTATTATTTCATAAATTTCACTTTCCAGGAGCTGAACCTTCACAACATACGAAAAGAACTGATTGCGATGTTAGAATATTACGAAAAGAGCCTTTGCACAGTTTGCCTACACTTAAAATGTACTTGTGTAAAAGGTAAAAGTACAACAGACATTATAATCGTAAACGGAAATACTTCTGATGAAAAGAAAGAAACGGATAAGGATACTAAAGATAAAGAAAATAAAAAAAAACAAGATGAATTATTAGATGTAGATAAAAATGACAGTATAGCACCTCCAGCATCCTCGTTACCAAAACCAAAATGGGACAGCTCAAAAAATGATGCCAGTACGTCTTCTTCGCCGGAAAAGGAACCTGTGCATCCTGACATTGAAGCTTGGATGGAAGCTTCTAAAGCCGAACCAAAATCGATCAAGGAACCTATCATTTTGCAGAACTTATGCTATATAAATAAGCAAAAGAGATGTCAGATAATTACAACCAATCGTAACGTAGTAGATTCATTTTTCAAATATTTTAAAGTGTCAAATGAGACTGCAGTCACTTACATGTCAGCCAAGTTGGCAGCCGCTTGTAGCACAACCATTAGGAAGAACTACACATATTTCTAATTATGGTAATGGAAATTTTGGATATTGATTTTTTTTTTCGTGTTTGGATATTCAAATACGAACTTTTTAACTAATCTATAACTTATAATTTGTGACTTAGCGGTTTCGTTATCAATTTTTTTTATCGCTTTTAAGTTTTAGATATGTTGGATTTGCCAATTAATATTATATTTATTTTATAAGAAATTAAATATTACCTAAGTAACATGGTGTCTACAAATGTAGTCGAAGAAATTAGTACGTGGTATGTAGTGTAATTAAAGAAAATTCGAGTTTACATTTGTAAACTTCTTAATGATGACCATTAATATGGAGACTAATAATGGATAATTTCGAAATTTTTTAATGTTTTTTTTAATTTGTTAAATTTTGATTATATCTTTGAATTTATTCTAATTTTAAAATATAATAATTTAAAAAAATATATTTTATCTGGGGACACGGCAGTGCCTCTGCCAAGTCGAGTAAAAGAGGTTGGATTTTCAATAATTGAAGAGATAATATTATAATTTTTACCTAAACAGTTTTAATAACTGCTATAATTTTAAGAACTCGATTATCGAGCTTTACTGGTGAACAGAAATGTAATGTGGTTATATCTTGTATTGTATATTGAATAGTTTAGTATATAATTTGATAATCTGTACTAAAATTATAGAAAAAGAGAGAAGAAGAGGCAGTGTTTGTTTTTTTTGTTTGTTTTTTTGAATGCGCTAATCTCAGGAACTACTAATTCAATTTGAAAAATTCTTTTTGCATTAGATAGCCCGTTTATTGAGGAAGGTTGTATGCTATATTTCATATAATATATAGGTAGTCTATCTATTACATACTAACCATTAAATAAGCTATGTATAAATGATAATATAAAGAAAAAAAATCAGTCAGCAAAAATCTTACTATAACCAAGTAATACAATAATTATTATGAAGTGAAAATGTGTTTTTTGATATATCCTTCTGTCACGCTATAAAGAACAATTATCAACTTTTGCAAAAAAACGTTAATTTTTTTCATAGTCTTTGAACCGGAGAGTGACATAAGCATTTGTTATTCTGACGCATTTAGTTATTCTCTTACAATTAGAATAATAGTATTGTATAGAATACGGAGTAGTTCAGCGAAACTAGTAAAGTCCGACAGTTGTAGTTATGTCAATTCAATTTTGTTGTTCTTTAAAGCATCCAAGTTGAGCGTAGTTATGTCATATTAGAGAGTATATGTCTAAATGATATTGTGTACAATATCAATGTTACCAGTTCGATTCCCAAACGATAACATTGAGTTTATTATCAATATTTGTCCGGTTCCGGCCGGTACGTTAGTGTTTTCACTCATATTATGTAGCGACCATCGCCATATAAATAAGCAAGTCAAGTGAAATTGTAACTTATGACAAATGGACGTACGTATTTGGAATAACGTAGTACCTGTTTAAATAAATACGAATAATTTTTTAACATTTGACTAAAAATTACCAAAGAGATAATTTGTGTTGACAAAGTGAATATACTACCATAATGTTGTACTACTAATCGGTCGCGAGTTCGATTCTTATACAGAGCACTAAGATATCTACATAAAAACCTGTTCCTTCTCTATTAGAATAGAGCTTGCGCCCGACTTAATTGATTACGATAATTTTCTCATTTGAAATAATTAATGGTTAGTGAAAGATTTTTTTTAAATAATCTTTTTGCACATGTTTAAAAACGTGATATTATGTATTATTTTATGATATGTAAAATATTTTATAAATTAATTACTGCGATTTACGCGAATATTTGACATTAAATAAAACTATCTTTTCGGATTTTTCTAAGTCTGACTAAAGTACTACTATATAATGCCTTTGAGGCGTTTAAAATCTTATAGTCTCTCTCGTGACCACGATTGCTGTAAAATGTTTAAAACGTCGGGAGTCAAAAATCTAAATAAATCCGCGAAAAAATCCAAAAAGATAGTCTTATTTAAAATATTTTATATATTTATATTATCAAAATTTTTAAATCTGAACTTGTGTTAAAAAGCGATTTTAGACGATATTACTTTCATAAATAGCAGTTTAGGTTGACTGTTATATTAAATTTTAGAATGATAATTATTATGGTAATAACATTTTTTATGAACGAATAAAGATTTTTAATAACTTGTAAGAGTTTAATTTTTTTAGGGTTTCATACATAAGTGATCAGAACATCTGAACCAAAAGATAGGTACAAACTTCAAAATTAATTTAAAGTAAATAAATAAATATGTTGGTACATTAACACACAGCACCATCTACAAAGTTCCATGGTAAGCTACAAGGCTTGTGTTATGGATACCAGATAGGTAGATACACCACACATATATAACTTAAAATACATACCTATTACAAAATATAAACACCCATGACTGGAGAACAAACTCATCACACAAATGAATGCTCCAAGCGGGCTTGAACCCGCGACCGGTGGCACAGCAAGTAAGGTCACTACAAACTGAGTGAAACGTGTCGTCGCAAACAATTCCGCAAACATAGTAATTTCAGACTGCAGTGGTAACGTGCTCTTTTTATAGGCCAGTTTATATATTAGCATATATTTAAACGAGCAATTCTTGTAATTTATTTAATTATTAATACCGGCGATCTCAGTAACGGCTTTCGATTTCGAGTACAATTTTGCTGAAATTTGGTATGTGAGGGTTTTCGGGGATTGAAAAATCGATCTAAATTAATATTATGTTTGGAAAATCGCGTATTTTCGAGTTTTCATGCGGTTTTCGAGTTTTCATTACTCCACGCAAAGTATGGTCGCAAATTACGCACACTCGGGCATAAGCATCTGGGTAAGCGGCTGAGGTGCAAGATTGACAATCACAGGTGTCCGGGTTCGTATCCAGGTCGGATACAAAGTTTTTACTTTTGTTTTTTTAATCCAAAATACGATATAAAAATACCTCAGATACTTAACATTAAATGGAGATATTTCTTGTATAAACAAATATATATAAAAAAAAATATAAAGATATTATATACAAATAAAGAGTTCCGTTTATTTTGTAGGAAATTCTTAATTAGCGTGCTAAGCTTATAAAGTCGGATTTGTTTCATTTATATCCGCTTAATGGTCCATCCACACAATACAGACTTACGAAGATTTCTATAGAATTTTGTCTGTGCAACATGGCAGTGCAGACAAATGTCGGTGCATTGGAAAAGTCGGAGGTATGCATGAAAGTTTAAAGTATGCGTGCGTATTATTTGGAATCAAAAAAATAAAATAAATTAATAAAAAATTATTTAGTAATGAATAGATTACCCGAGGCAAAAAAAAACTAAAAAAATTAAAAAAAGTGTGTGTACGCACATAAGAAGTTATACTTCTTTGGTTTTCGTTAGGTTAAAGTCTGCACAAACATTTTATTGACATATTTGCGTAATCTTTTTTACTTGGACTCTTCAATCAGTACCTACAGATGTCTGTACGACAAAAGTTTGTACCAAGTCTGTATCGTGTGGACGCGCTATTACTAGTATAGTATTATATGATCTGTGGTATAGTCAAAAGTTAATAATCACACTACAGTTATATATGAATGAGACACATTGTATGTTGTGTGTGTTTGTTACTTGTGTATACTGGCTTTGGCGCTGACAGTGCTGAACTGATTTCGATGAAATTTAGTATACAGGTTATGACGTTATAACATTGAGAGTGCGAGGGAGTTCCGAACTTGGGCCTTTACAAAAATACATAAAATACAAAACAACGGCACAATTTCAAAATGTTATTTCTTGTTATATTTAAATGAATACTTTGAAACAATCTACATTATAAAGACTTTAAATCCCAAAAAGCCCGTCTTTGACGAATTTGAAACTTTCCACAAAACTTTTTACTCTTTTACACTTCTCCCTTTGTTTTAGAACAATAGAAAATATTATGTAACTACTGTATTTATGTATTACTTTTACATATTACATAAAAGGCTGATGATTGTGTAAACTTTAGAACTTAATAAAAATAATATTGCATATTATATAACCTTAAAATTAACACGAAGAAAAAAGCCTGCTAAGAAATTTAAGTTGTTGCTGATAATTCCTTAATACAATATATTTTCTTTGTTACTATCATTCTAGAACAGAATCATGATTTTACAATGAACTTACTTGGTACTTACGCAGTTACAAAAATTATTACTATTTGTTTCATTTTAAATCAGATACCTATATTATATTATGCTTATGCCAGGGTTTAATAAAATCATGTTATTTTGTAAAAGATATAAAAACTATTTTTTTTTTGAAAATAACGTATTCGAGTATATAAGGTTTATTTATATACAAGATCCAAATCATTTAAAGACGTTTCCTAGATACACGAAATAATTTTATATATAATCGTATATAAAAATCGGCTAAATAATATTATAGCATTTTAAAATGATTAGGTATAATATATTATTTGTCAAATTCAAAATATTATAATATTTTTTTCAGATACTACCCATTTTACTCACATATTTGAAATGATTGGTGAGGTAAAAATATTAATGTACTCAATCAATAACATATTCAGTTAGTTTTAAAGTCATATTTGAAATTCACTTTAATGAAATAGTTTTTACCTAGCACTTTTAAATTACCTATCTCCTTCATCGGGAGGATAGTATAAGTAGCTCAAGATATAATGCAGTTGGGAGGAAGTAAAAAAAGGCTTGCACATCTATTTCTCTAAGATTAAAACTTAAAATTAAGTCCAATGCAAATTAAAATGAAATTAAATCTTTCATTTTCATTACATACATACTTTTATCATTTTATTTAAAAATATTATAAGCTTTAATAGGCAAAGGCTGAAACCAGAGAATTAATATTCTGTGCACTAACATTTTATATTATCTGTCCAGTCGACGCCATAGAGTATATTGCTACATATATAAAGTCGACGCTCAGCCGTGTCACAGCGCATACGTGCGTCTAGGTCCCGGCTTTGCTAGTGTTAGAAATCTGGGAAAAAAGACTCAAACAATTCGTTTTTAAACATAATTTATTATTGTTTTCATATATTTTAATATATGATATATAAATAAATGTCAAATATATAACAATATTAACATTTCTTGACATTGTTAGTCGTAACTCGTAAGTCCATTTGCTACTTTCCGGTCATTGATGAGGATATTTTGAATTGTAAATCATCATGGCGAATACATCGACACCAGTTAACACACTGTCTAGAGATAACTTAGTGGTGTTGATAAGGAACAACGTTTTAAACAATTCTGTCGAGTTCTCGTCAGACACAGATGTGGTAAGTTATTTAGATTTTAAAAATAACAGATAATTCATCAAGACTTTATTTAACCTTTTTAGATAACGTGTCTTGCCTTTTTAGATAATTGACTTATTGTTAGATAAAACTAATTAAAACTCATTTGCTGTAGTTGTTAAGAAAAAGGATGGTTTGGGATTTTTTTGTTAAAAGTGAATCAAAAAATATATTTTTTTCTTAGAAAAATAAAAAAAAACTGAAAAATTACGTAAGTATATAGTAGAACGCGTTGTGTATTTGGCAACAAAAATATTTTTATAAAGATTTTTGTTTATGCGTAAGCTTTTTATTTTTGAGTTGCATAAGCAAGAATAAATTATAATTTAAACATGTTTTTTTTTAATGGCTGCAGTTTAGTATATGGGACGCGGTCCCTGGAGGAGTGAGTGGTATTTTTGGATAGGGGAGGTGATAAAGAGTCCAAATATATAAAAATTATTTTGAGGAAACAAAAGTCAAAAGTTATTGAGACTTAAAGTTACATGTAGTTTAAATCTTCATCTATCCTTTAGTCCGCGGTTTTTTTTTCTTTTCAGGATAAAAGTAAAAAACTTAATTTTCTCATCTGCATACTTTATCCGTTATTGTAGTTATAGATCTCTAAGACATTTATAAACTGTACACCCTTCCGTAAACCATTTCACACCTGTGACATCTATTATATACCACTATCTTAAAATTACTTTTCGTAAAAAAGTTGGGCGTTTCATCAAAAGGAAGATACGAAAATTCAGCTGGATATGAATCATTTTAAAAATTGCTCAGAGTTCTCTGATTAAATTTAATGTTAGGTATATATATAGGTATAGGCTTTACTATCGTGCAAATAACTATGTAAGCTCAATATATTTATCTATAGATAAATATAAAGGCAATAAGATAACAAAATATGAAAGCAGGGTCGGCAAGAAACGGCGTCTAGAAACGTACCTTTGTAATTATACCTGTGGAATTTAACTAAAGGCTTCTCTAACAAAGGAATGATTATCGCATGCTCTTTTCAACATTCTTTGTGAATGAAAAAAAATAATATATTTCGATATTTAGTTTTTTTACTACGATGAGTTTATTAATCATAGGGATAGTTAAATTATTTTTTTTGGCAATAATTAGTCCTAGCGATTTAACCTCGCTTCTCTCAGTGGCGTGCCTAGGTGCCTTCTATATTTATGATGATGTTCTCCTGACCGATTCCGGCCACGGCGGCCAATCTCATTGAGACTAGCCAACTGCGCAGGAGATATTATAGTGCACAAGTGTACGCGCAGACACAACGTGCACTCTCTATTCCTGTCACCCTCATACTCTGGTGGGATGACCACTCGACACGACCAGTGAGAGTTAAGGCGCAGGACCGACGGCTTTACGTGCTCTCCGAGGCACGGGGGTGAAACACCGCCAACTTCCCAACTCTGGGCTGGTACTGAGGCTTAGTATTCAGAAAGACAGAATAACTAAACTTGGCCCGACCTGGGTCTCGAACCCAGGACCTCCGGGTGTGCAGCCGTACATGCTAGCCACTACACCACCGAGGCAGTTCAATCTGTATTTTATACACAGGCCGAGAAACCTTTCGGCAAAATTTAATACTAATAGAAGGCTGTGTTACCTACTCCAGGTAATAGTCTGTTTCAGTGAGCAGTAACAAACATACATTCACGCATTAACATACTAATGTCGTCCAAATGATCGAATCGCCAACTTTAGACCTGTATTTCCCGCAGATTGCAGAATTTTTATCACTGTCATTGGTAACCATTGGCTTTTGCCCAAACTAATAAACATTAAAAACTCACGAAATAATCAACAACATGCAAAATTATAAGTAAACCTTAGTGATACATCAAATACGACATTTATTATTATTAAGTTAGATATAGTGAGTACGATGTACATAACTACCATTTTAGCTGTAATATTACTGTACTGTCATTTTAACATATTTTAAAACGGTACAATTACAAATATTGTCATATAATAATTATTAGAATAATATGGACATAACAGTCTGATAGCTTGTTATGGATTTCAAACGCAGCTACTTTTTAAATATACTTAAGACAGAGAAGATTATTTTCTTTATAAATTATAGTATAGTGAGTTTTCTGGTATTTATTACAGATGGAGGCAGTTTCACCAATGAGGAAGCCATCGAACCTACGACCTATCACCAAGAAACTGTTCCACTCGCCCATGTCACCTCAAAGCCCAGAAAGACCCCAGACAAAGATAGAACGATCGAGGAAGAGAAAGAGGAAAGCACTGCTAATTCCGGATTCAGAAGAAAATGTACAAATAGCCTATATAAAAGAACGGGACGCATATAGCCCAGATACATATGGGGGAATGAGAAAGAGAGTGATGATAAGTCTGTTTCACAATAAAGAGTATTGTATGGATATTGGCGATTAATGGACTCTAAAGGCAAAAGGTACACACTGAGGAAAAAGAAAACAAATCGATCATATACTTTTTATTATTATATTATATACATTATACAAGTTATTCGTGGCTTCGCTCACGTGGTATTTAGAGACCTAACGGGAAAGATTTTTAGGGGTAGTGTATACTTCAAAGTTCAATCAATATTGAAACATGTCTTTATTTACAATTGAAGAAAACACTAGGCCTTTGGGCGTCTATAATTTTTTTAATGACATCGTCCATCACCTCCAGGTAAATCTAAGAAATTAATTAAATTTCTAAGAAATCTGTTGTTAACTGTAATGCCGGCGTGTCCGCGGTCGTGGAGGGATTAATATTCTATATTTATTGGCATAGGAATTTTACACAATCAATAAACATTGGTAACTATGTTTATCTAACTCACGAATATCACAAAAGCTAAAATATCGTAATTATTTTGCCTGTTTCGAGTAAAAAAAGGGAATTTACATATAAAAAGAAATGAAAGTATAAGAGTACCCATTACTTTCAAAATAGTGTGTTTTTAGTTGTTGTTGGTGTCTATTTCCACATTCACATTGGGATCAAATTGGATTGAATAGAAATTTTGTCGTAGCAAAAAGATCTCGAAAGCTTCAATTAAAAAAAAAACTATTTTATATTATTAAGTGCAAAATAAAATTCTCTAAAATTATATAAGACTTAAAAAAAATCTTTGAAGCACAATGTTTTTTATAATTTTTATTAATAGAATTTTTATATAATAATATTATCGTAAAATGATAGTAAGATATTGTCTTCCAATTACAATACAATAAGACTGCTAGAGTAATTTGTAGTTGTAAGTCTAGAAGTATATTACAATATGTACCTATTAAAGTATAAAGAAAAACATGAAATCAATGAAAAGTAAATTGTATGTAGGTAATTTATATTGTTTAAATTCTAAATTCCTTTATAAATATCTCTGCGTATGACTGACGTTTCGAGGCTACTTCATTTGATATGTACATTAGAAGACTCGCAGCAAATACATAACAGGTACATAATAATTCGTTGGCTCACTATTACAAGGTTCTATGTTACAATTTTAGTACTTATTCAGTTATTAATGCTACAAGGTTCTATGTGTCATTAGCTACAGTTTTGCAAAAACAGACCACTAGATAGCGGCACTATAACTACAAAATATTCAATTTTACATAGTTCTATGTTTTTTTTTTTTACGATAACAAAATAACGAAGTTCTATGTAAAAATTACTAAACTTCATTTAAAATTAACATAGAACCTTGTAATAGTAAGCCAACGAATTATGTCTCCGACTGCATAATACTATGTTCTTACGTTTTCTTCTTCTTCTCTCTGTCGTATTTTTCTTAGTTCGCTATCTTTTACGCAATCTAGTCATTTTTTGTACCTGTTCTTATTTTAAGCTACTTGTTTTTAAATTTATAAGATATCATCATTTAGAGAATATCTTCCACACGGTATAAGTTTGAGACTAAAACAAGTGGTATATTAGTCTAAGGTCTTCAAGTAGCTACCTACGTGGTACTTACATTTTACATAACTAAAGTTACGAGTAAAACTGATAAAAGCTTGTCAAAATGCTAACGAAGAATGCGCGTGGTATATTTAGATCTATAAAAAATATATAATATATACAATTCTTAACAAATATATTTTCAAAATGACGTCGACATGTGACGTTTAGTCTAAAATTCAAAAATTCGAAAATTATAAAAATATAAAATTCAAAAAAAGAATTCAAAAATTCAAAAATCGAAAGTTTTAATTGTCTAAACACAAATTCTAACTTACGCACACCACATAAAGTACTTTCTTAAACGAATCGACCAAAAAAAGTTTTAATTTTGTCATCCGAAAAGCAATGAACAAAAGAGATTTGAAAAAATTTCAAATTGTGCATTTTTTGAGGATATTTTGAGGACGCTAATTTTTGTATCTTGGGTTTTTCTATATCAAAGATTTAGATCCTACATAAAGGTCGCATGAAATATAAAAAAGCCTTTGATATTTAAAGCAGTCTATCAGTGGCCCCCCAGGAAAAGCCAGTAATAGGAAGCTTAATGATCGAAGCGATTAGACGATTTCCCACAAGACCAACTTTTCTTCAAACCCACAGTGGCTATTGTGTCAGTATTGTAAACTCTTTGCACTCAATGAATAGCTTATTTTAAAAGCTTTATTGCTCACTACTTTCTGTGCGCGGAAAATTTTTTCCTTTCCATTTTATGACGTTCTTAGATCCGTAATATCAAAGATGAACCTTTTGTCAGTTTTAACTATAGTTAATTTATGAATTAGTTAATCTGATATTGTCATTGCGATCCTTATTGAATGCCATATATATATATATATATATATATATATATATATATATATATATATATATATATATATATATATATATATATATATATTTAAATATGTGTGTGTGTATGTTGGCCAAAAAAATCATCTACGAGTAGGTATAATAAAATTATTACCAAGCCGAATCTATGCATGAATTTTTGTCAATCTCTCTGTCTGTTACCGCATCACAGAAAAACCACTGGAGGGATTTTGAGGCAATTTGGTATGATGATAGCTGGTTATCTGGGTCAATATTTAGAATACTTTTCTTTTAGGATCTCATCTCTGATAAACGGTAAAACATAAGTAGGGATGAACCCGAGATTTGATTATATAGTTAAGCTAAAAAATGACTTTAAAATTTCATACAGGGATCCGATCGCCGAATCCGATCGCTGAATCTACTGATCGCTGTCCGTTCATGGAAGATATTTGAGAAAATCTTTTATTGGGGGTCTTTATTAACGCAATAGAACCCAAAACAATGATTTCAGAATTTTTGTCTGTGTGTTTTTGCGCGCTAATCTCAGAAACGGCTAAACCGATTTGGGTCCGGTTTTCACTAATGTATTGTGGTAAGCTTCACTTAACATTTAGTATTTATTTTATTTTTATCGGTTCAAAGGTAAAAAAAGTTATATCAATTTAAAGAATCACCTAGGGATGTACCCTCGGGTATAAAACTAGAATAAAACTCACGAACAAATGGACCCAGTTATGCAAAAAAACAGCCATGTGCGTGAAAGTACCAACAGCTATAAGTTATAAGCAAATATATTATAAAAATAAAATAATTATAAAAAATAAACAATACTTATATAAATATTGTTCAATTTTAAAATAACCAGAAAACCAAAACATAACCCAAGTGCAACTATCAACAGAAAAATGCTTATAACTCTATTGGTACTTTTACGCACATGGCTGTTTTTTGCATAACTGGGTCCATATTATAATTATTTTGTCTCCCATAACAATTTAGTAGATGCGTGACATTTCGGTAATTCATTAATGTTAGGATTTTCTTTAATAATTAAGAAAGAAAACATAATAGCTACAAATAAATGAGATTAGAAAAATGTACGACACGTAGCAGATAGTTCGTTTTATTGGCACAATATGTTCGCAGCACGCGCCTCGTTATAGCGATGTTTTGAATTTTGCTATATTCGCACTAAGGAATAATATTGAATCGAAAATTGAATATATGTATACCTACTAGAATATTTGAAGAATTTGTTATTTGTCTCTTATATTTAAAAAAATCTTAAGTTTAAAATAAAGAAAATGTTACTTTGATATTTAAAAGACCAACTGTTGACTTTCTCGCCGGCTCTTCTTAACAGAACTGCTTTCCGAGCCGGTGGTACCTTTCACACGTACTGTTTACACATTGACGCTCTTTAAATTGAAGATTCAAAATGCTTATAATAAGTCTAATTGAATAAATTTTATTTCATTTGTTAAAAATTTCTTAGCTTTTGCCCGTGACTACGCTTGTGTGGTAGGTTCGTCGACAAAAAGTAGCCTATAATTATGTTATATAGCGGTCCGTTTTAGAGAGCGTCCTTAGATCGATTTTCATCCAATACTTTTCGGTTATTTGACATTTTAAATAAAAATATTATTTCGTATTTTACTTGGTTTTACTTTGATTTCTTTAGGGAACAAAACACTTAATCAAACCGCCAAACAATCCGTAAAACAAAATAATTTCGAGATTAAGGATATTTTCAGTACGACGCGTTCGGTTGCGAAGTAAAAACCTAAATTCTTATACAAACACAAACTTATAATGTATGCGGTTGATGAAATGAATATTATACTAAATAGATAAATTAATGCTGTTTTAACGTAACACGAAACATTTGCAATTGACAAGTTAGACAATAGATAAAGTACTTATAGGATTTTTCCGCGGATTTATTTCTATTTTTTGCCAGACGCGACGTTTCGAATGCTTCACAGCAACCATGGTTACGGGAGACGCTCATGATTATCATCTCATTGCTGTAAAGCATTTGAAATGTCGAGAACCAAAAATAAAAATAAATTAGAAAAGATAATTTCATTTAAAATATCAAATATTCGCGTTTTGAATCTATTTTACGATATCAAATATTCGCGTTTTGAATCTATTTTACGATAGTATATACATCTAGTGGCATACAATAATGTGACTTTAAATGACGTGTTCTACAATATGAATTGTTTGTATATTATAATAATTCCAAGTTCATCCATTGGTTTCTATTTTCTACCATTGAATTACTTACGAGTATCACTCCCCAAAAGATATTACGCTATGCTTATTACATACAATTGCCAATAAGCATCACTAATCATTCCTACATTAAACTTTGTATTTTTATATGTGGGTAAGTACATATATAGAAATATGTATATAAAGTACATTTAACAACATTTTTAAAAGTTGGTAAGGTTTAAAGCGCTGTCAAATGCAATCGAAAGTGAATGGCAAAAGTATATGTACCATAAAAGTTTAGAAGTTCTTTGCACGAGAATAGAACTTGCAACCGATTTGAAGAGATTGGAGAAACTTACCTTTAACAGCGCTGAGCTTGTTTCCAACCATCTGCTTGGCTACGAAGGCTGCCATCTTGACTTAGTGCGTCTACTGGTTAGGTCTGCAAAAGAAAGAAAAGAAATTAAATCTTCTAGAACTGTTGGTCAGATGATAGCTGGTAGAGTCTCATCTACCAGTTCTCCTCAGGACAGATATTTTCTTTTAAACTGATTAGGTATATATGACGTTCAGTCTTAATATTTTATTCCCGAATAAATAAAATGTATTGGTTCTTTATAGTATAGATTGTTTTGAACTGCTTCGAACGTTTAACAAACGATGGGATTTTCAATCATCAAGATAAAAATTATTTGTGGGTTAATATACTACAAATAAATTGTAACTTATGGTTTTAGGAACTATCTACTAATCCGATTCGAAAAATTATTTTTGCATTAGATAGCCCATTTGTTGAGGAAGGCTATTATATGTATCATCATGCTACTACCCAAAGGAGCGGAGCTGTAATCATAAATGTCAACTAATCTGGGCAGATTTTTTTTATTTTTTTATGGTATTCAGTGACAAACGACAGCCGACAGCCCACCTGATGGAAAGCGGTACCTGTCGCCCATAACACCATGCTACATATACCTGGTTCATGCACTTAGGCTTTATGTTACAAAAATACAGAACCGTAGGTGCGTTGTCACTGTGAGGACTAAGATGATATGCCTCTTGCCTGTAATTGCGCTGGATACCTTATCCTTTAAACCGGAACACAACAATGTAATCATTGTTGCTTGGCGGGAGAAATAGATAAGGTACCCAGCCAGTCGGACTCCTCAGGCTTGACAGAGTCCTATATGTTATGTATATGGTAATGCTTTACGCAAAGAAACGTTTTCATTTTACGAGTTTTCCATACATTTTTCTCCCAACATATTTTACGTTCAAAGGATAACCCTAATACCCATTCCGAAGGCAAAAAATTAATTGGTCGAATTAAAAAGCTATCAGTCGGACCATTCGCTAAGAACGACTCCCTGATGGAAGTTTCATTATTGAAAATTAAGAGGATCTTACAACGACCTATATTTTATTTTCTTATATAAAAATACCATTTATAGGCTTAATTTTACATTCATCGATGGAAATTATTCATAAGACACAATAAAATACTTATAAATAATATATATATATATATAAAAAAAAAAAATGTAAAATAGTGCATTTTTTACGCTATTATATTTGGTTAGGTTTATAGCTCTCTTGACGAATCTTTTATTTCATTATAAAAATTGTAAAAAAAGCTTATTTTGTTACGACGTATTAAATAATTATATATAATAGACGAAATCCGCCAAAATAAACCTCAGAGTCAAAAAAAGTAGTTATTTATGTTACTATTCTCTGCTGTCGAAGACATATGTACATATTATGTAAATACATGTTTTATACTAATATGTAATAGGTAAATATGATTACGTAATCAACTGATTGAACAATGAACTCTAATTATAGTTAAAATATTATACATAATTAGTGATATATTTTACGTATCGAAATATATTGGATTTGCTTTGCATCGATTTCGATAAAATTTATATGGAACCACCTGGGAAGTATAGCCTTTGAAACAAAAAAAAAATCCAAATCGGTTTGGGCGTCTTCGACTAATCGGTGAACATACCTACATAAGAAAAAAGATTCCGACGAATTGAGAACCTCCTCCCTTTTTGAAGGCGGTTAATTATAAGTGGACATATGAAAATCTTCCGGATTAAATAAATGACATAATCCATAGGTAAAATATTTTATAATGAAAACAAAAACACGTTGGTAAAAAGGCTTCAAATTCTCAAAAAATATAAAAAGAATATATAATCTCATTATTTCCCATTAAAAGTTTCCATTGCGAAAGTTTGGATGGATGTTTGTTACTTGATCATACCAGAACGACTGAACAGATCTGGGTGCAAATTTGACTCAGAGATAGATTATAGTCTGGAATAGCACATAGGTTACTTTTTATCAAGAAAAAAAATGTACGATTCCCGTGTGATAGATTTATTTTTGTTTTTCACTAACAATAAGGACGAACCCGAGCGAAACGAGGATTAGCTGCTAGGTATACCTGTATATAAATAAACAAAGACAAAAAGTTCAATACTTTTTCTCCTCTGTTTGTCAACCGGTTTTGTTTAGTAGTTATTGAGCTTTGGTTTTATAAAAAAATTTGAAAACAGTAAGTTTTTTTACATATGTAGATAGGTAATTCTATTTATATATGTTTTCCTTAAATTTTCAATAATTATTATTGTTTGAATTCGACCACTCGGTGAACACTAGTTATAAAATTCCTCGTAGGGGTTGAATATTTTTTTATTTACCCCACCCTTAATGTATAACCTATTCATTAAACTATTATGAGAATAGATTTTCAATGTTCGAAGATACACATACATACATATGTACCAAAAATATATCCCTCGAGTACCTTTATTTATGAAGTTGGTCAAAATTATTTATAAGTATTAAAAGCTTGGTCTTCGTAAAAGACAAGCGTTGAAAAGTTTTTATTTCTCTTATAATTTAGTATTGCGGTGAAACTATTGGACATTTTTGAAAGTTGTAAACTCTGGAATGATAAAATGGACTTATTTCAGAAAGTTTAAAATATAATCTTATGAATAATTTCGGCTATCCGAGTGACTTCTTTTTATGTGTTAGGTAGAAAAAAATATATTTTCCTTTTTGGCTTTGAGTCATGCCAGTATCAAGTATCACTTGTGTTTATATCATCTTGTATTATTATCACCTAAATTAGTTGAAATATCAAGATCAAGAATTTATCTTTCATAATCTGATATGCACTTTTAAAATTTCCTCACATTTTGTAGATAGTTATAATAAATGATTACTATTTTGTTAGAGCATAATTAAACCACTTGCAAAGAAAGCCGAAATGATATATATATATATATATATATATATATATATATATATATATATATATATATATATATAATATATATATATATATAATATAATATTATAGCTATCGTTCATCGCCATCTATCGTCATACGAGTGTACTGCGTTACTAAGGAGACTACGTAGTTCCGATATCTTAAGAAGATGGCGCTACTTCTTAAACCGTTACCATGGCAACTGAACTAGAGTCTTAGGCAGTATTTCCTGTAGATTTGATGACATACAAAAAATATTATTATTATGACGAATTCAATTTTATTTATAGATTACAGTTTATCTATTTTTTAATATTTTCAAGGGACCATTACCTAAGTAGATATTTAATAATTATTATTGAAAATTGATAGCTCTCTCTGATTCTGAGAAAAAAGGTTGTGGCAGACAGAACAAAAAAATTATCCTATATCTTCTATTTTCCATTTTTTTCAAGTAAAAAAGAAAAGCCTTAAAACATTATTAAATTAAATAACACAATAAATAATTTATCTAGTAACCGATTATATTCAATGACGCAAATTGAGCTCTGTGTTGTTTCCATACACTTTAGACGCAAGTTAGCGGTCTGAACTGGAATGGTCCCATAATTTAAATGTCACTTCAAGTTACCGTGTTGCGGTTAAAATACAGAAGCGGTACGTTATACTTTCATTTAAAATGAAAGGAGCTATCTATACCGATATTATGAAGTGTTTTTTCTTTGTTTGAGCGCGCTAATATGTAATAAGTATTCTTCCATTTTGTTTTTTTTTCATTTTATAACTCTTATTAGGTTATAAGTTATAATTTCACATAAATTCCGCATTGAGTGTACCTTTGCCCATCGCCTTTAGTCAATATAAACACGGTAATGTAATGCTTACATTACCGTGATATAAAAATTGTTATATGTTACTGAAAAGTCACCTTTAACTCAACAAAGTTTTTTAAATAAAACTATATTTTCCAATTTTTTCACGGATTTCTTTAAATTTTTGGTTCCCGCGAAAATAAATCCGCGATAAAATCCGCAAAGATAGTTTTATATAAAACAAGCTATCATCATAGCAAATTTCATCAAAATCAGTCTAGTGGTTTTTTCGTGATGTGTTCCCAGAGAGACAGACAGACAGAAATTCTAAAAACTATAGATTCGGCCTCTGTATCGATAATAACGACTACATATTTCAATAAGATTTTCCAAAAAAATATATAATGTACACATTCGCCTCAATTAGAATTTCATTAGGTACTAGCATTGCCCGCGGCTCCGCCCGCGTCCAGATGACCAAAAAGCAAATTCTTAGGTTTTACATATTAGTAAACTCTTACAATGCAGTTTTTGTATTTTTTCTCAGGAATAAGATATTTTCCGCGCTAAAAAGGACTCTGACCCGGATAACCAGCTATCACCATACCAAGTTTCATCAAAATCCCTCCAGTGGTTTTTCTGTGATGCGATAACAGATAAACAAAAAATCTAAAAATTATAGATTCCGCCTCTGCATCAATAATAATGTCTATTTCAATAAGATTTTCCAAAAAATATTTAATGTACAGATTCGGCTTAGTTGCAATTTTATTATAAGTATAGATATGTACCTATACTAGATGTCGAATATTCGCGTAAATATTATAAGAATGTATGAAAAATTTTTAGTTAAAGAAATTTTAGTGTAGGTATATTGTTCCAAAATTTACCTTCGGCTTACTTCAGATTATAGTTTTTTGCCTACCAGATTTCAATTACAACAAAAAATTTATAACACGTGGTTCTGTGTGACTTAATAAAATTTTCAAACGGCTGAGATCGCAAAAATCTACCATTAGGTTTGGTATATTATGGTTGCATCTGTGGCGAAGTATGAAATTTGAATACATGTAAGCCAGTCAGACAGTTTGAACATCCTGTTTACTTCAATTCCATACGACACGACGACACGTTTGGCTCAGTTTGTAGTGACCCTACTTGCTGTACCCGGTCGCGGGTTAGAATCCTGCTGAGGACATTCATTTGTGTGATGAGCACGAATGTTTGTACTCCAGTCGTGGGTGTTTTTATTTATAATATGTATGTATTTATAGTTATATATGTGTAGTGTATCAATTATTCGGTACCAATAACACAAGCCTCGTAGCATACCATGGAACTAGGTGGTGCTGTGTGTTAATATCTCAACATCGTTATTTATTTATAAATTATATTACGTCTGAAATCCCACTAGATTACTTTAAACTCAGCTGTAATCAGAGAATAATACGAAACATGGAAAACAAAACATTTTTATAACTTTTTATACTAGATTTTAAAGGAAATTTCCGATGGGAATCAGGTTGTACATCTTATGTAAAACAGTACGAGTATGTGGCATTGAATACAACGTAAAGTAAATTCGGTACGCAGTTGGCTACCGGGGCCTTCTAGAGGTTTCAAATATGTTTCGAAAGCCAATTAGACCCAAGAAAATTCCTGAAGAGATATGCAGACGTGAGGAAATCATGAAATTTTGTTTCACCGTAAAGAGTATCAATCTTGTTAAAAATGATTCGAACATGAAATCATCAGAGGAGTTAGATCTGAGGTTAGAACTAGCATCTCGTGGTTTCTAAGCAAGCATTTTACTGCCTTGCGTTTGCTGACTTTTTCTCTTATGTAGAATGTTCATTGTTATTGATTTAAAAATAATATATTAAATTAAAAAAAAAAAAACAACTCAATCAAACGAGCTAGGATTTGCGATTCTTGGACAGTAAATACGTATATATTTTTAATAATATTTCATTTTTCCTATGAAATAAAACGTCAATTTTTTTTTACTATGTTGTCTGCACTAGATCAAAGTCAAACTTAATAAGAAGTTAGCGAAAAATATTCCTTTTCCTTCATTTTAATATGAAAGAAAATTTCTTTAAAGATTAAAATATGCTAGAATCAAAAGCTTGCGAGATAGAATGCGAACTGTGGTGTATAACATGAAATACTTTTTTTAAAAAAAGGTTTTATAGTTCTTATTTATAAGTTTTAACTATGGAGCGTAGAGGTAAGGAGGAGTCACTGTGTATGAAAAAGCGTCCGTCAAAAAGCGTCCGATAATGGAGGCGCTGCCGTAGCGAAGGATACAGCCAAAAGTAATTAGAGTATGTTGAGAAATTAACAAGGATGGTTATATTTACTAAATTATTTTAGACTAGCGACTCACCCTCGCATCGCTCGGGTTCGTCCCTAGCTTGCTTCCCAATATATCCTTTCATTTTCACCCCCTTAAGGGATGATTTTCTGGATAAAAAGTATTTTATGTCCTTCCCAGGGTCTCAAATTATCTTCTTATCAAATTTCATCTTAATCGGTTCAGTAGATGCAGAGATTACCCTCTACAACGTCACAAACCCACAAACTTACAAAGTTTACCTTTTAATAATATGAGTATAGATTAGTATAGACTACGTTATAGTTGAGGTTTTGTATATTGGTATTTCATTAACTACTTCAGTCATGCAAACTTTTAAATGTTTGAATTCAGCACACTTCACTCCGTCTACAACAGATTCATATCGTAGTTTTTCGTACGCAAGCGCCATCTATTTTCAGCATATAGCCGGACACTTTTTCAACTTGTCTTCCATATAAGAGACTCCTCCTTACCTCTACCCTCCATACTTTTAATCTAGTTTTTGTTCTCGTGACAGTTAGATTTACGAGATGGCGACAAAGAAAGTACACTGCAGACTTTAAACAAATAGCCACTCTATTATATATATATATATATATTTATATATATAAGTATGTTAAAGTAAGCCTCAGTAATAGCCCGGAGTTGGGAAGTTGGCGGTGTTTCACCCCCGTGCCTCGGAGAGCACGTAAAGCCGTCGGTCCTGCGCCTTAACTCTCACCGGTCGTGTCGAGTGGTCGTCCCACCGGAGTATGAGAGTGACAGGAATAGAGAGTGCACCTGTGTCTGCGCGTACACTTGTGCACTATAATATCTCCTGCGCAGTTGGCTAGTCTCAATGAGATTGGCCGCCGTGGCCGGAATCGGCTAGGAGAACATCAATCAAATCATCATATATATATATATATATATATATATATATATTTAGGGAAACAAACAGTACAATATTACATAAATAATAATAGATAACACATAAGCCAATGAAGTTTTCACATATTAAAAAATACAAATAAGAAGCAGAC
Organism: Brenthis daphne; assembly: GCA_947093115.1. Classification (NCBI taxonomy): domain Eukaryota; kingdom Metazoa; phylum Arthropoda; class Insecta; order Lepidoptera; family Nymphalidae; genus Brenthis; species Brenthis daphne. The sequence goes on from OX352474.1 coordinate 23,345,914, forward strand.
CACAATGAAAATAAAAAGAAAAACAAAAAGTTAAACACTAAACTAAAAATATACAAAAAGAAACACTGATTAACATTAATAATAAAAAATAAGGAAAAACACAAAATACACAAAACACAAAATCATCAATTAAACAGTAAGTTATTTTTGAAACCTTTAACAGAATTCGAAAATATGTCTATACCTACTTGTAAATTTTTCATTATATTCATTACATGAGCGAAGTATAAAGATTTTTCGAGCATATTTGGTTCTCGTACATGGCAGGTCAAAAATATCGTGGTTGCGCTTACTAAATTTTGGAACCTTAAAATTCAAACAGCTTAATAAGAAATGAAGATATATATCAAATGGTATCAGCAAGTATGTATGTAAGTGTGCACATTACAAACAACCTTTTTAAACAGATAAAATATCATTTTTGTATTGATTAGGAACTAAGATAAACGATCCCACCACACAACAACGTGCATTTAAAACAATGCGAGCTGGGTTTTGTCTGAAAATCCTATGAAAATATAACTGTTAAAGAGGAAAGAAGAACCAAGGTTACGTAATACAATAGCATTCTCAGTTATTCAAGTTTTCAGTAACAGAATGAAGAAGAAGAAAAAAAAAATCTCCTCTGAGAGCATTTAAAGTCAGTCCTACGCTCGATCTCTCACGTTTGCGTACACTTGTACACAATATTATCCTGCACCTGTTGTTGCTCATTGAGATTGTCTGCCGTGAATTCAGACAGAGGAAATATTTTTTTCCCTATGGATTATATGGGGATAAGCTATTTTGACTGATTGGCGATAAGCTGAGTTTTTCGCCAGTTCTTCTCAGGTCTGAGGCTTCTTCTTTCCGAACTAGTGGTAGCCTATTGACGTTCAGTAAAGTATTGTAATAATTCAATGCTTTATAAAATATATTGAATATGAATATTACTTTTCAGCTGAACTTGTTGTTACCTCGTTCTCCTATTGATGAAGAAGGTATGTCGTCTTAACGCGTGCGAAGGTATAAGCACAAAGAGAATATTAAAAAGCAAACAATATTTCAAAGAAATAGGTATTTCTTACATAGCCTATCGTAAAACCTCACAAAAGGAATCGGAACATTTCCTTTCCGTGCGTGCATAACGTTTCTAAAGGCTTTAGTGACGTCTAACCAGTAGCCCCCAAAGTGTTTCTTTAGTGTTTGTATTTGTTATTTAAGTATCGATTTTTTTATATACTTTTATAAATATAGATTATAAAAGACTCAGTAATCAAAATCATTTATTAATAGGTACTACTTATATTCTATACTTAATCTATTTTCAATGTATATATACACTATTATTTTCAATGTTTACAGAGTACAGAATTAGGCATATCATGTAATATAATTGGCATTTGTGAAAATTAAATAAATAAATATAAATATGTTGGGATATTAACACAGAGCATGCTATTTCCATTGTAAGCTACGAAACTTGTATTATGGACACCAGATATTTGATACACTACACACACACACACACACATATATATATATATATATATATATATATATATAATACAAATACATATAAATAACTTTAAATACATACATATAAAATTAAACACAATATATAAACACTCATGACTGGAGTAGAAACATTCATGCTCATCACGCAAATAAATGCCCCCAGCGGATTCGAATCCGCGACCGCTAGCACAGCAAGTAGTGTAACTACAAACTGAGCCAAATGTGTCGTTTTAAGATGTTTAAACAATTTTGAACCTTATATTTTCACTGATCATGAACACGAACCTTAAAAGTTTTCAAAGTTGAATAAACTTTGAAAGCCACTGTACTATACTATAGATTTCATCAAAATGGGTCGGTCGGAAATGATGTGGAATTCGTTAGCCTTATCGCCTTATCAATGGCTTTGGCCCATTTTTACGTATTTTGTTAGGGAAAGTTAAAATAGCTTTCTTTATTCTGCAGACAATTTTGTGTTTACATAACTTTTTGTAACCCTTAACAACAAAGCCGTATACGAGACGATTTCTCAGAAACAACTTTTGTGAAGCTTTGTGCTGAAAGCTATTCGGGTACTACTGATTAAAATAAATTCTTGCAATTGAGCGACGCTTATTTCGTTCACGTAGTTGGCCTCAAATTTTAGAACCTTTAAATATTTTAGTTTATTCTACTTTTGCACTGGAACGGAATGATTTTTCGATGTGAGCAAGAGTAACACCTGAGGTTACTCATCGCAGTGTTCAATTTAATCGCTATATCGATTTTAGTGAAATTCGGCATAAAAATAGACTTCTCACACAACGTTTAACGAAAATTTTATTTTTACTACTAAATTCTTTAATGGATTTATGAAACTTGCCATAAATATCTCCCATCAAAAGTGAAAACTTAAATTTCTTGTAATTCAGCGACTACATATGTCTCATTAAGTATGATGTAATCTAATTTTTTCTTTGCTAGTAGTTTTATTGTGTGGGTAGATGAAAATAATAGCAATCCAAACTGATATAGATATATATATATATATATATATATATATATATATATATATATATATTTATATATATAATAATAATATAATTTGTATATATATAATAGCAACACTAAATAAGATTAAGTACTTAATAAAGTTTTGAAAATTGTAACAATAATAATAAAAATATAAGCAGCACCACAAATTAAATTATATTTAATATTTCAATTATATAACTCACAAGCGACTCACCCTCGCTACGCTCGGGTTCACCCCTAGTTACGTTTTAACGTTTAGTATAGATTTCTCAGAGATGACATATTATCCCGACGTAAAAAGTATCCTATATGTTGACCCGGGTAACCAGCTATCATTATACCAAATTTCATCAAAATCTGTACAGTGGTTCTCTCGTGATGCGTTCCTAGAGAGACATACAGACAGACAGACAATACTTCTAAAGACTATAGATTCGGCCTCTGTATCGATAATAATAACTATTTCAATAAGATTATCCAAAAAATATTTAATGTACCGATTCGACTCAGAATTTTATTATATTATGCATAGATTACAATAATAACAATATTTTATATTGAAAATTAAACTTAGCAAGTATTGTAAGGTACTACGGTGGCATTTGTCTATTTATTCCATATTATTGTATACTAGCATTGCCCGCGACTCCGCCCGCGTTCAGATGACCAAAAACCAAATTCATAGGTTTTACATATTAGTATACTCTTACATTGCAGTTTTTGTATTTTTTCTCAGAAATGTGACATTTTCCCGCAGTAAAAAGTATCCTATATGTTGACCCGGATAACCAGCTATCATCATACCAAATTTCATCAAAATCCCTCCAATGGTTTTTCTGTGATGCGGTAACAGACAGACAATCAAAAATTCTAAAAACTATGGATTCGGCCTCTGTATCGATACTAATGTTTATTTAAATAAGATTTTCCAATAAATATTTAATGTACAGATTCGACTCAGTTAGAATTTTATTATATGTATAGATTTTTTTAGGTAGATACTATCTGTATCAACTATGATTGCTGTAAAACATTCGGAAAATCCGAAAACATGATTTTATTTAAAATGCTGTTACATTTTTTATATTTGTCCTGTTCATATACCTAAGTATAAACAGAAACTCCTGTCATTTACCACTTGACATTATTAAATATAAAATGGGAATTCCCCTTATCTTCTAACTCTCTCTATCCAAAAACTTGAATTCAGCAATAGCTACAATCTTGTTTAAATGCAAATGGACGCCTTTTGCGGGCGCGAGCGAAACTTCTTGCGAGCAATATGCTAATATTTCTACAAAAACTTAGATATTGGGTTATGTTTTTATACTGATAGTAGTGAATGACTGTGCAAAATAACTAAAAGAAAACTAAACATGCATTTTAGACTAGACTTGGACTACTTTAAATACAATTATTTTATTATCAGGAGTGGGTTTTACTATTCATTAAAATATTATGAAAATCGGTCCACAATTGACGAAGGTATCGCGAAATTAATATTTTTAAAGTAGGTTAAAATATAGAACAATCGTTCAGTCGGTCTGTCTATCGATCATCCTTCGTGGCACTGAGACAAAATGTCATTAAAGGATTGTTATTGCTAATATATTTTTGTACCGCTACTTTTTAAATGATTAAAAGTAGAAAAATGTTACATTTTTTACGTAATAATATGGTAATCATGTATACGCACGTAATAGTAAAAATATCCTATTATTAGGCTTACACTGTTCGTCCGTTCGTCCGTTTAGTGTATATGGTATATGTATATCTTTATGATATATTTTTGATCGACATAAAAAGAGAAGATACTGAGTTTTCAAAAAAATATCTACCCTAAACTATTATGAAATAATCGCTTACAATTTAAAATTGGTACCTACTCCTGTAGGCTGTATAAAATATATTATGTAGAATATTACTATAAAATATATATATTTATAATATGTATGCATGAACGAATTAGAGACTGGACCTGACATAAAATACAAATGTATGAAAACTAGTTCAACCAAGTGACGCATAACGCACACAAAGATTTTATTACATTATTATAAACACTGATACACAAGACAATTTTTCTAGTGTCTGAACGTAATCGATAAAATACATATATCGATGAACCAATGAATGACATTTTAGACATTGGTTAGCCATATATAGTCATCATATTTTACATCTTTTAATTTAAAATATCTGTATTTATTATAATAAATTAAAATAAATGAATTAAAGAGGCAATAATAATGTGTCAAATAATTATTATTTTTTAATTTGATTTATATAAATACGATGGCATTGATGGCAACATTCTGTTGGCCTATAACAATGTTAATGAACAAATGAATATCGGGTATATATTCCATTAATATATAATAAATATTATTTTGTAAAGATTAAAAAAATATTAAGCTAATTTAATTAAATAAAGTGATTTTGTTGATTCTGTTATTGAACTATTTTAATTGGCAATTGATTGTCTCGGGTAGTTATAAAAATGTGACACCGTCCTAATATTGCTCAGTTCTTAATAAACATTTGTGAAATTAGGAAAAAGAAAAAGAGATTGCAAATTAAAGTGAGTGTTGAATCGTGAAAGTAAAATAATTAGTGCAAGTGGTAAAGTGTTTTATTACAAATCGCCAACCCAGAAGTTTAGTGCTAAAACATTATTGTTTGATTTTGTGTAATTTATGTGTTGAAATAAAATGATCTTTATTATTATTACAATGGAATAATATTCCAAAGTATATAAATGTGGAATAAAATAAAATAAAAAATTAAGTACACATACTAATTATAATTTTTGCATTTATATTTTTATTTGATTTAGAAAATATTTTTATAAATTTATTCTCATCAGATTGTAGGATACTGTGGTAAAAGTATTTTATGTTATTGTACTGTACAAATAACACAATTTGTTTAGTAATTTCGTCAAATATCGATATATTTTTCGACATTGTCAAGCACTAGTCGATGTCAAATGGACTCACTCGACAGTTTAGTCATTTGTTCTGAATGGTATAATCCAGGGATTTTATGATGGTTGTCAGATGTCAACAATACATAGAAATATCGACTATATTTAACATAGTTGGATAATATGACATTTTATTTTACATTTAATTAAATTGTGTGATAAATAACAATATATGTAATAAAATAATGTATTTACAAGTGAAAAGAAATACTGCTGCTTCCGCCGTTATAGTTTTTACATCATTTAACAGAACATTTAGTCATTTTTGGGAGATGTTTTGTTGACAAATAAGTGCTTGAGACTGACGCAAAAAATAAACGACCAAGCCTAAAATCTCCTGGTTACTGAGAAGACCGATAAAGGTACGTCCGCTTATATGTCTAGTCCAGTGGTTAATTCGTTCATGTATGTATGTATTTAAAGTGTAGTAATATATATGTAGTGTATCAACTATCTGGTATCCATAACACAAGCCGCGTAGCTTACTATGGAACTAGATGGCGCTGTGTGTTAATGTCCCAACATATTTATTATTATTTATATAAATTACAAAAAAATGTTTATAAGGTTGGCTTTTCCACATCATAAAAACGTTCATAGAATTTCGGGCAACCGTTAAAAGCGCCCACACAGAGTTCTAAAGTAAAAGTAACAACAAATAGTAAACACTGGCCAACTAAGAATTGCTCTTGTTAAAGTTGAAAATGATGAATGTAGATAATATCCCATGCATAAGGATATAGTGTATGTATGTATTGCAGACTAAGGAATAATATAGAGAGTGAGTATCATGGAACTGAAAATGAAGCCAAACAAATGATTTAAAATAAATAAAAATACAAATATTAATAGAATATTCATTGCTGTGATAACTGATAAGTAAATAAATATTAAGAAATAAAAATAGCTAACGAATTTTATAATAAAAAAAGCTAATATTAAGCTATTTATTTTTCAATTAAAAAAGGTTTAATGATTGAAAAGTACAAAATAATATCATTTTATTTTTACTATTCACATTTTCTTCTCCAAAATTGTATATTAACTACATTAAGTTGTTTATAAAATTTTATGTGTTCTTTGAAGAAAGTAAACAATTTGTAAAACAAAATCGACTATAGTAGCATAAATTATAAATGTGAAAGTTGGTGAGAATGGATGGATGGATGTTTGTTACTCAATTACGCCAGAACGGCTGAACGGAACTGGATGGAGTTTGGTACAGAGATAGAGTATAGTTTGGAATAGCACATAGACTAATTTAATCCCGAAAAAACGTAATTATAAAGGACAGATTTATTTTTGAACCCGAAGCGAAGCGAAGGTGAGTCCGCTAGTAGTAACAAAACAGCAACACATTTTTGACTTTGATATTTTTTGTCGGCTCTATCTATATAATTCTTTAGTCTGAGGTATATATGTATACATTATTATGTACATTGTGCATGTTTACAGTATTTCAAAGGTCATAATAAACAATTCAAACGGTAAAAAGGTCAAAAGGTACGGTCTCTGAGAATTTCAAATGAAAAAATTTTTATGCAGAATTAAAAATTATAGCATGAATACTCAGCGAGAAATTTCGTTCTGCAATTTTTGTTGTGATGTTGGAACAGTTATTAAAAATAACAATCATTTTAGCGAATTATGTAAAGTCTTATCGGGATTAGCTTAACCTCTTGCATTTTAAGGCTTAGAATATCTAAATAGAAATCTTTTTTTGCCTTAGAAATATTCTAACGCCATATTTGATTGGTATAATCGGTAATAAATATGTAAGTGTCAGCAGTTAGTTTTCTTCGTCATGGGATATAAACAGTCGACTTTAGTTGGACCGGCTAGCTTATAGAAATTTGACCTATGAAACCTTCTGGTTAAAATTAAAAATGTCTGCTTCTCAGAAAAATTAATGTTCACATATAACGGCACTTTCCGAAAGTCAAACAAAATTAAAGGATAAAGCAAAACAAAACCGTGGCGTCCTGCTAGCATATAAAAAAATTTACATATTATAAATTGTTAAATATAATATTAAAAATAAACTTATGTAATTCTAAATAAAATATAACTGTCTTTTCGGATTCTTTCGCAGATTCATTTAGATTTTTCGTTTCAAATGCTTTACAGCGATCATGGTCACGGGAAAGACTAAGGTTTTAGATGTCACAAAGACATATATTTGTCATAGACAGCATACCCACAAAATAAAATGATCGCTGTTAAAGCATTTGAAGCGTCAGGAGCCAAAAATCAAAATAAATCCGCGAGGAAATTCGAAAATATTCGCGTAAATTTAAGAATAATTTATGGAAGTAATTCTTTGAACAATAGAAATATTTACTCAGAGCAAGCATAAAATTTGTAAGCCTTATATCGACACTTTAAGTACTATTCCATACTTATTTATCGGTTCTTCTATTCACACGGGTATTACGGTTGGGAAATCCTAAAATTTTTCACTTTACCCATAAATAAAAGAGATAAACAACAAACATATCTAGAGTCTATCACACTTTACCGCTTCCCAAGGCCATTTCCTCGAATGCCTGAAAGATAAGGCTATGAAGAATATCTACTGTGTCAGAAAATACACCCTATTGCATTATTAATAAGGTATAAAACGTATTAAATTGCAAAGAGAATGTGCATAATGAAATCTTCCGATACGCGATGAAGATGAAATGTGTGCTTTAAGAGTTGACAGAGAGTGAGTAGAGTTGCTCAGACATTGTAATTTTAATGATATACGTAAAAATAGATTGTTTAATATTTAACTAATACTAATTATACATCAAAAAAAAATTCATAAATAAATTATTTTGTAATAATATATGTGTTTCTTTATTTAAAGACCTTGCTTCTATCGCTGATGAATGAATATGAATGAAAATAATAAAATACGACGTACAGGAATCGAACCTACAGTTTTATAATATAATAAAACTTTCAGTACCAACCCTAACTTTGTATCTATGTGACCAATTTGTCACAGAATATTTTAAATAATTCTCACTCTCGCCTCTGAATAGAATATTAAATTTTTTACCAAACAATACTTCGTTTTAATCTTTCATCGTGAGATTGGTTTCTTTGAGCGTAGAATTTTTGTATAATTTTGTAAAGGTACTTTCCTTATATTTTATGTTTAAGTGTTGTTATTTGTCTGAAAAATATATATATTCAGTTATATGAATTTCAAAAGTACGCGAAAGTTGAAGCCAATAATTTAGTCTTGTACCAACAATAGTTTTGAAGATATTATAGCTTTAAAATATCCTTTACACTTCATTAATTGTAAAGAGTATAAAAAAATTAAACTACAATCATAAACATTATACATTCAATATCAATGATACTTTTGACATAAACATTACCTGGTATGACATTAATTATTATCTATTTAAATATATAACTGCCTTTAGATCTAGATCTATGAGATCTAGAACTAAACTTATATCAGATCTAGATCGGTATAAAGCTCTAGTTATGTCATAAAGTCTAGATTCTAATAGCAGATGAAGTGGGAACCTAAAGCTGCAACACGAGCTTAGCTGAACGTGTTTACTGTGACATTAAAACTGCATTAGATGAAGAAGCTTTGACACCATGATGTACTAAAACTAATGTCCAAGTAACACAATAACTTTATATATATTGTTAGCATTAAGCTTTAGTACTCAACACCTGCCAAAAACATTGCAACGTGCTTAGATAATACCTCTTTGAAGCCATTAACAAGAGATTTGAATTATATTGAATAGATAATTCCTAAAATTGAAGTTTGTTTTTACTTCTATCTGCTAAAACGACTGAACGTTCTTGGGTGAAATTTAGTGCACAGATAAGCTATAATATGGAACACATAGGCTACTGTTAGGCACCTAGGGACGCAAGTGAAACGAGCGTTAGATATCTGATCATCTGTTTATGGGTTAAGGAGTATCAAATATGCATACCCACCAATAAATACATACATACATACAGACATATACATACGGACACACAAATTTTCACATTTATAACAGTCAATGAGAACTGAAATTAAGACGTATTCCTAAAACGATCGCCAGGAGTTCAATCCCCATGGGAGTGAAAATATACAATAAATATTTTTGGTTGAGTTTGCTTGAACATTGTTATTAATGCTTCACGTCAGGAATACGTATTTTTGCGTTTTTAAAAACTTACCTCCTTAGGGAACACAAGACATTACAGAATTTACACCATCCATATTAATATTATGAATGTGAAATTAACGTTGTCTGTTTGTTAACTATTCAAGCTTAACTGCTGAATAGAATTCGATTAAGTTTGGCAAGGATAAAGATAATTGTACCCTTACTTGGTTTAACGAGACAAGCCGCGGTCATAGACTAGTTACAATATATTTCCGAAAGTTCAAAACAAATAACAAACTTACTTAAGTTACACCACAAAATACGCGAACTTAACCACTCTTAATAAAGCTCACCAAAAACAAAGTTATTCCAAGAACTAATATTAAATAGAGCTTTCCATACACCTCGCTGCGACATAAACTTCCTTAATATTCTACAAATTACAAAGTATATCTCGAGCCATAACTTATGCAAGTGAATGCATAAGTGATAAATTAAGCAGCGTGTGTTCTACGACGCTTACAAATTACTATTTATAAGATTAAAACATCCAAATGTGAGAGTTTAGCTATTTAAATAATAATAAACGTATTTTACATTAAATATTAGTTAGAAAATATATATTTGACGATTTATCGGTGCTATGGGGGTATGGGAATACGAGCCCATAACGCCCACCTAAGATTTTTACCTCAGATGGGGTTTTGATGGATATTAAAATACTACTAACTAAAAACTTAAGAACTAAAGTTCTGCCTCTGAGACCCTGCCTTGACCTTGAAGCCAAATCTTTAGTTTTACCAACTTCAATAAGAAAATGCTGCTTAATTTTGGTATATGTTTATTTTTCGTATATATATAGCTTTTGTTTTAATGTATTGCTATGTAGCAAGCTCTTTCTTTCCACGCAAAATATGGTCGCTAATTCGCACGCTAGGACATAAGCATCATGGTCAAACGACCAAAGCGCAAGTTTAACAACCACAGGTTTGGTCACAGGTCTGGATTCGTATCCCAGTCGGATACAAAGTTTTGTCTATTGTTTTTTTGTATTTATTCAAATTTTTCTTTAGTTTTTTTTTATAATTTTTCTGGCCAAAAAGATACGATCGAAGCTCGGTCGCCCAGGTACTGTATATATAAACGTTAAATGGCTTATTGTTAGTGTGGAGGAATAACGGCAGTAAGTTACTGCGAAGGCGCTCGAGGCGTGACTTTGAGAGTGCTCTTGACATTTGCTGTTTAGGATGAGACGAAAAATATTAAGCTTTTTATAATTATTATTTTAGCTAAAGCTTAGAATGTTTATTTAGCCATATTTTTTTACTGCAAATCCTGTATAATATATACAATACTTGAATATGATTGATAGATTTTCTGATGAAATATATAAATAACTGTTTGTCTTGTCTGTTTCATATATAAAAACTACCGTTTGCCCTCGGCTCCACTCGCTGATGGTATACGGGATGGGCATAAATACCTTACGACCGCTCTCCGATCTACCTATCCTCCACACCACTTTGTCTTTTTGATAAGGTTAATAACATACAAATTTCTTTGTTTTCTTTATCTCTATATTAAAAAATTATGAATCCGAAGTCCGCGTAACTTGTTAGTTTTATATAAATCCAGTTTTTTTAATTTGGAAAATATAATTTCATATTGTAATATGTTAAATTTTGCATTTAAAATATAATTATAAAGTGCACTGGAGTCTGGAGGCCATCTCTAAATGTACAAATACTTCGGCTCGCATTCATTAAGCCACGGAAAGCGTACATTAATTAAAAACTTGTATGGAAAATGTTTTTTGAAACATAAATTTTTTTAAATTATAAAACTTGATACAAGTATGCGGAAAATGTGCACTGTCTTTTGGAATATGAGGGAGGAATTATGTTAAAATTGATATTTCTCTTGTCCATATTATATGTATGTAAGTATAAAAACTACTGACATACTAGCGCTCCCGAATTTATTTTGCAGTCTGTACCAAATAATAGTAAAAAAATCTTTCAAACCGTCAGCATACAGCTTAAAAAAATAAACATACGTTTATTAAAAGAGCAAAAACATGATTTTATAAATAAATAAAAAACGCAGAAATGTAACGCCCGTGGTGTTTAGTATAACTCATATGGAACAAGAAAAAACACATCTAGTATCTCAGATTCGAGGGATGGTAATAATATTTATGTTTGGCTCAGTGTGTAGTGACCCTACTTGCTGTGCCAGCGGTCGCGGGTTCCAGTCCCGCTGGGGGCATTCATTGTGTGATGAGCACGAATGTTTGTACTCCAGTCATGGGTGTTTATATTTATAATATGTATTTAAAGTTTATAGTATATGTGTAGTGTATCAACTATCTGGTATCCATAACACAAGCCTCGTAGCTTACCATGGGACTAGATGGTGCTGTGTTTTATTGTCCCAACATAAAAAAAAAATATACCAGATTTAGTTATTAAATTAAGATTACAATGGTAATATCTTGTTTAGTGCGATAAAGCGTGGTTTATGCACAGAGAGACGGCGCGGGGACGGCAAATTATTCAATATACGTGCATGCGTGTTATCGCCGACTTAGCATAGCATTTGCATATGTAAATGAGAGATTGTTCTCAAAATTGAAAATTGTAGCTTTATTATCACTCAGCTTTCAAATTGGTGTATTTTATTTGAATTTTATAGCTGACGGTAGGTTCCATAATATGGAATATTTTAGATGCTATACTTGTCATGAAATTAAAGAGTCTGACCAATCACCCTCTAAATGAATTTTTAATTTAACTTACAAATAATTTAATTTGATCATTTATTTTAGGCAACATTTACAAAAAGATATTAAATATGTAAACAAAAGCCCATAATATATATGTATAACTTAAAAACTAACATATATATTAATTTTAAAAATTAAAAAATCTATTTAACACGTAGTGCAGACGTGTGAGCTGTGTCAAACGACCTCGGAACTTCCAAAACATGACGATAAATTTTATCGAAATATTCTAAGTTCTAAGGTAAGCAAAATTCATTTATAATTCTTAGACGAGTAAAACAAAACAATTTGAACGGTATCCGCTTTCAATTGAGAGAACAATTAAAGGCGGGCACCGCACAAACAGATTTTATTATCACAAGCACTCACTCGTGTTCAATTAAAGTATACGTTGAATAATAATTATATCAATGCTAAATAATTTATTGGATGAAGGAATACAGTGTTATTTATATACGATTAAATGTTTTGAATATTCTTGTTTTATTTTATTTTTAATTATTCTTGTTCTTTCTACATTATTTGTTTTAAAAGCAATTGTTTTGACCTCAGAGGTGACTTTTTTAATTAAAAAGATAAAATCTATTTTGAGGAAAGTTAATAAAAATACATGAAAGCGGAACCGGTAGGTTATTTTACAACAATTTATTTTTATCATTTTTTTAGCAAAACAAAGGCACCTACCATCACAGAGAAGCTGTAGCCTCAAGAAACTGAAAATAATTCTTACAGTAAGTTAAAATAAAACTAACAAGGTATTTCAAGTGAAACTATAAAATCATTAGTGATAAATTTTCTAATTTGATTTGAGTGATCAAATTAATTTTCTACTGCCAACATCAAAACAATATCTTACAAAATTACATCTGTAGTACTTGTAGTACTTACGTAGTATAGATTTTTAAGCTTTCACAAAACTATTAATGAACCAACCAACATTGATATATTTAGGCGCTTAAAGCTCAAACATGAAGGTCGAACAATATTTCACCACAACATTAAACCGGTTAAAACCTATCTGAAAAACTCGTTCGGTTAAATAATACCTTTGATTTATTGCCAACAACCGAATGGTTACGTTATTACGGTTGGATAAATACCATTATGAAGCGGAGTGAAAGGGAACACGGAATATCCGGTATGGGTCGGCGATAACCGGTTTGGAGCGGTTTAATCCGGACCGCGATATGTCAGATACGACGCATGGGTGTCGTTATAAATATTTGTCAGTGGGAAGTGTTTTAAATATAATATGTATATAGAAGCTGCTAACTGCCTCGTTGGTGTAGTGGCTAGCAACTACGGCTGCACACCCGGAGGTCCTGGGTTCGAGTTCCGGGTCGGGCCAAGTTTAGTTATTGAGTCTTTCCGTATAGTAAGCCTCAGTAACAGCCCGGAGTTGGGAAGTTAGCGGTGTTTTACCCCCGTGCACGTAAGAGCACGTAAAGCCGTCGGTCCTGTGCCTTAACTCTCACTGGTCGTCTTATAATACTTTCTTAGATTTACGCGAATATTTGACATTTTAAATAAAACTATCTTTTCGGATTTTGTCGCGGATTTATTTACATACATAGGGAAACAAAAATGCAAATAAATCCGCGACAAAATCCGAAAAGATAGTTTTATTTAAAATCTCACTGGTCGTGTCGAGTGGCCGTCCCACCGGAGTATGAGAGTGACAGGAATAGAGAGTGCACGTTGTGTCTGCGCGTACACTTGTGCAATATAATATCTCCTGCGCAGTTGGCTAGTCTCATGAGATTGGCCACCGTGGCTGGAATCGGTCAGGAGAACATCATCATCATAGAAGCTGTTATTTTCAAATATTGACAGCTGTAAAGGCGTGGGGTGATGCGTCTCTCTGTCAATCAAGACAATCCGATTCGTCGTCGTATTTTTAATATATTATTAAAAATTGTGTGAAAGGATATGCGCACTGCGCAGTAACTGTTAAATAATTTTTAACACTTGAAATATATTTAGTGTAATAATAAATGTTAAAATATGCAATGTCCTTGATACCAAGACAAAAATATCGATCCCGCTAAGTCCCTGTCGCGAATTTTTCTTTTAATTTAAGTTAAGCCTATTGAAACCAGAATCTCTGTTACGATTTTAAAAATACTTTCATTAATTATATAAAGTGAGATTATAATAATTATTAAGCTTTGAGTGCTACTTTGATAAAGACAACTTCTCACTAATAAGCTATAATCATAATATTTAATTGAAGTAATATTGAGTGAAGCCAGGGCATATCGCTAGTTATACTTTATATATAACTATTTCTCTTTATAGTATTGCAATCCAGATTTCTATCTCAGTTTTCATCAGCGAGCCTCTACAGCTTCTAATCTCTGTTTGATCTTATACAAATTATCAACCAAAAGTTTAGTTAGACAGCTTTGAGTGCTGCGATTTGAAGTGGAAATTCGGATATTTCGACCTAGATATGTTAATATTTCCAACTGTATCTATTCATTTTAGAAGTGAACTGACTTAGATGCAACTAAATTATGCTGTGTTTGTTTAACGATAAATAAAATTTTGTGCGTTTATATATACTATTATTATAAAGAGGAAAGATTTTTCTGTTTGTTTGTACCGAAAAAATTCTGAAACTACAGAACCGATTTAGATAAAATTGATAAGAATATAGTTTGAGACCCTGGGAAGGACATATAATAGTTTTTATCCTAAAATCATCCTTTAAGAGGGTGAAAATGGGAATGAAAGTTTGTATGGGGAAGCAACCTAGGGACGAGCCCTAGCGAAGCGAGGGTGAGTCGCTGGTGAAAATATAAGCTTACTGGTGTTCGTCCAGGGGTTTAAAATATACTAAACATAATTATATGTTTATTGATTATACTAAAGATTGTCAATAGCTACTAAGCAAAAAAATCGGTTGACAAACAGAGGAGAAAAAGTTACTGAACTGTTTTGTGGATAAACTGTCTGTAACAACTATATAATGCCTTTGAGATGTCTAAAACCTGAGTCTCCCCGTGATCTGATTTCTGTAAAGTATGTGTAAAGTCGGGAAACAAAAATCTAAATAAATCTGCGAGAAAATCCGAAACGGTACTTTATTTAAAATATCAAATTTTTTGCCTATTTATATATAGATTTTTAAAACAAAACTAGAGACTACTTTAGATAAATATGTACGTAAATATTAATGGTACATAATATGTATGTATGTATTTACCTCTTTTTTAACATCTAATATAAGGGGAGGCCATAGTCCACCACGCTGCCCAAGTGCGGGTTGGCGGACTACACATGTCTTTCGAAACCTTGCTAGGTTGAAGCAGATATGCAGGTGTCCTTACAATGTTTCTCTTGCAGGCTTAATTTATATGATTTATTAATCATAAAAGGTCATAAATAATTAATATACGTTTTTCTAATTATATATACGAGAGGAGCCGAGAGCAGATCCTAGTTTCGTACAAGTATAATACAATATACGTCGGCTATAAAATGACAATCGCAATATAAAATACCAATAAACTGCTATCTGCACGCAAACTCACGAAATCGGCAGTAACAAGTGAATATTTTATAGAGTGCTTTCTGAAGTTACAAAAAACGTAAAACTTTTGTTGTTATGTAATACGAGCTTTTTATTTTGACTCAAGATTCTTTGAGATGAGTTTCAGGGACTGTTCAAAATCATACTATATTCTTATATTTATATTGTACGTATAATTATGTTATAATATAATAATATTAATAAAATGTCAAGACAGCACCATCTAGTTCCATGGGAATCTACGGGGCTTGTGTTATGGATACCAGATAGTTGATACATTACACATATATATAACTTTAAATATATACATATACATACACATGACTGGAGTACAAACAGCTCATCACGCAAATGAAAGCCCCAACGAGACTCGAACCTGCGACCGCTAGCGCAGCAAGTAGGGTCACTACAAACTGAGCCAAACGTGTCGCATATGTGTGTTTGTTTCTCCACGCTAATACGACTAGACGGTTTTGGATGAAATTTATTGCACAGATAAATTATAACCTAGAATAATATATGTATAGGCTAATGTTAACAATAAAATCTGCCAAAAGTTAGCACTGATCGTTTGCCAAATGATGATAATATACATAAAATTATAATGAATTAAATAATATAAAGTAAATCTTGTAGAGATGTAAAGTTTGTAAGTTTGTAGAGTGTAATCTCCGAAATTACTGATCTGAAAATTCTTTCATTTAACTACATTACCACAGGAATAAGAAGGAATAAGCAGGAAGCTACATAGCCGCCGAGTAATATATCTTGCTTCTTGTTCTATTAGAAATTCGTCTATTCTCAGAAATTATACTAGCTTTAACTGAAGCCGGAAAACTGACCTTTGAGTTGCTTTATTGGGTACAGCCACGTACCTACTTAAGAACGCACCCGAGTGAAATCATCTATACATATAATAAAATTCTAAGTAGAATCTGTATATTAAATATTTTTTGGAAAATCTTATTGAAATAGTCATTATCATCGATACAGAGGCCGAATCTATAGTTATTAGAATTTTTGTCTGTCTACCTGTTACCGGATCACGAAAAAACCACTGGCCAGATTTTGATAAAATTTGGTATGATGATAGCTGGTTATCCGGATCAAAATATAGGATACTTTTAGAA
Source organism: Brenthis daphne (assembly GCA_947093115.1). Taxonomy (NCBI): domain Eukaryota; kingdom Metazoa; phylum Arthropoda; class Insecta; order Lepidoptera; family Nymphalidae; genus Brenthis; species Brenthis daphne. The sequence continues at coordinate 23,362,979 of OX352474.1, forward strand.
ATATTGGAGGAAGTATCTCATCTCTGAGAAATTTATACTAAACGTTAAGAAAAAGGGACGGACCCGAGCGGAGCGAGCATGAGTCACTAGTCTATACATTTAATAAAATTGTAACTAAGCCGAATCTGTACATTAAATATTTTTTGGAAAATGTTATTGAAATAAACATTATTATTGATACAGAGGTCGAATATATTGTTTTTAGAATTTTTATCTGTCTGTCTGTTACCGCATCACAGAAAAACCACTGGAGGGATTTTGATGAAATTTGGTATGGTGATAGCTGGTTATTCGGGTCACCATGTAGGATACTTTTTACCGCGGCAAAATGTCTCAATTCTGAGAAAAAATACAAAAACTGCAATGTTAGAGTATACTTATATGTAAAACCTAAGAATTTGGTTTTTGGTCATCTAGTTTTAAATAAATCTTAAGCTCTCCTTTCTACGCACCATATCTAACTAGTGCTTTATAGTGATGTGATTTTGTTTGTAAGTTTTAAACTAACAGTGAACATTAGATATCAAATATCACTACTAATTTTCGGGTGTGAATCATTTTAATCATGAGTCCCGTTTTCTAATACGGTGAAGGAAATTATAATGATGAAACCTGAACGTCTAAGTAATATCTAAGAAGTTTTCGTAAGCATGTATAATTCTGGAACCTGTATTTAGCCCGTGTGGTAGAGTATGGCCTAATGCCTCTAAATCGGCATTGAAAGGGCTGAATTATTAATTTTCAATCATTGAACGTACTAGAGATAGAAATTCGATAGAAGCTTTGAAATACTTAAGACAAATACTATATGTATATCTCGATCGAAGAATAGGTTATATATTTTGCTTATCAACGAATAACACGTAAATGAATAATAATAACAATTAATAAATATGTTGGGACATTAACACACAGCACCATCTAGTTCCAAGGTAAGCTACGAGGCCTGTGTTATAGATACCAGATAGTTGATACACTACGCATATATAACTGTAAATACATACATATAAATATAAACACCCATAACTGAAGAACAAATAAATATTCGTGCTCATCATACAAATGAAAGCACCCAGCGGGACTAGAACCCACGACCACATGCACAGCAAGTAGGGTTACTACGAACTGAGCCAAACATGTCGTGAAGGGAGTTAATAAACTTTAGTATTTACGAAGATCGAACTCACGACCTCTATTATGTCTAACAATCGTCTGAAACAAGAGCACAATTAATAATGAAGTTAATTAAATTATACTCTCCGCTGGTTCGACATAAACTTTGAAAATTGAATAATTGGAAACTTGTTATATAATGATTCCGAAAACTTCACGTACATGTACATAGTGGGTGTTTAGAAAGCAATATACGAGTATATACATAGTTTATGTGGCGGTTAAGAAATCTGAGCAAGTTCAAATTCAAAAGTGAAATTCAATTTCAGTTATTTGTATTTTTTAAATAAGGTACATGAAGTAACACCTTAAATATGAAATTAATATTATAATTATAAATATAATAATCGTAAAAATTGGTATATGAATAGTGAATACATATATTATATCTATGCATATACTAAAATAGTAACTTAGCGAAATCTGTACATGATTTTTTTTTTAAAACAATGGCGGTGTGTACGGAATATAGACCTCAAAACAATAGTTTTTGAAAAATATGTCTGTCTGTCTTTGACCGCAACACGGCAAAACCACTGGAGGGATTTTGATGTACGACATCATCAACATCAACATATAGGATACTTTTTACTGCAGTAAAATATCTCATCTTTGAGAAATCTGTACTAACCGTTAAAACGTATCTAAAGACGAACCCTAGCGAAGCGAGGGTGAATCGCTAGTATTAATAATTAAATCGAACTAGAATTCTACATAATAATTAATAAGTTTATTATTACTAGTGTTGTCAAAATTCAACCATAATAATTGTTTTTTTTGCTAACAGTAAAGCTCGCCAATGGCTGCTAAGCAAAAAAAAAATATACGTCGCTTGACAAACAGAGGAGAAACAGGTACTGAATTGTTTTTTTTTTTTTCATTTTATTGAGAAAATTCTAAAAACTATATATTCGGCTTTTGATTTTTCCAAAAATATAGAATTTTATTATATGTATAGATTATAATCTGTCTGTATATATATCATTAAGGTTAATGATCTATTATCCTGTTATTTTTAATAAATTAAACCGGCCTTGGAAGTACGTCTGCAAAGTTAGTGAAAGCATAAAATTTCTAACTAACCATATGAAGCTTGCTATAAACAGTGTTATATTTTGGCACACTGGTATAGAATTTTTATAAAATTATAAATGAAGGAGCGTTTATGATCGTATGTGAGAAATAAAATATTCAAGTTGGACGAAATTTCGGGCTAAATTATCTATTTATATTTGTATATATGGTAAAAATGAAGACCAAGTTTTATAAGAAAGACATAAAAATTTGAAACATAATTTATTTACAATAACCATAATAAAAACATACTTAATTATATATACAAGACAAATGTACACTTAATTATTACTGTACAAGTCATGTCCGCGTGCAATAGTGGCAAGAATGATTGCCGCATTCCTCCACTGAATGGCAATGCCGATTCTTTGGGCGAAAAATTAAGTAACAAATAGATTAAATTTTGATGTTTTTTTTGTTAGCTTACACCTTCAGCAAACATTACAAGAGATATTCGATGCTATATTCTAAGAGTAAAAATGGGTTACTAGAACATAAGTAATAGCTTCAGACAGGAATCAAACTTAAGACATCGTACTTAGTAGTACTGTCCATTTCACACCTTCTTTGGATTTTATATATTATGATTGTATACATAATATATCTATGTGGTTGTCTGTACATTTTCCACTCAATTTAACTGTTCCAAGCCATTGAATCTTGTACGATAATTCGCAGTACATAATATTACAAAGAATATATTTTATATTTCATAAATAATATGATCCTTACTAATACCTTATAATAAAGAAAGCTTTTAAAACTTCTAAAAGAAAAATAAGTTTAGTGACAAAATTTACTAATAGAAGAAAAACATGTTAAGGTAGAAAATTTAAAATCTTTCGATGTTATGTTTCAAACTACGTAGTCTAATTTTGATGAATTCAGCTCATATCTAATATCCAGCAATAAGAAGATCGTCTCGATACCTTGAGGTCATGTTTAATGCGGTTCTGTCTATACAGTATACATATAATAAAATTTTAACTGAGTCGAATTTGTACATTAAATATTTTTTGGAAATTCTTGTAGAAATTATCATGATTATCGATACAGAGGCCGAATATATAGTTTTTAGAATGTTTGTCTGTCTGTTTGTCTGGGATCGCATCACGAGAAAACCTCAGGACAGGTTTTGATGAAATTTGGTACGATAGCTTGTTATCCGGGTTAACAAATAGGATACTTTTTACTGCGCTAAAATATCTCATCTCTAAGAATTCTATACTATATGTCTATATTTAAAAAAATAAACTTTTATTTGTTTTTTAATAAAACGACCTAAAAATATAATGAACGGTCGAGAAGGTTTTTGATATTGTACCATTAAATTAAGATAGGTGGTACACGAGCGCGTTAAGTAAGAAACTTGACGACACGTTTGGCCCAGTTTGTATTGACCCTACTTGCTGTGCCAGCGGTCGCGGGTTCAAGTCCCGCTGGGGACATTCATTTGTGTGATGAGCACGAATGTTTGTACTCCAGTCATGGGTATATATTATAATATGTACGAGTATGTATTTAAAGTTATATATGTGTAGTGTATCAACTATCTGGTATCCATAACACAGGCCTCGTAGCTTACCATGGAACTAGATGGTGTTGTGTTAATGTCCCAACATATATATTATTTATTATTATTTATTAGGTGTATACCTTATGATGTTTGTATGTACATGGACCATTTTACACTTGAACAGAGCTAGAACCGTAAATATTTATGACCTAAATATACGGAGTAGGCAGAATACAGCAAACAACCTGTCGAATTTACATATCATTTCTATACCCGTTATAAAGCGCTATGACGCATAAAGCTTCATTACGATGCTATAAAATCTAACGTTCAAGGGGACTTACAGTATGTATGTACATTTTATAAATATATTTTTCGTGGCTTCGTTTTATTTATTTTTAGTAACTTTTTTTAATAAAATTGTAAACGTCTATATATTAAGGCAGTGGTAGCCCAGTGGTAACGCGCTTACTTGGGAAACCGAGTGAAGCGGGTTCAAATCCCGGGTCTCGCACCTCTGATATTTACATATTTGGTGTAACTGCCTCGGTGGTGTAGTGGCTAGTACGTACGGCTGAACACCAGGAGGTCCTGGGTTCGAGTCCCGGGTCGTGCCAAGTTTATTTTTTTTATTTATTTCTGTATAGTAAGCCTCAGTAAAAGTTGGCGGTGTTTAACCCCCGTGCCTCGGAGAGTACGTAAAGCTGTACATCCTGCGCCTTAACTCTTACCGGTCGTGTCGAGCAGTCGTCCTACCGGAGTATGAGAGTGACAGGAATAGAGAGTGCACGTTGTGTCTGCGCGTACACTTGTGCACTATAATATCTCCTGCGCAGTTGGCTAGTCTCAATGAGATCGGCCGCCGTGACCGGAATCAGTCAGGAGAACATTATTTTCATGTGCGAATCATTTCCAACATGATTACCACTTGCCTTACGGTAAAGTAAAACGTCGTGACGAAACCTGCATTTCTGAGAGAAACTAGTAAGTTTTCGAAATACAAGTGAAGTCCACCCCGCACTTGGCCTACGTGGTAGAATATGGCCTGATCACCCTCGTATTGAAGGGAGGCCCGTGATCAGCAGTGGGGCGTTAAAAAAGACTGAATGTATACAAAATCTATATCGATTTGTATGGAATTTTTTTGAACTCTTATGAATTTCTTTTTATTATTTCTAAACATATAATAAAATTCTGAGTCGAACCTGTGCATCAAATATTTTTTGGAAAATCTTATTGAAATAGTCAATATTATCCATACCAAGGCCGAATCTATGGTTTTCAACAGACTTCAAAAAGGAGGAGGTTCTCCATTCGACTGTATTTTTTTTTATGTTTGTTACCTCAGAACTCCGTCATTTATTAACCGATTTGGACAATTTTTGTTTTGTTTGAAAGGGCTTTGTTTTGCTTTAATTACTTAGCCAAAGCACACCGACTTCGAAAATATTTCATTAGGTATGTATAGTAAATGAAAACTACCAATCAATTATTTTTTACTTTTTAGTGCATTTGTTTGAAGTCGGTTTTTATTTTTTTGTTAAAAAGTTTTTATTAGTATTTTTGTCTGTCTCTCTATCTGACCGATTTTGACGAAATGTGGTATGATGATAGCTAGTTATCCGGGTCAACATATATGATACTTTTTACTGCGGGAAAATATCTCATCTCTGAGAAATATATACTAAATGTTAAAACGCAACTAGAGACGAACCGCTAGTAACATATAAGCACTAAAAGCACCTAGATGTGCACGAGTGAATCCAGAGGAAGTCACTAGTTTTACATACCTATATTATTCGGCAAAAACAAGCAAAATATGATAAAGTTAGGCATGGTTTATGTTATATTCATCATATACTTTTTTGTAATCTGAATATTAACATTTTCACCAGCAGCTGTACACAAAAGGATATTAAGAAATCCCGACTTCCGACACAAAGGCTTTGTAGACACTTCATTAGTCGACATCTTTTGATATAAGGCATTACTTGAGTTAAAACGGCTAAGATACTTTAATATGTAAAATACAGCTTTAGCAATATTCATGTTTTTGAAAGCAAAGGAGGTCTTTACTCACTGATATTTAGTTATTGATATTTGATATTTCGCGACGACATGTTTGGCTCAGTTTGTAGTGACCCTACTTGCTGGTCACGGGTCTTAATGGTCACGGGTTTGAGTCCCGCTGGAGAAATTCATTTGTGTGATGTACACGAATGTTTGTACTCCAGTCATGAGTGTTTATATTTATAAAACATATGTGTGTACTTAAAGTTATATACGTGTAGTGTATCAACTATCTGGTTTCCATAACACAAGCCTCGTAACTTACCATGGAACTAGATGGTGCTGCGTGTTAATGTCCCAACATATATATTTATGTTTAAAAGTGCCTAAACCTATGGACATACCATATAGTGCGTGTTTGTACTATATGTTTGTTTTAACTAATATAATATAACTAACTAGATTATTTGACATTTTAATTTAAAAAAAAATATTTTTTTCGCGTTTAATTTTGATTATTTTATGTCAGATATATTGGGTGGTAAAAGCTCACATTGTCACGGGAGCAAAATATTTTTGTAAATCCCTCCACGACCGCGGACACGTCGGCGGTACAGTTAACATTAGATTTCTTAGAAATTTAATTAATTTCTTAGAAATTTACCTGGAGGTGTTATTATCAATTCAAATAGAAAAAAATTATACCTTTGTCAGCGTTTCATTTGACGTTGCCACTAGATTTTATCCTCTGTTAAATATTGATTATTTCCTTTCTATAGAAAATACTCACTGAACCACTATCGACACAACATTACGAATCAAAATAAAAACAGTTTCAATTCAATAAAAAAATTACATTTTATCGATCCTAAAATACAAGGAATATTCTATTTTGACGTTATTATAAAGTACTACTATTTCACAAGATATAAGTAAAGATATGGAAATTTAAACAAAAACTAGTGGAGTTGAATTGGAGTGTAGTTGTAAAAGTTTATTGTAGCGAACACTTTTGGTTGTTATACGAAATAGCTCTCTCAAAGTGTGTGGTATTTGCTTAATATCGATGCAGTAGAAGTATTAAATAGGTTAAATATGTTTTAAATAGATTAAATGTACTGCAAAAATATTTTCCTAGCATTATACTATATGCAAGTATAATGTATGTAATATATATTTATATACTATTTTTTTAAACTATATTATTGTAGCAGGCAAGCTTTTTCTATGTACTATACATATATGATACTTTTATCTGTTTTATAATATCATTATTTATTGTACTGTATATTTCCTTTCAAAAACAAATAAATAAATAAGTGACGACACGTTTGGCTCAGTTTGTAGTGACCTTATTTACTGTGCCAGCGGTCGCAGACTCGAGTCCCGCTGGGGGCATTCTTTTGTGAGTATATATGTATATGTGTATTGTATCAACTATCTGGTATCCATAACACAAGAATCGTAGCTTACCATGGAATTATATATAATTATAAATACTATAAACTTGATATTTGACAAATTCCTCATGTGGAGTAGATATACTGAGAAATGAAAATTTGATCCCTAAAGAAGTGAAAAAAGGGTTGAAGTTAACGTTATATATAAGGTATATAAAAAAGTAAGTAATATATGGTAGGTACTGTATGTAAGTTTTAGTATTTTAGTTCTTACAGACAATGATCACTTAAATAAACGTTTATTTACTAAAATATAAAGATGAAATGCTCCAATTAATAAATAATTAAAAAGTATAAAAAGCTGTATCGTAAGATATTTAATATATTATATAAATTAATTGAATACAAACTTACAAATTTTTCAATGAATTAAAATACGTTTTTGCTAGTGCAAGTGCTACGTCATATTTTATGTGTATAAACTTGAATGTCGTGTTGTAATTTGACTTGTGATTTTATTTAGTATATGTATTCAGCCCTTTTTATCGTCTCACTGCTGGGCACGGGCCTCCTTTCAATACGAGGAGGATCAGGCAATAGACCACCACGTTCTCTTAGACATGCATTTTTCCTCATTATGTTTTCCTTCACTGTATGGTAATCATGTTAGAAATGATTTGATGGGGGTACCTGGTATTTGAACCCGCTTCACTCAGTTTTCCAAGCGAGCGCGTTACCACTGGGCTACGACTGTCATCTATTATTAGTTAATATATATCTACATTTATAAATCCATATATAAATCGCTCAATAAATATAGGAATAATCCTTCTAAAAGATAAAAGCTTTTATAGTAACGTTATATTCGTAGACAAACAAAACTTTATGCAGCGTGTTTTGTGAAATATTTTTCAATGAAGCCGAAAAGTACTTGGACTCTAAAATACTCGACTCTTTGTGATACAAAGCTTTTATAAAATTAAAAGTATTATATGTATGTATGTATATGTATGTATATATAAATATGTGTATACACATATGTACGTGTGTGTACATATGTACGTGTGTATATGTGTGTGTATTTTTTATTTATTATTTAAGTAATTATAATATTTTCAATTATTAACACGTATTAAGTATATACATAGATTAGTTTTAAAAAGTTAAAACTGATATACTCAATACGTATTAATAATTGAAAATATTATATTTAATTAAATAATAAATAAATATTTAAAAAAATCTTTAAATTTTAAATAAATTCTAATAATAGCAAACCAAATTAAATATTACCAAATTGATAAACTATAGAACTGCTAATTGGTAATATTCATATATTATTTTTTAAATTGTGAATTGCGAATTTGAAATTTGCGATAAAATCCGAAAAGATAGTTTTATTTAAAATGTCAAATATTCGTGTAAATCTGAGAAAGTATTAAATTGTAAAGTACTTCAGTGTCATTTCTCTTTTCGTCCAAATTAATTTATAATTTTGTGCGTAGTCTTCAAAATTAAATAATTTTGAGACATTAAAAACTTTAGCCTCTCCTTGACCATGATCGCTGTAAAGCATTCGAAACGTCGAGAACCTAAAATAAAATGAAGTCCACGAACTTCATAAAAAAATCAGTTATATCTAAAAAAAATACATTTTTATCATTATTTATGTTAGAAGGTATAAAATTAAAAAAAAAAGAGATTATGAAATAATTCTATTAAAACGTGATTTTAGTAAAAAAAAGGCATTTCTCGACAAATTTCGTGTACATTACACAATCTTTTTATTAAAAAAAAAACCCTCTTCTTGACTTTGATTAATTACAACATTACTCATTTAAAAACCGTCATGAGCTTCGACTGCGGTCGACTACTGATTGACTAAAATGCTTTAAATTGGTACACCGATGTTATTTATTCCTTAATTGTGGGATAACTTAAGAAATACACATACATTTTGATATTTTTCCTTGAAAGACATTTTTTTGAATAGTTTTATATTTTTATTAAATTATAGTTACTTTAGAAGTTTGCTTATATTGTATTTTTTGTATACGTTATTATCATAACCAAAGAGGTTGAAAATAGCGTTCAGTTTACGTTTAGGGTTTTTTTTTCACATATTCGTCTTCTTACGTCAAAAAAAAATCATCGTATAAAACTTAAAATACTATATAATAAAAAATATACTAATAATTAAATTCATTTCTTTCTATTTTCCCTACGTACGTTTTAACGGATGGTATGGAATAGATAGACTATATATTATATGGGTGTATATTATATGTATATATGTACATATATGATGACTTTAATATCCTTTGCTTTAGAAATGATTGATTCCCCATACAAACTTTCAACCCCCTTTTCACCACCTTAAGTGATGATTTCCAAGATAAATACTATCTTATGTCTTTCCCAGGATTCCAATCTAATTTTATACTAAATTTAATCTAAGCCCGAACAGCAGATTTTTGTTTATCCATTACAAACAAACTTACAAACTTTACCTCTTTATAAAATTAGTATAGATGACAATGGGCAAAGTTTTATAATTATATATTTTTGTATTGACATCGAGTCTTATAGAACCCATTCGAATAGTGTCGACTCATACATTCATACATACACTTTCATACATCTGAATGTAAGTAATCACCTACGACATGGTGAGAGCTGCTTAATACATACGTAACAAGTATATAACGCCTTTGGGATGTCTAAAACCTTAGTCTCTCCCGTGACCATGAATGCTGTAAAGTATTCAAAACGTCGGGAACCAAAAATCAAAATAAATCCGCGAAATAATCCGAAAAGATAATTTTATTTAAAATGTCAAATATTCACATAAATCTAAGAAAGTATTATATAAATACTTGTATAATATACTGCAACGTCTGCGTTTTTATGTCTATTGCTCATCGACTATACATTATCTCTACTTTTGGTAATTGATTGAGCGAAATGAAAATCTATTGACTGATAAATATATCAAAACGCACAACTTAACTTCCTGTTACACCCCAAACACTTACTTTTTATACATATATTTTTAAATCGAAGTAAAAATTAATTAATAGTTAATTTTTACTTCGATATGTTTATTTTACAAGAAGAAAAAGTATAAACAAAGGAAAAAATATATTTTTAGTATTAGTATATCAATAAAAATGTATGTAACATAAAATTTACAAGAAAATAAAATACATTGAAATTCGAATATACGTGTTACGTAATTACCATATACTAAACCAAATATACATATAAAATAAATATATTACATGAAATTATTTGTAACATTTTTGTATTTATATGTTTTGTATAATAAGTGGGCAGTGGTAGCCCAGTGAAAACGCGAACGGAAACCGAGTGAAGCGGGTTCAAGTCCCGTGTCTTGCACCTCTGATACTCTCATGTTTTTTATATAATATTGTGGTGTTCCAACATGATAACCACTTATATTATGGCGAAGGAAACAACATGTTTGAGAAAACCTAGTAAATTTTCGAAACGTGTGAACTCCTCCAGCCCGTACTTGGACAGCGTAGTGGACAGTGAGCCTGAGGCCCAATAGCGGGACGTTAAAAAGAGTAGAATATTATATAGTAATAAAATATTATATTGCATAAAATATTTTTATTTCTTTTCTGACTTGAAAGTTTTCACAGTTACATTGAAGCTCTCTTTTTCCGTGTAAACAATGCAATGGTTGTACCGCGCTTTGTAAGCAATTGTTAGCAATTTTTGTTTGAAGCAAATACTAGTTAGTTACCGTACTGAGTCCACGTACCGCCAAAAACATACAGCTTTCTGACGAAACACAAGTTAAAACTCACTTTTGGTTTAACAGAGGTTTGTATTTAGAGAAAATATTTTGTCAGTATATAAATAGATAGACAAAACGTAATTTTCCATTTTGATAATATGAATTTTGTAAAAAATATCCAATGTAAGAGCTGATAAATATATAACTTATTAGATTATTTTGAAAGAAAAACATGAAAAGAGTGCTACAAAAAAACCTTATATTTCCAAGATTGGTTTGTAAAATATGAATGCTTTGAATTGAAATTACATATAAAATTTCTTTAAGTATATTCATATTGAATAAAAGGAATTTATATTTGATCTTTGTTTAGCCCTAGTGAGGGTATGTCAATCTATTACACATATAAAATTCAGGTGACACCAAAATTAAATTCGGCTTTCACCAAAATTCTGTCTGCTTCAAGCAAATGCTGTGTTTTAGCTTATTTTGAGCAAAACCACGTGAAAAATCACGTAATCTATTTTTCATGTGACGCATATCGTACATTATTTTACATTTTTCCCATAAAATTTTCGTATTTCGGCGACTCATGAAAATCGTAAACAGGACAGTAAATTTTATCACAAAGAAAGGTGCTTTTGGAGGATTTACGTTGATGTGCGCTGGTTTAGGGTAAACATACGTTCTAAATGAATGTTTTCATTCGTTAAGTGCTTTATGGGCGATTTATTGTGGTCGGTGGAAGGTGGAAAAAAATTGGAGTAATTATGCTGGGGTATAAATTGGGGTAAATTTGAGTAATATGTGTCCTGCGACTTCAGGTCTCTATTTCTAGGTTCATTTTACTTTTTTATTTAGTACTAGCTCTTGATATAAACAAAGACAAAAAGAGAGGTGTTATAAGTTGGACGTCGATGTCTGTCTGTGACATCGTAACTCTCAAACGGATGGACCGATTTCGATGCGGTTTTATTCATTTGAAAGCCAGTTTCCTTGCGGTGGTTATATTTGGTTAATATCGATCCAGCAGTGTAAGAGTATCAGCTCTTTTCCAAAATGATGTAAGGCATTTTGGCGTGTGATTACTCAATTAAGTGCTTCACTCGTGTCAGTGTAATTATTAAATGACAATTAATTTGCGAAGGGTTTTTATTGAATTTTTAATTTATAATTAGGTATATCCTTTTTTGTCAACCGATTTTCTTTTATTTTATTTATATACATAAAAAAATGTAGACATATGTTTTTACTTAGATTTTCTTAAATGTTAAGAACATAACTGTAATTAATTTGCAACTTATTTATTACAAATTATTTACAGCTATATTCTAAAATAATTGTACAGCTTACATTGTAAATTTATTTATAGGACCATGATCGAGAAAAAGATTTTGAAATAAATTTTGTCTCTAAATTTTTTTAATTTTTCTCTAATTTTTTTAGGTTTTACCTAAAAAAATAATATAAAACAGAGATGTACATAATGTTTATCAAACAAAGTAAATACGTCTATAAAAAAAAACTATCTTCATTTCGTTTTTTACTTCAAAAATTGATCCGTAAAAGTGTGAAAAAGTAACAAAATTTGCATTCATTGACTCGTTCCCTCACAAAATATAATATTAACATGATGAGAATAAGCTAAATTTCGTATTAAAATATCGCCCCCACGACTAGACAAGTACCATAAGGAAGTAATTCTCATACCCTAATCTACCAACAGCTGGCGCTTTGTTATTGCCTTTTATGCGTTCTTACGAGAAACCATCAAGACCGGCTTGTTTTTCGGCAAATTTCCTTCGTTGTAAAAGTTTAACTGGATGCGATGTATTCGTAGAAATGTGTACAAAGCTTGATATAATCTTAAACTATCTCCATACCAAATTTCATCAAATCGGTTTAGCGAATTTTTAGTTTAATCATTACAAACAAACGAATATAAATTATAATATTAGTATATGTAGATGTACTTATATGGAGACTTACCGGTTAAAAGAGCCATTACTACTAACTAAAAACCTACGGAAGTTTCGTAGGCCTAATCAGGCGTTACAGGATCACTTACATATTCAACTACGATGGCCTGATGGCTGGTCTCCCGATGTACCAACTACCAGAGGCCTGCTCCCACGGTCCAATCTGCTATCAGAGAAGTACCAGAAACCATTTCTCGAGGCCTATCAAGGTATGCCGCCTATAAGATATGTCTATAAGATCCGGCTGGATTGCCGGAAGCTTATGAGCCGCCCACTACGACAAGTTACATATACTCGTACATGAGGAATACGTGAACCCCTGACCATCTGATTGATAACCTTATCTTTTAGCTACTAGCAAGCAAGCCCAAATATATAAGTAATTATAGTATATACGACTGGTTCTTTTGTTCGGACGTTCATTATTTCGCGACGCCTCATTAATTCGAACATTTAAATAGCGTCGCTGATTGAGAGCTTTGTTTCTGCTTGTCGAGATAATTACGTTTTTATTATGAATGAAATTACTTTTTTCTTTTGGTATTATATTTTTGTATCACTTCACTTTGTGAACGTAAAAGATATTTATGTCGTTTTTTTTTATAAGAAAACCCAATGTCACTGAGTTTATTATCTGTTGAAATGTATTTTTATAATGTAACTAGCGACTCACCCTTGCTTCGCTCGGATACTTCCCTACTTACGTTTTAACGTTTAGTATAAGTTTCTCATAGATGAGATATTTATCCGCAGTAAAAAGTATCCTATATGTTTCCAGTGACTTTCTCATGATTCATTCCCAGACAGACAGACAGACAGACAGACAGACAGACAAGAATTCTAAAAACTATAGATTCTGATGTCTATTTCAATAAGATTATCCAAAAAATATTCAATGTACAGATTAATCTTAGTTATAATTTTATTATATGTATAGACGAATGACCAAAAAACATTGATTTTTTGTTAAAATTAAACCTTTTTAAACTTGTACTTTACGGTTAGCATTTACTATAAAAGATGAAAGAATTAGTATAAACTAAAATCACATTGTCAAAAACTAAGAACTAAACACAAATTCATTTATGTCGAGTATAATTTTAGTAAAATGTTTCTGTCGCATCGGACAGACATTGCATGTAGTTATTACAGTGCGATTTATTGAAAGCCCGAAATACGGTCATATTAATAATATTCTAACAAATAATATATTAATTCTTGTATTATGAATAGGATAGGATTTGCTTTTTTCAAAAAAAAGTCATTTCCATCTCCATGACACAATCTATCTTTGTGCCAAGATATATAAATGACATTGGTCAGGTCATAACGAATGAGCTCGAACTCGGAAATCTTGCTAGTAGCTACAGAAGAGTTCCATTATCATTCGGTTCCATCGATCAACTCGATGGTACCAAATTACTGTATTATTATTTTCCCATACTTACGAAGTTTCAAATTTTAAAGAGTACATATTCATCAAAAACTGGCGACTGATCACTGCTCTGCTCAGCTACGTCTCTTGGTGCCTAACAGTAGCCTGTGTAGATAATAGTAGTCTATCTCTATACTCATCCAAATCTGTTCCGTCGTTTTGGCGTGAAGTATTGACAAACAAACGCATACACGTACCAACTTTATCATTTACTAGCGACTCACCCTCGCTTCGCTTTGGTTCACCTCTAAGAAAACAAAAATAAACCTATCCCACGGGAACCGTACATTTTACCGCGATAAAAAGTAGCCTATATATTATTCCAGACATAACATCTACCTCTATGCCACATCCAGATCCGTTCAACAGTTCTGACATGAAAGAGTAACAAACATCCATACATCCACAAACTTTCACATTTATAATATTAGTATAGATAACAGTAGTCCGATCAGTAAGGATTTTATTCTAATCTATATAACATATTAGAGCTACCCTCATATATCTACAAAGATTTTCTTTATCACGATCAAACAAACTTGTGTACTTTGTGTATAGGCTACATCATAAATCACGTCACACACACTCAGGTACCGGTTGCTGTGGACAGATTAATTGCACGGTGACGATCGATCCCATTATAGGCGTCCTGCCGACATTGTATAGGGGATGATTTGACTGAAATCTGGATAACGCTAATTTTGAGGGTGCGTCTAAAATAAATAGCATGGAGAGTACTACATAATTCTAGATTACCTCGTAGACCTAGTTTTTATATTATTAAACTAAAATGAGTTTGTTTTTAGTTCAGTAGTTTAGTTATGCCTTCACGCTGTAACGGCTGAACGGATTTCGATGAAATTGAAAATGTAGATAGATTGACTACATTCGCGAGTGGAGCCGCCAACAACTTGTTTGCATCAAGATATTCTAAGTCTTCAGTTAAAAGACTTAAGAAACTAATGCATTTACATTCAAGTTTTTGAGAGCATGTATAGTCGTCATTCAGTCAGTCAGTCATTGTGGTGGGTTCACGCTGTTCTTAGCGAGATTGTAGATTTAGTTAGGTAGGCTTCTAACAGAGAGTGTTAAAGTAGGGTGAGATAGATAAGTTAATATTTCAGAGATTGTTAGGATCAGTTTTGGTTAATTAATAAGTACTATTATTTTACGCAACGTTTCACAATTTATTATTGTTTCTTCAGGAGATCTATAAATAACAATGTTCAATTAGTAACATAAACAATATAAATTAATTATCTTATTTGGACATATACTACATACCATAATGAATGTTATTAACTTTGAAACACCTTCACTAAGAATAATGTAATTTTGAATTTTTCGTCCATTTATTATTAACTTTGATTCCCAATGCAAACTTTCATCCTCATTTTCACTCCTTTAAAGGATGATTTCCGGGATAAAAAGTATCTTATGTCCTTCCCAGGGTCTCAAACTATCTTCTTATCAAATTTCATCTAAATCGGTTCAGTAGATCTAGAGATTACCCTCTACAACGTCACAAACTCACAATCTATAATATTAATATAGACTACCTACCTCATGCTATATATTATACCAAAAACTATATAGATTATTATTATTAAATAAGTAATTTCAGGATATTTTTGATAGAGAACAAAATATAGCGACCTTAATATTTTTTGTCGCCAGAAAATCCTAATTTTACATTTCACGTACGTATATTAAAGCCTACAAACCGAAAATTACAAGGGTTAATTAGAACCCTCTCTCGAATGTAACGCTTCTTATTAACTGTAGGGATTCCGAAATGTAAACGAAAGTATAGACATATTTTTGTTTTCTTATATATTAACCTTTAAGGAAATGAATATTGTATGAGTAGTGGATATTTGTATGTAACTATGCAAATACATATATTCGTTAGTCTAGTGAGTAGCATGTATGGCTGCAGGCCTGAAGCCCCTGGATTCGAGTCTTGGATCAGGCCAGATAAACTTATCGGGTTTTTCTTTAAAGTAATTCTAACTAGTACATTCTGGAGTCAGCTGATTTTTATTTATGGGGTTTTGGTATATTGTAAAAGCTGATTACTAAAAGAAACATCATCAAAAATTTTTAATGAAAAGATAAATTCATTGTACCTATGCCTATATTTTCTTATAATATTAAATGAACAATTTTTGTATATATACATACTCGTATAAATTTATTTCGTGTTTCTCAGAAACGACTCTAACGATTTGGATCAAATTTTGTATTTAGATAAAGTTTTGCTTTTTATGATTATCGATATAGGTGTCTTTTTTGGTAAAACGCAATATATATATATATATATATATATATATATATATATATATATATATATATATATTATAAATAAAACCCGTAGCGAAGCTCGATCGTCCATGTTCTATATATTTACCTGAAGTGGTTTCGCAACAAGGGAGCTGGTTTACCTGAAAGTAAAAAATACAATGTTAGTGTTAAAGTACATATATAAAATGAAGTGAGTATTAGTTGTTATATCCTCCCACAATAATGTTTGTGAATTTTAAGTAGTTAACTTATTACATACAACTTAGAGTTCTTCAAAGTTGGGTGACCGAAGCCTCAAAAGATATCCAAACCCACTACCTAAGATAATGTTAATGACACATCTATACCGCCACTGTGCTTCACGATCATCTCTGTTATATTGTAGTAATAAATTCCCTTTACTTATATCAGATAGAAAGAAGATTGCGAATAAAGAAAGATAAATTATAAGTCTGAGAATATATCTTTATTGTGGCAGTCAAAGGAATGATCTACATTTGTATAAATAAAGCTTTATAAATAAGTATAGTCACATGCTATAATTACATACAAAATCTCTCAGATATGATGTTTCACGGATTTATTGAAATGAATTAACGTTCCTTCGAGTGGAAAAACAAGTGAAGCGGGTTCAAATCTCGGGTTTAGCAACTTTGAATTTTCCACATGTGGTCTCATTTTCAACATGATTTAATAAACAACTAATGTGGTAGAGAAAATCATAAGGGGACGGATATGTCGTGCCCGCCAACCAGCATTTGGCCAGCATGGTGACTTCGCTAAAAACTATAAAAACATCTTTAAAAAGGTAGTTTCATACAGACTTTCATCCCCAATTTAACATCCTTGTAAGATGAATTTCAAAAAATGCTAAAACACGTATTTATTTCATTTTATTTAAGAGCATTTACACCAAGTTTCAAGTAATTCTGATCATACATATTTTTTTGGATTTTATTATAACGTGGTTTCCCGTGGGAATTAGATAATTTCCCACCTTAAAAAGTAGCCTATGTCACTATCCAGCCCTCCAACTATCTCCACACAAAAATCACGCCAATCCGTCACTTCGTTTTGACGTGAAAGAAGGACAAACAAACAAATAAACAAACACACTTTCACGCTTATAATATGAAAGTATGGATCTCGTACGTCGTTACTATGTTCAAACTAATTGGGTCAAACTTTGAAGCAAAAAATAATCAAATAAATTTGTAAAGCTAAATATGAGACTTCGATATGTTTTTATATTTTTAGGATATTAAAATATCATAATGACCTAGTTTAAGATTTCTATATTAATTTCTCTAGTGAGCATAATACTAAGTTTCATATCTGGCTCTGTCCGTGGTGTGCCTATAAATTTATGTCTGCATAACTCTAAAACAGCTAGTAGGTTTAGTAGTTACTGAGATTATTCACAACATACAAACAAACAATTTTTATTTCTTTATCACAGTTTCATAATAATATTTTGCATACAAATATTTACAAGAGGCAAGATTGAGATTTCTTAAACAACAAAATATTTCTTTTAAACACAAATTTCTTTAACCAAGTCGTACGACAATTGTTTAAGTAAAGGAAAAAAAACTAGGAAATGCGAGATATTCAAGATGCTTTGTTTGTGTTTCTTTTCATTTGATATAAAAGAATGTTATGAAAGTTATGTGAAGTGACTTTGTGAGCTTCGCTATGGCATGTATCATAGCTTTTGTAAGCTTTTCTCGTTTTAAAATTATTTTAGTTAAGCTTTTTGTGTACAGAGTTAATATTTTTACTTTTCTGTGTGGAGTTAACTAGTTTTTTTTTGTTTTGCACATCCACAGTGATATCGCGTTAGGAACTTAGGTCCTTTTCTTTTTATTTCTTTAGCAGTCTAGAATAATATTATTCATTAACTAGCATTGCCCGCGGCCTCGCTCGCGTTCAGATGACCAAAAAGCAAATTCTTATGTTTTACATACCTATTAGTATACTCGTACAATTCAGTTTTTGTATTTTTTCGCGGAAATGAGATATTTTCCCGCGGTAAAAAGTACCCTATATGTTGATCCGGATAACCAGCTATCATCATACCAAATTTCATCAAAATCTCTCCAGTGGTTTTCTTGTGATGCGGTAACAGACAGACAGACAGACAGACAGACGGACAGACAGATAGACAAAAATTCTAAAAACTATAGATTCGGACTCTGTATCGATAATAATGTCTATTTCAATTAGATTTAATGTACAGATTCGACTTAGTTACAATATTATTATATGTATAGATATTCGGATCTTCCATAATATTTTACCTCTAACACCACACCGTACACTTGTATTTTCTCTTGCCGTAGCAAGTATAAGTAATTAGCCCGATGAGATTACCCATTAGTAATATAAAGAAAACTTTGAAATTTACTTTCCATATTTTCTCTTCAAACATTAATTCAAAAATGATGAAGTAGGTACCATTTAAATTTTCATACACTTGCCTTGCTTAGTTGAATTTCTTGTTTTATCTAGCGAATTAGATATTTTATTTGTATTGTTGTAAATTTTTTATTAAAATATAAGTATGATCTGAAATCAATTCAAAATTACACTGAAACTAATTTTTCAACCCTTAAAAGTGGATTTGTTATTGATTATTTCTTAACACGCGTTAAATATAACCTATTCATTAAAAAAAATAAAGAACAATTATTAATCATAGACCCAAATTTAGTACCTCCTTTATCGAAGTCGGTTATAAAACGCACTTCAGTCATTTTACTCCGTAATGTTTAAGTCGACATCGACTTCTTTTAAGCAAATACTCAAACATTTTTTATATATTTAAAAGTTAAATAAGATGAAAAAAAGTACAGCCTCAAGACCATCTGCCCACAATTGAAATTTTATTGAAATAAAACATCTAATAAGACAATTTGTACCCTAACGCCTAAGTATAGAGTACAAAGTTGAATATTCTTAATTTTTTTAAGTCAATACGTTTATCTCTTCTGGGCCGTCTTGAGATTTTTATTTGGAAATTGGTTCGTTTTATACCCCCTCAAGTCTGGAATGCCGCGTTTTGTAAAGGAATTACGTTAAGATGTTTGGTGAGTGATAATTTTTAGTGTTCTCGAGAGAAATGGCAAGGAAAATAAAGAGTTGAATTTGGAAATATAAATAAATAAATAAATATGTTGAGACATTAATACACTGCACCATCTAGTTCCATAGTAAGCTACGAGGCTTGTGTTATGGATACCAGATAGTTGATACACTACATATATAACTATAAATACATACGTATTATAAATATAAACACCCATGACTGGAAAACAAACATTCGATCTCATCACACAAATGAATGCCCCCAGCAGGACTCGAACCCGCGACCGCTGACACAGCAAGTAGGGTCACTACAAACTGAGCCAAACTATATAATATGCTTTACTCAGTTCTTGTTGTTATTTTTTGGAAAAGAACCTAATGTATACATATATATATATATTTATAAATATATATATATATATATATATATATATATATATATATATATATATATATATATATATATATATATTTATAAATTTTATAAATTTTCTATTAGCTCTATAATAACTACGTCTCTGTAAGAGTTCGATCAAAGTATTTAAATTTAATATTCACTACACACTTATCTGAGTACATATTATTATATTTAGACGCCGTAAATGATATAGTAAAAAAAAATTAATTTTGACTACAGCTACAAGTTTTAAAATGACTAAGTTAATGTTATAATAGTAGAGCTGATAGATATTCATAAATCCAATAGATATAAGTAAATATATAAAAGGCGCCTTTTATAGTAAAACTAGCATTGTCCGCGGATTTTCCTGCGTTCAACTTCACAAGATCATGTGTTGGGCTAATATGAAGATTGCCTGAAAACTTTTAGCCATAGGGAATATACATACAAACATCGATTTTTATATATATAAATATATAGATTTAATAAAATATCTTTAAACTTTGAGAGCTGCTATACATTATGGCAAGAAAACAGAAGAAAAATTTTAAACTCTACATACTTTAAATGGTTTAAAGAAAAGTTTATTTGAAATGAAATCTTTTAACTAAAATAAAGTAATGCGACCAAAATAAATTGACCTTCACTTGTTCCGACTGAGCTGGTCCGTGGGGACGTTTCTAATTGGTCGTTTTCCTTGCAAGTGGGTCAGCCCTCCGGAGCCGGGTAATGGTAGAATTCGCTTTTAAACGGCAAAGTAAAGACTGCCCCCCATAAGATTATTAAAGCTATTGCTATCCTTCGTTTAGGAAAAAAAGTTGAAAAATCTATTTAGATGTAAATTGAATTTTTACGTGTTATTACTAGTACATATTTGGCACTTCTTATTAAAATATTTTTTAATTATTATAGTTTCGTAGCTATTTTTAAATTAAAGCATAGTGAGCCATATTTCATTGAATTGTACCTACCATAAAAAGATATTGAAAATATTGATAAGAAAATGTTATTTTAATATATGCCTACAGATAAAGATATTTTTTTTATTCAAATATATTTTTTATGTTATAGCTCGAAACTCGCTGCATGTGGACAGTCAGCCTCTCAGTCCGGGTTTCCCATTACACAGCACTCTGATATATCATTTTAACTAATGGTTATCTTATTACTGGTGTTAGTCTTTACTCGCACTCAAATTAAGAGAAGTACGAGTTGCTAATGCTTTCGGTTTAACTACACTGCATTGGTTTTGACGATAGTAAGGTATATGTTGCATTATTATTCATATTTAGATGGTAGCTCAGTGGTAGTGCGCACGCTTGTTTTTCAAGTGAAATGGGTTCGGATTTCGGGTCTGGCATACGAATTATTTTCAACATGATTACCACTCGTCTTACTGTGAAGATAATAGTGAAAAAACCAGTATGTGAGAGAACATAGCAACTTTTCTATAGACATGTGAAGTCCCATAATCAACTTGGGTAGCGTATTGAACTATGGCTTGATCCCCGTTGCCTTGTTGTGAGGCCTTAGCTCAAATGTACGATATTATTAGCGAAAACCCCATCCAAATAGGATGAGTAGTTACTGAGAAAATCGCGAACATACAAATACACATAAATACATACGAGTCGGTTAAAAAGGGTAAAATACAGATATACAACCATACTCATAATAATATTATATGTGTATTCTAACACTAGTAAAATAATACCGCAGTGGAACCATTTAGTTTAGCAGGATAGCTTGCATCACTCTAAGTAAGCAACTGTATGCAAAAAATTACTTTTGACACTTTCCTGTAGCTGTTGAAGAGAAGGACAAAACTACAAACTTTTCACATTTAAAATATTAAAATAGCACATTTCATTGCACGGTATGTTTTGAGTAGGAGTCTCCACATGGAAAAATTGGGTTTAATTATAAAAAAAGATTCCTCGTTCCTCGATTCAGCCCCATTTTTTACCGTTAACCCTTATCTATTACACTTAGTATACTTTTGTAACGTAACTGATTCGTTTTGTCCGTCGGCGACATTGAATAAATTTCTGGCATTTTAAATAAAACTATCTATTCGCATTTTTTCCGAATTAATTTTGAGTTGCTAAATATTTCTTTTAAATAATAGCAGACTAAATTAAAATTATTGTTTTTAATTAATTTTAACTTTTTTAAATTACACATAGTACAATAATGTGGCTTGAATAATTAATATTTTATTGTCCTTTATGTTTAAAAAATATAATAATTATAATAATAACAGCTAAAATTAAATAAATATTATTCCATAATATTCAATTATTAAACTAAACGAAATTATACAAAAGTTTTAAAATTAAAATTAACAAATATTGTAAGGTAGTTTTGTGCCATATTAGAGTGGGTATGCTGTCTGTGACAACTATTATAATGCCTATAAAATTTCAAATATTCGCGTAAATCTGAGAAAGTATTAAATTTCTGGCATTTAATTAACTTCTGTTCTATAAACTCAGCCATCAAATATAATCGATTTGAAACTGTATAAATGAAATATGTCTATTCAGCCCTTTTTAACGTGTCAGTACTGGGTACAGGGCTTCCTTCAAAATATAGGGGGATCAGGCAATAGGCCACTACTCTGGCCAAGTGCAGGCAGACTTTACATGTTTTTCGAAAACTTGCTTAGGTTCTCTCAGACAAGCAGATTTCCTCACGATGTTTTCCTTCACCGTAAGATAAGTGGTAATCATGTTAGAAATGATTCGCACATGAAAATGTCAAAGGTGCGAGACCAGGGATTCGAACCTGTCAGTCGGATTACCAAGGGAGCGCGCTACCACTGCCTGTAACTACCAAATTTGTTAATAATTAGGTTAGATAAAACTAATATAATTTTATTATCAAAAATGTCCTAACACTGTAATCGAACTGTTAACCATCGGGCTTAGACAAGAAGTCATGAAACCTAAAGAAATATATGGTTATGATATATTATGATTTTATCGTAATTACAACAACATTTTTAAATTTTTATTTTTTTATTATTATAAAATGACGTCTTGTCTAAGCTTTTATAAAGTAGCTTTTGCATTTATATCTCGTTAGGTTATATCTCGAAGTCCAAGAAAACAAGCGCAGCCTCAAAGGCTATAAAAAGCACGTATAAAATATGCAGTTATTCGGTCGTTGTTAGCGCCCTACACCTGGTGCCGAGGGGTGCTTGCTTGTTGTTTTGATTTTCATATTAAATATACAGGAATAATATACTTTTTCAAAGCTGAAATAAAATTTTAATACTTAGTAGTATTAGGTACATACATATATCTAACTTACTATATCATAAATGCTTTTAATAATTTGTATGTTTGTTATTTCTTCGAAATGAAACAAATAGACTGATTTTGATGAGATTTAGTACACACAGATATATTATGATCGGGAGCGTAATGAGTAAGTAGGTATCTTCAATTAAAAATAATAAGCAAATGGCTTTGTGCAAAACATGTGAGAGTAAGAAATTTTTAAATTTGGACTAAATAAATTAATTTGAGAATATTTTTATTGAGCATTTGTATAAAAATAAGAAATCTATCCAAATGAGAAACTTTTTTATATAAAAACATGAAGAAACAATAACTAAATATGCTTTAAATTGTTAGAATACAATAAACATACACGATTTTAGAACATGTTAAGCTTATTTCGTCCAAATATTGCGGAAAAAACTTTTCATATGATAGACTTTCTAAGTTTAGTTTCTAAAAACATAGGCAATATATAAATTTCTATTTAATATCAGCAAAATACATTGAAGAGATGAAATTTCCAGTGAAGCCGTAGAGATATCTGATTAGAGTCAACAATACAGCTCTGCCGATGGCAGACACCCATTGTGCGTCTACTTGTTGTGCTGTTTGCGTCTGAGGCGCTGAGATAATATCTTAATGGTGCCTACACATGGTGTGGTCTGTCTGCACAGTTAAATATGCAGGTAAGTCTGGGCGCATACTTGAAAATACAGGTGCCACACACGTGTGTTTAGTGGTGTACATGATCACTTATGCATTTTTTTTAATGGTTTTTGTGCATCCCTCAGTTCTAAGTTCTTAATGCCTATGTATTTTTTTCAGGTTACCTATCTGTTTATTAAATTTCATCAATATCTATCTAGCAGTTTTAGCGTGAAAGAATAATAAATATACACACGTAGAAACTTGTTTCTATTACGTTTAGTAAAGATTTCTCAGAAATGAGATGTTTTCCCGCAGTAAAAAGTATCCTATATGTTGACCCGGATAACCAGCTATCATCATACCAAACATAAAAATCCATACAGACAAAAAATCTAAAA
The DNA here is from genome assembly GCA_947093115.1 of Brenthis daphne. Classification (NCBI taxonomy): domain Eukaryota; kingdom Metazoa; phylum Arthropoda; class Insecta; order Lepidoptera; family Nymphalidae; genus Brenthis; species Brenthis daphne. The sequence continues at coordinate 23,387,456 of OX352474.1, forward strand.
ACCATAGATTCGGACTTCATATCGATAATAATATCTATTTCAATAAGATTTTCCAAAAAAATTTTAATGTACAGATTCGGCTCAGTTACAATTTTATTATATATATACACAGATAGTTTTAATATAATAAAAATTACGAAATTTTTATAGACTACAAATACGAAATTCTTTCAACAGATCTGGACGAAAATCAAATTATTTTTTTCTTTATATTTGAACTTATTCTTGCAATGAAAGTGCTTTATTTCAGCAACATTCTTTTGTGTGTTGTAAAGCATTTTTATTCTGAGGAAAGGTCCTGTCAATAGGTATTTTTAATTTCCATCACGTCGGTCCCCGCCGCGGCGAAATATTAGCATTACGTGACTTAGACTAGCCGTTCTGAGATTTTTTTGTAAATCACTGATTAAATTCACTGTCTAACATAGAGTTTCTCACTGATTTGCACGCGCGGAAGAGTTTATTACTTTCTTCTTAGTTTGGTCTTTCAGAACCACGATCGACGACACGTTTGGCTCAGTTTGTGGTGACCCTACTTGATGTGCCAGCGGTCGCGGGTTCGAGTCTCGCTGGGGGCATTCATTTGTGTGATGAACACGATTGTACAGTCACGGATGTTTATATTTATAATATGTATATATTTAAAATTATATATGTGTAGTGTACCGACTATCTGGTATCCATAATACAGGCCTCGTAGCTTATCATGGAATTACTAGATGGTGCTGTGTGGTAATGTCCTAACATATTCATGTTTATTAATTTTAAATTGAAATTCGAAATTTTTAATCTGTATTAGTATTTCAGAAATACATTTATTTTACTGGCAAAAACTACTTGCCAAAAATCCAAATAATTATTTCTATTAAAAAAAGTACCTATCCCTTTCCTAACGTAAGCAAGAAAAATAAAACTATAATATTCTTTTTATTTTTTATGCTAATATAAATAGCCAATAAGTCAGTTCTATCTTTATAGATAAAAAATACATATTTCTTATATAAATATTTATCGAGTGAAATAAACTCATTAGTTATAAGGGACGAATAAATGTAAATCAATCGTCTCATGGACAAGCTTCTAAGAAACACGAGGGTGAAAAAATATCATGGCTTTTCCTACATCAAATATAGCTAAATGTAAAATATAACGACTTTGTTAGTCGAGTTAGTGAGTCGAAATTCGACCACAATCGCTATTGAGAAGAAAATATATATGAATAGAATTTGTGGATATAAGGATAGGTCCATATAAAAAACTAAATGTTTACAACATTTTTTTATTAACACTAAAGCTTGTCAATGGCTTAACTAAACAAAAAAAAAGGAAATCGTTTGACAAACAGAGTAGAAAAAGGTACTGAGTTTTTTTGTCTTGGCCTATTTATATAAAGAATTTACTTTTTCGTTCCCGAACTTGTTCTTTATAATAGACTAGCGGCTCACCCTCGCTTCGCTCGGGTTCACCTCTAGGAGAGCACAAATAGATCTATCCGACGGGAACCATTCATTTTTCCAGGATGAAAAGTAACTTGTTGTTTGACCAACAATGTAAGGTATCAGCATGCCAAATTTTACTAAATTAGGTGGATAAGTTGTTGTGTACTAAGCTGTATAAGTTACTATAGTTTTTTAACTATCCCACGGAAACTCTTTTATTTTCTGGAATGAAAAGTATTTTAGATGTTGACCGGGGATATAAGGTACTACCATGCAAAATTTCATTTAAATCGGTCCAATAGACTCGGAGATTAGCCCGTACAAACAGAAAAACAGACCAACAGCTCGCTCGGGTTCACCCATACCTACGAATATGTTGTATGTTGTATAAAAGGGAAAAGTCTTTTGTTTTAAACATTTTAGACGATAAATTTACTTATTTTGATAAGAATTCATAATTGTTGATAATATGGCCAATAAACATGACCTACCGATTTAAATTATTTTTTTTAATATAAAAAATTACTTTTTGTGACTTAAATATAAAAGTTAGACGTATGCTGTCGGTGACTTTTTTGTAGGCATTATTAAGCTCTGCAACTTTTTTCTAGAACATAATCATATATCTCTCATCGTTAAGGCAATGTTCGTAAGAAACGTTTTCGTTCGACCGTTTTTTCTCCGACTTACTTTGCAAATCCGAGTACCACGAATAAGCATTTTCATTTTTCGAGTTAATATATAGCCTATGACACTCAGAAAGAACGTGGCTTTCTATTGGTAAAAGAATTTTGTAAATCGGTTCAGTAGATCCAGAGATTACCCCCTACAACGTCACAAACTTACAAACTCACAAACTCACAAACTTTACCTCTTTATAATATTAGTATAGATTGGGGAGGGTAGTAGACATTGTAAGAGTATAATTTACAAGCGACGTACCCTCACTCTGCTTATGTTTTAATGTTTAGTATGAATTTCTCAGAGATTAGATATTTTCACGTATTAAAAAGTATCCTATATGTTGACTCAAATAATCAGCTATGATCATACCAAATTTCATCAAAATCCCTCCAGTGGTTTTTCCGTGATGCGGTAACAGACAGACAGACAGACAAAAATTCTAAAAACTATAGATTCGGCCTCTGTATCGATAGTAATGTCTATTTCAATAAGATTTTCTAAAAAAATATTTAATGTACAGATTCGGCTCTGAATTTTATTACCTATACCTATATGTACAGATTTTGTATTTTTTAGTTGTTTTAAAGTTACGATAGTTACCATGAAATGCGAATAAAACTTAAACAAAGAAATTAAGTAAGACAGAATTGATAGATTATTAAGTAAATTCTTAAGATATAGCACCCCAAAAAAGAAATATAGGGGAAAAAATAAAGATAAGCATCGTTATCCTCTTTTACATAACTTCCTCATAAATTCTGACCGGAGCTACGTGTTTCACTGAGTGACCGCTGGATGTTTGAGGCCCTTTAACGTTTTTTATACCATTTTTCTTAGGATATTTCCTTTTGAATATATATTGTATTATAATAAGTTTTATCTCCGTGTCACGACATGTAACATTATGTTGGTGTCATACTACAATATCTATAAATGCGAAAGTTTGTATATGTTAAACGGATTTTGATGAAATTCATGTAACAGATAGACTATACCCGGGGCAACACAAAGGTTAGTAGTAAAATATGACCAAAAAGCTGCTGCCTGTATATAACATTATAATACAAAAGTCACCCTGGAACGTACCCCAATTTACATTACTAGTAATAACTTACTAAATGCCTTAAAGCGCCCACTTTCTGCTCATTTTGTTCAAAAAACAGTTAGCAAAGTTTTTGAATCAAACTACTGTCGCGTGTTGAATTTGGGTTTAAATTTCACTAATTGTATTGTGACACTCCAACCGCAGGAGTTCCCGAAGGTATGAAACTTGTCGGATTCCTTGCAAAGTTTCAGCTTGAAATTCTAGGGAAGGTGTAGAAATTTGGTATGTGGTATTTTTAATATAAAGTTACGTGAATACTTTATGTGGGTATGTGAATTTCTTACCTGAATCTTATATTATAGTGTTATAACATTAACTACTTCTGGACTTACGAAGCCTGAAAAGTTTTAAAAACATTAATTTGCATCCTAAGCATAATCACGGTACAAATTGCTTAGAATATTATAATAATTGTTTTATTAGATTTATGTAAATATTTGATGACATCTTTACATATAACTAAAATTCAAACTGAATCAAATCCCTACATAATTAAATTTTCAAAAATGTTATTGAAATTATCATTATTTTCTATCGATATAGAGGTCCATAGTTTTCAGAATTTTTGTGTCTACTGTCTGTCTGTCTGGAAACGCATCACGAGAAAATCACTGAACAGATTTTGATAAAATTTGGTATGATGATAGCTGGCTAACAGAGTCGACATATAGGATACTTTTTACTGCAGAAAAATATCTCATATTTGAGAAATCTATATAAGCTTCATTCCTGGGTACGCTTTAACGGGTGGTAGGTATGGAATAGATAGACTAATTATATTAGTGTACATAATATATGTATACATAGGTACGATGAGTTTTATATCCTTCGCCTGAGAAAGAAAATTGTTCCCCATAAAAAATCTACCCCCTTTTCATCCCCTTAAGGGATGATTATCGGGATAAAAACTATTCTATATCCTTCGTTGTCCTATGTTCTTGTTTTAAAATTATCCGTAAACTATCTCCATACCAAATTTCATTTAAATCGTTTTGGCGGATTAAGTGAGAAAAGGTAACAGACATACAGACATTTAAAATATTAATAAATATTATTTGTTGATTTCAGAGGCTAATTAGAGCATTAAAATAGATATTGCTATTGAGATAATAACAGATATTATGTGCGTATTACTGAATAGCCAATAATTTCACACTCATTTGGTTTCAAAACCCACAATAACGAGAATTGGTACTAATCAAAATAAATGTATGAGATGTAAATGAATTGTACTTTAAATTGATATTATTTATGCGATTTAAATTTTCAATCTATTACTATTTCATATCTTTTATAATATTAAATGAAAAATTATTGTATGTATATAAATTTATTTCGTATATCTCGGAAACGGCTCTAACGATTGGGATCAAATTTTGTATTTAGATAAGGTTTTGCTTTTTAAGTTTATCTATATACGAGTATTTTCTAAAAATTTATATCTTTTTCGAAAAAACTTCGAGCGAAGCTCAGTCGCCTAGGTACTAAAGTTAATATTAAAATAATTAGTATAATGTATTATGTAAAGGATCTCAAGTGATATTCTCAAAGTTATACATAACACCTATAATAATATTATGTACAGCTGGAAAGCTTTGATTTTTACTTAATTCTTATACTCCAATTTGATTTTTTTTCGTTTTTTATGGGAATTATTCATAAATAACTATAACTACACTACACTAATATTATAAAGACGTAAAGTTTGTAAGTTTGTATGTAGAGAGTAATCTCTGAAACTACTGATCCGATTTTAAACATTTTTTCGCTAATAGAAAGCTAAATTAGCGTCGAGTGCTATACCTAAGTGATTTTTTTATTCCGAAAAAATGTGTTTACTGTCAGAAATATTAATAAGCATAATTGAAGACGGAAATATGTAAATGGCCGTTGAGTTGATCTATCGGCTACTGCTAGGGGCTTAGAGACAAAGCAATGGCCATCCTACAGTCCTTAGTTGCCATCCAATGATAATATTCTTCTATTACATGAACATTTTACGAGTAAGGTAAACGTTAAATTAATATTAAAAATAATGTGGCTACAAAATAAAGCTACCTTTTCAGTTTTTATTATATTATAATGCTTTCATTAAATAAAACTAAAGTAATAAAGTATATTTGCAGTTACACTAAGCTCTTTATCCTTTACAGGATTTTTTAAGGTTTATTTTTGTTTTACGTACAATTTAAATCTATTTGGAATTTCTAGGCTTAAAGAGAGAAAATCTGCACGTCGAAAATAACAACTTATTTTTGTAAGTTTTTTATTTTTTTTTGTTTTTTATTGTTTTTCTTGTGAAGTCCATAATATTGAGTAGAGGTCTATTCCCAACAGTGGGATTCGTAAAAGGCCGCCTGATGTACTATTTTAACTTTTTTTGCTTTTTCCATTTGTGTTATGCAATAATGTTTTAATATACTATAGCTAGCGACTCACCCTTGCTCCGCACGGGTTCGTCCTTAGTTACGTTTTAATGTTTAGTATAGATTTCTCAGAGCTAAGATATTTTTCCGCAGTAATAAATATCCTATATGTTAACCCGGATAGCCAGCTATCATCATACCAAATTTCATCAAAATCTGTACAGTGGTTTTCTCGTGATGCGGTAACAGACAGACAGACAGACAGACAAAAAATCTAAAAACTATAGATTCGGCCTCTGTATCGATAATAATGACTATTTCAATAAGATTTTCCAAAAAACATTTAATGTACAGATTCGACTCAGAATTTTATGATATGTATAGATAATATGGTGAAGGAAAACATTGTGAGGAAACCTGCATGTCTGAGAGAACCTAACAAGTTTTCAAAAGACATGTGTAGTCCGCCCACACTTGCACAGCAGTGGGACGTTAAAAAAGGGCTGTATACATACATACTTTACATAATACCATTCTATTAAATTTAACTTTTTTATACATAAAATTACGTTAGAATTGTATTCTTCTAATAAAAAAAAAGAGACCAAGTAAATATTTCCATTGCGATTCAAGAAAGCAACAAAGGGTGGACATTTCTTGACAAATTACATTGTGTGCGCGGAATAAAGGCGATAGATTGTATTCTTCGTAAATCGAAAATGGTTTTTTTCTGTCTGTATGTAATATGGTAGGTAGCTTGTTATTTTTTAGATTTCAAAGAAAAATCTAAGAGTTTCATCTAATCAAAGTTTTGACTGAAAAAGTTTTTAACTGCCTTCAAAAATACACAAAAGTAATTCCACCCTTAGCAAAAAAAATTGGCATACCTACATACAAGTATATTATGTTTGTATGAGGCAGTGATAGGCCAGTGGTAACGCACTCGCTTAGGAAACCCAGGTTTAAATCCCAGGTGTCACTAATATTTTCAAGTGAGATTTCCAACATGATTACCATTTGTCTTACGATGAAGTAAAATATTACTAACAAGTATTCGAAAGACATGTGAAGTCCACCAACCCGCACTTGGCCAGCGTGGTCGATTATGGCCTGATCACTTTTAAAAGGATACCCAAGCCCAGCAGTGAGATGTAATGTGATTAACGAAGTAAAAAGGGCTGAATATATACATAATATATATTATTATGTCGATTGTCCTTTAAATAATTCTAAATATATAAAACTAGTTATGAAAATCGATTCATAGCTGTCGAAGTAATTTTTCATGTCGACAAACATACAGAACCACCCTTTTTGAAAGTCGGTTGAAAATCCAAAGCGGAAACAAGTTATTTAATAACACTACTCACAATTTCCTCGCAGTCTCCACATATGAAGAGAGTTGATGCAGTAAAAAGCTTATACTCGTGTATTGTCTATTTGAGTTGCCCTCGCTTGATTTACACAGTGTAATATTGCTGCAACTTCTCCTAAACTTTTTGTATAACTGCCGCTATGTGTTTGAGAATATTGTGGAATTGTTGAATAATACTGAAGTCTAGTATTATTAATTGTTCTATTCCATGATAATAGAAAAAAAACTCGTTGTTATATATAATATAACAAGATAACTATGTATTTTTAAATTAATAAATGTTGCATGTGGGTCCATCTATGGCTATTTTTTTACATATCTTCATGATTCGAAAAGATTAAAAAAATTTTTTAGAAAAAGTTCAATTGAGAATTTAGGAAGAGATTAAAAGTCTTGTATGAACTCATAGATCACAAAAATGTATTGAAATTTGAATATAACACCTATCCGGTCAACTAATTTATTAATATACTAGCGACTCACCCTCGCTCCACTCGGGTTCATCCCTACGTTTTAAGGTTAGTATAAAATTCTTAGAGATGAGATATTTTCCCGCAGTAAAAAATATCCTAAGTGTTGACCCGGATAACCAACCAGCTATCGTCTTACCAAGCATCAAAATCCAGTGGTTTTTTCGTGATGCGTTTCCAGACAGACAGACAAACATACAGATAGACAATAAATCTAAAAACTATAGATTCAGTCTCTTTATCGATAATAATGTCTATTTCAATAAGATTTTCCAAAAAATATATAATGTACAGATTCTACTCAGAAAATCATTATATGTATAGATAATAATAATGTATTGAAGTGCGAGGAGATGAAGTTTTGAATAAGTCCTTAGTTGAGTTCAAAGCTGAATGCAGTCTTAGCCATAAACAAAATCCTATAGTAAATAAACACCAAATTATATTTTAACTACTTTCAAAATAGCTCGTTACAATAATTACAGAGCTTTCATTACTTAAATGGAATAGGGTGAGTATTAAAGAAAATTAACGTCTTTGTATGAAGCAGGCTGTAAAATTGCTGTAATTACTAGAAGTAGGACGCGGGGTGAGACGACTTAGTTGAAAATCTAGAATATACTTCATGGTGTACAAGTAATGTTATAAATCTTATACTTTGTTCAACGGCCGCCTTTCGTAGTGGATTTGTATGTAGTTATATGCCCTATGCCATAGATCACGGGTTCGAGTCTCGCTCAGGTAATAATTATATTGGCCGTATTTTAAGTGTGTCCGTTGAGTATGAATCTTTATTTAGTATTATATAAATATCCATGCCATTAATACAGATTGTTGTAAAAAAGTTTATTAAAAAAAATCTAACTTTTAGAGTACATTTATTTTATAATATAAAATTATCTAAATTTAAATAAAAAGTTCTCCGTATTAAATTTTATATAATAAATAAAAAAATATATCGGTCTCATTCGTTCGCGCTTATTTGTTGTTTTTGTTTATGTAAAAATATTACAACATTATACTGAAGCTATAAAAGCTAAGCAACTTTCAAAAATAGCCCCAATACAGTAAAATAGCTTTAAAGGTAGAGCTTTTCTATAGCACTGTATTTAACAACATGAGCACAAAAGCTCATGTATGTAAAACTTGATCTACGACGTCATAATCACTGGCAAGTTACAACTCCATTAGCCGGAGACGCTCTCGCTGGCTCTCGCTTAATAGCTTTAGGTAACTTTAGATAGCGCAAGTTCAATTTAATGCACTTTATGTCCTTGTCATGTGGCTTTATCACGTCTGGTATTTTTAAGGGCGAGAATATTAAATTCTAGTGACCTGCCTTGAATATAACTTAACAAGCTATTTACCCTGGCTTTCCTCGGATTGGAGTCTGGTGCTTAGCAGTAACCTATGTTTTACCTCGAGGTCTATCTGTGTACTAATTTTGATCCAGCCATAATTTTCGTTCAGACATTTTAGAGTGTAGGAGTAACAAATATAAATGCATATAAAATCTATCATATATATATATATATACATATACGTATGTATGATAGTGGTCAGTATAATACTCAAGGCGATCCTTTGATTAGCTGTTGTATAGTAATTTTCGCCTCATGTGGAATTTGAATGTCAACCTTAAAGGTAAGGTACCTGACAAAATTCAATATGCTGTACCGATATTTGTATGATTTTTTAGTTCTTTTTACCAAACTTAATCAAAATCTATTCAGCAGTTCAAAGTCACGCTTTTAAGTGACAGGCGGAGTTCCCATTTGATTCATAATATTTATGCAATTTTACCTTACTTAATAGTTATTATTAATCTATTTACATTGTACAAATACCTAGCAGCGACTTTACATAAGCTATTTAAGCTTCTTCATACTCATGTTAAGCTTGTGAAGCAAAATCCAAATCTAATTTACTCAAGAAGTCAGCACTTTCAATACTTTGTTACGAACCGTTTTAGACTAAACATACCTCTAATAAGTAAATATATTATATTATACTAAAAAATCCTAATAAAACCAGTAGGTATAGTTATACAGAACACGTGCAAAGAAAAAAATATCTTTGTATAAATAGACTAGCGGACCCGATAGACGTTGTCCTGTCTACACGTCTTTAATTTGAAAATTTCAAACTTTTTTTAATATATTATTTACTATTAAAAAAATTGTGAATCTAAACCATTCCCAGATCCCCTTGAACACACACAAAAAATTTCATAAAAATCGGTCCAGTCGTTTGAGAGAAGTTCAGTGACATACACACTCACAGAAGAATTATATATATAAAGATATAACAATTTTATTAAATTATTTAAAACACTTTCAAGTTTCATCCCCTGTTATTTATTTATGTACTGATAGCGGCTCGCCTCTGGAAAAACAAAAACAAATCTGTCCCACGGGAATGAGATTTATCCAGGATAAAAAGTAACCTATGTGTTGTTCCAGACTATAATCCATCTCTGTGCCAAATTTCATCCAGATCCGTTCAGTCGTTCTCGCATGATTGAGTAACAAACATCCAAATATCTAAGCTTTCACGTTTATAATTTTAGCATAGATGAATGTACAGATAAGTCGTCATTTTACAGATTTCTGATAATATTTTTACTAGGAAATTCAAACACATATACTTAGATTAACCGGATATTAGTTATTTTTAGTTTGGCAGTTTTATGGGAGTTCCACGACTTGACGTGCATATTCATATACTTACTTTAAAGTGTCGGTGGAAGCTAAATGTCTCTAATAAAAGATTTATACTTATTACATTATTGTCTTTGGATTTCTTGATTTACAATTTTGTTGTAGACGTATTTAAGACAATTGTGGATCCATTTTTATGATACTTTTCCATTTCACTTTTTTCTATCTCTAGATTGTTTAATCGCTAATCTATTGTATATTAATATTATAAATGTGAAAGTGTAGAGGTTTGGATGTTTGTTACTCACTCACGCCAGAACGACTGAACGGATCTAGATAAAATTTGACATAAAGATAGATTATATTCTGGAATAGCACATAGACTACTTTTTATCTCGAAAAAATTTACAAAGAATTAATTATTTTTAAGGTTATTTATAGTGTGATATTATAGCTAAGACGATTTTGTTTATTAAAATAGTATACCTGTTAGTTTTCTGACATGTTCACTATACAAATACCGTGTTAGTTTTATTATTTCCCGCACGGAGGCTACCTTACTCTATTTTATAAAGTTAAAATCCTAAGCTTTGTTGTTCCGAACTTTGTAGACAGTTCTAGTTCAGGCATAGCATTAAAGATTTTTAACACGACTTGTGCACTTGTCTTATAAACTTCCTAGATATTGTAGTTTCATGTGGTTCTTTCCGTATTTTATAATGCTTAACATCTGACGTTGCCATTAAGTTTATATTATATTTTAACTTTTCTCACGTTTTTACTAACGATAGCTTAATAATATAATAAAATTTTGTAAAAATAAGAACGGATTTCTATAGATAACTTACATCTATACATATAATAAAATTGCAACTGGTCACTGGTCTGTACATGAAAAAAAATTGAGAAAACCTATTATTGGGGCCTTTATTAACACAAGAATTTTTGTTGGTTTGTCTGTAACCTAACAAGTTTTCGGAAGACGATGTGAAGCCCCCCAATCTGTACTTGGCCAACGTGGTGGACCATGGCTTGATCATATTAAAAGGAGGCCCGTGCCCACAGTGGGATGTTAAAACAGGCTGAATACAATCTATTCTATATGCACAAAATGAGCCGTGCTTTATTTATAATCGACAAAGAAATGAAGTTATAAAAGATGACCGAAATTGAGTGCTTTATCATATTTCATACTTGGTTAAAAAAGTATGGCAATAACATCATATTGCAAATCATATAAAAGCTTTCCATAGACTCAAAAGTTTTTAATGTTATAGTAGATACTCTATTTTATATATAATTGGGTGTAAATAGTTGTTATATTTTATGTTTAATGTATTTAGCTGGTCTGTATTCATCTGTTTTAGTAAAGAGAAATATGAAAGCTGTTATTTCTGGAAATAATAACTCTGTATTATCTCAAAACTTAAGAAAATTATTTAATATTGATAAAATATTCAATTCAAAATAACTAAAAATATTTAAAAAATACATGAAACATCCATTTTGTGTTAAAATACTGAGTTTAACGCGTAAGCTGTAAAATGTTTTAAATGTAAGCATGTCACGACCGAAGCTATTAAATTCTCGTTGGTTTGAAATATTGACGATGAGCTTTGGGCACACTGCGCTGTTTCATTTATTAATAAATGAAATTTATAAACTATAGTTTGATTACTCAGACTAAGGAATAACATAGATAGTGAGGTGTGTATGTGAAGCAAGATAATGTTTTAAAATAAAATATAAAGTTTTAAAACAGACTACAAATACTAACACCTCGCGGTTAAATTCTAAGAAATTAATTGTTAACCGAGCCACATGTGTTCTGCGTGCTTTGAAAGGCTAATACAATATTCATTAGTGATAAGTATATAAATTTTAATAAGTAAAGAGACTAGCGATACTTATCTCCTTCTTATCTTCTACTAATTACTATCTTCCTTTTAAAGGGAAGAGAGAGAGAGAGAGAGAGAGAGAGAGAAAATACAAGAGAATATAATATTTCTTTATTATTCATATTTTCTTCTCAACAATTGTAAATTAACGACTACTAACATCTATGTAAAAGCGAGAATAGTAGCATTTCATCCAAATTTGAAGAGCCTTTTTGTTTGAAGGAATAAAAAACATACACACGTACGCACAAGTATATAACAATCGTATACATACATATCTTTAAATAAAACAAAAGTGCGCGGTGTGCCACCGGCCCTACATACAGTTCCAATTCAGTGCTTCGAGCGAGGCTGTAACTCACAGATGTTTGCTCTGCGATTTTTACTTGGAATGAAATTGAAAAATGATTTACTTGTTGTGTTCCTAGGATTCATATTGAAAAATATTCTTTACGTATATGGACGTAAAAGTTACGAGTAAATTTTAAATCTGTAGCCAATAAAACAAAACGATGATACTGTAACATATAATAAAATTCTGAGTCGAATCTGTACATTATATATTTTTTTGGAAAACCATTTTGAAATAGTCATTATTATCGACACAGAGGTCGAATCTATAGGTTTTAGAATTTTTGTCTGTCTGTCTGGTAACGCATCACGAGAAAACCACTGCACAAATTTGATGAAATTTACTATGATAACAGCTGATTATTCGGGTCAACATATAGGATACTTTTTACTTCGGGAAAATATCTCATCTCTTAAAAATCTATACTTACCGTCAAAACGTATCTAGGGACGAATAACTTGCTAGTCTAAACAGGTAAATAAAATTGAAGTTATGTCAAAATAAATAAACTAACTAAATGCATATGAAATTATATACGGTACTTATAAGAAAATCACTTTTTTTTATTTTGCCTGTCTGTCTGTCTGTTTATTCCGGATAATCTCTGAAACGGCTTGACTGATTTTGGTGGGACTTTCACTGAAAGATAGCTGATGTTATAGGGAGTAATATAGGCTACTTTTATTTTAGAAATAGAATTAGAGTTCCGTTAAAAAAAATTAAAACGTATCTAGGGACGAACCCGAGCGAAGCGAGGGTGAGTCGCTAGTATAAAATAAATATGGACGATGAACTTTTCGAAGTAACCTTTGAAATGATGTCCTTTTTTTTCATTTCATATTTATATACTTTTATTACATCAGGTTTCAGAATGTTACAAGTTTGATTTCCACCAAAAGTTCGGAAAAACATCAAAATGTGATTTTTATAATAATATAATATTATTATTTGACTTAGGTTATATAAACGAATGCTTTATTCCATAAGTCATTTTTTTTATTTCTTTTTTTTATTATATACAATATATGGAACCCAAAAATAGTTGTTAATAAAATCATTTCTACAAATAGATTTAACTTAAATTTAAAGATTTCGATTATAGAAGTTAGTTATAACATAAGATATTTATAAATTTCCCAGATATTCAACATCGTTTGTGGCGTTTTTGTCTATAAATAACGTGTATCATTTTAATATATATGTTAGTTTGTAAATTATATATGTTATGGGCCTCTGTTTACATATTTAAGATCTTATTGTAAATATTGCCTGAAAAAAAAGATTAAATTAAAAAAAAAATTAACATAAAAGAAGCCATGGCAAGTCGCTACAGAAGTATATTTATCATCTTAATATTGAAAGTATTTTTATACCGCAAATTTAAATGTAATGTAAAAATTTTAACTCTTCATGAGACTAAAGCGACCGTAAATGATGTCAGAATCATAAAATACAAACGGAAGTACACCAAGATACAATTTGAGGTAAGAGTAGTTTTTAAGTTATGGGATATTTTCCGTTTTACGCAATCGAGTGCAAACTTAACTTTGTTTCTCACAATACTTTCTTAGATTTACCATACACATATCTTTTTGGACTTTTTCGCGAATTTATTTTGATTTTTAGTTCCCGACGCTTTACAGCAATCATGGTCACGGGAGAGACTAAGATTTAAGACTGGTAAAGACAAGGTAGCGCCGTGAGTGTGTGAGCGACTTTATGCATCGTGTAGTTTTAGGAGCGGGGGGTGCGGGACGGTGCTATAAAAGCTGCGGATTGCTGGACACAAGAACGATGTGACTCGTTACGAAGCGCATATTTTACTGTCGGGTTACCACTCTGTGTGTAGTATGTAATAAACCAATTAAGTACAGTCCACTCTTTAATTAATCTCTATAGGGTGGTCAGTTTTCCCTATCACGAAGTGTCCAGGGCACTGTCCCTATCAGAGACATAAGGCTTGTTTCTCATAGTAATACTATGAAATACAAACTTATTTATGTCGTCAATTAATAAATATCGTGTACTGGTAAATATGTTATGGTACTCTCTTATGAGAGTTTAGTATAGAAAAATTTGTTAAAGTAGTACATAGATTTAATGTTTTATGCTATGGAACTGATCTGCAATTAACTGCTATGAAAAGGAGTGCAAGTTAGACTCGTGTTTGTCTAAATGTAAAAAAACCGATTAGACTTTCATATGAGATATCGTGTTTGTTGAATAAAAATAAATTCATTATTCTAAAATTTTTGTTTTAAAAATATTATTTAATATAAATAAGTATTTATTCCATAATGTTTCCATGAAAAACATCGACAATTTAGCAACCTTGTGGGTTGCTTACAAAAGTTGGAACTAAAGATATACAATCTCATTAAAGATCTCAATAAAAATTTGTCACATATATACTTTTTATTAATATGATTTTTCTTCTATGTGTGTAGTGTTCAACTTAGCTCATCGATTACGAACGTTAAAAAAATGTTTCTTTTACTTTGCTTTTTTTATTATTTGTTGTTATAACGGCAATAGAAATACATACTCAGTAAAAATTTCAACTCTCAACTTGTTACGGTTCATGAGATACAGCCTTCTGACAGAGGGACGGACGGACAGCGAAGGCATAATAATAGGGTTCCGTTAGCAACCTTCGGGTACGCTAAAAACTACCCAGAGTTTCTGGAGTACAATTTTCCATTCTGTAGCAATAAGTATTTCAAAATTTTCGGTTTCACATTTTGTTAAGTTGCAGGTGCTGCTAACCTTCTATTTTTTATGCAAGTATACTCAAAACATACATATTTTAATTTAAATAAAAAAACCCATCAGAAATAGTATTTATAAAATACGCTATAATGTTATAGTAGATTAAGCTACATTTTAATTAACACTTACATATCTATCTTATGCAAATACTAAATAGCCTACAAATGAGCTTTTCTGATCGGCGGCAAGATTGAACAGATTTACTTCCCCCAATCTCTTCGTTTGAATGCCGTTGACGGAAAATACAGAGTTTACGATATACAGGTGCATTTAATGAGAGAAACGATGAAATTGAAACATTATGCACCAAAGGCGTGTTCTGATTTTTAATGATATTTTCGTGGATGGTTTAGTATTTTGCAAATTCTCTTTCCACAATTGCTAATATAAGTAATATTGGTCGCATCTTTTAATATTTAGAGTAAGTGACGTAACGACTATACTTTCATCTATACATATAATAAAATTCTGAGTCGAATCTGTACATTAAATATTTTTTGGAAAATCTTATTGAAATAGTTATTATTATCGATACAGAGGCCGAATCTATAATTTTTAGAATTTTGATGAACTATAGAAATATATTTGGTGTCTTTTGACATTAATGCGAAAAAAATGAGGAATTAACTGTATTCATGAGTTATAGACATTTAAAAAAAAATAAAAAACACATTCTTACTATCATTTTTTTTAAATATGCTTTTCAATTAGATTAATTAATTTAGAAGTTATGTTATATCAGGTATACACAGTAACTGACAAGCACACAGACAGACATCGTACTTGAAACATCACTCGTATATCATCAATGATTACATAAAACAATAATATATTATTTAATCGAATTTAATTTTATTGCTTGTAATAAATAAAAAACACAGAAGAACATTAGAAAGGCTAGAAATTCAGTAATGTTAGTTAAAAGTAAGTGTTAAAGTCAGATCTACCGTCTTTTAGCGTTCTCATTTCAGTCTAAATTTTAGCGCTTCTGAGAGTAATCAGTCTAACGTTAGGACCAAATTCCTTTCGCAATCTTTTCGCAAATTATCTCTAGCGATTTAGGCCAAGAAGGAAATTCTCATACGTTATAGTCATTTAATTTTGTAAGGGTAGGTTTTCTGCTACAGGAGTCAGCATTTATTTCTCGGTTTGGAACGAGATCTGCTTGTATTTTTATTATAATAAAATTGTAATTAAGTCGAATCTGTACATTAAATATATATTTTTTAAATCTTATTGAAATAAACATTATTATCGATACGGAGGCCGAATCTATAGTTTTTAGAATTTTTTTCTGTCTGTTACCGCATCACAGAAAAACCACTAGAATGATTTTGATGAAATTTGGTATGGGGATAACTGGTTATCCAGGTCAACATATAGGATACTTTTTACCGCGGAAATGACTCATTTCTGAGAAAAAATACAAAAACTGCAATGTATACTGCTGATACATAAGTATAAATATAACTGCAATATATAAGAGTATATTAATATGTAAAACCTAAGAATTTGGTTCTTGGTCATCTACGGGCAATGGATTATATTTTAGTAGTTAAATTTACTAATATGTATATTGTAGGATGACACTAAAAAAACTTCGAGATATTCCTTGCATATTTTTTTATAATCAGTACTTTTACAATAATATCTACTTAATTGTTTTATAATCGTCAGTATGTCTGTCCGTGTGGAAGCTACCACCGGCTCGGAAAGCAGCTCTGCTGAAAAGAGCCGGCGACAAACTAAACAGCTCTTTTAAATAGTGAATTACATAATTTACAAAATTACAAACAATTAAACGTAACCAGTCACTACAAAGTGGTACCGACATCTCTGTGCAAGAGCTGTGTTTTATTAATATTAACTTTGCTATGTGACTCATATTGTAATAATTTAATGATTGACCGATTTCAAAATAATAGTATTCCAATTCGTGTGTATGTATTTTGTGTGTATGAATCATTCCATTATATATCAATATTTTATCCAAAAAAAAAACAATGCTTGTAAAAATATTTATAATAAAGATGATTTTTAACAAGATTTTAATAAAAGTTAATTTTTACTACCGACTCATCCTCGCTTCGCTTGGATTCGTCCCTAGGTTGATTCCAAATATAAACATTCATCCCTCTTAAGAGATGATTTCCGGGATAAAAACTATCTTTCGCCCTTTCCAGGGTCTCAAACCATCTTCTTAAATAAAACTATCTTTTCGGATTATTTCGCGGATTTATTTTGATTTTTGGTTCCCGACGTTTCGAATGCTTTACAGCATCCATGGTCACGGGAGAGACTGAGGTGTTACATGTCTTAAAGGTATAGTTGTTACAGACAGCCTACCCACAATTAACAAAATGAAAATTGCACCAATTACATTACAATATTTTTTAACTTTAAACATTTTTATAATTTAAATTATAATTGAATATGGAAAATTATTTATTTAATTTTTGCTATTATTTTTATAATTATTACAATTTTAAAAATATTAATTAGTAATCTATATTTAGTGTTGCCATTATTATATTTATAACCATAAATAAAAATATAAAAAATAGTATTAATTATTAAAGCAATAATTGTTCTATGTGTAATTTAAAAAAGTTAAAATTAATTAAGGATAATCATTTTAATTTAGTTTGCTATTATTTAAAAACAACTTACTAAGCAACACTATTAATATATACTTTTACAAATGAAAAATGAAAAATATTAATCTGATAAGCTGTCATTTTGATCTACACAGTATGAACTTACTACATCTGCCTGTCTGTTATGTTTATATTTATTATTTGATTTTATGATATGAATAACGATGAGCGTCGCAATACAACATCTGCTGTCTGCAAACATAGCCAGGACCGCCCAAGCCATTATATTCGTTTCGATAGACCTCAAATCCTGGCGAAAGAGAACCGATATCGCCCTAGAATGATTCGAGAAGCCATAGAAATTAAAAAACATCCAAATTTCAATAGGCAAGATGGCTGGGTACTACCATCGTCATGGGATCCTGTTATTAATATAATAAAATCAAATAATAAATATAAACATAACAGACAGGCAGATGTAGTAAGTTCATACTGTGTAGATCAAAATGACAGCTTATCAGATTAATATTTTTCATTTTTCATTTGTAAAAGTATATATTAATAGTGTTGCTTAGTAAGTTGTTTTTAAATAATAGCAAACTAAATTAAAATGATTATCCGTAATTAATTTTAACTTTTTTAAATTAACATAGAACAATTATATGGCTTTAATAATTAATACTATATTTTTATATTTTTATTTATGGTTATAAATATAATAATGGCAACACTAAATATAGATTACTAATTAATATTTTTAAAATTGTAATAATTATAAAAAATAATAGCAAAAATTAAATAAATAATTTTCCATATTCAATTATAATTAAAATTATAAAAATGTTTAAAGTTAAAAATATTGTAATGTAATTGGTGCAATTTTCATTTTGTTAATTGTGGGTAGGCTGTCTGTAACAACTATACCTTTAAGACATGTAACACCTCAGTCTCTCCCGTGACCATGGATGCTGTAAAGCATTCGAAACGTCGGGAACCAAAAATCAAAATAAATCCGCGAAATAATCCGAAAAGATAGTTTTATTTAATAATGTCAAACATTCGCGTAAATCTAAGAAAGTATTATGTGGACCATCTTCTTACCAAACATTTAAATCGGTTTGGTAGTTTGGGAGCTTATTCGGTACAAGCAAACAAACAAAAAAATCTTTCCTCTTTTAATATTAGTATATAAATAAAATTTAAAGCTCAATACCAGTATTTTGAACAAAACTATAAGTAAATTAGTTCAAAGTCGTTCCATTTTCCAACCAAGGAACTCCCCTGACATGTAATACGCAGTAATTAAACGAGCATAGTGCCTACAGCTGTTATAACTCTAAATTGTAAACCTATTAATCTGCAAAGCGTATAATTACTTCACCAATTGGTCCTAAGTCCTTGGTTCTAATCAACTTCTCCAAGGAGACTCGGCTAGCTACTATGATATAGAGTAATTAATCGGTCTGTGTGAAAGTTTTCGATGTTATATGTAAGGTTGTTACGTTAAACTAGACTTCGTTTCTGGTTTTACTCGTGTATTTATGTTCATTTAGTAGCCTATGTCACTCTCCAGCCCTCCAACTATCTCTACATAAAATCACGCCAATCCGTCACTCCATTTAGACGTGAAAGAAGGACAAACAATCAAACAAACATACTTGCACATTTATAATATTAGTATGGATATAAATTATGTTGCACTTTTTGGTTGTTAACTTAACATTGATTTATTATCTTATGATATATTATCTTATGAGCTTTTGCCCGCTATTCTGCTAACGTATTATGTTGATAAAAGCCTTCTTGTAGCTGCCACTGAAACTGAAATCCCATTAAATTTCCATGAATTTTATGGGCTTTAGTAGAAGAAATAGTCTGAAAAAGATTCACACAATTAAAAAACATATATGTAATAGATACTTTTTTATTTCAATAGTAACTTTGAGCGCTTAAACTCACATTACTTTATAAAATTAAATATGGAATTGTAAATAACATTAAAAGTAATATTACACTTAAAATGCTGCCATCTATATTAAATTCTAGTTCTTAATTACTTACGATATCGAGTAACGAAACCTTTGAAGTACGCGAAGACTTACAAATGTTATCTATGGAATAACTAATACTTTAGATTATTTCATAGTTTTATTTACAACTAGCGTTTTCCCGCAGTTCCGCCTGAGAATTATATTATGTATTACTATATCCTTATAAATTATAGCCGGTGTTACTTTAATACTTAAGTTATATTACTGTAAAGTTTTATCAAAATTCGATCACTAGTTTTTGCGTGAAAGAGCAACAAACAAACATACATACATCCATCCATTCATCCTCACAAACTTTCTGTTTACATATTATTTATGATCTTTTTGTAAATATTGCGTGAAATAAATGATTAAATTAAAAAAAAATCTTTCGCGCTAATAACGTTAGTAGGACTTATCGAAACTGAGTATTATTACCTTCGTAATAATTATAATTCATAGGTAATTTTTAAATGATCCCCTTTACCTCTTAACTAAAAGGTACACCGCCTGCATAATTACTATAAAGTTATTATTCCATCTCTCGTGTAATTAATAATCTATTCAATAACTGAATTCCAAAAAGGAGGAGGTTCTCAATTCGTCAGAATCCTTTCTTTTTTAATGTATGTTCACCGATTACTCGAAGACGCCTGAACCGATTTGGAAAAAAATTTATTGTTTTAAAGGGTATACTTCCCAGGTGGTCCCATATAAATTTTATCGAAATCGGTAGAGCGGTTTTTTAAAAAGTCTACAAAAAATATATTTTTTAAATAAATTGTTTATTCGAATACGTTATTAAAAAACTTTCTTCTTATAAAAAACCTGCTTATTACGTTTACAGTAAAAATGGAAAATAAAAACTTAAAAAAAAATATAATAACCAACTTCCAGGCACTAAAATGTAAAAAATTACTAAACGGAGGTTTTCATTTAGAATAGATACCTAATCATATATTTTCGAAGCCGGTGCCAGCCGACAATATTTTAGGAAATTAATATCTAATAGGTAAATATGTATTTTACGTATCTAAATATATTAGATTTGCTTTCACCAACTTCGAAAATATCTGATTAGGTATCTATTCTAAATCAAAACCTCCGTTTAGTTATTTTTTACGTTTTAGTGGAAAGTAAAATGTAAAAAAAAAAACTGGAAGTCGGTTTTTCAATTTCCCAGGCAAGTACGTTACCACTAGCTACCACTGCCAAAATATAACAAACACAAAATATAGCAAACACGCGTTGTCAAAACTTGCTATGCTCCTAAAGTCTCCAAACGACAAGGATTGAGCTTTCAATAAATTTTCTCTTACAACAGGCAAAGTCAGTGATAAAAGCGAGTCTACAACTACAATTAAACTGGAAACTTAACCATTTCATGAATTCAAAGTAAAATCTAAAGCGTTACATAAAAGCGTGTGTACTGTATAATTGAATCTAACCTCATATTACGTAGCTATTACGTATTCTCATCATGTCGGCGCTTAAATTTAAACAATGTACAAATGTGCGTATTAATATCGTAGGAACAATGTGATTAGAACATTTTAGTCATAAATTATATTAATTAAACGATAGGAAAGTCATTTGTACGTGAGATTTTCTCAATTTTACAGTATGCAAATAAAAGTCTGCGCAAGCACTTTTTGGTATTTACCGCTCGCCGGACGCCATGATTCATGGAAACACCACGTAAATTTTTTATTTCCAACTGGAAAATACATGTATAAATATTTTTCCTCTATTTTATGGTAAATTTTTGGAACTCTCAAATAATATAATTTAGGCAGATTAGATATAAAGTCACTTCCTAACAAAATTCCATATATATACGAGGATCTAGGTTATTAGAATTTTATAAGTATATCTAGTAACTAATAAAATTAAAATTAATTAATTAAGCATTAACACCGAAGCATCGAAGCTACGACGATCATTGTTAAGCATTGAACCACTCCTTACACCACTGTGTCACATGGTTTATAAATTAATACAAAACATAATATGAATAGGTACTAAAGCGCTACATTGTAACATCTTGTAATACATAATTCAATAATGGGAGCACTTAATCTTTACTTCAGTACACATTAATATCAGGTATTTAAGGCTGCTCTACAAGCTTTCGCTTTGTCTCAAAATAATTGAACTAGACTTCACGCATTATTTTGATTAAAATGTACTAAAATAATATAAAATATAATTAACTAGCATTGCCCGCGGCTCCGCCCGCGTTCAAATGAGAAAAACCTAATTCTTAGGTTTTACGAATTAGTATACTCTTACATTGCAGTTTTTGTATTTTTTCTCAGAAATGAGACATTTTCTCGCGGTAAAAAGTATCCTATTTGTTGACCCGGATAACCAGCTATCACCATAAAAAATTTCATCAAAATCCCTCCAGTAGTTTTTCCGTGATGCGGTAACAGACAGACAGAAAGACAGACAGACAGACAAAAATTCTAAAAACTATAGATTCGGCCTCTGTATCGATAATAAAGTCTATTTTAATGAAATTTTCCTAAAAAATATTCAATGTACAGATTCGGCTTAGTTACGATTTTATTATATGTATAGATTTAATCATTGTGTTTATTAAGTATAGTTGTATAGAGTTATATACTAGCCGTACCTATGACTTTTTTCACGTGGATCGATAATAGCAAATGTTAAGTGACTGAATTTTCATGTAATTTTTGAGAAATAAATAAATATGTTGGGACATTAACAGACAGCACCATCTAGTTCCATGGTAAGTTACGAGGCTTGTGTTATGGATACCAGATAGTTGATACACTACACATAAATAATTTTAAATATATACATATTATAAATATAAACACCCATGACTGAAGTACAAACATTCGTGCTCAACACACAAATTAATGCCCCCACCGGGACTTGAAGCCGCGAACGCTGGCAGAACAAGTACGCTCACTACAAACTACGCCAAACGGGTAGACAAATAATAAAAAAAAGCTTCATAAAACTTATAATATAATAAAGTAAATATCTTTTTTATTTATTGTACAAATTACAACCGTGATAGACATTTATACCGCAACAAATAACTAAAAACGTGAATTTTAGACCACTATTCCATTTGCATTCAAATATATCGAATTATGTAATTTTTTGCGGTAAAAGAAAGCCATAAGCGACATAATTTCAGCATGTCTAGTTTATAAATATAATAAATATTTCATAAAGCCATTAAAGGAGTATCCAGATGACGCAAGGTGGTGTTATTATATGGAACATGAAGTAAGGCAATCTTAGGTCAGGAAAGGACAATAACACGATGTAAGGCGCCGCAGCGTCGCGACGCCGACGCCCACCCTCTTACCTCCCAGCAATGGCTGCGTAAGTCATGAGCGTTTATTATGTTTACTTTTTAATATAATAAATAATAACTACTAGGGATTTACCCTTGTTTTCCGCAAATAAAAATAGCCTATGTGATACTCCAGGCTATAATTTATTTGTACACGTCATCTAAACTCGTCCAGCTACTTTAGCGTGAAGAGTTTTAAAACATACAAAAAAAACACATAAAAAGATTTCGATTTATATTACGAGTAATACTTTCTTTTGACTTTAGTATAGTACGACTAAATTGTAGGAACTGAAAGTCAATATCTAGCTCCATAATTAGATCAGACTGATGGTGAAAATTAATTAGCTAATTATGCATATATTATCGAATCTATTAAATCTCAATTTGACATAACCCAGGTCAGTGATTATAAAGCTCGCCTCTTAATGAGAGTTTGCAGTTTCAATATTCAATATTCAAACATTTGGCAAATGCCTTTATTTGATATTCATGTAAATTTCGTAGTTTCGCATGTGCGAAATTTCGTATCTTTGGTATGTTTCCGAAACCCTTCCGGAGTAAAAGGGTCCAGTAGTAAGGACGTTGTGTACGCGATTTTAATTATTATTAAAACTACCTAAAACCTCATAGCTCTGTAATACATGTCTATTTTGCACTGTTATATCGCTTATATGTATATCGCTGGAGGTAACGAGTTTGATGTCCACATAAAACGAAGTAAACTTGGAAAAATGCATGATATCATATTTACCGATTTGGCTCAATCTGTGTGCTTCGTTAATAACTGACACCTAATATGTATCTTGATAGAAATAAAAAAGTGAAAATAAGGTGGGTTTCACTACATTTTTCCCGTGTGCTTTTTTATTTAGTTAGAACAGTATATAATCGCGTTACACTCACATCTCGTACCACATCCTGTTGATCACTCAATTGATACTAACAGCGGATAGACTCTTTATCGAAAGATGGAAAATACCCGAGATTGTGTACTTAGCGTTATGTAAATTGCCAAAACCTTTTATGAATTCCCCGGCCGCGGCAGAACTCGATTTACATTAGCTAATTTTATTGAATTTAGTTTTTATGAAGGTTATCCCTTACTTTTAGTAAAAAAAATATGTTAACCGGAAAATATTATATTTTATGCTATTAAAAACATTTTGCTTCTATTTCGTTTCCGAATATTGAGAAAGAATTTAAAAATATATAGTAGCGGATGTGTTACTGCAGGTCATAGTCTATCTGTGTACTAAATTATGTACATCCAAATTGCAGCCGTTTCAGCGTCGAGCAATAAACATACAGACATACAAAATTTCGCAATTATATTAGTCTTATAAAGAAAACATACATAATTTTAAGCTAATAAACTTTTTATAAACATATTTTTAACTAAAATATATGTGACATTAACATAATATTTAATTTCATCTAAAAATCCTATCTGAATTTTAAACTTTGTAGGTACGAGACATAAGTTAAAAACTAGCGCTGGCAGCCCACAGACGATGCTCACTGACAAACCCTTTCTAACTTGTTTGTAACAAACGGTTTCAAATAAGATAAACTTTAACGACTTAACTTTTGAAAAAGCTAAAAAGCTAATATCTGGTAAGCTTTGTGTACTTACAGTAACAAGTGTTATTTTTGTTTAAACATTTATTACATAGTTTGCTAAAGCTATAATACAACTATCTTTCTGGATGTTTTCACCGATTTATTTTGGTAGCTGTGACAGACAGACATACAGACTTTTAAGACGTTACTTTCGCGTAACTATGATCGTTGTAAAGCGTTCGAAAGGTTAGAAAAAAAATCAAAATAAATCCGCGAAAAAATACGAGAAGATAGTTTTATTTTAAATACCAAATATTCGCGCAAATCTAAGAAAATAATATAATTAAACAGATAAGTAACAACATATAGTTAAAAGGATTTATTGCCAAATGTAAATAGCGAAATATTACTGAAAGAACATAATATATTTATCTAACACAACTTATATCTAATAAAGCCGTTGTTTAAAAACTTCTAACAAATCGTTCTAACATCCCGATCGTAATCCGCAGGAGAACTTTCTTACCCCATGTTTTAAACTTCCGGAACATGTGTCTGAACAAAAATGTCACCTCTGGGAATACGAGAGTAAAAAGCGGTAAAGGGGGGTAAAGGAGGGTAAAAAGGGGTAAACACATAAAAAGGTCGCCCATATGACATTAACGTAAAGCACTCGCATTTACATAATGCCGCTCGTTAGTTGGCACGTTACACGTTTTTGGAACAGAACTGAAGCATTGAATTTCTAAATTGTCATAGTTTAAATTGAATAAGCATTAATTTATACACATATGTAGATATCCTAGTGCTTGAAACGTCTTTGACATGCTCGCAAGGGGTATATTATGGAAGTGTAAATTTATGTATATATACATATGTATATTGTACAAACATGCTTTAGTATGGACTAGGAAAATAAAACAATTGAATTGGAAAAACGCTTTTGACAGGATTGCAAATTTTGAGACAATCTAGTTACGTAGTAGATAGTATTTTATTCTATGTTTAATTTCATTCAGCCCTTGTTTAATGTCCCACTGTTGGGCACGGGTTTTTCCTCAATGGGATCAGTATCAGGCCATAGTCCACCACGCCGGGCAAGTGCGGTTGGGTGGACTTCACGGTCGATTTGAACCCGCTTCACTTGGTTTCCTGAGCAAGCGCATTATTACTGAGCTACTTATAATATTTATAACACTTAAGCTACGACTAAAGTAGCCTTTTGTTTCTTTTTTAATGTATAGTAATATAAACGTGATAATCAAAAAATATTTTCATTAGGACCTGTATTAATTAGACGGTTTGTGTATGGTCAGCATAACATTCATCGTTTTATAAAAATATTTTTTAGTTTATAAGTTTCTAACTTTAAGACGTTAAGCAAATTATAATCTCACTAATTTTTTAAATGCGAAAGTTTGTGAGGATGTATGGATGTCATGATGAATGGATGTCCCTTTCGTGCAAAAACTACTGAATAGATTTTAATGAAACTTTAAAATAATATAGCCCATACATTATAATAGCACATAGGCTACTTTTTATCCCTGAAAAATGTATGGTTCCTGTGGAATAGATTTGTTTTACTAGAAGCGAACCCGTTGAAGCGAGGGTGATCCGCTAGTTATCTATACATTAAACTTGACTGAAGTAATAAATAACTTGATTAAAATAATATAACAAAATCACGTCAACTACTTACTTATTTACTTTCGAATATTTAATACAAATATCAAACTAAATTCAATGAAGTTGTGAGTCTAAAAGTTGTAGAAACATTTTAATTAAAATATCACTACATTTTCCTTATTAAAACTTTAAATTGTAAAAAACGAAATGGGTGTTGAATAATTTCTGTACTAATTAATATAACATTATGAAGTGTATAATTCAAATTTCATACTTAACTTCTCTGATATGGTAATTTTATTGGAATTTCACTGTGGAAATATTCGGGTTAATCCTGGATTTTCGATCGGATCGGAACTGCCGGTGATATGAAAGTTATATACGTATAAGCGGGAGCCGTCAAATAATTTTGAAAAATAAAGAAGTGAAGCAGTCGTAGCCCAGTGGTGACGCGCTTGCTTGGGTTAACGAGTGAAGCGGGTTCAAATCCCGGGTCTCGCACCTCTGATTTTTCATGTGCGAATCTTTTATAACACTATTACCACTTGTCTTACAGTGAAGGAAAACATATTGTGGAAATCTGCATGTCTGAGATAACCTAACAAGTTTTGGAAAGTGTGAAGTCCACGAACCCGTATTTGGCCAGCGTGGTGGACTATGGCCTGATCCCTTATCTCCTCGTATTGAAGGGAGGCCCGTGCCTAGCAGCAGGACGTCAAAAAGGGCTAAATACAAAAGAAGTATATGAAAAACCTTGTGTCATATACTGAAACTTACCAACTCGACTTGTCAGTAGAAAGTGTCTACTTTATCAAAGGGTGTGATTTCGAAACCAGGTCAAGGTATAAGTTCATATTATAATACAGTTCCAATTTAGTTAAGCTTGGCATTTTGCAAGCAAAAAATACAATATGTCATTAGGATCGTTTTGGCAATTCGTGAGGCGAAGCTTGAACCTATATAATATTATATTTTAATAAATATATACAATACGCTTCATATTATTTGCCATACAAATACGAAAAATTCATAAACTTCTGTAGTTGAGATTCCTTACAATTTGAAATAAATACCTTTCATACGTGTTTGAAGTAAAAAGAGTTTATTAAAAATAAACTTTTCCACCTGGATGAGAAGTGAATTTTCTATCAAATAACGCCCACCCTTTTGGAACCAGTGACCGGAAGAATGGGGAGCGCTAATTTTAAGCCGAGATATTTCGCCAGTCTTACATTTTATTATTTACTTCTATACAATGACTAGCAACTCACGCCCGCTTCGCTCGGGTTCGTCCCTAGCTTGCTTCCCAATACAAACATTTATCCCTATTTTCACCCCCTTAAGGGATGATTTCCGAGATAAAAAGTATCCTATGTCCTTCCCAGGTTCTCAAACTATCTTTTTATTAAAATTTCATCTAAATCGGTTCAGTAGATCTAGACATTACCCCCTACAACGTCACAAACTTATAATTCACAAACTTTACCTCTTTATAATATTAGTATAGATGTAATGCTAGCGACTTACCCACACTTCGCTTGGGAGCGTCCGGGAGTGTCTAGCAGTTGCCACTTGCCTATGTGCTTATTCAGGTTATAGGGTACCATAGTTTAGATTTTGAACCGAAAGGCGGTCGAGCTCAATTAACTTCTATAAGTATTCAACACCTTGCATGTTCGCTGATGATCTTAAGCTCCTTCAAATTATCAACGATAATAATGACACAGCTCACAGGAAGTTAAATACGGTTGTAGGTTTTATAACCGATGGTAAGGTAAACGGAATGATACTAAGCACAGATAAGTGTTCTTGTATTCATATTCACAATAAAGTTAAAGTGAAGTCCCAGAATTTTATTTCTGATTTACCTTTAAAACGTGTAAGCACTATCAGGGATCTCGGCGTGGTTTTTGATGAGATGATGACATTTATATCTAATACTACAAATAGATCAAAGCCACAATAGAAGCACTAAAAAGTAAAAAATAACTGATTGATAGTTTTCATTTACTATACATACCTAATCAAATATTTTCGAAGTCGGTGTGCTTTGCTTTGTATGGGCTGGCACCGATTTCGAAAATATTTGATTAGGTATGTATTTAAAAGGTAGGCTTTAATTACTTAGCCAAAGCACACCGACTTCGAAAATATTTGATTAGGTATGTATAGTAAATGAAAACTACCAATCAGTTATTTTTTACTTTTTAGTGCTTTTATTTGAAGTCGGCTTTTATTTTTTTGTTAACATTTTTTTATTTTTCCCTTTTTAGTGTAGATAGTAGTAGCAAAGTAAGAATTCTAACGTATTAGGCTTGTCAAATCAAACAAAATAAGCCCAAACTCAAAGTATCTACTATTAGCCGTTGAAGAGTTCCACCTATCCACCTTCTGGCCTTGCCATCAGATCAGGTCAACAACACCGAACCACTATACCATCAATGGAAATAGAAATACTTGCAAACTTTCAAGTCAATATGACAATTAGAAGTAGGTTAAATTCATCATTTGTTGTTTTTCCACCCTTAGGGGTGGTATTTTTTTTTGAAATTTAAATGGGACCAATCTGGAAGTATACCCTTTCAAACAAAACAAAAATTGTCCAAATCGGTTAATAAATGACGGAGTTCTGAGGTAACAAACATAAAAAAATAATAATAAAAAAAATAAAAAAAAAACATACAGTCGAATTGAGAATCTCCTCCTTTTTGAAGTCGGTTGAAAATGGTCGGTTTTGTTCTCAGGAATGGCAAAATATTGCAAAATGCTCGCACTAATATAATTGTATATAACAGCTTACTAAAAAGCGTTTTAGAGTATGGTAGCGTGGTATGGAGACCGCATTATGCGACACTGCACAAGAGTGGATAGAATGGCGATTTCTTTATCATCTGACATTCTCTCAGGGTAAGGCTAAAGAACTCTATTCTTACAGCGAAAGGCTAGCATATTTTAAAATGCATGTATTCAGCCCTTTTTAACGTCCCACTGCTGGGCACGGGCCTCCCTTCAATACGAGGGGGATCAGGCCATAGTCCACCACGCTGGCCAAGTGCGTGGTAACTTCACTTGTATTTCGAAAACTTACTAAGTTCTCTAAGACATGCAGGTTTCCTCACGATGTTTTCCTTCACCGTTAAGACAAGTGGTAATCATATTGGAAATGATTCGCACATGAAAATATCAGAGGTGCGAGACCCGGGATTTGAACTCGCTTCACTCGGTTTCCCAAGCGAGCGCGTTACCACTGGGCTACCACTGCCTGTCTGAAAAAATGTCAAAATGCATACCCTGACTAAAAGAAGAGATTTGCTGGACTTAAAGTATTTCTATAAAAGTTTTACCAATGCTATAGATAATCTAGATTTGGTATCCAAATTTAGGTTCACTCGATGTCGTCGCAAACAAACTACTGCTCTTGTTGACCTTTCCGAAGAACTGTCTTAGGCTCTAACTCGCCAGTTTCCCGACTGTCCAAATTACTCAACGAGAACAGTGACCACTTGGACCCATTTGGGAACTCTTGCAGAAGTGTATCGTAATAAAGTGTTCTCTTGTATTTTAATCAAATAATTCTGTATAGCTTATCTTTAGATAGATAAGATCACAATTTGTTAGACAATTTAATCATTTTTGGCATCTTCAATGTAATTTTTTAGAAAATTAAATGTGTCATTAATTTAATGTAATTTTTTTTAAATATATATTTATTGATGTTTAAAAATTGGAAATTATTTAATAACTTTAATGTGTCTTTATAGGTAATAATGTAATAGTACTTTTATTAATATTTTGATTTATTGATATTTTTTTTGTTTTCTGGTTAAAATTGTGAAATAAAATTATCGCATGTTGTATCCACTGTAAAATGTAATACATTCAGGATTTAGTTAATTTGTGTTTTTAATTGAAAAATAATCTAACAATGTAATTATCACAAGGATCTAAATAAATAAATAAAATAGGTTATTCAAGAGTGTCCCAATGTGAAATTCAAAAAAGTTCACCTTTAAGTTTGAACTAATTACTTCTAAGTAATTTTGAAGTCGGTATACCTTTTTTAGTGAAGAATAATGATGTTACGACGAAATCAGAAAAGAAAGTAAGAAAAATGATCTAAATAACAAAAATGTCTAAACCTTGAAATACACATAATTCCAAACAAATGGCTAAGTTTATAAAATAATTCAAACTAATATGGAAAATATTGTTTACAAACGATTATATTATTATTATGGTTTTGTTTCATATTATACTACTTCCTGTATTGTTAAAATTACTAAAATACCATCGAGTAGGTCATAAAATATACTAATACTTAGAAAGTTCAAATGTATTAAATTTGAATGTGACTGGTTTCCGGTCACTGCCCGCCCACAGTGCATTGTGACAAACCGCCCGCCCTGATACCATTCCGCAATTCGCTTGTCTAAAGGATTACATAACGCTGGTTTACTTTGATAAATATTCTGCGGAGTAAACGAAATGTAAGTAAAATAATTTTAAATGTATCTGTGGGTTATATTAGTAATGGTACGTGTGTACGTTTGTTCGTTTATTTTATGTCAAAACCGCAGAAATTATCTTAGTTAAAAGTGCAATAATCGATGTACGAAATAAGCTTTGTGATGGAAATTACCTTTAATTTTAATACTTAAAAAATGAATCCTTATAAAAATTGTCTTTCTATATGCAGAATGCTTTTGATGGATTTTATTTCCTTCCGCCATTTTTCTTTTCCGAATGTTTTACGTGATGAAAAATTAAAACCTATCACTGAAATATTACTTTATAACTGAGATAATTAAAAAAGACATTATTATTATTCTAGCCATTTTATATTGTAATCGAGTTATAAGCAAAATCAAAGTGCTTGTAAGAGTCTAATAAAATATATGTATTTAGTTATTTTTCTTAAAAATGAATATTTCTTTATCTTTTATTTCGCCTTAAAGATCTTTTTCTATATTAATATCTAAATATAATTTAAATATAACTCTTAAATGGCTAAGTTATTCTTCACATATATAGTTTTAACCCAGTTATAAGTCAATCGGAGTGTATCTTTAACAAACTACAGTATCATGTCAAGAAGATCACAATGGTGCGCGGCGACCGGAATAGATCGGCGCTATCGAGGTATTCTATACCAACTCTACATCATATCTAAATCTTGATAAGATACTTTGAACATACAAACGTTTTTAGATTAAAGAAAGATTTACATTTTAGAAGCTAAAAGCTATTTTATCTATCCTATAATACTTTCTTAGATTTACGCGAATATTTGTCATTTTTAATAAAACTATTGTTTCGGATTTTTTCGCGGATTTATTTGGATTTTTGGTTTCTGACGTTTCGAATACTTTACAGCAATCATGGTCACGTTATTTCTTTAAAATCGTTAAATAATTAGTTGGTAGGTACTGTCTATAATAAATATATAATGATTTTTGAGACGTCTAAAACCTAAGTCTCTCCCGTGATGGATTACTGTAAAGCATTTAAAACATCGGGAACGAGAAATCGAAATAAGTCCGCGAAAAAATCTGAAAAGACAGTTTTATTTACATTGTTTATCGTATTTTTATTTATAGCTTCGTATAACTTTTCTTATAGAGCTAACGGAAATAAGTTTTCCGGTTTGTTTTCCGGTTTACATTTTCAAGCTTTCTTTTCTTTAGCTAGATTTAAGACGTATGTAAAGGCAAAGTGAGCAGAATTACTCAAAACTATGTGCATAAATTAGTGCTCATTTAGTGCTAATTTAGTGCCAAAAGCTAAAATTTGACGCTCTTATATTTTGGCAGAAAATTTGAAAACTGCTAGGTTTTAGTGAAGCTAGCAGTGACACCGCCTAATACGCTAACCGTATAACACAGCGTTAAATCAATTTAGCATTAATTTAGTGCTCAATTAGTGTTTAAAGAATTATTCAAAGTAAGGGAAAATTAAATATGGATAAATATATGATATTTAAAAAAATATATAAAGTTCAATAATTCTCTTGTATTTATGGCGGCAATAATAGGTACTATGTTGTTAGCACAATCTTTGATAATAGTTATGTATTTATATACTCTGTTCATAGATGTCGATCAATATAGTAAAAAGTTGTTAAATGTAATTAAATTATTTTGTTTTACTTTGATACCTATATATTTTAAAATTTAATTTAGATCTTCCTCTTTTTATTATTTTGCATTAAAAATAATAAGTATATAAGTCTAGATACAATATGTCTTTCTGTTTTGGTGATATTTTCATTGTGGTTGTAGATAAATTGAATAAATGAATGATAAAAAAAATCATTTATTTTATTGACACTAATGTGTTAATATTTTTGTAATAAAATTTAAAAGATGATAATAATTAATTAATTTCGTGTTAATAATGACCTTTAATGTATATATTTGAAAAATAATATATTTCTCTACAATTTTAAAACACTAATTGAGCACTAAATTAATGCTAAATTGATTTGACGCTGTGTTAATATGCGGTTAGCGTGTTAGGCGGTCACTCTGCTAGCTTAACTAAAAGCTAGCAGTTTTTTAACTTTCTGCCAAAATATAAGAGCATCAAATTTTAGCTTTTGGCACTAAATTAGCACTAATTTATGCACATAGTTTTAAGCGATTCTGCTCACTTTGCCTTTCTAGCTTTGCATACGTAGATTTAAGTAAGTATTTATATACGTATAGTTAAAAATTGTATTCGAGTATATGAAATCTTAGACTCAGTAAGTAGTATTAGCAAGACTTACCCCTTTTTAACGTTGGGAAAAGCATTTAGGCATACCACCTGCATACATACAGGTGGTTATGTGGGACTTACCAGCAAAGCTAGTATTACCTACTAAAACCCAACGGAACCTTTCCTGTCTTAATTTAACCCTATCCACCATTTAACCACAACGGCAGTCTGTCAAAGCAGACCACAACAACCATGGGGTTGCTCCCAAAAGTCCACTTTGCTATCAGAGAAATACCAGGAGCAACCCGCATGGCATGGCTCAGTTTACTTGGACTTTTCACCTTTTCTATGTATATATTTTTAACATAAATATGATTATTAATACCATTTAAAATACTTTTCGTGCACGCTGCCATACAAAATGAGGCATATCAAAGCCGAGTCTAGTAGGTTAATATTAAAAAAAAAACGCGAAAGCGAAGTCGTTCGATTCATAGCTCGTCAGGTAAATAAAGCGCATGTTAAATAAAAAATAAATTATTAATAATAATAAAAACGGTCTCTTCATTTTATCACGTGACCTCTTTTCAGACGTGTATAAAAGTCGAGGCTTTAAAATAGTACTTTCATAAGTACTCTTGTCATATGTAGCCGGTGACCGGAAAAATAGCGGCGTGCAAATATGACGTGATATTGATATAAAATTAAAAAAAAACCTTTATTATTACTGCTAGAGACGTGTATAAATATGAGATTATTTTAATTTTGCATTAATTATTACTAATATAATGCAAAATTTGGTTTTGAATAAGTGTGTATAATAATATATGGTGTAACAAATATTAACGTAATGTTTTATTTAAAAACTTACGTTTTAACGTTGAGTATAGATTTCTCAGAGATGAGATATTTTCCCGCAGTAAAAATTTAAACTTTGACCCGGATAATCAGCTATCATTATACCAAATTTCATCAAAATCTATCCAGTGGTTTTCTCGTAATGCGTCCTTAGACAGACAGACCGACAGACAGACAAACAAAAATTCTAAAAATTATTTAAATTCGGCCCCTGTATCAATAATAATGACTATTTTAATAACATTTTTCAAAAAATATTTAATGTACTGATTCGACTCAGAATTTTATTATATTATTTTGTAGATAGTTTGTGGGCTGGAGAGTAACTTAGGCTACTTTATATCTCAGTAAGTACATTAACTTGTTCCCATGAAATTATAGTCCATAGTAAATAGTTTCTAAAGGACTTAGTCACCTGTTTGATTTTCGATCATTTCAAATCCAATTTGGTAATAGAAGCTATCTATGGTTAGTTTACTGGGAATAGGAATTCGGCATAATTTTTATGCAACTTATGGTCAAATTTCTAAATTTAATAAACAAAAATACATATATTATTAGGATTTGCTGTTAGAGGTCTATTTATAGTTTAGTTTAATATAGGTGTCGAATGTGGGGTCAGTCAGGACCACTTAGAATGGTATTTTAGATCTAGTCCATCGATTAAATTTAAATAACAATATTTTTTCTATAAATCTGGACAACCGAAGGAGCAAGAATCATATAACCTGATGGAAAGCAGTCACCGTAGCCTATTGGTAGCGCTAAAACGGAAATTCTTAGAATAAATGAAATTCTATGGTAGGACCTCCGCTGCTAGCACTTGTCAAAGAAAACGTAGTGCTATATACATAGCTTATTTTGAAAGTCTGTGTCAGTGGAAACTACGGTGAACCGTCCCATTCTGAATACTCATCAGCAGAATTTACTATCTATACAATAAGTAGTATAGAAAATCGGTATTGAATAGATATCTGATATCTATTCAAAACAGATTTTCTGTATGAAATAGGGTCCTATCATAACGATACATTGCTAAAATTTTGATGACATGAAATGGCAAAGTATTTTGTGCTTTATTACCAAGTCATAAGTTCTATCATTTATAACACTTTAGTGCACCATCGATTGTTTCTATAAATAGTCAACCCTTACTTGCGTAAATATTCTAGCAGTAGGGTTGAACAGGACGTGAAAAATTAATTAGAGACTTTTGTTGCTTTAGTGAACTTATGAAACTTTTTGAAAAAGATAATGGTTATATATATATATATATATATATATATATATATATATATATATATATATATATATATATATATATATATACTAGCATTACCCGCGGCTCCGCCCGCGTTCGGATGACCAAAAACCAAACTCTTAGGTTTTACATATTAGTATCTCTTAGTTTTTGTATTTTTTCCTATATGTTGAATGAATAGGTTTAAAAATGTAAGAAACATGCAATTTGACATAACGACTCCTTATAAGATATAAAAATCGACTAAGGAATGATTTTAGGCAATATAATTACATAAATAAGACACATGGCACCGCTGGCAAACGATAGTACAATGGAGATACTAATATTATACGTGAACTCTTGACGTATTAAAATAACCTCTAAGCAGAGAATCATGTTGTTGGTTGCATAACCGTGGATAAACTAACAAGCTTTCGTATTTATTAAATATATGTGCAAATCAAATTGGGGGTTCCGCTATTACAAAATATGAGCCCATTAAAACTCTCCCCTCCCAACCCTATCTACTTGCCACACGACAGGGCTGACGCTAGGCTTCTATTACAACAGTTAATGTCATAACACGATAGTGTCATATCGTATTCTTAGTATATGTTAGTGGGGTTTCGTGTATCTTATACTAAACTTAAGCTATTATCTACTATTTATTAGTATTAATTTATATTGTATATGCTACGAAACAATCATTAAGATTGTTTATTGAAAATTTTCAGAAACACCTAACGTTTGGGAGATGTTTAGGAAGTAATTAAGAGAGATTAAAAGGATGTAACTTTAAAGTTTTTTTTAGTCAAGACGTGAAATTTTGGGCAAATAAGAATTATACTTCACGTATATACGTTAAAATCACGCATATTCAATTTATATAATTTATAGTATATAACTAATTATTCTAGGATCTCCAGCAGTTTTTATGTATTATGCGTTTACATATTACTGAAAGCTTGTATTTAATGTACAAAAGAAGTTTTTATTATATATATATTGTTACATACAGACAGGTGTTTATATTGATATGTTGTTTGTAATAAAAAATTATCTTGCAATCGATTAAGATAGTAAAGCATGTACATCAGTAATATGTAAAATAAACAAGGTTAAAATAAAAATTTGAATAACCCCCGACTATCTTGGTCCGATTTTCATCAAACATAGCTAAGAACACTCCCAAATAATTCACCTATAAAACAAAACCAAAATCAGTTCATCCGTTCGGGAGCTACGATGCCACAGACAGACACATACACAGACACGTCAAACTTATAACATACCGTCGTTTTTGCGTCGGGGGTTAAAAATAGTATAGTAATATCCAAGCATTAATCATGCCATTAAAACTATTACAATTTAAAAAAATTTAAGTAGCCTTGTGGATTTCTTAATAGAGATTGTGATTTAGGAAGTCAAGATGGATGGAACATCGAGTCAAATGTAGTGAAAACTATATTTATTGTTTTAGAGTTTTGGCTACATGAAAGTTTACACTGCTATATAAGGTAGAGTTAAAACTCTACCTTTTACTAAAGTTTAAGTTCGAAAAGAAGCTTATTCCATTCGAACCTACAGAAGCTTATATGTAAAACTGGAATTGATTAGACTCAAAACACGTTCAAGGTCAAAGTAAGAAAGATGTTATGTATATAAGCACCTACTCGTCCTACGAATTGGGAAAATTAGAATTCGGAAATAAAGATAATTATTCTATATAGAAAATAGAGAAGTTTATATAGTTATATTTAGTTTGATAAGCAAACTTTCGCAACAATTTCATATTGAACGCGAATAACACAAAATTGGTAATTCAAAAATATTTAATAATAAATTTTCATTTTCATCGAAATAAAACCGGCAACCACAATCAATGATTAATTAAAACTGCCGGTCTGCGGATATTAACAGCATTTTCAAATTAAATAATACCTCGATTTTGTTATTGAAATATCGGATCGCAGAAAATATTTAATTTGATACTTTTACTCACGTGGAATTTATTGATTAAAAAAGTATTAACATGCTAGAAATTCGCCGGAGGAAGTCTGAAAAAAATCGTTTTTAGTGACTTTTGCTATGGAAATATCCCACATGGTATCTTAATAGCTTTTTTAAGGATCATATAAGCTCTTTAAAGTTTTTTTAAAACTTGAGTTTCGGGATTAATCTTCAACATACAAACTTACGAAATTTACCTTTATACAAGTATAGATATTTCTTTTCATCCAATTAGTATAATAGATAGCTAGCAAAAAGAATTCTTAAAATTGGATTAGTAGTTCCTAAGATTTATTGAACGCGCTGTTCAAACAAACAAACAAACTCTGCTTTTATAATATTAGTATCGATATTACTGATGCTTACTTTAATCAATCAATGTTCCATTAATTAAGTGTGGGTGGATTATCTACAAATAATTTTAATTTAGAATCTTTGCTTTATAACTTAAAGGAGTTTTGAAGATGATTTGTTTTACGCCAATTAAGTAAAGCTACACCAACTTTGAAATAACTTTGGAAGAGTAAACAGGTATTCTTACTTATAAAAAAACCAAATAATTGTATTTTCGGATTACCAAACACCACAAATAGAAGGCCATCGTGATCGAGCTCGCTACATTTATTACTTACACTGGATTTTATTTCAGAGTGAGATCGAATAAAGAAACGAGTAATATAGAAGAAAAATATATTTCGTTGGGAGAATCGTTGCGGAAAATAATGTGCATTCAAGTGCAACAGCTTATTAAATGAGCTGAACTGTGTAACTGTAGACAAATTATACAAGAAAAAGCACCACGATCTCAAAATATAAATATGTCTTTAAATCGAGAGCCATTTTAATAACAAGGCGATAGAAAGAAGGATAAAAATAAATTGCTTATAAAGGATTTACCATTGTAGTACGTGGAGTAGAAGGGTCAAATTAACCTACGATAGATAGAAATATTGCTAGACTTAAAATAATCTAACAAGTGGTATATTCTATCATACTGCCAAAACATCTAGATTTTTTTATTATATACATTATTCGAGATAAGCAAATAAACTAGAAAACTTCAATATTCATTTGTAAGTGTCTGGATCAGATAATATAAGCATTTAATTTTTTTGTTAGAAAAAATAAAGTGATAGTGCTTAAAAACAATTTTACACTTAATACGTTAATTTTTGATTTCATTTTTTATTTTTGAATCAATTTTACACTTGATACATTCTTAGATTTACGCGAATATTTAACAATTTAAATAAATTATTTTTTTGGCAGAGACTAAGCTCATAAGTGTCTATCCCATGATTGCTGTAAAGTATTCGAAACGTCGAGAATCCAAAATCTAAATAAACCTGCGGAAAAATACGAAAAGATAATTTTATTTTAAATGTCCATTGTATAATTAATATACAAGTCATGCCCGCGTGGGATGAACATGCGACAAGAATGCTATCCGGTCTCTTGTCAACGGCAGAGACATTAAGATAAGGTTTTTGTTTTAAGAAGTCTCTATGAGTCAAGGACTATGGGTTTCAATTCCAATGGTGATATTTTTTAGCCTTGTAAGGCTTTAGAATAGGGCTACCCCATCACCTATTGTGGGTGTCGTAGAAGACGACGTTGGGACATCACACCTAGAGCCCCTTGCTCGATGGCGGGTGAACAACAGCATTCTCAAAGAGGGTTGACGTCAGGCACGCGCCGATCAGAAAACTTTAGCTAAAACCA
Source organism: Brenthis daphne (assembly GCA_947093115.1). NCBI lineage: Eukaryota > Metazoa > Arthropoda > Insecta > Lepidoptera > Nymphalidae > Brenthis > Brenthis daphne. The sequence continues at coordinate 23,426,262 of OX352474.1, forward strand.
ATTAGCAGTATTGACGTTCTGCGTTGAACCCAAGTAATTTGGGAAATGGGCTGGCAGTTGATGATGATAATAATATTTCCATTACCATATTTCAATGAATTTAAATGGTACTCGAGAATTGCTGAACATATTCTAATAAAACTTTTCTTATTACGTAGGTCAAGGTTTTAATTAAAAACATTTAAGATTAAGGAGTATCTAAAGTGAAAACATAATTAAATCTATCTTTTCGGATTTTCAACTGACTTCTTCAAAAAGGAGGAGGTTCTCAATTCATTGGAATCTTTTTTTATGTATGTTCACCGATTACTCGGAGACCGCTCGACCAAGTTTGCTACGAGTAGTTTAAACGGTATTGTATAATAAAATTTTCTATGGCACCGACTTCGAAAATATCTGATTAAGTATCTATACTAAACGAAAACCCCCGTTTATTAATTTTTTACTTTTTATTGCCCGGAAGTCGGTATTTATAAAAAAAATTATAAGTTTTTATTTCGCAGATTTATTCATATATGTAGAAAAGACAGTTTTATTTAAAAGTTCAAATATGTGCGTAAATCTAAGAAAGTACTAAAGTAACTTAAGCTATGCAATCTCTCCAAAATGCTGTTCATATTTAGTTAAATTATCAAAACGAGCAAAACCGCTAGCCGTGACTAGTCTCTCATTAAATATTCATAATGCTGAAGCAGCAGTCAATTTATTATAATGGAGTTTTGTGAATTGCCGCTGCTACTTCGCAGTTGTCGCACTTAACTTCAAGTCAAGTTTCGAAGGCGAAATTGTAAATCAATGAGTGTTGCGGCGGAAGTAAGATTACATCGCGGTATCTTTTCATTGGATGAAAGTGAATTGCGGTAGAGATGGGGTGAGTGATATTATACCTCTTTAGAGCATCCCTTAAGATTGAACTTCTTTATTATTATTAGCATTATTAGCAACAAATTTTATTTTTAAAGTTTTAAATATAGTTCTTAGAATATTATGTTTATTGAATTTCGAAGCGTTATATTGCTTAGATATTTCATCAAAGATTTCCAAAATTTGACATATACATAATTAATAACAAGCAATAACTTAACTGTTGATACTATCTATATTTACATAATAGCATCTATATCTCTAGTTGATCAAGTAAGCTATAGGTAATTAATTTTCAACATTAGAGTACTCAATTGTATTTTATAACGGAAAATGAAAGAACACAAAAAAAATATTTTTTTTAATTATATATACACATACGAGTATGTTAATAATGTGACTTGTTTAAGATGATGCCTCAATAGACGGTGTCCTGTCTAAATTTCAAAAAATAATTTGAAAAAATATATTTTTTAAATATCTTCATGTGCCGGATTCTTTTTTCAATTTTTTCCCTCTCAAAATTTTATTACATGTATTGAAAATTTTTAAAAAAGCCAAATCCATACAGCCATACACAATTGATCTTACGACTTATCAACAAACAGCATCTCACTTTAATATGAGTATATGTACATAGATAAATGCATTAGAAGCGGGTTATCTATGTTTAATGTAATTAGTTCTTAGAATATTATAAATGCAAAAATACATTGGCGATTTGTCAATTTGTCTTTCTGTCACGAAAAATAAAGCAATGAATTTTTACAAAGATGCAGAGAGAGCTTGATCAAAGGTAGGGTGAACAACTATTTTTATTGATGTGGTCGACTTCACACATCTTTCATAAACTTGCTAAGTTCTCTCAGACATGCAGGCTTCCTCACGTAAAATCTTCACCGTGAGATAAACGGTAATTTTGCCGGAAATGATTTGTACATGAAAATATTACAGGTACAAAACCAGGTATTTGATCCCGCTTCTATTGGTTAATAAATCAAAAAAGTATTGTGTTCTAATTTTAACGTTGATCCCTAATATGCTAATATATGGCTCTTATTTTTTTTCATACAAATTTGTTTACCATAAAGCAGGCAAGTTGTTATGTTGATGAATATTTAATTTATTAAAGTTTTTCGATTATTAAAGTTACTTAATCGTACAGTGTAAATGAATGCTAAAATGGCAACGGCAAGGACAAAGTAAATCTAACAAAAAGTAATAAATTCAGGGAGAAGCCAAAGTGCAAACCAAGCGATGGCCATCAATATTAATAACTCGGCTTGAAACTCTGATACGGATTTGTCGAATTTATAACATCGGTTAAGGGTGACCGAATTTTAAAAGATATTAAAACTGAATAATAAAGGCTTATAATTGTTTAAATTTATATTAAATACTAATATGTAAAGAGTGATTTGAAATATTCTTGTTACATTTTATAGTCATTCTAGTGATTCACCCTCGCTCTGTTCGGGTTCACTCCTAGTTACGTTTTAACGTTTAGTACAGATTTCTCAGATATGAGATATTTTTCCGCAGTAAAAAGTATTCTATATGTTGACGCGGATTACCAGCTATCATCATACTCATTAAATTCTGTCCAGTGGTTTTCTCGTGATGCGTTCCCAGACAGAACTACTAAAAACTATAGATTCGGTCTCTGTATCGATAATAAATAATAATGACTATTTTAATAAGATTTTCCAAAAAAATATATTTATAAATAGTCGAGCTACCTGGGCGGAGCCGCCGAAAAAAGCGTGTAGGTAATATTACACGTACGACTCTTAAGAGCGACTCTTAGTCATAAAAACAACGCGGTCAAAGCCGCAGGAAAACTAAAATCATGATAGTTAATTATAACTTTTGTTTCTTAAAGACAATAGTTAAAGTAAGAAAAAACAGAACTCACATCTTTCCTCAGATAAAACACATAGCTTAACAAGTTTTAATGAATGACCCTCTGAGTAGTCCCTTGATTTGTTCCTTTCCCAGACACTTTCTTTTAGGTTTAAATTGTAATGGAGGGAAGCTGTTAGTTTTATTGGTTTTAACAATAAGAGATCGTGAAACAAAAGTTTATCGTCTGTAAAGAAATTTCGTTTGAGGTTTTTGTGTTTTGTGAAGATTTTGCTGCTTTTTCCTTCGATTGTTATACATAAATGTGTGATTAATATAATTAGCGTTAGTAAATGATTGAGATTTCTAGTGTCTTGATGATTTTATTCATCATTATCAATTTTCTTTAATACTTTCGTTAACCTCATGTACAATATAATAGATAAATCGATAAAAAGGCATAGTTTTTAAAATTACCTTTATTATTAAATGAATAATTAATGATTTTACATCTTGAAGAAACCTACCATACAACCTAACATATCTGAGAGAACCTAGCAAGTTTTCGAAAGATATGTGAATTCCGCCAACCTGCCCTTGTCCAGCGTGGTGGCCTAATATTACTTGTATTGAAGGGAGGCCCGTGCGGCGCGCCCAGCAGTGGGGCGTAGAGCAGACGTAGAATGTAGTGAATATATTTTAAACTGTGGACTCTATAAATTAAATGCCATATTTTTTAAATAAAAATGCTTAAAAAAGCATAAAATTCTTAGAAATGTTGTTAATGGGTATTTTTCATGAAATTTATACAGAATTACATAGCCTTTTAAAGTGGGGTAAAGTGGCTCTTCGTATAAAAAATCAACTCGAATTGATCGTCGTCTTTTTGTCGACGTCGACTCAAAGAAGAGCTGAACACGGCTCTTTTTTGAGTCAGTCAAACTGTTCATAGTAATGTTTTTGTGAAGTAAATTCGATGATGTCGAGGGTAGGTAATCAGTTGCCATTTCCACAATCACTTCCGGTAGTAATTGATATAATTGTGCTGATTGTTCAAAGCTAAGCCAAATTGAAGCTAATTTTGAAAGTGACTGATGGACAATGCATTAGTTAGTGTTATTTATCGAATTAAAAAAAAGAAAGAGAAACTATATACAATGTATAGGTACTTTTTCTGATGAATAGTAAAAGTGCTGCGAAGCTTATATTTATACGGTTAGTATAGATTTCTCAGAGACGAGATATTTTCCCGCAGTAAAAGTATCCTATATTTTGACGTGAATAACCAGCTATCGCCATAACATATTTCATCAAAATCTGTCTAGTAGTTTTCTCGTGATGCGTTTCAGATAGACAGGCAAACAAACAAAAATCTAAAAATTATAGATTCCTGTATCAATAAGAATGACTATTTCAATAAGATTTTCCAAAAAATGTTTAATGTACTAATTCGACTCAGTATTTTATTATATGTATAGATAGAAGAACTTGAACCGACTTGAAAATGGGTAAGTTTCTTAGAATGCCTAGATTTTATTGTAAATGTTCCGCTGTTCGAGTCGATTTTAATGAATCAATTAAAAGATTTATAGCTTAAAGGAATTTCCCTAAACTTGTACGAAAATATGCCATAGTTATACTTAGTTTTTATACGAACAGGTTATTTTTGCATAAAATCTGGTCGTGGCGAACTGCCACATTAGCAATTTCATTTCACTATTTTTTATATCTGGATATACATAGAAAGTAAAAATTATATGAATGAAAATCTCGATGAAAATTTTCGTCGCGGCAATAATCAAATGGCGATAGAACTGCCTCCAAAACACAAATCTTTATAATCTATATCCCAAAGTAATTAGCCTATTTCCAAGTAATGAGAGCTCTAACGGACCAATAAAATTTTACAACTGCCATTTAAATGCGATTCAGTTTTAATCAACTAAATTAGAATTCGAAGGGCTTAAAGTCTTAAAGTTAGCGACTTCTTAGAACTAAAACTTTATGAATTACAATGGATGTATAAATCTCACAATTTACTAACAACTTTGTGAGCGATTAACTTAACTAATCTGACAAGCATCGCCTGTTACCAAAGTTCTATAGGCTTTGACTAGATAACATTCTACAATAGGTATTAATTCAATTCAATTTTCTTGTTAATGGTTTTAAAACGTGCCAGTAGAGCACAGATTACGTCGCCAATATAACGCAGAATAGACAGGATACGTGGGGATTGGTCGGTAAAATAATATTGTTATACTATAAATACGTAGTTATTACTAAAACTAAATGTGTAAATGACATATTTAACCCTTTAAATAAAACTATTTTTTCGTAGCCTTGTGGGTAGGCTGTCTGTAACAACTATATAATACCTTTGAGACATCTAACACCTCAGTCTCTCCCGTGACCATGTGCGGTGTAAATCATTCGAAACGTCGGGAACCAAAAATCAAAATAAATTCGCGAAAAATCCGAAAAGATAGATTTATTTAAAATGTCAAATATTCGCGTAAATCTAAGAAAGTATTATATTTAACCCTTTTTTCTGTTTTGTATGTAATTAAAGAAAACATTAGAACATTCTGTGTATGCTCGAGCGGTGGCGCGGAATCGCTTGTGTACAAAGTGGATAAAGAAGACATATGGAGAAAGAACGCCTATGTATATTACACCGCGACTATTATATACTTAGTTTGCCCCCTGATGACTGCAATGACTACAATACACTGTGCTTAAAATATAGGAATACATATTATATAATACTCTAGTACTTAATATATTTAGTACTGAATAAAGTACTCGTAGCATTACATAAATCTCAACGATTTGTGTGATTCGTTGATATATTTGCTTAAATTTAATTTAAAAAAAAATGTAAATGCTCATTCTCATAAAATTACAGCGCGGTCATTTAATATGTGAGGTGGTTATCGTGGTGGTTCTAAATGTGCTTTAAACTTCACATTATATATTAATTTACAGGTTAGAAAGAGTTTAGTAAATCTCCACGTAGAACGTATTCTTTCGAACATTTTCTTCCGAATAAAGGTATATAATAATGCTTTGCTAAGCTTCCCATATGAAAGCTCGTTTCAAGAATCTATATTATATTATTAACATTATAAAAAAATATGTCGAAACTTACTAAATCCAGATACCAAGAGTAGAAACAACGTAGAGAAATTACCTGAAAACATAACAAATAAATATAATTGTTATTTATATACATATACATATTATATGTTCAGTACCTGGGTTACCGAACTTTGCTCGGAGTTTTTGGCCTAAAGTACAATTTTCTTTTTTTTTTAAACTAAAAACTTGAATAAATATTAAAAAAAACTTTGTATGCGACCGAGATTCGAACCTGTGATTGTTGATCTTGCACCTTGGTCGCTTGACCACGATGCTTATGCCCGAGCGTGCTAATTACCGACCATATTTTGCGTGGAATAATGCAAAAGGAAACTGCATGAAAACTCGAAAACACGCGTTTTCCCAGACATAAGACTAATCTACATCGATTTATCGCCCCCGAAACCCCCTGTATGCTGAATTTCATGAAAATCGTTGGAGCCGTTTCCGAGATTCAGATTATATATACAAGAATTGCTCGCTTAAAGATATAAAATATGTACATACAAAATAATTTCATATAATATATTGTTTAATAACTTATGTATGTATATATTACCTCTCCTACACTCAAGATACAACAAAAACAAGACGATCTTGTTTTATTTCGTTTACTAGTGACTCACCCTCGCATCGCTCGGGTTCGTCCCTAGGTACGTTTTAATTTTTTTGAGCGGAAGCCTATATCTTTTTCTAAAATTAAAATAGCCTATATTATCCCCTATAAGATCAGCTATTTTTCAGTGGGAGTCCCGTCAAAATCAGTCCAGCCGTTTCAGAGATTATGGGGAACAGACAGACAGACAGACAAAAAATAAAAAAAGTGTTTTTCTTATAAGTGCCGTATATAATTTCATATAGATAATATTTTATAAACTATGAGTACTTGGATGAATGCTTTATAATGTGTTAGAAATCATAGTTGTTATAAAAAATACAGCATTGTGGCCCATATATCTAGACTAATACTGTAAAGAGGCAAAGTTTGTGAGTTTTCTTGTGGGAAGTAATCTCTGGAGCTACTGAACCGATTTAGATGAAATTTGTTATGAAGATACTTTGAGACTCTGGGAAGGACATGGGATAAATTTTATACCGAAAGTCATCCTTTAAAGGTTTGAAAAGAGGGATGAAAATTTGTATGGGGAATCAATCATTTCTCAAGTAAGGGATATAAAACTCATCATACCTATGTATATATATATATATATATATATATATATGTATACTAATATATAGTCTATCTATTTCATACTTATCATTAATATCTGATCTAAAATGAATTTACTACTAAGAAAAAAAAAGAAGTTGGACGACAACCTTTATAAATATCACAAGATATTGACATATATTTTCGTCCAAAAACCACAGAAGCTATCTGTTAGATGAGGTTTAACTCATAAAATAGCAGCTATTAAAACATCAGATATACAAAATATTTCATAAAATCACATCACTATTACAAATATTTTCTTCAATTCTGTGGAAAGATGTCCACTGTTGGACCTGGCCATATTACGAAACTCTAATTAACTGTATAAATGAAAAATATATACTGATGAATCCTCCTTTTACGCAGTAAAGAGCATCGAATCAACGTGAACTTACATATACATATGTTACTGGGATATTTTACTTTCTAAGCCTAGATACTGTACATTCTATCTCCGCATATCTAGTTTCTTTTATCTGACTTCTATTATTTATTATATTGCGAGATGAAAGGCTTAATGAAAACGGGAGCAGATCTTATTCACATTGTTGTATAAAACGCTTAGAAATTGAAGCTTATCAACAATTTGTATTGTATTCTTGACCTAATTTAAAATTAAAGGTAAATCGTGTGTTTGTGTGTATTTTATAGAGCTATAAATCGATGTTCACGTTTTTTTTCCATAGAAATTCCAAGAAGCAATCACACCCCTAAAGTTTGATTATAGGGATGATTATTTAAAAATGATTTTGTAAAGCTATTTTCCGTTGTATTTAATCGTAGATCGTTAGATAGCCTTAGCTACATAGCACGCAGTTAGCGGTCCTTAGTTAGCCTGCAAATGGGCGCTTGCAATATCATTTACATTGCAAATTCGTCTCCCAGTGTCCTGTAATTGGATGGAAACGCAGCAATAGATTGTATCATAGCTCTACGCACAATGTGATGATGGAATTTCAAAGAGGACCTTTAAAGTATTAATTATTTTCGGGCATTCGCCGTTGTTATCAAACACAATAACAAATTTGTTATTATGAATAATAAATTCAAATATTAAAAACGTAGAGATAAGTTGGTTTATGATAAGGTAGCCTATTATTTTTCCAGAATTATATTGAGACTTGGCGTGAGCTTTTGCATATTTCAATTAAATTATACTTTCTATTCGTGTTTAATCTATACTGTAATATTATAAAGAGGAAAGTTTTTTGTTTGTTTGTTTGTACCTAATGAGCTCCGAAACTACTAAACCGATAGATGAAATTTAGTAAAAAGACAGAATAGTAATGAAAGTTTGTATCAGGAAGCAAGTCGCTAGTGCAAGATAAAGCTGTGCAATCGTATTTAAATAATTTTATTCTGTATAAAATTAAACAATTTTTAGATACTGAAAATCATGAGTATACATCGGCTATCAGTTCGGAAAGAAAAAACCTATAACTGTAAGAAGAAGTATTAAAAGAAACTCTGCGATAATCAGCTTTTTTAATAAAATTATAAATTACTAGCGACACACCCTCGCTTCGCTCGGGTTCATTCCTACTCCCTAGGTTAATTCCCCATACACACTTTCATCCCCATTTTTACCCTCTTAAGGGATGAATTCCAAGATAAAGAGTATCCTATGTCCTTTCCACGGTTTCAAACTATCTTCTTACCAAATTTCATCTAAATCGATTCAGTAGATCCAGAGATTACCCGTCCTACAACGTCACAAACTCACAAACTCTGTGAAAAATCCAACTCTCTACCTATTCCGGTTCATGAAACTCTGACAAATGGACGGATGGACAGCGGAGGCTTAGTAATAGGGTTCCGTTGGCACCCTTCGAATACGAAACCCCAAAGAGTACACTTTAAAATCACGGCAAGTCTCATTCCAGGATTGAAATAAAAGCTCTTCATGTTTGTAATTTTACATGAAAGTAATATAATGTTATCCTGTATATATTTTATAAGAAATATTTCATAAAAACTTATAAGAATATATTTGTATGTGAGCAAAATGAATATATTATATCAACTGATATCGCGTCAAATATTAGGCATTAGGGATTATAAGGGATGTGCTTTACTTACTTATTCTCGTTCGTTTCTAACAAATTCTACACGTTTGATTTTATTTTGATGAAACCTGTAATGCAAAGTCGTAATAATACCTTCTATATGAGAAAATAAGGATGAAAAAATATATGAAAAAAGCACATGAGTGCACAGTGTTGGGATTATATAATCACGGAGCTTTAGTTAAAAATACGTATGAGAGTGTATAATAAGTGGTATTTGTTTGATAAAAGCGAAAAAGGTATTCAGATAACGTAGCGGTCGGTACTCTGTTCATTTTAATGCGAGGGATATAAGCTTATGTATTGATAAGAGATTATAATTAATTCTTTTTAATAACAAAAACATTAAAATGTATACTGCTGATTATTTTGTGCCTAAAAGTGTTTGTAACGTTTTGAATAGCGCCACCTGTCGACAAATATAAAACTTAAACGTTTTTACAATAAATTTAATTCAAAGTAAAAGGTCTATTCATTTATAATATAGATATAGTATAATCTAGTTGTAACAAGGTTTATGTTTTGTATTTATTTATCAATAGATGGCGCTGTCCAAAACCCTTGAAAAAAAGTCTTAAAAACTATATCAACGGTTACGGCTTTTATTTATTGAAATTAAATTAAAGTAAAATGATTATACAGAAATAGTATGGAGAACGCATTGCCAAGATAGTAAATTTCCTAATAATAGATATATTCTACCCGTATCTATTAGTACAGGACGTGCTCTGATAGTAAATTTCATACTTTTACAAATCCTTTTAATGTTTTCTACATGATTATCTAAACAACCTGAGAATCTTTCATATTGTATATAAATAAAAATCATACGCTAAATGTGTTAATAAGTGCAAAACTTGAGAACGGCTGGATCGATTCGGTTTTTTTTTTCAAATATTCGTTGAAGTCCGAGAAAGGTTCTTGTGAAAAGAAAAATTGAAAAAAATTACGGAAATACGTGAAAGTCATATTTTTCTTTTTCCTTACTACTTTAAATTATGAATGCAATCTTAAAACTAATATAAACTACTTGAATGCATTTGTAGATTTGACACTTTCTCTTTTTACAATATATAGTTTGAATTTGACTTGTTTTTTTGTCCTTCTTTGACGTCGAAACAGAGTAACCAATTGTCAGCGATATATTCCATACTAAACGCTAAAACGTACTTAGGGACAAACCAGAGCGAACGCTAGTTTGTAATATTATTAGTAGCATCAAACTTCACACACAGTCTCTTATCTCCTTCTCTACATTTCCCTTTGAGTCATCACAAAATAAGAGTATGAAAGTAAAAAGCCCAAACGCTTATTTTTCAATATCATTGATCAAAGCCTTCTTTTTGTTCTCAATGTTTCTAAAGAATAATACATCTTAAATATCTAATAATAAGGTTTATTTCGCAACAAATCCCTAAAATTTTATAAAAATAATTTCATAGCTTACAAAAGATTTTTGATCTTAATTTATTACTAGTAAGGGTGGTTTTGTAATACACATATCGCGTATACAGTGGAAATATTAAAGAAAGGAATGTGAAATATGAATAGGATATAAAGATTACATCTTAACGGCTTTATATTGTGGTAATCACTTTATTAAAATATACGGTAATTCCCCGTGAGGGATGAGTTGTGTAGGTGATAGTGTTGTGAGTAAATCACATATAATATGAAAATGATGTAGTTTCCTTTTTTATTTTGAAATATGGACAAGTTTTATCAAAAGCTTCTCTTTTTGTGGTACCTATTAATTTAGCGGTCCAAATGATGAAATTTGGCCTCTTAAAAAGTGGCCGAATTCATCACGAAATAGTCATATTGTATACTTCTCACCAATTTTGTTTATTTCCTAGCTTTCCAGGATCTTTGTTTGATATTCAGTTTTTTTTTTAATTTGTCTTGTTAATACGTGAATAATGTTGACACAATTATCAAAATTAATTGACCAATTGTGACCATTTCCTGACCAATTCGAACCACTTTATATAGACCAAATTTCATCATTTGGGCCGCTAAATAGGTAGAGCCTTTTTTGTGTGGTCGTTCCGTGAGTCATCGATTTTTTTTTAATATTATTTAAATTATACTACATATTGTGTCGAAACATAACATAGTAAATACATAAATATTTAATGTGAAAACTGAGGATATGATAGAATTTGTCATTTCGCTTTGAAATAATAGAAAAAAAGAGTTAATTTAAAAGTAAAATGAACAAAAATCGAACAGTAACAAGTGTATAGATTTGAAATTCATATCGCCAAAAAATGAAAATGTTTCGAATCGGCTTCGGTGTATGAAAATAGAAATGACTATCGATCTAACCTATATTGGGAACGCATGAATTTGAATTTTACTACATTGACTTATAGTGTATTTTGCTTTATGTTCAATACATAATGCTGTAAATATAGCTTTTGAATTTTTTTGTACATATTTGAAGTTTTTTTTCAACTGTTTTTATGAAACTTTATTAAAACGGTTTTGGGGAAATATTTCAATTAAATTGTAGTATGTACTAGTGTCTAGTATCTAGTCCAATGCAGTTCATTCGAGGGCCTTCACCTATAACTGTTTTAATTAATAAAAATCGCATTATCAATATTCGAATTGTTCGTTTACTTATTACTTATAAAGTACTCACTTTGATGGAGGTTTTATCTGTTCAGACATTTTTATACGTCCCACTGCTGGGGGTGGGCCTCCCTTCATATATATATGCTATTGTTTATCACGCTGACCAAGTGCGGGTTGGTGGTCTCCACGTGTCTCTCATGAAAACTCTCTTATTAATATTCAGGTAATATTTTTTGTAAGAATGGATTTTCTCACAATTATTTATCAAGTTTTTCTCTACATTTTACTCACAATCATTACACTCACTTAGTCTGCATTTATATATTACTTCATCCAAATCCTTTCAGCCGTTTTAGTACGAAGAAGTAACAAACCTACGCACATATACACTTTCGCATCTATAATACCAGTATGATATATAATATTGTATTCGATTTACTAAAACACAAAATGTAGAGTCATATTGAAATTTGTTTTGTTGGTGTTATCCTTCAGGCGACAAGTAACAAAGTGTCGACCCCCGTAACGCAAATTTATTTATAAGCCATTTATATTCTTATGACAGGACAGTAAAGTTCTAAGAATTGAAGGTTCGGTCTAGTTGGATGTTTCAGCAGACGAGTCGAAAAATATCTAACACTTTGTATGTAGAATAAGATGTATGGTAAAGGTAAATGAAATTCTTTGTACGTGATAATATTTTATTCCCAGTAGATAGATATTTGATGTTTAAGTAAGTATATTTTGATATGATGTTTATTTGTTATTTATATGAAAGACTCTTAATCTTAAGCCTTTACTAAGACGGACTATAAATACTTTTTGTTTGTATTTAAGTTTTCTGATTTATAATGTAGTTTTAGAACAGGGAATATCTATATATAGGGGTGTGGAATCCTCAGTAATAGAATCCGACTCCCACTTGGTTTTCTAATGAGCATATTAATGCAACTATCTAGTTAAATTCTATAGTTTGACATTATTTTATTCACATAATAAAGACAGCTTATTAAAAACCCACTTCATTTACTATAATATACGTACATAATATTTTATAACACACGTATTACTTTTACCAAAAAAAGACTCGTATTCAAACATCACAAATATATAAGTAACGTCTCGTCTGAAGTCTGCTCTACCAAGACGTCGCACAATTTCCATACAAATAGAGGTTCGATCCCAAAGCCAGGATTAACCCGAATTACTTTCAGAACGTATATAAGTCCAAAAATAAAATTGTTACAAATTATCAATTTGTTAGGATTTTCTTCGTAATTTAATTTTTCTCTTATGGAATGCGCTTATTATTTTCAGTACCACAAACAAGTATATACTTAGGTAAAAAAAATTTTTTTGCATTTATAACTATGATAGTACCTATCAATAAACTAGCGTCTTAGGTGTAATTTTTTACTTATAGTACCCTATATTACTCTGAATCATAATCTATTTATGTACAAAATTTTATTCAAATCTGTGCAACCATGTTAGCGTGATGACGATACAAACAGTGTTTATTTTTAGTACAAGTATAAATAAATATGATAAGGAGTGAGCTAAGAAGCAAATTATTACTAGCGCTGAGAAAAAATCAAAATAAAATACCAAAATTAGAGTTTCATTACGAGCCAGACAGATTATGTAGAGATGCTTATGTTTGCTGAGTAATCGCTTGCACGGGCGTCTGTCAACAGGATGCCCTCGGAAGTTTTAACAGAAACGTTTCAGTTTTTAAATGCTTTACTTCAAATATGGTAAAAAATCAGATAAGAAAAGTTTTACTGCCAGTTATATACGACACTGACACGTTCATTATTATGAATCACGTCGTATTATTTTGTAAGAATTTGGCATAAAAATATCTACCACAATACTTGTTAAGAAATGCTTGTAAAGTGTCACACTGTAGTACTTGGAGCGAGTTTTATTTAGGCGTTTTTCTGAAAATATATAATAATTACGTTTTTTTCAGAAAAGACACCTGTATACATAAATTTAAAAAGTAAAACTTTACCTAAATACAAAATTTGATCTAAATCGTAAGATATGTTTCCGAGATAAACGAAATAAATTTTTATATATACAAAAATTGCTCAGTTAATATTATAAGATAATATAAATAACATTTTTTTTTAGGGAGTGAGTGTGCTTATTACTTCTTAACGCTCAACAAATTTGAATGGAACTCAGAATGGAAATAGCTGAAATAATTGGCACACAGGCGCTAATTTTGTCTTCGTATTACGAATTCTGCAAAAAATAATTTAAAATTTGGTATTTATAAAACCTTTTATAAAATTTTCATTTTATATAACTTATAAAGAAAATGTATTTTTAATTTTATAGTGTGTCTTATTTACTCCTGGGTGTCTATTGATTTTTAATATTATACAAAAGTAACACAATCTTTTGGCAACTTTACTTAACTTTACTTTTATATACTATACTAGCGGCTAACCCTCCCTCCGCTCGGGTTCATCCTTAGATACGTTTTATCGGTTAGTATAGATTTCTCAGAGATTCTCGATGAGATATTTTTCTGCAATAAAAAGTATCCTATATGTTAACCTGGATAACCAGCTAACATTATACTAAATTTCATCAAAATCTGTTCAGTAATTTTCTCGTGATGCGACCCCAGACAGACAGACAGACAAAAATTCTAAAAACTATAAATTCGGCCTCTGTATCGATATAACAGTGACTATATGAAGAAGATTTTTTTTTAAATATTTCATGTACAAACCCGACTCCGGGCTATCTGTATATTTTTATAGGAAATTTTACACCAAATCATCCAGCCGTTTCAGCGAGAAGAAGATATACAGCACGAAAAAGATATTAATATATATATGTATATTTCATAATTGTAATGAAAGAATAAAATGAAGTAGTGTATGTATGTATGTATGTATGTATCTTGTCAATAACAGCTAACAATAGTACTATCGAAAAGCTATAAATAAAAATACATTTCATAATTATTAGTACCTAAGTATTTATTCGAACCAAAAGCAAACTCGACTTTCCTTTGCTAAATTTCTTATGATTTTTTTTTCAATTAGATGCTAGAATCCATGTTCCATACGTATACATATAACGTAAAGAGTATTGTTATAATTAATAATAAAAAAATGCTTGAATATAACAATTTTTTTTAGGTCATATAAAATGACAACTTTATATTAATTTAGGTGAAAATCTTCATAATCACATTCTCAATCTAAGGACCGTTATTATGAAGGAGTAATCCCTTAAGCCTACAAGCGCCTTAACAATACATTTTACTCTGGACACGAGTCTCAGGATTTCTTTGCCTTAATTGTTTTTTAATGAAAAACAATTTTGTATTATTTCGAACTTGACATAATGTCAGCGCCATTTTTTATAAGAAACTCAACTTCATAATCTTTAAATATAAAAAATACATACCTATAAGATTTTAACTTTTTTCGCCCACGTCAAAATAGAAGCAATTCAATTCTTATCTTCCCTAAGAACTTATGTTCATGGTTTAATTATCATGGTTATTATATAAAAGGTAATTGAGGTTTTGAAAAAGAATCTGAGATTTACTATATTTTAGATAAAACTAACTTTTCGGATTTTTTCACAAATTTGTTTTGATTTTTGGTTCCCGACGTTTCGAATTCTTTACAGAAATGCTCCCGTGACCATGATTGCTGTAAAGCATTCGAAACGTCGCGAATGAAAAATCAAAATAAATCGGCGAAAAAATCCGAAAAGATAGTTTTATTTGAAATGTCAAATATTCCCGTAAATCTAAGACAGTATTATATCTACCTTATTGTAGGTAGAAACAGATAACTCAGTATTATTTTCTGATTTATAATGTAGTTTTAGAACAGGGAATATCTATATATAGGGGTGTGGAATCCTCAGTAATAGAATCCGACTCCCACTTGGTTTTCTAATGAGCATATTAATGCAACTATCTAGTTAAATTCTATAGTTTGACATTATTTTATTCACATAATAAAGACAGCTTATTAAAAACCCACTTCATTTACATACATAATCATATACGTACATAATATTTTATAACACACGTATTACTTTTACCAAAAAAAAGACTCGTATTCAAACATCACAAATATATAAGTAACGTCTCGTCTGAAGTCTGCTCTACCAAGACGTCGCACAATTTCCATACAAATAGAGGTTCGATCCCAAAGCCAGGATTAACCCGAATTACTTTCAGAACGTATATAAGTCCAAAAATAAAATTGTTACAAATTATCAATTTGTTAGGATTTTCTTCGTAATTTAATTTTTCTCTTATGGAATGCGCTTATTATTTTCAGTACCACAAACAAGTATATACTTAGGTAAAAAAAATTTTTTTGCATTTATAACTATGATAGTACCTATCAATAAACTAGCGTCTTAGGTGTAATTTTTTACTTATAGTACCCTATATTACTCTGAATCATAATCTATTTATGTACAAAATTTTATTCAAATCTGTGCAACCATGTTAGCGTGATGACGATACAAACAGTGTTTATTTTTAGTACAAGTATAAATAAATATGATAAGGAGTGAGCTAAGAAGCAAATTATTACTAGCGCTAAGAAAAAATCAAAATAAAATACCAAAATTAGAGTTTCATTACGAGCCAGACAGATTATGTAGAGATGCTTATGTTTGCTGAGTAATCGCTTGCACGGGCGTCTGTCAACAGGATGCCCTCGGAAGTTTTAACAGAAACGTTTTCAGTTTTTAAATGCTTTACTTCAAATATGGTAAAAAATCAGATAAGAAAAGTTTTACTGCCAGTTATATACGACACTGACACGTTCATTATTATGAATCACGTCGTATTATTTTGTAAGAATTTGGCATAAAAAATATCTACCACAATACTTGTTAAGAAATGCTTGTAAAGTGTCACACTGTAGTACTTGGAGCGAGTTTTATTTAGGCGTTTTTCTGAAAATATATAATAATTACGTTTTTTTCAGAAAAGACACCTGTATACATAAATTTAAAAAGTAAAACTTTACCTAAATACAAAATTTGATCTAAATCGTAAGATATGTTTCCGAGATAAACGAAATAAATTTTTATATATACAAAAATTGCTCAGTTAATATTATAAGATAATATAAATAACATTTTTTTTTAGGGAGTGAGTGTGCTTATTACTTCTTAACGCTCAACAAATTTGAATGGAACTCAGAATGGAAATAGCTGAAATAATTGGCACACAGGCGCTAATTTTGTCTTCGTATTACGAATTCTGCAAAAAATAATTTAAAATTTGGTATTTATAAAACCTTTTATAAAATTTTCATTTTATATAACTTATAAAGAAAATGTATTTTTAATTTTATAGTGTGTCTTATTTACTCCTGGGTGTCTATTGATTTTTAATATTATACAAAAGTAACACAATCTTTTGGCAACTTTACTTAACTTTACTTTTATATACTATACTAGCGGCTAACCCTCCCTCCGCTCGGGTTCATCCTTAGATACGTTTTATCGGTTAGTATAGATTTCTCAGAGATTCTCGATGAGATATTTTTCTGCAATAAAAAGTATCCTATATGTTAACCTGGATAACCAGCTAACATTATACTAAATTTCATCAAAATCTGTTCAGTAATTTTCTCGTGATGCGACCCCAGACAGACAGACAGACAAAAATTCTAAAAACTATAAATTCGGCCTCTGTATCGATATAACAGTGACTATATGAAGAAGATTTTTTTTTAAATATTTAATGTACAAACCCGACTCCGGGCTATCTGTATATTTTTATAGGAAATTTTATACCAAATCATCCAGCCGTTTCAGCGAGAAGAAGATATACAGCACGAAAAAGATATTAATATATATATATATATATATTTCATAATTGTAATGAAAGAATAAAATGAAGTAGTGTATGTATGTATGTATGTATGTATGTATCTTGTCAATAACAGCTAACAATAGTACTATCGAAAAGCTATAAATAAAAATACATTTCATAATTATTAGTACCTAAGTATTTATTCGAACCAAAAGCAAACTCGACTTTCCTTTGCTAAATTTCTTATGATTTTTTTTTCAATTAGATGCTAGAATCCATGTTCCATACGTATACATATAACGTAAAGAGTATTGTTATAATTAATAATAAAAAAATGCTTGAATATAACAATTTTTTTTAGGTCATATAAAATGACAACTTTATATTAATTTAGGTGAAAATCTTCATAATCACATTCTCAATCTAAGGACCGTTATTATGAAGGAGTAATCCCTTAAGCCTACAAGCGCCTTAACAATACATTTTACTCTGGACACGAGTCTCAGGATTTCTTTGCCTTAATTGTTTTTTAATGAAAAACAATTTTGTATTATTTCGAACTTGACATAATGTCAGCGCCATTTTTTATAAGAAACTCAACTTCATAATCTTTAAATATAAAAAATACATACCTATAAGATTTTAACTTTTTTCGCCCACGTCAAAATAGAAGCAATTCAATTCTTATCTTCCCTAAGAACTTATGTTCATGGTTTAATTATCATGGTTATTATATAAAAGGTAATTGAGGTTTTGAAAAAGAATCTGAGATTTACTATATTTTAGATAAAACTAACTTTTCGGATTTTTTCACAAATTTGTTTTGATTTTTGGTTCCCGACGTTTCGAATTCTTTACAGAAATGCTCCCGTGACCATGATTGCTGTAAAGCATTCGAAACGTCGCGAATGAAAAATCAAAATAAATCGGCGAAAAAATCCGAAAAGATAGTTTTATTTGAAATGTCAAATATTCCCGTAAATCTAAGACAGTATTATATCTACCTTATTGTAGGTAGAAACAGATAACTCAGTATTATTTACAAGCTTAATTTGGATAAAAGGAGTTATTGCCAAGATCCGTATTTTAATTACAATTCAAAGTTCTTTAATTATGTCTTAAAAGATCGACTGAGTGTTGAAACGTATCCGAGTTGTACTTAATTAGTATGTTCTTTATGAAGAAATTAAGGCATTCTTCTTGTATATTGTAACAGCTTTAAACGGTTTTCTTTGAGCTGGTTAAAGAAACGGAATATTGTAAAATACAAGTAATTTGTGAGCTCTTTTTTGGGCTTTGTTCTTTAATAGATAAGTATTATAACTAAAATATTAATGGAAAGTCAGGTATTTCTAGCAAAATTTCATTTTACGAGCGATACATTTGTTAACCTTTATATTGAATTTCTTATGTTAAAAAAGACTGAACACCGCTTTCGTCCTAAAAATATTAGGCTATTGAAATAAAAAAAAAACATCTAAATTCATTAAAAAGATGGTTAAATGTATTGTTTTGTATTCAGCCCTTTTTGACGTCCCACTGCTGGGCACGGGCCTCCCAATACGAGGGGGATCAGGCCATAGTCCACCACGCTGGCCAAGTGCGGGTTGGCGGACTTCACATGTCTTTCTAAAACTTGCTAGGTTCTCTCAGACATGCAGGTTTCCTCACGATGTTTTTCCTTCACCGTAAGGCAAGTGATAATCATGTTAGAAAAAATGATTTGCACATGAAAATATCAGAGGTGCGAGACCCGGTATTTGAACCCGCTTCACTCGGTTTCCCAAGCGAGCGCGTTACCACTGGGCTACCACTGCCTGATGGTTAAATGTTACTAAAAATTTAAATGTCAACTATGTCTAAGCTAAGGGAGGCCCAAAAAATATAATTCAAATTTATACAAAGTAGTGCATATTTCGTTTTCATTTTCACACAAGTACGTTCTTTGGACAAAGAGTGTCGTAAAACACAATGTCGCTTCGCCTCTTAAAAGAACGTAAAGCCAACATTGTAACATCGCTTAGAGAGATGATGTAAAATATATAAAAATGATTAGTTTTGAGACAACTACATCAACAAAGTATAACAAATATATGCACAGAGATATATTAAGTAATAAACAAATTAATCAGGAGACAAATAAACTACACTAGACAGAAAGTCTGCGCCCTTTTTGTACTCGTATACTCAATAGTAAGTATACGAGTAAAAAGCATTTTTATAGAAAAATGCTTTTAATAACAAATATAGCATATTAGTACTCAAAGCGTGGCACAATTATTATTCGCAGACTGCCCGTAACCACGGCTGGTGCAACCCCGTCGAAACATCGGGAATAAGGCATTTTGCCACTTACGAATTCACAAGTTTAAGTCCTGTGGTATCATTATTAAACAATTACGAATATGTTAAAAGTTACGTGTCACTTAATAAGTAATAAAATACACTTGGGATTTTCCAAATTTTCCAATTTCGTGACACTTTGAAAGGGTTGAGTCATAAAAAATGTAAGTTAGACTAGTCTAGTGAAAACAAAGTAGGCCATATTGTAATATTTTATATGTTAACAGCTTTAGCCTTGGACTTCACACGCACAATATATAAGAATATTAGATCTAGGATATCCTAGATAAGCAACCACAGAGACTGAAGTCATCAATAATTCATACTTTTTATCATCCCACTGCATAGATCGGGTCTAACTTCAAATCGAGGGGGATCAGGTATTAGTTCGACAAATCTTTGTTGGTGAATTTGTCATATCTAACGAAAACTTGCTGGTTTCTCTTAAATTCAAATATTTCTATATAACAAGACACCTTTGATTTGACTTGACTTGGATTTGACTGACATTTTTTTTGATAAATTCAATATTTTTCATACAATTTGCAATCGGAGGGTCAATCTGTTTAAATCTGTTTGAAGGAAAATAAAAATGTCTTATTAGTTACTACAGACTTACCCTCGATTCTTTCTATTACTCCAGGTTATAGTCTACCAGAAAAATTTTTTTTATCCAAATCCATCCAGTCATATTAAAGTAAAAAGTAACAAACACAAACAAACTTTCTCAATTATAATAGTAGTCCAATTAACATTTATTTTTATGAACATAATTAGCTTTTAGAAAAAAAAAACCTGTTTCTTTTTACACAAAATTAATTATTAAATTCATATTACGTATCTCCGTAATTTAAATCTTCGACCAACTTGTCATAATAAAACGTTCTTTTACACTTCGTCGACTTGAACATGAGGAAAAATTTCTTCAAAACTACAACTCGTTAAGCCTTCAGCGAAAATCCGCTAAAAGAAACTCAGGGCTCTTGAGCTCGCGTAACATTTGCATGAGTTGAGCTACAGCTATTAATTTTAAACTTAAAACCCAACTTTTCCTTGGTTATTCTAGCATTTTTACTATGCAGAGGTCGTATAAAATATTGTTTTATGAGACGATGAATTTGAGCTTGTATCGTTAAACTCATTTTATATAACCAAAACTATGTGTCCTTGAAATAGATCTCGGTTTACTTACACCGTAATAAGTGCGAACATTTATAAGTAAAATGGAGAGTGTGTATTTGTTGTTCACAGTGTAATGTCTACACGAATTTGAGTGTTATAATAAATTTGGTATGAAGAGAGCTTATATTTACCTACAATGTAAGAGTTTGACGACATGTTTAGCTCAGTTTGTAGTGACCCTACTTGTTGTGCCAGCGGTCGCGGGTTCGAGTCCCGCTGGGGGCATTCATTTGTGCGATGAGCACGAATGTTTGTACTGCAGTCATTGCTGTTTATATTTATAATACATATGTATTTAAAGTTACTTATATATAGTGCTTCTTCCTACAATTATCCATGTATTGTGACAAAATTTCCTCACAATAATCATTTCAATAACAATATCAATTTTGCCAACACCGTAGTAAAGTATCGCTTTTACCATTTGAAATTTTTCATTTTCACTGTAACTCGAGCGCCTCGACTTCCTTCCACTGGGAAATTAAAATACAGCCTGATTTAATTTATTTCCGCTACCCATTGACAGGTCGCTGGGGTCGAAGCCCTTTATTATGTTCAGTCATGTCTTTAAATTGCATTTGAGAAAATTAATATTATTTCGTGTAACTTAGATACCTTTTACAATTATAGTATTGAACTAGCGACTCACCATCGCTCCGCTCGGGTTCGGCCCTAGTTACGTTTTAACAATTAGTATAGATTTCTCAGGGATGAGACATTTTCCCGCAGTAAAAAGTATCCTATATGTTCCCCCGGTAACCAGCTATCATCACCAAACATAAAAATCCCTTCAGTGGTTTTTCCGTGATGCTGTCACAGACAGAGAGACAAAAATTCTAATAACTATAGATTCGGCCTCTGTATCGATAATAAAGACTATTTCAATAAGATTTTTCAAAAAATATTTAATGTACATATTCGGCTTAGTTACAATTTTATTATACGGGTATAAAATCCTAAAAAACATCTAAATGTAAACCCGAATGAGATAAGTCCATGGTATTAATTAAAAAAATAGCATGAAGACAAGCGAGCCACGAGTGAACCAGCGGACTTCAAGAAACTTGAAATTTCTTAAGTCGACGCTACATTTGCATGAAGGTAAGGCCGGCCTTATAACAGTTGAAGGCCAAAGATATTATTATTATATTTAACCCTGCTCTTATAAAACACAAGCAATGAAGTGAAGCAACTATTGATGTTATGTATGTTATAGTGTATGATAATCACTGGCCTTACCAAAACATCATGAGGAAACCTGCACGTTTGGGAGAATTTAGTAGTTCCAGAATAACCATAAAGATCCAATGAATTCATCGTGGTATGTAGTAAGGATGTATAATATATTTTATATTACTTAATTTTGTATCTAATTTTAAATTAGTAAAAATTTGTTGAGAACTTTTAATAGGGATAAAGAAATATAGCTAACTTACAAACTTTTATATTACGAGAATTTCCGAGATATGTACGTGGGAACCTACAGACATGATTTAGCCCAAAATTCTTTTTAGGTTTCCGTACCCAAAGGGTACCAACAGAACCCTATTACTAAGCCTCCGCTGCCCGTCCGTTCGTCCGTCCGTCTGTCAGAGGGCTGTATCTCGTGAACCGTAATAGGTAGAGAGTTGGAATTTGCTCAGAGTAAGTATTTCTATTGCCGCTGTAACAACAAATAATAAAAAAAGTAAAAAATATATACAAGAAACATTTTTTAACGTTCGTAATCGATCATCTAAGTAAATATACTACATATACACATATAGAGTAAAAGTCATATTAATAAAAAGTACATGTACGATGGTAAGGAACCCTTCGTGTGCGAATTCGACTCGCACTTGATCTATTTTTGTTAAATTAATCTTACTTTTATGTGAATCAAAATCGTTACAGAAATAAACATTTACTATAAATAATTATGGTTTTAAAAAGGCTAAAAGCGTGTCACTTAAATAATAATATATTCTATCGATTTATAATAGCTGAAGTATGAACATACTAAATTATAAAGCTTGTGCGTGTCCTAAACGCTTACGACCGTTTTAAAATTCATTATGTAATTATAATTAAACATAATTGGTTTACTCATTTAATGAAATTGGCCTTAGAATATAAAAATAAATTATAAATTATAATTAGTACGTACTGCCCTCACCTCGTCAACCCATAAGTCCGCTATACGGTCTTTATGACCGTGATGCTTTTATCATTTTTGAAGTTTTTTTAGTAATATTCTTAACTTTATTATGAAGAAAAATATGATTCATATCGAAATACTGTATGTTATTATTTTAGTAAAATAATAAGAAATTTAAAAATACATATAATAATAGAATATGTTGGGACATTAACACACAGTACCATCTAGTTCCATGGCAAGCTATGATTACTCATATTCTCGTTATCGCTTGTGCTATGGATACCAGATAGTTGATGACTCTACATATATAACTTAAAATATCTATATTTAAATATTATAAATATAAATACTCATGACTGGAGTACAAATATTCGTGCTCTTTACGCAAATGAATGTCCCCAGCGGGAATCAAACCTGTGACTGCTGGCACAGCAAGTAAGGTCACTACAAACTGAGCCAAACGTATGGTTAATAATAATATAATATAAGTGTTACTTTCTTAGATTTACGGGAATATTTGACATTTCAAAAAAAAAATCTTTTAGGAGTTTTGAAACGTCGGTAATCAAAAATCAAAAACAATCCAAGAAAAAATTCGAAAAGAATGTATTAAAAATTTTTAACTTCACGTTATATATAATCAAACATACTTTCGAAGAAGCCAGTACAGTTGTGTAGACATACCTGCAAATAAATGAAAAATGTTAAGTATATTATTGTAAATTCAAAAGTAAATATATAGTAATTTATAAGTACCTAGCTGTAAAATAATGTATCTCTAATTATTTTCTGCAATATTCTAACAAAATTTAATTATACTTCTTGAATCGGAGCTTCTGTCTCAACAAAACAAAGGTATTATGATAAGAAGCTACATGTCATGTCAAGGTCGAACCTGCGACCTTTTCCATACTATAAATCAAGCCAGATGGAGTACATTACATAAAAGCCAATTTGTTATTATAATTAATTACCCTTATAGATACTTTAGTAAAGCATCTGTAAAATACCATACAGTCTATAGAATCATCATTCATCATAAGAAATTGATCTGCTAAGGGTGTGCGTGACTTCATTTTGTTTTCGCCGACCCTACGGCTGACGTTATTACTTAAACGATGTAGGGACGACCCAATTTTGATAAGACTCACAAAATAAATTGGCACCTGAAATTTAGATGTATTGACTACCTAATTGTTACTATACGCCACGAAGTTTTCATGAAACTATGTATGAAATCATACTTTTATCATCGTTCTAAACAAAGTCGAAACGAAAAAAAGTAGACATAAAATTTTTATGTGTTTAATTGTCATAATGTTGTTACAATTAATTAGTACATGACTATTTGCTCCAGTGCCCACTGCCTCAGTGGTGTAGTAGCTGACATGTACGGCTGCACAGTTAGAAGTCCTGGGTTTGAATCCCGGGTCGGCCCAAGTTTAGTTATTGAGTCTTTCTGATTTGTAATCCTCAGTACCAGCCCGCAGTTGAGATGTAGGCGGTGTTTCACTCTTGTACCTAGGAGAAAGTGTCGATCCTGTGCCTTAACTCTCACTAGTCGAGTGGTCGTCCCACAGGAGTATGAGAATGACAGGAATATAGAGTGCACTTGCGTCTGCGCGCACACTTGTGCATTATAATATGTCAATCGCAGATGGCTAGTCTTAATGGGATTGACCACGTGGCCGACATCAACCGGAAGGACAATATTGTGATTATTTGCTTCAGTAAAATCTTATCTAAGTAATATATATTATACAAAATATTTTCCAAATCAAACCATAAAGCCGAACGTAAAGCTGACAAACGCTACACAGGATACCTATAATGTGACGTTGAAGTTCTAGGAGATCCAACCTCAAGACTCCAGCCAATTGGGACAAAAGCTACGAGCAAGAAAAAGACAAAATTTTCCAAAACAATAAATAAACTAAAGTAACTAAACAAAATGAAGAAGTATCTATTTTTATTATTTCTTATAAATAATAAAACTTAATAGTTTAAAGTATTTTTGTTAAAGAGCGAGTTCATACTTTTACGTTATACTGAAATGGTTTTCGGATACCATACTTTACTGCAAAACTGGATACATTTAAAAGACAGATTCGTTTAATGCAAACCGTATACGGAAACCGTTTCACTGAGCCGTGAAGTGGACTCGCCCTTAACTAAGCCAATCTCTCGGTATCGACGCACGTGACACCGTAACTCTGAGCCAAAGGAAATAATACTATTATAGCGATAAAACGTGGTACAATCTATAAGTCACTTGAAATGAAAACAAGACGAAGTGCGAATGTGAATTTGGTAAAATGTATATGTAAGGAATTATTCCTTAGAGTTTTAATAAAGTTTTTACTTAGTTTAATCAGAATCGAACTTGTGACCGTCCTTGCCATATATTTTATATGATAGAATTTTTCATCTCCGATTTAAAATTGGTCTGAACAATGACAGTAGAAGAATTCTTTCTTTAAAATTCAAGTCATATTTTTGTTCATGGAACGAGTGCTTCTCTTTTACATGCATAAATTACGTTTTTAATAAAAAAGATCTCAAGATTTTTTTTTTCAATTTTATTGATAAGTAAAGAATTGTATGCTTTATTAAATTTTGTTTACATTACCATTTAAAGACATCGAACCCGCATTATCTAGCATATAATAAGACGCTGTAGTATTACATATACAGCATATACAGCACGCCATTTTAAATTCATTTAAAAAAAAACATCGTTTCAATTACAATAGCAATTTATATCCTTCCGGGTATTCATCCACTTCCGTAAACAAAACAATTGTAATTGTAAAATAACTTATAGATAATAAATCTTTTAAACCCGTGATAGATTGGATGAATTTAGTATCTCCAATGTTTTTACAGCGACAGTGGTTTTATTGGTTTCCTATTACGTAGGGAGAGAGAAGGAAGAGGAAGTTACATAATATTTTATTTAAGAAGAGGTTAGTTTAACACGGTTTCAGTAGCATCTGCAAGCCCTGCGGTGTTGCAGATGTCCATGGGCGGCGGTGATTACTTTCCATCAGGTAAGCCTACTGCCCGTTTGCCCCCTTAGTCCCATAAAAAAAAGCACTTGTTATTACGTAATCGTATCTTGGGAGTTTAATTTAACTTTTTATATTTCATTTTCTTATTTAACTTTAAATGTAGTATATTATAATAATTGCGTAATATAAAGTTAATCTGATGATGAAGGCAGGGTGGATGGTGGAAAGCTTCAATGGCTTCTAGTAAAACCTTAGAGTTCAGGCTCATTTTGTGCGTTTCAAAGAGATACATATTTATGATTTGTTGAAAGCGTGTTTCTTTTTGATTTTGTAAAACTATTTATCGTTTTTGTGCATAGTTAATGGGCCAATGATATGAACTCCTTATTTCGATACATTTAATGATTCTCGTAGGATATTAATATCTCAGAGAGAATAGATAAGTATAACGAGTTGCTATGGTTACTAATAAGATAAGATCTCCCCCTGACGATTTCGGTCACGACAGCCTTCCTCAGTAGTCTAGCCAACTGCGTAGGATATACTACAGTGCAGTGTGGGTGTGTGCAGAAATAAATACACTCTCTATTTGCTTTCACTATCAAAGTTCGACAAGAAATTTCAACACCACTGATAAGAGATCAGGCGCAATGTTGGCATAACAGTGCTACACTATAAATTAATATAATAGGCTTTTTAAATTTTTGCGTTCCATAATTATATAATAATTGGTTGCACCAGTCTGCCCGTGACCACGGCTGGTGCAACCCAGTCGAAACTTCAGGAATAACGTATATAGCTACTAATAAATTCACGCGTTTAAGTCCCGTGGTGTAATTATTATATAATTAATAGGATATTTAGGAATTCTTAACAGAAAAGTTTTGTATACACTTAACTTGAAATGGAACTCAAACAGGATTTCCAGATATGCAGCAGTACTTGCTAGCCAATAAGTCAGCGAGGTTGACACTAATAAAATAATTAACAATACAGTTGAAAATAATTATTATAAAATCATAATCCTCCTGCCCATTTCCCAAATTACTTGGGGTCGGCACCGTACGTCTTCCATACTGCTGATCAGTTTTGGCTTTGTGACGATGAAGAGAGTTATCATGTAATTTGCGCAATTATTATAGTAGATGAATAAACTATTTAAAGTATTTAAAACCTTTTTGTCCTTTCTTTCATAACCTGAAAGAATAATTATTTGGTATATTACTGTTTTCTCTAATAAGTACAGGGTATATCGTAGCAATTCTAGAACAAGTCACAATATTTATTGTACGTTTATTAAATTTCAAGTACATCTAAGTTTTGCAAGTTGTGTAAAGCAAACACGAAATAAACAAACAATTGTGCAGATCCATCTTGCTCCGGTCTGATCAAGCAAGTGACGTGACCCGGGTGTCTGATGCGGAGCGCGAGCTCACTATTAAATTTGAATAATGGGAAAGTTTGAAAAATAGATTATCGTAGAATTCACAGTATGATCAAGATTCGTATGTATTATTTTCTTAGACATAACAAAAATTATTGGCTTTAATTAATATAGTATATAGTTTTTTTTTGCAAATTATCCTATGAAATAAATAAAATAAAATTCCGTACAATTTTACTATGTAATGTTAACGTACTAGTGATGAAACATAATTTTATATATATATATAGTTTTTCTGTCATACTTATCTGATACTATCTTTACAACTTTATCGTTCTATAATGATACTAGCGGCTCACCCTCGCTTCGCTCGGGTTCGTCGCTAGGTACGTTTTAAATAGATATAAAAAGAAAAAATCTTTCTTTCTCACATTTTAATTATATGTTTTAATACTTACCTATTCCGGACTAAGAGAAATCCAAAAATTAAAATATCATAAAAATTGGAACGCGGTCGAACGGGATAAAAAGTATCCTATGTCCTTCTCCTGGCTCTAAACTACCTCCCTGCCAATTTTCAGCTAAATCGGTTCAGCCGTTCTTGAGTTATAAGCGAAGTAACTAACACGACTTTCTTTTATATATATAGATTATATGTATATTGTAAATGTTCGAAAATTCCCCTTGTTTATGCAACATGTTTGATTTAAAGGCTTGAACTATTTTATTACAAATACTGAAAAGGCTTGCAATGAAAAAAGTTTGCTAAGCACAATCAATTTAAGCATTGTTTGAAATGAAACTGTTGTAAAATGTAAAGATACTTTTGTTCGTGCCTGAATTTCAGTTTTAAATTGCTTGCAGAGATAAAAATTCCTTTTCGATTTATACAACTGAACTGTATTAATTCAATCATTCGTAATTAACAGATGACGATAAAACTACTGAATTGTACACATAGTAATTTTCGAATACCGACGTTTGAATAGGTGAATAATACCTACTTTCTATTTTAATTAAAAATACATAATATTAAAATTGAAAATATATTTTCTATACTAATATTACAGAGAGGTAAAGTTTGTGAGATTGTAACGTCGTTGTAGGGGGTAATCTCTGGATCTACTGAACCGATTTAGATGAAATTTGGTAAGAAGATAGTATGAGACCCTGGAAAGGACATAGAATACTTTTATCCCGGAAATCGTCCCTCAAGGGGGTAAAAATGGGGAGGAAACTTTTTATCAAGAAGCAAACTAGTCGCTAGTTTTATTTACGTAGTAAAAAGATTTTCATTCGTTATATTCATAGCGATGCTTGCGCTAGTGCAGCGTTGCTTATGTAAGCTGAAATTTTACGAGTAGCTTTGTTGTTATACTGTTTTATAATCCAATGGAGTTGATATCTATATATTATTTTCCCAAAATATTCTGAACCTCAATTTTCAAGTGAATTTGCTACAAACACAGAAATGAGTCCCTCTACACGTGACCAGAAACAAAAATTTTCTCTCAATAGACCAATGACGGGTGTAGCGAGGAAATTAAACGCCAAATGCAAACATTTTAATTCTAAACGTATAAAAAGGACTAAGGAATATAATTAATTTAATTTATAGCAATGGAAAATGTAATTTAAAATATTTTCATAAAAATATTTACATTTCTAAAGTACAAAATTATTATCGCTTCATATCATCTCTACGTAGAGCATAGAGATGAAATGAAGAAATTGCTTACTACGATTTCTAAAATTCCTTGTCCATTTACTATATCAAATAGTTCTGTCAGAAATGAAATACTAAGTCAGAATATACTCGATGAACTGTTATTGCAGTAGCACGACATCTATATGACTTATGTAACGATGCAAGGGATATATTTAAAACTAGCGACTATCGTCACTTCGCTCGGGTGTGTCCCTAGGTACGTTTTAATTTTTTTGAGCGATACTAAGTCTTCTATTCAAATAAAAGTAGCCTTAGTTACTCCTTATAACATCAGCTATTTGTCAGTGAAAGTCCCATCAAAATCAGTCCAGCAATTTTGGAGATTGGCTGGAACAAACAGGGAGGCAGACATACTGACAGACAGACGACAAACATTTTAAGAATTCTGTTTTTCATATGAGCACCGTGTATAATACAGATTTTTAGGGTTATTTAGGAATACATACATCTTAACTTTATTCAATTTAAATTTCGTGTAATATGAATGGATTATATGTTTATAAATATCGAACAGAATCACCATAAACCAGTTAATATTCCATACCATGTAATAAACTATATAAATGTTA
The DNA here is from genome assembly GCA_947093115.1 of Brenthis daphne. Taxonomy (NCBI): domain Eukaryota; kingdom Metazoa; phylum Arthropoda; class Insecta; order Lepidoptera; family Nymphalidae; genus Brenthis; species Brenthis daphne. The sequence continues at coordinate 23,456,150 of OX352474.1, forward strand.
TATAAACCATCAGTCCCAAAATAGACACAATATCCAGCTGAGACAATTAGCACATGGCTACGAGGCTACGTGACGCGCCTACGAAGTGCTACACCAGTTATTTCATGGGAAGTTAAACCTTATTAAAACGTAATAAACGTTTTTAAACTAAGGTTTGTATTTAACATAAAATTATGTAATAAACTGAGTGAAATAGAAAAATTCTAAACATATAGGAAAGGTGTATACTTTTTACACAAATCACTGACGCTTTCATGAATTACTATTGACTTTTAAAGCATGGTTCATAAATTAATTTTTTTTTTAAATATATCATCTTATGTTAAAAGTATATCTTATACTTGAGAATTGTAAATTTTAAATAAATAGTATAAAATTGATCAATTAGTAAATCTACTTCTTAAAATTATTAACTACTAATAAAATATTTCCTCATATAATATAAAATTATCAGAAAAACTAATATCTAAACAAAAAAAAAACTTAAATATCAATACTTATTACTACTTGAATTTCTGCTCGTAGCAAAATGCAACAAAGTACTACGCTGAATATATTAAAATAGATGTAGAAAGACGTGGATAGTAAATATTTATTACTTTGGTAGAGTTCGTAGCAACGTTATTTTTAAGAAAAATAAATTTTCTTAGGATTTATTTACGTTCCAATGATGTTTTTAATATATTTTCTATACATATAACAAAATTCTTACTGAGTCGTACATTAAATATTTTTTGGAATATCTTATTGAATTATCGATACAGAAGCCGAATATATAGTTTTTAGAATTTTTGTGCATGCCTGCTTGTGTGCCTAGGAACGCACTGGGTAGATTTTGATGAAATTTGGTATGATTATACAATTTGGTATATTATATTATATTCGGGTCAACATTTAGAATACTTTTTACTGCGGGAATTTTCTCTCATCTCATCTCTCAGAAATCTATACTAACTGTTAAAACGTAGGAATGAACCCAAGCGGAACGAGGGAGAATCACTACTTTTGAAATAAAATTGTTTATTTTATTAAATGACAGATTTATCGAAAATCTATTCCATCCATCCATTCTTTATACATAATGTTTGTTTCATAAATAAATATTTAGGTAATCTAAAGGAAAATATGTTGTGTTATTAAGAAGCAGATATTACTTTTCTTATCTTATTTCCTAAACCGAAATACTAAGTAACTTTGCACATCTGTTGATTAAGCGTTAATTTGTGGCCGGTCGTGACCGGGGCCCTGATTGCAGGCGACGGGAGCTTACGTATATATTTTATAACACTGTAGCAAAAGTGTTCTGTTACTTACTTAGCTTTTAAATATTGTATAGTTTATGTTTTTTATATTATTATGAATAATTCCGATGGACATAATATTGTAGGAAATTAAATTTCATTATCCTTTATTCTATATTAAAGTTTGCAACAAAAAGCTTAGAAATACACTTATAGTTTGATCTGTTCCAATTTGGAAAAAATGCGTTAGTCATGAGAAGTCCTGTCGATAAAAGCGGGACTTTAGTTTTTATCTTCTTTTACAGAAAATAAAAAAATCTTATCAAAGCAATTGCTAAAAATATTTCAATTTTTATAAAATACTTCTTTACTTTAAAAATAATTTTAAGTAAAATAACATCGTTGACGCATTAAATTTATTAAAATAATTATTTATCTTAACATAATAGTATGTAAATGTCATAAAAGATTTTACAATGAAAATAGGTTATATTTTGGATGTGAAAGTTGAATTGGATGCTTGGACGGATGTTTGTTACTCAATCACGCCAGAACGGCTGAATGGATCTGAATGAAATTTGGCACAGTGATAGATTATATCCTGGAATAGCACATAGGTTACTTTTATCCTGGAAAAATGTACGAGTCCTGTGGTATAGATTTGTCATATGTAGAGTAATTTCTGTCTTAAAATATGTCCAATTTCAAATGTTAAACAGAATATATTTAATACAATTATTCTAATTTATTTTAAAGTCTGTTGTAATTTTTGGGCTGAAAAGGTTTCTCTGTATGTGTAGTGGTTATGTTGAGACACGCAATCGCCTTGTTGTAGATTTGAGAGAGAAGGGTCATTCTATGTAATTTTCCAGCGTCACCCGAATGGAACGTGCTATGAATACAAATGTGTGCTTAATCATCTCACTTGTGGTTTGCTGCAAAGGAACTGTATAGGGAATATATAATGCTATAAAGAGTTCGAAAATAAACTATATTGAATCAAAATATCTGCAATATCACTTTTAAATCGTCAATTTTTACATTTTTTAAATTATACGTCTGATCGCCGCATGTTGGAATACTGTCAACCACAATCCAGTGGCTGTAATAAACTGCAGGATTTCTTTATGAGTACACTCCATACTCCATCTGGGCATAGAAATTGTTTCTCTACTCCTACGTCCATACTCCCCCATAAGATGAAGTAATGTGTCATATATCCCCGTGTAACTCCGTGAGGAAACTACCATAATGATAATTACAATAATTCATCTCATTTACCAAACCACTGCCAGACACAAACCTCATATATATTGGGGGCAATGTGAGAGAGATTACGCTATAGTCCACCACGCGCCGGAAGTGCGGAATATTATAAAGGAAGTAGAAAAATATGTTCTTCAGTTATAAGAAACGTCCATATCGTTATATTTTAAAACTTAAAAGTTAGTTTATAATTTATTCGTTTGAACGCGCTAATCCTTAAATGCGTCTCTTTTACATTAAAAAAACCACTTTACAGTCTATTTGTTAAAGAAGATTAATGACTACAATGGAGAAAATGTACATGAATAAGCTACACGATCTGAGCTCGGGGAAAGGTTAGTTATATAATAAATTGATATAGAATATTTGGTACATTTTTTAAATGTTACATTTCGGAATTTCTCCAAAGATTTCTTGAAAGTGAATGGATCATCAATCACAATTTGTGCCACATGAAAAAATAATTTTACTCTTGTTTACAAGCTTCAATACAAATATGATTAAATACGACAAAAAATATAAAGAAAAAATAACAAGTAAAAACTAGTGAAAATGACATATAATATGAATAATAGCGATGTATTTGTATTTATTCAGCCCTTTTCAACGTCCCACTGCTGGGGTTGGGCCTGCCTTCAATACGTACGGCATCAGGCCATAGTCCACCACGCTAGCCGGTGCAGGCGGTTTTCACATATCTTTCGAAAACTTGCTAGGTTCTCTCAGACATGCAAGTTTCCTCAAGATGTTTTTCATCATCGTGAGACAAGTAGTATCATGTGGGAAACGATTCGCACATAAAAATATCATAGGTGCGAGAACCGGGATTTGAACCCGCTTCATTCGGTTCTTAAGAAAGCGCGTTACCACTGAGCTACCATTGCCTTATATAGCGCTATATACTATAAGATTTATAGGCATTTACAGCACACAAAAATATCAGAATCAGTACAGCGGTTTTGGATAAAAAGAATGATGTACATGGACACACCACATTTTTATATTTATGATTTTTTTTTTCACAATTGTCCTTATTCTACATATCTATTGAAGGAAACGATTACAACAATATACTCTATGTACTATCGCTATATAAATACATAAAATGTAGAGTTCATATTATGTACGTTTGTTCATTGGAATAATATATCACAGCTGTCAATAGAACACGGCTGCGATATCTCTCTGCGCTTCCTGCGAGGGTAAAGCTCTGTACAGATACGTAAAGCATTAATTTATGTCGTAATTTGAAAGTATAATAAATTGCGCAATCTTTTGAAGGGGATTTATTTGCTGTATCGTTTTTTGTACTTATATTGTATGGAATTTGTACATTTATTTATCTATTGAAGATCTCCAATAGAAGTACATATAAAAAAATAGAAAGCCTTTGGAAAATGTTTAAAATGTACCCCCAATGACTGTAGAATACAACATGCACTAGAATAGTGTTGATACTCGTAATATGCATTACTCAAAAGTTTATAGATGAAACTAAATCAGACTAAACCTGACTGATATTGTATATCTGTATACATAAAATTCTCTCTCTATTTTGTATATAAAAAATCTATTAAGCAAGAATTTTGTTATTAATATAAATATATATAATGCAAAAATGCTGTAGTGTGTGAAGGTTTTTCGGGATAAAAAGAAGCGAAAAAGATTAAATCCACTACTGGAAGTTACAGCAAATCGCAATATAAACAAACCGGCAAAGACGGTGTTCTTTTGTATGTGTTGTAACATGAAGTAATCACCCAGTAACTATCTTTCATGAAATAATAAACAATTCGACGTGAAACGAGTGACAATGATATTTGAAAATGACAATGATAGCGATGAAGTAAAATTATTCTAATCAAATATATTACGAGTTAAGTATTATTAACGTGACATTGGCGAAATAATTAGTGCTCAACTGGCACGCATTGAAGTCAATAAAGAATTGAATTGAAATAATCATTACACTATACTTATATATACGAAAGTTTGTGTTCGTGTGTATGTCTGTTATTCCTAAACGCTAAAACGGCTGGACGGATTTGGATGTAATTTAGGACACAGATACACTATGAGCTGGAAAATTTACCAACAGGTGGCAAATCTATACATATAATAAAATCAAAGCCGAATCTGTACATTAAATATTTTTTGAATAATCTTATTTAAATAGGCATTATTATCGATACAGAAGCCAAATCTATAATTTCTAGATTTTTTGTCTTTCTGTCTAAAATCACTGAAGGGATTTTGATGAAATTTGGTATATAGGATACTTTTTACCGCGGGAAAGTATCTCATCTCTAAGAAATCTTAAGTAGGGACGAACCTGAACTTAGCGAGGATGAGTCACTAGTCCTATATATAACGTTAACTGCCTCGGTGGTGTAGTGGCTAGCATGTACGGCTGCACACCCGGAGGTCCTGGGTTCGAGTCCCGGGTCGGGCCAAGTTTAGTTATTGAGTCTTTCTGTATAGTAAGTCTCAGTAACAACCCGGAGTTGGGAGGTTGGCGGTGTTTCACCCCCGTGCCTCGGAGAGCACGTAAAGCCGTCGGTCCTGCGCCTTAACTCTCACCGGTCGTGTCGAGTGGTCGTCCCACCGGAGTATGAGAGTGATAGGAATAGAGAGTGCACTTGTGTCTGCGCGTACACTTGAGCACTATAATATCTCCTGCGCAGTTGGCTAATCTCAATGAGATTGGCCGCCGTGGCCGGAATCGGCTAGGAGAACATCAACATCATCATCATATAACATTATGAAATATATATGAATACAAAAGGTACCTATTGTAACAACCGAGCGAAACGAGAATATGTTTTTAGTATAAAATATGTTTCTATGGTATAAAGGTTTATGCTTTATCTCTTTTTCTTGTTCAATATTGCGTGATATATTCTATAACAAACCGAAGTAGAACGCTGCAGTTTATCTAACAAAGCTAGTGTTGTATAATCTCCACGGTATTGTTGGTCAACGCCATGCAATGGAGCTGTGAATGCGATTGAATACAGTTTTAAACGATGTTGTTGCTCTTTCTACTTGTATTGTTTATTTACTTATATTCCTTTACTATATATTGTACTGTATTCAGCCCTTTTTATAGTCCTACTACTGGGCAAAACCTCCCTTCAATACGAGGGGGATGAGGTCATAGTCCACCACGCTGGCCAAGTGCGGTTTGGCGGACTTCACATGTCTTTCGAAAACTGGCTAGGTTCTCTCAGACATGTGGCTTGCTCACAAGATGTGTGGTAATCATGCTGAAAATGATTTGCACATGAAAATAACAGTGGTGCGAGATCCGGGATTTGAATTCAGTTCACTCGGTTCCCCAAGCGACCGCGTTACCACTGGGCTACCACTGCCTAATACATATAGAAACATCTAAATCTTATTTATTAATTCTTATTAAAACAGAAATACAATGATTTGTTTGTTCGACATTAGATAGTAATGAAACTTGTTCCTCAATTATGATTAGCGAAACCATAGAAATCGTAATACAGTGCGTGTGTATCCAGTATCAATGGAAAGTGAAACGTAAATGGAAAATAAATGGGAAATCGATATCTATTAATATGTTCTCTCAATGCTAAGACAGTAATTTTATTATGAAATTGTAATAAATGAAAAATAATCTTACTAATATTATAAATGTGAAAGATTAGATGGATTTGATGTATGGATGTTTGTTACTCAATCACGCCAGAACGGCCGAACGAATCTGGATGAGATTTGGCATAAATATATAGTCTGGAATAGCACACGCTACTTTTTATCCCGGAAAAATGTATAATTCCCGTGGAATATACATATCCCGCTAGTTGAAAATAAATAATGAAATGAGCTTTACTTTAAGCACATTTTTATTGGAATCAACGTATATGTGTGTGTGTGTGTGGTGTGTGTTTGTTTGTTACCATTTAATGCTTAAATGCACGAACTATAAATATTCTCTTTTTTCCACATTTTCAACTATTTGTTTAGGTTTGTTTGTATAATTATATTTGTTTGAATATTGTGTACAGATGTAAATCGATAGCAAATTTAAAATTTTATTTTAGCTTTAATACGTAGTTGTAGTTTTTCAATTTGTCTTTTTTTTCTGTACCTAAGGAAATGAAATAAAATAAATAAAAATAAATGCTTGAACGGATTTGGATGAAATTTGCGGTGGAATATTGGCTGTTGTTAAGCAAATGCCTTTACCAAACTTAATGATAATATAATAGTTTATCCTTCTGTCAGACGATCTCCGCTATTAAATCGACCACACAAAGTCAACGCAGCAGAATGAAGTCAATGTACACAATCTTGAAACTGCCAATGGCAGTGGTTTGCCGTACAAATGGTCCACTTTGGAATTTAATCGAGTTACAGAAATTTTTAACTTTCCATTACTAGCTTCTTATGTGAATCAAAGTAACAAAAGCAATCTTTTTATATCCGTCTTTAATACTTTCTAAGATTTACACGAATATTTGACATTTTCAACTACCTTTTCGAATTTTTTCGCGGATTTACTTTTATTTTTGTTTTCCGACGATAATAAATGCGCGAAAAAATGCGAAAATTATTTTAATATATCCATCAAATTGTCCTCCTATTTCCATTCTTTAATCACACGAAAATATATTAATATGTCTATTAATTTTTTAAAACCTACAATGTACAATTGACAAAATATTACAAGTGTATTTTTGACCAATTTGGAACGGGTTCCGTTTGTGTGCGAATTCGACATACATTAAATATTTTTTTGGAAAATCTTTACGAAATAGTCATTATTATCAATACAGAGGCCGAATCTATATTTTTTAGAATTTTTGTCTGTCAGGCTTTCTGAGTACGTATTACTAGTAAACCACTAGACAGATTTTGATAAAATTTGGTATGATGATAGCTGGTTTTCCGGGCCAACATTTAGGATACTTTTTATTTATGGAAAATATTTCATCTCTGAGAAATTTATACTCACCTTTAAAACGGACTAGGTTAGTTAGTTAGTTACTAGGTTAGGTTATGAACGGATAGGTTAGTATACATATTAGCCTCTTAAATAATAGTAATAAAATATTTACAAGCAAAGTTATTGAATAACATGAAAACAACTACTGCACTAATAGATTTTTTAATACGTATATTGTTTCGAGCTCAATTAATGTAAATGCTATTTTTTTCAATCTTGCATAAAAATTCACACACAGTCCGGATTCAGCGATATTAAAAATGAATTCAACAAATGAACATTTAGTCACTGAACAGTAACCTGTGGAATTAAAATATAAAAATCTATCTTTCAAAATAACTTTCAAACAAATCGAACATTTCCCATATTCAAACATACGCTACGTAATTTGTTTTTGTTTGAGAAGCATAAGTAAACTATATTTCGATTTTAATTGAAATGACTTTAAAAGTGCCAGCTCAGCATACTTAAGTTAAGCCATAAAACTGAGACAATATATATAGATTAGTTTGTAAAGTCTAATAATTAGTATATAATACACATCCATTGTATGAGATCTCTTTTTTTTATCATTGCATATGAGAATAAAAATAAATTAAGTAGTATGTAGCTAAAATTATTATTAACGATAATACGAGTAATACATATGTACTATAATTAATAATAACTGCCTCGGTGGTATAGTAGCTAGCATGTACAGCTGCACACCCGGAGGTCCTGAGTTCGTGTCCCGAGTCGGGCCAAGTTTAGTTATTGTGTCTTTCTGTATAGTAAGCCTCAGTAACCGCCCGGAGTTGGGAAGTTGGCGGTGTTTCACCCCCGTGCCTCGGAGAGCACGTAAAGCCGTCGGTCCTGCGCCTTAACTCTCACTGGTCGTGTCGAGCAGTCGTCCCACCGGAGTATGAGAGTGACAGGAATAGAGAGTGCACGTTGTGTCTGCGCGTACACTTGTGCACTATAATATCTCCTGCGCAGTTGGCTAGTCTCAATGAGATTGGCCGCCGTGGCCGGAATCGGTCAGGAGAAATCATATAATACTATACTAGTGATAATGCCTACTAGCCATGCTCTATATAACCTTCTTATAGGATAATGCTTACAAAACTCATGACACCACAGACTAAAGAGTTATATAGACGGAGTCCGCCAAAAATGTACTAGTCAAAAATAGTAGCATGTTTTGCTGTTTATGCTATTATTCTCGATTTTGCTGTACAGGTCTTTAATTTTCTTTAAATAATAAGTGAAATATTATACAGGTTATTTAGTCATTAATTTACATTTTTTGAGAACAAAATATATACCTATTAATAAAATAATATTTTTTTGTGTTTTTTTTTAATTAGCTTCCTTGCGCTTGAAAGAGATACAGCATAATACTAGATTAATTATTTTTCTTCTATACATGTAATAAAATTCTGAGTCGTATCATTATATTAAATATTTTTCGGAAAATCTTATTGAAATAATCATTGTTATCGATATAGAGGCTGAATGTATAGTTTTTAGAATTTGAATTTTGGTCTGTCCTTCTGTCGGGGAACGCATCACGAGAAAATCAGTGGACAGATATTTGCGTGAAAGGTATGATGATATTATTTACTGCGGGAAAATATCTCATCTCTGAGAAATCTATACTAATCGTTAAAACGTAAGTAGAGACGAACCCGATAGGAACGAGTGTGAGTCGCTAGTTATTATAATAAATTCCGTTACCAAAATTTATTTATTAACATTTATTTTCCTATTCTAGCAATGAATATTCTATTAATATTTATATTCGGTTATAAATTTTATTGTTGCTTGGCTTCGAATTTTGTCTATATTATTTCTTATTCTGAAGATACAACTAACTTATAAACATAAAATCTTAATCAAACTTCCATAGCACCAACTTCCACGTTCTTAAGTTCAAAAATGACGCACTTCTACAAAAACTTTCTTCGTTATCCTGTCTTAGTACTCACTCACTGCTCACCTTCATTATATAAGGAAATCTTATACTTACTTAACCAATAGTATAGGCACTTGGTAGTGTGGCGACACATTGGCGATAGCCGCGTCAGCGGAATGCGCATCCGGCGCCCGCGCCGTGGCGTCGCAATGTCTACAGCACCGTCAGCGGAATTTATCTCCGCGACCGCTCCCGCGCCTTCAGCGCAGGCGTGGTAACAATTCAGTCGTTAGTTTCGCGAGTGCCCCGACGGTCCCCCTCTCTTTCTCTCTCACACAATAGTATTTTTATAGAGTCTTATATGTATTTATAAGTGTAACGTTTGGGAACAATATATGTATTAAAGACATTTTACATTTCATTTACATCCCTCATAAATAAAGACTCTAAATTGGTGACCCCGATTCTAAATTAGCGGACAGCGACTCCGAGGGGGAATCTTGGCCGTCGGAAGTGCGACATAGTAAAGATTTAATAAACTTTATATTAAAAAGTTGAAACGTTACGAACATAGAGTGCTGTGGTAAAACAGTTACTGCCTATACTAGTGATTTCTTCAATAAATTACCCAGCGCAGCGAATAGATATGTTAGGGGCGCAAACCATGCGATCCGTAGGTGGGCAAGCAATGCCACCGGTTCTAAAAGAAGAGGATACAGATTCACCAGGCATGACTCTAGCAGCCATAGGAGTATCAAATAAATTGCCAGATTTCTGGGTGGACATGCCGCGGCTTTGGTTCGCGCAGTTTGAAGCCGTAATGGCCCCTCAGAAACAAGGGGAAGAAGCGAAATTCAACATGGTCATCGCTAAACTGGGAAGAGACTCAATCCAGCAAGTGAGCGACTTACTTACCTCGCCACCTGCTGAAAACAAGTATACTGCGCTGAAAGAAAGGCTCCTACAGGTGTACGAAGAGAGTGCCGAGCGCCAGTTCCAAAAGCTCGTTTCTGAATTAGAGCTGGGTGCTCAGAAACCTACGCACTTATTACGCCGCATGAAAGAGTTAGGCCGCCCAGCACAGGTCTCAGATCAGACCTTGAAGAGCCTCTGGTTATCCCGTATGCCATCTTCAGTCAGGGCAGTCATTGCAGTGTGCCAAGACCAATCCCTAGATAGCTTGGCTGCCATTGCGGACAAGATCGTTGAGAACAGTAGATCCTACGAAATGGCCACGGTGGATAACAGCATAGCCCAGGTGTCACCAGAACCACTGGCAGGGTTGGTCAACCAAATGAACAAACTTGCTTTGGAGGTAGCATCATTGCGTAGCGAGGTCCAGAGCAGCAGGCGTCCTAGGAGCAGGAGCAGACCGAAATACAGGAGCAGATCCCGTTCCCTTAAGCGCAGAGCACCAGAAGACCCCGGATGGCTGTGCAGGTACCATTACAGGTTCAAGAGCAAGGCGACGCGCTGTGAGCAACCGTGCAACTGGAAGGGCAGTGAGGGAAACTAGGTGCAGTGCAGGCTGAGGTGGAAACCTGCACTGACCTGAGCGACAACCACCGACTTTGCATCAACGACAACAAGAATAGACTTATTTTCCTCGTAGACACCGGTGCTAACGTATCTGTCATACCAGTGAGTAAAGTGAGTGTAAAAGAACGAAGCCAGTGTAACTATAAACTTTTTGCAGCTAATGACACAGAAATTAGAACTTTTGGTATTAAAATATTAGAGTTAAATTTGGGACTAAGAAGACCATATCGCTGGTCATTTATAATTGCTGACGTTAAGCATGCTATTTTAGGTGCAGATTTTCTTAAGTCACACAAGTTATTGGTAGATTTACATAATAAGAAATTAATAGATTCTGTAACAAACTTGTACTCTATTGGGTCCGTTGTAAATTATAATTGTTTCTCGATTAACAGTATACAAAATAATAACGTTTACAAAGATATTCTCGAGGAATATCCTGAAATTACTAAACCAATCTCATTTAAAGTTCCAACAAAGCACACCGTTTTTCATCATATAGAAACAGAAGGTCCACCCGTCTATACGAGAGCCAGACAACTCCCACCGGACAGGTATAAAAAGGTAAAAATCGAATTTGAATTAATGCAAGAATTAGGTATATGCAGACCGTCAAAAAGCGCTTGGGCCAGTCCACTTCACACAGTTCCGAAGAAAGATGGAGGGATTCGACCGTGCGGTGACTACCGCCTACTCAACAAAAAAACGAAACCGGATAGATACCCTGTCCCCAGGCTACAGGACTTCACATATGGACTAACAGGTAAGAACATATTTTCTAGAATCGATATTAATAGAGCGTATCACTATATTCCCGTGGCACCTGAAGACATCGAAAAGACCGCTATAATTACCCCGTTTGGCCTTTTCGAATTTCCACAAATGACATTTGGTCTAAGAAATGCCGCTCAAACTTTCCAACGTTTTATGAATTCTATGTTACAAGGGTCAGAATATTTTCAAAATCCAAACGGGGAAGAATCATTTTTATTTTGTTATATTGACGATGTCATTATAGCCTCAACCACTGAAAGCGTGCACAAGGCACACTTAAGGCAGTTATTTAAAAAATTCAATGAGTATGGCATAACTATTAATTTAAGTAAATCATGTTTTGGTAAACAAGAAATCGATTTTTTAGGCTATAAAGTCACACCAGCTGGTATAAGTCCACTGGAGGATAAAATAAGGGCAATCTCAGACTATCCGAAACCGAGAACTGTCGAAGAACTTCGTCGATTCCTCGGCATGTTAAATTTTTACAGGTCTCATATAAAAAACGCAGCTCAAAACCAGGCAGAGCTAAATAAATTTTTACATGGGGCAAAGAAAAAAGATAAGACTAAAATAAATTGGAATAATGAAGCCGAATTTGCTTTTGAGCAGTGTAAAATGAGCCTTAGGAATGCCACTACAATATCGCACCCAGTAGCTGAGGTACCGTTATCTCTTATGACGGACGCGTCCAATACGTGTGTGGGCGCAGTTTTGCAACAAACGGGTAGATAACGACTGGTTACCGCTTGGTTATTTTTCAAAACAACTTTCAGAGACTCAACGTAAATACAGTACCTATGATCGCGAACTTTTAGCAATTTACATGGCCATTTCTCATTTTCGTAATATGGTCGAAGGTAGAGAATTGATCGTATATACAGATCATAAACCATTAACATTCGCGTTAACAAAGGTAGCAAAAAACGAGAAACCCAAAGAGAACCCGATACTTGATGTATATTAGCGAGTTTGTCAGCGAAATACGTCACGTTACAGGTCAACAGAACGCAGTTGCTGACGCCTTGTCTAGAGTCGAGGCGATAAGGTGTCCGACGAGCATCGACTTCGAGGAACTTGCGCGAGCACAGAAAGGTGATTCTCAGGTTACACACCTACTGGAAAACAACAATGGCAAGGTATCGTTAAAACAATTAACTATTCCAGGTACGAATAATCCGATTTATTGCGAGTTATCAACTAAGTACATAAGACCTTTTGTCCCAGAGACATTTAGAAAATTAGTATTTGATTCCATACATAATATTAGCCATCCAGGTATTAGAGTCACTAGGAAAATGATAGCACAAAAATTTTTTTGGCCCGGAATGAATAAAGATGTTAATAATTGGGCAAGATGTTGTATTCAATGTCAGAAAGTAAAAGTAAATAGGCACACCGTTTCTGATTGGCAAACTTTTCCTTTTAGTGGTAGATTCGAACATATACATGTTGACATAATAGGCCCGCTCCCCACGAGCGCGCAAGGGTATAGGTATTGTGTAACAATGATTGACCGGTATACGCGATGGCCGGAAGCGATACCTACAGTTGACATCACAGCAGAGACAGTCGCCAAAGCTATCTACGAAGGCTGGATCTGTCGATTTGGTTGTCCAGTGAGATTGACAACAGACCAAGGTAGGCAATTCGAAAGTGACATTTTTAACGGATTGATGAAGTTGTTAGGGGTGCAGAAAATACGCACAACTCCATACCACCCACAGAGCAATGGCAAAATCGAGAGGTGGCATCGTTCGTTAAAGGTTGCACTTTCAGCCAGATTAGCAGATAATGCATCATGGTTAGACGAGTTACCTACAGCCTTATACGGTTTGAGAGCAGCATGTAGAAGCGACGGCGATGTGAGCGCAGCAGAAATGGTTCTAGGGCACAACCTAAGACTGCCTGGCGATTTTTTCTCTGAGGTAAGCACGAAATCTATGTCACCGTGTGCATTTGTTGACAAATTGAGATTAATACTTAGTAGTCACAAACCCAAGTCACGAGCGAATAGCGATTCTCGCAAAATTTTTGTGCACAACGACTTAAAGTCTTGTTCACACGTTTTTATTAGAAACGACTTAGTAAAAAAACCATTGACACCAAATTATAACGGGCCTTATAAAGTATTAAGAAGGAACGATAAGACATACACCATATTACTACCAAATAGAAAAAACGGAAATTGCAATAGATAGGTTAAAACCCGCTTATTTGTTAAAAATACGGAAATCGATAATACAAGTATGTTATCTACTGAAAACAGTAATATTGTTAATGATAGTGATGTTGAATATAAAAAGGGAAATTCAAATACCATAAAAGAATCGTTGCAAACATTGTACCACACGCAGTGGCCGAGTTATTAAGCCACCAGTGCGTTTCTTAAATTGTTAATTTAGTATTTATTAGATGTTTTGATTAAATGCAAAATAACAATAGTACATAGTCCATTTTTATTTTTTGCTTAATAATCAGTTATACTGTGTATTCGCATATTTAGTATAGCCTATAAGTAATTAATGTTATTGTAACGGCATCATTTCAAGACGAAGTAGTTAGGAGTAAACATCCAGTTAGACATTTATTAATAATGGGCAAGGGATACAGCAAACAGACTGACAAAACGGAAGAGATAATAATAGCCCAAAATGGTGCAAACGACGCATCATTCAGTCAATTAGAACAAAAGCTACACAAATTCGGAACAATTTCCATAATAATCGTCGTATTATGCATACTTATATTGGGATATTTCATCTTAAAATGTTGCCGAAATAAAGGACAGAAATGGATAAAAAAAGAAATAGTATCATCGGTCGAGTTGGGTCTAGCCGCACAGGCGAACCAAAATCGCTCGCAATCAGGATACGCACAATAGATATTATAGTTAAAATTGAGATAGTGTTAGACATTAGTGTTAGTATAAGATATTAGTGTTAATTATAAGACAGTGTTATTTGTTAAATGTGTTTGTTAAAAAAAATATTTTTAGGTTACCTGTATGATAGAATTTTTTTTTTTTTATGTTTCATGTGAAAATTTGAAAAAGGGGGGGAGTGTTGTGGCGACACATTGGCGATAGCCGCGTCAGCGGAATGCGCATCCGGCGCCCGCGCCGTGGCGTCGCAATGTCTACAGCACCGTCAGCGGAATTTATCTCCGCGACCGCTCCCGCGCCTTCAGCGCAGGCGTGGTAACAATTCAGTCGTTAGTTTCGCGAGTGCCCCGACGGTCCCCCTCTCTTTCTCTCTCACACAATAGTATTTTTATAGAGTCTTATATGTATTTATAAGTGTAACGTTTGGGAACAATATATGTATTAAAGACATTTTACATTTCATTTACATCCCTCATAAATAAAGACTCTAAAGTAGTATGTACGTTTTCTGTTAATGAGGCAATTCAAGGTTTTTATTTAGTAATAGCGACTTAACATTGCCCCGCTCGGGTTCATCCCTAGATAAGTTTTAACGGTTAGTATAAATTTCTCAAAGATGAAATATTTTCCCGCAGTAGAAGGTATCCTACATGTGGGTCCGGATAACCAGCTATCGTCATACTAAATTTTATCAAAATCTGCCCAGCGGGTTTCTCGTGAGGTGTTCCCAGACATACAGACAGATAGACAAATTCTAAAAACTATAGATTCAGCCTCTGTATCGACAATAATTATTATTTCAATAAACATTTTAGAAAAAAATTTTAATGTACAGATGCGACTCAGATTTTTATAATATGTTTAAATTAGTTTTATAATAGTACGTATAATGGTACCAATCTCAAAGAATAGCTATGACATACTAAAAGTTAACCCTGTATTTTATCTCATACACTAGAGGGAGTAGTTATAAAAACAAGTGTCGAACTTAATATAACTGTATGACGACACGTTTGGCTCAGTTTGTAGTGACCCTACTTGCTGTGCCAGCGGTCGCGGGTTCGAGTCCCGCTGGGGGCATTCATTTGTGTGATGAGCACGAATGTTTGTACTCCAGTCATGGGTGTTTATATTTATAATATGTATGTATTTAAAGTTATATATATGTAGTGTATCAACTATCTGGTATCCATAACACAAGCCTCGTAGCTTACCATGGAATTAGATGGTGTTGATAAAACGAGCCATATAAAGTTTAAAAAAAAACAGTAAGATGCTGCTCTTGATTATGTATTGATTCCTGATTATGTATGACTGTTTGAGGCACGGATTTATGTTTCATCCATGCCTCTAAGCGTTCCTATACTAAAGTATCATTTCCGTAAAGTATGCCAATAGATATTTTATATTAAATTACATTCGAAATTGAAGATAAGTCGTGAGGAACTTTATCCCTGACGGGATCCCCGACTGCTTGTGTAATTTTTATTATTTCATAAATTTTCAATGGATTGCTCTTGAGCGCAATAAAAACTTCAATGGGAAATAAAACTGAATTATGATCGTAATTTTAATCATGCTTATATTTTATTATATAATATTAAATGAGCAATTCTTGTATGTATGTATATAAATTTAATTCGTGTATCATCATACCATGTCGGAAACGGTTCTTACTGATTCAAAATCAGTATTTAGATAAGATTTTACTTTTTAAATTAGATGACGTTTTTAAAAAACCCCAGTTTTTATATGTTTGGCAAAAAAACGATGGTATGGAATAATACAGTACGGTAAAGTTTATATATTATCTTTAGAGTAAAACTTAAGCGTAAAGTTTGTGTTAATATAATTAATATTGCTATTTAATAAATAATTTGACATGGGTTCATTTACTAAATGCTAGTTTATTGTCAATTTGAAGAGGGTCGTACGGTTTCAATATCCGGTAGACGATTATAATATGTATGTTGATTATTAATAATTATTATTACTTGGAGAAACAACTATATCTATACATATAAATTTACATACATTAAATAATTTTAAAAAACAATGACTGTAACGTATTGTGTACAGAATATAGACCCCAAAAGAATATTTATTAAAATATTTGTCTCTATGCGTTTCACGCAAAAAGTACTGAACCTATATTAACTATTTTTTTGTAGTGATAACTTATTACTCGGGTCAACATTTAGAATACCTTTTACTACTGGAAATCTTTCAAACCTACGGGAAAACACAATAATGGTGCTATCGAATCGTCGTTAGATATTATATTATATGGCTTACGGTAGCTAAACCTTAAGAGATACATTAAAACAATATATTAAAAAAGTATTGATCTTAAAAAGGTCTACAGAAAATTTTTCCATAGCATAATATATTTATCGCCTAAGCCACATTTGCAATAAATATTAAGGTACCTATATATACATATACCTATATATTTAAAACGTACATAGGGATATACCCGAACGAAGCAAGTCGTTAGCATTATGTAAAAATGAATGTTTGTTTGTTTGTTTTTTCGAAAGCATGTCTTTTCCATTCAACTATTTCCGGTAAAAGTTCTTGCAAGATTTCTGATACCAAATCTTTAACTTTCAACAGATTGCGTTTGTCTCGTATTGGGTAAATTAAGATTCATTTATCTTTTTTTTCTTTTTTTTTTTAACGTTGGGAAATGCATTTACGCACGACGTGTGGGACTCACCGGCGTAATGCAGCCATTACTACCCACTAAAACCCAACAAAACCTTCCCCCGTCTTAATGGGGCGTCGCAGGATCGCTTACGCATTCAACTACGACGCCCCGACGGCAGGTCTGCCGAAGCAGACCACCACAACCATGGGGTTGCTCCACAGTCCACTCTGCTATCAGAGAAGTACCAGGAGCAACCCGCATGGTACACCGCCCCCCAAAGAGGGCCACCTCCCACCGCCCACCGAAGTGGGCCACCTCCCACCGCCCACCGAAGTGGGCAACCTCCCTGTGCGTTTCTTAGCTTCGCGCCCAGTTGGATTGCCGGGCACTACTGAGCCTCCCCACCACGACAAGGTGAACGCACATTGGGGGGAAGATTCATTTATCTAAATGAAACAGATACAACTAGTAGAAACGTTTAAGTTGGTGTATCATAGGTATATATTGTCATTTATATGTTTATATGTACATCTTAGAGACGAAACCTGAGCAGGAGTAGCAGTAGACGGTGGTAACTAATGTTTTCAATATAAAGCCTAAATAACTACTTAATCGTCTGTTCTTCATAATTATATCTTTTCTAAGAATAGAATCTCTAGTAATATACTGTAACGAAATTATTATCTGCTAACATTTATTAGTCGTAACTTGGTCTAAATTAAAGTCTGAGAACATATGCAATATATCACAGTACAGCACAAGTGTATACCCTAGGCTTCTAATTAGTTAGTACCTCGCATTATTGCAAATAGGTAACGAGGCTACGAAAAGCAATTACGTTGTAGCAGGTGCTACGGCGTAGCTGTCTACGAAATACTAACGCTTTCAATTGACTCTGTATATCTTTCTCTTTTTACTAGTATTTTTGAAAAAAAAAATATTTAGAACAAAAAAAACATGTAAAATTGATTTTTCAAATGATTTTTTTTAAGGTGGTCTTAATTAAGGTAGCTGATAGCCGTAGTACATACAGAGTATCGAATTATAGTAACAAAAATAAAAGCCTAAAATTTCAGCTGAAATAATCAAATGACACATCATAATAGATGTATAAATTTTAAGAGTAAATATATTTATGTATTTTAAATAAAACTAACCAAAACGTCGGAAACCAAAAATCAAAATAAATGCGTGAAATAATACGAAAAGATAGTTTTATTTAAAATATCGAATATTAATAAATAAAGGAAGTATTAGGTTCATATACTTTTCCTTAACCTAGCTTTCAACCCTAGATAAAACGTACAATTAAATTATGCTTTATATTATCAGATGTACGTAACCTTAATCACTTACCATAAAAACAAGCTTATCAAATAAAACTAATTGAATTATAAAAGCTTTAAAAGTTTTTATAGAGTAAAAAGCTATTAAATTGTCCATTAAAATAGAAAGCGCTTAAAGTTATTTATCATATTACGGTACACTACCGTTGTAAAAAGTGCACTTTTATGACCCAAGGAATATATTTACATGTACACATGTTACAGTAGTAGACGTATACCTATTAGAAAAAATATTATGTCAAAAAGTTGACTATGCTTTGGACCTTTGAATCGTGTGTATGTATTTTTTTTAAATAATAGTGTCGCACAATGGAGAGTATGTAACGTCATTACACAAAAAATTCAGACAAGATGAATAAAACGTTCGAAATGACTAGAAAGGTTTCGAATTTTCGAGTACTAGAATGTTCTTTGTTTATGCATATAAAAAGGCCGGCAGTGTGTCGAGAGATCAGTTGAATTTTGAAGCTAAGTAAAGACTGAGAAGAAGTAAGAAAAAGTAGAAAAGTAGAGAAAAGTGAAGTGAAGTCATAGTGAAAGTGTATCTAGTGGTGAAAATTAGTGTTCAGTGACTGAAATTAACCAGAACTGTGTATATACTGTGCGTGTTAGTGAATTTCCATAAGTCACTTTTGTTACCAAGAGCAATTAAATATTAGTAGGTAGTATAATAGAGGTACTTTAATTTCCGATCCACGAATTCATAAAACGTAACAATACATATACTTTAAATTATAATTGAATATTCGGTCTAATAATATAGTTTTGGGTTTTGTCACAAGCGATTCCGAGCATTCTTTCCAGCATCCACTAAGCATTTTTGGTTTACGGATTTCATCACAAGCACTTGAAAAAATCATTCTGTTTCATTTATTTATTCTTTTATCTATTTACAAGAAGTAGCTAAAATTATTCTTTATGATAATAATTATCTATACTTGGTGCCTGTTTATATTGTCAAAATAATAGCTTTTTACTATGTAAATGCATATAAAAGTTTATACTATACTTTTATGAAAAAAAAATATTTTTATCTGTTTCTCTCTGTTTGTTCAGGCTGTACCGATTTTGACCGGATTCTCACTGGCAGATACCTGATATTACATATTATAAGTTAGCTTAAGTTTTAACTCAGTAAAAGAATTAGAAATCTGCGCAAAAAAATTAAAACCCATGAATTTGTGAAGGAAATCCGTTTACTTAGCACCCAGAAAAGCGAGGTTGTGTCCCAAAGTTTTTAAAGTTTCCAAAAAGCTTCATTTTGTTTTCTACAAGTGACTTGCTTGTAGTGTTTTTATTTTTAAATTGGAATAGTCCCTGAAAAATATAAATAGTTTATCTTTCAGATTACTACACTGCTAAGTGATTGTTTTTATTGACCGTGTAAATTATTATTAAGCACTGGAAGGGAAGACCCACCCAAGGCCATGGATCTGGGTCGACGGAAACGCAACAACCTCACGCACGCCTTGCTTAATAGATCAATTTTCATTAATACTATAAAATACTACTACCCTGATAAATCTACAAAGTATGATATTTTTTTTATAATTGTAGTTTAGATGTTACCTAATAAAATTATATAAATTAAACAAAAAGGTAAATAATGCAATTTTACGTGTAAAAATAATAGTTGTCACTATATAGGAATTCTATTAATCTCTTTTTTTATATATAAAACTAGCGACTCTCCCTCGTTCCGCTCGGGCTCACCCCTCGTTACCTTTTAACGTTTTATATAGATTTCCCAGAGATAATATATTTTCCTGCAGTAAAAAGTATCCTATCTATGTGTTGACCCGAATAACCAGCTATCATCATACCATATTTCATCAAAATGAGTTCAGTGGTTTTCTCGTGATGCGTTCCCAGACAGACAACCAAAAATTCTAAAAACTATAAATTCGGCCTCTGTATCGATAATACTGACTATTTCAATAAGATTTTCCAAAAAATATTTAATGTACATTATATTCGTTTCGATTTCAATTCGACTCAGTTAGAATTTTATTATATGTATAGATAACATATTATTCTTAGGTTTAGAACTAGAAGAATTTAAATAAAGTTCACAGTTAATTAAAACCTTGCGTGTTTGCGACAGACATACGAGTATCATAAGCAATTGCTTTAATGAGGAGTGTTGTCTTTACAGCCCAGCTCATAGACTGTTTTGTTAATTACTATATTATATCAGTATGAATTTATACGTTTGTTGAAACTAGTCTGAGAGAAATAACGAAAGTTATAATTTTTATGATATTAAAATAGTGTTTTTGCTATAAAATAGCTAAGAAATAGATATTTTTGCCCTTACATAGCTACTTTCATCGCTTTTTCGCGCAGTGGTTAGTCTTGTCTAGATGCCAAAAGATAGTGCTTCGAGTCCTGCCCGACAAGTATTTAAAGAGAGAAAAAAATCAAATATCTTTTCGAATTACTTTGGACCTTGAAAGAATATATGTTGAAGAAAAATACATATATACATTTTTGATCATACATTATACTAGTCGCTTCAGTGACTACACCATGATAATATGACGACAAAACAGATAAATATGTTCGCTGTATATCCCAAAAAATTCAGAGTATTATAATATCTGCGAATTGCCTTTAAGCTTATAACTGTAGCTTTGGCGCGAAGTAATGGTTATTGTTAGGCGGAAAGCTTTCACCAGAGTGCTAGAATTATTTACATTTATTAGTATTGAGTTTTTATTATAGGGATTGAGCCTGCTTTTGATGTGGTATTGTGATTTAAAAATTTCTTGCGTACGAATCATGAGGAAAATTTGTCGTAGCTAGGTTTCTTTTTGTCATAAATCTAATACACCATTTGTAGCTTTTACTTTGCATATTTTGAGTGACGTGTTACTGTTTTATTAATTGTTTACAAACTGATTTCAAAAGGAAAATATTTATTGCTATAGATGCGTATTTAGGTAGTTTCCTGTGACACGAACTTTTTTTTATATTTAATAATACCAAGCTTCTGTGAATATTATAAATATATACTAATTTATAAATAACAAATTTAAAATTAACTCTATGCGTTTGCATCCTCGTAGTACTCCTAGTAACCTGTGCATATCTCAACGACTTTCAAAACATACATATGGCATTACGAGTATATTATGGGGAAATCATTGACTCGATGTAAGTACGCCGGATTTAACGTGCAAATGACAGATCTTTATCTTAATTCCCACAGCATCACCACGACCGTCCTCTACATAAGAAATAATTAAGCATATAATACATTTGTGATTATTGATCCGGAAGAAGGAGAACAGAGGAGACATGTAAAATAATTAGGGTCAAAGTTGTCTCGCGTCGGCCGCAGATATCTGCGCACAAAGCGTGATAAATGGTCCACGTTCTATACGTTATACTTCCTCAATATTTTTCTGGCAATATTTGCTTTTTAATTTTATTTCTATTATATGTATTGGAGTACTATTATAAATGCGAAAGTTTAATTGTATGTATGTTATATAAGTCAATCTGTCTGATTGTCTGTTACCTTTTTACGCTTAATCCGGTGAAACAATTTAGATGAAATTTGGTATGGAGGTAGTTTTAGACGCTGGGAATGACATAGGATACTTTTTATCCCTTAAGGTGGTGAAAAGTGTGGTGGAAGTATGTATGGAGAATAATTATTTCTTAAGGTTGGAATATAAAACTCATTATATCTATGTATATAAATAGTGTATCTATTCCATACTAAGCACCAAAAAGTATCCAGAGGCGAACCCGCAGTAAGTTTCTAGTATAGTATAAAGATAGATTATGACCCGGAGTAATAAAGGCTACTCTTAAGCAGTGAAGGACGCACAAATGAAAATCGCTACCTTTCAATATTTTAATGTAAATATCTTTCTGTTTTTGTTCTTCTGTTTTGTGCGACTCGTTTATTTTTAAATACAATAAAAATGGAGGTTGATGTAATCAATGCGAATATATTTTTTGGTATATTTTTGTTGCGATATGTCTTCACTAGCCATGAGTCGAATTCATACATTTTACCGATTAGGTTTTATCTTAAATCCTTAAGTCACATATAAATTTAAAATACATCCACATCTACTCGTAAAATAATTATTTTTAACTGATTTTAAAGTTGGTATACAAATGCATGTACATTGTACATGTATTATATTTCTCTTATATTTAAAAAATATTATAACAGACACTCTATTTAATTTATTTTTCGTTTACACATTACAACAGGTTGGTGTACTTTTTCCATATAAAGTGTAAAGTTTTCATATATGTATGGATAATAAGATGTAAAAGAAAAGACAAAAATATTTATATCAAAAATGCTAATGGAGAAATTACAATGGTGGTAGATCTGGGAGATGAATTGATGCTCTATTTGTCTATACCAAGAGAAATAGATACTAAAATAACTATCGTTTGAGCTTAATATATACTTACAATTATAAAGAGGTAAAGTTCGTGAGTTTGTGACGTTGTAGGATGTAATCTCTAGATCTACTGAACGGATTTGGTAAAAACATAGTTTAAGACCTTGGGAAGGACATAGGATACTTTTTATTCCGGAAATCATCCCTTAATGGGGTGAAAATGGCGATGAAAGTTTGTATTGTTAAGCTTGCTAGGGACGAACCCGAGCGAAGCGAGGGTGAGTCGCTAGTATATTTTAATAAACTCGAATCTGACTGGCACTACGTACTATATACTAATCTTTTCTACGCAGTATGATAGTAATTAATGATCTAATTTGGTAGATCAGAACAATAGCAACAAATATTAAAAATTTTAATTTATAAATAAAGTAATAGCAACACTAAATTTAAATTTATTTACTAAAGATTCAAAAATTGTATTAATAATAACAAAAGCAACCCAAATAATAATAATTTGTAACTACATCCTTATTAGGGATATTAAAAATGCTTAAAATTAAAACTAAGAGGGTAAGTATTGTATGGTACGTGTATGTATATGCCATTTTTCTTTTTCTTCGAAAGAAAAATAGAACCCTATGGATTTTGAGACATCAAAATCCTTCCCGTGACCGTGTTTGCTCGAAACATCGGCAGCAAAAACATCAAAATAAAATCAAAACAAAATCTGAAAGGCTACTTTTATCAATATATCGAATATTCACGTAAATATTACAAAGTATAAAGTAAGAAATAGCGGATGTCACTCTCACCAGAATCTTCAAACCAGTGAATCTCGTTAATATAGATAAAGCCATTCTTCTTCCGCCCTCGATCCCGTGGGAATCCTTTTTTCCGGTTTAAAAGTATTATGATACTTAAGGGAAAAGGGCCAAATTCACTGCGTAAAGTATGGTAAGCGCAGGTCTTGTCAAAATGGGTGGACTGTCCTAAAGATTAGCTAGTACCAATACATAAAAAAAAAATGTTTGTTTACCCTTTGGTTTCTGTAATAAATTTTTGAAATCACAGATAGAAGTAAATTTTTAAATAAGAATTGATGAATTTGACGACACGTTTGGCTCAGTTTGTAGTGACCCTACTTGCTGTGCCAACGGTCGCGGGTCGAGTCCCGCTGGGAGCCATCCATTTGTATGATGAGCACGAATGTTTGCGCTCCAGTCGTGGGTGTTTATATTTATAATATGTAAGTATTTAAAAAAAAATTATACATAGATGTATATTGTATCAAGTATCTGGTATCCATAACACAAGCCTCGTAGCTTACCATGGAACTAGATAGTGTTGTGTGTTAATGTCCCAACTTATTTATATTTATTTATTTTAATATTTGAATTCAGTTTCATTAATAAGTTTTGAAATTTGAATTTGGTTTGAAATTAAGCAAAGCGTTGAAGGCATAGCATCGATACATATGAAGATGCGATCTCGAGGGCATAAACTAAAGAAAATTTCTGAAACATTTTCCTTTGTACTTTCAGATAAAAACAAGTATACATACATACATATATACACGTATATGTCTTAAAACTCTTTCTTGTGCGCTCAAAAATATATGTCCTTTAAAATAATTAAGGCCCTAGTATTATTTGAATGCACAAAGCGTGACAAATTGCTCCGTGCGAATGAGAAGGGCTTATGATTGTCGGAAATGAGCTTAAAAAATTACGTTCCTTGCATGAACTTTTATGTAATTTTACTGTTTTTGTCAAAGAAATATCAACAGATTTTTAATATTACGATTCTTACTCAATTATCAAATATATAAAAAAGTCATTAAGCCTTTAGTAAATAAATTATTTCTAAAAGAATTTTCATAATTTAACTACACTTTTTCACACTTGTACTCAAACGAATAAAATTTTAACGAGATCAGGAAGCAATAGTTCGAGTTCTCCCCTACTTTTATTAATTTCCGCTTCAATTTTATAGCTTTCACAGAAACTAAGTGAAACTTATTGAATTCAATATACATTATAAGTAAAGGTTTTCTTGTATCGCTCCTTTTTAAATTTAAAAGTTTTGTAAGCCTTAGAATTCATACGGGACCCTATAACTAATGCTAAGCCAACGCTATCTCTCCATCCGTCTCCGTAATCTTTAAAAGGCTCTAAGTATCTTTCGATTTAAAATAAAAGGCAGATTAAGAGTTTTACAATATATTTTATACTAGCGGCTCACCCTTGCTTCGCTCGGGTTCGCCTCTAGAAAAACAAAAACAATTTATTCCACGGGATACGTGTGTTTTTCGGGGATGAAATGTAGCCTATGTGTTATTCTGATTTATGAGCTATATTATTTAAAGTTTTATTAAAATCTATTCCGTAGTTTTTGCGTGAAAGAGCAAACATCTACACATCTATAAATCCAGACATCCATACATCCATACATCGTCACAAGCTTTCGCATTTATAATATTAGTAGGATCAGTAAAAAATTAAGCACACAATTCTATACAAGAATTTTTTTAAAGAGCTAGCAGTAAATAAAATGGATGCCAAAATCTAGATATAGGATATATTGAATTTCATTTTACAGAGTCATTCTATTTCCACAGGAATAATGAATATTCAATTAATTCAGGATTTGTGTCAGGCTTCGGCAGCTGACCGGCTATTTACATACGCGATGCTGCTGTTTGTTCTAGTAAAAACATCTATTGGATTTATACTCGTACTAGGAAAAGGTTAACCACGTTTATTTACACGCAAATGTTTGAAACTTGTCTAAAATGTAAATTACCTTTGAATTTCGTTGTGCTTATATGAAAGACGAAATATAAGGTCGGTTAGAAATGGAGTGAAGAATGTTTTTTCGTATACAAGCGATCCGTCCTTGCTCCACTTGGATCTTAGACCAATCACATCCTATGGTAAAAATTGATGTATGATAATTTATAATCATTTATGTTTAGGCGTCAAACTAAGTTCTCTACTTTATCTTATCCACAGTGGCATATTCAATATAAGTAGATGTATAGAGATTGATAATTAATATATTCTATAATAAAGGTTATTTTATTTTCCATGGAATATTATATATCCATATAAATAGGTTTCAAGTAGCACCTCAACTTTCCCAAATTTGGATTGTCTTAAGATTTATATAACCTGGGACTCGAACCCAAGCCCTCAGTACCTGCATTTACAAATGACCACAAGACCAATGAGACTGTTAGTTTATCCTTATTGGCTTATAGCACTTTCACATTTATAATATTAATTACTAGCGACTCACCCTCGCTTCACTCGTCTCTAGGTTGCTTCTCCATACAAACTTTGATCCTCTTTTTCACCCCTCAAGGAATGGCTTCCGAGATAAAAACCTACTTATATCCTTTTCAGGATCTCAAACCATCTTCTTACCAAATTTCATCTAAATCGGTTCGATACTATTCGGTATAAGCAAACAAACACACTCTCACATTTATAATATTGGTATGGATTATAATTTATCTTTTTTATTATTATTAGTATAGATATCAGAAATAATGCATTTTGTAAAAAACAGTCCTCACATCCTTCCTTCTCTCTCCATCTGATTAAAGCATGTGAAATACTTATATTAAGAATATAAGCATAAAATTATAGCTATATTTAGTTGTAATGAACGACACGTGATTCATGGTCCATTAAAACTTTGAAGTCGACTATTTAACGGGAAACATTGAAATGAACTCAGAACTTTCCCTTCCACAAACTACCGCAAGATTTTAACTCAAACTAACTGTGTAGTGTTCTTGTTTAAATACACATAAAATGATA
The DNA here is from genome assembly GCA_947093115.1 of Brenthis daphne. Classification (NCBI taxonomy): domain Eukaryota; kingdom Metazoa; phylum Arthropoda; class Insecta; order Lepidoptera; family Nymphalidae; genus Brenthis; species Brenthis daphne. Next base: position 23,482,919 of record OX352474.1, read on the forward strand.
CTAAATCTTATTTGACTATTATCTCTTTGTTTGTTTGTGTGTTTATACCTGGGACGAGGTAAAATTGAAATAGTTGTTGGGCGTCTTATTGCTTTCTTATTAAGATTACTAAAACATCCTATTATATTTCTTAATACCTCAACGACCGTGGACACACCGGCATTACAGTTAACAAGAGATTTCTTAGAAATTTACCTGGAGATGTTAAGACTCAGACATACGAAATGAACTACGTGATAGTAGTTATTATTTTTTAGAAAATTGTTTCTTAGGTTAACACGAATATTTGACATCTATTATTACATGTATAAAAATCAATTGTCGTTCGTTAGTCTCGCTAAAACTCAAAAACAGCTGGACCGATTTGAATAATTCTTTGTTTGTTATGTTGGGGGTGTTTCAGGGGTATTTTAGGTATAAAATAAATGGGGAAAACTCATAAAACAGCTGGATAAACAAAAAGTTTGAAACTGTTTATTTTCAACCGACTTCAAAAAGGAGGAGGTTCTCTTTATGTTTGTTACCTCAGAACTTCGTCATTTATTAACCGATTTGGACAATTTTTGTTTTGTTTGAAAGGGTATACTTATAGATTGGTCCCATTTAAATTTCAAAAAAAATACCACCCCTAAGGGTGGAAAAACAACTAATGATGAATTTAACCTACTTCTAATTGTCATATTGACTTGAAACTTTGCAAGTATTTCTATTTCCGCTGATAGTACAGTGGTTCAGTGTTGTTGACCTGATCTGATGGCAAGGCCAGAAGGTGGATAGGTGGAACTCTTCAACGGCTAATAGTAGATACTTTGAGTTTGGGCTTATTTTGTTTGATTTGACAAGCCTAACACGTTAGAATCCTTACTTTGCTACTACTGTCTACACTAAAAAGGGAAAAATAATAACTTTTTAACAAAAAAATAAAAACCGACTTCAAAAAAAAAGCACTAAAAAGTAAAAAATAACTGATTGGTAGTTTTCATTTACTATACATACCTAATCAAATATTTTCGAAGTCGGTGTGCTTTGGCTAAGTAATTAAAGCCTACCTATTAAATACATACATAATCAAATATTTTCGAAATCGGTACCAGCCCATACAAAGCAAAGCACACCGACTTCGAAAATATTTGATTAGGTATGTATAGTAAATGAAAACTACCAATCAGTTATTTTTTTTATTTTTTAGTGCTTTTTTTTGAAGTCGGTTTTTATTTTTTGTACCTATGTATATATTATAGTGTATAGTTCATCTATTCCATGCTAACCGCTTAAACGTACATAAGGATGAATCCGAGCGAAGCAAGGGTGAGTCGCTAGTTTTAAATAAATCTATCTTGATTTTTTGTTACCCACGTTTTGAATGCTTTATAGTAATCATGGTGAGTGTTCACGGTAGAGGTTTCAGACGTATTAAAGGTTATAAAATTGTATCTACCCACAAAATTAAACAATAACTTTAAAGAATTAAAAAAAAATTGACTACAAATACAACAACAATATACTCGTATCTAATATGTATATATATATTATATAAAATATTAACTCAGTCGTGCTCATGCAGCCATAAATGAGCACATCGGTTTTTAATGGAGACCTACATCACAATTGATGGACGTAGCGATTTCTGCGAGTCATCCCATTTCGCTCACAAGGATATGCTATCATACGAGTATTTTATTATGTACTACGTATTATATGTATTACATATTATATGTACTAGTAGCGACCCGCCATGATGTCGTGTACAGGCTTGCATAATTAATTTTACATCGAAATACCTCCCTGACATTGAATTCCTGACGCTCCTGCTTTTATTGGCCCATCATATATGAAAATGACTTTTTTATAATTAATTAATTCATCTAATTGAATGCTAATTAATTAGATAGCCTATAAATAGCCTAAAAAGGTAGCCTATTTGGAAACTTAAGGTTTGTGGAAATTATTTGCATTTATTTCATAACAACTACCTCAGCTACAAACAGACATAGATACAGTTACTTTAGCACTTATCACCTAATAATAAGGCATAAATATTATTTACATTAGTGATTATATTATTAGTGATACATAAGATTATAAACTACTTACATTTAATTGATTGTTTATATGGGCTATAAATTATATATGAGCGCTCTGTCATGCAACCATCTAGTTTGAATTATATTAGAGTATAAGATTCCATTTAGCTGTAAAATTAGTGAGTAAATAGGATGATAAAATGTTATTTACGATTTGCAGTTTATAATAATTTGTGGTGATATTTTAGTAGATTTCAATATTTACACTAGTAACTCGAGCGAAGCGAAGGTTAGCTTCGCTCGGGTCTCTTAGGGTGCCTAAAAATAGCCGATAAAGTAACTCAAGAGCCATTTTTCAAATTCAATTTTCAAAATTCCTATTAATTTAAGAGCTTTCGAAACTAGATCGGTAGTTTCATAGAAAACCCCCTCCTCCCTCTCCCCATAGATGTAAAAACTTACAAACATATATTAGTGTAGATTATATATTTTTAAATGGATTTGAGTAGGTCACAGTGGGTTTTATTGTATTGTTACAATATAAGATCAAAATCAAGATTAAAAACTAATTAACTTAATAAAGCAGATATACAAAATAGTTTTTGGTTCAGAAAAATTTTAAGAAAATATAGTAACTTTAAAGTTTAAATATAAATCATATTTGTAACTAAATGTAAAATGAACTTGCTGTCGATAAATACCTAAGTAGTTGAGTTGTTAAGTAAGTTTTGCGTGGTATCGTCTTTTTGCGATCGAGTGATAAAGTTTTTTAGTCACATCCATGTCCGTTCTTATAGAATTCCGACGAAATGTGTTCATATGTATGTATATACATATAACACTTCCAATTACTAAAATGTAAAAAAGTGTATGAGATATAATTAAAAAAAAGTTTTTTTTTACACATTACTTTTTCCTATGATTTAACTTGATATTTACATTATCAGTGAAATGAATAAGTTTTTGTGATTAAACTCTAAAACGAATCGAATCGGCGATCCTTAAAGCAACAATCGTTAACCTATATTATAACAGCTTAAAGGTTGTAAAACGTACACCGGCAACTGTGCCTAATCTCCTCCCGTCACGTTCGTACACGCTAATAAAAACTGAATAAAAGTTGTCACAAACTGGTCGACTTTTCAAATAAGCCCATTTCCACGCACGCTTTCAATTGTCCATACAGAGCTTTCAGGAGCCGTTACTATTTAATTGCATCTGCCTGTAGTTTGGTTGTTAAACTTTTATGATTCTGCTATATCAAATAATACCTTTAAAGAAGAAAGTATAATCAAAATATATTATGAGTTGTATTTTGATTTGTATTTTATTAATACTTTCTTAGATTTACGCGAATGTTTGACATTATTAAATAAAACTATCTTTTCGGATTATTTCTATATTTTTTCTATTATTTTAATTATAAAAATAAGAGCAATAATTAAAATTGTAATAATTATAAAAATAATAGCAAAAATTAAATAAATAATTTTCCATATTCAATTATAATTAAATTTATAAAAATGTTTAAAGTTAAAAATATTGTAATGTAATTGGTGCAATTTTCATTTTGTTAATTGTGGGTAGGCTGTCTGTAACAACTATACCTTCAAGACATGTAACACCTCAGTCTCTCCCGTGACCATGGATGCTGTAAAGCATTCGAAACGTCGGGAACCAAAAATCAAAATAAATCCGCGAAATGATCCGAAAAGATAGTTTTATTTAATAATTGTATTTTATTTTTGTCTCTAATTTTTATAATACATAAACAGACACTGAGGCAGAGATCGGAATCTCTCTTATTTACAGCATCCCTCATCTTTCACCGACGGTAATTACAAGCAAGCTCCAACGAGATATATATATATTTTGATTATTGTTGAGAAGTTGTAGACTAGAACAAATAGAGTGAACCTTTACGACCAACATGTCTTTAGGGACCCTCTGTTCAACATACAAACATATATCTTATAATAAGCTGAATGTAAATACACCGGGGTTTCCTAGTAATTTGTCAGTAGATAGCCCACATCTATATTTTTTTTGTTTTAAACAAAGACATAATTATTACACCCAACAGACGGTGTCCTATCTCAATATGAATATTTACGATGAAAAATAAAAGCTCCCTGTTTTTTCCAATTTTCAAGGTATTTCTTTCCTATATTTTCCCTAAAAACCTTATTCAGAACATTACGAGCATTAAAAATAGCTAAATCGTATTTAAGTGATGTGCTTTTAATATAATATATTGATTACAAAGTGGGAATATCACAAAAGTTACTACGGCGAGTTTTTTTGAGCTATCACGGCTATAAGACGCATCGCTATGTACAATGTAGGGTGTACATACATGGCTAATTTTATGGCAGTTTAAATACATAATTGGTAGTCTGGTTGTATAAAATTAAACTAATATATCCACTTAATAGATTATATAAATTAATTTTTATTAGTATATTTGTGTAATATAGATAAAAAATATTTTCTTAAATTTACGCGAACTCTCTCTCTCTCTCTTTCTCGCGACGCGAAGTCTCTCCCGTGACCATGCTATGTAAAGAATTCGAAACGTCGGGAATGAAAAATCAAAATAAATCCGCGAAAAAAGCTACAAAAGCTTACCGCGAATTGAAACGTGGTGTAAAAATGACAACCGAGATGTAATTATTAACTACAGTACAATACATTTTATTGTGCTCTTTATACGGACTAAAGATACAGTTTTACTGGAAAAATTTAGTAAAAAAGTTACATATATCATATTGAATTGCGTTCACCGCCATCACTCAAGTAGTTTATTTATGGATTATTGGTCTACTTCTAAGTTTCAAATCATCCTCTATTTTTATCGCCAGAGGATATAATTCCAAAACTTCGAATGAGAATAGTCGTCATTCATCCGAAACATTATTTGCATTTTCCCTCACTGTAACTTTAAAACAGATTTCCATAGAAACTTTCAACCCTTTTTGTACTCTTTCAGGTATTGAATTTTCAAAAAGCTTTAGCGAATATCTCCGGCGAATGATGAACCTGCTTTTTATATTGTATCATTTACACTTTCTGAAATTTCGTAAATAATCAGTGAATTATATTTCGCTTTTATACACGAAGATTAAAAAGGCAGTGGTAGCCCAATAATAACGCGCTCGCTTGGGAAACCGAGTGAAGCGGGTTCAAATACCGGGTCTCGCACCTCTGATATTTTCATGTGCAAATCATTTTTTCTAACATGATTACCACTTGCCTTACGGTGAAGGAAAACATCGTGAGGAAACCTGCATGTCTGAGAGAACCTAGCAAGTTTTCGAAGACATGTGAAGTCCGCCAACCCGCACTTGGCCAGCGTGATGGACTATGGCCTGATCCCCCTCGTATTGAAGGGAGGCCCGTGCCCAGCAGTGGGACGTCAAAAAAGGGCTGAATGCTACACAAAGATTAAACCAGCCTAACTATTAAAATGATCTAAAATAGTCTGTAGTGAAACAATAACAAGAAAAGAGCTAAAGCCCAGGTCTTAGCACTCAGCGCTCTACAGTGCGTCCATTAGTGTCGTAGTGGAAATAAAACCCAAACAAACAAATCAATTTTTTCATTCAAAATGGAAATCTCAGCTATATTTCTTAACAGTGAAGTACAAAACACTGGCATCCTTCAAAAGAAAGTATTAAAATACAGTTCCTACAGTTACATTACTGCGCTTATAAGGCGCTCGAACTTCACCCCGGTATATAACGATCGATGTACTGGAACGTCGCCAAACCTCCGCCTGGCGCTCTGCCAACAGCACAAAGATGAAACTTGTATTATCTGGATGGTTTTTCAATATATATACGATTTTTACTGAAACTTTTACCATTTGGGTATGTTTTGATGTTTTCCATGAGAAATGTTGCAGTAAGTTCGTGAGTATAAAACATTTATCGCTAAGACGTGATCCTAGGCTCCCTTAGGTTGGTTTGATCTACCAGGGCATATTATTTTGTAGGCCTTAAACTATCTCTACGTAAAATGTCAGGTCGATCTTTCACTGCATTGTAATACAGGGTGAAAACATAACATAGCAAGTACTATGTAATAAAAATATACTATACTTATCACTTGTAATATTAGGTTTAACCTGCTATAAGATATAAGACCAGCTTTATACGAAAAACATAAATTGTAAATTTTATTCTATTTACATCAATCATAGTATTATTTTAATTTCTATTTTTATTTTCGAGGGACAGAATAAATAGTAGTATTGACAGTGACAGATTATTTATCAATTAACTAAAGAGTATTTTTTTTTCTTTAGTTGCTTAGACTTGCTTTAATAGTCGCAATACATTCTGCCAATGTCACGTATTGTAAGGAAGACACGAAGGAGTTTGAGCGGTAATTTTGTTTAGCAATTTTAACGTGGAATTAAAACTACGAATGAATGATCAGTCTATAGAAGTAACCTACAACAATAAAAAAGATTATTAAAAGTATAAACATACTTCCCCTTATATGTTCTCCACGCATGAAATTGGCGAAGTAGATAATCTATGCTCAATTGTCACACTTTGAAACCATTGAAACAAAAATTGAATTGAGTTTAAATTATTTACTTCGCAAATGAATATAAGCGATATAAATATTTAAGCTTGCAAATAATTTTATCTAAGCTGACCTCTCTGTAGAGTTACTAACTCTAACTAACAAAGTAACACAAAATATAATCCTCATAACCTCGACCTACGTGATAAATAGCACTTAAAACCCAGACTAATCTACTGAGTGTTACACACTCCGGTCCCAAAGTCGAGAGGTCTTCACGAACTAATGTACTATAATGATGTTTTATTTATACATTATTTTATATCCGTCTTCTTAATCTATAACTATTATTTTTGATGTACATCTGTGTGTTTAGATGTCCATCAAAAAAGCTTACATTTCTTCACTCTTATTACATTCATTTATCTGTTTGTACGTATGTCCGTCCCAATTAATTTCTTCCGAAAGCACTGGATGAAAGAATTGGAAATATAGGATGAAGACAAAGGGGAAAAAGGCACAATGGTGGACGCATAACATAATAAAAGAAGTATTACGGTAATCCCGATAATAATCATTGGAATAATGTTTTTTTTTTTACTAAAGCAAATATTCAACGTGAGAATCAAACCTGCGGTCGTTAGCATAGACTTTCTTGCTTTTTGATAACATCTTCAGTTTTAAGACCATTTCATATCATATGCTCTAGTGTATCAACAAAACTTGTAAACGTCAGTCACTGTCAATTTGACGAAGGTCCAATTTAGTTGATACCCGATTTTTTATAGAGACGTGATTCTCAACATCGCTTTTCTATTTGCGATGTCAAGAGTAAATATTTGTAAAGTATTTTTAAGTCAAATAGTTTGTGAAGTAGAAAGAAAAGTTTGTAAGTAATAACTTAAACGTATGGGATCCCTAGCTTAAAATTCGCCTAAACCAGCCCCTAAATTAAATTTCGTTTTACCATCGTCTTTATGCCCATATTTCGAGCACCTAAATTTAGGGGGCCTTTTAACATTTAGGTGACCTCTAACTGTCGGTGAAACAGAAACTGTCCCCTAACAGCCCCTTAACCATGCTTAGGGGATCTCTTAAACTTAGGTGACGTTGATGAAATGGGGCATATAATATGTTGTAGCTAAAGACTAGGTTGAAAATTAAGTAACTTAAGACTTATAATTTAAGACATGATAGCTTCTCCATCTAAATAAACAAAATTGTACATGTTAGTTTATTCAAGAACTAAAATTTATGGAAATTTACTTTCATTTCTAAAAAATTACAATGATGCTTGCATTGTCTTCTTTGAATCTTAATCTTTAAATATAAAATGTATCTTACCTTATACTGTAATATACGCCCTGTGGCAGGCACTGGAACAAAAATAACGAAAATTATACATAAATACATGTCATGTATGTTAGAAGTATGATAACCTCATTTACCTATATTAAAAACGAAACTAAAATATACTGTATGTATTACACAATACGGTACAATTTACATTGCTCGACCTTTATATTCTTTTAAGTTTCTCGCTACTCTTTCCGTGTAAGGCCTTAGGCAAATTGACAATCTACAATCGATATCGGTAATAGAATATTAAAAACAGACCACGTGATAAAACGCTTACAATGATAGGTCATATCCATGCTTTATTTAGTATTTAATCGACTTCAAGAAGTAAGAGATACTCAATTCACCTCTTTTTTGTGTGAGCTTCTCAATACTTTTGCCAATTACTTTATTAAGATTTTTATTTAATTAATATATTAGGTTTTTTATAAATGTTGAGAAATACATTTACACATACCACCTGCATACATACAAGTGGCTATGTGGGACTCACCGGCTAGAAAACTGCTTATGCACTCAACCACGACGCCCCGACGGCAACTGTCGACAACACAGACCACACAACCATGGGGTTGCTAGAGAAGTGCCAAAAGCAAACCCGCATGGCACATCGCCAACCGAGGTCAGCTACTTGCTCGTAGTACGTTTCTTGGCTTCACGCCCGGCTGGATTGCCGGATGCTAATGAGCCCCTCCACCATGACAAGGTGAACGCACATAGAGGGGGGATGTAAGGTATGCCTCAAAGGTGATTAAATGTATATTGTAGAAAAAAACCTCTTTCAATGTAGAATAATATTTTGTGTAAGCCATTAAATTATTATGGTAGTTCACTTATTTATTTCTAGTTTCTCATATTAATAATAAATTATATATCTACTAAATCACTATATTCTCGAAAAAAAAACTTCTTGAAAGTAAAAATCTTTGCAATTAACTGTATACTTGTTATATGGCAAGTGATCTAGCGACGAGTCTATCGAGCGCCCTTAACCCGGTCTAGCTGAGAGTGAGAGCGGTCCTTCGTTTTTAGGTCGCCTGAACAATTACCTCGTACAATTTATTATAACAATGATTGATAAAAGTAATATCGAATCTACTCTTCTTCTATAAGTCAGTACATATTATTCTAGGATTCTTTTTATTTAACTACTTTTACTTCAATGAATGACAAAAGGTCATTTTCATTCATTGATTTCAAAACTACTTAATAGTGCTTATTTTACCCTTAGAAGGGGTTTTCTTATATTTTAATTATATAGGACCATTAACCAGGCGAAACCAATTTTTTATGAAAGTCTATTCATATTTGGTGGAAATATCTCGTAACATACCTATTTAATGCATCGGTTTTGTCATTTTCAGTATCAATTTACACTGAAATAAAATCGATTTTTTTACAAGTTGGATATCTTTGAGATGTGTATTCAAATATCTAACACTAATTACTAAAACTTATTTTGGTTAAATTGTCGATGATTAACTAATTTTAAGTCCTAGTTCTTTAATAGGTTTAGATGCAGAGAAATACATATTATAATATTGTAAATTACATCATTCACTTGTAATAAAAAGGTGCCGAGAGCTCTAAATAATACAAAAAGTGGCCATCAATCACCAACTTTTCCATTGCGAGTTGACGAAAGTGACATGGACTTGACACGTCATACTCGTTATTGGACAAGTATAAGCTGCCCGCGTTTTGCTTTTGAATTTCATTTTGATTTCTATTTTGCCTTTATTTTTCTATTTGAGGATTTCTACAATCAATAATATCGGTAATAAAAAAATACCAAAAAATATGTTTAATCATGATATAACTTCCATACTCGTTTCAGTTTTATTTTGTTAAATAGTAATTGAAAATTAAAATTTTTAAAGCCAACTAATTAATATTTTTTTTGTTGGTCTTTTTTTCGAAAAAAATATGATCATACTAAAGATTGACACTTTTAATTGAAAATTTACTATACTTGTGGTTTCATCTGCTTCTGTAAATCATGTGGTCAAGTCGCCTATATCCTTGCTCTATATATTAACGGACTAACGTTTAGACCTGAATTGTAGAGCTGATTAAAATAAACCTTAGCTATGACTTAATAATTCATCATAATATGTCTGTACACCAAAAAGTTTCTTTATTCAGCCATATATACTTCCCCGAATCATAATATAATAAGACGAGATTAAATACTGCTCAGATAAGTAAAAAAAATATAAAAGCTTCTATTACCTATCAAAACAGCCTAAAAACATATCCTATCATATTATTTTATACGTACATATTGTATAAAGTTGTTACAGAATTTATTTTCTTTATATAATTTCTAATTAGAAAACCAAATGAAATAAAAAAAATATAACAAATAACAGATCAAGTAGAGTAATATCTTCAAATAATTCAATAATGGCTATCTGTTCATAAAGAAATAATTTCAGACAAGAATTTCCCTTTTAAATAAAGTAACAATACTAATTAACTTGCGAACAATGTCGTTATACGTAATGAGTAACGCAAGAATAAACGCTGTATTGCTGTCGAAATGCCTAATATAATAAAAACATCAACTTCTAAATGTAAATTTCTCTGAAAGATAAGCCTTTATAAGCGTTTTACATTTTCATAATATTTATCTACGAGAAAGTTATAAACAATTCAAAATATTACACAGCCCAATGTTAATTTACGTTTTCATATCAAAAATTTCATTACAAGCGATAATGCTTAGAGATACCTAAGCTGTTACTAAATCAACTCAAAAGTACTAAGAAACTGCCAACACTATACTGCTTTAAGTATCCTGGGGTTTTAGATAATATTCATTCTACAAAATATAAGATTTTTGGAAAATCCATACTAATATTATAGTAGGGGAGCCCAAGAGGGGATTTTCTGTAGTTACTCGAGCGCGGCAGATTAACATAAAAGAGGTTACCTAAGAGGCAAAAATCATCATAAACTTTATAGTCGATTTTTGCCTGCAAATCGGCAGATTATTGAATTGGACACTTTTCAGGATGTGACTAGCCTACCACACCTTAATCTGACGGTTTCAAGTATTTCTACCTTATCAAAACATTTTTTAAATATTTTAATCGGCTTCCCTAGACGCGCCCCTTTATATAGAAGACTTATATTATGGTGAAAGTACTCAATAGAGTGCAAGGTAACCTCTTTTATGTTAATCTGCCGCGCTCGAGTAACTACAGAAAATCCCCTCTTGGGCTCCCCTACTATTATAATTAAAGTGAAAGTGTGTTTGTTTGTCCTTCTTTCACATTGAAACAAAGGGGCGAATTGGCGTGATTTTTTGTGTGGAGATAGTTGGAGAGCTGGAGAATGACATAGGCTACCTTTTACCGTGGAATATTATCTCACTCCCACGGAAAAACACGTTATAATACAACCCAAAAAATATTTATAATCAGAATTACTTTAAACTTGGTATTAATATTCTTTAAAACAATTAAATAAATACGCATTTTAATATTTTTCGAAACTGATCCCATGAACGGGTAAAATAGGGGATGAAAGTTTGCATGAAAACTACGTTTTTAGAGTTTTTTTGTAGTTATAGCGCGAGCGAAGCCGCGGGTTCTGCTAGTAAAATATATAAATATGACGAAATACATATCATGATGATTTGACCTAAAAATTAAATATGTTACTCGCTTACAATCTTCAGTTTTTGAAACATAAACGGTTTTAAAATGTATTTTGTCTGAACTCTCAAAATCCTTTAATCTAAGTCGGTTTAAATAGTTTGTAATTAACACGAAGCAAAAATTTGTTCAAAAGTTTTTATGGAAAGTGATATGTTACACACCCAATTGGTGTACACTCGTGTACATACTCTACCCTAAAATCGCTCAACTTGACAAGCTCTTACAGCGAGCTGTGGTTTTGGAGTACTAATTAAATTTTAATCAAATCCAATGAGACGGGATTTTGAGCGACATTTTGATAAATTGCTATATTACATTATTGTACACTTTCATGGGTTTTGTCGAGTTAATATATACACGTAGATCAACATGAAATAAACTAATATTCACGACACGTTTGGCTCAGTTTGTAGTGACGCTACTTGCTGTGCCAGCGGTCGCGGGTTCAAGTCCCGTAGGGCGCATTCATTTGTGTGATGAGCACGAACATTTGTTCTCCAGTCATGGGTGTTTATATTTATAATAAGTATGTATTTAAAGTTATATATGTGTAGTGTATTAACTATCTAGTATCCATAACACCCTCGTAGCTTATCATGGAACTAGATGGAGCTGTGGATTAATGTCCCAACATGTATATTTATATATTTATTTATTTGTATTGATAAGTGTACAATATGCTTGTTAAATAACTTAATATTTTGTCAAAGCAAATAATAAAAATATTGTAATAGATTTAGAGTTAAATTCAAAATTAGAAGAATATTGATGTGTGATATATGAAATGTTACAGCAGCCAAATATGAGCTTTTTATTTAACTTTTGGCAATTGAATCATGCCCCTTTTATGTTTTTTTCATAGATGAAAGTTTTATTTTATAACATAGCTAGTATATCCAACATAACATAATAGCATAGCCAACCCTCACTTGGTTTCGTGCTATGACCTGTTCCCCCTCGGTTTGTAGAGAGGCCCGTGCTCAGCTGTGGGACGTTAAAAAAAGGGCTGAACACGTACATTTTATTTTAACAAACAGCTTATATATAAAGAGGATATCATATTTTGTTAAAGTATAGAAATACATATGTAGATAAAGTAGCATAGAAATAATCTAAGAAGGGTATACATTCAATCATATTACAAATAACCCAATGCAAGAGCAGTGTAAAGCTGAGTTTCACAGTCAAAAGCTTTTTTCCTTTACGTTAATCTGATCGGCATCAACTGCACTTACTTTATACATTTTAATTTGAAGCTAATTAAAGCTCGCTTTTTAATCAAGAAGTATTTACTCTCAATATTGTAGGGGCAAAGCTTTGGCTGATTGAATTTTTTTTCATCGAACTACTAGAGTTTGTCCGCGGTTGTGTCTGTGTATCTTATTTATGTACATATATTTTATTAAAATTAAGCTATTGAATATTTAAAGTTTTTATGTATTTCTTTGTCAACGCTATAGGTACATAGAGGATGACAGATTTAATCATTATTCAGTTGAGTTGTGATATATATTGTATGACGGCGCGCTCAGTGCGCCATCTGGAGGTTTCGGCGAGCTCATCGGATTAGAATGTGAAGTCAGGCTTCCACAGCACACTCTAGTAAAGCGTCGAAGCGAGAGTAGCAGGGTGGTACAAACTGGCAGGTTTTAAAAAGAAATTAAAATAAAGAATAAAGTTGACTATTAGAGAAATAATAAAAGGAATGTCAGATTTGGACCGCCCACGCACCACGTATAGGACGAATTACTTATTTCCGAATTTGTTTATCATTGTTGATTGTGTAGCGTATAATTTGTGCTTTATTTTGTAAACATTGTTACTTAGCTCTGAGTGAGTGAAGTGTAACTGACTTAGTTGATTAAATCTACTGTATTTGTTAAAAGACATTATTTAAGTTCATACCCACTATAATATGAATAATTCTGATGTTGGCCGTCCTACGCCGACATGTATATTATTTACCTATACTACCCGCACTTATTTCCTATCCTAAACATTGTCTAAAAAAAATCGCTTTTTAGCAATAAGAGCTCCTTTTGTGTAATGGTTGTTTTTGGTGCATCGTCTTTTGTAGAATTGTGTTGAACAATAAAATGTAAATAAATGAAAGAAATATTTCTCAATACTTTGCTGATACAATGTGCTGTGTAGATATTTCTATCAATAACAAAAGCAGCTTATAAAATCTAAATACGTGTAAATACTCGTACATACAACCATATACAGTTCCATACAATTACTATTTCAATAGCATCATACTAGTTTCAATGCTTAGCTAACAGAGTATCAATACTATTATTGGAATGTCCGCTCTACGGTCGTATTGTTTGCATCGTCTCGACCAACGTTAGATTTCAATTGTATACTACAGTTTACATGAAAATTTTGGTACTTCGTATAGTCAAACTATATATTCTAGAATAAGCATAATTCTTTGTAAATCTATTAATAGAAATAACTTCAATTTGCATTGATTGATTAACAAAAAATCCAAATAAAATTAATTTACTTAAACTTGATAGGACAATAAAGTGATTTTTAATCAAAAATTTTACCAGTAAAATAAAAAAGTTATACTGATTTTGTTTTAGTAATTTTCTTTTGAAACGTAACCCAATGGACATCTTTCAAGCAAGCTTTGAGACATTGTATATGTTCTGAGTAACCCGCTCTCCTCATGTCTGAGCCCTGGCTATGAGCCACCCCTTCGCTTTGGCGAAATACTAATATCTTATAGAAACCGTTAAATGTAGCAATTTAAAAAGTAACCACTTTACCAACCTTTAACTTTCTTTATAACAATCACTAGCGACTCACCCTCGCTTCGCTCGGGTTTGTCCCTAGCTTGATTCCCCACCCAAACTTTCATCCCGATTTTCACCCTCTTAAGGGATGATTTCCGGGATAAAACTTCATCTAAATCGGTTCAGTAGGTCTAGAGATTACCCTCCACAACGTCACAATTTTACAAACTTTTCCACTTTATAATATTAGTATAGATTTCATAGCAATGAGCAATTTGTATGTGGACAGAAAACAATAGGTTGAGTTTTCTTTATAATATTTATAAGTATAGTATGGATTTAGTAGTTTTTATGTAAGTATAGGCAATGGTAGCAGTGGTAACGCAGTCGCTTAAGAAACCGAGTGAAGCGGGTTCAAATCCCGAGATTCGCAACTATGATATTTTCATATGCGACATTATTACTACTTGTCTTACGGCAAAGGAAAATATTGTAAGGAAACCTGCATGTGGCTAGCGTTGTGGAACATGGTCCAATCCCCCTTTACAGGAGAACTGTGCCCAGCAGTGGGACGTTGAAAAAAAGGGCTGATCACATATGTAAGTATATAACGAAGCTTGAAGCTTAGATAAATAAATGTTATTTTACAATTATTGAACAAATAAAAAATACGGGAATGGCATATTATAATTCTATGACATAACTGTTGATTTGTCATTTCAGTACAATTTTAAAAAATATATTCTACTAGGATTGTAGATTGACATCTTGCCTAAGCCTTGCCTAATTGTCTTCTATTCAATGTGAAGCAGGTGAGATATCAGGTATAACGTATTTATGAAGCCAACCCTTCGTCCAGCGATACTCCGGCGGTAATCGAGCGTTTTTAAGGGTACAGGTCGTTTATAATAAAAATAGTCTACATAAGTGAGATCTGAGAAAAAATAGGTCACTCGAGATCTTTACACATAGGTGTATTACGTAAGCTAAAATTTCAGACTAACACAGTTGTTAGTGTAGGTACTTGTCTAACTTAGAATTTAACTTTAAAATTCCCACCCCACTTTTAGCCTATTTTCTTAAGGCCCTGTCATAGAAAAATATTTGCCTATACTACTAAGATATAGTGTTGTTTATTTTTTTGAGGTTTTTTAATAATATAATATGTTGGGTCATTAACACCCAGAACCATCTTGTTTATGCGTTTACTGGAACGTGTGGCTGAAAGAAGCTTCTGAAAGAAGTCTGTGAGAAAAATCTAACTACAAAAAATTGCTGAATAACGCTAACAACTTAAGACTGTAAAATTATTTTTTCCACTACGCTACTTGTTTCTGTTTATGTATAATTTTACTAATAAACGAGTTTCTAATTAAACCAATTCTCAACACATATAGTTCCATGGTAAGCTAAGTAAGGCTTGTGTTATGTATTCCAGATAGTTGATACACACGTATATAACTTTAAATATATACATATTATAAATATAAACACCCATATCTCCAGTACAAACATATCATCATCATGACACAAATGAATTCCTCCAGCGGGGCTCGAACCCTCGACCACTGGCACGGCAAGTAGGGGCACTACAAAATGAGCCAAACGTGTTTAGAGATTCACTCAGAATCATGTAATGAAAAACAAAAACAAACTTTATCTCTTTGTATTAGGAAGTATAAACACTCCTATACATTTCTTCTTAAATGAGTCTGCATTAGTGAGTAATTGCCCGAGCTACTTAGCAGATTAACCTTAGCAAGAAAATGAATTGTGAAGAAGTTCGCTTTATTGTTATCGATTTTATTATACCATGCTAGGTACAATAAAAGATGAAACAAAAGATAGAAACAATCTGTAATATTAAAATTTTAATATAATAGACCCAGCATTCAAACAAATTTCGTGATACTAAACAATACGTGCTAGCAAAGTTTAATATTTGAAATTTTAACAAAAAATGAGAGGCGGAAAATTTGAAAAGACCCAAGAAGAGTTTCCGACAGGTACTAAAACTGGCACGTGTCGAACTAAGCGATAAGTCTGAAGGCGGATCTGCTCTAAGCGGATGCTGCGCTGAAATGACACCCACCTCCCCAATAAAAGACTTCGTCGAGTGAAAAGAAGCAAAAAATTTATGTAGATTTTTCTCAGGTCAGTTTTTGTATAAATAAAATATATATTTCAAATCTTAATATTAAAAACATTCTACTATATTAAAAAGTGTTATGAAAATATTATGAAAAGAGTTTCAAATTAGACACTTTTTATAACATACAGTCATGATTTTCGACATAAATGAAGTATGAATAGATATTTAGTATAAAATTTACTAACATATATATACTAGCGACTCACCCTCGCTCCGCTCGGGTTCATCCATAGTTACCTTTTTAACGTTTAGTACAGATTTCTCAGAGCTAAGATATTTTTCCGCAGTAATAAATATCCTATATGTTGACCCGGTTAGCCAGCTATCATCATACCAAATTCCATCAAAATCCGTCCAGTGTGAATCGAATTTTCTCATGATGCGTTCCCAGAGAGACAGACAAAAAGACAGGCAGACACACAAAAAAATGTAAAAGCTATAGATTCGGCCTCTGTATCATAATATGTAATAACTGTGTATAATATAATGATTATTTCAATAAGATTTTCTATAAAATATATAATGTACAGATTCGATTCAGAATTTTATTATATGTTTCAATTAAATTGTGGAACTATTAAAATTGAAACTAATTTCAATAACAAGGCAAATGGTTACGAAGAGAATGAAATAAATAGTACGTGAATAGACTCCAATGTAAATAATATTTGTAATAAGACTTAAATGGTATTCAGATTATTAGTATTTCAAAAACATTTTAAGCATTCCAATGGCCATAGTTGACTAGCTTTGAAATTCTAATTGTATAATGTCAATAATGAACGCGACTTAGGCTTGATCCAACTAATAATTCGCCTGTTAAATAACAAAACCATAATAATGAGTTCAAAACTTATTATAACATAGAGATGAAACGACATAAAAATATGTATGTACTAGCAAAACTAGAAAAACACTAATAGAGATCTAGTAGTTCCCACGGGAACCGTTCATTTTTCCCGGATGAAAAGTAACCTGTTGTTTGACCGGCAATATAAGGTATCAGAATGTTAAATTTTACTAAATTAGGTGCATAAGTTGTATAAATTATTATACTTTTTTAACTATCCCACGGGAACTGTTTAATTTTCCGGGATAAAAAGTATCTAAGATGATCCCTGGGGATATAAGGTACCACCATGCAAAATTCCATTTAAATCAGTCCAATAGATTCGGAGATTAGCCCGTACAAACAGACAAACAGACAGAGAAACCAAAAAATTGAAAAAAATCTGGATTTGTTGTATTTGTCTTCTTACATCCCCCTGACTCGGTTTTTAGCATTTTTTTGCTATGTACAGATATTCGACCTCTACAGTTTTATTATAGTATAGATAATACGAAACAGATAACAATTGTTCTTCAGAGATCTTTCACAAGTTTAAAAATGGTGAGATTAGAAAGCTTTTCTTTGAATATGTCCCTGAAAATAACTATAATAAATTGATGTATCGGCATACTTGATAAAAACATTGTAGTTACAATCTAGCAAACTAAAAGCTCTAATAAAAAGAGATACTTCAATACGTCATAAAGCGGATGCGGAATTGATTGGATCGTTGCAGATAACGCGATTGGATATTTGGCTTTATATGATTGCTATTAAGCTAATTTTGAAATAGTTTTCCAATAAACGATTTTCTTAAGATTTTTGATTTTATTTATGAACTAATTTTTGTATTCTTTTTCTATAGTCATTCAATCGGCCTGATAAGAGATCTTATGTTTGACTGCTACAACATGGCGTGAAGCCAATTTATAAAATCTTATTTAATGCTGGAAATTTAAAGTCATATCTACTAATTCCGTTCCCGAAATAATAACATGTATGTATATTATAGTAATATAGTAATAGTTTCCCAATAATCAATCTCTTACCAATTATGTTTTTTTTTATTTATCCAAATGTTACCTGAATTTTTGTATTCGTTTACTGGTAATAGTTCAATCGGACCGATAACAGCAGTTGATCTGCCATTTTACTGATACAATATGGCGTAAAGCCAATTTATAAATATGATATAATACAGGTTCAAAGTCAATCTACTATTTTGTTTTTGTAATAATAACATATATTCAATTACTAGCGACCCATTCCTACTCCGCTCGGGATCATACCTAGTTACTTTTTAACGTTTAGTACACATTTTTCAGAGATGAGATATTTTCTTGCAGTAAAAAGGATCTTATATGTTGACCCTGATAACCAGCTACCTATCATTATATCAAATTTCATCTGAATCTGTCCAGTGGTTTTCTCGTGATGCGTTTCCCAGACAGACAGACAAAAATTGTAACAACTATAGATTCGGCATCGGTGTTTACCTATATTTAAAAAATTAAGTTTTTCAAAAAATATTAAACGTACAAATTTGACTCAGAATTTTATTATATATATATATTAATTGACAGAGTATAAAATTATTTCGTATTAAACTGGTCACTAAAATTTTCGACACGTTGTAGTGTCATATGACATGGATATTTCACTCAAATTTCACACATCATGACGTTTGCGAGATGATTATTCACGAACAATTGAGCTCAGTAATTTAGTTGAAATATTGAAATATATAGTAGTTTGATATTCGGCTATCGAATATTGAGCCTTTGATCGAAATTTGTTTTAATATTAATATATTTTGTGATATTGTATAGTATAATGTAATGAAAGTGTCCTTTATTATAATTACGATAAATTGTTTGTAGATCCTTTTACAAGCAACAGAGCGAGAGATCGACGATAGTTAAATATTATAAATAAATAACTATATTGTGACATTAACACACAGCATCATCTAGTTCCATGGTAAGCTACGAGGCTTGTGTTATGCACTACACATATATAACTTTAAATACATATATCATAATAAATATAAACACCCATGATTGGAGTACAAACATTTGTGCTCATCACACGAATGAATGCCCCGAGCGGGACTCGAACCTGTGACCACTACAAACTGAACCAAACGTGTTGTCAAAACTGGGCAATGGACATGGGGTAATGAGTTACTTTCAACCGGGTATTTTTTGTGGGATTTTGGTTAGAAATATAGTAAAGGTAAAGTTTACGAATTTGCAAGTCAATGAAAGTCATCTTTGAAAGTACAAATGAACAGAAAATAGTTAAAAATAGAATAACAACATACATACATACATACGTACAGGCATATAAATATAAACTTTAGTATCAATTTCAATATCTAAAAAGCTGACTAATTATTTTTCCTCTATAGAGGAATTTTAATTCCTCTAGCACTTTTAGAACATTTCTAATAATTGTTTAATGTCGGATAAAGACTTTTTGGGACAAAAATGATTCTAGACTCAGCGGCTCAGCGTGCTTTGTAAGTTTGTGAGTTAGTGTTAATATTACTAAGGAGACAAAAAAAAATATGAATATATCTTTCCAGAATATATGTATATAACTTGCACGTTACTATATTGTAGATATATATATTTGAATTTTAACGATAAACGAAAAGTTGGTCCTTCGATCCGGTTTATCATCGGTAATTAGTATACAGTAATTACGCCATAATTATTTACAGACTCACATTACGCGATTCACACGTCCACGGGCTTATTATCTGATTCACTTAACCAATAAATTATAGTCGATGTTTTACATAAATCCAATGTGTTTGGGAAACAACACGATCGCGAATTAAGGCTTACTAACATAAATTGTTTCCACATAAATATGTATATGGATATCAAACCCTTCGATATTTTAGAATGAAATATTTACTTGCAGTGTTATAGTTACTAGAAAATGTGTTTGTTTGTTTGTCCTTCTTTCCCATGGAAACGGAATGACGGTTTGGCGTAATTTTTTGTATGGAGATAGTTGGAGTGCTGGAGAGTGACATAGGCTACTTTTCACCGCGGGAGATTATCTAATATCCACGGGAAAAGACGTACAACTCAAAAAAATATTTAAAATCAGAACTACTTGAAACTTGGTCTTATTGCTCTTCAATACAATTAAATAACGGATGTAAGTTTGTATGAAACTTACCTTTATAGTTTTTTTTTGTAGTTTTAGCGCGAGTGAAGCCGCGGGTTCTGCTTGTATATATATACATTAGACTACATATGGTAATATATTTATAGTTTTTACCCACATTCTTTCGCATTAATGCGCTTTTCTAGTACTAAAATAGAAATTTCACAAGTATTTTCGTGATGAGAATTTAATGTTTTTTTTTAATTTATTTTATTCTCAACGGACATTTAAAATGATTTAGAAAGAGAGTTTCTATGTTGTATTTAGGCCTTTTAACGTCCCACTGCTGGGCACGGGCCTCCCTTCAATGCGAGGGGGATCAGACCATAGTCGTTAATATATCCGTCCATAAATATACTTTACAGCCGACCGCAAAGAATTTAGAGTAATAAATTATCAGAAACTAAACTAACTAGAAAAAATAAATAAAAACATGATAAATAGCCTGTTAAATGATACACATAATGTCAGTGACGATGAAAGCTCAAACATTTATATCGGTAGTCTACTCGTATTGCTTTTATATAATACATATTATTCAATTAATATATACAAAAATACTACTCATAAATATATTATAGTGTTTATTTTAAAAATATACTTGATAATATTGATTGATAGTTAATTAAAAATTAAACTTTGAACTCAAATAAATTTAGAACCGATAGACTTAGCGAAAAATCATAAATAATTCTGTTTTGTTGAGCGTTTTTACTATAAGAATATGTATGTCTAATTATTTTAAATTTACTTACCCTCAAGTTAGAAAATTCTAAAAAAAAATGAAAATTTTCCCATGTTATTTTCATAAGAAGCTTTGGTTGGAATGCGTACCATCTTAGAGTTAATATTAAGTGCTCAAATTTTCATGGATTTTGTTATCACTTTGGAAGCATTTGAGCCCCTGGGAGCAAAGAAATTCGAAAGCACCCCTGCTAAGGACCACCCTAGTGTGTATTTTTGTTATACCTTCACGCTGAAAAGGCTGGACGGATTTTGATGAATTTTAGTACACAGATGAACTATAACCTGGTGTTATATATAGGCTACTGTTAGAAATAAATATATTATGTTATAAATTCAAAAAGCACTTAAGGACCCACTCGAAAGAATCTAGAGTAAGCCCGTAGTATTAACATAAACCTCATAACGAGTATATAATTTGAAAACATAATACAACACGTAAAATGACCGTAATACTCCTACGTCTGGTTTTGATGGTAACGTAATTGATCAAAATCAAATTTGCTACGTCACTGAGCCACGTACATCGTACATGTGACATCAATATTTGATATCATATCCGTATAATGCGATAAATTGGAAAACATAAGCTTCATAAATAAACGTACAAAATAACAAATTATTTTCTTTAAATGTCATTGTATAGAAAAAGATATTTTTAAGCCTTAAAGCGAATGCTAAATTATTTAAGTCAATAATAACAGTGTAATAAAATCTTGGAAAACGATTTTAATTTGCTTCTAGTTGTGGAATCTAGAGATTAGTGGCATATAGCATTGCTATAGTTTAATTGATCTTTTTAAGAGGAAAAATCCCGTAATACATTGGTTTCATATAACTTTATTGGTTTCCGTAGTGCACGCCAATAGAAGTCTCAGTTGACATAATTTTTTCCGACATCTTCAACAATCATCGTCATATTTCAACCAATTTACACAAAAATTTAATTAATTATACATCAAAACCTTCTTTGTAGATCATTCCGTCTATTGGTGAAAACCGTATGAAAATTTGTTTGGTAGGTTTTGAATTTACGAGTATTACGTTCATACAGGTAGACAGACAGACGCGTCGGACGAACTTTATTTTATAACTAGCGGCTCACCCTCGCTTCGCTCGGGTTCGCCTCTAGAAAAACACTAATAGAGATCTATTAGTTCCCACGGGAACCGTTCACTTTTCCGGGATGAAAAGTAACCTATTGTTTGACCGGCAATATAAGGTATTAGAATGTTAAATTTTACTAAATTAGGTGCATAAGTTGTATAAGTTATTATAGTTTTTTAACTATACAACTGGAACTATTTAATTTTCCGGGATAAAAAGTATCTAAGATGTTGCCCGGGAATATAAGGTACCACCATGCAAAATTTCATTTAAATCGGTCCAATAAATTCGGAGATGAGCCCGTACAAACAGACAAACAGACAGAGCAAAAAATTTGGAAAAAATCTGGATTTGTTCTATTTGTCTTCTTACATCCCGCTGACTCGGTTTTTAGCATTTTTTTTCTATGTACAGACATTCGACCTCTACAATTTTATTATAGTATAGATATGTAATGATGATACAATAATTTGATCCCATCGAAGTACTTATATGATTACTCTTCCTTTAATATTTTTAAATTTATAACATTCACCATTACTGGATACTATTTTTTCTCCCAGAATAACTAAACCGATCTATAAAGTTTGCTTTCTGGAGTTGGGTACGACTTTACCAGAAGTTTCCGACGTGCATTATACAAATACTAGAATTCTTCTATTATGTATAAGCCATTTGAATTTCATATAAATTTTTACGATTATTCTTTAATGTTTTAACATTTTAGCTTTATTATTATAGACTGAAAGAACAAAGAGTTAAAAATGTATATAAAAATTTCTATAATAATACTCCCATGATGATTGTGTAACTTTGATCGATCTCATATTATACGATTATTTTTCACTGGCAACAGAGCAGCTTAGTGAGGCCATGCCTATTTTTTCACACACACACACGCACACACAGGCACACACACACACACACACACACACCACACACACACACACACACACACACACACACACACAGGCGCGTGCACACACACACACACACACACAGGCGCGCGCACACACACACACACACACACACAGGCGCGCGCACACACACACACACACACAGGCGCGCGCACACACACACACACACACACAGGCGCGCGCACACACACACACACACACACACACACACACACACGCGCGCGCACACACACACACACACACACACGCACGCACGCACGCTCGCACGCACGCACGCACGCACGCACGCACGCCCGCACGCACGCACGCACGCACGCACGCACGCACGCACGCACGCACGCACGCACGCACGCACGCCCGCACGCACGCACGCACGCACGTACGCACGCACGCACGCACGCACGCACGCACGCACGCATACACACGCACACACACATACACACACGCTTAAAGACATACATATCCGCCTTAATACACACACATACAATTTTTTGCATATGTTATTGCACTGTGATAAGCATACTCAAAAAACTCTTAATATACGGTGAATCGGACTTTATTAGAAGCCTATCCAAAACCGTTTACTTCCCCTTCTTACCAACCAGCCGCTGCTTTTTGTTTGTGCTTTTTTTTGTTTTCATTAATTTATTGGACTTCATGTGCAACTTGTCTCTAATTTCTTAATATGCGTATTGTAGTTCCTATACATCTCTATGTATAATTTGACATGGGAATAAACATATGTGTTATTATTTTCCCGCAGCTTCGTTCGCGTTAATTAAATATGTATAATTGATGAATATTAAGACTCGTGTAATTATATTGCCTATAACATCAACAAAAAGGTTATAAATGATAAAACACTCATTCAATTCAGAATGCGCTAGCTACTAAGCGCATTATAAACCAAAAAAAGAACAAAAACATGCAGCCTTTCTTTTTATAAGTATACATTTATATACGTAGTACATCATCGACTTATCATTGTCTCTCTATTTCTTGTCTCTGTTAATAAAAAACCTGCAACCTTAGAAAACTTAACTAAGGTTTTTGAAAGTTCACCAATTCGGCAAATTTTGGCTAGTGCAGAGGACAATGGCCAAATCCCATTGGATTATGGGGATTCAGAAGTAAAAGAACCTTGAAAGGGCTCAACTATGATTTATTACCTGACTTATTTATGACATATTACATTTCTATATTTTAATACTTTAGCTCACGAGTTTTAAAAAAACTTTATTCTTAAAGTAACGCAAGGACTAATTTTGGTAGATTTTAACAAGATTTTAGTTCAAAATTATACCTTTCTTTTTATTACTTTGTAGAGTATTATTTTTGTGTAACTTTCGGGATATATAATATATATATATATATACTGCACACTGTTCTAAATAGAATTCTGATATATCACTAAAACAAAATAAGAGCTTCGATACCAGAATCTAATTTGGTGACGACAAATCAGGCATAATGCCTTCGCTACGTGTTTGGGCTCGATGGAATGTTGGGAAGAGAGGTCTCGTCAATTGAATTTTAGTAAAGTAATTCAATATCTATATATAGGTAATACTAGCTTTCGCTCGCGGCAAAATCAAACAAAATTGAATAGATTTTTAGTACACTTCAGTTCTTTTGGTATCTATATATACTCGTAAAAATAGTATTTAAAAGTAAAAAAAATTAAATCTTTTTATAGTATACGAGTATTTTCACTATAGACTGTTATTACAGAAAATCAAAATACTCAATATCCAGCGTCAATGAAGTTTTTCTGTAGGATTTTCGTATGAACTCTCAGACCTATTAAAATGACAAATTTCGACAAGACAACGTCTGTCGCAGTTATAAATGAAAACAACTAATTACTTTCCTAAATTTACACGAATATTTGACATTTTACTTAATAAAACTATCTTTTCGGTTCTTTTGCCGATTTATTTGAAAAAATCCGTAAAAACCTAAATAAATCCGCGAAAAAATCTGAAAAGATAGTTTTACTTAAAATGAATATGACTAGTAGAGATCCTCAAAGAAAACAAGCGCCAGTCAGACCTTGGCCGAGCTCGACAATTACTCGCGTCATGATGATAAACAAACTATTCTCTTAATTCCGCTCTTAGACACACTCTCCACAGACAAAGATACTCATTATTCAAGCGCTTCCTTGAACGTTCACTAGGTTTGTTTCATTTTCTTGTAGACAAAGCAGCCGAATGTATAAAACTTTTTGCCCGCAGCTTTGTTTGCTATGAGCATTTAATATAACACTACTAGGTACGAGGTCTTTGTAGAGTTTTGATTGAAATATTAAAAAAAATTGAATTAATAGAGCATCCGGAATATTTTCAACAAATAATATTTTGTAGAAAATACGCCGAGTAGAATTTGAGATATGAAATAATTTCTGCCAGTAAAATTAACTTATTTACGCTGTCACAAATTTCACTTTTAATTTAAACAACAAAATCCTTTAATTAAACGCGAACTTATCTAATTTCTACTAATCTTTTAACTGTATCGATTATGAAATGTCTAACGAGCTCGCGAAGTAACAGGGATGGAGCTATAACTGCGTGTAATACTATAAAAGTACTCGAGTTTGAATCCCTGAGGGCAAATATCACGACAATTGCTGTAGTTAAGTCTCACGTACTTATTAATTACAATGCAAACAGTAAAGTATGAAATAAAGTAATAAAATGTCTCTCCCTCGACAGTCGTTGTACTCACTGTTGTGTCTCAGTTATATTTTGTTAATTGTAAAAGAGCTTTATTAAATACTAGCCACTCTCCCTTGCTCTGCTCAGGTTCACCCATAGTTGCGTTTTAACATTTAGTATAGATATATTTAGTATAAATTTCTAAGAGATGAGATATTCTCCGGAAAGAAAAATCCCGAAGAAAATATCCTATATGTTGACTCGGATAACCAGCCATCTTATACCAAATTTCATCAAAATTTGTCCAATGATTTTCTTTTGATGCGTTCTTAGACAGATAGACAGACAAAAATTCTAAAAACTGTAGATTTAGAATCTGTATCGATAATATTGACTATTTCAATAAGATTCTTCAAAAAATGTTTAATCTAGAGATTTGACTCAGAATTTTATTATATGTATGTATAGATAAAGATATGACCAAAGCTGAAATAAAACTTTTATTTCACATCTTTTATAAAAGCTTCCTTTAACAAGAATCTTCACTTAATGTTAGACGAATTGTCCGTGAAAAAGGATGGCATTAAGATTAATGAAACAACGTTGAAACTCAACGCTGTTGATATTTTTCACATCTCACACACTTGATTAAAAATGTACCGTTTGAGAAAGCTTCTTTATAAAGATTTCTGAAAGCTCATTGTTATATATATTTTCGTTTTTTAATTTCTATAAGAACATTAAGATTATTTCAAGGCGATTTCTGTATAGCTAAAATTTTCTAATGATAAAATATACTTAGGCAAATACTAACAAAATAGTTTTATTCAAAGGGATGTTCCACCGCAGTTGCAAGTATTGAACTAGAACAGGAAATTCTCAAGGCTTGGGAATATTGACAGAACGTATATAAGCATACAATGCTTACTTCTTTGAAACATATAATTCGGGTAACGTTGGCATAAATAAATTTACTTAGTTACTTATATGGAGTGTTATCCTAGTTTTTTTTTCGATTTATTTTTGACTATAAACCTGTGACAGACGGACAAACAAGCAGAAAATTTAAGAGGGTTGACTTTTTTCCTTTTAGTTATGACATATACATGAGTATTATAATCAAATAAATTTTCTAGAATATATTATTTGGATTTCATAAAGAAGCGTGTAAACTTCTAAAGTACAATTTAATATATAGCAATAGTATTTTATATGAATCGTAACCGAAATGCCAGGAGATGAAAACATTATGTCCATATTTTTCCTTTCATCAAGAGATCTCGTCGTTTGGCGGCAAAGGGCGGTTTGCAGCTGGCTAAATTAGCTCAAACAAAAAACCTGGGTCTAAACAAATATTTTCTAAAGACTCTTTGTACGCAAAAATATTAGAAGCCAAAAGAAAGCTCTGAAAATGTTGACAAAAGGAACGTGTACAAAATATAACATACTCTATAACGCGACGTGTTTGATTCTAGGATTAAATAGGTATCTTCACTGATTCTCCTACATATCCGTTTGAATATTTGTCAAAGAACAATGATATATATACTGTATTTAAATATTGTATTTCCTGTTACTTGTTTTGGATTTTTAGGCAACACTTGTGGGAAAGAAATAGTTTATGTCAAATTATTTTTTTTGTTTCAAAAACTTAAACCGATCATTCTCGCATTTTGTTTTATAATAAAGTAGTACATTGTGCAATCAAATAATTAATTAAAAAGGTCTGAGGTTAAACATGTGTAACCTCAAAGTATTTTTTTTTATTTACTGTTATTTATTTTATATCATACTGCAATGAAGAATTTTACAAAGTATTGAAATATATAAATGATTCAAATTACCGTTGAAATGATTGAGAAAACATTATGTTTATAGAATTTACACTCACGTTAAAAAAAGATTCTATTGTGATTCGGTGTTTTACTTATAATAATTATTTATACAAATTTTGTAACATAGTTTAATAGTGAATATCTGTTTGTTTGCCCTTCTTTTTCATAAATACAAAATTAAAAATACGTAATAATATATATAACCAATTAAGCAATTATGAACAATTACAAGCAGTAACAGTGGTATAAGCATTAACAATGTTGTGGACACTCCTGAGGAAGGGTGGGTCCATAGCATTTAATATAATTTGATTAAACTATAATTTTATATATAAAATATGAATAATATTCTAAGGCTCAAAACAGCTGAACGAATTTCAATAGCTTTTCATAAGTTAGCCAATGATCTAAGTAAATGTTACAGATGTTATTTCAATCAGAATAGATCGAAGATCAATCAAGCGATTCGACCTAAATTATGCGAAGCCCTTACGCAAACTAATATTATAATTAATCTTACATGTACATATGTGTTTCTTAAAATAATATGTACTCGTCACAGTCGATGCTCTACGGCTTTCCCTTTTCATCTGCGCTAAACAGCCAAGAGCGTTATCTATACATAAAGGATTGTAAGGTCGTTGTATTGAATTCAATTTGGAGTTTCAATCGTCACCCTTCCTGCTGTCTGTCAGCTCTGTCTGCTCTATCTGTCAATAACTTACTACCGTCACAAAAAGGATGTCACTTTGAATCACAGCTTTGTACTGATTGTTTGTTTGTATTTTTATCCTAATATATCGTATTATAGGTCTGGAGAGGTAGCTCGGGATAGAACTACGAGTAGATAGAGACAGAGTGAAGCAAAGTATTGCCTTCAGTGGAGGCTGGAATAAATCGAACATTACTTAGCATTTTTGAAGTAAAACTTTTGTAGGCGTGACTGAGGGGTAAGTCAATACTTTGGAAAAATGAGTGTTGCGGAAGTGAGAGTCTTTATTTTTAATAATTAAAAAATATATACTAGATAAATAAAAATGTGTTAAAATTTATTAAAAATTATATAGTAAAATAAACTTTGATCTATTAAGAAGACTATTGAAATGCCTTAAAAGATTCTGAGGGGCAAGGGACCAAAAATGAATACGTTTTAGAAAGATTAAACATTATGGGAATATCCCCAAATATGTGAAAATATATATTAATTATTAATAATTTTATAATAATTATTACTTATAAAAATGAACATTTATTACTCATAAATGATAATTTTATAAAAATTACTATATTTATATTTTGGTTTGTTTTAATATAATTGCGGTATCTGCCACAGCGCCAAAGAAGTTTTACTTCAACCGCGCGTTAACTCATTTTTTTTAAATATAAAACCTAAAATGTAAGTATTTAGATATTTGGAATTGTGCACTTTTTATATAACTAGGTATTAGAAGTATATTTGCTTTACATGTTTTCAATATAAACTTACTGACATTTAGAAAAAAATTATGAGCAATTCTAAAATTTGAGTACCTATTAGTATTTTAAAAATTTATAATGGTATTAGAAATTTGTTTTTTTTCTTACAGTACTTTGCATATTTTCTGCCTATTCACATTATATATTGCAGGTGGGTATAATACTTATTAGAACAAAAGATAAACTTAACAAAAGCGTACAAAAGTATTTTGGCGCCCTGCTTTGTTTTTAATACATGGTTAATATATTTATAACAAAGCTTTCATTATCAAGTTAGTTTATAAAATAGACCATTAATCATGTTTTTAAGTAAATTAAACAACATATATCAAACAAACAGATCACATAATACTATCCCCGTATTCAAACAAAATCATATAACGCCTTGAAACTGTAAGTTCTACTAGAAATATGAGGGAAGTTTTAAGTAAATGTTTCTATTAAAACGATTACATACTAGCGACTGCCACTCGCTTCGCTCGGGTTCGCCTCTAGAAAGACATAAAAACTTTTTAACAAAAAAATAAAACCGACTTCAAACAAAAGCACTAAAAAGTAAAAAATAACTGATTGGTAGTTTTCATTTACTATACATACCTAATCAAATATTTTCGAAGTCGGTGTGCTTTGGCTAAGTAATTAAAGCCTACCTATTAAATACATACAAAGCAAAGCACACCGACTTCGATAATATTTGATTAGGTATGTATAGTAAATGAAAACTACCAATCAGTTATTTTTTACTTTTTAGTGCTTTTGTTTGAAGTCGGTTTTTATTTTTTTGTTAAAAAGTTTTTATGTCTTTCTAGAGGCGAACCCGAGCGAAGCGAGTGGCAGTCGCTAGTATGTAATCGTTTTAATAGAAACATTTACTTAAAACTTCCCTCATATTTCTAGTAGAACTTACAGTTTCAAGGCGTTATATGATTTTGTTTGAATACGGGGATAGTATTATGTGATCTGTTTGTTTGATATATGTTGTTTAATTTACTTAAAAACATGATTAATGGTCTATTTTATAATCTAACTTGATAATGAAAGCTTTGTTATAAATATATTAACCATGTATTAAAAACAAAGCAGGGCGCCAAAATACTTTTGTACGCTTTTGTTAAGTTTATCTTTTGTTCTAATAAGTATTATACCCACCTGCAATATATAATGTGAATAGGCAGAAAATATGCAAAGTACTGTAAGAAAAAAACAAATTTCTAATACCATTATAAATTTTTAAAATACTAATAGGTACTCAAATTTTAGAATTTCTCATAATTTTTTTCTAAATGTCAGTAAGTTTATATTGAAAACATGTAAAGCAAATATACTTCTAATACCTAGTTATATAAAAAGTGCACAATTCCAAATATCTAAATACTTACATTTTAGGTTTTATATTTAAAAAAAATGAGTTAACGCGCGGTTGAAGTAAAACTTCTTTGGCGCTGTGGCAGATACCGCAATTATATTAAAACAAACCAAAATATAAATATAGTAATTTTTATAAAATTATCATTTATGAGTAATAAATGTTCATTTTTATAAGTAATAATTATTATAAAATTATTAATAATTAATATATATTTTCACATATTTGGGGATATTCCCATAATGTTTAATCTTTCTAAAACGTATTCATTTTTGGTCCCTTGCCCCTCAGAATCTTTTAAGGCATTTCAATAGTCTTCTTAATAGATCAAAGTTTATTTTACTATATAATTTTTAATAAATTTTAACACATTTTTATTTATCTAGTATATATTTTTTAATTATTAAAAATAAAGACTCTCACTTCCGCAACACTCATTTTTCCAAAGTATTGACTTACCCCTCAGTCACGCCTACAAAAGTTTTACTTCAAAAATGCTAAGTAGTGTTCGATTTATTCCAGCCTCCACTGAAGGCAATACTTTGCTTCACTCTGTCTCTATCTACTCGTAGTTCTATCCCGAGCTACCTCTCCAGACCTATAATACGATATATTAGGATAAAAATACAAACAAACAATCAGTACAAAGCTGTGATTCAAAGTGACATCCTTTTTGTGACGGCAGTAAGTTATTGACAGATAGAGCAGACAGAGCTGACAGACAGCAGGAAGGGTGACGATTGAAACTCCAAATTGAATTCAATACAACGACCTTACAATCCTTTATGTATAGATAACGCTCTTGGCTGTTTAGCGCAGATGAAAAGGGAAAGCCGTAGAGCATCGACTGTGACGAGTACATATTATTTTAAGAAACACATATGTACATGTAAGATTAATTATAATATTAGTTTGCGTAATGGCTTCGCATAATTTAGGTCGAATCGCTTGATTGATCTTCGATCTATTCTGATTGAAATAACATCTGTAACATTTACTTAGATCATTGGCTAACTTATGAAAAGCTATTGAAATTCGTTCAGCTTTAATTACTTAGCCAAAGCACACCGACTTCGAAAATATTTGATTAGGTATGTATAGTAAATGAAAACTACCAATCAGTTATTTTTTACTTTTTAGTGCTTTTGTTTGAAGTCGGTTTTTATTTTTTTGTTAAAAAGTTTTTATTTTTCCCTTTTTAGTGTAGACAGTAGTAGAAAAGTAAGGATTCTAACGTGTTAGGCTTGTCAAATCAAACAAAATAAGCCCAAACTCAAAGTATCTACTATTAGCCGTTGAAGAGTTCCATCTATCCACCTTCTGGCCTTGGCATCAGATCAGGTCAACAACACCGAACCACTGTACTATCAACGGAAATAGAAATACTTGCAAAGTTTCAAGTCAATATGACAATTAGAAGTAGGTTAAATTCATCATTAGTTGTTTTTCCACCCTTAGGGGTGGTATTTTTTTTTGAAATTTAAATGGGACCAATCTGGAAGTATACCCTTTCAAACGACACAAAAATTGTCCAAATCGGTTAATAAATGACGGAGTTCTGAGGTAACAAACATAAAAAAAAAAAAAACATACAGTCGAATTGAGAACCTCCTCCTTTTTGAAGTCGGTTGAAAAACAAATCTATCCTACGGGAGCCGTGCATTTTTCCGGGATAAAAAGTAGGTTATGTACTATTCCAGACTATATAATCTATATCTGTGCTATATTTCATCCAGATCCGTTCAGCCGTTCTGGCGTGATTTAGTAACAAACATCTAAACTTTCACATTTATAATATTAATAAGATTAGTAAGCGATTTAATCCCAACATTTATATGAGAATCTTGAAAATTAATACATAGTAATACTGTAATATATAATAAAATATAGTAAAACACCCAAAATGAGTTATACCCCCTTTTTGAAATCGGTTAAAAAATAAACTCATTACTACGTTATTACGTTAGAGAAGGACAAATAGCTTACATGTTTTTAAAACATGAATAATGAAAACGTGACATCGCAAACAATTGTTGGGAATTCTGAGCGCATTTTAATGATTTTCATGTCATTAATCTACATAATGCAAAAATATCGACGGCATATTCTGTGGTGGAGTTTCTTTGTTTGTCATTCGATAGAGTTCATTATTGAGATATAATATTGTTATCGAACTATAATCATAAATACTAAAGTTTGTATGTGTTTAAGTTACTCCTTGATGCTTAAAAGTGCACGCAATTACAAACTAAAATCTCTAAAAAAAACTTCGCTCCAGGGACTCACAAGAGCGAAGCGTAGATAAGTGTAGTCTAATTACAGTCTTAGTCTCCCTTAGTATGGGGGTCACCCTCTTAGTATGGGGTGAGACTATGAATTGAACCTAATATATGTAGGTGCATGCCAAAATCAAATGAAGACATAATATACTGCAGAATAAAATAAAACTATATTAATAAAATCCATATCAATAAAATATATTTGTTATAAAATTTGTAAATCTCTACATATAATACTTTCTTAGATTTACGCGTAGTTTTATTTAATAATCTCTACATAGTTCAAAACAACATGGTAATTCATGTGTCCATTTTGGTTACTTCTTTTATTATCATCTGTCTATATGTATAATACGTACTATATACATATTATTATCTTTATAGGAAGTCGTCGATCAAAAAAGTCCTAGATACACAATGCCATGCAAAAGTCCTCTAAAAACTGTCACCAATTGTGTTTATTTAATTATTCTAGTTGAAGTAAATAATACAACAATGTAAATTGAACCTAAAAGCAATGCTTAAAGTTGTTTTCATAAATAAAAATATTCAAATGAGCGCTCATTCGGTGAGGACATTTTTTGTCGCTGATTGTGTATCTAGTACTTTCTTGATCGATATAGGAAGTACAGAAAAATCAATGTATTGTAATCAAGTAGTCAAGCAAAGCGAGTGCAGGTGACAACAACTCACACTCGTGTGAAGTAAGGTTGTGGCACTAATTATTTATACGTTGTTTCATAATGTTATAATGATAACGTTAATAGGAAAGTTGTTATAAAACTCGCTTCCAAAACGGCTGACACGATTTTATCTTTCCGTCTCAGAAACACTGTAAGTGACAGCCTCCGAGTTATCTCGAAACGATCCCTTGGGATTTCACAGTCGGAGGTTTGGACTTAACGACTTTAGATTTTTTTTAGGGAAAGTAAGCTCATTCATGGGAGAAAGCTTTTTAGTCTTTTATAACGTTTTAGTATAAATAATAGAGGATAATCTTAAAATGACAGAATAAAAGAAAACTAATCTTGAAGATTAGATTCAGATGTACTCGTGTGGTCTATTTTCCTAAAAAATGTTATGTTGATAATAAATTATTTCTTATATAAAATTTGTTCTTTACTTAATTTACTATAACCATAGATTATATGTAGCAGTTAGTGTCTTTAATATACATTAGTAAATGTGTCTAGTCTTATTTATATATTATTCTTTTGACTGTATGACAATAATGTATGGAACCTGACATGTTTATTTTATATACTTTTTACCATTCTATGAGAGCTCGTACAACTCTGCAAAAGTTAGTGCTATTAGCTCATATATTTATAATGTCACTAGTGACTCACCCTCGCTTCGCTCGGGTTCGTCCCTAGCTTGATTCCCAATACAAACTTTCATCCCCATTTTCACCCCTTTAAGGGATGATTTCCAGAATAAAAAGTATCGTATGTCCTTCCCAGGGTCTCAAACTATTTTCTTACCAAATTTCATCTAAATCGGTTCAGTAGATCTAGAGATTACCCCCTACAACGTCACAAACTCACAATTCACAATCTCATAAACTTCACCTCTTTATAATATTAGTATAAATAAAACGTCCACGTTCTCCCATGGAGCAATTTATAAGTTACGCAACTGAGACGCTTTTCGCCTACTGGTATGCTTCTCAATCAAACCGATTTTTGTACACTAAGCTTCCCAAATTTGACTAAATTCGTTCAATCTTTATTGAGTTCTCGAGTACAATTTTAAGTGACTCTAGCAACGAGGACCTTCTTCTGTACATTTATTATAGGAATAGAAAAAAAAGATTTAAGTACACAGTTTGGGTATCCGTACATTGAAAAAAATATGTTAAATTGAAATTTTACCCAATTTTAAACCACGTATTTTTCACTATATCCTTTCTAATGATGTTATCTGTAAAGCATTCAAAACTTCGGGAATCAATAATCAAAATAAAACTTAGAAAATATCTCAAAAAGTAAGTTTATTCAGGATATGTGTTTTATATTCGCCATGCGCGGTGAACGTATAAGAGATAGTAACTCTGCACGCCGCCGACATTGGGATAATATGTCATGTTTAGAGTTTCCTCTTGTTGAGAAGTTTTGGTTGAGGAGCACTTTAAGATGTCGTCAGCACACAGGGACAAAAATTAAGTATAATAACAGTTCCTTAGAAGAAGGTACTTGTTCATACAAACTTTTCTGTTTTCTCTCTTTAGCGACAGAACTAATAATCTTAACTACACTTGTTCATATAAACACTGATGAATCTTGCAAAATTCAGATTTTTGTGTATCTTGGTTAAGAATGTGTATGTCTGTTTGTTACAAAATAGTTGATTAAGGTAAACCTTTGTTGCTTAAACATTATTGATATAATATGACAACACGTTTGGCTCAGTTTGTAGTGACCCTACTTGCTGTGCCAGCGAGAGTTCGAGTCACGCTGGGGGCATACATTTGCGTGATGAGCACGAATGTTTGTACTCCAGTCATGGGTGTTTATATTTATAATAATATAACGTATTTAAAGTTACATATGTGTAGTGTGTCAACTATCTGGTATCCATATCACAAGCCTCGTAGCTTACCATGGAACTAGATGGTGCTGTGTGTGAATGTCTCAACATATTTATTTATTTATTTTATAATGAATAAGAAAAATACTTTCATGGAAATATTTATTCCTTATTTCCATTATAATAATATGATATAATATGAGCAGACGTGTGAATGAGCTTCAATTGCCGACGACGTATAATAAATGAACTCTAACTTTGTTAGTCAAATAAACGAAAGTTGTGGACAAAAGGAATTCATCATAATTACGTGTCAAGCTGCCAAGTTTTTATTATTTAAATGTATTAAATATGTTCTTTATTTAACAGACAAATTGTAGTGTAATATTACTTGAAATATAAATAAACATTTTGATCACAACATTTTTAAAGTTATTCTTAGCTTTTTGAGCTTTAAAAGTGATATAGCTTTCTGAGAACGGAAAAGACGCTAACAATGTAATACTCTTTAATTAAAATTGTTGAACATTTGTGATAATAGAGCTCTTGGCTGAAAGTCATAGAACAAATGATTGACAATTAACGTTAAAATCAATTATAAAATTATGACCTTTAAAAAATCTTTCTTTACAGCATGAAATTTATAAGAAATTATACTCAATTTTAACAACAAAGTTTTTGTTTATCTTAAGCGTATTATATCAGATCGGAGATCGAGACTTTCCACATACTTCAATTATTCCAGCTAGCTTCAATAATTTCAGACAAAAGCATATAAATTAAAATAAAAAGGTCGCTAAATGACTCCCTGTGGAACACTACGTTCCCCCGCTTTTTCATTTGCCATAAATCACTGAAACTAAATTGAGTAGAGAACATTAGCTTTATGCCCTTTGCAATAAAGGCGATTGATATTGTTCCACTTTAATAATGTCCACAAAAAGTCCAAACCTTTATAATACTGTTACAATACCCATACCCGTAATTAAATTTTCGCAATTATAAAGCTTATATTATAAATATGAATAAACACGAAATCATCTTTTCTGTTTGATAATATTTAATTGCGAAAAAGCTGAGCTGATGTTGATTAATATAGAGAAATATTAAGGCCTGTACTGTTCTTATACAATAGATGACAAACGAATTATAGTAAACTAGCATTGCCCGCGGCTGCGCCCGCGTTCAGATGACTAAAAACCAAATCCTTAGGTTTTACATATTAGTATACTCGTACAATGCAGTTTTTGTGTTTTCGTATTTTTTCTCAGAAATGAGATATTTTCCCGCTGTAAAAAGTATCCTATATGTTGACCCAGATAACCAGCTATCATCATACCAAATTTCATCAAAATCTGTCCAGTGGTTTTTTCGTGATGCGGTAACAGACAGACAGACAGACAGACAGACATACAGACAAAAATTCTAAAAACTATAGATTCGGACTCTGTATCGATAATATCTATTTCAATTAGATTTTCCAAAAAATATTAATTTTACAAATTCGACTTAGTTACAATTTTATTATATGTATAGATTTTGGGCGACATTTCAATAATGAATACTCAATGGTTATATTTTTTTTGTTTATGATTTATGCATACATTTTTCAATAAATAAATAGAATGATAAGGTCTTAAACTATTTTCTTACCAAATTTCATCTAGATCCAGAGATACCCCCTTCAACGTCACAAACTCACAATACCACAAACTTTACCTCTTTATAATATTAGTATGGAAAAATCAATTACCGTTCAGTTAGCAAGGGATGAACCTGAGCGAAGCGAAAGTCAGTCGCTAGTTTTATAATAAAATTACGACCAAAAATTTAAAATGAATGTTTTGGCTAAAACGCAAAAGTTAATAAATATAATACGTTCAAGACGTAAATTTACTTTAACAAAAAAATATAGAAAACACTGTCATAATATTATATAATATTATTATCTTATTAAAATATTTTCGCTCGGGTTCATGGAAAAATTCTAAATAAAAAAATATCGTCGCAGACTCTCGATCTCAAAGTAAACAAGTACTGTTAGTACGTCAAATTGCTATTTAAAAGCGTATTTTATGAAATAATAATATTAGCTGATTTAGAAGACCACGGTGGCGCAGTGAAATTTATATATGGGCTGTCTATAACATGAAAGGTAACAGGTTCGACACCTGTTAGGAGAAAGGATTTAAATAAATTATAATAAATTTCGTGTTTATTTCTACAAATCTGACATACTGTGCCCCAATATTGGTGGATAGTAAGTAACTAATAATAAGGATCAATGTTTTTAACTTAATAATTTCTTAGATTTACGCGAACATTTGGAATTTTAAATAAAACTATCTTTTCGGTTTTTTTTTATGTATTATTTTATTTGGTTCCCGACGTTTCGAATACTTTACAGCAATCATGGTCACGGGACGAACTAAGATTTTAAAACTTTCAAAGGCTATATAAGTGTTACGAACAGTATCGATCCAAAACTTTTTTACAAAAAAATAAAAACTAACTTCAAACAAAAGCACTAAAAAGTAAAAAATAACTGATTGGTAGCTTTGATTCATTATACATACCTAATCAAATATTTTCGAAGTCGGTGTGCTTTGCTTTGTATCGGCTGGCACCGACTTGGACTGACGCTACTAGTCAAATTTGATTTTTATTACATTTGATACACCAATACTTGAGAAAGTCTATCTAACATCGCGCTTTTAAGATCCAAACAGATATACATAAGTAAACTACTCGAGCGGAGTTATGGGAAAAGCTAGTATCTTATATTCGACATAGTTTCGAAAATGCCTGCCGCACCGAATAGCCTACCGAAGAAGCCGCAATAACTCGGTCTTCATATATTGAATTACGCTCAGCCGCTCTCAAATCAACTTAAATTACCCAATCTCCAACATTTTATGAAAAAATACACAAAAATAGAAACTGAAATAATATTTTTATTAAATATCAATTATTTGTAACATTTTTTTATTGGAATCGGTATAATATTTATAATACTAAGCTATAGCTCGTGGCCCCGCTCGTATATCATAACGATAAAGTACCTACTTGGGCGACAAAGTTCCGCTCGGCATTTTTCCCTTCTTTCTTTTTTTCATGTTTTTTTATTCAAATTACCATATCACATATTATTAAATATAAGGTACATGCCATGAGTGGACCTTAAGTAATAATAATAAATTATATAATATTAAGTTAATTAATCAAAACAAAACCACACATGTCCGCGTCTGTAACGCATTACATTTAATGGGAAACAACTCCGTAGCTCCTCTCGTAGAGCAGTGCTACGACTAGAACGGTAAGAAAGAATTAAGATAATTTAAAATTTTAACATTAATTTTTATTTTATAATTTTATCATACTAATATAGCCGAGGAACTTATTTATGTACTGCAAATCTCTGAAACTACCAGTTTGATATCCATACTAATATCATAAATGTGAAAGTTTATGAAGATGTACGTATGTCTAGCTGTCTGGATGTACATATAGATGTATGGATATTTCTTACTCTCTCACGCAAACACTACTAAATGGATTTTAATGAAACTTTACAATAATCGAAC
Source organism: Brenthis daphne (assembly GCA_947093115.1). Taxonomy (NCBI): domain Eukaryota; kingdom Metazoa; phylum Arthropoda; class Insecta; order Lepidoptera; family Nymphalidae; genus Brenthis; species Brenthis daphne. The sequence goes on from OX352474.1 coordinate 23,521,911, forward strand.
CTGTTACGCGCATCCGGAAGCTTATAAGTATTAAATTTTGATATTATTTATATATTTACTTATTACATATCCTAAAATCAGCTTGGCTAAAATGAATAGGTGAAGCAGCGCTCAATCCATATAAATGGATGGCAGCAATGGACGGCGCGCTATCTTGCAGTTGACTCCAGTTAAAGCGTTATAAACATGCCACAATTCCGGAAACGTTGCGAATAAATTATAAATACTAGCTGTTGAATGAAATTGTTTTATTAAAAATGTATTCAAGATGGCATTTGTGCTGCAATAGAGCCAAGTCTGTTATTATTTATGTATAAAAATCACTACATATTATAAACTAAATTCCTCCCCCGCGTGGAGTTTCTGTTTGTTTGGGATAAACTCAGAAACTACTATGCGGATATTGAGACAGCCAACATCAATAAGAGAGATCTACAAAGCTTATAACTTGTAATTTTTAAATCGTTTTCTTAAATAAGTTATTGATATGATGATCTTTATGAGTTAAGTCGAAAAAACTTGTCCTTTCTGAGAGCTTCTGTAACATTAGAATCGCGAAGGGCCTCTAATGGCGCACCTAGGCGAAGCTAGGGTGGGTCACTTCAAATGAGCGCGTTTTCACTAAACTACCACTGTCTTTAAGGGTGTAGGTCTGTACTTATATATGTATGTATGTAATGGAACTTTATACGATGGCCGGATGTTTACTTGAATATAAGGTACTGCTCTGTTTCATTTGTAAGTTTTGTATACATATAAAACAAATGAATTTTTTTACAACACGTTCGGCTCGGTTTGTAATGACCCTACTTACTTTACCAACAGTCGCTGGTTCGAGTCTCGCTGGGGTATTTATATGTGTGATGTGCACGAATGTTTGCACTCCAGTCATGGGTATATATTTGAAGTTATTTATGTGTAGTGTATCAACTATCTAGTATCGATAAAACCAGCCTCGTAGCTTACCATGCAACTAGGTGGTGTTGTGTGTAAATGTCCCAAAAAAATATATGAAAAATAAGTTATAAGGAGATCGTATGTATGCGTACGTGGTGTAAATGTGAAAAAAGCGTCTTCACACAAAAGTCTTGTTTTCCTTTCTTTATCATTAATCTCTTTCCTATAATAGGCACCGAATTTGCTATGTTTATATAATTTTTTAAATATCACGGAATTTTCCATAATAACTCTAAGCCTGTGAGCATTTGAACTTACAATTTAAATAACATACAAGCTTTTAAATGTACTGATAGTTTGACAGGCGGGTGGGTAGCGTGAGCTTAGTCATAGGATTTCAACTGAAAAAAAGTATGGAAACGTGACATACTGTGCGGTGAAATAAATGAACAAAACAACACATAGAAGAAAGAAATTAATGCTATTCGCATCTGAATCCTTATAATTTACAATCTACTACGACTTTCATAAATTACAAGCCATTCTAGTCAAAGGAATATGATAATAATGTTATGGTAATAAGGACTCGATTTCTTTGAAGTGCCAAATTAAAGACCTTTGAGGAGTAAATTGCAAGAGGTTTTACTTTCCTCTTGCAAAATATTAAAAGCAGGATTAAAAACAGTTTTCGGATAACGCCAAGGCTGTAAATTCAAGTTAAATGGTGATGGATTATTATTATAAATATTTAGGAATTTCACTTTATTCATTTCTTGTCGTTCTTGTCGAATGTGATTGATAACCTGTATTTATATTATAAAGCTGAAATAATTGTTCTTTATTTTGTTTGTTTGTTTATTTGTTTGGTAGAAGTAGTGTTTGTTAGATTTGGGGTTTTTTTAAATCCTTTTTATTAAGAAACGTTTAATAGGCTATGTAACATCCTAGCTATTAGTTTAAAGAGCTGAGCAATTATACTTTTAACTAGCAAGCGGACAAAAACTAATATTTAATTAACACAAATAATTCATTTAACCTAGAAATGTATAATCTTATTTGTCCTTACAATATATATCACGTATTATCAAAGTAAATATAATACAGTAAGAATAATTATACGGTCAATTGATTTTGTTAATATTGTTGTGAATTTATAAGTATAGCGGCTAGGAAAGTCAAAATGTAAGTGAAATTATTGTTCTAAACTTATGACATAACTAAAAAGCCCTAATTTCATTAAGTTTTATCTCGAGAAAAGGTTTAATCTCTAATATAATAAATAAAGATCTTCAAATTGTTTGTGGTGGCTGGTCAAAGGAATAATACAATAATGGAGTCAGTTTTAACTTGGGTCTTCCATAATTTAGAGCTTAAGACGCCATAAATTAACATTAAATTGTATTAGAATAAATTAGAGGAAATGTTATAATGTTCTTAGGCTTAATGGCAATTGTTCTTAGTACAAAACCAGACAGCTTAAATTATAAATCTCAAAATACTTATAAGTAAAATAGAAATATCTGTCTGTGATTTAAAGCTCTCCAGATTGAGCTTGCAGCTTCCTTAAAGCTTACTTAGGGTTAGGTAACCCTGAGTGTAGATTAAATTATGTAACATGTGTTTTAAGTATTTTAAGTCAATATAAGATTTTATTTAAAAAAAACTATTGATTTGAGAAATTTTATAGTTGAAACTTAAGTATTTCAAAGTATTATTTGTTTTCGATATAGAAAACCATGAATAAGAAGATTCATTGAATTTATGTTATTTCTTCAGATTTATGTCTAACATAAACAAAACATGTAGAAAAATGACATACTTTATATGTTATAATTAGTGAACAACATGAAAAAGAGACGCTATCTCAATGTAATGATAATAATCTTTATTAAAGCGAGTCTCATCGTCGAGAAAAACCGTAATCCTCTCAAATGTTCGTCATCAATATGAGGAAAAGCATCAAATCTCACAATATGAAAGGACGTTTATACTTTTGTTCATCGCATTTTTTTTGGTATTTCGATTTAGCTTCATTGTCTAACATGTAGAGCAATGTGGAGAGAGGCATGATTACAAAAAGTAGTAGCCGGTTCGATTTTATTCACATCCAACATGCATTATTTCTATATAAATTGGTAACGGCGATTAGATCTACTAAGTCTTTTTTATATACATGAGAAAAAGTGTGTAAAGTAAAAATTTGACCTCTACATAAAACCTAACCCAAACTACACTGAAACGTCGAAATACTTTATCCTACGAAAATATAAACTTTCCAAAAGAATTCTCTTACAATTTATAACATTTCTCGTAATAAATTGTAAACATAAAATAAAAGCAAATGTAAGCCTTGAAATGATATATCGCTTTGCTCTACACTCGCCTTCATATTTCACAGAACTCTATCGACTTATATTATTCACATTGCTTGGAAATCACCTTGTAAAGCTACTGATGTATTGAACGTTGTTGTTAGCAATTTATCGAGGCTCGTCTATATGAAAATAGTTTTTGCCCACGGCTTCGCTTGCCTGATAAATGAGGTGTGGATCAAAGGAAGCCTATGTCCGTCCCTAGGATGAAAAATCCTTGCGAAATTTTATCGAGATCTATTCAGCGGTTTAAGCGTGAAACGGTAACGGACAGAATTACTTTCAAATTTATAATACTAGTATGTATTATGTAAATCTTATTGTATTCATATTATGTAAATATCTTTGTCTGCTTTTATTATTTCTAACAACTAGAATGACATTCGTATGTCATACGTAACGAAACCTGTAATAGAGACTTTATCTTCAACAAAATAAAGTTGATAAGAATGTGTTATTTTTTCACCGAAGGAAAAATAATCCTCTTAAACTTATATAAGAATAATAAAAACGGGTATAATTCGAACAATAATATTACTTTTACGAATGTGTTAAATAAAACTATATTTTAGGATTTTTTCGCGGATTTATTTTGGATCCCGGTGTTTTGAACGATTTACCATTGATATTGACATAGAGTCGTTGTCTCTACGTTGGTTGGTGTCGTGAGTTAGAGTTGATAAACATTTTTATAAACCACTAGTTACTGTCCTCAGCCCTGTTCGTGTATGTGAAATTATTAGTTACTAAATAAATAAATTATTCTAGCCACTATCTAAAACAAGAGCTTTATGTAAAATTTAAATTAAGCACATATAATAATTTTCACGTGAATAAGTAGTTACTTTTAAACGTCTTCACAAAATTTTGTTCTAAATTAAACTGGATTATGGTATTTTTTATTTTATTTCGTTATCTCAAAACTTAGTATAATAGACACAATATTATATTATTGATATACGATATATAAGTAGGTTCAAGTATGAATAATACGAATGCTAAAGCGTTTTTCTTGGTATTAGTGTACCCTTATTTGACGCAGCGAAAAACATGATTTATGCATACATACATTTACGTAGATAGCGTGGCGAAAACTCAAAAAGTTTTTATACATCAGCTCGTTTTGCCTAATTCGATGAAAAATTCTTGTAGTCAGGTTGTTTATGTTTGACATGGGATTTTATAATATTTCGTTTTATTAAGCTCGTGTACATAATATTTTAATAGAGTAATTTTTTTATATCCCATACTCCAAAATATTGTGTGAGTAAGAGAGTGATATAGGATAATTTTCATCCAAACACAGCGAGTAACGTGATTAAACGTTACGTGCGGGTCTGAGGCCTAAACTTATCAAAGGCGGACCACTAGTCGAATATAAATTACTATTAACTGTAAACATTTACGACATTGTTTAGTTATTACATAAGATATGGCAATAATCCCTCTAATGTCAGACCGCAAAGTACAAGGATATTAAAGTTTGATCAAGTACCCATAACTCTCGCTATATACATACATACATACATATGTACTAGCATAATATAGATGTTAGCATACAATAATTTGTTATTCTATTCAAGGTTATTTGATTATAAAAGATTAGTTTAAAAGTATCATGGAGTGTTAATCACAGTGCTCTACTTTTGGCTATTTACTCAAATATCTATTTATACTGTTTAATGTTTCTATCATTATATAGTATCCTAACATCGTAGTTATCAATGAACTATCTCCCGCCTTAAGCAACTTTGCAGAAGCTTGATGTCCTCACTGGTTTTTAGGATTCCATACCCAAAGGGTAAAACGGAATCCTATTACTTCGACTCCGCTATCACTATTACAAGAAATACCTACTAAAAACGGAATAAAATAAATATTTAAGGGGGCTCCCATACAACAAACTTGATTTTTTTGCTCGTTTTTGCATTTATTTATTTATTGAGAATATCCTAACAAAAACTCAGTAATTAAACTTGGCCCGATCCAGGGCTCGAACCCGGAACTTCCAGATCTGCGGACGTACATTCTAGCCACTATACGAACTCGGCTGTTTACGCAACGCACACATACTATATTTTGCATTATAATACTAAGCCGATGATATAATATTTATTGGTCACATAAATTTCGTGTTTATTAAGGGATAATCAACAAAACAAGCGGTTTTATGTTAAATATTAATGTTGACAAATGTTGTATTAATAACTAAATACAATTAGTTTAATGTAAAATTTTAGTCGAAATTAATTCTAAATTAAGGTTTTAATCTATCAAATATAGAGATAACTGCAATTATCACGCAGTAATGTTATGATATCGAATTACAATAATTAATTTTTTGGCTCTACTGCATTATATACTAGCTTTCACCCGCATTTCTCGTCGCATAGTGCTTTGATAAAGAATAGCCTATGCTTCTCATAATCTTTGTTCTACACATGCACATGCATGCACAGCACCATCTAGTTCCATGGTAAGCTACGAGGCTTGTGTTATGAATACCAGATAGTTGATACTCTACACATATATAATACACACATATTATAAACATTCGTGCTCATCACACAAATGAATACCCCCAGCGTGACTCGAACCCGCGACTGCTGGCACAGCAAGTAGGCTCACTACAAACTGAGCCAAACAAATCATCAAAGTATAGCTTTTTTTTAGCAAAGAAATTTTAGAATTGCTAGTTTAAGAAATTCTGAACATACAAACATTATCACTTGATAAAAGTATTATATATTTTTTAAGTTTATTTTTCTTGTAATTTCCAATAGGCAATATTTCATTTATTATCCAGCTATTTGGCTGTGGACTTCTGCGGAGACATTTTGAAAATGTTTTTTATTGCTTTGTACTTTCACATCGCATTAGAATAAGAAGTTTACGTGATTTTTACATGCCATAAGCTAATTTTACCCGAAATAACAAATTCAAATTCATGTATTTTATTAGAAACATTCTTAATAAATTGAATAATTTATATAGTGAAGTAAACTCGCGAAGAAAACTAAAATAGTTTTAAAAACAACATGAAATAAATATGAAGTTTGTTTTGTCTTCCAAAGTTCTGAGAGGAATTACCTCAAAAGCTTCATACTCTCGTGGTCACACTGCATAATGCTGACCACAAATTCTCGTATTATGAATGCAAAGAATATTTGCACATATCTTTATGTCAAGTAAAACTGTAAACACGATAACGTTTATAAATTACGTTTAAAGGATTTTTTCGATAAAATAGAAGCAAAACTGTCGGTTAACCAGTTAAAATTGATTATTAAAAATATATCTATAGAACGCCTTTGTTATAACTTGTGAGCTACGAGTAAAGTTATTCTTTATCTTTTTATTTGTATGTATTTTTGTCCAACATATCCTTTATTATTTGTAGAATGGGAAGGAAACTTTTGCAAATATTCAAATTGATACAATAATGCTTTTATTACTTTGATTTTTAAAGTTAAACAAAAATATAAAAAATAATTATGAAAATACCAGCGGCTCGCCCTCGATTCGCACGGGTTTGCGTCTTGAAAAACGAAAACTAATCTATCCCACAGGAACCGTACATCTTTCCGGGAAAAAAATACCCAGTAGTGCAAAATCGCTGTCTGCAATAGCAGAATATAATCTATATCTTTGCCAAATGTCATCCATTCAGCCGTTTCGGCGTGATTGAGTAAGTTCTTCCAAACATCTATCTAAACTTTTACATTTATAATATTAATAAGATTAATAATAAAAATATAGCTATTTTTGATTTAAATCGATGAAGTTAATCTAAATACAGATATGAGGATAGGATACGAATAGGATAAAGATTTATAATATATGTAGTCTAAGGATAAAACAAACATGTAAACGAAATAGCTTATCTGTTCCTTGCATGAGGACTTCCCCAAGCGAAGAGGAACAAATTTGTAGGTTAGGAAGATACATAAGAATTCTATGCATCAGGGAACTTTGAAATGAAGTTGGCAGTCACATATCTTGGGCAATATTCCGCACGAGATAGAATCAGATGTAACATGTACACGTTACTTATGTAATCAAAACAAACCTATTCGCCATTATATTACAGTCTCGTACTCCACTTATTTTATCTAAGTTGATAATCTCTAATGAATTTAGCTTTAATTAAACTTCGCTAATTACAAAGCGTATCGTTTTATAAGTGACTCCTTTGTGAATCTTAGTGTGGCAATTATGTGAAGTTCCCAAAATTACACAACAGATTCTTTTCAAATTCGACATGAAATGTTCAATGTTGGTTTTAGTTATTAAGGCAAACTAAGTAATACAAACTACACACATAATAAAATTGTAACTAAGTCGAATCTGTACATTAAATATTTTTTGGGAAATCTAATTGAAATAGACATTATTATCGATACAGAGTCCGAATCTATAGTTTTTTAGAATTTTTGTCTGTCTGTCTGTCTGTTACCGCATCACGAGAAAACCACTAGACAGATTTTGATAAAATTGTATATGATGATAGCTGGTTATCCGAGTCAACTTATAGGATACTTTTTACCGCGGGAAAATATCTCATTTTTGAGAAAAAACACAAAAACTGAATTGTAATAGTATACTAATATGTAAAACCTAAGAACTTGGTTTTTGGTCATCTGAATATTATAAATCCATAGTATATTATAAATCCATCGCCTTACTAACTTTGATAATAGTACAAAACTGATTTTTACTTTTAAATGAAACTAAATACTCAACTCAACTAATAAACTCATGTACTTCATCTTCTCTACTGCGTGCTGTTCTACCCTTCTTCTCCTTTCTACCTTAGAGAGCGTTTCCAGTTTTTAAGTGATACCCATACTCTTCCACTTCGCTCTAGTGAAACGTTGTTGCTTAAAATTCCTTCTCACTCCTCCTGTTTCCTTACCAACTCCTTCGTAGTAAAGGCTGCACGCTTATGGAATAATCTTCCAATAGACATCAGGCGTGCCAAAAGTTTTGATAATTTTAAGGTACAGTTAAAATCATATTATTTGTCTCTATAGTATCTTATATTGAACTTTTTATACTTTCTCATCTGATCTACATTTATGTATGTATGCATTGTATTTATGCATTTATATATGTATGTATGTATATATGTATGTATGTATGTATGTATGTATGTATGTATGTATTATGTATGTATGTATTTATGTATATCTGTATTTAGGATATGCAATTGTGTGTAGTAAGTACACCGCCTACTATTTCATATAATTTCTCCTACGCCCTAAGGTTGCCTGGAAGAGATCGCTTATAGCGATAAGGCCGCCTGCTGTGCATCATCTATTGTTTATATCTTCTTTTTGTATATTTATTTGTGGTGTACAATAAAGCATCTATCTATCTATCTATCTAAATTATACTACACTAGCAATCTGCTCTCACTTTATACGAGCTCCTTCCTCGCACGTTTTTTTAATAATTTATTATATTATATAATATTTAGCCTGAAATAAATTATAATTAGATCGGATATTAGATTTGACCAACTAACAAACATTACAAGTTAAATAAAAACTTATAAAAACCAAGTGAACCAACATAGAAAGAATTTGTCAGTTTTCGGCTTATAAACCACTAGTGCGCTGGCGTGGTGAGCCAGGCGAGGATAAAAAATAGCCCTATATGTTATCTATGTCCTTACGAAATTTCACGAAATCCGTTCAGCGTGAAAAGGTAACAACTTTCAGGTTTACAATACTACATTACATCACAAATCACATCCATATATATCTTCTGAATAAATAATAATAGCAAAATTATAATACAACCTAATATAGTAATCCTTAATGCCATTGAACTCACGACTTCTAACGTAGTACTGGGCATCGCTAATCGATCAATGCTTAGCCAAATTTTGTCTTAATATAATGCACTTATGACTGATTTTGGTCACGGCCAATCTCATTGAGACTAGCCAACTGCGCAGGAGATATTATAGTGCACAAGTGTACGCGCAGACACAAGTGCACTCTGTATTTCTGTAAATCTCATGCTCTAGTGGAACGACAATTTCACATGACTAGTGAGGTAAGTTTTGCGTGCTCTCCGAGGTACGTGCAATACCGTTAACTTCCCAACTCTGAGCTGTTACTGAAAACTTTGTTTACAGAAAAACCCAATAACAGGACTTGGCCCGACCCAAGACTTAAACTCAAGACATCCAAATTGCATATTAATTGTCTTTTAAAATTTTAAATGAAAAAAAAATTAGTTTATAAACTATTTTTATGTGCAATAAAATTTTATTGCATGAGCGAATAATAAGAATCATGATCTTAACTTTTATGTTAACGGTATAATTAATAGTAGATTCTGCTGAGAATAGCCAACAAGAAACTCGCTAGTGTTCTCTCGACAGTATGCTTTTGACCTATTTTCAATTACGTACTTGGTTAAGAATAACACTTGACTGGCTGTAACCGCAGATAACAGATAGTCTATAGTGTACAACTTATTTCTCACACTTTGTATCTATTCAATTTAATGAGATTGTCAGTAAGAGATACACATATTTTAACTGACTTTAAAATCGAAAAATGCACTCAATTCAATAGCTACATGATATCTTCCAACAACTAATTGTACTAAATCCATATTCCAAATTTCATTTTTTTGTTAATTTTTGGAATATGCTTCAAGAATGATCAGTTATTATTCTACCTTCTAAAGTGAAATAATTACTTATTATTAAGAGAATTTTAAGCACCACCTTTTATTAAATTTTATATATCACAGTCTATCTGTTGAGTTAATTTCATCCAAATCCATCTGGCCATTTCGGTCTGCAAAAGTAACAAACAAACAAACTCACTCCACTTTCGCAATTAATGTATTCAGATGAAGTTGGAGAGATATAATCAGCTCCTTAACTTTTGATGTATAAACATTAGGTTGTTCTTACAAATATCGATATTAAGAGTAAATATTTGTGTTGAACACTCTAAATAAAACCATCTTTTCGGATTATTTCGCGGATTTATTTTGATTTTTAGTTCCCGACGTTTCAAATGCTTTACAGTAATCATGGTCACGGGAGAGACTAAGGATTTAGATGTCTAAAAGGTCATTTTATATAGTAATTTTAAATGTACGCGTAAATCTAAAAAAAATATTATTTGCCTTGAACTTAATGCTGACACGATCTAATTCCATACAACGCCATCTATTATTCATTAGAGATTTTAACTGCTCCACTCAAGGAAATCGTTTTGCTTATTAGGACGCTGAATAAATTTCAATATTTTATAAGCTGGAATTGAAAAGATATTCGGAATGATATGTTTGATTTTTATTTGAAACTAGCATTGCCCGCGGCTCCGCCCGCGTTCAGATGACCAAAAAGCAAATTCTTAGGTTTTACATATTAGTATACTCTTACATTGCAGTTTTTGTATTTTTTCTCAGAAATGAGATATTTTCCCGCGGTAAAAAGTATCCTATATTTTGACCCGAATGACCAGCTATCATCATACCTAATTTCATCAAAATCTGTCCAGTGGTTTTCTCGTGATGCTGTAACAGACAGACAGATAGACAGACAGACAGACAGACAGACGAACATTCTAAAAACTATAGGTTCGAACTCTGTATCGATAATAATGTCTATTTCAATTAGGTTTTCCAAAAAATATTTAATGTACAGATTCGACTTAGTTACAATTTTATTATATGTTTAGTGGCTTTGAATTCAATAGAATTATATGTATAAGCTGGCAAAGTCGCATGAATACAGACCTACTGTCCACATTCTACATAAACAAATACTGAAATTAAATTAAGTAATTTAAATGACATTGAGTATTAAGTAAAACTTTATAAGCCAATGCGATGTCATACGATAAGGACAAACTATTAATATCTGTCGTCATACTCAAAACCTTAATTATTTTTATTTCAGTCAACAGATATTATTTTTACGTATTAAGCCCTTTTTTAACGTCCACCTGCTGGATCAGGCTATTATCCACCACGCTAGCCAAGTTCAGGTGGGCAGACTTCACATGTCTTTCAAAAACTTGCTAGGTTCTCTCATACATGCAGGTTTCGTCACGACGTTTTCCTTCGCCGTAAGATAAGTCGTAACCATGTTGGAAATTATTCACATATGATATTATCAGTGGTGCTAGACCAGGATTTGAACCCGTTTCGTTCGGTTTCCAAGCAAGCGCATTACCACCGGGCTACTGCTAATATCCTTAACTAACTCGAGCTTTTATTGAATAAAAACTTTTTAACAAAAAAATAAAAACCGACTTCAAACAAAATCACTAAAAACTAAAAAATAACTGATTGGTAGTTTTCATTTACTATACATACCTAATCAAATATTTTCGAAGTCGGTGTGCTCTGCTTTGTATGGGCTGGCACCGATTTTGAAAATATTTGATTAGGTATGTATTTAATAGGTAGGCTTTAATTACTTAGCCAAAGCACACCGACTTCGAAAATATTTGATTAGGTATGTATAGTAAATGAAAACTACCAATCAGTTATTTTTTAGTTTTTAGTGATTTTGTTTGAAGTCGGTTTTTATTTTTTTGTTAAAAAGTTTTTATTTTTCCCTTTTTAGTGTAGACAGTAGTAGCATAGTAAGGATTCTAACGTGCTAGGCTTGTCAAATCAAACAAAATAAGCCCAAACTCAAAGTATCTACTATTAGCCGTTGAAGAGTTCCACCTATCCACCTTCTGGCCTTGCCATCAGATCAGGTCAATAACACCGAACCACTGTACTATCAACGGAAATAGAAATACTTGCAAAGTTTCAAGTCAATATGACAATTAGAAGTAGGTTAAATTCATCATTAGTTGTTTTTCCACCCTTAGGGGTGGTATTTTTTTTTTGAAATTTAAATGGGACCAATCTGGAAGTATACCCTTTCAAACAAAACAAAAATTGTCCAAATCGGTTAATAAATGACGGAGTTCTGAGGTAACAAACATAAAAAAAAAAAAAAAAAAAGATACAGTTGAATTGAGAACCTCCTCCTTTTTGAAGTCGGTTGATAAATACCCTGAAAGAGATAAATTAAAAATATGAAATCTAACGTGCTAAAGATAAACTAAAGCTATGTGTAGTACGCTATACAAAGTATAGGTCACAAGGGAGCTTAAATGTTTACCATTGTGTAAAGATTGGCCAACAACATTCACTGGTCGACCTGCCGCCGCAACTTGGTTTCAATTTTAAAATTAAAACATTAAGTTTAGAATGGAAAGATATTAATTTTATACGAATGTATTGAATTGTAATATTTTAAGTTCAATAAAGCTATACGATATATGAAGATTTTTTTGTTTGTAAACCCTAACTTATTTACAATTATAGATAAAAAAGCTGCTTCAGGGCAAAAGCAGGCTCCTTGTAGTTTAGAGAATATTAAAAAACCCCTTGCCGTTAAATAGTGTGGATAGTAGACTTGTCAGAAAAATCATTGAGAATGTGTAAATAAGCTATACATACTATAATAATTTTCTTGAACTTAAAGCAATTTAATAACAGTTGTAAGTTACTAATAAAATTCATAAAGTTATATAATTTTATGAAAACTAAGCTTAAACAGAAATAAATGAAGTTATGCTTACGTTAGTAAAATATTTATTGGGTGGGTTTGGGTTTATTTGTTTTATGACAACGTTATGGGACGGATAGTGCGTACTGCGGCAAGCTTCTGGAACATTACTTACTACCACTATCTGAAGGTCCTTGACTTTTATTTTATATAATACATCCTCTATCTAGGCTAGATACGAAGAATAGTAGAAAATATGAGGATTTTAGTATTCTGGTATATGCTTTGGTTTGATTATGGCAGGAATGCTGTGACTTATTTAGTGGAATAGATTAAAAATTAAGAAATATTTTTATAACTCAGCTTACTCTAGATTTACACCAAATGACCAAATAATTTTTGAAATTAACTAATTTCACGAGTACTAGATGTTCTGGAAACTTACTGATTCCAAAACCTTTATTTCACATTATTCCATGTTAATTTTATGTGGGTTATGGATTTATAATATTCATAAGTTCAATCACATTAAAGCGATAGAAAGGAAACGCAAAGGAAATATAAATGATGGTTCCATCCACAAATTATGTACTTAGACCAACAACAAGATGAAGACAGACAGACAAATTAATTACTGAATCTTTCTAAGTAATGATGGAAAATTAGTTCTGGCGACGTGGAAATATTCGGCATAAAGGTGTACACTGTACAGGGTGTTTACATTGATTCTACGTTTAAATAAATGGGCTGGAGGAGCCGTCCTGTTTTAATTAAGGACACGTCCAAAGAGAACTAGACCCTAAGTAAACAGTAGGAAGGTCTTATTCGGAACGAACCGCTCTCTCGTAATTACTATAACTCATATTTCGCAGTTTCAATTAACAGCGTTTCGAATCACTGAAATGCTTTAAAACTTCACATTTTATTTATTTTATATATTTTTGGATGACAGTTCAAATTAATGATGCATTCTATTTTGATATATATTTATCTATTTTTATTATTTTTATAATAATTGATTTAAAAAAATGTATAATATTTATATCATAATCATTTCTAGTTGCCGTGACGTTGGAGCGCGCGTGTGTCTGCGTCGAAGATTGTATTGTTTATAGAATGAATAAGAAAACAAAATGTCGAGTCATTATACTCTTTTTTTCTTTTTCGAAGTACAGCGATATCTCGATATCTGAAGCAAAATCACTAAACTTTTTCCACTATATATAATTGTTATTCATACTTTTTACACATGTATTCAGCCCTTTTTAATACTTCACTGCTAGGCACGGACTTCCCTTCAATATGAGGAGGATAGGCCGAGTCCTACACGCTGGCTGGCTTGTTAGTTTGTCTCAGACATGCAGGTTTCCTCACGATGTTTTTCTTTACCGTAAGGCAATTAGTGATAATTATGTTGGAAACCTGCATGTCTAAGACAAACTAACAACAGTCTGACAACCCGCACTTGGCCAGCGTGGTGGACTATGGCCTGATCCCCCTCATATTGAAGGGAGGCCCGTGCTCGGTAGTGGGACCTTAAGAAGGGCTGAATACATGTTGGAAATGATTCGCACATGAAAATATTAGAAGTGCGAGACCCGGGATTTGAACCCGCATCACTCAGTTTCCCAAACGAGCGCGTTACCACTGTGCTTAACACCTTTTTACAAATAAGAAACCAAATAATACATGACTAGATCCAAACAAAAAATGCTTGTTCTATGAATGCGCAAATTCTTTATCTAGCCAAAGCTCATATCGACTTCCATTTTTCCATACAGAATAAAAGCGGGATATTTTGTAATATTTTTATAAGAGCGGAAAAATCCTTTGCAAAAGCGATTTACAGAGGACTTACGCACACTGTACACTGTGCAATCGCGAGACCAGCACAACATTTATACTAGAAATATTTTGTTGCGACCGGACGAATACGAGAACTATGTTAAAATGTAAATCCTTTTATCCTTGAAAATACAAATGGAATTGAATCTTTGCCTACAGATGGATATTTTTATAGAGAGTTGTTTATTTACAATCGATATAAGCTCGATAAAACAGATTTTAGTACGCTTTTGAGCTTTTAAAATAAAAAAAGAGAAGCTAAAGTAAAAATAAAATTGGTTGGTTAGAACCAAAATCTATTACTAATGTCAGTTAGACCAGGCATGATCAGGCATCAAGTATTATTATACCGAATTTTTTTTTTTTAAGTTTAATATTGTACATGGTTTTCTTTTTAGAATTTTCCTTATTTGAGACGGATATCATAGTGATAAAAAAGAATAGAAGCACAAGTAAAAGACATATGCCTTCTCTTAAAAACCTCAGTCGACTCTACTGAAAGAAAAAAACTTTTTCGCCAATAGTCTGGCTTAATAAGCTCGCTGTGAAGTTATGTAACGCAAAAAGTTCGTCGTGTCTCCACTCAACTGGAAATGAGCTTGCACCGTAAGCTTTCTTAAATCCGAACAAGTAACGAAATTGTGTTAACTCCAAAAAACGTATTTTTATATAACAAAATTTATGTATAAACGCTTAGAATTTTTGACCGACTACAATAAAGTAGATGGTATTCAGTTCAGATAAAGGTCTTATTTTTGGTTTTGATTTACATAATATTTATAACCTATAAATATATATGTAAATATATACACCTGAAACACTGTATTTCTGTAATTTAGCGAACAAATCAAAAGAAACCAAAGTATTTTAACAGACTTTCGCAGGTGGTTTTCGACGTTTTTTTTTTTGAAAATCCTAGAGACAAGTAAAAATAAGCTTTTGATGGTTAAAATGACGCCCACTTGCACTAACTGCGGACGGTATCTGAATGGCTCGTTGACCCAGAAAACATTTTAATTGCAAGTAATAAACTTTAGCGTGTTCTGAAAATTCATCCATTACCTAGCACATAATTTTCGAGCTTTCATCGGCTTTTTGTATATCATCTTTGAACTTTGCAGCTTTAACCTTTTAAAAGATAAACTTTTACATTAGACTTGGGTAATATCTCTAAGTGAATATGAGCTACGTGAACTAATTTATATACCACAATTAAAAACATTACAAATAATGTTAACGTTACTAATCCAGGTGATGCTTCTTCTGTTTGTCAAACACGCAAATCAATGGATTAGAACAATTTGACTTTGTCGAACGCAACGTGACTGAAAGAAAAATATCTAGAAATATACATAATATTTAACATACATAAAAAAATTAATACATAAAAAATTAAAGTTCGTTTAAAACTCACTTTGCTTAAGTTAATAATATTTATAAAATATATTATATAATAGAAACAAAAAATATGTCATAATCAATAGTTCATAAGGTCAACAGTTGCTATTGTTTCATCCAAATTAAATTTTTATTATATTTCATCTCGAACTTCCCAAATCACTTGACCCCATTGATTCTGTAAGGTACTATGAAATTTAATTAAAACCTATTTAAGCCTTTACAGTCCCACCAAACATGTTCGAATGATTTTAAATCATAATACTGTGTATGCACTATTTTTTAAATACAACTTAATTCAGGTCATAGTGTGCCTCAAATAGAGCGCTGCTAAAAGAGAACTTTCAACCCGGATCGTTTTTGGCTTTAATTTGCTTCTATATTTATTTGTTCAGAACCATCTTTTATATCTTTAAATAAAAATATCTAAAATTGAAAGCTTTTGAATCTATTTCCTAGATATCTTTATTAATCTCACATTTATGTATATATAAAGGGGATCAAAATGATACTTTTTTAGATTCTTTATCTGTGTTGATTACCTGTTTTGTTTCACTTAAATTTTTATTTATATCTTATTTCTATAAAACATAATTATTACACTGTTTATAAATATATTAATTAATCATTTGGCAATGCGTCTTGGTAACAACATTTTATGTTAAAGTATTTATCCTACGAGTATCTATATATAATATAATAAAATTCTAACGGAGTTGAATCTGAAAATCTTATTAAAATGTTCATTATTATCGATACAGAGGGCGAATCCATAGCTTTTAGAATTTTTGTCTGTCTGTTTGTCTGGGAATGCATCACGAGAATGATGATAGCTGGTTATGCGGGTCAATATATAGGATACTTTTTACTGCAGGAAAATATCTCATCTTTGAGATATCTAAACTAACCGTCAAGACGTACCTAGTTTACTTATATATAATATATACTCGTAGTTTGGTCGGGTATATATGTAGGTAGGTACTTGGTCGAATACATCTAAAAATCAGGCTTTTGAGCTTAACGATCTTTAGCTTTTATAAAATTACTTTCCCTTACACTCTTACCCTCACTTCATTCCCTAGAAATCTAACCTAGTCTAGTCTGTAGCCTTTCTATCAACCAGGTTGTGGTCTAAATCTCATTTCTGTACACTAAATCTCATCTAAATCCGTCCAACCATTTCAGCATGAAGGATTTATAAGCATACCTGGTGACCTGGAGGAGTACATGCACTACTGCTCATATTTTTTTTTAATTCTGGTGCTGACTGTTTATAATATTATTAACGTAAAAGGCACCTAGTGAAACATCTGAGTAAAGCAAGTTTATGTCGCTGGTCATATATATTGCCACGTGCGGTAAAAGTTTTACCAATGTACATAAAATAAAGAAATTTCTAAAGCGGAAATGCTAAAACAGAAAAAGCTCTACAATTCACTTGTTATTTTCCCAAAATTCCAAATAACATAAAGCAGGTTTATCTTTCACCTTTCCGCGCGGTGGAGCTCATTCCCAACAACACTGCGACCATAAATCCGGCCACCAGGGCCGCAGCAATATGGAAGAACGTAATTTATGCATGTTGCAAAATATCCTTACATTTTTTAAAAAGCTAATGCCGAATGGTAAAATTTTAAAATTACTCATACAGATTGCTCTAATATTTTAGTTTTACCGCTCCGCTTGTTTATTTTATGATTTTAAATTAAACTATCTTTTCGGATTTTTGCGCGAAACTAAAAATAAAAATAAGTCTGTGCAAAATTCCGAAAAGTTAGTTTTATTTATAGTTATATAATGTCAAATATTCGCATATATAAATCTGAGAAAGTATTACTTTATGATTTTGAAACTAAATGGTCATCAGGTATTCAGGTAAGTTTAAAGTCTATATGTCATTATTATATATGTATGTATGTTTTTAATTATAAGCTTGAATATCATAAAGATAAATGTTTTTTTTTTAATATATTGCTTATTCCCCAAAGTTGTTTGTAGTTGTTATTTGTAGTAAATAAATAAATCATGAAAGATCACAAATTCAATGAACTTACACATATGTGATTGTATTGAGTTTGATGCTATTATTCATGTTCACGCACTCGAAATATGTTATGTCAAAATTGATATAAAAATGTTTATACCATTTCAATATTTACTAATTTAAAGCTTATACGATGACTTTTACTCTACGATGTAAATATTTGACAATTTATGGGATTTTTCTTCGCGGTTTTATTTTGATTTTTGTTTTCCAACCGAATCATGGTCTTTCCCGTGACCATGACGATAAAGCATTCGAAAAATCGAGAACCAAAAATTAAAATTAGCACACGTAAAAATTTATTACATTGTATCTACAAAATTAAAGGCTTATCACAGATATATCGGTTGTGTTATAGAAACCGCAATCAACTTATTATATAGCACTGCCTTGCGTTCGTAGCAAACAAAAGCTTACAAAACTGAACAAAAGCTATTATTCTCTTAGATTTATGCGAATATTTGACATTTTTGTCTTGTCATGATATTTGTCAGCGTGATGTTTCAACGTGGGAATAGGAAATCGAAATAAAACCGCGAAAAAATGTGAAAAATATATTTTTTATACAGGCTGTGATCGTACGAAAGCACTGAATTTTGTAACAATCATTGCAAATAGTAATGTATTCTGAGGGAATTTTAAGCAATTTTGCAAAAAAAAAAATACGTACGTCTTACATATAGTTAATTTTTGAGGGTAAATAAAATTGAACTAGAACTGTCATCAGGGATAACCGAAGCCAAAATTAAAACATAAGCTCGTCCGACGAAACGTTGAGTTGATAACAGACTTTCTGCTGTCAACTAGGCTATTTACTATCTAAGAAGACTCTCTAAATAGGCAAAGGAAACAGTCGCTGGTAACGCAAGAAATCAGAAGTGATATATTTTGAAATAGTAAGTGTAATTTTCATTTGATTAGTTAATCTAAAATGAGATACAAAAGAATATTAATGATTCTGGCAGAAGAAACAGTGGTGAAATTATTGGTACTAAATTAGGTCATTAATGTGAGAATATCGAGAGTTGGTGTTACTGTATGCGCAAGATGTATGTTAAGTCATACCGTGAGTGAGATAATTCCAGCACATCTAGGAATCTTTGATCTCAATTTGTCCTGTTTATGAGAATCGTTTCAAAAGTTACACCAATTAATTTCAATATCAATATTATGAATTCCTCAAGGTTTCCGTGACAGTGAAATCTGACTATAATAGTGAGGGTAATAGAAAGACAACTCTGCCATCAGAGCAGCGAAGGGGAGAAGGTGGAAGGAAGCACACATATCTCTGCTAAATTATTTGAGATCGTAACTTGTAATAATTTGGGCAACGCAGGCATGTCTGATAAAATGACACACGATGTAAGCGTCTCCTCGAATTCTGTAGGAGATGCAATTTATTGTACAGATATAGTTGAAGTAAAATATTCCAAAGTAATTTCCCTCATAATAGTCAGACCTCTTAATGAAAAATGAGGTAATAGAGGGCGTGAAACAATAGCTGTATTCAACTCGTTCACACTGACTGTCGCAGCCTGCATTGTGCGATGCACAGATGAGTTTTTAATTAATTAAAACCTGAAAGAAAATTAATTTTTAATATATCTAAAAACACTGAATGTGGAATTTGTTGCCTAAAATTTTGTTTAGAAATAATAGATATCTTAATAGATATCTATTGTTATTTTTTATTAGCCTTAACCTAATTTTGGTGTATAAAATAAGCAAAGTCATCTAAAGAGAATATGCAGCGTGGCTTCTAGGTGGAATTCCTTTTGACGGTCGAGGAATAGCGGTTTTCCACATTATGATTTAAAGCTTTTTTGTTTTAATTTACGACTAAATAATAATATAGTCTATACCATCATTTAGTTTAAGGACTAAATCTAAGGACGTTTTCACCATTGACGACCAAGCAAGAAGCGAAATAGAGTGTAGCGCTTTTGCTCTTTCTGACCTTCCCGAAAAGTATTTATAAATTTATGTGTATAAGCAAGTAATATTATGTATGTAATATGAGATTCTTGTGCCTATAAAGTAAACCCACACACACGCAAAATGTACAATAAGTGAAAAAAAGGGTTGATTGTTTCACAAGATCTTTAATAAAAAACGAATCTAAACTGAATAACGTCAAGAATATCTTGTAAGATTATATTAAATCTTTTGTCAACAAACTCTTAAGTAAGTACTACTTTTATAAAACGCCATTTTATTAGGAACTGTCTCAACATCTGCCCCTTCATTTATTTGGCAACAACGTTTTGGCGCAACATCTCCGTTTAGGACCCTCCTTCGTTTTACAAAAGGAAGGCTTTGTTTGCGAGAGGGATCACGAACGCTTGTAAAATATGAAACGGGAGGAACGGGATACTCTATCTATCATTCATTCAACGGAGATTAGAATTGAAATTGTCTAACGTAACTTTGAAAATTATTTAGTTTGTCACTTATATGACTTAATGAAAGAAAAATAATACGTGCAATGTTTATCTTACTGCGCCAGAGGTCACAGGTTTGATTATACGTGGTAAATATTGATGTTTTGTGGATTTGTCAAAACGAAAATCACAATTACAAAAAAGAAGTAAACTTAAAAACTGTATTGAAATGACATTAATTGTTATACTATAGAATCATATTATGATATATCCATATATTTAAATTTTAATTTTTTAACTATTTTTTATGTATAATATCTTTAATAAAACTAAAACTCAATTGAATTCCATTTTTATTATTATATGCAATTAAATAATTGATATACTAATTGAAACTTTATATTGCAATAGAAGTTTATAATATTACTAAAAAAAATATAATATTTTTCTTATCATTAGTAAATAAATATTATTATGTGTTATTCGTATTCTATAACATTGAGCAGGTGAGAGATAACGCTCACGTGCTACAGTACAATGACTCATGTTATCTCAACATAACCTAACATTTTGAACTAAACATTGCACTTCTTTCACATCACGTTTAAACGTTTTCAAAATAAAGAAAGGTAGAAAGTAGAGATGGAAAGTAATAAATTTAATGTAGAGACTTTTTGCCAGCGGTTTTTAGTAGAATTTGTAATTATGAATCATTTCCAACATGATTACCACTTGTCTTACGGTGAAGGAAGCATCGTGAGGAAACCTGCATGTCTGAGAGAACCTAGCAAGTTTTCAAAAAATATGGGAAGTCCGCACTTGGGCAGCGTGGTGGACTATGGTCTGAACTCCCTCGTATTGAAGGGAGGCCCGTACCTAGCAGTGGGACGTTAAAAAGGGCTGAATACAAAAATTAACTAAATATAAACTAATTTAGAATAAAATCACAGCCTTTTAATATGTAATCTTAGTAGTAAGTTTTTTTTGACTCTACTTCGGTCAGAGGAACTCTTTTTTCGAAATGTTGCTAGAGTTTGTTTCTAAGAAATATTATTGAAAATAAAATATTGACACTAATTTTGAACGTTCCATATAAATATGTGTAGAAGTTGAAATATTCATTCAAATTTATTTTTGTAATGAATTTAACTGATAATATTACGAACTAGCATTGCCCGCGGCTCCGCTAGCGTTAAGGTGTCCGAAAACCAAATTCTTAGGTTTTACATATTAGTATATTGTTACATTGCAGTTTTTGTATTTTTCTCAGAAATGATACATTTTCCCGCGATAAAAAGTACCCTATATGTTAACTCGAATAATCAGCTATCACCATACTAAATTTCATCAAAATCCCTCCAGTGGTTTTTCCATGATGCGGTAACAGACAGACAGATAGATAGACAGACAAACAGATAGATAGACTGATAGACACACAGACAGACAAAAGATCTAAAAACTATAATAATAATAATGTCTATTTCAATAAGATTTTCCAAAAAATATTTAATGTACAGATTCGGCTTAGTTAGAATTTTATTATATGTAATGATAATATTAAAAGTAGATAAAATTAAGAGTCTAACATAGCTATTTGACGATCATTATTTGTTCTATAATATGTAATTTGAAGTAGATCTACGAGTATGATATACTGTTGATAAGAGTTTTAATTTTCAACTATTTTATGCTAATTTTACGATAATGTACGCTACGTGACGATATCAAGAGGCTGCGAAAGTGCGTAAGTAACAAAATTCTATTTTTCTACGACAATTGAAAATAGATGGATTTTGTTTATTTTAAACAAGTGTCTGAGTGTCTGAACTAATTTAAAAAGCTTAATAGATGGATACAAGTTGATGTGACAGCGTGACAGTAATTCGGCAAAGAACTTCGAGGCCGCTCGCGAACTTAAATAATGAAAAAAGACTGGAAAAACTGAGAAAAAACTTATACAGATAAAATTCACTTTGAAACTTTAGGAACAGTCACCTAAGCTATTATTGAAAAAAAGGTTTTATTTCATTATTCATTTCGTAAGAAGCGACAAAATATTTTACTAATCACTACACCAATACTTGCAGAGTTATTTTCATCCATCCTCCTTTCTAATTAATTATCGTTGACTAACATTATTCTTACTAATATTATAAATGTTAAAGTTTAGATGTTTAAATGTTTGTTTGTTACTTAACCACGCCAGAACGGCTGAACTCATCTGGATGAAATATGGCACAGAAATAGATTATAGTCTGGAATAGGACATAAGCTGCTTTTTGTCCCGTAAAAATGTACGGTTCCCGTGGGATAGATTTGTTTTTGTTTTTCTATTTAAATATTTTATGCACAAATAAACAAATGAGATTTTGATGCCGATGACAAAAAAGTTCCATCATGGCTTGTGCCCAATCACTGAACATAGAGAGTTATTGTGACATTGTAAGATATTTAGACAACCAATTTCTAATACTAAAATAAAGTAGGCCGAGAAAACCGAAGTAAACTGATAGTTTCAAAACATGAAATTATCATGGAAATCACAAAAAAAAACATATCATTAATGTTTATAAGTGTGTAGTCGATGATATTCGGATAAAATTATCAATACTATTATTCATTAATAAGATATGATGAGATAATAAGAGTAATTAAAATATTATGTAGGTATGTACTTCTGTAAATTGTAAACCTTTTCAACATTCAAATATGAAAAGTGTTACAAATAGAACTACTAAGATTGTAAGATACAACTGATTTATAATGGTCCGCCATATATGATATAACGTAAACCTTGAAAATTATCAAAACCTTATTCATTACCTTTTTGTTACAAAATCGTCCCTACAGTACAAGTGAAAGGACATTAATGTAAACTTTTACATGTAAAATATCTGAGTCAGACAGTTCTAACACAATTATTAGAGCACTGTTTGAATTCAATTTAATAGGTTAATTTCATAATTTAGAGAATTAAATTTAAGCAAATTTTATCTTTGGTTAAAAATCAAAGACTCTATTGCTAGGCGCTACTTATTAAAGGTGCGAATTATTTGTTGAATTGGTCAAAGGTATAATTGTAACCTTGCGCCTGTCGTCCTCCGGCCGGGAGTGACGTAACCGTCAATTCCGTTTACATTAAAATGTAGAGCGCTCTGCAGTATTGTTATAGTACATTGACCTTAGCTATCTAAAGTTAACTTTAATAAGATAACTCATATTTTTTAATGAAACATAATATATTTGAATATGTTACTCTCTCTTTTTCGTGTTCAATTCAAACATTTTTCGGCTCTTCTTTGTAAGCGCCTTTTCATAAAATCAAAGCAATGTTACATAATCCTAATATTTCTATTGTTTTTGTGACAATAACAGGCTAGTAATATTAGCAATATGAAAAAAACCTTCAATTCATATTGTCAGTAAAAAAAATTGTTTAAACTTTGTCTTTATAATGACCTCCTTTAGCTAAACGATGTTTACAGCGGACTAATCGCTCAGCTATATTGGATCTATCAAATTAATCAGCGGTATATTTAGTTCTGAATTATTTATTATTCTATAAATTATTTTTAACTGATTATATAATATCGAAGTGCTGAATCTAGGAAATTGATGAAAAGAAGTAAACGACAACGTAGCGTCTTTTTAAATACTTTTTCCTTAGACTTTTCACAGTTTTCTTATCTTATTGATAGATATAAATATCATGTGTATTGATTATATTACTTATACAAATACTTTGTTAGATATTCTTGGAAGTATCCTTGTAATACATTGAAAAATATTTTTTTTATTCTATTCTCTTCATCTTTCTATATATATATATATATATATAGAAAACATAACAATATATGAGTAGTTTAAGGAAAACTATAATGGCGCGGAAAACGGTGTCTCTTACAGAAGTGCAGGCACGAAACGAAACGAATGGCTGCGTGGACATTCACCGTGTTATTTACAAGATTATATTTGCTTCCTACTTAGCGCTAATGTAATTATGGATGTAACGTTCAAATATGTGTCTGACGTTCAAAACAAGGGTACAATATAAGGATTATACCATATTTCCTATATTTTACTAAGAAAATCTATCACAGCGGCAAATATTGACAGGTATGTTGATAATAAAGCGAACTCTGCAGTCGAAAACACTTGTCATGACGCATACTCACTTACCACAATATTTATATGGGATATGTTTGTTTGAAACTGAACGTACTATAATCTAAACTTACCGAGAGACGTGGTGTGTACAGTTAGTAGAGACGCGGTGAACTGGTTAGGTTAGAGCGGATGCGTGGCCGCGGTACGTGTGTCCCGTGCGGAGGCCGGGCGCCGACTAGCTGCGTCGATCGATAGACGGCCATTGCTAGGTTGCGTTCCGTTTACACCAATTTCAAATTCAGACATTTTTTTATTGAGACGCTATTTTTAAATTTTCTTTATCTGTAACAATTAATAAAGAAAAATATATTGTTTTATCTGTGACAATTGGTAAAAACTTCTTGGGGTTCATTTGATATGTCTTTTATAAAATTACTAATATAGTATATTCTTAAAATATATATTTTTAAAATTTATTCAATTATTTAATTTCTACATGCAAAGTTATTCTCCCATGAAATAACCTTGATACATTATGTACATTGTACAATGCTATATTTTAGTATACCTCGTATGTAATCTCTGAAAATATATAAGTAGTTATTTAAACGACTAAACTCTACTTTATTAAAATTATTGAATTTAGTTTATTATATTTCAATTTAGATTTAACCTGTAACTTACGCCTAAAAGTATATAAATTTATTTAAGTAGTACATACTTGTAGTAAAGGAATCGAACCTGCAATCTCGAACTTGATAGTCTCCTCCATTAAAATATAATGGCGTTGTAAACAACATGTCATAAAAAATGTTTGTGTTTCAATATTATATTCTGTCAAAAGTATAACCAAAAAGATTGAAGTGAATTTATATTTGCAAACTCTACAATTTTATAATATGCATCCACTTATTTAGTCGCGCTACACAAAAGCGCTCGTAGAACAATAACTTTTCGCCAAGTGCGAGTCGGCGATGACGTAATTTATTAATTTCGGCAACAATGTCTCCACTCTACGCCTCGCATTGTCTCTACTATATTCAAGTTTTAACTCTAAAAGTGTGAGCTTTAAGATTCAGCTTATGTACTTATTTTCACTTGTTTTCCGACAAAAAGAAACTTTCATTTTATACGCCTACATAATATAAGATAGCATGTGATGTCATGAGATAGATACTTGAGTAGTGTTAGTAGTTCTGTTCATAAGTTAATTAATCTAAAACTAATTAGGAAGTAAGTAACCATTTGAATTAGTAACAAAATAAAAAATTAAGCTTTATAATTAAATAACTAATCAAATTTTATAATTTAATGCTAAATTAAAATACTTCATAATAAAGTTGTGTCCTGATTCATGAAATATGCACAAATTACTTTTCAACGTGCTAAATTTTGAATCATTCATAATAAGGCGAATAAATAATATGACTCCAAGAAGGTTTTGTATACATAATTTTAATATCCAAAAAAAATTATATAAATATTTTTAACTTCTATATATTTCATAATGTTTTATATATGTAATTAAATTTAATTAGCCAATAATGAATTAGAGATTTTTATGATTTTTTTATAATCGTTCCAAAAAGATCACGTTAGGTCTCTATAATCAAAGTTTGGCTTAAAACTAAAATAAAAGTATTGACCGACCTCAATATCTATTTTATCGAAAGTAAAATTAGGTTTTGTTTTTTAAATACTTCTCAAAGACGGCCAAATAATATTTACCGAAGTATATTTTGCAGCCGCTAAACTAACCAACAGGGTTGTAAACCCAAAGTATCCCGCATCTCTAACATATCTCAACAAAATATAACTCGAAAATAATTTTTATTAAAAGTATTTTAATATCATCAAATAAAAAGTATTTCGTTTTTGCCTTATGACTACAGAATTCTAAATATCATATTTTATTTAGACCAATTTGTTGAAAACTATTTTGTTGAAATGATACGTTATTGTCTCGTAAGTAAATCAAGAATACGTACATATTACACATATGGCATTGTTAGTATAGATATATACATACGAGTATGTATGTGTAACCCGAATTGGAATTGGACGATCGAGTGCTAGAGCTTAGCGGGCATGTATTCAGCAATTTTTGATAGCTTCAGATTTCTAGTTCAGTTTTATCTGTTTTTTTTTATTATTGTGACAATAAATGATACATTTTCACATATTTTAATGTTAAACATGGTATTCTATACATATATCTTACGGTGAATATCAAAGTAGAGCCTTTTTTAATGTTGGGAAATGTATTTACGCATACCACTTGTATACATGCAGGCGGTTACGTGGGACTCACCGGCTAGAAGAACCAGTACTTTCCACTAAATCCCAATAGAACCTTCTCTATATTAATGAGTCACCGCAGGATCGCTTACGCACTCAACCACCACCCCCGAACGCAGGTCTGCTGAAGCAGACCACACAACCAAGGGATGGCTCCCACAATCCACGTTGGCCACGTTCCAGTATGACTCTTGGCTTCACGAGGGGCTAGATTGCCGGAGGTTAATGAGCCCCGAGTATTTCAAAGCTAATTTAGTTTCTTGGGCGATCTTGACTATGTTCACAGACCGAAGACGTTGTATTGCGACGGTGCTTCATATCAGCTATCTGTTTTTTTTTTATCCGAATTCTAATCAATCTCTTTGTTTGTCATTTGTTGTTCATGTAGGAGAGGCCACAGAGTTTTATGGGTAGGTGCTGTCTGTAATAACTATATAATGACCCATGACACGTCTAAAACCTTAGCCTCTCCTATGACCATGATTGCTGTAAAACATTCAAAACATCGGAAACAAAAATCTAAATAAATCCGCGAAATAATCCGAAAAGATATTTTTATTATAATATGACAGAATTAGTTTCTAACAAATCTCAATAATCCTAGAAGAAGAAAATACATTTTCATCTTTACCCCCGACATTTTTATAAAGCTGAAAGATTTGCTAAAAGCTTTGTATGTATATTAAATAATAATACACACCTAAAGTCTATAGTATTCTTACAGTGTATATATTCTACTATACACATATAGTGCTACTTCAGTTTATCATTTTGAAAAACAGCTTCAGGCGAGGGATTGCTCTGCCAAGTACTTGGTATCTTGTAAATATTATACATTTTCATGAAAAATCGTCACAGGTTCGAAATAATGTATAAAAATTGTATTCACAGTTAATAAACGTTATTTAACCGACTTCAAAATAAAGAGGTTGTCAACTTAAAAATAAGCTTTTCTTTTTATGTGTGTCACTTACTATCTTCGCCTATTGTGAACTGAATTTGATTTTTCTATTTTTAAGGAAAAAAAATATATTTCTGAAATATCATTTAAATTTCAAAATAATAAATACCGGCCTACCCCAGGCAGATAATTTATTTTAAAATGATTTAAAAATATGACTTTGCCTTTTATTAAACAATATTCCACCATTAAGAGAGGGATTTTTAAGGTAAGATAATAAATATTCCATTTATTTGTTAATATTTTTATAAATTTGAAAGTTGTAAAAAATTAAACTTAATTTTTTTCAACTCGAAGAGATTTCCAGTTTTATTTATGCGATGTTGCAAGCGCAAATAAAATACGTTAGTTACCATACTATTGATATAACACGTTTTGAAGAAACATTTGTAGTTACTAATATAGAAACCTCAATTGTAAGTTTAGTTTTTAGTTTTAGTTCTTTACTATTTACATTAACTTCACTCACTTGTAAGTACTAAGTATTATTATTCTAAAACATTAGATCCTTAGTTTTCCTATAAAAATATAATAAGATATGATAAAAAGAAATTGAAACGCTCAGCATTTTGTTTTATCGCTCTCTTTACTAAATGCTGTTTAACACTTGCTCTACCTTACTTATTTTATAAATTCGAAAGTATTTTTACTTGATCATTTCATTTTTCTTGTACACGTGAATGAAGTATAAAATTTATATCATAATTTTTGCGTAAATAACTTATTACTGTGATGTTTAAATATGACCGATTTTCAATATGATTATCATTTGCCTTACGTTGAAGGAAAGTAGCGTGAAGAAACCTGAACGTCTAAGAGATCCTTACTAATTTTTGAAGAAAATGTAAATGGTTGGAAAACCCACACCGGATTGGCGTGGTAGACTATAATCTTCCTAGAAAACACATCTTTTATTATTAAAAACCGTATGAAATACTGTACAATGTTCTCTAAAATTAGCCAGAATAAACATAAACTCAACTTTAATTTATAATATGTAGCGAAGCTTTAATTTCCTTCTTTATACAAGAAAGCAATTTGTCAGTAAATCGCGCCGTGCATTCAGCGCTGACTTCAGCGATATATTACTTTACTCAGCCGGGCTGTAGTATATAGATGGCTGGTCACTCGCTGCCTAGAACAGATAAGATTTTAAACTCCGCTCCAATATATCTGCAGGCCAGTGGAAGTGTACTAACAGTTATTTGATTCTTTTCATTCAAAGTTATCCGCAACATTTTTTATAATTCAAATATTTTATTATTAATGCTACTGATGAAGGTTATTTTGATAATAAATTTTAAAACAAAAAAATATTTACACTTACACCTTGTGTATAAGTTTTTTATTTAATCTTAAAAACAAAGAGTCAAATAATTTTAAAAATATTTGATATTAATTCGCGTTTTAGCGCTACTATACAAAAAATCAAATTCAAACTTCACATTCTTATTTATCACAAGTTTTTACTTGATCTGTTCACATGATATTGCTGTTGTTGTGAATATGTAAAACTAGTATATAAGCTATCTTAGTTTAATGTTCTTTGCGAAACCATTGAGCTGTATAGCTTGATAAAGCAACAAATACGTTAACTCTCACAACTTCGAAGTTCTCATTTATAAATTACTAGCAACTTTCCCTCGCTACGCTCAGGTGCTGACTTATTACGTCATTGTTACTCCAATTCATAGTCTATCTGTGTTCTTTTCATCCAAATCCCTCCAGCCAATTCAGCGTAAAAGAATAACAAACGTACATACATTCACATTTATAAAATAATAATGTGATTAGTGTATATAATATATATCATACTAGCGACTCACCGCCACTTCGCTCGGGTTCGTCCCTAGGATACCTCCCCATACAAAATTTTACCCCCATTTTCACCCCCTTAAGAGGTGATTTCCGGGATAAAAACTATCCTTTGTCCTTCCCAGGGTCTCAAACTATCTTTTTACCAAATTTCATCTAATTCGGATCTGTAGTTTCGAAGCCTATTCGACAAAAAAAAAATTTCCCCCTTTATAATATTAGAATAGATACATACCTAATTATTTTGACTATTTCCACAGGACGAAAGGTATATCATAGGTAAATTGTACAAGTGAACATAAATAAGAAAATTAGCTTGAAATAATAAAAATGAATAAATTTAGATAAATGAACTTTCTTAAGAAATAAAATACTGTTCAGTGTTCATAAACAACAATGCATTTATTAATAAAGATTGAATTTTGCAATTATATCCAATGACAACTTTTGGTTTGAAACTGAAAACTGAATAAAATCGCAAATTAACCAAAAAAAAATACATAGGAAATAAACTAAAATGTAAACAAAATAGGATGGTCCACTTATAAAGACGCATATAAAATAAAAAAATGAATATAAAGGAATTAATCATAAATAAACTTGAAGTGTGGCAACCGCCACCTCCTGAAGTATTGAGCAGAAGCAATCGAGATGTAACCCTGACCTTCTCGGCTGGACCATTCAGCTTCCTCGGAGATCAACTAATGTATAAAGTGGAGAAGAAAGAAAAAATACCGCCATGGGCAGTGGTTTATAGGTAAAATTAATTTTATTATACTAAGGTAGTCCGGAAAGGCATGAAACATCACTATCTTGCCTGAAGTTATTATAATTTTGTTTTCAATGTTTAAAAATGTTTATAAAAATATATTGTTGCCATGCGAATACGACAAAACATATTTATATCGAGACAATGTTGACAAACAATTAATTAGGGTTTGGGAAGTCTCGAGATTCCCAAAGTCTCGAGACACGAGACCATCCACGATCAAAGTCCCGGGACGTGCCGGGACATTGATCGAGATTTTCTTAGAATATAATTAGAATCGAGTTAATTTTTGGCAAGATGTATCAATATTAAAAGCAATTTTAGTAAAAAATAATTATTTATTGACTATAAAATCAAATTCTAATATCTATAACCTCATTTATAATGTAAGCAATTCGTGTATGTTTAATTGTTATAATTACATATTCAGTTTTTGGCAGTAAAATCTTCTATACTTATTATAAAAATAAGTCCCCCGGCCGCGTCTTTCTGTCCTCCTGTCTGTCTGAACGCGATAAACTCGAAAACTACTGAACGGATTTTTATACGGTTTTCAACAATAGAAAGAGTAATTCTTGAGGAAGGTTTAGGTATATAATTTATTATGCTTTTATGTAAATTAGCTGAAATACGGCGACAAATGTTGAAGAGGTCGCAAAAAATCTCGCCAAATGGGAACTTTCCACGCGAACGCCGCGTAAACTAGCAAAGATACAGTTAAGTAATGTACTAGAGAATTCAAAATCTATAAAAATGCTACAAAAAAGTCCGCGATAGCATATCTCTATCTCTTACGGTTGACTTACAATAACCACTTTTATGTTAACATTTTTAATTAAAAACATTACGTTATTTTCAAAGTTATTTTCTTTAGTTCGGTATTAATCCTTATCCAAATGAATATTTTAGTTAGCTTAGTCATTTAATGCAGATTAAAATTGCTCTTTACACTAAATCAATCAGATGAATAGTTTTTGAGATATCGTTGTTAGAAGTAATTAGTAGCGAAACATTTTTAATGCTTGGCGAGCATTGAGATGCCTACGGCGAGTCCATCCCCTCTGCCCCGCATCGCTCGACCGCCTGCTCAAGCTATATAAACCGGGCGATGTAGCGCGCGATCCTAGGATACTTTTTACCGCGGGAAAATATCTTATTTCTGAGGAAAAATACAAAAACTGCAATGTAAGAGTATACTAATATGTAACACCTAAGAATTTAGTTTTTTGGTCATCTGAACGCGGGCGGAGCCGCGGGCAATGCTAGTAAATAAATAATAATAAATGTTGGGACATTAACACACAGCGCCATCTAGTACCATGGTAAGCTACGAGGCTTGTGTTATGGATACCAGATAGTTGATACACTACACATATATAACTTTATATACATACATATTATAAATATGACATTTTATTTTACATTAAATTAAATTGTGTGATAAATAACAATAAATGTAATAAAATAATGTATTTACAAGTGAAAAGAAATACTGCTGCTTCCGCCGTTATAGTTTTTACATCATTTAACAGAACATTTAGTCATTTTTGGGAGATGTTTTGTTGACAAATAAGTGCTTGAGACTGACGCAAAAACGAACGACCAAGCCTAAAATCTCCTGGTTACTGAGAAGACCGATAAAGGTACGTCCGCTTATATGTCTAGTCCAGTGGTTAATTCGTTCATGGAAATTATATACGGTACTTGAAGAACACAATTTTTAAAATTTTAATCTGTGTTTGTCTGTCTGTCTGTATATCTGTCTATTTGTTTCGGATAATCTCTAAAAGAGCTAGACCAATTTTGACGGGATTTTCACTGGCTAATAGCTGATGTTACATTAGTAGCTTACCTACTTTTATTTTAGAAAATAGAAAGAAGAAAAAGAATTAGGGTTCCGTGCAAAAAATTAAAATCCATGAAATTGTGAACAAAATCTGCGTACCCAGAAACGTTAAAAATATTTTATAAGGGTTAATTTTTAACCCCCGACGCAAAAAGAGCGGTGTTATACGTTTGACGTCGATATCTGTCTGTGTTTGTGCGTGTGTGTGTCTGTCTGCGTGTGTGTGTGTGTGTGTGTGTGTGTCTGTGTGTGTGTGTGTGTGTGTGTGTGTGTGTGTGTGTCTGTGGCATCGTAGCTCTCAAACGGATGGACCGATTTCGATGCGGGTTTTTTCATTTTCAGCCAGTTTCCTTGCGGTGATTCTTAGCTATGTTTGGTTTATGACGGCTTCCTTGCCTCGGCGCTTTCTTTTAATAGGAAATTTAAGGAGAGAACTCAAAAATTAAACACGGGACATATTGGGATTGCTGGAGACAAAAAACCTATTTATATAATGGAACATCTCTCACCGAGTATGAAAGCCCTTCACGCAGCAACTCGTATAAAAGCCAAAGAAAAAAATACAAATACGTTTGGATAAAAAGCGGGCGTATCTTTGTGCGCAAGGAGGATATGTCTGAACACATATTTATAAAAAACATGGAAACACTTAATCGTTTAAATTGATCTGCATGCAATTAGTCCCAGTCTGATAGACTCGTTAAGATTTGTGTTTATTATTTGTTTTAATTGTTACCTGTAATGTTCTTTCCTTTAAGCTTCTATTATCAGAATGTAAGAGGCCTTAGGTCATGCATTAATGATGTATATTTAGGGTTAAAAAATGTTTCATACGATGTAATTATTCTCACAGAAACTTGGTTAAACTCTACTATCAGTGATTCAGAGATATTCGATGCAGAATACATAGTATACCGAAGAGATCGTATAGGCACTAAATTAGGTGGAGGAGTTTTAATAGCAGTCTCTAAAAAAGTTATTTCTTACAGACTGACTGACTGTAACAGTGAATGCGAGGATATTTGGGTTAAGATTCAACTAAATGAATGTAAGCAAACTATAAAAATTTGTGGGGTTTACTTGCCGCCTCCATTATCACAAAATACACTTAAAAATTTTCTTGATAACAATAATAGAGTAATGGACGAGCATGTCACGACATTTACTTTAATTTGTGGTGATTTTAACCTGCCTACATTGACGTGGAGCATGGATTTAACCACTTGTAAATCGATACCAGTTGTTAACGTAAACTGCAACTTACATAACCAATTGAATGATTTTCTAACTTTAAATGATCATAGCCAATACAATCATATTACTAACGGCAACAATAGAATTTTAGATTTAGTTTTATGTAATGTTCAAATAAGCAACTTAACTGAATCACAATTTGCTATTAGGAGTGTGGACTACCATCATCCCCCTCTTGAATTTTACATAAATGCTATAGGTAAACAAAAACATGATACATATATTGAGAAATTGAATTACTACAAAGCGGATTACAATAAAATAATAAAAGAATTAGAAATGGTTTCATGGGCGGATGAACTTTTAAAATATGATTGCGTAAATGATATGGTGGACAAGTTTTATGCAATAGTAAATAAAATAATTCATAACCATGTACCCAAATGTAAAAAGACTGGTAGTAAGTATCCTGTATGGTACAACTCTTATTTAATACGTCTACTAGGAAAAAAATATAAATATCATATTAGATTTAAAAAATATAATAATCCACTTGATAGATTGGAATTCCAATATCTCCGTGATGACTGCGAAAAACTTATAAGCTATTGTTATTCTAATTATATAACTAAAATTGAATCGGCAATAGGTGAAAACCCTAAGTATTTTTGGACGCATTTTAAAAATAGGCGGAATAAAATGTCCAATTATCCAGCACTTATGAAACTAGGGAACAAGCAATCAAGCGATAAAATAGAAATATGTAATCTTTTTGCAACGCACTTTGCCACAGTATTTGAGAAAAAAATAAATGACACTAATTATGCTATAAATCCTATTAACCCTATGGGTGATATGCCAAGTATTTACATCTCAGAAAAACGTATCATTGCTAAAATAAAAAGACTTGACAAAAAACAGGGAGCTGGGCCAGATAATATCCCTCCCGTTTTCTTTATTGCCTGTATGGAACCCATTTCGGTTCCTCTGTATATTATTTTCAACACCTCAATAAAGAAAGGCACCTTTCCTGAAAAGTGGAAAGAGGCAAGAATTGTACCTATATTCAAGGATGGCCAGAGGGAGGACATTTGTAATTATCGACCTATTTCAATTTTATCGACTGTGTCTAAGCTATTCGAATCACTTATTTATCCTTTCGTCTTTGACCATGTAAAACACTACTTGTCCCAACACCAACATGGATTTATTGCCAAAAGGTCCACAAATACTAATCTACTCTCATATGTAACAAATCTAATAAAGGCAGTGGATGATAACAAACAAGTAGATGTAATATATAGTGATTTTTCTAAAGCTTTTGACAAGGTTGACCATAATATACTTTTGGAAAAACTTAAGAGCTTCGGTATTACGGGCTTATTTTTATCGTGATGTAGGTCTTATCTTCATAATAGGAAAGGATGTGTAGTGATTGACGGAAGCCACTCAGAATCTTTTAGTGCTACATCCGGGGTCCCTCAAGGATCAAACTTGGGTCCATTATTTTTCATTCTATTTGTAAATGACCTGGCTGACTTATTTACTTCTTCGAATGCGTACATGTTTGCTGACGATCTTAAAATAGTAAAGGTTATTAAAAATGAATCGGATATGATTTCGCTAAAAGAGGACATTAATAGTTTGATTAGTTGGTGTAAATATAATCGTATGTTTTTGAATTCTTCCAAATGTATCCACGTTACTTTTACTAGAAAGAAAAAACCAATACTTACTTCTTATTATATTTCTGATCAAGTAATAAAAAGTTGTAATACAGTTCGTGATTTGGGAATATATTTTGACAGCCAATTACGATTTGATAAACATATAGATTCAATCGTAACTATGGCATTTAAATCACTCGGTTTTGTCCTCCGTCAGTCCAGGAAATTTAAAAATTACTTTACCATAATAAAATTATTTAACTGTTTTGTAAGAAGTAAATTGGAATATTGTTGCCAGGTATGGAATCCCTCGTATAAAGTGCATATAGACAGGATTGAAAGAGTTCAAAAGCGGTTTATTAGACATTTAGCATTTCATTACAAGATCCCACAAGAATTTGAAACATACTACAAAAAACTTAAATATTTTGGAATGCAATCGCTGTATGCTCGTAGATCTATACTAGACCAAAAATTTTTACATAAATTATTTAATAACGGTATTGACAGTCCGCATTTATTACATGAGCTATGTATAAATGTACCTCACGCGCCGCCTAGGCACCAACGTGCATATTTTACATATGGTGCTTGTAAAACTAAATTAGGTAGAAACGCGCCGCTGGTTCGTATGTCGATAGCATATAACTTGTGTGAGGCCCATGACTCGGGCTTAGACATAGGGCATGATAGCCTGTCAGTGTTTACCAAAAAATGTGAGAATTGTTACAGTACGATATAATATTTGTAGTAAATTGTGTATTCTATTCTTAAGGTTCTTTTTTATTAGTATTATTGTTATTAAAAAAATTAAGTAAACTCTTTAATATAATGTAAAGTTTTAAGATATTTTTATAAAATATGAAGCATGTTGTGTTCTCCTATAATTGTGAGTGCATATAGGTTAAGTATTGTTAATGTATTAGTGTAAGTTTTTTGTGTACTAACGTTGGAGATCCTAATAAAATAAATAAATAAAATATCGGTCCAGCAGTGTAAGAGTATCAGCTCTTTTCTAAAATTATGTAAGGCATTTTGGCGTATGATTACTCGATTAAGTGTTTCACGCGTTCCAGTGTAATCTTTAAATGACAATTAATTTGCGTAGGGGTTTTTTTTATTTTTAATTTATAATTATTAGTTTTTTTTTAAGTAGTCGTATTTAGTTACACGAAGAAAATATAAAAAAGTTGAACATCTCCCATATTTCCAAATGTTACCTAACAACGTTCATCAGCAATCATACTTCTCTGCTAAACATATGGGTTGAAGAGCAACCTTACTCTGTATCTTATATAAAAATTTTATATAACATACACGTTACATAAAATATTAAAATTTCCGAGCAAAATTTTAAAAGTCATCTTTATCACATAAAATGTATAGAATTGACATTTTCATTAAGTTCACGACTATATATATCATTTTTGAAAGTCTGATCCATTCACTTTGCTTTCTGCGAAATATGCTTTAACTTTTATAGAGATTAACGTACCTTGAACGCAAATGTAAAATGTTATTTTAACGCCTTTATTTACACATAAAGACGTGTTATGTGGGTCAGTGGGTTAAGCACTGTCTAGAATATTGTAAAGGCCAAATCTATAGTTTTTAGAATTTTTGTCTATCTCTCTGTCTGTCTATCTGTTACCGCATCACAGAAAAACCACTGGAGGGATTTTGATGAAATTTGGTGTGGTGATAGCTGGTTATCCGGGTCAACATATAGAATACTTTTTACTGCGGAAAAATATCTCATTTTTGAGAAAAAATACAAAAACTGCAATGTAAGAGTATACTAATATGTACAACTTAAGAATTTGATTTTTGGTCATCTGAACGCGGGCGGAGCCGCAAGCAGTGCTAGTTTTTGATATAAGAGTATACAAATTTAAAGCCTATGATGATTGTCATGACACTATAATTGAGTTCGATTTCTGCACGTATAATTGTTTGTATGAATTTTCACCCAAATTTCGTAGTACTTACAAAAGTAGATATATTTGGAGACGGACGAAGTTTAGCCCTAAAAGCTTAGGTAAGATTTTATAATGCAGGATAACTAAGCAATATACTCGTACCTACACCTGAATAAATCTAAATAAAAAAAACCAATTATTGTCCGGTTAAAAAAATCATTAGAATTTTGCTAATATATTTCTATGATCATTATTTATCTTTTTTTATATATATTCAATAAACGTGGTCACGGGAGAAAAATATTTGGTGCAAGGCACACAGGTGCATGCAAGGTGCAGTACATCCGAAAAATATTTTATTCAAAATGTCCAATATTCGTGTAAATCTAAGAAAATATAACGTAATCATTGCAGCGCTAAAATCTCATGTAACGCAACTGGTGATGAGTGCAAATAAAACAATTTGCTTCTTTGACTTTCTTTCTTGTCCTTGACTTTTCCCAAAATCTTAGGAGTTGTTTGATCCGTTTTCGTTCTTGAGTTTCGTCGAGTGGCTCCTTCTTAATTGTTTATTAAACATTTTAGTTTCCATTAACTTCCTTAATGATTTTCACTATAATACCAATCTGTGTTCGAACTGCGAATATATAATATAAATATATAATTTAATCGTAAATGTTTATATATTGAATTATGGGTGTATTGAAAATGAATATATTTGAATTATAAATAATTTTTAAATATGTACTCGGACATACGAGTATAATAAAATTCTGAGTCGAACCTGTACATTATATACTTTTTAGAAAGTCTTACTGAAATAGTCATTATTATTGATACAGAGGCCGAATGTATAGTTTTTAAGAATGTCTGTCTGTTCGTCTGTCTGCCTGTCTGGGAACGCCTCATAAGAAAGCCACTGGACAGATTTTGATGAAATTTGGTATGATGATAGCTGGTTATTGGAGTCAACATAAAGGATACATTTTACTCCGAGAAAATTACACTAACCGTTAATACGTATCTTGGAACAAACCCGAGCGGAGCGAGGGTGAGTCGCTAGTACAATTATAAAACAAACTTAAAATGTTTCAAACAACTGCAACAACTTTTTAATGTTGCTCTTTGTTTTATTGCATCAATTTCAAATACATTGTCTTCGTTTTTTTTATTGTCTGTTCCATTTGACTTTGAAACGACTCGACGGGTTCGTTGTGTACAGTAGAACTACTGGTATTAAGATCCGGCATCCATTATTTCCAATTTTGACATGTGGATACGAGGGATATCCCAAGCCCCACTATGAATACAACAGCGTCCCGTATTTGTTAGTAAGATTAGTAAGATTAACTCTCAAACTCTTGTATTTCTTAAGGTAACAGCGTAAAATATAAAACCATATTTTTACTTTATCCTATGTTTTCAAATGACGGATTTTTATACGTGATAAATTTAAATTCAATTCAAAAATATAATAATTTTAGCTGCGATTTTATACTTTTTAAGGTTCCATACCCAAAGGGTGCCAACAGAACCCTATTACTAAGCCTCCACTGTCCATACGTCCGTCCGTCTGTCAGAGGGCTTTATCTCGTAAACCGTCATAGGTAAAGAGTTGAAATTTTCACAGAATTTGTGTTTCTATTGCCGCTATAACTACAAATAATAAAATACTAAAATGACGTATTTTAAAGAGGCTGCCATGCAAAGTAAATAAAATCAATTATACCTTTCGTGTGTAAGTCCGACTCGCGCTTGATCGACTTTTTGTATATATGATGAATTTTTAATTTTCTGTATTGGTACTATAACGTTTTTTAAATTTATCCGAGAAGTCTCGGGTATATATATATATTCATGCAGCTTTATTTGTTATTCAAAAAAGTTCTTTGAGTATTTCTTCCTATATGTACATTGTAGTTTAAATTCGTCACCCTCCACCCCGCACCTCGTAACCCACCCACTCGAAACATCAAGTTGCATAAATTAAGTTTAATCCATTGGCAAATAATGATTTTTAACAGATGTGTTGTAGATGTAAGAAAAATATGTCAAAATTTATCTATACATATAATAAAATATGAATCGAATTGCACGTAATTTTTTTTGGAAAATCTTATTGAAATAGTCATTACAATAGTAATTATTATCGATACAGAGGCCGAATCTATAGTTTTTAGAATTTATGTCGGTCTGTCTGTCTGAGAACGCAACCTGTCTGAACTGAACAGATCTTGATGAAATTTGGTATGATGATAGCTAGTTATCCCGATCGATATATAGGATATATTTCACTATGGGAAAATATCTAATCTCTGAGAAATATATACTAACCCTTAAAACCTACCTAGGGACAATCCCGAGCGGAGTGAGGATTCAGCTACGCTACTTTCCGACAGCGCTAGTATCCTATAAGTAAACACTAAATCATAAAAGAAAAATTAGTTGATATTGTTTTATTTATCTTATATTTCTATGATTTCTGTAATAACGCCAAAGTACGGAGTATTTTCTTACTTAAGCAATCCAAACGGAAACGAATTACTTTCATTTTTACACATAAATCTTTTCCATTTATTTATTCATAAATGTCCCGAAAAATATAAATATCGAAACTTTGACGTGAAATGGCTTTTTTTTTAATTACCAAAAACCCTACATAGATTATGCAAATTTATAATTTTAAAAGTATTTTTAACATTGTAGAGCTTATCTCTGTGTATTAATTAAATTTTAAGTTCCTATCATAAATTTCGAGGTTTTATAACTTTGACACTTTACTGTTTGTCTGTATCGCAGCTTCTATATACTGGTAGATGAACCGATTCTAATTCGATTGTTTTATTATTTGTGATATCTTTCGGTATTAGACGAGCGTGAAAAATGATCATACTCTTTATTTTTCAAACTATGCTCTAAAAAGGTTCATACATTTATTTTATTTTTTTTATTTTCATTTATTTTAGGGAAACAGTAAAATAGTAAAGTATTACAGAGCATACAACTTAAAATAAAAAATACACACATTTACCAATTAAGTTTTCACAAATGAGAAACACATAATTAAAAGTATGTTTTAAATATACTTTTTATTATAAACACAATTTAAAGAATATGAAAAAATTATAAAAAATATTGAATAATGTTATTGATTAATTTCTTAAAATTTATAACAGAACACTTCATTATATCTGTATGGTTAAAGTGAGTATTATAATCACGCCAAGACCTATGTAAGCAAATTTTGTTCTGTTGAAAGGTACATGGAATAGATCTCTTTTACGTGTGTGGATAAAATATAAAGATATGGAGAGTCAATAAGGTTGTTAAGTAATTTAAATAAATAAAATTGATCTTTAATTGTGCGACGATTCAATAGAAGCTGAATAACAGGGCATATTTGCTGAAGGGAACGATTTCTAAAACTCAAATGCTTGATAAACTTACGCTGGACTTTATCAATTATCTCGATACTGAACTTATATTGTGGATTCCAAACTACTGAGTCATATACTAAGGTCGAGCGTACCAAGGTATTATACAATAAGATTATTGCAGAGATATTTTTAACATCTTTACTTACTCTAAGAATAAAACCTAACATTTTATAGGCTGTAGCAGTCATCTCGTTGATGTGGAACTTGAAGGTTCATTTACTATCAAGGAGTATACCCAAGTCTCGCACTTCCGTAACTCTTTTTAATGCATATCAAATTTATAATCAAGTGCATACGAGAAAACAGTCGTAGTGTGCTTCCTGGAAAATGACATGACATATTTAGTTATTTAATAATAATGTGCAGATTAAATACAAATATGGGTATGTAAAAATGGGGAGGCAACAATAAAGAAGGGATTGGCGATTAGGTAGTACTTATTTACTAGAATAGGCCTCTTTATGTTACATACGTAACATCAATAAAGCTCTACGACACTAAAACTATCATTATTGTATTTATAGTTTAGACCTTTTATAATGCTAGTTTTTTATCTAAAATTAAACAAACCCCATTTTTCAGTGTACTGTTAGACACTATTTAGAGAAATGTAGAGCATTTACTACAAGTAATTACAAACATAATCTCTACAATGCAAGACATTAAATTCAGGTCATAGATTATGCATCGATTGATCGGGATTAGTCGACTAATTAATGTCGGACGTCAGTACTGTCGATAAGCGACGCTCGTTATATAATAAAGCAATTTTCATGTAACAGAGTTAATTGGTTTTTGGTTATTTATGCATACTAATCAGATACTGTTTGTTTTGATTACGGTCTATATGGTAATCAGTGAATTCAAAATTTGGTAATCACAGGAAGCTTCAAGTCAATTTTGGCGATAGTGATTTTATATTCGATATTCTCAAAGATTTTACGTGTCACTTTTCCTTTAAGCAGATCAATATATACATATAATAAAATTATAACTAAGCCGAATCTGTGAATCTGTACATTAAATATTTTTTGGAAAGTCTTACTGAAATAGACATTATCATCGATACAGAGGCGTATCTATCGTTTTTAGAATTTTTGTCTGTCTGTCTGTCTGTCGCTGTCGTTGTTGATTGCATCACGGAAAAACCACTGGAGTGATTTTGATAAAATTTGGTATAGGGATAGCTGGCTACCCGGGCCAACATAATACATCTTTACTGTGGGAAAATATCTCATCACTGAGAAATATATACTTTACTATGATGTGAAAGTTTGTGATGATGGATGGATGGGTGTTTGTTACTATTTCACGCCAGAACGACTGAACGGATCTGGATGAAATTTGGCACAGAGATAGATTATAGTCTAGAATAGCACATAGGTTAGATTACTTTTTCGATAAATGTACGGTTCCTGTGGGACATTTGTTTTTGTTATTCACTAGAGACGAACCCGAGCGAAGCTAGGGTGGGTTGCTAGTGTAAAATAAAATACTCTATTTAGGGCGTATTAATGTGTAGTAATTTAATCAATTACCTTTAAAATCGTTTAACTGGCAATTTTTTGCCATCATTAAATAAATTGCTTTTGTGTGTGATTTTCATCGTCCATTTTTTATTCAAAAAATAACTTTCTTTATTAATTTAAATAGCGACTTACCCTCGCGTCGCTCGGATGCGATCCTGGGTGCGCAGATTACATTCAATATTTCATGAGCTTTAATTTTTTTGCGCGGAACCCTGAT
This sequence comes from Brenthis daphne, assembly GCA_947093115.1. NCBI lineage: Eukaryota > Metazoa > Arthropoda > Insecta > Lepidoptera > Nymphalidae > Brenthis > Brenthis daphne. Next base: position 23,564,154 of record OX352474.1, read on the forward strand.
TCTTTTTCCAAAATAAAAGTAGTCTAAGTTACTTGTTATAATATCAGCTATCTGCCTGTCAAAATCGGTTCAGCCGTTTCGGAGATTAGGCGGAACAAACAGAGAGACGGACAGACAGACAGACAAAAAATTGTTGTTCTGTTATAAGTACCTTATATTCTTATATGCGTATATGCGGTACCTTCATACGCGTTTAGTAAAAAGCTATTATTCTGACATTACAAACAGGCACTTCAATTTTATTTATCTATTGTATATATAGAATAGATGACTGGATATTAAAGTCGCTATTTAACCATTTGCGAAAAAATCGCACCAAATTTATGGATTAAAATCTTCTAACAAACAAACATGCGCTATTGTAATATATTGTGCAGTGTACATTATTTACCTAATCATGTCTGTATCTGTATGTAAACAGGTCTTATAGACCCCATAAACAGTTATAGCTTTACGATCAGCTGTAACCCGACAGAGGTAAATTTATTGCCGCGTAATATTATACTTTGTCTTGTTTACGATATGATAAATGCATAATTAAGCACGTTGTGATTCGATTTACGCACAAACATATAATTAACTTTATTACTTACTAACGGCTTATGCTCGCTTCGCTCGAGTGCGTCCCTAGTGGTACATTAATATTTTTTTGAGCGGAACCCTAACTCTTTTTTTAAATAAAAGTAGCTTAAGTTACTCTATAACATGTGCTATCTGCTAGTAAAAGCCCCGTCAAAATTAGTTCAACCATTTTGAAGATTAGCCGGAATAGACAGACAGAAAGACATACAGACAGACAGACAAAACAATAAAATTGTAATGTATTTAGTAAAAAGCTGTTAATTTGGTATTACAAATGGACACTTCAATTTTATTTATCTGTGTAGATTATGCTCTTCTATCCCACTTTATCAAGTACAGGAAGTTGGTCATGCTTAAGGGTCTATTGAACCGATGGAAATAAAACTTGCTAAGCTTTAATCACGCTGATAGTACAAAATTTAGTTTTAGACTTTACTTGTACAAAAATATCTACTCAATAAACAAATTCAGTTTATTAGTAAATATTTCCTCAGCAAAATATTGAATTAATTAAATATACTGAGAATCGCAGAATTATGCCTTTTACAGGACAAATATTTACACTGACCGTCCGGCCGCCAACCATTTCCCCAAAACTAGGTCGAAATAATTTTACAGAAATTTTCGCAAGAGAATGTGGATTATAATTAAATATGATTAACTTTAGCATAGTCTGTTGTTAGGTTTTTTTATACTTTAAATAGAGTTTATCATTCTTATGTTTTTATATATTTTTATATTTTCTACCAAATTCTAGTTCTCAATCAGTACTTGACATTGGTAGACCTTAGTTGAAAATTCAACTGCATTTTACAAACATAAAAAAGAAAAAAGGACGTGGTAGCCCAGTGGTAACGAGTTCACTTGGGAAACCGAGTGAAGCTGGTTCAAATCCTGGGTCTCGGACGTGTGATATTTTCTTTTGCGAATAATTTACAACATGATCACTATCACTTGTGTTATCACTAAGAATAATATAAATTATTAATTATATAAAACATGATTTACATATGTTATTGTAGATTCATTATTTTATTCTTTATGTTGTCATTCTGTGTATACTTATTTGTCATCTTGAGTCATCTTGAGTGGAAAAAGGGCGGGAGCAGCGTTGTATTTCGTGTCTTGACTTTTAAATAATGCATCATTCTTTTTTGTAATGTCGTTTGAGGTGTTACTCTGACTCTGTATAAAATAATAAAAACTGTGTGCTGTTACACCGAATTTTACTTAGCCTACCTGACCTACTTCTGAGATAGACTCGTAATACTTGTCTTACGGTGAAGAAAAACATCGTGAGGAAACCTACATCATGCATGTCTGAGAAAACCTTGCAAAGTTTCGAAAGATATGTAAAGTCCACCCACCGGAACTTAGCCAGCGTGGTCTATGGCCTGATCTCCTAGCTTTGATGGGAAGCCCATAACTAGCAGTAGGATGTTTAAAAGAGCTGAATACAAAAAAGAAAAAAACAATGCATGCAAAGCAAGAGAGGGAATGGGCGCAAAAAATGCACCCATACCAGATTGCCTAGAAGATATCGGTCTCTAATGATAAGCCCGCCTATCTTGCTACTTGTCCTTTAATTAGTTTCTATTCTTTAATCTAAATTGTGGTGTGTAATAAAGAATATATACGAATTTTATTTGCATTTTTCGTATATCATAATAAAACTTTTTTTAGAATGAATCGCTTTTATTTTTCCAGCGGAGGAAAAACGATGAAAACAATAGAAAATCTTGCGCCAGGTCATCCGCACAGGTTCAGGATGAAAGTAATAATCAAATCAACATCACATCTCGCGTCTCTCAGAGACGACGATGCACGAGCGATTTGCGAGGAACTGAGTGCGATTGATGAATCGGAAGATTGGAAACAAAGTAAAGAAAGTAATTCAAGTGAAGACAACAAAGCGAGTTCCGTTTCATACACAATGAGCTGTGGAAAAACGCTTTTGTCTTACCAAACGGTTGAAGGTCTTGAAAAAAGGTAAAGTGTACTCGACTTTGGACGAACAGGCTAATATTTGGTTTGAAAATGTCTCCCAATTGATCGATTCTGATCCACGATTGGATTGCTGGCGGAGGTCATAAATCATTTTGGCCCATTCGTTTTCAATCAGCTCGAGAGGGGTCAAGGTCAGATCAATAAATTAAGGGTCATTAGTAGATAGAAATTGGATACGTTTGAAGGTTCTGCTTTGCGTTTCTTAAGAGACATGGAAAGCATAGTACCTCACAACTTACTTTTTAACTAACTTTGTTTTTATTTTATTTATTAGCTTAGCTTAAAATATTAATTAAGATTGAATTAAGGATATTATGTATAGATTCCTATTATTATTAATTACAAAAATTCACTACATATTTTTCAAAAAACTTTATATTCACCAGACATAAGGTTAAAATTATAAATGTTATTAAAAAGAAATTAAATAACTGTGTGACGTACTTTTGCCTAAATAATAAAGAACATAAAATAAACACTGAAATTGAAACACTCCACTTACTTTTTAGGTAGTTAAATAAATAATATTTAAAAGAATGAGTAGCCATTTTTCGTTTTATTGTTATCATTATGATCATCGCAGTCGGAAATCGGATCTATTGTCTATTACAATCGACCTACTTTTAGATAGTACAGGTTTTATTTTATTCAAATATAACGTATGTATATGCATTGACAACACGTTTGGCTGAGTTTGTAATGACACTACTTGCTGTGTTGCGGTCGGTCGCGGGTACGAGTCCCGCTGGGGGCATTTATTTGTGCTATAAGCACGAATGTTTATACTCCAGTCATGGGTATTTATATTTATAATATATGTATGAATTTAAAATTATCTATGAGTAGTGTATCAACTATCTGATATCCATAACACAAGCATCGTAGCTTACTATGGTACTAGATGGTGAAGTGTATCCCAACATATTTATTTATTATTATCATTTAAAATCGATGTAAGAATAAACTGTAAACCCTATATCGAAGTATATCAAATCGTTTCTGGGGATTCGAAACCGCGTGAGAATTGTATAATATGCAAGAGTTTATGAAACAGGGAATAAATTTGCTTACTATCATATCTATATTCTAAAATAAAGGATTTTTTTATATTATGGGAGCGAAGTCTTGAGAAAAAGGTAGTGTAATAAACATATTTTGGCCTCAGGTGTAAATGGGCGGAGTCCCGGTGGTCGGACGAGATCTGGACCAGCACAGACTCGGATGGTACTTCTGCAATCTGCTTTTGTATGGCAGTGCGATGTGGTTACTTAAAACAGGTTAGTATACAGGCCGATACTTCTATTTGATTTTAAATTATAATAATCCAATCATATATTATTACAGTAAACATTTTTTTTTCTTTTTGGCTGGTATTTATGTATTTATTTATAAGTAGAAGTATTTTAAAACACTGTAATCACTGTAAATATTTAAGTTATGCTTTCTGCTGTAGGTGCAGCAAATGCTCGACGAGCGCCCGTCGCTGATCTCTATCGTCAACGCCACCAACGGGTCCACTCCGCTCGCCACCGCCGTGAAGAAAGGTCAAGCATTTTATTGATAATATTGATTAAAATTAATATTGACTTACTTAGATTTTAAGCACTGAAACAAATTTATCTAATAACAAACGACTAACTCTCGCTTTGCTCGGATACGTTTCTGGTGTGTAACAGTAGCCGTTGTATCGACTCCAGGTCATAGTGCTTATACTACATTTCATAACTGCCTCGGTGGTGTAGTGGCTAGCATGTACGGCTATACACCCGGAGGTCCTGGGTTCGAGTCCCGGGTCGGGCCAAGTTTAATTATTAAGTCTTCCTGTATAGTAAGTCTCAGTAACAGCCCGGAGTTGGGAAGTTGGCGGTGTTTCACTCCCGTGCCTCGGAGAGCACGTAAAGCCGTCGGTCCTGCGCCTTAACTCTCACCGGTCGTGTCGAGTGGTCGTCCCACCGGAGTATGAGAGTGATAGGAATAGAGAGTGCACTTGTGTCTGCGCGTACACTTGAGCACTATAATATCTCCTGCGCAGTTGGCAATCTCATTGAGATTGGCCGCCGTGGCCGGAGTCGGCTAGGAGAACATCATCATCACTACATTTCATACAAATACATCAAGCTGGATACACATATACGTATACACGTATTCACACATATACACACACACGTACATACACATATATAATTACATAACATTTATAATAATAGTCCGATTAAAACTAAATCACAAATATCCAATACCTTTAAACGAGCAATTCTTATATATTTATTTATTTATACCAGCGATTTCGGAAACGGCTCTAACGATTTCGTTGCAATTTGGTATGTGGGGGTTTTCGGGAGCGAAAAATTGATCTGGATTAGTTTTATGTCTGGGAAAACGCGTGTTTTCGAGTTTTATATATTCTTTCGTATTATTCCACGCAAAGTATGGTCATAAGCATCGTGATTCCGGGTTCGAAATCCGGTCGGATACAAAGTTTCTACTTTTGTTTCTTTTTGTTTTTTTTTTTTGTATTTATTAAAGTTTTTTGTTTTTTTTATCTAAATAATACGATGTAACAAAAAAGAACTCCGAATGAAGCTTGGTCGCCCAGGTACTGGTTATTTATTTGACACAACACTGTTTATGACTTAAGCTACTTTTATTCTGGTATACTAAGATTTCGGGGATGAACTAAATCGATATGGTATGAGCATTTGAAATAGCACTCTATGTGAAATTATTGATATGCAAATGGCTCTTTCTCAATTCAATTCGAGATACCTATCGCGTTTAACCAACAAGCACGTGCAGCTAGAAGCTGAGCCCAATTTCTGTCAAACAATTTATATCTTTAAGCGTTCATGGTCACTGACAACATTTTTATTTTATACACAAAATTATACAAGGATTTTTAAAAATACGAAAATGGCACACTAAGTACTTTAAATTTTAATTTTAAACAATTTTTATAATCTTATAATACAGTATAATTTTATGGGTGTCTGTAACAACTATATGATGATCTTTGAGCATCTAAAACCTTAGTCTTTCCCGTGATTGATTGGTGTAAAGCATTCGAAACAACCATGGTCCCAACTAAAAATCAAAATCAATCCACGAAAAAATCCGAAAAGATAGTTTTATTTTTATCCTGCTTAATGAAGTTAATCATGTATTACAATATAATGTAGAGTAAAGTAAGCATATATATTTTTAACAGGTGATCTGAACATGGTCCGTTTTCTTCTAACGTCCAACGCGGAGTTAGACCAATGCTCTACGGCTGGGCAGACTCCATTGCATCTGGCAATTCTCGCTGGTCACATCAGCATCGCTGAACTTTTGCTTGAAAAAGGCGCTGATTTTCAAGTAAATATAAATAAAAAAGAAGTATAACTTCAAAAACCTAATATATGATGAATATTGGTCGGTAATGGAAATTTATTATAATATTAGTTTACCGAACAATGTATGTCGTGGCTTATCCGGTATAGATGAGATTAATATAATAATAAACAAGTAGCTAACTAGCAGCAGCTACCTAACTGGCACGATTAAAAGCCATTACCAATTACATAAAGTGTGACTGACTTTTATCTCAACTACTCTAGGTAGTAGTATTATAATATTTTGTTACAATTGTGATGCCAAAAAATGCCAAAAAAATCCAATATTTAATATGTGTGTTAGTTTGTCCTTAGAACGAATTAAAGAATCTACATTATTTTTGTAAACAATCAGTGTGTTATAGTTTTACGGTTTCACACTTTGTTAGTTTAGCAGTCGAAAATGTAACTTTGAAAAATATTATGAAATACAAATTTGTTTTTTGCTGTGAATAAAATAAATATTGTGTAGGGGTAAATATTTTATTTTTATTTAACAAGTAGTTTCTATGATACTAATCTATTTCAAAAAGTTTCTTAGGGACGGGCCTCTAGTAAAATTACAATCAACAAAATATAATGATCATTTTGTAATCAGTATAATTATAACGGCTATTCTAAAAAGCCATTGTACCAAAAATAAAATATCAAAAACACGAACAATTAAATGTTCTTAAAGTCAGATAAAGTCATATTCCATGTTAACAGTTCAAAAGTGCTTAGAAGAAGTATATTTTAATAAAGTTTAATTTCAGTTCAGTAAAATATTATCTTATTAAATATACCTGAGCGACTGAGCTTCGCTCGGCGTTTCTCGGTAAAAATAACAAATTGGGTTTTTTCAGAAAAGACACATAAAGATAAACTTAAAAAGCAAAACCTTATCTAAATAGAAAATTTGATCTAAACCGTTAGCGCCGAGATTCAGCAATAAACTGTACTAGTGATCGCGTCGTGGTTGAAAATCAACCATAATTCAATAACTTTGATCGATATTGAGGTTATTTTTTCAAAGTTATATAGATAGCCTATAAAATCTCAATTTGTCCACAGTCCACAGACTTTAACAATAAACAAAAGAGTATATATGCGTGTATTTGTCAAATACATGGTAGTGTGTGTAATATTTTTTTTTTTATTAATTTAATATATTTTTATGTATAGTTTGAAAAAATATTAGCATTCTGCACTCCTTCTCTATATAAATTATAAGTGTGGGAAATTTCATACTCCTCCATCCGCGCAATTTTTGTAAAAATGGGTACAAAGTTTTTGCTTCACGTATTATACTATAATCATTTAATATGATAAGATAAAATTTATACATACATAATAATAAAATTCTAACTGAGTCCAATCTGTACATTAAATATTTTTTTGAAAATCTATTGAAACAGAGGCTGAATCTATAGCTTTTAGAATTTTTGTCTGTCTGTCTGTCTGTGACCGTATCATGAGAAAACCACTCGACAGATTTTGATGAAGTTGGTATGATGTTAGCTGGCTATCCGGGTTAACATATACTTTTTACTGCGAGCAAATATCTCATTTGTGAGAAATCTACATTAAACTAGTCGCTAGTATAATATAATGTGTATTACAGGCCCGTGATTTCAATAAGCTGCGAGTAGAGCACTACGCAGTAGACTCTTGTAGTTTGGGAGCAGTGAAGTTCGTGCTGGCGGCGGGCGGCGACGTGGGCGCGCGCGACGGGAACGGATGGACCCCGCTGTTTAGGGCAGGTCAGTTTGTGTAATTTACTGAGTTTATTTAACTAAGTTATTTTCTTTTATGATGTAAACAATATATTGTTTAACTATCTGTGATTTTAGACCGATGAAAAATTTTGTAAGTTACGAAATATAAAATAAGTTTATATTTGACAAATGTCTCAAATGACAATGTCCTTACTAATATTGTTAATGTGTGTGTTTTAAGTAAAAGGAGAACTGGATACATATATGTATATCAATATGATTTTTTGCTTTAAAACAATTTATAGGTTGGAAAGTGACATGCTATTTTAATGGCTGTAAACCAAATACAATATGTTTTAAGACCGAAAATGTATCAATATTTAATTTTCTCACTAGCGACTAATCCTTGCTTTGTTGGAGTGAACCCATAGTTGCCTAATAGTAGCCTATATGCTACTCTTGGTCATAGTCTATATTTCTAAAATACATCCAAATCCGTTCGGCCGATTCAGCGTGACGGAGTAACATAAGTAGTAAATATAATAGTAGTCCAATAAGTCGAATCATTTTCAGATGACTAATACCTATAACGTGTTTCTGCTCTATTTAGTCTGCCAAGGAGCTAAAACTGAAATAATAGAAGAGCTGGTCCGGCGCGGGAGTGATGTGGAGATTGTAGACAATAGACAATTGTCGCTGGCGGCCGCCGCGCGCCTTCTCAAAGACCGACGGTAATCTGATATTTTACTTATACATTACGTCAACAACCATGTATTTCTGCGATCAAATATATTAAATTTCTGTTAATGATGAAAGCTGAAAAAGATAGACTAAAATAAATTTTCTATCTACGAAAGTAAACATTACAACACATTGCTCAAAAATGAACTCATTTCAGTTCAATGTCTCCTTAATCCACAGTTTAGCGTCAAAGAAATATATATACATATCTATTACGAGATTGGTTAGGAATACTCCTGATACTATTATTATTTCAGTTTAATATTGAGAGCCTAGTTGGTCTAGTGACTAACATATTCGCCAATAGATCAGCCATGGATTTGAGTCTCAAGTAAGGCCAATTCTAGTTTATTGGATTGTTCTGTCAAACGAAGTATCAGCAAGAAGTCGGAAAGTTGGCAATATCATACCATACATAACCCTTGATGCATGAAACTAATGTATCAGTAAAAAGAGATAAAGATTTCGTCCCTTTTCATAGATGGCTTGTCTCAATAAAATAGACCTTCATGACCGAAATCGCTTATGGGGAATTATTAATTTAGTACGATTAATGTATTCATTATTAATTTAAATAAGTATGAAGGATGTTATGTTGTATATTTCTCAGTGGTCGTCGACGAGAGTCTGTGTTGCGGCTCGTAGATTCCCAATTCCAACACGAGAAGGTGGTCGCCAACTTCACCCGTCTTACCAAAAAGATTTCAAGTGTTCATACCTTACTGAGTGTTAAATAATTTTCAGTCAATCAGCCTTATAGGGAAATAAAGAGAATCCTAAAATTATTTATCATAATAATATTATAATATTACATAATTATATTATAATAATAAATAGAGGCTTTAAGGAACTAAATTGTCAAATTCTATACTATTAATAAACGTAACTTAGCTTAAATATTTCACTATGGCTTTTAAGTCCACATGAATTACCTTATACCTTGCTTAAGTTAAATACTAGAAGGACTTATAATAGTTAAATATTACTACTTTACTAATTCAAACATATCAGATTTTTTTATGTTTGTTATGTCTCTACTATGAGTACGTGTTATATTGGTAAGATGAAATTTGTGTAGAACATACAAGCTACCTACTTTACTCATTAATGATTTCAATGAAAGCAAACAAATAAGACGAATAATAAGTTTTATAAATACTGATTTGTCTTCTGTTTCATCATTTCAAATCGAATATTTATCTGTCAATATTATTCATACACTTTGGATATGCTCAATCACTTTATTACTTTTTTATATTATGTATCATTTCTTAGTAAAGAAAGACATTCTATTGTTTTTATGTTGTAATTAGGTACTTGTTAAAAAGTAAAAATTAAAAAAATAAAATAAAAGAAGTTTTAAATGTAACTCTATTTTTATTATTAAAGTAAAAATATTTACAAAACCTTACAACTAACAGAGTATTGAATTGCATGACGCGTGTGAAGTGGTAACAGGTGAAGTTAGTGTTTAGTGTCAAGGAGTCTGCTGAGAAATTGAAATTTGAGTTTTAAAGCGCAGCTTTGACCCATACTTACGAACTATAATCGACCAAATGCATTCAATGGCAAGGCACAATAATTAAAACCAATAAATAATTCAATAAATAAGTACTTAGAGTGAAAGATGACTTTAGAAGAACCTTCTTAAAACATTCAGTATTATAAAACATGTTAACGAAGAAGACATTTTAGAGGACGAAGAAACTGGTTCGAAATCCATGTGATTTATCGAATCATTATCTTTCCCATTCACTTCAGTTGTTCCTTCATCAACTTTTCCAGCTTCAAATAGCGCTGTTTTTGTATCTCTTTTACGACGTTTGCTTTCTTCATCTTCCGATCCATCTTCTTCATATTCATCATCTTCTTCTTCTTCGTTCTCAGACTGTACTTTTTCTTCGTGTTTTTCACTATCTTCTGCTTTTAAGTCTTCTAATACTGGTGCATCATGTTTTGGAAAAGAATTGACCAATTTTAAATGAGTCGTTCTTTTATTAGAAATAACTGGAATAGGAAGATTTGACATATCCGGTGGGATATGTTCTGCTATTACTGGAGGAATTTCTCCTTTAAACGGGCCAAATTGAGGTGTTTTAAGCAGTAATTCCGTATTTGCTGGCAATTTAGAAGAAAATATTTTTGTATTAGATTTAACTTCTGGGACACTAGTTAAAGTCGCAGCAGATATAGTTTTACCATCATAAGTAGTAAATGTTTGTTCAGATGTCAATTTTTGTGAGTACTCTTTGGATAATTTAGGAGCAGGTGGTAAGTATTGTGGGCTTACTTTATCTGATTCCATTATCATATCTGAAGGCGCTTCTCGTTCCATGTTTTTCTTCCCAAATAAAGCGTTTAGTTCATTTTCAGTTTTTACATATACTGGATGAGGCCTGTCTTCCTTAGCATGATTACTTGGAAATATTTCTTTAGTTTTATCATTACTTGATAGTAAATGATCTGGAGGAGACGGTATAAACATCGGTTCGAAAGTTTCTGTTATCTTATCACTAGGATAAGCATGATTTGAATTAATATATTGCGGTGCTTCTTCATAATCTTCTTCTACATCGGTATCCTCTCGTCTATTTGCACTATTTCCATCATATTCAGCTATTTTGTCTTCCCCAGCCATTAATGGCTCCCGTATAATTGGCTTAAATCCACTTTCAATAACGATGGAGTCAGGTTTGAAGCCTGTATTAATTGCAGGTGAAAATTTTGAAGAATCAGTTGACTGTCCCATAAAATCAGACGATTTGATATCGCTTTGAATATTTATATGAACATTTTCGGTAGGTTTTTCTTGAGAAGTTGAAGAATGATAGTGAATTTCTGGCTGAGGTGTAGAAGATATTCTTAGAGGATTTGCAGATTGAGGTTTGCTTTGCGTCATTTGTTGATCTAAAGGCAAAGGATTATCCATGGGTTTTCCAAGAATTATTTGTCCTGGTTTATTAAAGAATACTGGAGGAGCGCTCTGCTGAGCTACAGCATCAATATTTCCTGGTAATGTTATTTGACTTTTGACGACTTGGTTTGCAATTATATCTGTATGACCTAAACTCAACGTCTGACTTTGTGGTGGAACTATAACATTGTGCCCTGGTTTTCCAATTATAATTGGTTGCAGAGGTGTGGTGGGTAGTTTGTGTGTATGTTTCGGAGGCACCTGATAGAAATTTGGTTTATTCTGATGCATGGATGGCATTGCTTTCATAGGTGGAGCATTAGGCTGCTGAGGTCTATTCATATTTGGTGGAGGACGATTATTGTGGTGTTTATTTGGTTTTTTTGACATTCCATGGGTATGTTGTGGGTGTGGATTTGGCATAGACAAAGGATAAGGATTATTTCCTTTATGCATGGGATAAGGTCTACGTAACTTTATTTCTGGGGGTACAGGTCTACGGAATGGTGGTCTCATATTTCCTATTGGTTTCGGTGAGTTTGGACGTAATACATTCTGTAATGTTTGTGGCTTTTGATTAGGTGGCAACAAAAAGCTTTCTGGTGATTTTACCATATCAAATATATATTCATCTCCCTCACGTATCGGTTGTTCTGGTACAAACTCCTTGACATCTTCATGTACTTGATATTGTTGTAACTTTTGCGGATGTGTTGAGTTTTTGTTCATCTCCTCTCTCATTTGATCTTCCAAGCTTTCTACAGTTTCAATGACTTCTTTGATTTGTAGTTTGGATATCGGCAATTCATACTCGTGTCCTGAAGGGCGGATGTGGCTGCCGGGCACCGGATACACTTCCCCCGAGAGGCCGTCTCCATTATCGCTACTGAAATCGTTATAATTTTGTTTCGTATTGATTATTTTCTCTATTTTTTTTCGCTGATCTAAAAAGTTTGCGTCTGGTTTCATACGGCTCTGTACCTGAATAGATTCTTCGCCTAACAAATCGGATGGAAGAGCTATAGTTTCAACGATTCTACTTTCCGCTGCCTCTGTGGCATCGCACTCGTCAACTACATGTATCTTCCAACCAAGATAACGATGAGTAAAGCACTGAAAAAATAAATATTAATTATAGTATAATCCAAAATAACTTATAAACATATGCAATGTTCTATCACCGATGAAACGGATAAGACACAAAGTATACTTCATGCGAGAAGACTTGAAAGGCTGAAACAGAAAACAGAAGGTGAGATTTATATACAAGATGAGCATTTACAAGTAAAGTTAGACAATAATGGATCAATATTTTACAATTTTACGTCAATGATATAGCATTAAAAAAGAGCAGATATTATGATAACCGTTCAATGAAAAGTATATAAAGTTAGATCTTAAATTTATTGAATGAAATCACTTAGGTTAATTTGTATCTATGCCTATTACAAGAGACTTAACTTTTTAGACTTTAAGTACTAGAGCCAGCTATTAGATTTTCATATAAAAAGTTATTTCATTCATAAACCTTTAGTTTTGTTTTATTATATTTATATAAGGATTGATTGGAAAAAGTGCATTAAGTGTAATGATATATGTATAATTTATTATTTTAAGAGTCATAATAATAGAGGAGTAGACAGAGCAACGGAAGACAAGATTTTAGCCTCAGGGGATGCCTCAATCAAATATACTGTTGTTGTTATTGTTGGGACAATTGTGAACAAGTAACATAAAAAATAAATGCGATATAAATTCTAAGCATAATGTTATAAAACTTACCTGGTAGTACACAGTGTCAGGCGTATTTTTATCTGGTATCCAAGTTACGACTCCTGGATTGCCTTCTTCGCAAATCAAAGTAAGTGATCTTTGATAGGCTCCAAAGCTAGGGTACTCATCGGCGTCAGGACCATCACTGTCTGGCGTCCAGTTACAGAGACGACCTACACCGGTCGGTACTAATTCCCCATTTCTCATACGACGCACACCTGCATAGATCGTTATACCCTGAAATTGATAAATATATATTATTCTTTTTGTCAGCGTAACTGATTGTAAGGTCTTGAGTTATCCTTTTGGGGATGGAAAACTGTTATTATAGGCTTGGTAAGCTCCTAACTTAGTACAATCAACTCACTTTAGATGACACGTGAGTAGACGTTATGAGTACATGCTGTTTTCGTTTAAAAATATTCAATAATAGCGGCTCACCCTTACTTCACTCGGGTTCACCTCTACGAAAACAATAACAAAGCTATCCCATGATCCCGTAAAAATGTACGGTTTCCGACCGTACATTTTTCCAAGATAAAAAGTAGGCTATGTGTTATTCCAGACTATATAATCTATCACTGTGCCAAATTTCATCTAGATCCGTTCCGCCGTTCTGACGTGAAAGAGTAACAAACATCCATACATACTCACAAACTTTCACATTTACAATATTAATAAGTTATACCTGCTTCTCTGCATCCGACTTGTGGAAGTACCCCCCAACAGGATCATCTGTAATGTAGAAGGGATGGTATCTAGCAGGAACCTCAGGGTCGGTGCCACCTTCGGTCACGAACGTGTACTTCTTGCCTCGCACTACCGTTATCTCGGGAATCAATAGACCATTGATGTACCAAGATATACCCCAGCCGACATGACCTGTTAAAAATAAGATTTAAAGTTAAACTAATCATGACTTATCTATATTTAAAAATGCAGTGTGTTAAATTAACTTGAAAATGAGGAATAATTATATATATATTTTAGTAAGCATAAATGAATAAATAAATATGTTGGGACATGAACACACAGCACCATCTAGTTCCATGGTAAGCTACGAGGCTTGTGTTATGGATACCAGATAGTTGATACACTACACATATATAACTTTAAAAGCATACATATTATTAATATAAAATTAGTTTTATAAAACGCTTTCAGTCGTAAATTTTAAGTAAAATGAGACTAAATTGTAATAAAATTCATAAATTTATATTAACAGCATATTTATAAAGCAGACGCATAGATTTTCATCCAGACAAGTGTACTTCAGCAGGAATAAAAATAGTATGGAATATAATTATACTCCTCGTTGCATATTTCTAGCTGTTGTAATATTTCAAACATCGTTATTTATACTTCAATAGTCTATGAATTAAACATTCTGTAGAAAGCTTTGAAAAGCTAAACTGCACATTGAATATAAATATAGAACAATATTTTTCTTATTCTCAAGCGCATAAATTTCAAATATTCGTTATGTTTAAAGTTATACAACTTTCAGTAAGTGGCTTTTATGCGAAGAAATTTTTCGTATTTTGTATAATTTACACAAAACACAAAAATTCTTAGAAAAATATCAGATTCAACTTATATATTAATTATTTTATATCTGAATTTATATTTATACTTATTTTTTGGATGTTAGCTTACATAATTATAACTATTCTAAAATAAATACTCACATAAATACAATGATCTCGAAGAGCTTTTAAAGATCAAATATCTATTATACTTAAAAAATTTCAATTCACTTCTGATTAATGGTTAGTCATTTGATGGAAAGTAGGAATAAAAATAATTACATTTGAAGAGTAACAGGGCTATGTAATGTATAGTGATCTTATTGCATGTCACCATACAACTCTTCCTTGATCCTTTCTATTACCCTATGTCGAGGGACATAGCATGAGAAAACGTATATATGTAATACAAGTATGTATGTAAGGCAAGAGAAGAAACTTACCAGTTATAGCAGAGTATCCCTGTTTCCCACCAGTGGGACCCATTTGTGCATAGAACACGCCATCTGGAGGCTCGTAGCACTGTATACCGGGGATGTCCCACGGCTTCACACGAGGCACCGACCGCGGCGTCGGCACCGGCTTGAACTTTACCACTGACGTCTAAAATAATAATTATTGTTTTAAATAAAACTTAACTTTAGGATTTTTTTTTTTTGGTTCCCGGGAACACTTTACAGAGTCTCTCCCGATAGTTTTATTTAAAACTAGTGACTTAACAGTTAGTAGTTAACGGTTATTCTTAGAGAATGGTTGGATTTCGGCTTTGATACCGTAATAAACCGGTTAATTCTTTCATAAGTAAGAAACGTGCAATGTGAATGCATCTTTCTACTTAGCCATTCACCATTAGGAAAGACGCGCCGAATGTAAACACAAAAACTTATTTTAGCCGGTTAATTTTGTTCATGGAACTTAAATTCGTAAAACCCGTTCTCCCAGATTTAACCGGTCAAAGAAAGCCTCTTAGCCTCTCCTCTTTCGGTTCGGGGTCAATGACTAAAACCGGTTTAAAATTTGGTTAGGGTTTCCGAGCCCTGGCTGTAGCACGTAGGTATATTAATAGTTTAGTCGTATGACATAATATAAAACATGTGTATAATTTAAAATGTATCATTTATACACTCAAACATATGAAGCAAGAAAAAGAAAATAAAGTGAGTCCCCGCGGTAGAAAGAACAAGTACAAAATACTAAAAATATCATTAAAAAAATCTCAATCGTAAAATAGCCAGAACTATAGCGTAAACATAATAAGTAATACTTAATTAATGCTACATTAAACTATACATTTAACTGAAATTAAATTATAAACTGTGATATTTTAGCATTCTGAAAATTTGAATATAGAGCTAATATACGAAGACGTCGGAGCGATGCTCAGACGCGACCTTCAGATTTACATACGCCGTGATAAATGCTCAGTCTACTTCAGCAAACGCTTTAATGAAAAAAAAAAGAAAATCCGAGCTGATATAATAAACATGAGTTTAAATGTGCCTTTAATTTTTATGTGTACTTCTTAATGATTTACATAAAACAACAGTATTGAAAATTTTATAAAAATATAAATATGAAATGTAATAAATATATAAAATATAGAATGATATTTGGTAAAAAAATCTAAGGTTGAAACTAAAATCATTTGTTTTAATATCCAAAGTTGTACTTACATAATCTTCAGCTGTGGAGCTTTCTTCTTGGACGGGAGCCTTCATTTCATCGCTTTCGGGCATAGGGCAGTTCCAGATGGGTGGCCGTCCAAACTCGAAGAACTTATCACCCTGACATCATCCATATATCATTAGAACCAATAGTATAAATATGCAATACAATAAAATTCACCTAGTATTATTGAGATCAACAAAGAAAATAATAAAATTCGGTCTTTTGATTCTCATGCCTTATGCATGAAACTAAAAACCAACACTCGGGGGTTATCCTACACTAATAGTGAAAGCATTATGAGTAGAAATGAAAATCATTTAAAACATAATATACCACTATCTGAATTAGCGAAGCTATTTATTGCTTTCAACAAAAACAATTTCGACATCAGGTGCGCTACTCGGAGTTTGAAAAGTTAGAACTTTCTTTGATAAGGAATAACAAGTAGTGTAAAAGTAGGAAAACAGGCATTAGAATATTAATAAAAACAATATGTTTACAAACCAAGTAAAATGTAACGACAACTTTTTACAAAACTTGCACTTTTTACACAAAATTTAACTCATCGCTTTGTATTATTGCATAAAACTTAGACTAAGTATATATATATAATGAGTCTGAACTATTTAAAAGTTTATAACATTTATTATGTGGCAATGGTTTAACTCAATATTTGTATGTATAAAATTAAATATAATAATTAAACTTTCTTGATCTTTGCGGGAGAGACACACAGACAATAAATTGAAAAGATAATTTTAAAAGGACGAAACGAAACTTTCTTATTAATATAGTAAAAGGTTATGAAAGTATTATATTTAATTAATTACAAGTAGAACATATAGTACAAATACATATGTACATGCAAGTTTCCACTCAACACTCACGTTACACAAATAACCCAATCTAAACGAACTTTAACAGTTTAAAGTTAAAAATTAATAGCACGTGATGCTCGCTGCTTGCCTGTAATTTTGCACGAACTTATTAGGATTTCAAAGTTATAGTTAAAGTTAGTTTTTGCAAGGTACGCTTTTTGTAGAGCGCACATAAGTTTGATGTCATTACAATGAATTTCGTACTCAGACTGCTACGTTATAATATAGTATTTAACCGACTGCTAAAAAGGAGGAGGATCTCAATTCACTGGAATCTTTTTTTTTTGTTTCAAAGGGTATAAGGGTATTCCCAGATGGTCCCATATAAATTTTATTGAAATCAGTCGAGCGGTTTTTAAAAAAAAATCAACATCATGTTTTTTTTAAATAAATTGTTTAATATATATATATATATATATATATATATATATATATTATATATATATGTTACTAAAAAGCTTTCTTCTTACAAATTACCTGCTTATTACGTTTATACAAAAATGGAAAAATAAAAACTTTCAAACGGTATTCGGCACCGACTTCGAAAATATCTGATTAGGTATCTATTCTTAATGAAAACCTCCGTTTAGTTATTTTTTACATTTTAGTGCCTGGAAGTCGGTTTTTTTTAGTTTTTAGCTGCAATATTATAAGCAATTAATATATAATCGCTTCCCGTACACTATTTGCGATATACGATGCGAAAAAATAAAGTACTAGTGATACCTCGTCCATAGTGATATTTATAGACGTTTAAAATATATAGGTATGTGTGTATATCACGAAAACCACCATAATGATTAAATGACATTCTCGGCGCCGGACCCACGTTATCTCTATGCAAAGAAATTAATTTTGAAGTTGCTCCATTTTAATGTAAAAGAAAAACAAGCCAAAAAAACACACGCTCCCATTTATAATCAAACTTCTGTCGGAGTATTAAAATATTTACGCTCGCTTTGCTCGGGTTCATATTATCACATCCAAATCCATTCACATGTTTCACCGTGTGAGGAAAACGACATACATACATACTTTTGCATTTATCATAGTTGTCAGATATAATACTGATAAGGATTGAATACCTTAGTGAAGTATTGGTGGTATGACACTTCCATCTCCGAATTCAGAGGTCCGACCGCCCAGATGACGGGCTGACTCCTGTTGGTGAACACGGGCCGATCCAAGAAGTCCGAAGCCTTCAGCGGCCGCTGGTACGTCACGATGGAGTAGCCGTTCACGTACGCGGCGTTGAGGAGGCGGATGGAACTCGTGCCTGCCTGTTAGATAAAACATACAAAACATCGACATTAATACGCCTCCTTTAGATAAAATTATGCCTTTATATCATTTACTGTCGAAACCCGTTGTTCATGGAGTCAAAAAATTAAACACTTTTTAAAATATATACCACTGAACAGGAGAGCTGGCTCGTTTTTCGTCCAAATAATCGGCATTGCCATTCAACGGGGGAATGCGGCTAACATTCTTGCCACTATTCCACGCGGACATGACTTGTACAGTAACAAAATTATGTACATATGTTTTGTAAATATACTTAATTAATTATATTTGAGTTTAGGTAGTTTGTTTGAATTTTATTATTCTCTTGTTCATAATTTTAAAGCTTTTATAGTAAGATCACAGCTGTGAGTGCCTGTAAATTTTTTTATTAGCCATCTTATAAGAACAATTTGTTCTACTTCTGTATAATTATTCTACTTGCCGTTACTGTTTTATAACTTTGCATTATATTTTATACTTCTTTATTTAGGTTACCTATTTTAGTGTTACTATTTAATCCAATGCCACCAGTTTGGAAAGAGAAAACCAAAATTTTCGATAACTTAAAAAGAAAATCAACGCTAGTGATATTTTTATTTAAATTATAATTTTTATTTAACATTAAAATATATTCTACACACAGCTCACTTACAGACATAACCAACTAATTATTATTTGAGGAAAATCTGAATAGTTTTGGTCATTGCAAATTAAATTTTATATTTCATTTAACTTTATATAATACGTTTGAATCTACAACTGTTCTCTTTCATATGAGAAACATACAAATTTAAAAAGGTCATACTCTCGCACATAAAAATGACTCTACATTCTGAAAAGAATTCACCCCGGAACGCAATTTGGCAATTGTGCCGCTAAAATTTGAATCTCACATTCTGAGCGTGCAATATAAAGTCTGTTCAGCCAAATTACTTCAATTCTAGACTTGAATATTCCAGGCTTCGTTCCCACAAAATATCTTCTTTTAAGTTCATTCTTATTAATCCCGTTCAAAACTAGGTATAGGAAGTATCTATAGGCGAAATTTACTAAGTATGCGACCTATATATCATGGAACCTAAGCAATTAGCTTTTATCGGAATTGAGAAATCTATGCAAGACATTATAGCTCTTGCTACCGTAGAAATAAAGATGATTTTAGCTCTGAGTTGGTTGCCAAAGAGTATAGATTCTATTTGATATGGGTAAGATTAGAAATTATCGGTGCCTGGGGCTTACAATATGGTTTCGTTAAACGTTACGCGTCCTGCCCCTGATAACAATCTGCTCTTCTGGATTGGATTAATCTATCATATTGTATTAGATTACGTTCGGCCTCCGACCGCCAGCCCACCCGATAGCTCAGGGCGCAATATGGGTAGAGGTTGCTTAACGATGTAGTGGTGTAAAGCTCCTCGGAAGTGTCGATGTCAACTAATCTACACTAGTGATAGTCGAATATATATATTTGAGATCATTGAAGGTAACTCTACCATTTAAATGAAATGATTGCTAATTTGTAAAGACCCAGATTTTGCATTCATAAAAGTATCTGCGAAGGAAAATATTGCTTTCGTTTACCTTCATGTCCCCAAATATTGTTATAAAATGTCAATATGTAACCGAATGGGGGATTGAACTTGCAATTTCTTTCTTAAATCTAATCACTGAATCAAATCAACGGGTAGATAACACCGATATATCTGTATATATAATACAAATTTATAAATTACCTTTGGATCTTAAAAATATCTAACTTTTTGCATGAATTTAAATTTAAAACAGATTCGCCTTGTAACTAACTATTCAAGTCATTGATGCCCTTGTTTGGGTTTATCCACATCAGTCAGTGACTGTTACTTCAGACTTTAGTAAATGTTGAATTCAAAATTAAAATAACATTTTATTATATTATAAATACGCCTCTATTTATATTCTAAATAATATAATATGTTAGGACATTAACACACAAAAATAAACATATAAACACCCCTGAAATACAAACATTTGTGCTCATCAAACAAATGAATGCCCCCAGCGGGACTCGAACCCGTGACCGCTGGCACAACAAGCAGGTTCACTGCAAGCTAAGCCAAACGTGTCATCCTTCTATATATGTAACGTCATCTATACATATAATAAAATTATAACCAAGCCGAATCTGTACATTAAATATTATTTGGAAAATCTTATTGAAATAAACATTATTATCGATACAGAGGCCGAATGTATAGTTTCCAGAGTTTTTGTCTGTCTGTTACCGCATCACAGAAAAACCACCAAAGGGATTTTGATGAAATTTGGTATGGTGATAGCTGGTTATACGCGTCAACATATAGGATACTTTTTACCGCGAGAAAATATCTCATTTTTGGAAAAAAATACAAAAACTGCAATGTAAGAGTATACTAATATGTAAAACCTAAGAATTTGGTTTTTGGTCATCTGTCTATCTGTCATATAAACAATAGTCTAGAAATAAATGGACATACTGGTATAGTAAGTTAAATAGAACCTTACAAAAATAACTTAGTTAAGTTTTCGCGACTTACAGCAATTTTTTCATCGGGGCAAGAGCCGTGTTTCCCCGCGCACTGGCTCTTGGCTTCCAAGTAGTAATCTTCTGCGTAACCCTTTAGGGTGTTTTTGTCCACCCACGTGACCGCGACGTCTCCTTCGATCATCCGCGAGTGCTCGAGGTTGCCGGAGACACCGAATGACATGTACTGAGCAGGTTCATCTGCGATAGAACAATATTTTTATCTGTTACTTTAACATCACTTTTGTAAGTAAACGTCATCAATATGCATTATGAAAAATGTTCAGAATATACAATACTAAAAAAACCGGCAAAACTAAGAATAATTTTTTTAGCTTTGTTTCAGTCAAAATTTGACTACAATTATAATTGCGAAATTTCCGTACACATGTAAGTGGAAGGACGGATTTGGTTAATAATTATCATAGGTACTAATAGATTATGACCTAGACTCCTAGGTAATTGGCTAGTATTTGTATGAAATCTGTCCAGCTGTTTTATATACTCGTAGATGCGCAAAAAACAATTAATAGACATGCAAAAAAAAACAAGGATATGTAATGTTGTTTTACTATATTTATATATAAAATCTAAATTAATAACTTGTAAATACTATTGTCCAATACAATAAAGAGGCTTCAATATCATCATCCAAATAATATTTTTATGGAAAATGGGTCACGCCATGTTACTGAGTATTATAATAGGTTACTTCCCTCATATTTCTGGAGAGTTGCCATCACATTAAATTAGAGTTTCTCGGGCCACCATATATTTCCTGTGCCAAGAGGCCGCTAGCATAAAGACATGTTCAATATTGCCAGACTATAAAAAATATTACAACTCATCTATAGTGTATGAAAATATAACGAGTCTGTGTTGGCTCATATTTTAAAAAGTAATAACCCTCGTTTATATAACGTAAGACCGTCTGGCGAGACAGCAAAAATTGCCATCTAAATTAATTCAAAAAGGTAAGCCGCACATCTGAGCTCAACATACAAGAAAATGGTAGCTGTTTAGATTGTTAATGTTTCCCGACTTTTAGAGAATAATAGATTAAGATATGAACCGTTTTTAAGTAGATACTTAGGCAGATATACGAGTCACATGCTAGTTTATTCTCGTAAGTCGTCAGTGGGCCCCGGTCGAGTGATTTATACATATGTAGATATTTAACTGGGCGTGCATGCTCAAAGACTCGCCACTCTTTTTTCTATACATGGTTTAAGTCGAAACTAAAATATATTTTTTTATAATATATGGCTAATAAATGCAAAATTGAATATGCATAACATTTACCACAACAAATTGCAACTATCAAAAGCAAATTAACAGTATCTGTGCGGTAATCTATAGCCGCATGAATTAGAGCGTCTCTGATTAACGGTCAAGTAGTGTTCCTTGATACCAACCCATTTAAACTAAACTTCAAGAACTAAATAAGTATCCAAATAAATAGTCTGATTTTAAAATTATAAAATGATACGGCTAGATTTGGACTATAACCTAAAGTAACGTATACGCTAATTTAGGCACCCTCGGACTCTATTAGATATCCCAGAAAAGCGATGGTACGTCGTTAGTAATATTTGAATGGTTATTGCTTACAGTTATATACTTGGAAACTCACTTGAGGAACAGAATCCACACCGCTGCATGAAGTCAATATATACTTCACAACAACTTCGATCAAGCTCAATTTAACTTTAAAGTTAAGTGGAAGGATGTATTTGTTTATTTTTCCAGTAAAACTTTTTTGTTCCGTTTTCTGCTCCGCTAAATGACATTATTTATCACCCCCATAGGTTGGCTGGAAGAGATCTCTGTTAGAGATAAGTCCTTTTGCTCTCAATTTTCTCTGATGTACTATGTTCGAAGTAACTTACCGAGTTTGGCGACGAGCTGCAGCACGATGCTGTCGCCCGCGATGGCCCAGCGCACTTCGAACGCCAATTCTTCCTCTAACACTTCGCAGTTTAATTTCGACTGTAACAAATAGATTTATACAATAATATGAAAATTAAAATGTAAAAAATATGTATGATAATTTCGTTAAAGTTTATAGTTTACTATATGTCTTAAATAGTCATTAAACTATGATATGTTCGTACATACGAGTATAGCAACAGCAACTGAACAATTACATCGTTTGTCACAAAAAATGAAAAGATCGCTGTAGCCCACTCTTTTACTTATTATCATTATTATTATTTACTTATTATTATAATACCAGTTTAAATATAATATGTTCATAGAAGTTTTTCTCCAACAAGTAGATTTTCAGAGCAAAGTTCGAAGTGGATAGAAATATCTCCGTCGCGTCGCGAAGTGAGGTTGCGGCAGTGTTTTATAACACTTAAGCCCTAACACGAATCGAAGTCTTCCCGAACACGTCTCTCTTCAAACAACGAGCATCGACTCGTTGCCATTAGGATTTCCTAAGATTTATTTCACTTAATACTTTTTTACAAGCTTTTATTTAACTTCCAATGTTTGTATGTATGTTTGTTCGAGTCAAATCTTGCAAATGAATTTTAAAGCAGTAATCCTCAACCGATTGAGCTGAAACTGAAGTAAAACAATGAAATAATTGCATTATTTTGCTACTATATGGCGTACTCAATATGTACTCAATATGTATGATAACATACATTTCTTTCTCCTGAACGTATGCCAAAAGCAGCATAGCCCCAGAATTCCAAACTTAAACCTCGCAAATATATTTAACAACCAAACATATTTCACAATTAACAACCAGTATTTAATAATATGTATTTAAGTAATTCATAATTAGTATATATGTACACAAATAAATATTCGGAGCACACACGAGAGAAACATCACATCCGCTACGACTGTGGTTTGCTCATAAAGCGCGGAACAAATAGTGCAGACCGCTCGCCGCAACGCGCTCTACAAATTCATTTACTAATTATAATGAATTAATAACGTGTATAGTATTATATGGCAGTGGTAGCCCAGTGATAACGCGCTCGCCTCGGAATCCGAGTGAAGCTAATTCAAATACCGGGTCTCGCAACTCACGGTCACGAAAACATCGTGAGGAAACCTGCATTTCAGAAAGAATCTAGCAAGTTTTCGAAAGATAAGTGAAGTCTGCCAACCCGCACTTGGCCATCGTGGTGGACTATGGTCTGATCTCCCTCGTATTGAAGGGAGGCCCGTGCCCAATAGTGGTACACATACATACATAGTATTATACAATAGAATGTATCTATATATTAGGCTGATTTTAATTAACTACATTAGTTATATTACGCACGCGAAAAACTTAAGAGTGTAACTTCTCAATATTGTAATGGCTTAACAGATTTTAGTGAAATTCAGAACGTAGATAGCTTATATTTCTGAATAACACAAACTATTCTTGCCATACTTACCACACGAGATAAACCGTAGAAAAACTAGTAGTTCCTAAATATTATTCAACGTAACAAATTCATCTACAAAATCGTTTTGAAAAATAAATAATTTAATGTTATAAGTAATCTAATAATAAAAGTTAAGTATACAAGCAAAACCTTAGAAAATGGCTTCATATTATACTAACAAACATTTTTGAAATTACAGAAAATATTATTAGATAGTAAAAGCTTTTTTCGCGAAATTGTATTTTATATATATATATATATATATATTGATTTTTTATAAACCGAGACGTACGTACATTATTTATTAACAACCACAATATCAGAGAATCAATTTAGCTCACTGTTAAGTTTATTTTCTACAAACGATATCGCTAATAAAATATTCAGGATATGTGGAAACTACTGATCCGGTCTCGCCTTGATCGAAGCTCAGTAACTTTGAGTGATACATCTCGGGAGATACTGAAAGTACCAAGTTATTAAGTCTATCATTCTTTGGCCAATCTGTTATTGCTTTGTTGTTATCTAAAACAAGGAAGAAACTGCGGTCTATACACATATTCGCTATAACGTGAACAAGTAAGGCATGTGTGGCATGTTGTGACCACGTGGCTTATCGCATATACTGCACTCAGCCTCGCTTTACTCGAGTGCGATTATTGGTGTCTAACAATAACCTGTGCGTTACTCCAGGTCATAGTCTATCTGTGTACTGAATTTCGACCAAATCCTTCAGCAGTTTCGATGTACAGGAGTAACAAACAAACATACATACAAATTACGTATATATAAAATTGTCCTTAAATTGAAGTAGATTTAAAAAAATCACCTTGACCAAGCCCTTACTTTAGATTTAATAAAAAGCAAAGAGTATTTGCAAACTATATATTACTTGTGAAAATCATCAAGTTAAAGTATCTACTTAATAGCTAACTTAGAACTAGAAATGTCAGAGCTAATACTGTACGTGACCGTCGAAACAACTGACTTGGATAATAAAATGTCTTAGCTAAACAGGGTTTAGTGTTCTATCATAAAGTAGAATGCCTATTTCACACATGAAGTGCAAAAGCTATCGATAAAGTTATATGAGCTAACCGAGCCTTCACTTTTGTAGAACACTAGCGACCCACAGTCGTTCATGGCCTTACTGCTAACTGGTCTATACGCGACCTTCAGTAGGTTGCTACACTATATCAATATACTATAGGAGCTTATAAGATATATTGAAGTATAAAATGGCCAAAATCAAATAAGGCTAGTTGGAATTTTCTTTTCATGAATTTGATCTCCTAGATACAAACACATTTTACTTTTTCAAAAGATAATATTTTAATAAAAACTCTTTTACTTGTAACACAACTTTACCGGTTACACGTAACAGAGACATTATGGTCTATATTCAATTAAAAAAACATTCACATCATCATAAAACATTGGTTGCAATAAGATATTGTTTAGATTTTACTGTTTATAGTTTACTAGCAGAGCCCGCGGCTTCGCTCGCGCTAAAACTTCAAAAAAAAAAAACTCTAAAATGGGAGGTTTCATACAAACTTTCATCAGCTAATTTACCCGCTTATGGGATGAATTTCGAAAAATGCTAAAACAAGTATTTAATTCATTGTATTGAAGAGCATTTATACCATGTTTCAAGTAATTCTAATCATAAATATTTTTTTGGATTGTATTATAACGTGTTTTCCCGTAGGAAACTGATAATCTCCCGCGGTAAAAAGTAGCCTATGTTACTCTCCAGCCCTCTAACTATCTCCACCCAAAAAATCACGGTAATCCGCTAAGCCGTTTCGACGTGAAAGAAAGACAAACAAACAAATATACTTTCACATATATAATAGGTATTAGTATGAATTGCGTGTATTAATAAAAGTAAAAACAAACATACGAATAAAATACTAAGTTTGCTTAAAACTCTTATTTGAAATTGTTTTATCTTTCTAATACAAAACGAATTGCTATTTTATATAACTAAATGTCTAATTTGTAGAGAAAGAACTCAGCTCGCTAAATACTGTGAAAGCGTGAACTATTCAATATTGATTTTCAATTGTTTTTGTCGCGATAAAGTTTCAGAATTAGCTTCACAGACGATTCGCCACATAAATATTTGATCTCGCCCTGATTTCCATTGTACAGTGTACAATCAGCTCCAGGAATAACGTCTGAAATATATGCACAACAAATTATACTTTATAACACTAGATTTTAAAGTCAAATTTCTCTGCTTAATTTATGTATTTGGAGTCCTCATATTGTCATTCAACCGAATGTAAAAGAACATTTATTTGTGGAATTAGAGCAAAACTGGTTTTCGGTTTAATTCGAATCTGACTTCTAGAGACTTTAAATAGTTCGGAAGTTCTAATTTATCGTTGTATTAAAATATATTATCTATATTTATGTAAACTTTTTAATTAATAAAACATTATATTAACATACTTAATTAATTACTTCTTGTATAAGCCTATGATACTTTCATTTCTTAAGAATACTGAATTTTGAGACTTTATACTCTCAGTAAGTTAAATAGACACGACATAAAACACGAACCTATAATCTTTACCTCAAAAAAACCAAAGAAAAAGACGTGCCCTGACTTCCTTTTTAAGTTTTCGTATTTACTATATTACAAGTCACCGCCTAGCAACACCTATTCGTAATATATTTTCCAAGTAAAAAAAATATCCTACATATTGGTCCTAAACATGATCTTTATCGATGGAAATGATCTTAATCGGTATTTAATTAGCGAAAAAATGTCAAATAAACTTAAAAAAGTTATTACACACTAATAGTTGCTACACTAAAATTATAAAAATAATATTAGTGTAATTTAGTACGTATATTGTCACCAAACTATACAGTAGAGAGCTCTTTTCTATATTTTAAAATATTTTGGTTTTAAAACCAAGTTTTAGTTATATAATTTCTATACATATGTAAGTAACAAAT
This sequence comes from Brenthis daphne, assembly GCA_947093115.1. Lineage (NCBI taxonomy): Eukaryota > Metazoa > Arthropoda > Insecta > Lepidoptera > Nymphalidae > Brenthis > Brenthis daphne. The sequence goes on from OX352474.1 coordinate 23,591,502, forward strand.
TTGATTTTTTTGGCTTTATTAAAGTAAAATGTGTATTAAATACCAATAGAATTGACCTTTAAAAGTCAATAATTCTGTATTAAAAATCTTTTTGGTAAATTGGTCGTTGGGGCATATATGACCACTGAGACGATGATATGTAGACCAAACTAATGACATAATACTACATATATAGTTCTGTAAGAGATATCACAAGGCATGTAAGCCGGACATTGATAAGCCGATAGTTATTGCATGTGGGCTCTGATTGCAGCGTACGATAGTGACGGACATCTCAGAGCCATGTCGACACTAATACCATAATCCCTTTATCTGACCTAAAAAGGCTAGATTTTTATGACAAATTAATAAAAAAATTTTATAAATATCTGCCTAATTATTCTAATTAGCTTTATTCGATCAAAGCCGAGAGAGTGGAGAGCTTAGTTCATACTTTGCGAACTACTTATTTGATCACGAAACTACGTTACGTATATTATAATAATAAACTATTATATTTATATTATATGAATATTAGTTATAATTATATTATGAACATGTTCTTATACAATACCCACTTGACTCAGCCTACTACTGTTTCTTTACTTATATCATTCAAAAGGACTTATACATCAATGCATTAAAGACTCTACTGAAAAATTATTTTTCCTTTAAATGCTTTAAATGGTTATCGATTTTCGATCAACTTTCCATAACTTATGGGATTTGAAGTGGCTGGAAGTAGGCTGTTAAATATAAATTTTTTGTACATTTTAGTCGTTTACCCGGGGTTCGAAAGTGGAGGCATTTATAAAAAAAGCATTTTGGTATGCCGAATAGAAATCGTAAAAAGAATACAAAGATGGTCGACCGGATGTAACGAGAGTGATATTTAAAGTAACAAGTACATTTGAGTCAGCTCTGATGTTTTTCATAAAAGGAACAATATAATAACACTAGCGACTCACCCTCGCCCCGCTCGGGTTCGTCCCTTGTTACTTTTAAACGTTTAGTATTTTCTCAGAGATGAGATATTTTCCCGCAGTAAAAAGTATCCTACATACCTATATGTCGACTCGGATAACCAGCTATCATCGTACTAAATTTCATCAAAATCTGTCTAGTGGTTTTCTTGTGATACTTTCCCAGATAAACAGACAGCCAAAAATTTAAAAACCATAGATTTGTCCTCTGTACCGATAATAATTACTATTTCAACAAAATTTCCAAAAAATATATTTAATGTACAGATTCGACTCGGTTAGAACTTTATTACATGTATAGACTAGCGACTCGCCCTTGCTTCTTATAAGATACTAGCGACTCACCTTCGCTGCGCTTGGGTTCGTTCCTAGCTTGATTCCCCATACAAATTTTCATCCCCTTTTCACCCCCTTAAGGGTGATTTCCGGGATAAAGTATCCTATGTCTTTTCCAGGGTCTCAAACTATCTTCTTAGCAAATTTCATCTAAATCGGTTCAGTAGATCCAGAGATTACCCCCTACAACCTCACAATCTCACAAACTCGCAAACTTTACCTCTTTATATATATATTAGTATAGATATACTTTCGTCAGCGAGGATAATTATAACATAACTTTGGAAACCATGTGGATATTTTTATGATTAATTACATTAATTAAATCCACCAAATATTAAACAGATGTATTATATAATATACTAAACAGATATATAATAAACAGATTTTTTTTAATTTTTAACTCCATATTATAACTTTTGCTCCGGAGTTTTAATCGTAAAACTTATAAAAATAATGAAAAATTCATCCTGCCTGCAAATAAAAATTCCCTATGATGATGAATGAACAATTTCTTGGTACAAGGAAATCCCCGTAATTTTTTAAGACAAATCTACTTGCATAATTATCTTCTAAAATCTTAATGCAATTTTGTCAGTCTTTGAATTGATGTGTAACTAAACAGATAAATAGATAAAATTCTACATCTAAGTAATAAATTCATTCTACATGAAAAATGTTTCATAGCCAATCTTGAAACTCGTTACAACTTTATTACCTATATGTAGAGATTTATATCAAAATGTAACAAAGCTTAGAAATAAGTTTCCCATTTTTAAAATAGCTTGTCATAACCGAAAGCTCGCCCGCCCTCCCCGCCTTCGCCCTCTCGCCCTCTTCGCCGCCAAACCGTCTCAGGCACGACGTTAATAGCTTTTCCTAAAAAATGCTACTATAAATGTTGACTTTACGAACGGTTATTGATGAAGTTGTTCCTCTTCCGAATGGAATATTTTCTGTTCATATCAAAATCGTGTATATAACATATATAACATTTTGTAATGCCAATATTACATTTTATACAAGCCATTCAAGCGGTTTCGCGTTTTAATTTTATATTAGATTTCCCTTTTAAGACAAGCTATGGGTTTTAGTAAAAGTTAAGTTTCTAATTTATTTACATTACCTATAGAATAAAAAAAGTCTCATCAAAATCCACGTCACATCTAAAACAACATATATCCACAAGAAAATAAACTTTGATATCGTTACAATTTTATTGCATATATAAATATGCATACGAGTGTGTTACTGTTATACCTATCATAATTTTAAATTATATATATTATGGAAATTAAAAGTAAAACTGTTCACTTAGATTTAAAATAAGACTAATTTTTATATGAAACTGAATTAAAACTAATAAATCGAAGACCGTCGCTGTGTTGTTCCAAATGGGCTATTTACAGCTATAATACATTATAACCTCGACTATAGCATGGAATAGATGTCGAGATGTGTTGTGCTAAACTAGCATGACGTAGTGCGGTCCAGTGCTTCAGTGCAGATGGTGCAAGAGCATTAGTGAAGCGAATTTACCAAACGATTTCTCCTTTATTTGTATTTCTTTGGGCTTATCTTAAAATTGAATAAGGATATACTTAAGTTCTAATTGGTATGAAAAACAAAAGTTAGTAGTAGAAGTAACCAACTATGCTCATTGACTATTTACTCTCTATCCAAAATATAATAATATGTATGGATACAATAATTAATTTTATTTAATAACTGCTAAGTTTCCTACATACATATGTTAGAATCCCACTAGAAACACGTAATATCCACGGAATTCGTAGCCTGTATCACTCTCCGGCTAATAAGCTATATCTAGCAACAATGATTTACATCCATTGTATGCAATGTGAAAGCAAAAAAGATCAATAAATACACTTTTGAGGCCCACTTAAAACAACTCATTTTAATAAAACACGCATTAGATCGTGCAACAAAGGTCAACATTTAAGAAGATTAATGACAATTACTATAAATATTTGCTACACGACCACATACGCTACGTTTCTACACCAAGCCCTTTAAAAGAGGTCTCTCGTAGCAATTCGGAATCCCGTGGTATAGGTAATGAGGGTAAAACATCGCATCGTTTGCGTAACAACCTTATTGGCTGTTACCTGCACTCTGTATATCGACAGATGGCTCTTGTTACCTAAGGCTTAAGGATCAAAATATTACCAAGTGTTCAATAATACCAATATGCTTCAACCTAAATAGATTTAAACTCTAATGTTAAAGAAGTTGAGTTCACATTTCAAAAGCAATACCAAACAATGGAGAGTTCCAGTTCGAAATTAGCCGCAAAGGCTTTGCATTGGGCAATAAATTGGTAGAGCATTGGCTGGGATTAGAGATTTAGCGGAAAGTTCAACTTTTCAGCGGGAATCTCGAACTTTAGATCATATTTAAAGTCGTCTCTAATTAGAATAATTGTACTAACTTTGCTTTTGTAACGAGGTTCCAGATTGTTATAACAACTAAAATTAAAGGGTGTTATGTTCTAATAAATTGATTTTATAAAGACTTGATCTAAGGTCCAAATTCTGAGAACCCTCGAAGGGCGTGTATGGAGAGGATTATAATAATGGAAGAATTTGTAATGTTTGAAGAAATCTTAAGGTAGCACATAGTATGATATGATATGATATGATAGTAGGTAGATATGTTTATTATATAGTTTGTATGTATATAGTAAGATTTAGTGGCAGATGGAAAAATAAATTTGCCATAAATAAAAACAATTCACTTTGCAACTCAATGAATAACAGGATGTAATTATTTCCAATGCCCAAGAAAGGAACTCTACATCTATGACATCTTCCTTCCAGTCGCGTTAATATTGCGCTAAAGTCATTTATAATAAGTTAATTAAAACAAACTTTTGTAGAAAATTTAAGGTTATTCGACAATGATTATCACAGGAGATAATAAATCTTGATGTTCGAGGCAGCAGCAGGAGCAGGAGCTGGAGGGAACAATCGTAAAAACTTTTCAACTTTTTATTAGCTTTACTAAAGGGAAGGCTTTTAAATCAGTTATCTTCGGACTTAGGAGTGTATTTAGGAGTGTATTTAACTACATTCAATTTTATTAGATCTTAGTGTCTGTTGTATGAATATTTTAAGAGGGCGGCGGGAAAATTTTTAATACATTAAGTTTTTATTCTTTGTCGATATATAAAGCTTTTGTTATTTTGAGGATGATTAAATTAGAACAGAACTTATTACATGTGATTTCTGTAATTAATTTCTAACCCATAAATATTGACTAGTACGGAAGCAAGCTATTTAGAAACCATAAAGTATACCTTTCGATCTACTCTTACTTAGTAGTACATACTCGAATATATACAAATCCACTCGGCTTTCTTTATTGTTTTGCGATTAACACACACACATAAACTAACCATTATATATTTTTAGTGTAATCTTAATATTTATTATTATATACTTGCAAGCAAAGCCATCTGCAAAAACTAGAACACGTTTGTATGATGATTATATTAACAGGTATACTCGAACATATTTTTTAATTTTCTGTTGACGTTGAGAGGATTGCAGTTGCCGTGGTCACGGTACGAGTGGTATCGGTTATTTTCATGTGCCTTCCTATTGAAATGACAACCGTACATATGTGTACTTTGTGTTAGTTTTAAAATTTTAAGTGTGATACGTGTTGACATAAAACTTTTAGATCATATTTTAATTGAAAAGCTTGAAAATTATAATTTACTCGTGAATAAATTGGATTTTGGCTATTGTAATCATTATCTATACTTACTAATACTATAAACGGAAAAGATTGTTTTGTTTGTTTGTATCAAATAAGCTCCGCAACTACTGAACCGTCTTACATGAAATTTGGTAAAAAGATAGTTTTTTTCCGGAAATCATCCCTTAAAAGGGTGAAAATGGAGATGAAAGTTTGTTTGGGGAAACAAACCCAAGCGAAGCGAGGGTGAGTTGCTAGTTCTATGATAAATTTAAATACTTGATTTACATTTATATATGCATTTATATATTTAGACAAAATACAACAAAAAAAGTTTCTAAAGCTCACGTGAGTCTTTGTTAGGATCATAGATTACTGGCCCGTACTCATAGTATAAATATACAAGCAGGTTTGTTGAAATGTCCTTCTTTCACGCATCAACAGAGTAACGGAAGAATATTTTGCTTAAATATTGCTTACGAGCTGTAAAATAACATGGTATGCTTTTTATCCCCTTACATTAAGTTTTCTGTTGTATTAAATTATCTAGATGGTCGAGTGACTAGTATGTACAGCTATAGAACGGTCCTAGGTTTAAATCCCGGATAGAATAGTATAATTATTAAGTTTTTCTATCAAGATTTGCTCAGTATCAGGCCAACATTGATAATTTTTAAGGTATAAAAGTTGAATATGAGAATGACAGAAATAGAGAGTGCACTTGTGTTTCCATGGATACTTGTGCGCTATAATATATTCTTCTGCGCACATGATTAGTCTCGGTGAGATTCTAAAATAAGGAGGACATTATTATTATTATAATAGCTTCCCGTTGTATAGCATGCTTCATATTGACAAGTCACTGAAAGGTCTTCGGGATACGGTCACGATCGCTGACTATTTCTATATAGTTATACATACATAATACGAATATGCAAAGCTCGATAGTGCAAGTGTTCAGTAAACAAGTGTTTGCTTTGCAGGTCACATAACAAAGCCAGTAATTACGTGTCGCTTTGCCGTGCATTCCGTTTGGTTGGAGACGCAATCGTTCGGCTCGAGTCTCTGCGCTCGATCGACAACGTTTTGGTAAACGAATATGAGTTGTGTATAAATACAAACTTTTCACAATGTCGCTTTTTTTCAAAGTGTCGAATACAAAATCTTGTGGTTATGATGTTACAATGATACGTGTGTCAATAAATAATTACCGTAACACCAATCTAATGCTAGCAATTGTGTTTAATGTCTAATAAGCATACTGTACTAATTTGTAGTTAAACACCTCGAATAACTATGAATTTCTTATATATTAATTCGATAATGTGAACATAAATCCATTCTTAAATAAATACACATACATGTGTATTATATAAATTATATTAAGACAATTTTTAATCAATATTGAAATTTGATTTTTAATCATTTTGTTGGACTCTTTGCAGATGATTTAATCAAGATTAGCAACGTTACCGACGGTACAACACTACGTCGCATGTTCTAGACCAAATTTCTGAACTATCCACCTGCTAATAGTGATGTACCAAGCTGTTTGGGATCACAACTGATACAGCTTTGACAAGCGAGCCGAGTGTGATGCTAAGCAGGAACAATACTGGCCGCGTGTATCAGTAAACATTGCACTAAATTTCGAATTGACGAAATACACGTTTTAGAATGTTTATATTAGACTTAATATGTCAGGCTGTTTACGATGGATCTAAAATAGACAAAACAGCATAAAGTACTTAATTAGTTTATATTAAATTTACTGTTTAAATGAGAATAAATGTGAAATTGTATTTGTGAGTTAAGATTTGATAAATAGCTACCTATAATTAGATAAAAATCTCTGACTATGAAAATAGGCAACTTTTTACCAAGGACTTTAGAGGACATGCGAATATTATTTGGGCTTTAGATGAAGACATTAGACATATGTATATAAATGGTTACTGGTGTGTATGGTTTCGTAAGAATCGTAAGTTTTATAAACTTGTTTTGAAACTCATTTAACGCACAAAGATAAAATGATAGTTAAAAATAAAACTCTACATATTTGGCAAGCTTTATTTTTGAGTATTTGTCGCTTATGATATAATAATGTAAGTATATAAACATAGTGTAAAAGCTACGAGTACCTAGCAGGCAAGTGTCGATGCCTGCAGCCTGCAGACAAGCACTGTACTAAATAAACTAAAACAGTATAAACATAATACAGCGTTATTGGCCAACAGTAAAGTCGGAAAAATATAAAAATATATTTTTATTATTTTAAATTATTTGTAAAAAATCACATTACTATTTTATTTTATAATACACTCTTATATATAGAATATAACAATTTTATTATCACAGGATGTTGCGAGCTGGTTGAAATTTTATCTCATGATGACAGTGATCGAAGTATCGAAAGACAAAGTGTTTTAAATGTACTGCTATATCGCATAAGTTCGTTTAAATGATTTGTGCCTTTCAAAAGGATAATATTTCTTAAATAACAAATAATTCTCATTATTTTTTAAATATGCTATCTTCAGTTAAGGCACCTATTAAGTAAACTATAGGGACTTTGCTTCAAAGCGATAAGAAGTTATGAGAGTGGTTGTATTATTCATTAGAGGTCAATTATATACCTACTCAAGATATTATGTGAAAGATGTGAATCGGCATAAAATATTTTAAACAAATTATGGGCCGGCTCTTGACCCTGTCCATATGTGGTAATTCTATACGAAATATTACGAATACGTGCTGTTTTATATTATATTTATGTATAATTTCAACATCTTACAGTTTCGGCGATATTAATACAAATAAAGACTTATCCTAGATTTTAAGCAATCGAAATAAATATAAAAACTGGCTCTTTTATGGCAAATTTCGCAATTTAAATCACGACAGCTAAGAACTATAAACATCTAATAACATGAATAATATCGTAACACAAAGGTATAGTAACTATGGCGGACCATCAATAAAGGCACTTAACAAATGTATTGCACATTTAAATTAATATTAACATTTTGTAGTATTTCAATTTATTAAACGGTCACGTTCAATATGGGATCGATACCTCGCTCGAGGCGGACCCGCGTGCAGATGCCACCAAGGCCGGCGGTGAGAGGAGCGTTTAGAAGGGCACACTTGAGATTGTTTGTTTATACGGTGAGCCAATCGCAGGTGTCGAAACTAACTATAGATTGACCAAAGTCTTGATGAGATGAAAGGATGAGTTTGAAAACGATTGCGGGGATTGTGAAACCGTTCGCCTCAGTGCGGCCTAGACCTGGTAATTGGGTCAAGGTCACGCTCGTAATGGGAGGCGTCAGGATTCTGATGCTGTGGGAGGAGGCGGTAGTGCAGCGGCCCGGGACTGTACGGTATGTTCTGGTACTGCTGTAACTGAAGCTCCAAGGCTCGGCGTTGCTGGTCAAAGAGGCGCTGCTGATTAAGCAGTTCCTCCGTAGAACGGTCTCTGTATAGCTGTTGATTTTGAAGCTGATAATTCTGACGAGCAAAACTTTGCTGTTGGTTGATTTGGAAAAGCACTTCATCTTCATGGGGAAACTTGTGCTCAATTTCCTCGGAACGTATAAATTCAAAGTCATCTTTGGACTGAGTGGGGATGAGTTGTTGTTCAGGAGTGTGTGACGGGGTATAGTCCCGGCGGTGCTGCGTGTGCGCCTCGGGCTGGTCGAGGGGCGCGGGGGGTCCTGCGCGGAGGTGCGGGGGGCGGTAGGTGGTGGCGTCTAGGCGCTGAATGCTTGCAGGGAGCTTGCGGGGGCGGGAAGGCGTTGTGGCCCCTACCAGCGCCTTGTTGCGGCTCTGCAACAGGAAAGCTCGGTAGAGCAAGTGGGAATGGGGTGTTGGATGGAGTGGATAAATATAACATGTGTGGATGATGGTATGTGAGATATATTTAATAAACGTGCGGTTTAATAAAATATTTTTTAAGTACTATAATTTTTCATTATGGTGAAGAAACTCCCTAACAAGTTCTTGATAAGTTTAAAATTAAAAAAAAATAAAATAAAAAAGTTTAAATCGTTTATGTGTTAATTATATAATATTATATTACTTTAGACTAGTCACGATCTGTATCAGAATATTTATCCAACAAATAGAAAGGAAATTGTATGCGCATATTAAATTGTTTCTAGAACGTTTAGAGGCTATGGTATGGTATATACTATATAATTATAATAATGCCAAACATCCGTCGGTATATTTGAACCTTGAACGATGTACTAAAAAGGAGCTATTCACTATGACTTGTGATATCTCCAGAACTTTTTTCAACTTAGCTATATTTTTGAACAACAATTCCTAAACTCTTACTGCCGTTCAACTACATATTATATCTTTAATTTAAATCAGTAAATGTTTCAAATATACTAAAGACTTATATAACATATTCTGATTTACTAATTTATGCACCTGCATAGAGTATGTGGATTATGGATGTGACATTTAAAACGATAATACTATTCATAGGAAAGATAACGCTATACCTCACGCTCTATATCTCTACATTTGTCGTTTGCAGATGTACTGGTTTTATATCTGCTTTACATTTAATTTGGCCTAAATAATTGTTGAATGCATTAATTATTTGTATAAAGTCTACAACATTAGTTTATTTCAGCAATATTCCGAGATCGGCGATTCGACTCCTGTACGTGGAAGATATTGATGTTGTCGTCTACACGTAGTTAAAGTAAAAAATGGCGCTAGTTACACCCAGCTAATACGCAATGGTAAATATATTCTTAAATTTATTTTTTTCCAAGTGATAATTAAAAAGGGTGGTTTCAATGAAAGAGAAATATATCACTGAAACTAAAATCTAATGATCAACTCTGCGACATAAAAAATATTACCAACTTAAGACTAAAACAGTATAAAACAAATATTCCATAATTTTCATTAATTTTCATAAAATTAAATTTATATTTTTTTTTTAATTCCGATTTTCCTAATGATCTACGTGCACAAACATTTAGATCGGGAAGCCATTTCTCCGCAGGGGTTGGAACTCGTCCAAACGATTCAAGTACAGGGGGTTTAATTAATTTCGACATCCACCGGCGATGCACTCCGCCGACTAGATGTACACTAATGGCCTTTTTTGCGATCTTATGATAAAGGAAAGGTTTCTACCAATCTTTAATTTACACATATTTACAGTGCTCTTTAATTTACATACACTTTTACTTGTAAGCAAATTCGTTGAAAGAAGAAGACTGGCTTATTTTTGAACCATCGCGGTAAACTATACAGATCTTTTCTAATCTAAATATCTTGAATAAACTAACAGTCAAATATATTTTTTTAGCCGAAGTAAACTACAAAAAAAGCTCAAAAAGGTAGTATTTACTTATTACCTGTAGTATAAATAAATTAGTAGAGTATAGATCCAGCTAAATTAACAAATAGTGAATATATACTATAAATAGTAACTTTTTCTCAATTTTCTTTGCAATAGGCATGTCAAGAAATAATATGACTTCAAATTATATAGACGATGAAGTATATCATTAAAAATAACTCAAACAATACATTAATACAGTGTTAACACCTCCAGGTAAAGTTCTAAGAAATTAATTAAATTTCTAAGAAATCTATTGTTAGCTGTAACGCCGGCGTGTCCGCGGTCGTTGAGGGTTTAAGTCAGTGTTATATTAATTTAATGATTGTATATCGAGATATTGATTTAATGGGTGTTTATCATTGACGCGAGCATAACTAACGATACGTCGTAGGAGATGTCCGCCGGCCGTGTCCCACTTGCTGATTTACGACGTCCAATACATTATAATAACGTTTACAATTTTAATAGGATCTAGCAAGTAGGTCGACTTAGCTTTGACCTCTACAATTCATTTCAATTTTGTATCATTCAAATTCTTTCTTTTTATATCAAAAAACAATGTCTATTCAAAATGACTCTTCTGTTTGAAAATGTTTTTGTTGATTAAACACAGAGAGCGGTGCGGTAGGACTTTATTAACTAAAATATATTTTTTTATCCTGAAATATTATACAGTTTGTTAAAAAAAGTAATTAAAGTCTTGGATTTTCATAATACCTGAAATGAAATTGAAATTACAACTGTAAATCGTACAACGAACGACACGAGGAAATGATTACGTACTGTAAGAGTTAAAGAGGTTTTAATTAATTGTAACGCTTGAGACTTTGATCAATCTAGCTTTTTTAACTTTATTATAATTTTATTTATATAAAAAAATAAAAGATGTTGGAAAAATAAGACCACATAACAAACATAAAATATTTTATGTTTGTTATGTGGTCTTATTTTTCCAACATCTCTTGCCAAAGTCACAATATCCACCAGTAAAAGCCCTTTAAACACACAGACAGACAGACTTTTTACCTATAGGATAAATAGTTTATTATAAATAACAGTTATTTAATAATAAGCGTCTTAAAAGGTTTTGAATTAATCATTTTGTTATAATTAATGGTCTTCACGCTGTCGCTTACGGGTCAAGCGGGTCACGTCCACGTATTGCATTCATTTTACTCAATGTCATTAATCTATTAAAATGCTTAATCTTCAAGGAACCTTCAAAATTGATATGTTTAGGTGTTTATATTATGTTGAAGCGATATAAGAATGTGAGGAGGGCTAGTTTACAGCCCCTGAGATAATCAGGTTCGCTGCTTTGACGGATGAATTGATGACGCTCTTTCAAAGGTTGTCTATTGGTTTTATTACAATAATTTATTATTTAAATATACAAAAAAAGACACAATAGATAAAGTCTCAATACCTAATGTTAAAATGGTTGATAATTGTGTAATATTAAATGGGGACGTGTTAAAACCGGTAGAGTGTAGTAAATTCTTAGGTATTACCATTGAAAAATTGCAGTAGGGCCACCATATATAGGGGCTAGCGAGTAGAGTCAGCTCTACAGCGATCGCGGTAAAAAAATAAGAGTTATTACTGACGTTATACACGAATTTCTTAAGAAGTGTGACATGCTTATCATTAATACTAGGAGCAAACACAAACTTGTAATGTCTGTGGCTCGCTTACACAGAGTCAGTAACTCCTTTTATGAACAATGTATAAGCTTTTACAACAGGATCCCAAAAAACATTCAAAAAGCTTCTGTCGCTAAATTCAAAAAAATATTAACGAACGTTTGTGTGCTAAAGGTTACTATACAATTAATGATTTTATAGAAGATGGCATGCCTTGGGAATGAAGTGATTGCCTCCAGGCTACTACAATTTTAAAGAATTATTGTAAATTATAATTTAAGTTAAAAAAAAGATAAAGTAATAATAATAAGTCCCGCTGAGTTTCTTTCGCCAGTACTTCTCGGATTTGAGGCAATTCTTCCCGAACTGTTGGTAGACTCATGACGTTCAGTATCGAATTGTTATAATTTAATGCTGAATAAAATATTTTAAATTTTATTACTTTGGAGAAGAACTGAATTATATTGCCTATTCTGGGAACAAAGTTCCTTATCATACGTTACACTTGGCGAATGAAAGCTAGACGGAAACAAGTGTAATACTTCCACCGTCACGACACTTTTTATTATTTACTCATAGTAACCCATGTCATATCATAAGTAACAGGCAATCATAGGTGTTAAGTGTTTCCGTAGTAGTTATGCGCAAGCGATCCTGCGGCGTCCCACTAAGGCGGGGGGAAGGGATGTCGGGTTTTAGTGGGTAGTACAGGCTCTTCTAACCGGTGAGCCCCACATCACCACCTGGGGGATCAGGTGGTATGCGTAAATGCATTTCCCGACGATAAAAAAAAGGTGTTAAGGAATGTATTCTATAAGAATTTCGTGTGCACTCTATGCAGGCCTTTGTTATGAGCTTCGTAATGTACAAAGTATGTTGATGATAGTTTTGAAAAATGTATGGTCTAATTTATGAGCCAAGGGCACACGCAGCGAAAGGAACTCTGATCCTTTCACATAACTACTTTTTTTAATGGTGTCACTCTTGTGAGAGTAGCATGAAAAAATACGTGAAGCGGATTCAATCTTTAACTTTCCGCGCTTTTAAATTTTCATTTATTACTGTTATGTCTCTTACATTTTTAATCTTTGTCATTCCCTCATATTATGCTAAACGAAATACATACATATAGGTATGTATAATAAATAATAAATGGGCCGCAAGGTTTGTACGAAAAATAATATCTTTATTTGAGAGTTAGTAATTATGCTCTTCGAAACAACAATTGGGAAGCATCCAATTAAAAAAACACGACGCGTGTTATTAGTGTAGTATACTCGTATACTTATTAATATCGACAAATTATTGCCGTGAAATATTAAATCCCAGCCATTTCTCGCCGTTCTCTTCACATGCTACTTCCACTGCTTTCATCAATAACTAACTTATGAATCGTAATAATTGTGTCAACTATAATTTATTATTTTAATTTAATACAATTTGAGCTTTGGTGTATTTAAAATAAGGTATAAATTTCAACACCTCGGTAACATCGCGTTTAAGCATTTCTAAGCGTCACAGTTTGCCATATTTCAGAGTCGATGAATGTGACAAGTTATTACCAGCAATAATCGAATTAATAATTAGTTTGGAATCGTTCTACATTAGCAATACATTTAATTAAATTAAATATATTTTAAAGTGTTTCATAATCGACACTATCTCAAGCACATGCCGCGGGTATTTCCATTTCTCGTCGCCATCACGGAGGGTATATATCTCTATCTGGTTCAATTATAAGCTACAACATCCTAAATTTAACATAGACCAATACAAATATAAAGACAAAATATGCTTTTATTATGTCCCAAATATCCTCCATATATTTTGTTCGAATACCCATATATAACTAGACAAACGTTAATATACACCACTAAATTGTAAGTCAACCTAAACTTACGAAATTTTTCTAAAAACCCTGATAAGCAAAACCATGTTAAATTAAGATGACGTGGTTAAATTATTTTATAATATTTACATAAATACAGAAAATCTACAATACCTGTGGAGAAACTCCCAGCATCTTCAAACTGGGCGGCACATTGAGTGAGGTGGCGCGCGGTAGCTGCACGTCACCGAAGTTCACAGTGAACGCTTCACACCATATGGCGAAATACCCAATGTCGAACACTGTCAGCTCCTGGAGGAAGATTGTTATATAAATATTAAACGTATATGGTATTACTCCATTATAGCGAACCAACCTTCGACCCGACCCGCAAACTGCAACTCGTGCTTAATATATCGATATTGTATTTATAATTTTTGTATTGTCATTTTCACAACAACATTATAAATGTATGATTCTTCTTCAGGCTAATAATGTCATATACATATATTGATATAACGACATTGAGACAAAGTTAAATGTTTAGCAAGCGAAGCTGCGAGCAAAAACTAACTTAGTTAAATTATGATAAATACTAAATAAGCATTTATTATTGAAGTTTTACTACCTAAATTCCTACCTACTACTACCTAACATACCGCCCACATAAATATGCTTACATTATGACCCATTCCTACACACCCAGCGTTTTATTTATCATACTAACTAAAATCACCTAGAACTAGTTTTGTCCCGCGGCTCTGCTCACATAAAAACAGTCCGGGGATAAAAAATAGCCCATTCGTGATGTGATCTATTTCCTTATGAAATTTTCTCAAAATGGACTGAGCGGTTTGAGTGTGAAAGGCAACAAATAGCCACTTACATATTTTAAATATTAATATGAATAAAATAATATTATCTAGAATAGAATATTAATGGTAGTTCATTGTTCATACAGTTAACTAATAGCACATTAAAATACATATTTTAAATTTTTTAGACGTATTTTTTTGTTTAATACAAGTTATACTATTATACAAAAGCTATAAAATTGTAGGTACAGTGATGCTCTCACCACACGCCCGCCCGAGGGCACCCAAAGTTTCGACGCTTTACCAAACTATCGTATTTGCAATTATGTTTAGAAATATTGCCTTGCTACGAATATATTTACTTGTTACGAATTTATAGTAAATATATTAACATATGTACTAATAACGAAAACTTTTCTTAGTGTAGAACACTCGAGATATCTCTAGCTACTTTGGAATTCGATTAAAAAACTTAAAATTTATTTTTATATTAATAAACTTTATAATTATTTCAATCTAAAAACATTCATATGATTATGTCCTGCTGATCGATTTCGGTGACGACTGTGATACATATTCTATAATTAAATGAAGAGATTAGAATTTTCAAAACTTACTCCTGGTAAAGTAAGTACAATAGTCTTCTTATCGTATTTGCGCAGAGGTGTTTCCTTGCCGTTCTCGTCGGGGATGCGGATGCCCTGCGGGGACGGCTTGTCGCCGCGGCCCACCCAGAACTTCGCATCTATTTCACATAAATATATTTATTAATAAATAATTATAACTAATATAACATAACTAGCGACTTACTCTCGCTTCGCTCGGTTGTGCCAACGGTTGACCTATGTTTTTAATTCCAGGTCATAGTCTACCCGTATACTTAATTTCATCCAAATCTGTCCAGCTGCTTCGATGTGAAAGAGCAACAAGCTATCGCAATTAAAATAGTGGTCCGATATAATAATTTACTTATTTTAGAGCATTTATCGACAATATTGCAACTGCGGTTCAAAAACAAATATTAGACACACCTCTACAATAAATCTTATTGTATTTATACACGATAGTAAGCTAAACATCAGGGGCTCGATGCGATAGAGACATCCAATAATAATTTTGGGTGAGGTGCCGAAGAAAAAACTTAATACTAATGTATCTTGCCAAAACTGACACATTCTTTTAATTTATGACTTGAAAGCCCTCAATCTTGTTCAATACAAACACATAAGCGTTATAACATATTTCATGTTTATTATAAAAGGAAGCGTTCGAGAATTCACTACGTCAGAATAAATTCCCTTGAAAAATGCCTTTGAGTGGAGCAAAAAGCTATTCTGCAATTGATTTATGTTATTCTGCTCACTCCAAGAAAATATTAAACCAAATACAGTTTAACAAGATGTAGTGGAGTGTTGGTATTGCGATTGTATCTCGACAGTATTATAATGATTGATTTGATCATAATATGAGCACCAGAAGGAGGCAATCTACAGCTACGGCTTGCCAATTATAGCATCGGCAGACTCTGCGACTTTTAAATCAAACCCTTACTTGTTTATATCCATGAGAAACTATGTGTTATTTTGTCTTATAACCACGCAAAAGCATGCTATTAATTTATACCCATAGGGTAGGATAGGTCAAGAAACGCACTGGGAGATGGCCCACTTCGGTGGGCGGTGTACCGTGCGGGTTGCTCCTGGTACTCTGACGGCAGAGTGGACTGTTGGAGCAACCGCATGGTTATGATGGTCGGCTTTAGCAGATATGCCGTCGGGGCATCGTTGTTGAGAGCGTAAGCGATCCTGCGACGTCCCATTAAGACAGCAGAGATTTTGTTAGGTTTTAGTGGGTAGTACTGGCTTTTCTAGCCTTTATCTGCCGATATCTGTATGCGTAAATGCATTTCCCAACATTAAAAAAGAGGATACTAAATTCGTGTAAAATAATAAAAAAAATGTACAAAATAGATTTTTTGTTGCCAGTTCGTCAAAGAAATATGTAATGAATGCTTATAATTTAACTTTTATAATAGAAATTTTGGAGCAAGTATTCAATAAGATAACTAAATCAATCACAAAAAATTTAAAAATCAGTTTGGAATAAAAAAGAAAGAAAGAAATACAAACTACTTCGATTTAAGTATTCAGAAGGTACAAAGTGTAATATTTTATTGGGATCAACCATCACAATACTTCATGTTCTCAACATAGATCACGTTACATAAACTTTTGCTCAAACGCTGGACTAGTTATCGTATCAATTTTTTATTCCTCACCCACACATGTACGCCTTTATGAATAATAAAATATAAAGAATTTCGCAGCTTTTAAAAATGTTAACGAGTTAAATTCCCGTAAACAATACTCGTACAGGCGCCGGAATTTTGGAATATTTATTTGAAGCATGTCAGCGATGTCGTATCGTATAAAGGATCGCTTTGACAATTTTATATTGAATAATGTTACGAGTATATTCACGCTTGGGCAAATTGCCGTCGTAACGGAACGGGTTGGAGACAGTTCGCAACACGGTCCCATATTAGATCTCTCTTTCCACCGCTTCATTCAGTGACGTCTAACATTTACCTACAAAAACTATTTTTATAAAATAATGTAGTACTATACTTTACATGTATCTATGAATAAAGAGGAACTTTATGAGCTTAGGAGTAAAAAAAATAATTCCAAAAATTTACTGTAGATATATTTAAATGAACAAAAATATGACCGTACATTATATTACATGATCACAATGTTCTGGTTCTGGCTCACTCAGAAGTGAAGGCGAACATGATAACAGCTATAAACTAAACGAAATTCTTAGACTTAGCCTATACAACCTGCATTTTATGTAACCTTATCGAAGCTTATCTAATGTGTAATACAAATAAAACTGTATTGGTTTCTCTGTATGATAGAACAATAACAGAAGATGAATTTGTACAAAGAAGGAGCGATTTTTTTAAACAATTCATATTGAGCGGGTATTAAATACAAATCTAAGTCAGATGAAATATTTTCTTACTCATATTTTAAATGGGAAAGTTTGGTTTTGTTATGTTTTAGTCTACTAAAAAAGTTGCTAAGTTTAATCTAAATCGGTGTAGCAAATCTAAAACTACAATTTTGAAACATCTCGAGAGCCGCTATCTAAAAGCTAGTAATGAATAAAGTTCTTTGTTACTTTGTTTGGAATGCACAAAATAAACGCTACAAAAAGCTAAAATTGCATATTGCTATCAAATTGGCTGTAAACCAACGAGTACTGAAATGAAAATTGCGCTATAACTGTACATTGAAGACCGTTGTTGCACGGCGGGTTACGCAGTTGGGCATTGATGTCACGCTATCTGTGGGTTTGATTTTCGTAGATAGTTTTTGTTTGATAATCTAATATTCATTTTGATCTGGTTAAGATAAAAGGCACGTCTCGATGTAAATGAAAAGAATATAACGTAAAGTAACATTGTATTCTCTCCATACGAAAGTTAAACAAAAATGGAAAAAGATTAGTTTCTTTGAAATTCATAGAAAACGACACCTGAGACCTATTCACTTAAAAAATCCACAGAACTCGTGTCTGCCGACCGGGTATATTGAAAATGAATCTGCCAAATGAACTGAATTAAATTTGTATACTATTAATTATATTTATTTATCAAAAAAAACATAAAGAAGGTAGTAGGTAGTATATTAAAATTATTCATCTAACTCTACACAATCATTGTACACGCCTTGAAGAAACATTATTTTTACAAAAAGAGTTTTTGAGTCTTTTCTAAATTTTTTTTTTGCATTTAGTAGTCCACGTCGAAACACGTCTTTTCACGTCCACACACCTCACATCAATGTTAAAAGAATCATTGCAATGAGCTATCACTTGAAAGGTTCCGGAGTATGGTGTCAACGCTATACTCGTATATATGTATGTACTGTGTACTAAATAGAAGAGGTTCAACAATCGGACATACAGATGGATATGTGAATGTTCAATAAAGGAGAATATATTTTTCCTTAAATATAAATAGTATATACGGTACGCTAAAAATAAATAAGTTAAAACGCCATTGTTATTTGACGCGAGCAGTGCGAGTGATGCGACGGAGGCGAGGCGGTTAAATTGCCATTAACTGCGGCATCGCGGCTACTTGTACTGGCGAAGGATGAAGTTGTGCTTTTAGTTGTGACGGACTTTGCTGGTGAAACTTTTAGTTTTAATAGGTTTATGTCTGACTTGCCATGTAGATTCGCCGACAGCCAAGCTTAGTGATGTAATTCACTTTGTAATATAATTAATTTATAGTATCTATAGATAATAGAAAAACAGAGAGGTTTGTATTTTTTGTCAGTTTTTTAATAAACCGATTCTAATAAGACTTTTCTAGTGGTGGATTTAAGCAAAATGATGTTCAGGTTATTGTTATTGCAAGAAACAGAGGATAGAATAAGAATGGGTTAGACGATTCTAGTAGAACTCTTAATGACTGATGATTCAGGTAAGAGTGAAACAAAATATTATTTTTATATTATGTACAGCATAATATACGAGCAAAAGCATGGTCCATCAGAGTATGAGGTAGTTGAAGTGAAGTTCTGGACAAAAATCTAAAATATTGTTACATGTGTACCAGAATAACGTCTTTTACGGACTGACTACACTGACGCTCCTTAAATTGACGATTCAAAAGTGCTTGTAATAAGTCTATTTCAATAAAGTTTGGTTTCATTCTTATAAAATTTTATCTCTCAGTGAATGCCTCTGAGTACGTCGCTCGGGTACAGGTCAGTAGTACAGAGCGCAGTTTATTCGCGTCGGAGCGGCAGTTTGAGGCGCACTCTCTTTGATTGTTTGCGCCGTGATAGGACAATTGTTTCGTTACGTGCCTTTCAATACGGCAAGCAGTAAAAATACGTAGCTTATTGAGTTAACTATTGCTTTTGACTTGCGATGTTATTTTAACATTTTCTACTAGAAATGTCAATTGGTGAAAGTATACGAAATTATAACATACTAAATTAGGGGGCGTGTGGTCCATTTTGGATAAAAACTGAGACGGATATTTATTTACCGGAAACAAGAATATGCAAACTACCATTGTATCCGGTTGACTTTAACTGCCAAAAAGTCTGATTTGTTGTAAACAAAATTTTACTGCAATAATTGTTGTTATAAAGTATGTTGTAAATTAACATATAACTAAAAATAATCTAAGAAAGTATTAACATATAACTTTTATTATAACGTACGCTACAGCATTGAAGTTTGACATTTGCTTTTTTATAGTTTTATGCAACAAAAATGTTATGAAAATGGTATTTCTTAGAAAACTGAATCAGACTACTATTAATGCGAGAGTTTGTATGTGTATGTGTAGATATGTATGTTAGTTACGGTTTCACACAGAAAGGGAAAGAATAGATTTGATTAACTATGACCTGGAAGGAGACCCTCTGCCCTAGGTACCCGAGTGGACTGAGCATTTTAAGTCGCAAGTCTTATCTTACTAATACTCTTATTATAAATGTGAAAACTTAGATGTTTGGATGGATGTTTGTTACTCAATCACGCCAGAACGGTTGAACGGATCTGGATGAAATTTGGAATAGAGATAGATTATACTTATAGTCTGTAATAACACATAAGCTTTTTATCCCGAAAAAATTTACGGTTCCTATGGGATAGATTTGTTTTATTGTTTCATGTAATTGCTATAAAACAAGTAGTCACGTAACTAAGTATAGCCTTAAATCTACACAACTGTATAGAAACCTTACCAGGTGCTTCTCCATCATACGAGAAATTGGGTATAAGTAGTGTCTGTGCATCGACGATGACGATGGGGTCGGAGGAGACGCCGTGCACGCCGTGCAGAGCCCCCACTTTCATAGGCTTGGGGTACTCCAGATTCCGAGGGATCTCCACTGAACCGAAGTTTATCTGAGAATTAATGTTTTGCATTTTAGTTATATCATAATAAACATAAATTAATCAATATATAATATGAAAATTAATGTGTGTATGTACATATGTTCCCTATGGAGTCCAAAACGAGTATAGCGATTTTGAAGAATTTTTCAGGCAATCTTCAAATTAACCTAGCATGTGATCCAGTGAAGTTTGGAAGCCATCAGTAGTTTAAACGCAGGAGAAACCGCGGATACTGTTAGTATATTTATAAAATTAATATCGTTATAATGCTTAAATTATATTTTCCTTCACACTCTTGTAAATGAATAAAACATACTACAGATTTGTTTTATTACTTCATTCAGCTACATATCTTCCGCGACTGCCCAAAAAGGCACGAGTAACGCTAACTAATGCCAGCAATTATGTTAGCTAAAATAGCTTATTACGTATTTAAAATTATAATATAACTAACACCGGGCACAATGGAACTATACCATCCTTCTTATTAATTTATTTTTATTCTTGGATTTTTTGTGTTTTTATGTGATTATAGAGAATTAATATTTACAAGAATTATAGACGTAACAAAATTTGAAAAAACTGGATACTATCGATGATCAATAGCCACATATAATATACAGCAGCTATAATATTAGAGCGCAGGAGCAGTGCACTGCTACATAGTCACTATCAAGCCACTTAACTAAATCCTTTGAATAGCATCAGTGTGGGTTCAGACGTGTTTGCTCGGCTCGGGCCAGACGCTTTGTTTGCTCTCGGAGCGACTCCTGAATGCAAGCTATCGATCTATTGCGTTATATAATTGCTCCCAATTGCTACCTGCATCTGGCATGAATACAAGAATACAGAATTATTGGCTGTTACAGAATTTCAGCAACTTTTAAAGACTTATTTATGCTTTTTACTTCCATTTTGAATGTGGAAATCGTTAATACTTAATGGCTTAAATATTTTTAATCTATACTAATATTATAAAGAGGAAAGATTTGTTTGTTTGTTTGTACCGAATAGGCTCCGAAACTACTGAACCAATTTAGATAAAATTTGGTAAGAAGATATTTTGAGACACTGGAAAGGACATAGAATAGTTTTATCACGGAAATCATCCCTTAAGGGGATGAAAATAACGAATCCGAGCGAAGCGATAGTGAGTTGTAAGTATATGAATATTTGCATAATTCTACACTTTTATGTGAAAATAAAAAAATATGTATTTAAAAAAGCTATTACTTTATAAAATTATTCCCATGAATTTTATCTTATGATATGGAACATTATTTTTTTGTTATTTATTTTATTTTTAATTTCTGTAAAACTAACACAATTTTTTATAAAAATTCCAAGATTCTAAGATTCGGCTATCAATGTAGTTAATATGACGTATTTTCAAAAGAAAATTCGTATGAAAGAAAAACATTAGTAAACTTATTTCGAAGGCAAACTCATAAGCTAAGGGAGGATTATCCGGAGATATTTGACAGTTGTTGTGTATTGACTCTCGCACGCGGACACGGAGGGCTCGGAGGACTGCCTGACGCGGTGTTTGACTTAGCCTTATTTATGTTCCTCCAAGACACTCATCTCGAGGTGAGTCGTTTGCGGCTTTTATTTTTTTATTTATTTATAGGTTTCAAGATCATTTATATATTTTTTAAATTAAAAACTTTGATACGAAAATCTAACACTTATTTCCACCAGCCTTCAAATTATGTAGTCATAAATTTTTCGCGAAAACACCATGAAAATCTGGTTAATAGTTTTTAAATTCGCAAAATAATAGAAACCAATGTCTGAAAATACTTTATATTTGAAGGTACTCCTTCTTTAATAAATGTATGTATGTATGTATGTAGTTACCTTTTTTTACTAAGAATAAAGTAAAGCATATTTATGGCTAGTAACTTTTAACATAATTTTACATAAGCCGGTGTTCTTGTAAGGCAGTAGACGATAATCAGAACAATAGTAGGTTTATCTCGGCCCAATCCATTTGCTCTGGACGCGACGGACGGCTGTTTGTCTCATTTCTAACTTCTATCGGTCAAGACAATATTTAATATTATTATAACAACTCATAAGTATAAATGTACATTATACTTCCAATAAACAATTTTTTATACTATCCCGTGTTCATGTTTATTATAAAGCGCTCGAATCGTCGGTGATCAAATCAAAACAAAACCGCAAAAAAAATCGAAAAAATAGTTGTTGTTCAATTTTAAATATTCATCATTTTATTATACTTGTGAAATTAAAAAATTACTGAGATATTTTTTATCGCTTTCAACAATGTTTAAATCATTTTACAAATATACTACAATTTTAATAATATGAATATATATATATATATATATATATATAAGGACTTCTTGTCTGAAATAAACGCATATTATTATTATTATTTATATATTTTAAGAGACCACCGACTTTTGGTCCGTACCTGTTTAAAGCGTACAATACTATAATATTGCCATGCAAAATGTATATCGGCCAACTTAAAAAAAGAAAAGGGTACTTAATTGAAGTATAATTTTTTCGTGTGATCACTTTTTCAATAGTATTTCGATTTTAGTGAGTAAGTTCAGAAGAACCACCCATATATGTAAATAGAAGGAAATGTTGCACCCCTCAGGGTGGATAATTTACTTATAAATACAGATATACGAGTACTATAACCTGAACTAATACTTGAGGTATAAAAGAAGCGGGGATAAATCGCTAGTGTGGAATGTATATTATGTATGTAGGCTGTTATCACTGAAATTTAATGAACTAATCAACAAGCTGGTCTCTGTCGACTGACGCCGTGTTTGTCTTTCCGTTCGCCGCGACCACGTGCACACATGCACTCACGTTCCTGTTTGAGTTGCTGCAGTAGTTTGTTAGCAGAAATAATTAATTTAATCTAGTCTATTGTATTTAGATGTTTGGTATGACTTCGTAGAAATTATACAATAATTATATTTGGAGCTTACCAACTGATATTTCTAACAAGCTTTAGCTCTGCTTAATTTACATGTACCTACTCATACATATTAAGTAATATGTATTTAAAAATAAAATCTACAAACTGTTTGTTACAAATATTATGAGCAGATTATAAAAGATAATGTTATTAGCAGAACCGCGGCCTCGCTCGCGCTAAAACTACAAAAGAAAAACTCTAAAAACTTAGGTTTCATAAAAACTTTCATCCCCTATTTTACCCCCTTAAGGGATGAATTTCGAAAAATGCTAAAACATGTATTCATTTAATTGTATTATAATGTGTTTTCTCGTGGAAATAAGATAATCACCCACGGTAAAAAGTAGCCTATGTCACTTTCCAGCCCTCTATCTCCACATAAAAAATTATACCTATCCGTCACTCCGTTTCGACATGAAAGAAGGACAAACAAACAAACAAACAAACAAACAAACAAACAAACAAACAAACAAACAAACAAACAAACAAACAAACAAACAAACAAACAAACAAACAAACAAACAAACAAACATACATACTTTCACATTTATAGTATTAGTATGGATGTGTGTAAACGATCAATAAAATGAAACTGGTAAATTATATTCATCATTTTATGACTAATGTCAGCAGTATTGTTTGTAAATGTGTTGTAAAGTTTCGCAGCAATCTGGGAACAGATAGCGCTCTGTTCTGCTTTAGTTCACCTTCGTAACGTAAGTATTAACGTCAAACAAAGTTACAATAGGAACATTATATTTATAACTAAACCCGACACTACCCCAGTGCTAGGGAGCAGTACTACAGATTACAGATATTGCTATACTTTACTAGGTATATTAATTAATGAAGAACACTATCTTCATTAATTAATACTGACTAATTATTTTTACAACATGATTATCACTTGTCTTACGATGAAGGTAGACAATGACATCATATGGAAATCTACATCTCTTAGAATATTTATCCCTATGTCCACCAATCCGCACGTGGCCAGCGTGGTGGAATATGGACTGATACCCCTTGTATTGAAGGGCCCGTACCCAGCAGTGGGACGTAAAAAGAGCTGCATACATACATAATTCGTTGGCTCACTATTACAAGGTTCTATGTTAATTTTAATAAAGTTTAGTAATTTTTACATAGAACTTCGTTATTTTTTTATCGTAAAAAAAAACAACATAGAACTATGTAAAATTCAATATTTTGTAGTTAAAGTGCCGCTATCTAGTGGTCTGTTTTTGCAAAACTGTAGCTAATGACATATAGAACCTTGTAGCATTAATAACTAAATAAGTACTAAAATTGTAACATAGAACCTTGTAATTATGAGCCAACGAATTATGTAATTATATATTGTATTTTAAATGTAATTTTTTTTTAACTATTTCAGGCTGAAAATATATTTTTTATTTGGACCATTTCGATAAAAATGTTATATAGTAAGTTAATATTTACATAGGCTATTACCGACCACCATAAACCAACCCTTCCCCCGTTTGAGTACTATATACATATATGTGCATAAATTTATACAAAATTATGGATAAATTTCAAATTCCGGAGAGACGTGACATCTGGACGTCAGATACCTGCTACTGCTACGCATGTCACGAACATAAACTGTTTGTTTTCTTTATCGGCATTTTTCGCAATAAAGGTAGATGTAAACTTATATTCCATACCGTGATATTAGTACATGTAATGATTGTGATGTTTAAAAAAATAATTATACAAATTATGGTGGGGAGATTCATTAGCGACCGGCAATCAAGCCGGACGCAAAGCTAAGAAACGCACTGGGTGGCGGCCCACCTCGGCGGACGGTGTGCCATGCGGATTGCTCCTGGTACTTCTCTGATAGCAGAGTGGACCTTCGAGCAACCCCATGGTTGTTGTGATCTGCTTCGGCAGATCTGCCATCGTGGTTGAGTGCGTAAGCGATCCTGCGACGCCCCATTAGACGAGGGAGCATAAAAAAGCCTTTTAGGGATTGATTAAAAATCAGCCCTGAAATTAAGTCTGTTTGTCGGTTAACTAGCCGTGATATGAAATACATGGACATTAAGTGAACACTCAGAGACCCCCCGCAGGACATTGCGCAGGGGGTCCATTAACGCAGCCGTAATATGTACATGCGCAAAGTGACTGGGGCTAATGTCTGTGTCTACTGTACCACCACTAGTGTCAGCAAGCAAGGCTATCGAACTTGGCAAAATGTTGAAAATAATAAACACTTTAAATAACTTATCCTCGCTTCATTCGGCTGATCCCTGAGTCTCGAGATCCAGAGAGATCAGTAGCTTACGCGCTACGAATACTAACTATATTTTTGTACATTTGATGCAAATCCATCTGGTCGTTTCAGTGTACATATTTTCATATCTTTTATAACATATATTCCGATGATATTTTAAAAATAAACAGAAATCCATACATATAATAAAATTGTAACTAAGCCGAATCTGTACATTAAATATTTTTTGGAAAATCTTCTTAAAATATACATTATTATCGATACAGAGGCCAAATCTATAATTTTTAGAATTTTTGTCTGTCTGTCTGTTACCGCATCACAGAAAAACCACTGCAGGGATTTTGATGAAATTTGCTATGATGATAGCTGGTTATCCGGGTCAACATATAGAATACTTTTTACCGCGAAAAATATCTTATTTCTGAGAAAAATGTAAAACCTGCAATGTAAGAGTATACTAATGTGTAAAACCTAAGAATTTGGTTTTTGGTCATCTGAACGCGGGCGATGCTAGTATTACATATACACGAATACGATTTTTACTTATAGAAAAAGAAATTCAAAGGAGAGTAACGAAAATGAATTCTTTGCAAATAAAGAAATCGCTATTTAACGCTGGCTTATATTTTCCTAATATCGATCATCATCATTTCCCCCAACACTCGCTTTGCTCAGGCCCTAACGACCTGAATTACATATTATATTATAAAAGCGATTTCTTCTCGAACATTCGTCTTTATCAGAAAAAAGTGATGTTTAGCATTAAGAGACAATATAACTTTTTATTAATTTAACCTCTTCCAAGCCACATTAGATCCTACTAATATGATAAATACGAAAGTTTCTGAGGATGTGTGGATGTCTGGATGTATAGATGTATGGATGTATAGATGTATGGATGTCTATTACTCTTTTACGCAAAAACTACTAAATGGATTTTAATGAAACTACAATAATATAGCTTATATATCAGAATAATACATAGGCTACTTTTAACCCCAGAAAAAATTACGGTTCCCTTGGGATAGACTTGTTTTTATTTCTCTAGAGGCGAATCCGAAGGAAACAAGGGTGAGACGCCAGTTACGTTAGTATACATATAAACTCACAAACTAACTTTTTCTTATAAGATTAGTACCTGTCCAGAGAGAATGTTTGTTTGTGCTTCTTTTACATTGAAACAGTAAAAACGGTAGTTGAATGTGATTTTTGTAGGGCTAGAGGGTGGAGAGTGATATAAACTGGTTTCGGTGGCAAAATATCTCATTCTCACGGGAAAATATGCTATAATATGTGGCCTAATAGCCAACTGCAGAAGCATAATATTATGAATGCGCAAGTATCTAAAGACCAAGGAAGTTGCGGGGTTACGAATTAATACTTATATTGAACATACAATGTGCGTTATGGTTAAAATCTGTTGTTGTTGTTCTTTCCTACGAAATGAAATTATAGAAACAACAACATACATAAAGTTAACAGAGTATAATTTTGCCTCACGAACTTTTCTTCGTACAGTGGTAGAAAATGTGAAGTCATTTTAAATTCCTTATTGTACGTGATTTCTGATAATAACCTGCTTAGCATTTAACAGCTTCATATTGCGTGTTACCAGTTCATAAATATATAGATTCTTAAGAATCCTTTGTTTTTAGGGTTACTCGGACAGGAATCAGAGCCCAAGCTGCTTCAACTACCACCGAAATGCAGTTTTATTGAGAAGAACAGGAGAGAAATACAACAGTTATACTTTAAGATAGTTTTGTGTTTACAATCTTAGTATCAATAAATGTATTTCAAAATAATAATTTGTAAATAGTAACATAATATACGTATATTTATCCGTCTGTGGTAGGGTTTCATAGTATTATTATGATAAACAAAGTTTATTTTGCGACCGAACGTGTGAAATGGAAAAATCCTATACCTTAAAAACTTCTCAACGTATCTTTAAAAATAATTTTCTTTAAAAGTATTTTGGAAAATGGACAAACTGACAGATGTCTATCGGCTAAAATTGAATCTTTATAATTTCGTCAGTCCTTTAAGAAATTATAAAGATTCAATTTAGCCCTTTAGCTATAGAACCCTAAAAAATAAGAAAACAAATAAATAGAACTCACCGAGTATTCGTCACACCACACAGCGAACCAGGTGACATCGCGCAATGTCTTGCCTTCAGGCAGCGAGAGCGTGATGCCCTCGCCTCGGTACTTCCGCAGCGGGCTGCCGCCGCCGCGCTCGTCCTGCAGCCGGACCCCACCTGACGCACTCGGAGTTTTCGATGAGCCCACGTAGAAGTATGCCGCTGGGGGAAAAGTTTAATAATTTAATAAAAAACTATGTTTTCGGTTTTTTTCGCGGATTTATTTGGATTTTTGGTTCCCGACGTTTCGAATGCTTTACAGCATTCATGGTCATGGGAAAGACTGAGGTGTTAGATGTCTCGAAAGTATAGTTGTTACAGACAGCCTACCCACAAATACCTTACAATATTTTTTAACTTTAAACATTTTTATAATTTTAGTTAGTATTATAATTGAATATGGAAAAATATTTATTTAATTTTTGCTTTTATTA
This sequence comes from Brenthis daphne, assembly GCA_947093115.1. Lineage (NCBI taxonomy): Eukaryota > Metazoa > Arthropoda > Insecta > Lepidoptera > Nymphalidae > Brenthis > Brenthis daphne. The sequence goes on from OX352474.1 coordinate 23,619,922, forward strand.
TTATAATTATTACAATTTTAAAATTATTAAATAGTAAGCAGAACCCGCGGCTTCGCCCGCGTTCAATGTAAAAGAAACTGTTTTGCCTTATGTTATATAGAGACTCACCCTCACTTCGCTCGTGTTCGTCCTGTATGTATATTATGTATTTATATAATATTAAACTATGTGGGCATTTTTCATACAAAAATACTAAAATCGCGATTAAAAATACTTTATGACCTATTCTATAACTACCAAATATACAAAAAAATCATTTAAATCGGTCAAGCCCCTTTGGAGGAGTGCGGCCACAAACACCGTGACACGAGATATTTATATATTAGACAATAATTTGATTGACGCGAATTTTTGACATTTCAACAAAAAATATCTAGGCAATAATAATAAGTAACCGTCATGGTGTGTTTGCTTTTAAAAGATATTTTGTAACGTTATTAAAATAATTTATAAAGAATTATGTCTATCTATCGATATATACTTTTGTTTGTGGTAATTTTTAACATGGCTAAACCAGTTCAATAGTAGGTAGATAATTTTACTGATCCTCGAGAGAGTGGAGATAAGCCAATGCGAATTGAGATAATAGTTATCCAACAGCACAGCAGGTAAAAAATATCCATTAATATCCCTCTAGCCATCTATCATGATGCGTGATTTAATATTCAGTCAAACATTTTAAAAATTGTACTAGTTTTGACTTCAATACGATTTTTTCACGTTACAATTTTTGATGTAGACTAATATGCCTAGTAACAAACATTTATCAAAGTTAAAACTTTCATTAACTTTCTTTAAGCACGTTAAAAAGGCAAAATATAAAGCGCCCACGTTCTTCATATGAAAAATCTAAGCCCAAAATGCCTTATAGCGATTCGCCCTGAAAAACGCAATTTAAAAGGCAAATTCTGGCACAAAAGTGCCTCAAAGTCTGTGAAATGTAAACGAGGTGCGAAATATATGATAGTTCCGACTGGCGCGAACGGCGCACGGCAACTAAATTATAAGAAAACATTCCGTAAACCCTGAACGTTTAATGTTTTTTTTATGTTACTTTATAGTTTTGTAGCTCCAAGCTGAATCGCCCCTGTGTTGTCTTATTGATTTTTATCACTAAATAATAAACATAATTAGAAACTAGTGTCCTAACCTCGTTTTACTCAAGCTCTATCTATAACACTAACTTCGCAATGGAAACAAAAAATAACCTACGCCTTATGAGTCATAAGCCATTTCTTTGCAAATATGTATTACATCAATCTGTTGCGCTACCTGCTGAGAGGCACAAAATAATAAACCTCTTTTCGTGTTTTTATTTTAAAGTAAAATATTGAAAATTCAAACGTCTTTGTCAACAATAAAAAGTATATATAAATACTAGTATAGTATTTTATGATCTGTGATATAAATAGGCAAACATTCAGTCAAGTGAATAAAAACAGAAAAAGTTAAACCAGTCTAACTCTGCTTGAAACCTGTAATATATTATACTTTTTTTTAGTAAAAACCTTACTTTTCCAATCCAGTGGCTTGTTTGACTTAAATATGCTTATAAAAGTTTTTTCCCGCTTTACATAGGAAAACTTGTGCTAGCGCAAATAAATACGTTTAGTTGAGAGCAGCCCGCGCGCCGCAGCCGTGCAGTGCCGTACAGTATACTCGTACAGTAGCGACGCGCAGTAAATACTTTCACGATTGGCATTTTTAAAGTGTTATGCAAGTGAGTTCACTACTATCCTTTACAACTAGATCTTTATTTTTAAAATATGTACCTACTTAATACTTTCTTAGATTTACGCGAATATTTGACATTTTAAATAAAACTATCTTTTCGGATTTTGTCGCGGATTTATTTGTATTGGATGATTGGATGATTGGATAATTGGAGTCTAATAATTCTTTAGCTTTCTTAGATGTATTAGTCATACGTAACCCAGATAACACCTTGAGTCATACTGTGTATCGAAAGAAGACCCATACTGATAGGTACTTGAATGGTGAATCTCACCACCCCCCTTCACAGTTAGCTACCGTGGGAAAATCTTTGTTTCAGAGGGCACGCGGGATCTGTGACGAGCAACACCTGGCCGGAGAACTGCAACATGTCAAGCAAGTTCTGCGAGACAACAAGCTGCAAGTGCCGCGCCTACGTCACAGGGACCGAGTGAAACCAGCCACAGTCGAGCGCGTCCCTGCAGTCCTACCTTACATGAGAGGCGTCACTGACAAGATTGGCTACATTCTAAAGCGAGCTTCAATTAAAACTTACTTCAAGCCGCCAAAGAAAATTAGTCAGTTTCTACCACCTGTCAAGTGCCACATCCCTCTACAAGATGCAGGAGTTTACAAGCTTGATTGTGATTGTGGGCTCTCTTACATCGGACAAACAAAGAGATCCATTAGAACCCGGGTCAATGAACACATAGCTGATGTGAAGCACCGTCGCAATACAACATCTGCTGTCTGCAAACACAGTCAGGACCGCCCAAGCCATTATATTCGCTTCGATAGGCCTCAAATCCTGGCGAAAGAAAACCGATATCGCCCTAGAATGATTCGAGAAGCCATAGAAATTAAAAAACATCCTAATTTCAATAGGGAAGATGGCTGGGTACTACCATCGTCATGAGATCCTGTTATTAATATAATAAAATCTAATAATAAATCTAAACATAACAGACAGGTAGATGTAGTAAGTTCTTACTGTGTAGATCAAAATGATAGCATTTCTGATTAATAATATTTTTTCACTTTTTCATTTGTAAATGTATGTAGTAATGTGTTGCTTAATAATGTGTTTTTAAATAATAGCAAATTTAAATTAAAATTATTATTTTTTAATTAATCTTAACTTTTTCAAATTACACATAGATCAATTGTGGCTTAAATAATTAATACTATATTTTATATTTTTCTTATGGTTATAAATATAATAATGGTAACACTAAATATAGATTGCTAATTAATATTTTTAAAATTGTAATAATTATAAAAATAATAGCAAAAATTAAATAAATAATTTTCCATATTCAATTATAATTAAAATTATAAAAATATTTAAAGTTAAAATATTGTAATGTAGTTGGTGCAATTTTCATTTTGTTAATTGTGGGTAGGCTGTCTGTAACAACTATATCTTTAAGACATGTAACACCTCAGTCTCTCCCGTGACCATGGATGCTGTAAAGCATTCGAAACGTCGGGAAACAAAAATACAAATAAATCCGCGACAAAATCCGAAAAGATAGTTTTATTTAATATGTACCTACTTTTAAAACTACGTTATTTCTTGGTTTTGTACGTCGTGGAAAACTTTTATGTACGGCTATGCTTTCCACAAGGAGAGTACAAGTTCCAGCAATGAAAAATACAGATTTTCTGATAAAGTTTTATTAAAAATGGAAAGTTGTTTTTCTAAATATTTCTAATTAATATAGATACTGTGTATACATAATTTATCACCTGGCGTCAGCGCCAGCTTATAATTGCTATAACGTTGTAATGCAAACTTGCATCTACACTTGTGTATTTGCAGAAGCTTAAAAATGTAAAAGGCTTTCTCATTCGATTATTCTTGCCAATAAAACATAATCTAAGTTCTTATACTTATACCGAATTGTCCTCGTTATTGATCAAGCAGAGAACAATCCCTAAAGACAAACCCGACCCATTGACCGACGAACTTGCAGCTCCATGGTATCATACGTACACATGTATGCAGGAGTGTGTCCGTGGGGGAGGCCTGGATGAGTTTAGAATGACATGAGCAAAAGCTTGCAGTCAATAGAGAACCAATAGTTGTCGAACACAATGTGTGGTATTTGGGCGTGATTTATTGAACTGAAACATGGACGCTACAACTATTCCAATCTGTGCGAAATGCGAGCCCTGACGCGTCGAGAAGGTTCACGTTATTTGTTTTACACGACAGTTGTTAATAATATCGTGCGCTGGTTAGAAATGATACATTTGTCACACTATTTTGGCACATTCATGTTTAGTATTAAATTATATTCTATTTACAAGAAAAAAACACTAAATAAATCTATACCTACGTATAATAAGAGCAATAAACTATACGAGAGTTACGTAAATTTTTGTGCATAATATGAAAAACCACAATCTTTTAAGGACTAGGAGAGACGCACAGGCGGCAGTAGTAGGACCCGTCTCGATCGTGCACCTATTAGATATGAATTATGAGAAAATCGACAGTGAATGTAGTTAAAGACATCAAATTAAGTTGACCATTAAGAAAAGGTTCGATCATTAGCACAACAAATAAAATATGTGGACACAAAAAATGTGAATGTTGCCATTTAATTTTTACATTTCTAATATAAAACAATTAATTGATCGTACTAAATATGTATGTTACGTAAACTGAATGACTCAACCTTTGGCATCGTTATTAGAAAGGAAAAAGTTTCGACAGTCAACTATTAGCGCTGGGAACGAAGCGATGATTAATCAAAGGTGAAAGTCATGTCTGTATGAAAGTCGGATAAAAACCATTGGAACTTTAACAAATAATTGATTTTAACAAGATTGTCCCGCGGCGTTGTGGTCGCTCGTGTACAATACTACAATGGTGGTGTTATGTGAGTTCTGTCATTATTAATAGCGAGCAATTATTTTGTAAAATATAACCTTACTTGCTGTGCCAGCGGTCGCGGGTTCGAGTCCCGCTGCGGGCATTCATTTTTGTGATGAGCACGAATGTTTGTACTCCAGTCATGGGTGTTTATATTTATAATATGTATGTATTTAAAGTTATATATGTGTAGTGTATCAACTATCTGGTATCCATAACGCAAGCTTTGTAACTTACCATAGAACTAGATGGTGATGTGTGTTATGTCCCAATATATTTATTTATTTTATAATATATCCGACATCATCAGGTGGATACAGATTCATGTTACATGATTGTATGTAATTAGTTAGACCATAAAGATTCAACTTAATATAGTTTAGGTTTAATTGTATGAATTGTTAAGTTATTTTTCGCTCATCGAACGCAATAATTGAATAAATATCACTAAAACCTAAAGAAAATGAAAGCAATCACTTATGTATTTAATTCAAAAGTGCCTTTAAAAAGTATTGCTTACTTTATCCCTTAATACTAAGTTAGACTTAAAAAACGAGTGAGGCAAGTTGTAAAAAAACTTCGTCCGAACAGATTTCCTTCCAAATCCCTTTAAGCCTTCACTCAGCTGAGGACATCTCGCTCGCGGCCGATGACCGACACTATCTTATCTCAACTTTCCACATATTCCGCAAATTATTTTCTATGTTAACATCGCCAGTTTATGAGAAGTCCAACCCAAAAACTGTGTAATCTGTACGTATAATAAAAATCTGAATCGAATCTGCAGATTAAATATTTTTTTGGAAAATCTTATTAAGAATTCATTATTATCGATACAGAGATCGAATCCATAGTTTTTAGAATTTTTGTCTGTCTGTCTATGTATTTGGGAACGCATCATGAGAAAACCACTGGAGATTTTGATGAAATCTGGTATGATGATAATTGGTTATCCGGGTCAAAATATACGAGTAAGCTACTTTTTACTACGGGAAAATATTTAATCTCTGAGAAATTTATACTAAGCGTTAGACGAACTCGAGCGGAGTGAGAGTGAGTCGCTAGTGAAATATATTTTACAGAATTTTCCTTTTAATCATTTAATTTAAGCAGTCTTATGACGAGTCAAACAGAGCTATTTGTCTAACACGTAGGCCAAACCACCGTATCCAATGAAACCCAAGCTCTATTCTAAATATGTTATAATTACTAACTTGCGACGGTAAATATTTTAGTCAACTTACTTGAGACAAAAGCGTGGTTTTGGAGAATCCCATCCTACCAACTATGTAACTGAGAATAACTTCATCTTAATCTTAAATTATATTCTCTCGACGTCAAACCTCCATTATTATTATTCCATTTTAAACTACATGCAACATAGTGCTTATATAAATATTTTAGCGTTCTCTACTTTAAATCGATACAATCCACTTCCAAACGTCGAAAACCACTCCTACGAACCCACTCCCTAAATAACCAAATCAATGGTTGGATCACGACGATGAATTCACGTACGATATTTTATCCGTCAGAATATAAAAATAGTTCATATTTCTATGTTATCAAGTTTTTTGCAAATTGTACCTTATTTTAAATGAAACAGAGTTGTTATTAATTAACCTCCATCTGAACTATAATTCGGTGGGATCTGCCAATAATTGTCGAAGCTAATTGGGACGAGGCGCTGAGTGGGCACTGCTTAAGAGTAGTCTCATATAGTACGGTCGAAGGTCTAATATACATTTTTGTATGGAACGTATTTGTAGTGCACAGGATAGCAAATTAAGCCAAAAAGTATGATGGAATGCCAAAAGGTACTTAAATTTTTTTGTAATATTTTTAAATATTTCGAAACGGTAAATACTGGTTTGTGCTAGGTTGTAAGTATAAAGCACTAGCGATTCATCCCTAGACAAAAACAAATCCATCCCACGGGAAACGTACATTTTTCCGGAATAAAAAGTAATGTATGCGCTATTCCAGACTATAATCTATCTCTGCGCCTTTAATCCAGATCCCTTCAGCGGTTCTGGCGTGAAAGAGAAATAATCATCCAGACATCCATCCTCAAAAACTTTCACATTTATAATATTAGTATGTATGTATTAGTGTTACAAACGTACAAACAAGGCTTAAGTTAAAATATGTTAGAATACAATTGAATACATGGAGCAGTAGCGAAGTCTTTACGACGTCTAGGATGTTGGGGACGTGCATATATTACTACAAATAGTGCGTTAACATTGAACCTACAATATTCCCTCTTTTTATGTAAATATTTCTACGACAAACAAATGGAATTATCAAATAAGTTCTATATATGTAGTACGTTGCCATGTGAAAATGATATACTTATCGACAACTGGTCATTATGATGTGCCTCACGGAACAAAATCGCCTGACAAAATAATGTTGTACATTTAAATGTGGTTCAAGTTTAACTATTTCCATTGAATTTATTAAATTACTTCAAATAAATTGAAGCTATTGAATTTTGTTATATGTTTATTTGATAATCCTAATATTAATTATAAATGATAATTATAGCAATGAATAAGTAGATATGTATTAATTATTTAGCATCCGATATGTAATGCTTCCTTTATTTAATAGAATATAATTTAAACATTTTCCGTTAAATTAAGTAAATTCTAGTTAAAATAATTGATAGGGACTAAATTGTCTCAAATTGTAAAAAAAATACAAAATAATTGCGGAAAGTATGCAAATGAACTTATACAGAACTCGTTTTATTTATAAATGGTCTGTCTTTGATTTCGACGAATATGTACTTTTTAGTTATAAAATTGTAGCAAATACATTTTAATATTATTTATGAACTTTAAGAAATTCTTATAAAAAGAAAAACTGAAATTAACCAAAAATACGGTCCCATAATTGTGCATCGTCCCTCATAGGTTAAGCCCTTAACATCAAAGAGCGAGTGTCGACGTACAGACACCGCTCCCGACACCCGACAGGCACTTCGAGCTTTAAAATTCAATTTGCTTTTGCCACGTAACACGTTACTATTGCTTTTATGCTTCAAGCATTGAAATTTTCATTATTTAAAGTAATATATTTACTAACTACAGACCGGCTTTCGCAAAAAATCCATAAACTTCTATTCTCAGCATGCATGGAATTTGATAAGCTCCAAACACTCTCTTAAATCGTCGCTCCACCATTTTGAATCCATTTAAACTCTTATTCTGGCTTAAATCATAATAATAATTATTCAGTTAGTTTGACGTCACACTTCTCTTTAATACGAGGAGGATTAAGTAACAATCCATAATGCTGGCCAAATGTAAATTAGCTTAGCATACGTTGACGGTGTTTTCCTTCAACATACACTACAACAAGTTCAAGTACAAGTTCTGATTATGTTGGAAATTAGATGCACATGTGAATATTTCAAGAGATGCAAGATCCGGAGATCGAACCCACTTAATATGTTTTCAAAGCGACTTTGATCTAGCACTGTGTGAGCACTGCCAATAACCTAATAATTCTGTATCATAGAAATAACTAGGTACCTACATACTCGTATATTACGTCAGTAGGTACATAGTGGTTTTAATCACTAACAGAAGCTGTAATTTATAATCATTGACGTATGTCTAAAACATCAGGATACGATAAGAACAACTCTTATTTGTTTGCCACGTGTGTACGACTCTACCCTCTGCCCCTCGGACTAACCTCGGCTCAGTGTAAAGTCGTAGTTTATTACTTCCTAACACTTACTCCTTTTTTAAGTCAGCAGTTAGCTCATCTACGGAGGAAGCTCCCAGCACCAATGAATTTATTGAGTTACTTTAAAATAGAATTTCTCTTAGTAAAATCCAAAACATCTTCCTTATATACTTGTATATGTCCTTTCCCGAAGCACACTAATCTCAGCCAGCAGTTATCTACGTAAAAGCACATCGACGGAAACTTGATCTTAGAACAAATCACAGAAGTGGTATGTACACCAAATTATTAGTAAATACAGTAAAATAGAATTTAAAGTTATAACGTTTTAGCTTTACCGAAAGATAATTTGACAATGTTAATAAAGAACTGGAGAAAAACTTGAAATTAAAAGAGTTGTAGGAAACTATGTTTGCTAAATACATCGTTTCCATATATTCAAAAGCTTCGCTCGGATTCGTCCCTAGGTACGTTTTAACGGTTAGTATGGAAGAGATAGACTTTATAGTATATGATATATAGCACATAGCCTTCCTCAATAAACGGGCTATCTAATACAAAAAGGATTTTTCAAATAATATTAGTAGTTCCTGAGATTAGCGCATTCAAACAAACAAACAAACAAACAAACAAACAAACAAACAAACAAACAAACAAACAAACTCTGCCTCTTTATAATATTAGTATAGATTAAATGTGGTAAAAACATTATTTATTATCTAGACTGTAATAGAAAAGATGGATAAGAACACTTGTCACAATTACTAAATACGTTGAGGAATTTCCTTGTAACTCTATGATTTGAAATCTCATTAGACACATTCTCTTTGCACACTCCGCAACGCACCTACACGCAGGCACAGTGCACTGGCACATTGCAACACGTAAATGGCAATACGTAAACAACGTTTAGAATATTTGACTGCAAACTTAGATATTGGTCAATATTTCAAATACATGTTAACAAATTTCAAAAGAACAAAATGGGCTGAATTGCATTGAATTTCACGACACGTTGGCTCATTTTATAGAGACCCTTCTTGTTGTACCAGTTATGTGTGTTCGAGTCCCGCTAGGGACATTCATTTGTGTGCTGAGCACGAATGTTTGTACTCCAGTCATGGATGTTTATATTTATAATATGTATGTATTTAAAGTTATATATGTGCAGTGTATCAACTACCTGGTATCCATAACACAAGCCTCGTAGCTTAGGTGGTGTGTTAATGTCCCAAAATATTTATATTTCATTTATATTTATAATTATAATAATTGTAGGTTATTATTTCTTATAAAATTAATCGATCGATTTCCAATTCGTTACTTTCAAACAATCTTATTGAAATAGATTGAATCAATGTTTTCTTGCAAAATCTCTGTCGTAACACTTGGCTGAAAATTAAAATTTTGTCAGAATACTGTTTATTTAATTAAACTATGAGTATTTTAATTTTATAATAAAACTACACAATATTGTGAATGTTAAAATACTTAATTACACGGTAATCAAATTTTCATGATTAAATTATTTGATGACTTTACTACGTTTCAAATTGCTTCGTCATAATTCGATTTCGAATCACGTTTTATAGAGAATCGCACTGTGGGATAGATTAACATAAAGTTTAGGTATATTAAATTACAAATTGTACCGCCATGTAGGTAACGACTTCAGAAACGTATACATAACTCTGCAACTAAATTGTTTAAAACATCTGATTTTGAGTTATCTCTATTTAAAAACCAATTCAAAATCCATGTACTTATATATACTCACACTCACTTTTTTTACTCCTTAGTTACATATATGGAGTGTTACCCCAATTTTATTATACTTTGTAGTTTGACTGCAGCATTATATTATAAAATGTATGTATTTAAAGTTATATATGTGTAGTGTATCAGCTATCCATAATACAGGCCTCGTAGCTTACTATAGAACTAGATGGTGCTGTGTGTTAATGTCTCAACATATTTATTTATAATATATATTTATTTATTTATTTTTATTATAACAGCGCGATTTAGATATACCTACAAATAACTTCCGTTCATTTTTATAATAGAAATAATGTTTGAGTGAAATCATGACACGCTGACGTACAGACAGACAGATATTTTAATACTAAAATAAAACACCCAAACCCATAAAAAAAAATCTTAATACTATAAGGATTCGCTTTTGTTTTCCAGGTATGGAACTCTATAAATCAATGGTAACACTCTATGGTCCTTACAAATTCAATTTTTTTTATAGGTTTGGGTATTTTCTTTATTTTATTTATTTACTGCGTAAAACTCTAACGTTACACGCAGTATACACTAATACAATATACACTGCCCCTGCTTTTATTTAAAATAGTTTTTTGTTAAATGTATGGTCTTATATATAGCAAAAATATTTTCAAAACAAGTATATTAAGATCAGTATATTATGTTGTCTAAAAACTACCAGAGCTCAAAGACAGTTCGCGTTCCGCATCGTATTCGTAGGAGCACCGTTACAGGCGCGCTCTACTAACACCTAACAACATCAGGCTAACATCGAGTAATTGCCGGCCTTTGTTCCACTACGGTAACATTCTGCCGTGTAATTTGACAATTTGTCAGATACAGTTTTATTTATTTTTATTTTGGACAAAATTTCCACACTCCATACTCTGCTCCTATGTCTATTACCTATACCTATGTCTATTACTCACAATGTCTATTACCCCCCCCCCATCCCCCCTTTCTAATTTATTGAGCTGTAAAAAAGAATAAATACATATATGCTTTGAGTAGAGTATATAACATACAGTTAATAGTTATGTATTAGCGATGCGTATCGCTCTCTCTCTCTCTCTCTCTCTCTCTCTTTCTATTAGCAGGAAACAAATACCTGTTGCTGAGTAAGTTAATCTTTATTACTATAAAACATGCTTATTTATTTCAGTCAACTCAAATTCTATTCTAAATTAACTGAAATTACTTATTTACTTACTCCTACACAAATATCGCCGGTACAATTGCATCGAACGCGTCGTCCCGCGGCGGACATCACTACACAATACAGTTGTTTAAAATATTTCAGCGCAACACATGAGTAACTAAATGTACCCCGCATTGTTCAATTCCCGGCGCGTTAAAGCGCTAAAGTAACAATAGAAAAATAAACAGTTGACCTCTCTCCAGCGCCACACTCCGCCTCCGCTACCTCTTGCTATGTTACGTATAAGCATGTATTACATTAACTTAGATTTGCGCTCATTTTATTTATGACTTGATAAGTCTTTTCTTGTGATAAAAAATTATTTTATTATATTGATAAACTAAAGTTGTTATTTAATAAGAGTGTAAGTAAAAAGAAAGTAAAGTATGTTTAATAATATAAATAAAATATGTATAGTACAAAATGAGTGCATTTTTTTGCCAAAATAACAGAATCAAAGCTATTTATTTAAAAAAAGGCCAAATTTTTATCTTATACAACTCGCATGACACCGATAGAATGTGCACGTAGCTAAAAACATTAGAAATATGTAGTGCAACTAATGAAGAGTTTCAATAACGTCAGTATCAGAATATAAAACAGCACTCTTCTTCTAGTTTTTTTTCCTTTCAAAGTTTTCAAGTAAGTGATATTGACGGCACGCGGCATCGCGTCGGAAAGACGGACAAAGCGCACCGCGTGCAGCATCCGACCCGTTACAGTGAAATAGACTCTGCCATCTCTACACAGAGCTTATCTATCTTCCTTTCCATACAAAAACTAACGTTACGTTGTTACGTTGAATAGTAATCGGGACTGAAAATAAAATTCGTCGAGCTCCGAAGCCGATGGATCTATCGAGTTAAGCCGAACTCCCCGACTGAATGCTTCATCAGCTCTACATTGAACGTGCATTAGCATGGCATTGTTTTTATAAATCAAATAATCAGTTTTGCTTTTTGATTGTTAATCTAACTTTGCATTTTCATTATTTAATTTTCAATTGAAAATTTAGTAACCTCGTACTCTATATGCACCTCTCGTAATGAGACAATGCGTGCTGAGATCTTTCCGAATGATATTAATTATCATAAACAAACCGGGACGAATGTATTAAAACAAACTTGTTTATTATCATTCAAGTATTCACTGAATGTGAAAATCGAAACTGTGATTTCTGGCATACTGTGAACTTCCAATGTCACTATGAGTCACGTTACAATAAAAAAAATATATGACTATTTATTACTTCTATTCATTAGCTAACATATAAAATTATTTAAAATGTAGATGTAATGTTACGATGAGGTTATGTTAATTAAACAAGTAATAAAAAAAACAAGTACTTGAAGTCGATATTGATAACCAATGATCTTTACTGCAAAATTGTACACATTTTAGTAGTTACCTGTAACTTAAACATGCACACTTGCCGCATCACACCGAGGATGACAAACGATATAACAAAGTGAGCATCGAGCCATTGTCTAAACTAATTCTCGCAAACTAAACACAAGTCGGTAGACAATTAATATTATGTTTGCAAACGATTGAATATTTATCGTAGTTTGTATCTCACCTTCAATCAAAACACAGGCCGGTATATACGGAGATGACCCGTCGAGACACTGTGCACGGACAGTACATGGCGCGGACAGCGCATACCATACGTTAGTAGAGTAGAGGATACGGCATTCAATTCAAACTTAATGACTAATTATTATTTAATTTGGTTTAATAATACACGCATCGCGTGATTCGTATCGTCTTCAATTGACTTTAGATACATTATTAAGTCTTATTAGTATTATTATTAGTTTTTTATTAGATTAATATATTTTGCATCTTGTGCTCTAGGTTTACACTTTATATTCCTTTAATTTTAATGGAAGGCTATATTTAAAGTTATTCTAAACGTTTCTAAAACCTACAGAAACGTGAATTTTCCATAATGTTTCTTCGTATTTCAAAACGTTAGTGTTTATAAAACAAAGACTTAAAATATGAGTATTACCTATGTGAAAACCACCCGAACATTCTTGTATGTTACCTATGAAATATAATTATATTTATAATGTACTTTATATTGGCCGATAAAAGCACTTTGTATAATAATTTAATGAACACACAGCTTTTAAGGTTAATGTTGAATCTTAAATCGTAATATAATTGTCATTAAAACTAACCTGTCATCTACCAAGTACCTAAGTGATGTGTACATAAATAGAAAATTAGGTATATAAACACCGTTGAATTGACCATTCTCAAAATAATATTTTAACTGTAACAATTCTACTTTATTGTGAATTAATTAATATATTATTTTATATATATAAACAAAGGAGGTGTACGTCTGTCTGTCGGGTGGTGGGTAATCTTTTTAAAGCGCAGAGCGAGCCCCGCGGGAAATTAGAGCTGCGGTGCGCTTGTCGCTTACCGCTAATAGATCCAATAAATTCTAGCAGATGATTGCTTGCACTTAGGACTTAGGATTACTGCAGCTCGGCTGATAGCTCTTACTTGAATATTAATCTTTCCAGACCTTTTCAATATTCAACTTTATATTATAACTATTTTATTAATTCTATTGACAAGGCTATGATATAAAGATCTATAAAAGGATATGTTTACGTACAAGTACGGTATACAAACAATCCCGCCTGACTTTACTGAGAGCTTTTTGTTTTTTTTTCCAAAAAAAATTAAATTTTTTTGCCACATCCTTAGTGTAACTTCAGGCGAAAATTGTTCTAAATATTAGTCCTCTAGGTCTTGATCTTTTTGCATCGATAAATAAACAACTTCGATGCTATCGACAGACAACGAAATTCTTTGAGCATTCCTTTGTCTTACTTCTACCAGATTGCTTCATTCTTTACTGGTTTTATTAATTAAATAAATTAATGAACAAAAAAGTTATGAACGAATATTTTTTTTCATGGTTAAAAAAACTGAATTTCAATGTAAAATATTTTAAACTAAATACAATTTTTGTAACATAGCATGCTAATCATATAATAATTTTCATTATTGCTTTTAAGTTTCATAACTCTTGCGCATGTATGATGGAATGATAAGAAATGTGATAGCACGCACGTAAATAATAATAATGTTCGCCAAAATTCATCACGCCCATAAGCAAAATATAATTTTAAACTTTTCTATACTTTTATGAAAAAGATATTCATTAAAACTTTAAAGACGGATACAAATTGTGATAAAAATGCCAAAACAAACGAGCAGATCTGAGCCAGAAAACTTCTCAAAGCTACCTTTAGTAATATTTGGTAGTAGACGCACCTCGACGAAACACTGCACACGAATGCCTTTCTTAATACAAAAGGTGTTAGTCTTATAATCCCATGTACTATTTATTACCGATACAGTGCTAGTCATTTTGTTGTGTGTGCGATAATGGTATCTAATATGTTTAACATAAAGGTGGTATTAGAGCAAATATCTACGCCGAGTGTTCGTCTCTCATTAGGTGGAAAACGACGCTCGTACATCTGCGCCCGCAACAAATGCTCCAACACGGACGGGGAACTATCGCACTTGATCGACTTTCTACAAAGGAGTCAATTTTGAAGATAATATTTAATTCTTTAATAAAAACATTCGTGACTTACGTTCGCTTTGCTCGAGGGCGTCCCTACGCTTAAATGGTTTAGAAAAGCATAAAAGATAAACGTATAAAGATATTTTTTTGGCGAGCAACCTCCCCATGCATATACAAGATACTTCGCCAGAGTTTCATCACAATCGAGTTAATGGTTTAGGAACGCATAGAAGACAAATATTTATTTTATTTATATAATTACAAGAAGATAGAATTGATTTAGAATTTCAGTAACATATTTTTTTTTATTTATAGTGTACAATTTTTAAATATATTCTATTGCTATAATAATTCACAAATAAAAAAAAACATTTACACACATCGTTAAATCAAAACAAGTAACAAAACTATTTTCTAGGGATTCAAAGTTTTAATAAAACTTAGTTTTTCTGTGATTCTTAAGCATACTATAATATGTATCATTTATATAAATTGGATAAAATTAAAATAATAATTTATATAAATTAAATGTAATAATTAAAATTATCTTCTATAATTTTAAGAAATATATCATAACACTGCACATTTAATTTCTATGAGCGAATAAATAAAAATTAATTTGGAACATTTGTGAACAGTCTCGCGGCTTGGATTTTCATTTAGCAGTTTCGTACAGATGTGTCGGTTTGTGGAAGTCCATTCTCATTTACGCTGAAGTCTAGACCAGACGTCGGAGCTGCTCTCATTACGAGGAGTTAGCCTGGACTTAAATCTCACTGAAACTACCTTTCCTTACTAATTTCTTGTACTCAGTTTGAGTAATCATTCAATAGCTATTTCGATATCTTATCGATTTTTGTAGAGTTTCTTTTTGAGTGCAGTAGCAGTCGTAAGTACAGTTAAAGTAAGTACATAAGAGAACCACTGGACAGATTTCGATGAAATTTAGATGATGATAGCTGGTTATCCGGGTCAACACATATGATACTTTTTACTGCGGGAAAATATCTCATCTCTGAGAAATCTATACTAACCTTTAAAACGTATCTAGGAACGAACCCGAGTGGACTGAGGGTGAGTCATTAGTTAAAAATTAAAACATAATTCTTGCTAAATTATTATTCTTATCTATACATATAATAAAATTGTAACTAAGCCGAATCTGTACATTAAATTTTTTTTGGAAAATCTAATTGGAATAGACATTATTATCGATACAGAGTCCGAATCTATAGTTTTTAGAATTTTTGTCCATCTGTCTGTCTTTCTGTCTGTTACCGCATCACAGAAAAACCGCTGGAGATATTTTGATGAAATTTGGTATGGTGATATCTGGTTATCCGGGTCAACATTTAGGATTTTTACTGCGAGAAAATGTCTGATTTCTTAGAAAAAATACAAAAACTGCAATGTAAGAATATACTAATATTTAAAACCTAAGAATTTGGTTTTTGGTCATCTGAACGCGGGCGGAGCCGCGGGCAATGCTAGTAGGTACATAAGTACGAAAATAAAAATAGGTTCTTGACTGGTAATAAAAGATTATATAATGTTATATTATACTTTTTACTTGAAAAAAAAACAATAATATGTCGAATGTTGTGGGCAATCTGTATATAAGATGAAACAATTTTTCATAATTTCCTAAGGGGATAAAAAAACCGGCAAAGTTTATATACAAAATAGCATTTTTTTAAGTAAAGTTTGCTCACAATTTTGTATTAATGTTCTTCGACATAATTAATAAAACACGTAGTTCTACGTTTTTTAGAATTCAACCCCAATTGGGATGAAGTTAAATTATAAAACGCGTGTTTGAATATTTTAGACAAGTGACCAAGTGAAAAAGTAACGTTCTGAAACCAAAGCTTGTTACTTATTTAACGTAGAGGTCGAGCAAGCAGGTTTGCATTTTAAGAAGAAACTAAAAACGTATTACTAGCCGCTTTTTTAAGCCTGAATATATATAAATCATTAAAGTTTTTTGAAAACTCCTCTCGTCGTAACAACAGAAAAACAATTCATAAAAATTAAAAATGTAATCAAATTATCATTACAATATCGACCACTTTATCTAAAACACTTTATCAAGCATGAACCAATACTAACAAAAACCAATATATAAAATTTTGTCTACACTTCGTTCTTCTTCTTAGTCATTTTTAACATTAGCTATAAATTTTTATGAGTTACTGACACAAATTCGGATAAAATACTGAAGCTAGTTATAGTTATTGTGTCTCGAAATAATTATTGAGCTCGTGTACTTTATTGTCTAGCAAGAGCAGCATATTGAAGTATATGTGTACGTAGTTTCTCTATTATTAGATGAAAACATTCTATTCATCCTTATTACTCTGCGTAGTTTATGGATTTTTGTATTATTATTTAAGATTTTAAAATCATTTTTAATACAAAACTATTTAAGCTAATAAAAACAAAATGATATGCAGACAATATAATAAATTAAGTATTAAGATAACATCAAAAACAAACAAAAGATATTATTTAGTAAATCTTCACAAAACTGCGATACGTTTAACACCACACACTAGGAAACTAATGCTAAGCCTTTAAGTAAAGTTAACGAACAAAGACGTAACCCTACGAGATTTAAAAATATTACAATTGTAATTCAAATCTATTTATCAATATATTTTACGCATATTATTTTATTATATATTCACAAAACATGTTTCTTTAATAAATATTATTTATAATATAGATTTTTGAGCCACAGCCCTACGTGTATGTTTGCTACAAAACCTTCTTACCCACGTATATAACAATTAAAACCAAATTATCTGGTACCAGCGCGTAACTTTATATGCTATGTGAATTATATTATTTTTTACTTTATTTATACCCCCTTAAAGTACATTTCAGAAGTTTCTAGTCGATGTGAACCAGCACGTGTGTCAACTAATTAGTAATGTAGCGACAGCGGCCGCCGAAGTTCGGAGTTCTATGCAAATGCGAAGTTCAGGCGTTAGACAGTCGTCGGGACAAGTTGTAAGTTGATGTGTAGAGGTGAGGAGCATTCACTGTGCACATGTTTGGTGCAATTACATTATTAAGAACATGAACAGATAAACTTTAAGCTTACGAAATAAGATTAATTTTACGATCGCAATCTTGGAAGGCTTTCGTTTTATAAAGTACCTCAATGAATATAATTTAAAAAAATTCTCTATCAAGCAAACGATCACAAAGCAAACAATATGCTAATATATTTCATTTATGCATTATTTAATAAGTGAAATACTCGTATCTGTGTCTTTATAATGAGATCTGCTATAACAATAACGATGTACGCTGTGAACTTTTGTTTTCCTTTTCGGGATTTTTCCCAGCGATGTCGGCAACGTAAGTCAAATTTTACTAAAAATCTAATAAATAACTTATGTTTAAGGAACTAAACAATGTAAAACTTACCAGGACCCACCCCATCGTAGTGGAAGTCGTGCAGGTAGAGCGTGCGCGAGTCGACCGCGTACACGCGCCCGCGCACGCCGTGCTGCAGCTCGGACAGCGGGCCCACCTGCTTGCCGAGGTACCGCGCCTCACTCCAGCCTGACACAAACATATTTTAAGATACATTATAGCCTTTGTACATACATTATTAACAATTGTAATAAAATACATTTCTTCCCATTGAAAGAGTATATTATGAAATGAAATAAACTTTATTTAATTAAACTTATTATAAGCACTTTTGAAACATCAATATAATTTCTTTTAAAGAGCGTTAGTATAATCAGTTCGTGAGGAAGCTGCTCGGCTCTGAAAGCATTTCTGCTGAGAAGAGCCCAAGAGAAACTCATTATAAAATTTAAACTTAAATCGACTACTTCACAGCTCTTGGGTGTAATTAATAGTGTAGTAAAATTCTCCTAGACAATTGCGACAACCAAACTTTCTGAGGCTAGCAACTGCGCGGAACATATTGTACTGTACAAATGTGTGTAGTCTCTATTCCTTTAACTCTCATATTACGGTGCAACGACAACTCTACATGACCAGTGAAAAATAAGGTGAAAAAGTGACAAAGTAACGTGCTTTCTCAGGCACGAGAGTGTAAACACCTAAATTCTCAACCGGGTTGCTGCTAAACATTTCGTGACAGATACCCCAGTAACTAATTAGGACCGACGCGGAACTCGAACCCAGAACCTCTTGATTTGCAGCCGTGTGTATAAGAACCACTACACCAACAACGCAGCTATTGCGCTAATTAACGTTCACCGGAAATAAAATATGAGCTCTACAATAATATTACTCTTCAATAAATAATGAACTTATAATTCCTAGAATACATTTTATTGCATATGTTATTAATAATTTATAAACATTCTCCTCTAAGCATTACTAGGTACAAGCACCGGCGACGTTGTTATGGAACTTTTCAACCGAAACACGAAAAAATTATACATCGCCTATCCGGAGATTAAAATAACAATGTCATGTAAACTTGTTGCCAACTAATTAAAATTGAGTACAGAAATATTATTTGGCTTTCTACTATATCCAATAAAGGCAGAAAATGTTAACTTTATATTAAGTTATCCGCTTCCTATTTAGGAATCACTTTTAACATTAATAATAATTCGTATTACAGAATATATGTACGAGTATATTTACATCAAAACGAAATATGACCTAAATGATGCAGGCACAACCACTGCATTGATTGCCACCCAAATTGTCATATAAACTTTTAGTCTAATATGTGAAATTCCTTGCTACTATATATTTTAATAGAGACGTATATTTGTCAGTTTGTTAGTTAGTCTTTTTTTCCATGCGGCAGATTTTTTCATAGATGTAATGTATGAGCTAATGATTGAATATAACGTTTTATCCTGTTAAGTGATTGGGAATTGGGATATTTATTTAGTTACTAAAAGATACTTCGAAAAGCGACATATCAACAATTTTAGATATTTTTAATTTTTTACTCTTATAATTAGTAAAGGGGGGCAAGTTGCGCACAAATAGACATCAACGGAACATGTTTATTTATTGATGCGCCTAATTGCTAAGCCCAGTTCAATGATCACACATCAAATTTTCAGGCTATTAATTAAACACAAAATAGCCGCGGACGGCGAAATCTCGTACGTTGTCGTGCACAGGTAGCGTATCCACTCTAAATAATTAATCACATTATACCTGGGAATAAAAGCGGGGATTAATAATAGTAATGATAATGATATTACCGGAAATCGAATAACATTTGATTATACTAAAGTATGTGTATTGTATTGATTTTCGCTCGTAACTTCACTCGGATACATCGATCAAAATAATTCTATTACTGAGGAATAGCGCAGCTCCCTAAACTAATGCTAACTAATATAAAAATTCCTAGAATGGATCCATTAGTTCCAGAACTTATCTCTCTCAAGTAAATCAATTCCCCTATTCTTTTGTGTATAATAATAATATTGTAATGTAGTAATATTGTTTTCTATAGTTTAAAAGTAATTCCGAGTATATTTAAAGATGCTGTAATTTGTGAAATTTAAAATAAGCGATAAATATTGTAGACATGTTACCACACGTTGAAGTCAAATATATATATTTTACGATAACATTCTGCTTTACTTGAACCTCTGATTATTATTATATATATATATATATATATATATATATATATATATATATATATGTATATGGAAATATATGAAGACGTTGCACGTACAAGTATAATAATAGTATTCAAGAAAGCTACATCCTTCCCGCAGTAAGTTTTCATTTTCCAATAGAGAATGATGTTATCACGCAGTCCTGAACGCTTATTGCCAATTTCAATGCGGTAAGCTGTCGTGTAAATGAGCCTTTAGGTGTCGAAGCGTGAAATTAAACAAGTAGTGTATGTTGTGTGAACACACTCTCGCATTTGATTTATTGCTTAAATAAAGTTGAAAATATTCCAGTGATGCATCCGCCGCAGTAAAATCTATCGATCACGCTCAAAAGCTCGTAACATCAGCACGAGATAAGCGCTCGATCATGTCTCCGGAAGAGAGAGTCCTTGCCCGCTTTCTCTACACAACTATTTACTTCATGTATTAGAAGTGCCGTTAAAAGACGAAAATAGTGTTTATTTCATAACGAGTAATACCGGTCATTGACACTGCGGCCTAAAACCGACTCGCCAATCACAATCTCACGCGGAACATTTACTTCCTGTCGCATATATTATACTCGAAGTAAATATTCATTTCGTAAACATAATTTTTATTTATCGTTGTTTTGAATAAATAAGTATACAAAATATAACACATTATGCTGTAGATGTTTGTGAAACATTTGTTGTGATATTTCAGCTACATTTGGACGTCATAACTTATAGACAGACACTAAATATTTCTATGTATATTGTATCTGCAAAATAAGTCTGATTATGTTTTAGATTGTATTTAGTAGAAAAACACTTCGATTGTAAAGCAAAAATTAAAAATATCGTTTAGTTATACTAATATATCTGATCTGAACCATTACCAAATGGTGCACATGCTGACAAATCGAGTCTGTCTTAGATAAGGTTTAGGATTAAGTAGGTTAAATGTGTACTAACATTAGGTTAAAGTGTGTCTTTACTAACAAAATATGATCCTTGGTGGTTGAAACAAATGATATTATTGTTATTATTATTATTTTTATATTATTATTATTATTATTATATCTAGATCTATAGGCATTTTCCTTAATTTATATATTTAAAAAACCAAATGATTCGTTGCCGCATAAATTCATAACCTGTTCAAGCTAAACCTTGTGTAAGTCTCCATAAATATGTAATCAATAGATAGCTTGAACAAATTATAGGTATTAAATATTCATAATATGTGTATGTCAGTGCCGACTTACAATCAACCTTTAAACGCGAACGTTGGACACTTGCTAGCAATGGGTCTGCGTGTAGTTAAGACATAGGAGAGACATGGCTATAGGTATGTAGAGCTACGAGACACGATGAAGTTCAGCGAGTGGATCTAGAGCAAGGTGATCCGAGGACATTTGAACGGAGGCTGGGATCGGCCGCGCCTGGCTTAGGGCCGCCAACTGCCATTATAGGAACGCAACATATAAATATGAACTATTATAAGAAACAATGCCAAGGATTTTGTGATTAATTACAGCTATTTGGATTGTGTGTGTAATAATAATTTGTAAATATGCATTAAATTGTACACTTTATATTTCTGCTTTTATGTAATTTGTATAATTTAATAAAACTTATATTATCATGTTTCGATTAACAGTGTATTTTGTTTTTTGTAGATAAACGTTTCTCACTTTTTTCAATTTTATAAAAATATCTATTTAGATTTTTGTTCGATGTTAACCGCTGTTTGTTTGTTTGTGCGGAATGATAGTTTCATTTAAAATATCACTTTATCAAACTAAGTTTCATATTATTTTTCATCAATTTTATATAAGCGTAATTTAAAATTAGTTAACTAGTAATTGAATTAATTTCTTTTGTTTAAACACATCCTACTACTACAATCACGTACGATGGTACGTGTGGCAGCCCTGGCCGCCGTGCGTGCGGCTGCGCTGAAGCCGTACACTGTCGACTGCACACTCTACACACTCTACACGCTTTGCCACTTAATAATACACGAGTTGTTTACGCGTAACGCTGACTATTGTGTCTTCATTCGTTCGAGAGATCGGCTGTAACGACGGGATCGATCGATCGGAGCTTTAGCTCTTACAACGTTGATTATATTTAACTTTGATAAGGGTTAATACTTTCTTTTTATAAGGGTTACTTTGAATAATGTTATATAAGGGGCTCGCAAATTAATACTGTCATGCAAATAACTATCGATGTTGCTCGATTTTGTTCTAAGAAACATTTACTTAACATTAGTTACGTTAAAATATTTAACGCTAGTAGCAATCATAAGTAAAGACTTATTAAAACAGTAACATTTAAAACGTTACTGTTTAACGTTTAACGTAAACTACGAGTAAGTACATTAAGAAAGATTAAATATTGATTAATTACAATGTTTTCCAAATTACATTTATGTAGTTTTGCTTTAGATATAGGTTTTAATTAAATATCGTTTCCCTTAAAAACTATGATGTTCTCCTAGCCGATTCTGGCCACGGCGGCCAATCTCATTGAGACTAGCCAACTGCGCAGGAAATATTATAGTGCACAAGTGTACGCGCAGACACAACGTGCACTCTCTATTCCTGTCACTCTCTATTCCTGTCACTCTCATATATTCCGGTGGGCCGACTGCTCGACACGACCAGTGAGATTTAAGGCGCAGGACTGACGGCTTAACGTGATCTCCGAGACACGGGGGTGAAACACCGCCAACTTCCCAACTCCGGGTTGTTACTGAGGCTGACTATACAGAAAGACTCAATAACTGAACTTGGCCCGACCCGGGACTCGAACCCAGGACCTCCGAGTGTGCAGCCTTAAAAACTATAATGTACTATTAACTAATTTTCTACATTTAGTATGATTATTCAATTAAATCTTACACAGCGTTAGAATTAATCTCAATTACCTATAAGGTACATAAAATGGAGTAATGGAAGCTATTCATCACAGACACGAGCACGTAACAGCGCGAGTTCACGTCCGTCTATGAAAGTGTTCTCAAGAAAGTGACATGGCCTTAAGAGATCGCAAAAAAACTGCATCTTAATGTATGCGCTACAATAGTTAGTAACGATCCAAAGGTAAGGTTCATAATCGTATAACATCTCGCTAACATATCAAGTAGGGTCTAAGCCCTATCTATTTATATTTCCTCGTGCTACAAGTCGCCGCCCTCTTCTTCGTACATGCTGTGCTTGGCGTGGATAATTCTTATTAAAATACATCTTAGTAACATCATACCATCGTGAAGTAAATTTAAATGACTAAAGATCCTTTGACCTATAGTCTGACAGTACAGATTGTCGGGTGTCGCACAACTTCACAAATTTCATTAAAATACACCTTACAACGATATTTTATAGTCTAAATTTTTATTAAAAAAGTTCTCCACATTTCAATTGCTAAGGTTGTTTGTGGGCCCCGCCTGCAGCGCTATTTACCTAATGTACCTTATATTATATTACCTAATAATATTTTATATTTCTTTTATTAAATTCATAAGTAGGTATTATTTTTACTTAAATCAGTGAAAAAGCTTCTATTAATAAGTATTAATGACTTTAAATGTAAATATAAGTATTAACGACTTTACAAAAATAAATCTATACAATATAATAAAATTCTAACTGAATCGAATCTTATTGAAATAGTCATCACTATCGGTACAGAGGCAGAATCTATAGTTTTTAGAATTTTTGTCTGTCTGTCTAGAAATGTATCACAAGAAAACCACTGGATAGAATTTGATGAAATATAGTAGCGTATGATAGCTGGTGATCCGGGTCAACATATAGAGGATAGGGATTTTCACTTCGCAAAAATGTGTCATCTCTAAGAAATCTATACTAAACGTTAAAACGTAACCGAGCGGAGCGAGGGTGAGTCGCTAGTTTGTAAATAAAAAGCGGCACAAAATGGAGATACGTACGTTAACACAACTACATGTACACAGCACAGTCAAAGATAAAATGTTATATCAAATTCAAATTTAATATGTTGAAATATAATCAGAGTGTAACTAATTTAAATGTTTCGTAAATTAAATAATTAATATATTTTCTGAAGTAAACGTTTTACAATCGAAATATCTCTACATTTTCGTTTTATCTTTTTTATATAATATCATGTTGTATTATATTTTTAACTTTGTTGTTTCTTTTATATAATATATATTTTTAATATTGTGTTGCGAAAATTAATTTTAATCATTAAATAATCCATATCTATATTAATATATAAATCCGAAGATTTGTTGTTTCTTTCATTGTGCTAATTCTTACGTACCGTTAAGTACCAGTCGATTTTTTTTGTTTTATAACCTATTTGTTGAGAAGTCAAAAACTACGTGGGCAACACATATAGTAGTAGTGACCTTGTAGGTCACCACTTGTAGGCGACCACTGTGTAATAATGCTAATTCAATTATTTTCTTCTTTAATCAATAAATATTTTATTTCGTGTTAAAAAAATAATTAAGAAATGTGTAAACAATATATTAGTCCTAATACATTTGAACGTCAGCAATACGCAGAGCTGCTTGGATTTGGATAAGATTAAAAAGGGCTGAATACAATACTAGAGCGACGAGTAGGCCTGCGCTCGTACATTCGTGCGCCCGGGACGGGACGGGACGGGACGGGACGACGACAGACAATACGTTCATCAAAAATTTATTCGTGAAATCCGATTACCAATTCTCAATCACAAGAAAAAAAACTTATACGATTATTTATTTGAAAATAAATCCTCTTATATGGAAAGAGAATTCAAATTCATGTTTTGATGGAGTCAGTACTATTCGATGGCAGGGCGAACTCTAAATACTCGCTAGTGAGAGTGATTTCTTTCATATGTATTATTATTACACAAACGACTACACTGATGATAGTAGGATCTTAAAATAACATCACGATTAAAAAATTAGTAGAGGAATGAGACATATTTCATGGTATACTACATTTAATTCTAACAGCGTTAACCTAATCTTTCACAATATAAACCTTATTTGTTAGTAAATAAAATACAAATTTGATCGTATTATCTAATCCGCAATTGTAGAGCAAGGGTTTAAAGGTGTGTGAATACGCGCTAACGAACCTGAATGCATCGCAGTTGAAAATCTTCTCAGTTCTCAGTACTGGCAAATTCTCTGCTACTTTTGGGAAGCATTATGTCATTATCGTAAGTAGTTACTCCGGCAAATTGTCCCGAGACACTCAATTATACAAGAAATGATAAACTTATTATTATTTAAAATAACTTTAACTATATTATAATTTTATTATTTATTCTTTATCTATCGCATATACGCGATTATTTATGTATCCTGTATGCCTTCGATGATAAATAGGTAATGTCACACTATAAGTTGCGTATTACACTTCAATAACAATATTTTACATAAATATTCAAATTTTATTCGGCCATTTCACGTTCGCACCGGCAGGGCGGCGGCGGCGGCGGCGGTGGTCGCGCGGGCGGGTGAAGGCGTGCGGCGGCGGAGGAGTCGCAATTGTACGCATAAAAGTGTATACCTATTCAAAAAACTTGTTGCTAATGAATGTGCAATTACAATATGGTGCAACATTGTTTACAAATATGTATTTGTATTGTTCTTTATTGCTTCAATGTCTAAGCTATCCAAAAATGTACAAGTACAGAACTTAATAATCTATTAATTATTGTTATTTATTCTTTTCAATTAATATAAAAGTACCTGGGCGACCGAGCCTTGCTCGGAGTGTTTGGCCAAAAAAAACATAAAAAAAAACAAACTAAGAATTTGAATAACTACAAAAAAAAATTCAATTAAAAACTTTGTGTCCGACCGGGATACGAACCCAGACACCTGTGGTTGTCAAATTTGCGCATTGGCCGCTTGACAATGATGCTTATATCTGAGCATGCGAAATTATCGAACATAATATTTTGCGTGGAATTATTAATTATTAATTTATTGAAATAATGCAAAAGGAATCATAATAATAATAAAGCTCTATTTATTTATTCATTTATTTATTATAAAGGCTTACTAACTAAATTTACATAAAAACATTTATTTAACATTATAATTTTACCTATTTGTATATAAATTTAATTTAAAAGTATGCACAGCTTTTTATAAAAGTATTCCATTAAAATTTTATTTGGTTAAGAGTATATAAGGAGCCATTTTAGTTGTACAGTAAACAAAAGAAGAAAAAAATACTAATCTAAATAAATATTTAAATACACTTTCTTTTTAAATAAATTTAAACTATCAGAAAAAATGTTTATATCACATTGCTGAAATATAAAATTATATAATTTAGTGACTATTTTATTAACTTATAATTTTTTAACTAATAATTTTGTAATCTGGAATTAAATTATTTTAAAAATCTTTAATATTATTTGAAATTATATTGTATATATATAAATTATCATTAACAAATTAATAAACAGTGACAGTAAATTAAATAATTCAATTGAGTAAATACTAAACATTTCACAATAATACATATAAATAAAATTTCTTTCCATACATTAATTCTGACAACAGTTATAAATTAGGTATTTAATTTCATAATTAAATGTATTTATTTAGTAAATGTCTTTTTCATGTATAGACAGACCCCTCTCGGTTAAAAGCCTCCTCCAAAGTAGTCCTGCATAGAGCTCTCCGTTGGAGATTATGCTTGTATGATTGCAAAGGGTTTCTTTTCAAATTTTGTTTTCAATATATAATTTGTTTCTGATATGCCTATAAAGTTTATAATTTTATCTTTGTGTTCTTTTGATTTGTTGTAGGAAATGCTGCTTTTAATTCTAGAAGTTTTTCTGGTGAAGATATGTATTACCTTTGTTCATTGTATGTCTGTTTTTCTTTGGAGGGTTACGGTCGCACTCCCCCACAGTGACCGGCCGTACTGGGGGATAAAAATGAGGAGGTTCCTACTGTGTTTAATATACTGTATCTTGCTGTGTTGTTTTTAGTTCTTCCTGGTTATCATTTGTGTGGTTGAAAGTTAATTTTGGTTTTTGTAATATAAAGTCTTTAATATTAGCAGGTTTGGTTTTCTTTGTATGTTGTTTATTTGTTAGTTTTTGTTTATAATTGAGGTAAGGCGTTTCTGAAGATACAGGCAGACTTCTTTTATTTGAGTATTGGCGAGAAGTGTTCTTATTATTATCCACAATAATTAGTTTGTCATATTTAATGAAAGCTGTTTTGCCTAGGTCTTTTTCTTTATCTTCAGTTGGGCTTGTAACTCCTCGCGTTTGTTTAAGACTTTATTTTTTCCTCTAGTTCATGATAGGATTTTTCACCTTTTTCTACTCCGAACATAACCAAGTTCTTGCGCCTAATATGTCTTTCTAAATTATTTATTGAGGAATTTTTTATTTCTAAGTCTTTAAATTTCTCATTTAAGTATATTATTGTTGATTGTATTTTTAATATCTTCTTTCATTTCTAACATTTCTGTTTTCTGCTGTCTTATTTCTTGTTGTATGCTTATTAGCAACTTTTTTATCTCCTCCATCTTAAGTGTGAAGTCGGAAGTAGAAAAGCTGATTGAAAAAGAGCTCCAATTATACCTAGTTGAATTGCAATTTTATACAGAGTTTTAGTTTTTGAGGTTATAAACTTATGTTTTAATATTTTACGCTTCCACTTCACAAATTATTTTGTTTTATTGTCATCACACACAGAAAAGATGGTTTTGCACTAATAGTATCTGTATGTTATGTTTCTCACTTTTGTATTTGTTTGGTAGGTGAATTTTTAAAAGCTCATTTGTTCTTCAACACATCAAGACTTGGTGATGTTTATCGATTAATATTTCTTAAAATTATTATTAAATTAATTAGAATTTACCATTTTCTTTAGATTATTTCCACTTAAATATTTTTAAACTTGATGTAAATACGGACACGATATTGACAGTTGTACAGTGGCGCCTCCCACCCACCAGAAGTGACAACTGACAATGCAAAAATTGTGAAAATGCAAAAGAAAACCGCATGAAAATTCGAAAACACGCGTTTTTCCAGACATAAGACTAATCTAGATCGATTTATCGCCCCCGAAACCCTTTGTATACTAAATTTCATGAAAATCTTAGGAGCCGTTTTCGAGATTCAGATTATATATTGAGATATATATATACAAGAATAGCTCGTTTAAATATATAAGATTAGATATTTGTTGTATCTGAAAACATAGCGAACTTATTCTTCTTTCTAAGATCTCAAAATACCGCTTGTACTAATCATGACGTAACTAACATGATATCTTATTTTTCTTTTTGTTATATAATTTTAATGATAAATTTACTTTGCTTTATGAACATATTTCGTCTATCAAGGAGAGTGATCGAGGCTCCGCGTGACGCGAAAGTACACTCCGCGCAGAGAATGCTGTGACGTAATGCGATGGAAGATAAGTTGAAGTATTGTTATCTGAAACTAGAAAATTACTTCCGTACTATATACAATATATATACTGATATAATAACTTTAACGATTTAAAAACAAGTGAACTCATAATACTTTCTTAGATTTACGCCAGTATTTGACATTTTAAATAAAAATATCTTTTCGGATTTTTTCGTAGACTTATTTTTATTTTTGGTTCCCGACATTTCGAATGCTTTACAGCAATGAAAGCGAAGTTTTAGAAGTCTCTAAGGTTCGCTGAATACAAATGCTGATAAACTGCAGACTGATAGATTTTTTCTGTGTAGAATTAAGAATATTGCTTAATATTATATTTTTCAAATATTATAAAACAGTTTTATTTAAAGTATCATGAATTCATTTTAAAACAGTGCATTATAAAATGTATTTCATTTTGCTACAATATTATTAATCTCATTGTAGATGCATTTTCTCTGCGCTCAGGTTTTAGTGGCTATTTGGACTCTACTAATATCTTACATGAGCCACTTGATGTATCGGTGTAATATAACCCTGAACGGTAGAACTTTCCAGCGCGCAAGCTATCTCTATGCAAACTAACAACCCATTGCTCGAGTACTACGTGATTGAAAACACTAAACAACTAGAAACTCACACTTCTTTTAGTTATAATATTAGTAATATATATTCTTCATATCATTTAAAAACTTCAACGTTGGAAGTTAATGTAAGCATAAGAATGATTACTTTTAAATCTATACTAATACATATTATAAACCTGAGATTACTCAGGGATCAGAAAATCCGATTTGATTTTTTTTTATTAGATAGCCCATTTAGTAAGGAAAGCCATCCTCAATAAGCGTAAATACATTATATATAGTATATCTATAGGATATATATCATATAATACCTATATAGTCTATCTATTTCATACTAATCGTTAAAACGTAGGGACGAACCCGAGCGAAGCGAGTGTGAATCGCTAGTATCTAATATGTTCTTGTCTTTGCTAGAGGACCTTAATTGTGTATTACGTATGTTAAACAAAGATTGTGTACGGCTATAAATACAAGTAATAAATCACAAATACGCGACATATTAGAACAATGCTGCGGAGAACAATAAGCATAATTAAAAGAAAACGAAAGCGTACACGCGTGGTAAGTTATAGGAGAGTTGAATAAAATCTATTTTTTTTAAAGTAACATATTTAATAATAGTTATTTATAAGTATATTAAAAATCAATATCCACGTAAGTGATAAGAAGCTTTAAGTCAGAATCACATCAAACATATAAAGACTCTCACACAATTGCTTCATGGACTCAATATTCAAGCTCAGATGGTAAATAACAGATATTGTATAGAATTGCCAATACAAAAACGATGTAATTGAAGGCATTATTATCTCTATGCAGAATCATAAAACATAATCCAGCTTCACATTATTTAACAATGTTGACATAGCTAGCAACACTTTCTCGCGCTCACTTTCCCGCGCCGCGTGCCGCGCGCGACTCCTGCACCTCGCCGCGGAGTGCCACTCGCACATGTCTACATGACACTGCTACTGGTTGCACTTAATTACGCAACTCAACTGATGGAACTCTTTGCTTTCATTTTATTATGTTGACGCTTATATATTAATTATACGTAATACTATATTTTTTATCCATAACATACATCACGTATACGAGTATATAAATAATATTTTACATTATACGAGTACGTCATTGGGTTAGTTTTCATAATACTTTCTTAGTCTCAAAGATATCTGTCTTAGTATAAAATTAAAATTTAATCAGTTAACAATAGATTTCTTAGAATTTTAATTAATTTCATAGAAATTTACCTGGAGGTGTTAAATTAATACTGTTTTAATAGTACAATTATAATATTATTTTTATTTAAAGTTGATTGGTTTTTCTTATAAAAATATAGTAATTAATATTTATGTTAGGCAGTATTTAATACTTAGGATATTATACTTTCATAGATTTACGCGAATAGTTGACATTTTTTTAATATTTATATAAAATAAGTACGCGGTCTAATTTTTTTTTTTTTGGAATAAATATAATGTTATTGCTAACATAGACGTAGCCACAGCACTGAAGCGCGTTGAAGTCTTTATTATCGTAATAAAGACATCAACGCGCTCGCTACGTTACTGTTTTTATATTCATTCATAGTAATTAAAGCGAAGAGCGCTATTCAATTTTACATTTAAAAGATACTGCAGTTAAATGTTTATTATTTACAGAAATGATATAAAGATTCTTGATAGCTTTGAAATTACCGAAAAAGTATGTTTTAATATGTGCAGTGTGCCTTGTACTTGCTTTACAATGTATTTATGATCATTCTATTGTTTATTATAATAACGAGTACGTTTAAATGTTTTTTTTTATAAATATGATAACTATCAATCTATGTGTAAGCAACACTTGTCGAGGAGATCACGGAGCAGATGATTGTCGAAGCTTTAATGTACGACCATTATATCACAAATATAAATCAAAATATGATATTTGATCTAATTTGTTACAATTTTCACACCTGCCCTGCTGGTGACCAGCTAACAACTTTTCGAAATCAAAATTATGATGTTATATGAATTAATAGATTTAAAACGACTCTCCAAATAACATCCATTACTTTTCGTTCTACTATTGCACTAGATTTTAGAAGATCTCTGAAGTGGCCCGCGATATCAACCGCTAAGGGTCGATATGAGATAAATTAAAATTGAAGATGCATCAAATACCAACAGTTTGCATATTTTTCTTCACTTTCCTATACCTTCTCGCCACTCTGCCCTCCAGCGTACGCTTACATGAAGATAATGAATGCATTTGAACGAGATGAAGAGTGACATAGGCTATATTTTATTTCAGTATATCAATTGATTCCAAATGGGGTATTAATGTATGAAAAGTAAATATATGTACCTACACTGTAATCGAATGACACTGTTTCTGTATTTTATCTTTAATGCATTAGTCTCAATACTTCTATTATGAACTTTAAGTTGGACTCGAATTATGAAATCTTTAGTATCTGCCGATGGTCGCGTAACAAGCAAACTTGCCCGTTTAAAAGTTAGTGACTTAACGAACGCGGCCCTCCCGCCTCCGACATTATTACTGAGTCAAACAAACTGCTCGACGCGACGGGACGCGACGTCGACGAATATTACTTAAATTGATAATAAACTATATAAAATATTAAATATGACGATGGATCACTTTATGTTGATAATAATTCTATTATTATTATAAGTAATAACTATACTCATTTTGATATTATTTAGTAGCACTGCTGTATAGTTTTTTATGTAGCACAAGTAACGACTAATAAAGTAATGATTATGTTGGTGACAACTTATCAATACTATAAATTATAATAAATCCATACTAATATTATAAATGTGAAAATATGTTTGTTTGTTTGTCCTTCTTTCACGTCAAAACGGATTGACGGATTGGCATGATTTTTTTGTATGGACATAGTTGGAGGGCTTTTTATCGTGGGAGATTATATCATTCCCACGGGAAAACACTTTATAATACAACCCAAAAAATCATTTATGATCAGAATTACTTGAAACTTGTTTTTAATGGTCTTCAATATAATTAAATAAATAGGTGTTTCGGTATTTTTCGAAATCCATCTCATAATAGGGTAAAATAGGGACTGAAAGTTTGCATGAAACCTACCTTTTTGTTTTTTTTTTTTTGTAGTTTTAGCGCGATCGAAGCCGTGGGTTCTGCTAGTAATATGTAAAGCTGTTCTTTACTTTTATTCTAATAAGGACGTTAGTAACGCATCTCTCATAAATATATATATTTCTTGGATTACTTATTAAAAAACAGAAATAAGTGACGGGTAGTCGAGGAGGTAAACCACGTGGAAAGTCTTTGTTTATGAAACTAAGTGGGTGCACTAAAAGCAATTGAAAAGACACGTGTCGCAACAACTTATTATGCCGATTCCCACAGCGTTGGGAAACTCCAGAATGTACTTGTGCAATTTGTACTATGTTATAATGTATGACTTATGAGTGTCTCAGACAAAACGTCGTTCATGTTTTTATATGAAATGCTTATCCATTCACTTTATCCTTTCTTTGTTATATTCAACATTTTGAAATATGAGTTGGATTGAACGGGATTAAATAACAGCAAATAAATAAATTTGTTGTGTATACCAATTTGTTGATACACTACACAATATATATAATTTTAAATACATACATATTATAAATATCAGCACCCATACAAACATTCGTGCGGATCACAAAATAAATGCCCCCATGGACTCGAACCCGCGACCGCTGGCACAGCAAAGAGGGTGACTACAAACTGAGCCAAATGTGTCGTCAGTTAGTTTAGACTTTAAACACTAATAATTTTATATGTATTAATTAACATGAAATATACTATTGTAAGAATTTATTATAATTAGAATTAAAACAAAATATAAGGTGTAAATAATATAATACGGTTTTATTTCGTAAGATTAACAAGTAAGACTTAATTTTAATGTCCATTGAGGTTATCTCGAATCTACAAGGCAATAAACTTGACTGCTTTATATGTTAAATATGAATAACAACATACACATATAATATACCTGTTTCGTATAAAAATATAATTACTTATCTCTCCATAGGCAATGTGTAGTGTCGTGCAGTCTGTGACATCTCCCTGTACACGCCCTGACTCCCTGAGTATAATTCCAGAGTACCCTCGTCGGATTCCCTCTCAAAATTCCTTCCTTGGGTCCGTCTTTGACAAATTCCGCGCGTGCCTTGGACTATGAACTTTTCATTTGCTACTTAGACATACCTCCTTTAAAAGTGTAGCAAAAATAACAATGTATGTATATTATTTCAAGTGTTGTTTTGCAACAATCATGGACTATTACGTACAGTATTTTATTACTCATCTTTGGTCATGGTCTTAGCTACAAAATTTTAGATATCTTATCTTAGGCATGTACTAAATGTTTGTATAGAGAACTTTTTGTTTTAAATTGTCAGTATGCAATATTTTGCAACGACTAGATAAATAATAAAAAATTACTGCACACAATTGCATATGTGTATGTATAAATAATCTATTGCTATGCCAGTTCGCGTTAAAATTTATGAAACAAATGATATTATTTTAAAAGTAATAAATAAGAAATACATTTATCAATCCCCTTAGATGACAAATGAAATGATTCGACAATCAAATTAAAACTTTGCTAATTACAAAACCTGATTCACACAATTATGAGGTTGTCGATCATTTGTATCTCTCAAATTTGTCCTAAACCCCTACAAAGCGTTCGTAATACGAAACAAGAACAGCGAACAGCCGCGATGTGGGATAATGCTAACACCGCTGCGGGTACCGTTGAGTCTGACCCACTGGTCGCGAGGAATGCGTCGCGCATACATCGCTCCATCGATTCTACCGGTCTAGGATGGAGAGCAACACACTGGGAACATAGCAAGCGATGGAAAGCGACCAGAGTGACCGTTATTTGTGACCGAGTATCGCGCGCTCAATGCATGCTATCATCATCTGTTGCTAAGATTCGATCTTTAGCGATTTCTACAACGATCTCTGTCTCTACATCAGTATAATAGTATAGTTCTTTAGATTAAAATTTTTGTATTATACATAATATTTATTAATTATAATAAGAATTTATAAAATTTTTAAATATGAATGCATTTATTATGATTTTTATTTATTTTGATTAATGATGTTATGTAAAAATGTTTTTTATTTATTTATTAAGCATCAGCTTTAAAAGCTCAAGTCAAGTTTGTAGGCATAAGTTGTTGTGTACTACATCTTTAAAACTTTCTCTATTTTTTTGAACGCATAAGAGGCTTAACCGTTTTAGCATTTTATATATGGATTGACTCTTTTAAGAGACCACGTGACGATGTGGCAGTATATGTACAGCGCAGCGGAGATCGAGAGTTTTATTATTTATTAAATTATTTATATCCTGCTTGCCTATGTATTGTCAATTAAATATTTTAAGATACGAAAGCATAAATTAAGTAGTTTAAAAAAATAGAGCTGTGGCTCACTGTGCTACGGCTACCATGATATGACTGTTAGCCTAAAAATAGTCTTACAAATAGTATAACTAACCTATAACTATTATGAAAAAAATCTACTTTTCTCACTCGATGCTTTCTACCTCAAATTTTTAATTATTTGTTCCACAATATAATTTTTTAACCAAATTTAAAAATACTCTTCCGAAAAAAAAAATTTGCGAATTCTTCACTAATAACTTTTTTGTTGCTTACACTCCACGTTTTTCTGAGGGAGATGCGGGTTATTGACAAACGACGAACGTGTGAATTGATTCCAATTTGTATTAAGTTTCTTATCAATTTTCCTTTCTATTTCTGTGCAGTATGTATGGTGCGGAGCGCGAGCCGTGGGAAGTAGACCCGCTGTGTGAAAGTTATGATTTGTGACGAGTCGTTGTCTGCGCGGCGAAGGTCACGGCATCCATTGTCTCTAATATTTAATACTAGCAGAACTCGCGGCTTCGCTTGCGCTAAATCTACAAAAAATGTCTAAAAAGGTAGGTTTCATACAAAATTGCATCCCCAATTTTACGTCCTCATGGGATGAATTTTGAAAAATGCTAAAACATGTATTTATTTAATTGTATTGAAGAACATTTACACCAAGTTTCATGTAATTCTAATCATAAATAATTTTTTGGGTTGTTTTATAACCTGTTTTCCCGTGAAAAGTAGCCTATGTCACTCTCCAGCCCTCCAACAATCCCCACACAAAAAATCACGCCAATCCGTCACTCCGTTTCGATGTGAAAGAAAGACAAACAAACAAACACACTTTTACATTTATAATATTAGTAAAGTGTGGATTGACGCTTTATATAATAATCTGAGTCTTCACATTCTTCTTTACTTAAGATACGTTCAGATAAAATTGCTAAAAACTCTCCGAAAACTTTGTAGGATCATAAAAATTAATACTTTCGCTAGAATTTTAAACTTTTCAATGTGAAATTGTTATTATACTGATCATAAACTATAATCGTCAATTTTAATTATAACTATAATGTATTATACTTACAGATTTAACGTTACATATTGCAAGTTATATTTACACAATTATTAATATTTATTTACTCTTCTTTTCAGATCGGGCTCAATTAATTTAGCGGCTACATTCAGAAGTAACTTGAGAAGTTGAGAGCCGCACATTAATTTTAGTGCAAATCTGATGTATAAATTAGGTGGAGTATAAACATTGCCAAATGATGTTCAAAACCGTCGCACATCTCCACCCGGCTCGTAAACAAAATGAATACAAGAACCAGAGCGGTCAGGAATGTTGGCGCCGGCGTCAGAGCATTCGTAGCGCAAGTTGCAAACGGATAGCGATTTCAGTAAAGCTTATAATTTTTAACTCCACAAAAGGATTCTATTTTGTAGAATTGGCACTAGATGATCTCTCCTAAACTGAATTAATTAAGGTATTATTAAGTGAAAATAGTATAAGTTACTTATAATTGAAATTGATTGAGAACTATCATCATAACAATATACACAGCACACAGTGTCCTGGTCGCTTAAATGATGTGTACTCGTATAATATGTTAGAGCAGCTTGTAGCGGGCGCCGAGCGCGGACATGATTTACATACGCTGACATTTGGCGCTAAGTTGTTAACATTAAAATATGCACCGACGCCTCTAACGCGCGTTATTCAAATATGATCGCTTTAACAATAACATCGCATGGATGCTGCCACAGATTGGTTTATTAGAATGTAAAACAGGGAAGCGAATTTGAAGATTAAAATGTTTTTATTTATATTTAAGTGTATTTTTTATAGTTGCAAAATGTAGTACAAAATAACCTAAGATCAACGTTTTCGAAGGTCGATCAGGTCAAAGGTATCTGGGTCATGTCCTTATAAGAAAGTAAGCCCCTTGGCTTAATCGTAGATTAAATCTCTCTTTACCAATATTATTTTATACTCTTGTTCTAAAGTGACTATACATATTTGCTTCAAATAAATATTAATGGAATACTCTTATTTTTGACTTCTTAGTATAGTCTTGTTTTTGAATTTGTTTTGAACTAATTGTAAGTGTAGAACCACTTGTTACAAGGAAATTTATCATTTGCTATTAATTTACTAGCATTGATTTCTTTATACTGCGATAAATATTTTGATACGTAATAAATAAAAAGTAATAAGTAGATAGGTATTAATTAGTAGTTGTTACTCGTAGATATAATATTTTATTTACGAGTATGAGCCACTTCTATGAAAAACTTGGAGTAAAAACAACGAAAAAAAATTATGTTCAATAATCTCGATGTAACTATCGGGGCCTGATTGAATATTATATAAGTCGTAAATACAATATATTTTCTTTTCCCGTGTAATTAGGTACCCCCGCGCTGCGGCGACCAACGCGTTGGTCAAATACTTCGGCTCACTACAAATACAGAACATTAGAACGGTTCCTTGCTTACTATTTATCTTTATTTTCGAGATTTTATCATTCTTTAATAAGTAGAAACAAGTAACAATGTCAATTGTAAGAATTTGTTCTACTCCATTAATGGCTGTTGAACTAATGAACGAA
The DNA here is from genome assembly GCA_947093115.1 of Brenthis daphne. Classification (NCBI taxonomy): domain Eukaryota; kingdom Metazoa; phylum Arthropoda; class Insecta; order Lepidoptera; family Nymphalidae; genus Brenthis; species Brenthis daphne. Next base: position 23,657,447 of record OX352474.1, read on the forward strand.
TAAATTGAAAATCTTTCTTATTCGTGTACAGAATAAAAGACACTAAGTGAAATTTAATGACCGCGAATCTTTTACTGATGACTTCAGTTTCCGCAAGTCATAAAAAGAATGTAACGCCCCGATACAAAACAATTTCGCTCAATGGAAGTGTAGGCTTCTTTTAGCTTTATATAAAATTTACTTCGAAGCAGACTCGTATCATGCAAAAGAGGCGCAATGCGGTGGCGACAAGTTTGTATGAAAGTTAGTCGGATGTTTGAAGTGACTGTTACGACTTACGAATATAGTTTCCACTCACTCTGTGCCCTGCTTTTCATATTTATATTCTATATACATATATATACGTTGTATTGTATGTTTACTGAATAGGGGCGAACCTGTATGTAATTTCTATACGCCACGGCTTCTAGCTTGGTAGTGATATTCTATCGGATGTACTTACAGTGTACTGGAGGGATCTTATTTAAGCTGAATAATTAATTGAAACGGAAAACAGTTTTAAACGTAACAATTTCCGGTAAGTTGTCGTAACTCGTAACGAGCGACGCGTCAAGTTATCTGATCGCAGATTACATGCAGTGTCCGGCGCACACTGTGGACCAACTTTCTCGTCGCGGTCCTGCGCCGAGCACACTGTCGTCTAATTGAACCAATTATTTATCATGTCATCTAGTGTCTGAGCTTGATTACTGACTTTTAATTCTTTACAGAAAAAATATTCATGTTTTTTTATATATTTTAGGTTAATAAAAAGATCAAGTACTCGTTTTAGCGGTGTTTAGAATAAATGAAAGTTTAGAAATATAAAAATTTTGCCAATTATAAAATTCGCGCGTCATTTGTTGATATAAGAATGTAATAATGACGTACTTTTGCCCTGAAGGAACACTAGTGCTTTTGATATCTGTATTTTAAATTTATAAATGTGAAAGTTTGTGAGTATGGATGTTTATTACTCTTTCACGCCAGAACGGCTGAACGGATCTGAATGATATTTGGCACAGAGATAGATTATAGTCTGGAATAACACATACGCTACTTTTTATCCCGGAAAAATGTACGGCTCCCGTGGGATAAGTTTGTTTTTGTTTTCCTAGAGAAGCAAACACGAGCGAAGCGAGAGTGAGCCGCTAGATATTTTTGTTTTTTTTTTTTATTTAGTAGCTGTATTTGTGAAATTTAAATGAGAAAATTTGTAAAATTTAAAAGAAAATATATATTAATATTTTTTAAATAATGACAATATCAACAGATACGCGTTGCGGGTCCGCGTACAGTTTTGATTGCGAAATAGAAACTCACGACAAGGAATCGAGTCGCAAAGAATCTATCGCTTGTTCCCACGACCTCCTTTAATTATTCACCCCATATACTGAAGTCATTGTTGTAATACAAACTCATTACATATAATTATAGGATTTCTTTGGATTTCATAATGTAAACTAGCGACTCAGCCTCGCTCCGCTCGGGTTCGACCGTACTTACGTTTTAACGTTTCGTATAGATTTCTCAGAGATGAGATATTTTCCCGCAGTAAAAAGTAACCAATAATCATCAAAATCCCTCCAGTGGTTTTTTCTTGATGCGATCACAGACAGACAAAAATTCTAAAAACTATAGATCCGGCCTCTGTATCAACAATAATGTCTAGTATTTCAATAAGATTTTCCAAATAATATTTAATGTACATATTCCGCTTGGTTACAATTTTATTATATGTGTAGATTAGTGTAACAAGTCTCAGTTAGCCGTTACAATTTCCCTAAATCTGCCAATAGTGGAACGGTCGCGTCTGACGGGGGATACTTTAGATTTTAGAACTTCGACCCGAGACGAATAACGTCCGCGGTAATTGACGGTGCTCAAATTTTTGGAACTAAAAAGAAAGTTTTTAACGCGCTTTTAATAGCTTCATTTATAACAAACTAACAAACATTGTAATAAAATCTTAGAAGTCCATTTTAACCTACTTCTAATTGTCGTATCGAAATGAAAGTTGTATGTATGTATATGTAGTTCGAATGACATAACTATAATTTGGAGTATCTCGGAGCTGATCTGATGATGGAGCCAGGAGGTGGAAAGTGGAACTCGCCACTGAAGAGTTAAGAGAGAGTACTAGAAAACCCACGAGTTTAGGCTGATATGATTCGTTTTGAAGAGTCCAATAGATTTTTATAATTATTAGTCTAGTGGGAAGACTCGAATACAAAAATGTAAAGCTGATTAAGAAATAAAAACTATTTTTATTTTTATTTATTTTATTAGTACATAGTGTGTGATAAAAGCATCTTTTTTTAGTTTTGTTTTAAACTACATGTTTTAAGATAACATTTATCTAATCAATAAATTGATTTGAGTATAAATGAAATCAAGAGCTTAAGAACTTTCATAATAATACAAATCATTATCTTTAAATGTTAGTTTAAGACATGATTTATAATTTACATTCCTCTCTCACGTACTTATACGTACGTATATTGTAGGTCAACTGCTTACATGTCTATGTACGATATATTTTTATTTTAAGCGCGGGTAGCTCTAAATGCATCTAAAAGACACATCGAGTTAGCATACAAATTGTTGTTTTCGCGCGCGCGCGGCACGTCGCGAGTTAACTCTGATTTATTCGTATATATGTACATTTGTAAACATATTTTTACTACTCTCTTTCTTCTTTTTTTTTGAATTTATGTACACATGCATTTTAGACACATATCAGATGCACATAATTTTATATTTAAATAATACCAGAAGCAAACACAAAGTTGTAATTTCTGTGTCTTTCCTACACTTCTTTTCTCATCTATCTTTTCCATGTTTTTACGGCATTAAAGCATAAAGCATTAAATAAACTTATATTCCTAGATTTAAAAAATATTTTTGCTTTGTTCTAATCAATTTATTTTATTTTTCATTACAAAATTGGAATATAATAGAACCTAGGAGACTTCTTATCTCTTTATATATATATATAGTAGTAATTGGTATTTTTTGATAATACGTTGAAAATTTTAACTAATATGTGTTTTAAAATTACGCGTGCAATTCGAAAAAAGAAAGAAAAAAAATCAAACAATACTTAAAAATATTCATGGCCACGAGTAATATGTAACTTTTAGTATTAGTAATAGTACAAGATAAACAAGAGACAAGGTAGTACTTTAATGAGATTATAAATTGTTAAGCTAACTCCATGTGCGCATGTGCATAATATGCATGTCTTAGTTTCATTGGATATGCCTTTTAAAATAATTAAAGAATAAAATAATTTCATATTAAAAATAGTGTTAGCCCCGTGGTAACGCGCTCGCTTGGAAAATGGAGTGAAGCGATTTCAAATCCCGGGTCTCGCACCTCTGATATTTTCACGTGCAAATCATTCCGAACATGATTACCACTAGTCTTACGGTGAAGGAAAACAACGTGAGGAAACCTGCACGTCTGAGAGAACCTAGCAAGTTTTCAAAAGACATGTGAAGTCTGCCAACCCGCACTTGCCCAGCGTGGTGGGCTGTGGCCTGATTCCTCTCGTATTGAAGGGAGGCCCGTGCTCAACAATGGGACGTTAGAAAGGACTGAATACTTTCACACATACATTCATAAAAAAACATAGTTTTGCTCCACAATGAGCGATTAAGATTTATTTCTAAGATCAAACATTTGACACGTTACGATAACAATTGAGATAACGATCAAAACTCAGTGGAAAGTCGAGAGAGGTGTGTTGAATCCATAAGCCGAACTTTAGAGTTGTAGCACATTAAGTAAAGATATTTGTTTTACTTATATACATATACATTCAATAGGAAAATCTGTATTTTTAGCCTTGTTACGGGAAACTTCGTAAAGGTTTTTAGAAACACATGAAGAAGATATCGTTTTTTTTCCAAAATAACCAAAAATTTTATCATGTGTAAATTATTATATCTGGTATAAATCAAATAACTAATTCAATAATTTTATACCACTTGCTCTTTTTTCAGATAAACACAAGAATCAATGAATACATGACTCATTGCTCAATATATTATGTTAAATTTTTTCGAAATATCTAATGATTACTGCAAAAACTCAAGTAGTTCATACAAAGTATTATTAAAAAGTTCCGTTAATGGTAACTTACAAAAATAAACCTTATATAAAACATTTTTATAATGACGCCTCAATAGTGCTTGTAAAAGTGTAGTGAAAAAAGTTAATTTTCATATTTTCATATAATACATAAATAGTAAGTATTGTAAAAGATTTGTGTCTACTACATTCATGTTTTTTATATATTATAACACACTTCAAGAATGATACGATCATCTCGATGCTACTGCAATATTAAATAAAACTCTAATGTTTGTGCTCATATAAAGTATCATAAATTAACAAAAAAATAAAAACCGACTTAAAACAAAAGCACTAAAAAGTAAAAAATAACTAATTGGTAGTTTTCATTTACTAACCATACCTAATCAAATATTTTCGAAGTCGGTGTGCTTTATGTTGTATTGTAGGTGTAAGGTGCATGTAACTAGATTGTTTGTATAGTTGCTTACCAATAAGCAGCAGCAACGCTACCGCCGCCGGACGCATCGCGAGATATCTGAGGCACTGTTAGATAACGATGTGGTCGACACGGACTGTACATGCGCAGGCGCCGGCGCGTGGCGAGAGACTGCCGCGACTTGGCTGGCTGCGCGCGGCGGAGATGCGACGTGCTTAATAAAAATATTTCATTAAAACTCCCTAACATAAAATGTATGCACACAACCTACCTACCTACCACAACTCTTAATGTCACATATTATAATACCATTAAAAAAAATGAAAACCGACTTCCAGGCACTAAAATGTAAAAAATAACTAAACGGGGATTTTCATTTAGAGTAGATATCTAATCAGATATTTTCGAAGTCGGTGCCAGCCGATGCAAAGCAAATCTATACATATAATAAAATACTAACTAATCCGAATCTGTACATTAAATATTTTTTGGAAAATCTTATTGAAATAGACATTATTATCGATACAGAGGCCGAATCAGTTATTTTTAGGATTTTTGTCTGTCTGTCTGTCACCGCATCACGGGAAAACCACTAGAGGAATTTGGATGAAATTTGGTATGATGGTAGCTGGTCATCCGGGTCAACATATAGAATACATTTTAATGCGGGAAAATATCTCATCTCTGAGAAATCTATACTAAACGTTAATTTTTTTTAAGTTTTTATCTTTCCATTTTTACTGTAGACTTAATAAGCAGGTAATTTGTAAGAAGAAAGATTTTTAATGACATATTCGATTAAATAATTTATTTAAAAAAAAAATGTATTGTTTATTTTTTAAAAACCGCTCGACCAAATCCGATAAAATTTATTTGCGATCATCTGGGAAGTATACCCTTTGAAACAAAAACAAATCCAAATCGGTTCAGGCGTCTTCGAGTAATCGGAGAACATACATAAAAAAAGATTCCGACGAATTCAGAACCTCCTCCTTTTTAGAAGTCGGTTAAAAAGAAAAACCTACTATCTTATGTCAAGTATTAACACAATACCACACAAGTTGTACTTTTACGATTAGCGAAAGCTATTCATTGTTCAAACATAGGATGAACTAATGAATCACCATCGCTCCGCTCGGGTTCGTCCCTGGTTACATTTTAACGTTTATTATAGATTCCTCAGTGATGACTGAAGAGATATTTTCACGCAGTATAAAGTATTCTATACGTTGACCCGGATAAACAGCTATTATCTTACAAAATTTTATCAAATCTGTTCTGTGGTTTGCTCGTGCGTGCCCAGACAGACAGACAAAAATTCTTAAAACTATAGATGCGGCACAGCGACCTCTGTATATTAACGATAACAGTGACTATTTTAATAAGATTTTCCAAAAAATATTCAATATACAGATTGGACTCAGAATCTTATTATAAGTATAGATTTATTAAGTTCTTCTATTTCTAATGTCACAGCTTTATTTTAAGACAATTCATACACATAACCAATAACGTGGAAAATTATACAACAAACATCCACTATATTTGTGAACATAAAATATTCACAAATATACATTAATATATTTTTATTTTCTATAATTAAAGCAAAAAGAATGCTTGTTATGTATCTAAATATAATAAATTCCCGCTACAAATTAAGCTCTCCTGGCTCCAGCGTATCTTACGCTTCCATAGCTAATGTGGATTCTATGAAAGAGGATTATATTGGGGATGATATATCCTCATAGGATGTGAGTTGCGACCCACTTTGAGAGACTCTGGCCGACAAAATATTTACGTCTGCCGGAAATTAAGCCGCCGTTGCAAGAAAGTTTAATCAAATTTCCCACCGCTCTAGTTTATAACCAAATATACCATTACAATTTAAAATAAGTTTGTGGCTCTCCGAAAGTTAATAAATGAACTGCGCGACTCGTCCTATAAAACAAGTCCATGCTGTGGTATCACTGCTTTCATCAGATACTATCGGCCTAAAAAATCAACTTAAAGTAAATATGTATTTAAAACCGATATAGATAAACATTCTCCCGAAAATTAATTACAATTGATATAACATACACCTAAAACGATTCCTTCAGCAACTACATTATATAATAAAGAAGCTAAAAAGCTAAACAGACATTAGTAGTGATAATTATGAGATTCTCATGCCATTTCACTTCAATCCTATGAGTAATTTCTACATGTTTCTTGTTTTTTGAACCCATTTAAAATCATATAGATTTATCAACAAAACATCTACCCTTAATTTTATCGGAAAAAATTAATATAAAATTCGAAAAGTTGGCTACCAGTATCCAGCGTGCTGTGATGTTGCACATCGAATATGAAGCTTTAACTGGTTTTATTATTCAAACGGACATTTCTCAACAGTTGAGCTCACAAACAGTAAATGTATTTAAAATTACGAATTTCCACATACTCGATGGAATTAGCTTTACAAGCGTAAGCGTAAGCGAATGGACTCTTAGGTGGAATAATAATCGTAATTATTATGTAAGTTTTGTTACAGTATCAATGTGCCTGCAGTACAATGCAAAGCTCTACACTGCGCGACGTACTCCGCATTTTTAAAAAAGTAATGTTAAATTATTAATCTCAAAAAACAGTAATTATATTGTATTAAATTATTTATACACATAAAAATAATATCTAAATACCCAATATCGTAATAATACCAGAAGCAATCTCAACTTCCTGGCGCTGCGCTCGCGCAACTGCGAGTAATCGCCATTGATTGCAACGCAATGCTAATACAAACACCGGTTCTTTGCAAGAATATCGTTAAATCTTGAACCACCCCACACTAATCTCAAATAGACTGTTGTAAATATTTAAAAATGAATCGAAAAGAATTTCAAACCGAAACATTATAATATTTTAATGGACGAGACTGAGACCAGACCATAAAAATTATATGAGATTGATAAAAAAATTGTATGGAAATAATATATATTGTATTTTCATCAAATCGTCATAATAATATATTTCATGTCAAAAGTGAGCGAGGAGAGTAGGTAATAACTTTTTTTATTACGTAAAGTTAGCCTATAATATCAGTTACAATTCACTATGTGAATAGTTGTAACAGTGAAAGGGTAGCTTAAATAAATCACGCTGATCTATTTCAGCTACGTTTATATTCTCTTTTTAAAAAATCCATTTTTCTCTCCTGCGTTAACACAAACCCATGTCAATTTAGAAATATTCTTACTACATCATTATTTATAACCTTATTATTTATAAATAATTTATCATTTGCCAGAGAAAGTTTCTATAAAATCAAGTCAGTGTATACCAGAAACGACCCGATAGAAACAAACAGACAAAACGTTTGCAGGGTTTGTTTGGCATTTGGTAGCAATGTATTATGCAAGTAACCATATTATACGCTTATGGGATCTTTCGAAATCACTGATGTACATATACAATAAAATGAATAATATAAAATTTTCAACTCGCATAAGCAGTGAATACAATACAAAAACACAATATTTTAAATGATGCCACACATATGTACATATTACATGTAAGGTTAACGAGAGAAAGGAAACCACATGCACGTACATATGCCACAATTATAATAATATTCATAAACAAAAAAAATATAATTTTGTACTTACTGAAAATAAAATATATATTTATAAGATTTTGCCTGACTCCTGGCTAATCGTAAGATAATAAAAATAAATCAATAGTATTTAAGCACGATTGTGATCGCATTAAAATCTATTTGTGACAATAAATGGTACCTTATTAGGGCAATAGGACAGTAAATGCCAACGCCCGCCATTGTGCCGGTCAGTGAAAGTGCCGGTCTCACCACGCGCCTCTTTTGTTAAATCCACTTGTATACCTCCAAGTACTCAACTGCTCACAAGTGGATGTAGCCATTAAGGGAAAAAAGCCGATTTTATAAAATATAAAACCCTTACATGGTAGAATTTATCGGATTTGCTAAATTACTAATATAGCTGGAAATAAATCGATTAATAGTGCTCTATTATATATTACTAAAGTAGTTATTACACTAACAACTTTCAAATTTTGCCGAAACCGGCTTCCACTATTGTCTCTGGAGAAAGCAATTCATATTAAGTCACGTCACAATCAATTAACTGTCCAGTTGCAGATTTCACTGCTTAACTTGAGTAAAGGATCCGCTGGGATGCTCCTAACTATATGACACTGTTCCCAGAGCGGGAGTTGCTCCTTTGATCTCTATATAAGTAGAGCATCATACTTAACTATTTATAAGCTCTGTGTTGATTTACCGCATTGGTTCCTTTTGAAAAAAAAAATCAACTGAAATTAAACAAAATAATGAAAATGGACATGAGCTGTGGATGCGATGGACAAACGCGAGTCGTCAATTAAAAATGTATTGTTTTGAACTAATATATTATTTTTAAATAAAATACAATATTAACCAATCTACATGCAATATTTATTGTAGTGTCAGTAGTAGTGTAGTAGTAGAGTAGGTTTATATTCCATAGTATTTTTCAAAGATACTAAAATTGTAGATTCCTATTGACTTGCCCTCGCTTCGCCTTGCTGGGGTGGGTCTCGGGCCTCGGGGTGTCTAACAGTATCGGATAAAGTAGCTCAACACTATTTTTGTTCACTTTTAATTAAAGTTAATATGATTTATGACAGTTATAAACACATTTTTACCGGAATAAAAAATAGCATCCATTAGATATGCTTAATAATTCGGCGGTAATGTAGCTTTCTATTAATAAGATTTTTTTAGAATCAAATCAATACATTCAGGGATCGTGCCCTACCGTATTACAAACTTTATCACTATAATATTAGTGTACATATTATACTTAAACAAAAATAAGTTTTTCTTTTTGTAGAAATTATTTAAAAATTTAGATAAGAGCGAAGTGGAAAATTAGAAGCTATTAACAAAAATGTATCCCCACATTTCCCAGTAAAAATAGATGAGTAGCTGTCCTTCAGATCTGTTTGATTTTGGATTTAATAAAATCATTTAAAATAATTAAAGTTGAATATTCAAAAACATTTAAATTTAGATAAACTTTAAAAGATTTATTATAATTCAATTATATAATACTAAAAATAAGTGTTGTTTTTTAATAACTCCGTTAGTGTTCAATGTTTACAGCTTTTGTTGTAGAAATAAAATAAAATGTCTGAGAGTTCGATATTATTTTGTTGTTCTTTTAATTTGCTTCTATAAATCTTTTAGACTCGATTTTTGCCTTAAGCACAAAGTTCATGAAAACAATTAACGATTTTGCAAGAATATTTATACACTTGATAACCGCTTGCAGTTAATTGCTAGTGCCAGTTGGGTTCAAGAGTTGCGACACCGGACGAGTCGGCCTCCGCTCCGCCGCAGCCTCACTGGACCATGACCGCTTTGAAATGTGGATTGTACACATAATGTATTATATACATTATAATATGTAAGAGTTTCGATTTAAAAAATCAAAAAATAACTCATACTAAAAATCCAAACACAAAAAGAAACTTATTAATTTGTCGTACAAAATTATAATTATTATGTACTTTATTGTATAACAATAATAATTTTTGTAAAAGATAAATATGAAAATTAATTTTCTTTGAAACATAATACATAATATTAGGTATATTTAACATTTTCTAGAATGTTAAAAGGAAATTCTTAGTTTATACGATGACATCCATAAACATGTCTTTATTAGTAACAGCGAAATCTGTACATGAAATATTTTTTAAAAACAATGACTGTAACGTATTGTGTACAAAATACCTAAATACCCCGAAACAATAGTCTTAATTTTTTTTGTCTGTTGGACCATATGTCTGTTTGTCTGTATGTCTGTTTGTGTGTTCAAGTTTCACACAAAAAGTACTGGTCATACTTACTGGACGAAGTATTTTATGTACTGATAACTTATTACTCGGGTCAACGTTTAGGATATTTTTGACTACAGGAAAATCTTTCATCCCCTCGGAGAAACACAATAACTGGTTCTATCGAGTCGTACTTAGAAATTTATTTGGCTAAGGATGGTTAAACCGTATTAACTGTAGGTCTTAAAATAAGGCCTACAGAAAAATCTTCAATAGCATAAGTCATCTAAGGTATAGACACAATAATTTTAAATAAAAATTTGGATTTTTCGCGGACTTATTTTGACAACGAAAAGATAGTTTTATTTAAAATGTTATAAAAGGAGGGATATCTTTTAAATTGTTATTTATTATTGGTGCTAGTAACACTATACAACAGCCTTATTTTGTTCTCACTTATTATATTACAATAAAAGTGAAAGTTCAACGCGTTGATTGGTTAATTTGGAAATGATCCTACAACGCGACCAATCAGAGGGACGACCTTTCTTACCTCGTAGTGTAGAGAGCGCACTGCCCCACGGCGAAGTGACATGTCAACTTGTAAATACCGGAAGTAAATGTGAGAGAAGTGATTGAAAAAGTTTTACCAATGTTTTGAATGTCAATCAAAAGTTAAAAAAATCAATGAATTACATTTTAAGATGATATCTACGTGCTTATTTATGTTACTTCTAGTCGCTAAAGGTACATATTTACAAACCAATATAATAACTTATGATTTAAAAACTTTCTCTCCATATAAAGTTTTGAATACTTTTAAAATTTAAATTCCAGATTGTTCTAGTCAAGATGACACAGGACCCTACAGGGGAAAATATATAGGAAAGTTAAATTCTTATCACCATCAGGTAAATTTTTGAAACTTTCACTGTTCCATATCTTTTGTTTGACCATGGCATATTATTATGAGTCACTTAAAAACTAGTGATTGCAGCAATGTGACTTTTAATAAATTAGCAACTTATATTCCATACCTACTATTAAGATTTTCTCCATATAAAATTAATTAAGTATTAAAAACACATATTTATCTGTTTGAAATAGTTTTTATTTATTATTTTCATTAGTTATTATATAAATATAAAATTGAAACAAATTTCAACAATCTCATTTTCAGGTGTCAGGTGAAGTGTATGCAATAGATGATTGGACAATTGTAATAGTTGATTTCAATTATGATGGTACAGGGGATGACACATTCTTCTGGGCTGGAGACTCTGGTCGTCCCGGACCTTTGGGCTTCATTGTTCCAGATCAGAACGGCAAGTAAGTATATATCATTTATTATTCAAAATGCCTGGAACTGATAGTTGAAAATAAATAAGTTTCAGTTTATTTTCTGTTCATTATACTGTTTACTACATATTCATAGATACCTACTGTAGTATAAATTAAATAAATAAAAAAAAGTAAACAGATACATGTACAATTAATAATATAGTAGAAATTAATACTAATAATTCCCTGTACAATTATACATTAACAGGACTTTTTACACTGCCAATACCATAATTAATAATTATATATTAATGAGTACTAAGAAATTCATTGTGTAATTTCATGATATGAATTAGTTAACTATTAGTAAATAGTATAAAAAAGTTTTTTAAAGACCAAAAGTTTTGAACATTGTTTGCCTCATTAGTCATTATTAAGTACTTTATTACAATCTTGGATATGTATCTATGTAATAGGTACATAGTAATGATCAATTTATATTGCTGTTAATAATATTATATGGTAATACTACATACAATGCATGTTCATTTGACCCTTTACTTAAATAGGTATTGCTAATGGATGCCTATTTGACGTGTTTGGTACTTGGTAATCATTTTAAAATTACAACTAAAATTTTGCTTAAAAGTTTCAAAATACCATGTTCTTTCGTTAAAATTCCAATTCTTTACATTCTATGGTAAAAATAGTAGTAAACATGTACATAAACACAAAGCTTATATTCTATTATATACTATTAGCTTTATATTTTGAAAATAATTCAGTCAAATGCAAGGGTTCTCAAAAGGTATCAATTTTGATAGATAATGGTTTCCATGTAATTTCGTGACTGTTATATAAAAGTACGTATGATAGTCGGGAGTGCCCCCCCTCCCCGCGTCTCCCCCGCACGCTTGCTCTCTCTAGACGCCTTTGTAGACTGTATGGGTTAGGAGACTTGCATACATCCTGTATGAGGAATACCTACGGTTACCGCGGCGTCGCCATTTGACGATGTGATTTTATAAATCGCGCTAATAAGTTGAAAGAAAGAGAATAATTTTTTTTGACATATCACTTTATTTTCGAGAAATTGAGGTTTGATGTTATGACTTTTAATACCCTAGCCTAGAGATAATTATACTTTATGGATAATATAAGATAGTCAAAGTAATATACATAATTTTCTTGTTGAAAAACAATGCCACATATAGAATATGTAATTTAGAAGTAAAAACTAAAAAACAATTTGAAGTCAGATACCAAAACAATTGTCTTTTTTGCTCGATTTATAAAAATAACATGGTAAAATGTTGGCACGAGGGTACCGCAGCGGTGGTGGTAGGGAGTCGCGTGACGTGCAATGTGTGCAGGACCAACATCCTGGAGCGCTACAACAATGAGGAGGTGCGGTTGCGGCTGCCGGAGGGCAAGCGCGTGTCACGCGTCACGTGGCTGGCCGTGTACGACCTGGCGTCGCAGAACGCGTTCGGCGACGTGTACGTGCCCGAGCAGTTCGAGGCGCCGGCGCCGCGCGCGCTCACACCGCTCGTGCCCGCGCCCGCCGCTGCCGCGCGCGTCGCCAGCAAGCCTGTGCTCTTCCTCGACGCCAACACCTTCATGTGAGCTTGTTATGTTCAGTCAATAGCTTCAATTAAAAGGCATTATTTATTATAAATCCAATTATTGAATGTGTTTGGCGAAATTATAAACTAAATGTTGAATGATCCAAGAAGTTCAAGACGAATTTTGATGTAAATTAAAACTGCAAAAAATTGATAACATATGACATTCGTATAATTTAAATGATTTTCCTAGTTAGGGATCAAACTTGATATTTGTGAAAAAAATATATTTTTTTTTTTTATGGGACTAAGGGGGCAAACGGGCAGGAGGCTCACCTGATGAAAAGTGATCACCGCCGCCCATGGACATCTGCAATACCGCAGGGCTTGCAGACGCGTTGCCGGCCTTTAAGAAAGGAATACGCTCTCTTCTTGAAGGTGGCCAGGTCGTAGTGGTTCGGAAAGACCGCCGGCGATAGCTGGTTCCACAGAGTGGTTGTGCGGGGCAGAAAATGCCTTAAAAATCGCACTGTTGTAGAACGCTGGACATCGAGATGGTGTGGATGGAATTTACTATTTTGGCGCGATGTCCGATGGTGAAATTCAGCAGCCGGGATCAGTCCGAACAATTCCTCGGAACACTCCCCGTGATAGATGCGGTAGAAGATGCAGAGTGATCCAACATCTCTACGCAGAACTAAAGGATCAAGCCGATCGGAGAGAGCTTGATCGTCGATAACTCGAATCGCCCTACGTTGAATGCGGTCAAATGGAAGTAGCTGGTACTGGGGAGCTCCCGCCCAAAGATGAGAACAGTACTCCATGTGGGGCCGAATTTGCGCCTTATAAAGAATAAGACGCTGACGCGACGTGAAGTACTGTCTCGCCTTGCTGAGCACACCAAGCTTCTTTGAGGCCAGTTTGGCCTTACCTTCCAATTGACCACGGAACTGGACGTTGCTCGAGATGTCGACGCCAAGTATTCCGATACTGGCTGTGGGAGACAGAGGAGTGTCCTCAAATTGAGGAGCTACGATAAATGGCGACTTTTTAGCGGTTAACGCGCAAACTTGTTCTTGTCTATTACGATATTATCACGCTTGCCGAATATGTTGCAAAAATAGATAATCCACTGAAAATCCATTTATACTTTTTTTTGATGAACCTAGTATATTATTTAAATTTACAGACTTTTAATTTTTATTTTTTTACCAGTAATTGTAAGTATATGTATATAAATCCAAGTGTATGTTACCGGCAGAATCCCGGAGTTCCACTTCGACGGCAGCGGACCCGACGAGGAGGTGTACTTCTGGACCGGCGTGGGCCCGCAACCCTCCTCGCGCGGCTTCAAGATACCCGACGAGGACGGATAGTGCGTTACACTTGCATACACTTTACACTTGACATATATTATAAAATTGTTATTTAACATTTACAAATACAGACTTGGATTTTACGTATGTTCCACTGAAGCACGTAAATTACTAATCCGATTTTGACGAATGAGGGTATTTGTTATTATCGTTCAGATAACATAGTGAAATATATGAATTTATGACCGCAATCAGCCTGGAGCCGGTGCGCGCGTACTCGGGCGCGGACGTGCGACTGTCGCTGCCGGGCGCGCGCAGCGTGTTCGAGGTGGACTGGGTGGCGCTGTGGGACGCGCGCGCGCGCCGCGCGCTGGCAGCCGCGCTCGTGCCCGACGCGCTCAACGTGCCGCCCGCGCGCGCGCGCCGCCACGCGCACCGCGCCGCGCTGCCGCGCTGCCGGCAGCTGCACCGCGACCTGCAGGTGGCCTGGGAGCTGTTCGGCAGCCAGCTCACCGTGCAGCTGGCGGGCGCCGTGGCCGAGCACGAATACATGGCCTTCGGTGTGTCGGGCTCGGCGACGCGCTCCGCCATGCTGGGCGCGGACGTGGCGGTGGCGCGCTGGGACGCGCGCGCGCGCCGCGGGCTCGCGGGCGACTACAACGTGTCGGCGACGGCGCCGTGCGTGCAGGTGCTGGGCCGCTGGGCCGGCGTGTGCCGCGACGACGCGCTCGGCGGCCTCGACTCCAACCAGGTGTTCAGCGCCTCGCGCGAGGATGGCCTCACCGTCGTCAGCTACCGCCGCTCGCTGCAGCCGGGTACGCCAGCCATCTGTGTACGAGATATTATACGTGTTGTACGCAAATGAACCCCCTATACACTTTTCCCTGTCAAAATCCAATGGGACGATAGTTTTTTTACGAGATCTTAATCGAATCGTGCTCTCCGTAGGACGAACTAACTTTTCAACTCCTGGCTGCTATTTAACAAACCTTAAGAAAAAAAACCGTATGTGTATATTTATGTACGCACGTAAGAAGTTATACTTCTTTAGCGTAACAGAACAAAAATAGCTAAATATTTCATCCCGTATGTCACAACTCTCAGTTTGTAAAAGGAATGCAGCTAACTTCATCATGTCGCTTTTCAGCTAACTTCACTATGTCGCTTTTAAGCTGTGTAATGTTTTCCAAACGTACCCAAAGAACTTTAAGAACTCAGAACTAAACTTGACCCGACCGGGACTCGAACACAGGATTTCCGGACCTAGTTCTGTTTCCTATGACTATACGTAAGTGTGTTCGGGCGCAGCGGAGGACATGGACCGCGAGTGGCCCACGGAGCGCGCCGCGTTCGTGGTGTGGGCCGTGGGCGCGCTGGACCACGCCGGCGAGCCCGCCTACCACCGCCTGCGCCCCGCCGCCGACGTGCAGCTCGTGCTGGCCGGCGCCGCCGCCGACCACGGCGACGACTGCTTCGACTTCGTCATGTGAGTACTGCCACAGCCCACGATAGATGGCGTCATATGTATGGATTTGTTATTGAAATTTCTATGAAATTGACAAAATTAAATTAAAAGATGATACTATGTGTAGGAAATGAAATAATGCGCTCGTACTCGTACATCGAATTTGTGTCATTTTACTGGTTAGCGAAAAAATCAGTAATCAGATATAGAAGGTACGCAGTGCATATCCACAAACCCGTCCCCCCGCAGAGAGGAGCGGCCGCAGCCGGCGGCGTGGGAGCGCGCCGAGCTGTTCGACCCCGCGCTGCGCGTGTTCCGCATGACGCTGGGGCCGGCGGGCGGCGCGCGCGGGCTGGCGGCGCGCGGCGCGGGCGCGGCGCCGCAGCTGGCGTGGTACGTGAACGGGCAGCTGGCGCCCGACCTACAGCTGCGGCGTGGCCTCGCCTACACGTTCCTGGTGAGCGGCGGCGACGACCCGCACTCGGCCACGCTGTACCACCCGCTGGTGCTGGGCGCGGCGCCGCACGGCGGTCTGGAGCGCCTGCGCGACGCGGAGCAGCGCGCGGCGGCGGCGCGGCTGCTGGCGGGCGCGCGGCTGGGCCGGCGCGGGCGCGCGCTGCCGGCGGCGGCGGGCGCGCTGTGCCTGGGCGCGCCGCCGCCCGCCGCGGACCCGCGCCGCGCGCCGCCCGACAGCTTCCGCGCGTACAACCGCTCGCTGGCGTGGCGCTGCGAGCCCGGCGCGCCGGCGCGCCTCACCGTCACGCCCAACTCCTCGTGGCCGGATCGCGTCTACTACAACTCCTTCACGCACGCAGGTAACGCACGCAAGCCCGATACTGGCTTATTATCTTTGCTTGTGCAATCGGTGCGATTCATTCGTGGAAACCGGCAGCGGCGATTAGCCGCCATTTTATATTTTCAAAATAGCGGTGCATATGAATTAATAATAAAACAATAGTCGTAATAATAAGTTATATAGATTTTTTTTTTCAGTGAAAATTAACAGTATACAGAAAAAGGTTATGGCATTATTTCTTATGAACGATCTTCCCATCGCACCGTATATGAAAAAGAAATATTCATTCCAAAATAATTTATTTACTATCCGTAAATATTTCTTAATAGTTAACGAATATTTATTGAATGTTAAGAAATATTTGTTCTTATTTAATAAATGATAAATGAATAAATTGTTTCAATAAAAAATGAATTTATTATTAGTAAATAAATTCTTCTATCAGTGCATAATTAAACCGCAATGAATATATTATATATGATTTAGCCATATTTTAGTAGAGAAACATTTTTAACTTAAATTAACCCAGTGCTTTCGCCATTTTACATTGTTGTGGAAAAAATATTACGTGATATTTGTCGACATCACTGTATTTTGCACGTACTGTTAACTTATTTACTTTTAACTAAAATAAAATACCACAATGTATGTTGAATGTTGTCAAACTCATTTTATTTCTTTACTCTAACTGAAGTGTCATACAACAAATTAAAAAGCTATTGCCAGCCAGTGTAAACTCAATACTAAATTAGCATATACTTTTTATAACTATATATTAAATTAAACAATCACCCCACGTGAGAGTGAGTAAGGTTTTGCTCGACCGCCTCCCTCCCTAAACATCTCACGTAATTAATGGATGCCCCTTAAAGCGCGTAGCTATACATATTTTGTTTAATAGCACTTGAGTCTCTCAGACAATATTCTAAAAATATGATATGTAATTGCCATAGTGACCTGGAGAGGTTCTACATACAGGTTACCTACAATATTGCGCAGCGGCAGCTCGGGGATAGCTTTTATCGCCATCTATCATTTAGAGCCTTTACATTTACAACTAGAGTTACTAGATGTCGCCTTTTTTTTAATTCTTACTTGTGTCATCTATTATCCATTTTAGAACAAAAAAAAATAGCGCGCTGTGTAAACGCGGATTACCAGTCAAATATTTGTATGGAATACGCTATCTGTACTAGTATAGTATTATATGATCTGTGATATCTATACATATGTCAAATTCAACTTATTAAGATGCCTTACAAAAATGTTGTGTCGTGTCCGCCGCCGCAGACATGGGCGGGCGCATCTTCGTGGTGGACCGCCACCGCCGCAACATCGCGCGCGCCGCCGCCGCGGGCCCGCCCGCCCCCGCCCCCGCCGCCGCCGCCCTCGCCGCCCTGCTGCTCGCCGCACTCTACAGGATATGATAAGTAACACGGAGCATATACATACTATTAGTTGATTTGTACGATTCGGTGCCGCACAGACCACGTGTGTGATACGAGATTTATATAATGCGACATAATGTTAGTGTAATTTGACATCATTGATGATCTGTAAATATTTTCATAATAAATGTATGCCCCTATTATTATATGTATTTATTGTATTTTATTTAAAGATTCAAAATAATTTATAGTTAATCATCTTTTTTTAACTTATATAAAAAATAGATCGCTCGCGTCGCTTGATTCTATTGAATGTGTGGCCTTTTAGAATTAATGAAATATAATGTAATTTTATAGAACCGTTTATTAGTGGAGTAAGAATAAATAAACATATATAACATATTACCGTGTCGCACAACATAAAATATTGTGTTCATAATTTATACTCATGTAGGATCTCGTATGTCTTGTGCATGTGTGTAAATAAAAGACTATTCACGATTTATGCTCGTTTTATTCAATTTGACTAGAATACACATTTCGGATAGCATAATATTATACGAGTAATAACATACACCGCTACGAGTAACGCGGGGGAGTGTGCGGGGGTGCCTAGGCGCGGTGCAGGTCGAGGAAGTCCCGCAGCGTGGCGGGCAGCGCGCCCGGCGCCAGCGCGGCGGCGCCCGGCGCCTGCAACAGCGCGCGCGCCGCCAGGCACGCCAGCGACACATGCCGCAGCGGGCACACGCGCGACCCGCGGTTCAGCGCCACCAGCTCGGCCGCCGAGTCGCCGAACTTGTTGGGCTGGTCGAGGTGCGCGCCGCCCGCCAGCAGCGTCTCCACCAGCTCCGTCGAGAAGTTGTACGGGATGGCGGCCACGTGCAACGGCGTGGAGCGCGCCTCGTTGCGCACGCGCGCCGACGCGCCGCAGCGCAGCAGCAGCGCCGCCACCGGCACGCTCGGGAACACCGCCGGGCCCGCCGCTTCGTCGCCGAAGAACGTGGAGCGCACCACGTTCAGCCGCGACACGCTCAGGTGCAGCAGCGTGTCGCCCGTGTGCGCGCTGCGCACGTCGGCGGCCACCAGACGGCGCACGCGCGCCTCCAGCGCCGCCAGCTGCGCGCCGCGCGCCGTGCTCTTCAGCAGGTGCAGCAGGTGCGCCACGCAGCGCAGCGCGCGGTCGAAGCTGTCGGCCTGCCGGCGGTGCACAGGCCGCGCCCGCAGCGCGCGCCGCGCCGCCGGCAGCCGCGCCGCCAGCAGCGCCAGCGCGCGCGCCGCGTCGCCGTGCCGCGGCAGGCCGCGCCCGCCCGCGCCCTCCAGCCGCCCGGCGCGCGCGTCCAGCAGCAGCCGCGTAAGCGCGCCCGCCGTGTGGCACGTGTCGGCGTGCAGCAGCGACTCGCGGCGCAGGCGGATGCGCAGCGCGCACGTCCACAGCTCGATGCAGCGCTGGTAGCGGAAGGCGTCCGCGTACGCCGCGCCGCGGTACATGAGCCGGAACACGGTGTCCCTGTGCGCCACGCCCAGCACGCGCGCCGCCACCAGCAGCGCCTGCGTACGCAGCGCGTCCATGTCCGCGGCCAGCGCCTCTAGCTCGTCGACCGTGCGCCACTCACGCGCGCCGCCCAGCGCCGCGCGCGCCAGCCGCGCCACGGCCGCCTCGCCGCGCAGGCTGGCGCGGTCCTCCTCGTCCTCCCAGAAGGCGAGCTCCGCGGCCTCCTCATCGTCGAGCGGCTCCTCGTCGTCGTCGCCCTCCTCGTAGCCCTTCTCGAGGTAGCCGCCGCGGTGCGCGTGGCGCAGCGCGGTGGCGCGCCGCCAGGAGGCCAGCGCGGCGGCCACGTCGTTGAACTCGTCCAGCTGCGTGGCGCCCAGCAGCTCGTAGGCGTCAGCCACGCGCGCGGGCGGGTAGCGCACGCGCGCCAGCAGCAGCGCCACCAGCTGCGCGGCGCCCTTGAGGCAGGCGGTGCGCAGCGCGTCGTCGCCGGCGCGCGAGCGCAGGTGCGGGGAGGCGCCGCGCTCCAGCAGCAGGCGCGCGGTCTCCAGGCGGTGCTCCTGCACGGCGTAGTGCAGCGCCGTCTTGAGCTGCATGTCCTGCGCGTCGACGCGCGCGCCGCGCTGCAGCAGGTAGGCGCAGAGCGGCGCGGACTGCACGGAGTTGATGAGGCAGGTGCCGCCGTTGTGGTTGGCGCGGTGCAGGTCGGCGCCGCGCTCGACCAGGAAGCGCACCACGTCGAGGTGCGTCATGAAGCAGGCGGAGCGCACGGGCGTGGAGCCGCTGTCGGAGCCGGCGTCCAGGTCGGCGCCGGCGTCGGCCAGCGCGCGCAGCACGGACAGGCGGCCGGCCACGGCGGCGCACCACAGCGGCGTGACGCGGTGCGCGGAGCGGTCGTGCGGCACCTCGTACACGCCGCGCTGCTCGAGGCGTGCGGCGCACACGTGCACGAGGTACTCCACCAACTCGGCATTGCCGCGCCGGCACGCCACGAACAGCGGCGCGCAGCCGTCGCGCGTGCGGCTGCACACCGCGCGCCGCTCCTCCGGACGCATCCTGCGACACGGTGTTGTACATGTCAAAATCGACTTGTTTGACAAAATACTGTCATAATTCAACTATTTTGTACAAAAATAAGTTGAATTTGTATAATATTTTGTAGTTCTATAAAATAAATATATTTTGTTTTGATTAATTTTATTACTCTTATATCCTTTACTTCTTAGCCTCAGGAGAGGACACTAAGTGTAACAACAAGTTGTCAACTCAGCTGGTTATTTTCTTTTATTATTTTTCAATACCTTTATATTGTGTGCATCTTTTAAGTGCTTACAATTATTTTACTCAAAGATTTTTAAAATACAAGTACTAGGCGATCTTTAAAACTTGCCTTATTAATGTTTACAATTTGTCCATAACTTACTATTAAAAAATATATATATTATATTCTTCTTCAATACTTAAAACTTAACTCTTAATACATTCCCATATTTAATTGAAGGAAACAAATACAATGACATATATGTGTGTTAACTAGATATACCTATGAGTAATAAATAGTTATTTCAATTACCTCAGCGCTGTATAACGTTGTATTTCTATTTAAATTTTTTTTTATTACCAGTATTAACATTGCTAATATATATATAAAGAAAACCACTTCATATGCAAGTGCTTTTTAAGTTTATTTTTATTACATAAATACTTTTTAATTGATTTTAAATTGACTTTATTTTTTGTTTTTTAACTTTGACCTTGAATAAAATAATAGATAAGTATATTATGTAATTATAATTTTTCCTACAAGAGTTTATTTATTAGTTTATTGTTATTTTGATTGAAATAGAGACTTTAAATGTTGTTTCTTTTATTATTACAGCACAGGTGAGATAATATTTGATTGTAAGTGTAATTTTAAAACCTTATTTGTATTTGAATTCTAGTAGTGATTTTTTTTTTTTATTATTACAAAAACACAGTTAAGTCTTTGTTTTTCGAATAAGAGAAATAAATTATATATATTTCATACAAGTGTCATGAGACAAATATTATTTTAATTAAAGATAAGTAATGCATGTACCTATGTTCACTTAATAATAAACAATTACATTAAGAGTAGACCATACGCACAAAAACAAATTTATGCGCAATTGTTTTCATACTCGTATATTTGATTTGGTATTGATCATTTCTATGATCTAGTTAGACTGAGATAGGTATGGGTGCAGTCAGGGCGTGTACCTCTCCAGCTCCGCGCGGAGGCGAGCAGACAGGCGCGCGCCGGGGGCGCTGTGCTTGCACTCTTGCATTAAATCGTTAAATACTGCATCGTAGTGTTTCGAATCTACGAATTCTTTGTCACTGTTGCTGCCACTGCCGCTTTCCTCCCACATCCTTAAGATGCCTTTAGTCACTTATTATTAACAAGACTGCGCTTACGGACGAAGTGTAATTATTTCAATAAAATATTAACGGAACAAACAAAGAACAGCCACTTCGTACGAAATCTACTTAGTACTTCACAATCGCCTCTATAATCTATTGACTATTCTAACCATTGACATTCGAATTTTGACAGTTAAGTATCGATAGACAATGGTGTTTTTGTGTCAATGTCAATTTTGTTGCCAGCTTATGCTTTGAAATGAAAGTGCTTTACAGTATACTGAGAAAAAGGCCAAATTCTTCCCCTGTTCCCCAGTCATCAAATTGAAATGTGTCTGGAATTATGATTTGACATTGCCAAAAATTTTAACAGCAATTTTGGTCCTTATCAATTTTTTCGTAGGATTGATATTTTTTGATTTATACCTGAGAAAAGGAGGAGGTAAAATTTTATCATCCTATTATCACTATATACTATTTTTATAATATACACAATAATTAATTACTATAACGACATTATATATCTATATATAATGTCGAGCTGCCAGGGTTGAATTTCGTACTATAATTAAAGTTATTATACTATAATTTCATTACTTTACATGACTAATTTTGCCCTAGATTGCTTAGAATTTCCCCATGCTAATGCCGATTGTGAGAGAATATTCAGTAAAGTGAACCTTACTAAGAAACAAAGTTACAAACTGGCAACACAATCCATAGACATCATTTTATCTTGAGAAATGAGAATGCGTTAAAACTTTTATTTGTCATCCATGGTTAAAACGCTATCATAGAGTATATTCATTGCTATTTGCTACTTATGAACGCTATCAAAGACTGTACACAAAAGTGGAAATTGTATGATTTCATTTAATTATTATTCTTAGTGAGGATATGTTAATAAATTTAAATTCTAAGATTTCTAAGGTGAAACTAATATTGAAGAACTGATAAACTTTTAATGACTATGTTAAATTCAAAATAAGAAAGTGTACTTCATTTTTTTACAAATACTATCCTTTTAAATTTTTTTGTACTATAGTTTCCAACGTACCTAAGTCCAACCCCGGTCGAGCCGCTCTTACATTTTGACGTCATGTACTGCCTCTTTACTTGAATGTTCCACTCATAGTTGATAAGTCCCACTCAACACTTAGTGATTATGTGATAAACATGGTGATCAGCTAACTTACCTATTTGAAGAATTCTTTGACGTATTGTTACTTGTACATATTCCTCTCATAAGTTTATAACTTACAAATATTATCGTTGACTTTATTTGATTTTGATGTACTAAGTTTGTACCTTGATTACTATGGATGCTGAAGAGAACCCGAGGTCTGAGGAAGAATGTGACGATGAGAGTGATACGTCGGAGTATACTGATGAAGCAGCAATAGACAGAATAAAGAAATTAAATAATCGTGTACAAAAACTTGACATCTCAGCAGGAAAAAATGAAAAATATCATTATGAGGCACAAAACCTTTTGCAAGAATTGATAAAGGTTCTCTCAGAGTATGATACAAAATTTCTTACCGATTATCTGGATGTCCTTAAAAAGAATAATATGTCAACTATTAGTAGGGTTACCGGTGATGTAAGTACAGAACAGACTGACCATCCCAAACTTGTTATAACCTTCTAAATATATATTTTGGTCTTAACTAATTTAGAGCTTGAGACAATTCATATATATTTCATAATAAAAGTTAAATAAAGTATTTATTTTACCCTATAGGATACAATTTTTCCCATAAGAATATTTAAATAATGAATATTACTCTTTAAAAATAAATGAGAAATGTTCAATGCTGTTCCATTAGATAATATCAACTATTGAGATGATAATAAGTAAAGAGAAGGAGGAGGGTCGAACACTGCAGGAGCCGGTGATGGTGGTGTTAGTGTCATGGCTGTGTGCCTCTATGCTGTGGGACGCACCTCGTGTTCCTTCTGCACGGCCAGCATTGCATGCTTTATTGCCTCTTCTAACGGAAAACGAGGTAATGTTGATAAAACCAGAAGTTCTCAATCATCTTTTACTATTTTAGCGCTTTCCACATTGGTATGGGGTCTAAGCAGGAATTTGGGCTTTATTATAATAGTACTAGTTGGTGGATCAACACAATCTAATATCTTTATGTGAAAACAAAACCCCAAGTTAAGACTGTCCTAATATAATGTTGTGTTGTCTGTGTTAATGGTAGGCTAATAATGATTGCCCATATGTTGTAAGGCTCATTTTCATTGGTCGTTAGGACCCGATTGCGGGATGCGAGATTTTATGTTACATATGCCGTAGGACTCATTGACATGCAGGAACCGTTTTATCAGTTGATGAGGCCCACATGCGGGGTGCAGGATTAATGCAGCCCTGTATGGTATACAAAGGGCTGCCTCTTGCAGAGAATGCCCACATGCTGTACATTGACCAAGATATTGAAGAAGCACTTACATAGTCTTTATATTGTATTTGCAGAAACATGCAGTCTAATGATGAAGTTAATGACCAATGAAAATGAATTAACTTTAATGTACTGAGTTTTCCTGTTAATAAATTCTCATATTTAATTCTTAGATCCTGCACTTGATTTCTTAAAAGCCGTGTTATCCTCCCACCGGAGTATGAGAGTGATAGTAATATGCTATATGCACGCGCAGGCGCAGCGCGTCGCCGACGCGTGGGAGCGGCTCGCGCAGCCCGCCGCCGATGCGCGGGGACGGCTCGCGCTGCTGGAGCTGCGAGACGCGGTGGCGGGGCCGCGGGCGGGGCCGCTCGGTGCGCGGCTGCTGCGGGCGGCGGCGCGCGCGGCCGCCGGCGACGCCATGCTGCGGCTGCGCGTGCTCGGGCGCGCGCTGCACGCGGGCGAAGCCGCCGTCGTCGCCGACGCGCTCGGGGACCTCGAGCTGTCCACGCTCAGCGAGGCCGACAACGTGGCCGAAATGCCGACGATCGAGATACAAAAGGTTACTGACTGGCCAAATATTTATATGTTTACTAGCATTGCCCGCGACTCCGCCCGCGTTCAGATGACCAAAAACCGAACTCTTAGGTTTTACATAATATTAGTATACTCTTACTTTGGTGTTTTTGTATTTTTTCTCAGAAATGAGATATTTTCCCACCGTACTCTATATGTTGACCCGGATAACCAGCTATCACCATACCAAATTTCATCAAAATCCCTCCAGTGGTTTTTGTGTGTTGTGGTAACAGACAGAGAGACAAAAACTATAGATTCTGCCTCTGTATTGATAATAATGTTTATTTCAATAAGATTTTCCAAAAAATATCTAATGTACAGGTTTGCTTAGTTACAATTTTATTATATTATGTAAAGATATTGTTGTCTTAATTATTTTCATAGCATTATTGAAATGTTAAGATTGAGCAATGAGCACTTTACAAAAACAGATGTTTAAATACTTGAGTTTTCTTTTTTTATTATTTTGTAAACACAACCATTTGTGAATATTTTAGCTAACTAAAAAGGTGATATTGATAGTTTAAAGGTAATTATAAATTCTATCTGTTTTCATTCATTTTAATCTACATGTAAATGAAGTCCCTTTCTATCAAATTAAAATGTACAGTGACTTTGACATTTTGTGTTTAATCTGTGGAGAGTGGAACTACTGTTCCATGATATGGATTACATGTTTTATTTGTAATAAGTTATTTAAATTTACAAAATAATAGCATTCAATATTGTTTCCCTTTTCAAAGAAATTTTTTTTTTTTATTTCCCTAACCAGAATTAACAGTGTTAATTAAAACACATTTATAATTCATTAAGTTGCAATGTGAGAATTGATTAGCACCAAAACAATAATTAAAGTGTATTACAAATTTGCAGGCCAATCTAATACACAAATTGAAGGATTTTTTCGGCGAAGACAACAATACAGAAGACAACAACCTAATGAATGGGAATGACTCACAAGGAAAAAATGAAGAAGTTACCAATGTATAATTATGATCAGATCTATTATACAATACAGACTGCAGTATGTATAAAGGGACGGTCAGGGCTGCGGCAGGTCGAGCGTGAGGCGCAGCACGGGCAGCGCGAGCGCGGCGCCCAGCAGCGGGCGCTCGTGCGCGCCGAGGCAGCGCCAGCCCGCCGCCAGCAGCGCGGCGCGCGCGGCGCCCTGCAGCGCGCTGGCCGCCGCGCCCAGCGCCGCCAGCCCGCGCGCCGCCGCCGCGCGCCGCGCCGCGCCCGCCAGCGCGCGCCCCGCGCCGCGCCCGCGCCATCTGACCGCCGCCGCACACATTTATATACACTCAAATAAATATACCTCACTTTTCAAATGACCTACCGTTTAAATATTATATGTATAACATGTGACATGCAATTTTTTCCACAGCCAAAATATATAATACTCGTATGAGTAATTTATTTACATTTTGAATGTTTAGAATAAGATTATTCTTTTTAAGCAATGTTTTTTATATTTTTATAAAGTAAAAATTATACATAATTATACTCTATTTTTGTTTGATTTATTAATAAATGGAATTTAACCATGTCTTATATTTAAATAGGTGTGTTATGTTTAAATTGGGTTACTTAAAATTTTATAAGATGAAAAACTCACTGTGGATGAACAACCATTGCGTGCAACCAGCCATTGTTCTCTGGGCCCCAGAAGTCTGACACACTCGCTGTTCCCATCACCTATAATATTATGTAATTTAAAAATTTATAATTTTTATCATTACCCCATAGACTTAAGAAATGTTTTAATGTTTTGTAACACACCACAACTGAATTAATAAATTTAGTCACCCACCACCACTGGGATGTGCCAAGGATAGAGTGGGACTGCAACATAGGGACAAACACCTACTTCAAGACACTAATAATATCATGTATGAACACAGATATTTACCATATGAGGGGAAAGAATCCCACTGATGAGGCAGAGCTTTGTTTTACAACCCCTGCACCAGCTCAATCATCAATGGTTTCTTTTCATTTCTGTGACATTCATTTTCAACAAGGTTAAGTTATGCAAAATTATATTATAATAAAATATATTGTGATAAAAATATTGTGTAAGCTTACTTGTGAAAAACTTGTATCTTTATCCTGGTTGAGCTGAATGGAAATTAGGATAGGGTCTGTCCCCGGAGTCATAAGCAGTCTACCTTTCACTTCTGCTACTAAGCCAAACATCTCTTTACGAATACTCTGTGAAATATTCAAAATATACTTTAATACCTTCTTTTCTTAATAATATTCCATGGTAAGCTAAGAAGTTCCTTTTCTGTCTGCTCTTGGCTCATATAAGGGCGCGTACACATAGAACGTCCGTTTTACAGGTCCGTTAAAACGTATATGTTATTAGCGTATGTAGTTGTATGAGCCAGTTCACACACATGACAGTATTCCGGATCTAGTAAAAAATCCCATACACAACAGAAATACTGACCCGTTTTATCGGATCGAAACCGCGCGAGGCTTGGCACAGGGGTGCGGGGGTTTTCCTCCAGTTTGTGTCTTTCTTTTTTAAATCCTTTTCTAATCTTTTAAGAAGGTCATCAAAAGTAGATGTCGTCATTATTTCCATAAGTAAAAATGCTGTGTGAATATTACCTCCAGTTGCGACGGATCCGTTAAAATCGGTCCTGTAAATGCTGTGTGAATATTACCTCCAGTAGCGACGGATCAGTTAAAAAGGATCCTGTAAATCGAACGGTCTATGTGTACGCGCCCTAATCACCCTATAAAAATCAAGCAATGGACGTTGTAAATCTTGAAATTCATATGAACTACTTATTACATAATTCTTTAAAACTTATGATCTCCTAGTCTTAATAAATTATAAGAGGTGACCTCAGTCGATATATTACATTTTTTATTGTGTAGCTCTGACTTGACAACTGTGCCGAGTATAACGTGAAATAAGGAACTGCGTTCCAAGAACGAAATATGGCATTGAGATAAACTTAATAACTATTATTGTGAACCTGCGCTTGCTTGTGGGCGAGTGCGTGGTGCGTGCAGACCACGGCCAATGCGACAAGCACCGCGGCTGCCGGCAGAAGCGCCAGGCACGCCGGCAGCGACACGCCCAAGAAGATGAACAGCACTGCACCACTCAGCACGCAGCATTCTAGTGTTAGCTGCAATTGTAACGTTTTCATTAATGTTTGAGAATCGAGATTTCTTCGCAATAACTGTGTTTATTTTAAATCAAATATACCTCCTGAAAAAAGAAATATATAAAAGCATCCCAAAAGTACGTAGACAGGCCATTGCGTACGAGTTCCATCCGTTGCTGTAAATCCTCATCGCGAGCATAACGAACAATAATTTCACAAGACATTGTTTTCGATTAAAAAAGTTGATAAAACTTAATAGTTACAATATAAAATAGTACATAACTTTACTTAATATCATCATTATATTATTGCAATGTCTAATGAACTAAATATTACATATTGAAACAAAATAAAATATTCTTTAAAGTTAAATATAAAATTCGAGCACTAATAATTCATATTTGTAAATGTTGACTTTTTAGTTAAATTAACGCAATACGTAACTGTCAAAACTTCGAATAAGATCTGTCAAGTGTCAAAATATAACCCTTTCGGGCTTTTCCTTGCAGTCTGGTCGGGTAATTAATTAAATATAATATGTCTATTTATCGCTTGTCTCTATTCCGTAAGTCAATATGCGCAGGTGTTCTTTTTCGCAAATGTAATATTTTTTATACAAAACAGTAATTATAATAATTAAGAATAAAATAAGTAAAATCATAATATTATAATCTTTCTTGAAATTTATAATTAATTTTTAAATTTACTATTATTTAGCGTTGATTTGTAATTTTATTTATCAATAAGAATAAAGGTAAATTTCATTTCAGTTGCCACAGATAATACTCTATATTACAAAGAGATAAAGTTTGTGATCTTGTGAGTTTGTGACGTTGTGGGGGTTATCTCTGGTCTACTGCACCGATTTTCAAAAATTTTTTACCAAAAGAAAGCCACGTTCTTTCTGAGTGTCATAGGCTATATATTAACCCGAAGAATGAAAAGGTTTTTCGTGGTAGTCGGATTTGCAAAGTAAGTCGGAGAAAAAACGGTCGAACGAAAACGTTTCTTACGAACGCTGCCTTAACGATGAGAGATATATGTATGATTATGTTCTAGAGAAAAGTTGTAAAGCTTAATAATGCCTACAAAAAAGTTAGCGACAGCATATGTCTAACTTTTATATTTAAGTCACAAAAAGTAGTTTTTTATATTAAAAAAATAATTTAAATTGGTAGGTCATGTTTATTGGTCTTATTATCAACAATTTTGAATTCATATCAAAATAAGTAAATTTATCGTCTAAAATGTTTAAAACAAAAGACTTTTCCCTCTTACTGCATATAATTCGGAAAAATGGTTAAAGAGATAATACAATATATTCGTAGGTATGGACGAAACCGAGCGAGCTGTCTGTTTTCCTGTTTGTACGGGCTAATCTCCGAATCTATTGGACCGATTTAAATGAAATTTTGTATGGTGGTACCTTATATCCCCGGGCAACATCTTAGATACTTTTCATCCCGGAAAATTAAAGGGTTCTCATGGGATAGTTAAAAAACTTTAACAACTTATACAGCTTAGTACACAAAAACTACTGATTGGATTTTAATGAAACTTTGCAATAATATAGCTCATACATGATAAAAACAAATCAGCTACTTTTTATCCCAGAAAATTAAAGATTTTCCGTGGGATAGTCAAAAAACTATAGTAACTTAACACAAACACTACTGATTGGATTTTGATGAAAATTTACAATAATATATATAGTTCATACATCAGAATAACAAATAGGTTACTTTTTATCCCGTAAAAATATACAGTTCCCGTGGGATAGATGTTTTTGTTTATTTGTAACGTATTATGTACACAACATAGACCCCAAAACAACAGTTATTAAAAAAAAACTGTTTGTCTGTTTGTCTGTTTTTGCGTAAGCGTTTCACGCGAAAAGTAATGTACCGTTGTTAACGAAATTTGGTGAAGTGATAACTAATTACTTGAGTCATCATTTAGAATACCTTTTGTATGTATGTATGTATTTATTAATGTATGTATTCAGCTCTTTTTAACGTCCCACTGCTGAGCACGGGCCTCCCTTCAGTACGAGGGGGATCAGGCCACCACGCTGGCCAAGTGCAGGTTGGCGGACTTCACATGTCTTTTGAAAACTTGCTAGGTTTTCTCAGAGATGCAGGTTTCCTCACGATATTTTCCTTCACCGTTAAGACAAGTGGTAATCGTGTTAGAAATGATTCGCACATGAAAATATCAGAGGTGCGAGACCCGGGATTTGAACTTGCTTCACTTGGTTTACCAAGCGAGCGCATTACCACTGGGATACCACTGCCTAGATACCTTTTACTTCAAGAAAATCTTTCTTTCCCACGGGAAAATACAATAACTGGTTTTATCGAGTCCTCCCTAGAAACCTTCCGCTGGCTAAGCCTTAAGATATACATACAATAAAACAATATACTAAAAAATTGTAGGCCTTGAAAAGTCCTGCAGAAAAGTTCTGAATTGTATATGTCTATCTCCTAAGTTACACTCGCAATATTTATTCTTTTATATACGTATAATAAAACTAACTTAGTCAAATCGATGTGCGCGTTTCTCGCAAAAAGTACTCCACCGATTTTAACTACATTTTGTATAGTGATAAAACTTAGTACTCGGGTCAACATTTAGGATACCTTTTACGACAGGCAAATTATTTATTCCCACGGGAAAACACAATAACTGGTTCTATCGAATCGTCTTTAGAAATTTATATGGCTAACGTTGGCTCAACCTTATAGAGATCAAAACATTGTGTAAGAAAATTGTAAGTCTTAAAAAGGTCTATAGAAAAGTTCTCCTAAGGTACACTCGCTATAGCTATTTTCATTAATATATATTACTGTTTTATTATACGTTATTTATTCTATCTATACATATAATAAAACTGTAGAGTTTAGAAAAAAATGCTAAAAACCGAGTCAGTTCTCTTCTTACATCCTGAAAGAAGAGAAATAGAACAAATCGTTTTTTTTCTTTTTTTTTGTTTCTCTGTCTGTTTGTCTATTTGTACGGGCTAGTCTCCGAAACTATTAAACCGATTTAAATGAAATTTTGCATGGTAGTACCTTATATCCCCGGTCAATATCTAAGATACTTTTCATTCCAGAAAATTAAAGAGTTCCGTGGAATAGTTAAAAAACTATAGTAACTTATACAGCTTAGTACACAACAACATAAGCACCTAATTTAGTAAAACTTGGCATACTGATACCTTATATTGCCGGTCAAACAACAGGTTACTTTTCATCCCGAAAAAATGAACGGTTCCCGTGGGCTAGATATGTTTGTGCTAGAGGCGAACCTGAGCGAAGCGAGGGTGAGCCGCTAGTATGTTATAAATATACTAATGATTCGACCTCGCTTCGTCCGGTTCCGTCATTTATATGTTCATTTATATGTTTACCCAACCAATTTAAAAATTTAATTGTTAACCAACTGTCATCATCCCAAATTTTCATCAAAATCTGTCCAGTGGTTTTTGAGTGATTTTTTTTTATAGAAAAAGGGGCAAACGAGAAAACGATCCACCTGATGGTAAGTGGCTATCGCCGCTCATAGACATCTGCAACACACGAGGAGTTGCGAATGTGTTGCCGGCCTTTAAGGGACCTGAACACACGGCTCTTGAAGACCCCCATATTATAGCGCTCAGGGAAAACCTCAGGAGGAAGATCATTCCACATTTTGCACGTGCGAGGTAGAAAAGAACGAGATGCACGTACATTTGTAGGATTTTATCACGACAGACAGGCAAATTGTAAAAATTTGACCTCTGTATTGTTAAATTGATTTTTATACAAAATAGTTAATTTGTAGATTCAAATAAGTTAGAATTTTGTTAAATATATATATACATTATACTCATTGTTTCTGTTATTTTTTAATTAGATGTATAAATATTATTTATGTTTAAGTTGTTTATTTTTCTTTTTCTTGTCTTCTGTTTCTTATTTGTTTTTGTTATATGTGAAAACTTGATTGGTTTATGTAATGTCTTGTTATTATTTATTTAATATTGTGCTATTTGTGGCATATGTCATAATACACTTCTTCCCGTACGGCAATAGAGACTACCAGACGGCAGACCTTCTATGTTGACAAAAATATAAAATGAGTAATGATTGGTATGTATATACATAATATGTTTGTTTCTGTATTTAATATTGTTTACTGTGAATATTTTTTGGTCATAAAATATTGTAATTACCATTATTAGCAGGTGTAAAACTAGTGAAACGATGGTAAAGCATATCCAACTTTGTAAGTCTACTACTAAGTTAGTTGAAGGACGATGTATATATTAGAATTTTATTGTTATAAGAATTAATGTTCAAATAAATTATAATACATCATATATTTTTTTATTTTTACCCTTTAGGCCTAAGTAAAAATATTAATGAACAATAATATGAATATGTATATAGCTACGTATATACCTACAAAGTTTCCCACGTTACAATAGAGATGGCGCTTTTTAAGCATTACCAGCTTCGACGGCGAAGTTGTACCTCTATTTATATATGTAGCAATATACTCTATGCTCTCTATACCAAACAAACATCATCAAAATTAGTTCAGCAGTTAAGGCGTGAAAAAAGCAACAGACAGACATACAGAGTTCCTTTCGCATTTATATTAGTATGGAATATGGATTTTAGTTTCAGCAGTGTTAGTCGTAAGATTTAGACTGTGGGCTTTTATTTGCGTAGACCCTCGTAGATTTAATAAATATTATATTCGGATTGCAATTTTTTCTAGTACTTATTTGATTACAAAAAAAATAATATCGGAACTATGTCCTCAATACTCAGTATTCTCCACGAGGTCATTCAATATTATGAGTGAATTAATTCTACCTACGTTAATTTAAAGGATTCAGAGAATAAAACAAAACATTTATATTTTTCTTTTTTTTATTTAATTCAAATGCATTTGGTATCATGTTATAATACAATATTTTTCATCAATTTTTACAAAGACATAATTTTCGATAAGTAGACCTCCGAATGCTCTTTCGAAGCGGAGCGAGTATACATTTAATAAAACATAGGAATATGTCTTTAGAATATTTTGTTCGTAATATTATACTGATATGAAGCACATCTAGTCTATGAGTCCAGTTAAATATTTGGATAAAATTTCATACGTTAATGTATTTACATCAAATACTCACTAGTCATTCCTGCCGTCGACGTCAGTGTACGGCGTGAGGAGACGTCAGTATTAACTGACGTCTCCTCACGCGTGTACGAGGAGGCCGCGACTCCCGCGGCGCCGCCATAACACAATATACGTTCCAAAATCAAACCTTGATCGAAACTTAGATTGAAACCTGCAGGTAATCATTTTTTGTTTTCATTTAAATTTGTTTCATATTCATTTAGTTAAATAGCAGACCGGGGAAGTCGCGGCGAGTGCCATCACGCGGATACCACTCGTATTCCGGCACAATTTTCAAATCGAAAATTACGATCAGGACTTGAATTAGAAAATTACTCTAGCATTTCGTATCTCAAACACGCTTATTTATTACTTTGCCATTTTAAATAAACTACGAATAGTTCGCCGAAGTGTCACTATTTAAAAAAAATAAATTAATAAGCGTTACAAACTAACTACTTTATTTTCATTCCTACGTTAATCTTGATAGAAGATTGAATTATATTAAAATACGAATGAAAATTAATTATTAATATTAATACACGTAATATATCCTCTTAT
This sequence comes from Brenthis daphne, assembly GCA_947093115.1. Classification (NCBI taxonomy): domain Eukaryota; kingdom Metazoa; phylum Arthropoda; class Insecta; order Lepidoptera; family Nymphalidae; genus Brenthis; species Brenthis daphne. The sequence goes on from OX352474.1 coordinate 23,691,304, forward strand.
TTTACTCGTTTAGCATAAATTGTTCAAAATATTACTAGATTATTACAAAAACATTAGTCGAGAGTAACGCAACAGTACGAGCGGCGAGTGCGGTCCAGCAGTATGTATGTACAGCGCGCCGGCGGCTGCCACTCGAGTGGCAAATATTTACACAACTTTCCAGTGTCGATTAAAACAAGTAAAATCTATATAAAAAGGTACACGAGTAATATTGTTTTTATTAGTACGAGTCAGTCGTGGGCCGGAGCTGCGCAAGCGGGACGCTCCTCCCGCACAGACGTGACGCACAACTTCACAGACTTAAACTCTATTGTGTGCAAACTATAAGGCATTTTGATCACGATCTCTAGGCGAGCGAGTCCAGTTTCGAAACAAAACATACACAGTGGTGGCGGCGCTCAGACGTAGTGCGCGGGCTCGCGTGGCGCGTCGTCGTCGAGGCCGGCGGCGGCCCAGTCGCGCGCGCGCGGCGCCAGCAGCCCGCACAGGCGGCACTGCAGGAAGTCCGCCAGGTTGTTGAGCGGCCCACGCGTGAAGGGCGAGCGCCCGCCGCGCGCCTGGAAGTGCCGGTAGCGGCCGCGGTTCAGCTGCTCGTTGGTAGTCATGCCGAGGCACACCACCAGGTACAGCTGGCAGCACGTCAGCACGGTCACCCAGAACAGGTGGAAAACGGCGTTGAGCAGCACCCAGGCGAGCCAGGCGTCGCAGCGCGCCCAGGCCAGCAGCGCAGCGGGCCCGTCCGCCGGCGCGCAGCGCGCCGTGTAGTACTGCACGCCGCCCCACAGCATCCACACACACATGACCAACAGGCTGACGAGGAAGCCCACGAAGTACTGGTGGTTGTTGGCGCCGATGCAGTTGGCCACCCAGGGGCAGTGGTGGTCGAACTTGGCCACGCAGCGATTGCAGACGGAGCAGTGCTTGGAGCGCAGTGGGCGGCGCAGCAGGCAGGCGGAGCAGAAGCGCGCGGGCTCGAAGCCGCCGCCGGCGCCGCGCTCGGACAGCTCGACGATGGTGCGCAGCTTGTCGGCGCGCGAGGCGCGGATGACGCCGGGGTCGCTGCGCCACGCGCGCACGAACGTGTACCACAGCGCCAGCGAGCTCAGCAGGAAGCCGGCCGTGGCGCCGCCGCTCACCACTGGCGCCACCAGCGCCAGCCACGTCATGTAGAACCACACCTGCGTCACACGGACTGTATACTCACTTTTAACCCTACTACTGTTATGAATCAAGGACTGGTTTCATTCAGCCAAAATTTTATAGTAATACAGGTTACTTTACGAACAAATTTCAGAAAGTGACCAAGGCTTCAGGACAATGCTCAACATTAACAAATATTTCAAGAACTATATTCTATATAATTAAAAGCAGTTTGTATAAATTAAATAAAAACAAAGTCACACACTGATTTCTATTGTTGATTAATACAAGGTCGTGTGAGCTCATTACTGTTGACATTTGTCCGTCGAATATACGAGGGGTGATCAATCAAACAAGTAATGACAATTAATTGGTTATTCCCAGTTTGTGTAGTGTAATGTGTGTAAACCTCCTCGGTACCTATATATTGCACGACCTGCTATTATTAAAGAGTATTTAAACGAACCTTGCAGCCTAACAGTTGTCTCATTTGGTTCCCACATTGCATCTGCATAAAAATCTTAAAAAAAATTGTGCTTGCATATATACCCACTAAGACAGCATAAAAAATTATATAATAGAATCACGATTATTAGATATTATCGAAATGGACAAAACCGAAATTAGAGCAGTCATCAAGCACCTCTGTTTGAAAAAAAAATACTACACTTATAGGAAACATTGGGGGACTCTGCTCTTCCATGTTCCACAGTTGCACGCTGGGCAGAACATCCACCGAAGATGAACACCACGAGGACGCCCATCCACGTCCCTCACTGAAGATAACGTGAAAGAAGTCGAAGACTGTATGTCATCAACTGTTGTCGTTAATGGTTATGCTTCTGAGCCGTTTTGGCCTATACTGGTGTACCTCAAGGATCTCATCTGGGGCCTTTGTTGTTTAACATATTCATTAACGACATCAGCAATTGCTTTACGAATTCTAAGATTTATTTGTTCGCTCACGATCTAAAGATCTTTAGACCTGTCTCTTCAGATTCTGATGCAGAGATTTTACAGGAAGACTTAAATAATTTGTTATTATGGTGTCGTAACAACGGCATATTGTTAAATGCTAACAAATGTCATGTTATAAAATTTTCTAGAAAGAAAACATCTCTTGCAACAACATATTACATCGATGGTCGTATTTTGTCTGAAGTTCCTCACATACGCGATTTAGGAGTTACGCTTAACAATAAGCTCCGCTATAACATCCAGATAGATAATATTGTTAGCACGGGTTTTAAGACTCCTGGCTTCTTCTTCCGTAAGTGTAAGCAATTCAAGGATACACGCACAAAAATAATTATTTACTCTTTTATTTTTACCGGTGGTAGGACTCTGTCAAGCCTGAGGAGTCCGACTGGATGGGTGCTCCTTATCTATTTCTCCCGCCAAGCAACAATGATTACATTGTTGTGTTCCGGTTTGAAGAATAAGGTAGCCAGCGCAATTACAGGCAAGAGACATATCATCTTAGCCCTCACAGTGACAACGCACCTGCGGTTCTGCATTTTTGTAACATAAAACCTAAGTACATGAACCGTAGGTGTTATGGGCGACAGGTACCGCTTTTCATCAGGTGGGCTGTCATCTCGTTTGTCATTGATACCATAAAAAAAACTCAGCTTTGGTACGAAGTATTTTGGAATACTGCAGCGTTGATGGAATCCACACTTTAATATTTACTCACAAAGAATCGAAAAGATACAAAAGAGACTTCTTTTGTATTTATTTTACGATCATAATCTAGTTAAAACTCTTGGGAGTTACAAGGATAAGTTAAATTACTTTAAGCTTCAGTCACTCTCGAATCGAAGACAGCTCCTCGATCTTACTTTCTTGTTTAAGTTCGTGAATGGCGTCATTGATAGTTCCTATTTACTAGCTCAAATAAATATTCGTCCCCATTACAAACGATAAGGCTGTTGTCTTTTATACTATTCGTAGAAAAAAACCCACGCTCACGTCAGATCGATGTTGAGTTATAATGCTGTGTATAAATTAACACATAAGAATTATATTGGTGCCATAGCCACTACTGATAATAAACAAAAGAATAGAAAAGTTGATATTGATATTTTTTCAGATATTCTCTCGATATTTAAACGTAATTTATTTTATTTATTTTCATCGAATAATTGTAATGTATAGTCAAAAAGTATTGTTTTTATATTACTAGTAAGAAAAAATAAATAAATAGAGCTAAGTTTATAAGTCGATTTCAACATTGAACAATAAACTAATGAGTTTATTTATGATATGTTTAGTTTAACGATTGTATAATTATGAAATGATGCATGTTTTAAATTATTATATAATACTAGCATTGCCCGCGGCTCTGCCCGCGTTCAGTGGACCAAATTCTTAGGTTTTACATATATACATATATATATATAAATATATATGTAAAACCTAAGAATAATGTAAATATACATATAGTATACTCATAAATTGCGGTTTTTGTATTTTTTCTCAGAAATGAGACATTTTCCCGCGTTAAAAAGTATCCTATATGTTGACCCGGATAACCAGCTATCACCATACCAAATTTCATCAAAATCCGTTTAGTGTTTTTGGTGTGTAACACCTGTAATAATTAAGACAGCACTTAGAATTTATTATTTATTGTAATTATATTAATATGCTTTTGTTAGTGTCTTGCTGGTGTTAATAGATAAATAATTAAAATAAAAAAATAAAAAAAATTGGCGATTTTGTTTTCGTACTAAAATTAATGAAAGCGGAGTCTTTTGGTTGTAATGTCTGTGGACTGAGGTCACAGGCTTCTCATACGGCAACATTCAAAATATTGTGGACTTGTGGACGAAATGCATATGAAAAAGGTCTTAGCGGGTTGGGTACCGAGAATGTTAACCAACGAGGAAAAGAAAAATCAAGTCACATTTTGAGAATGAATTTTGAACAGTTCCAAGCAGATCAATAAATTTTTTTGTCATGCTTCGTGACCATGGGTGAGACATAGATTTACCATTTTGAACTTGATACTAAACAAGAATCGATGACTTGGAAGCGAGCTTCCCCACCGACACCGAAGAAATTCAAAGTGTCACACTCGGAAATGTTATGGCGTCCGTTTCTTGGGACGCTGAAGGAATAATTATGGTGGAATATTTGGAAAAGGGAGCCACTATTTCAGGCTCAAATAAGAACATTGTGGGAGGGCATTAAAAAGAAAAGACGCGGCAAACTGCGAGCCGGAGCGCTGTTTGTTTCATCAAGGTACCGCTCCGGCTTACAGAGCCGCAGCTGCTATGTCAGCCATTCACAACACGGAATTCGAGCTTCTAAAAGACCCGCCATATTCGACAGATCTAGCTCCCAGTGACTTCTACCACTTTCCTCGTCTCAAGGAATACCTCCGAAGCAAGAAATTTAATGACTATAACAAAGCTGATGGCCACTGTTCAGGCGTTTTGAGAGAGTCAAGACAAAGATTTTTTTCTAAAGGAATCCTGAGTTTAGAAAAAAGATGGACAAATGTATTGACTCCTTAAGAAACTACGTAGAAAAATAATTTATTTTTTTAACAGTAATGACCTTCGATAAAAAATACTACTAGATAACGTGTTACATACAAAATCAAAGCTAAATTCTGTCCGCCCGAATATGTACTTATACAGCTACATTTGTATACTGACGAACCAAGACAAAGTCTTATAATAGTTTTATTTTCAAGCTAATCAACACCATAGCACCTTGTAATAAAGTCACAAATTTTCGAATTATTATCATAAACTTACGATCATTTCGTAAGTTTTATAATCTTTATTGTAAAATCAACCTTATATTAAAAAAACATAAAGCACTTTTTAACGTTCTTGCTTTGTGAGCTAAATCGTTTTGTTTTGTTTCTGTTTGCTTCTTTGATTTGGCACGTATATTAGCCGACCTGTGCCAACGTTCTTAGCGGATTTAAAAGTGTTCAAAATTTTATTTTTATATTATTTATTTATTTCGTAGGTTAAATCTTAAAATATTGACTACATCTACATGTATCTACCGAAAATAAGACACTCCGTCTGGAAAATTTCTTCTTCGCGCATTATTTTTGCAACTTTTAAATATATGTTGCGGCATTGTGAACGTGTTTACGTTGGCAGTGTTACAATAGAACTAATCGAAATTACGCTCACTTTGCAAGTGAGCTTATATTTACCGAGACGGATTTCTTACGCCGACCCGATATCTATAGTAGTATTGTTGATCGAAGGTAATCACCTAGTTTTATTTCGATTATCATTACTTTTTGATCACCCTAGCAATGTCAGCAATCAATTCCTAGTAGACATAAAATGAGCCCTTATTTACCTTGGTAGCCAGATATACGCTGAGCGGGAATATATTCTTAAGGTCGTCATCGAAGAGCGCATTAGTGAGGAAGTGCAGCAGCGCAAAGAAGCACACAAGCAGGAAGGCCTTGATCAGGTACAGCGCGTCCATCTCCAGCACCAGCCCCGTCAGGTAGAACGCCACGAAGGGGATGCTCACCACGCACCACCACCGGAACTTCTGCAACAATCAAATCAAACTAATTTTAAGACATTAGCCAAAGTTGTTGCTGCAAAGACATTATTTTCTTAATTATCTCTCGTGACTGCCAGTTGTTCACACTTATTTTTAATCTATTTAAACATCACACACTAACAACATAATGTTGAAACTAACTCACCCTGTCATAAGCAAGTCGACGAAAAATACTTTTCTTGGACGACATCACAGAATGTTCTTTAATTTTGTCAGAAACTTTAGATCCAACCCAAAGCGACTCAGCACTGGTCTCTAACATCGTCAGAGGCGTCACGCCTCTAAGATTGGGTACGTCCAGGCTCGCATTTCCCTAGAAATAATTTTCAATTTAGGTTTTTTTATATTCACAAACTCAAATTAAATTTAAAACACTGTATTTGGAAATAAAATGATACAACGGCTCACGTAAAGAATCAAAGTGGATATGGCGGTAGTGTTCCGGGCGAGGATGGCCCAGTGCAGCGCGGTGTTGCCGTGCGAGCGGTCGGTAGGGTTGGTGGAGGCGCCCAGCGTGAGCAGCAGGCGCGCCGGGTCCACGGCCGTCACCTTCCAGCACGCCCACATGAGCGGCGTCATGCCGCCGGCGTCGGGCGCGTCGGCCGGCACGCCGCGCGCCACCAGGTACGCCACCACGGCCGTGTGCCCGAACTGCGCCGCCAGATGCAGGCAGGCGCAGCCCTCGGCGTCGCGCAGGCTGGCGTCCGCGCCCGCGCGCACCAGCAACACCGTGGCCTCCAGGTGGCCCTGCCGCGTGGCCCAGTGCAGCGGCGTCGACTGCAGCTCGCCGCCGATGGCGTCCACTTTCGCGCCCTTCGATAGCAGGTACTCTATTATTTCCTTCCTGCAAATTTTGTGCATATATTTATCTAATTATGGCGGCCCTCAATATTTAAAAAAAAATGAACATTTAAAATTCCTTATTATTGCATAACATAATAATCTATAATAATATTAGCACCAAGTTTAGTATATGGGATGCGGCCCCTGGAGAAGTAAGTGGTATTTTTGGATGGGGGTGATAGGGAGTTCAAATATATAAAAGTTATTTTGAGGAAACGTAGGAGTCAAAAGTTATTGAGTCTTAAAATAAAAACTTTTTAACAAAAAAATAAAAACCGACTTCAAACAAAAGCACTAAAAAGTAAAAAATAACTGATTGGTAGTTTTCATTTACTATACATACCTAATCAAATATTTTCGAAGTCGGTGTGCTTTGCTTTGTATGGGCTGGCACCGATTTCGAAAATATTTGATACGGTATGTATTTAATAGGTAGGCTTTAATTACTTAGCCAAAGCACACCGACTTCGAAAATATTTGATTAGGTATGTATAGTAAATGAAAACTACCAATCAGTTATTTTTTACTTTTTAGTGCTTTTGTTTGAAGTCGGTTTTTATTTTTTTGTTAAAAAGTTTTTATTTTTCCCTTTTTAGTGTAGACAGTAGTAGCAAAGTAAGGATTCTAACGTGTTAGGCTTGTCAAATCAAACAAAATAAGCCCAAACTCAAAGTATCTACTATTAGCCGTTGAAGAGTTCCACCTAACCACCTTCTGGCCTTGCCATCAGATCAGGTTAACAACACTGAACCACTGTACTATCAACGGAAATAGAAATACTTGCAAAGTTTCAAGTCAATATGACAATTAGAAGTAGGTTAAATTCATCATTCGTTGTTTTTCCACCCTTAGGGGTGGTATTTTTTTTTGAAATTTAAATGGGACCAATCTGGAAGTATACCCTTTCAAACAAAACAAAAATTGTCCAAATCGGTTAATAAATGACGGAGTTCTGAGGTAACAAACATAAAAAAAAAAAAAAAAAAAAAACATACAGTCGAATTGAGAACCTCCTCCTTTTTGAAGTCGGTTGAAAATTAGAACATTTCCATACATAAATAAGTCATTACAAAAGAAAAACATACCTTTAACGAATGATAAACATCCTTTTTCGTGTAACATCCATATTTTCATAATAATTAATGCTTTATTGTATTAATATTCTGATAATTTCACTAAAAACAATAACTTAAACAAAATAATCTTAAATTTTGACAAAAATGTCAATTTCTGTATTATATACTGGTCCGCCCGCACTTGGCCAGCGTGGTGGACTATGGCCTGATCCCCCTCGTACTGAAGGGAGACCCGTGCCCAGCAGTGGGACGTTAAAAAGGGCTGAATAGATAGATAGATACTGCTTTTAGGACATAACAGATTATCGCTTAGTAATTAGTTAAGAGTTATGCATATAAAAAGTGAAAATTGACGTTAGATTACTAAGATTCTATAATACAAATATGTTATTTTCAATTCATACATACATTTACGAACTTTTATTTCATTTATTTAAAATATTGAGTTATATAATTAATTTACGTTTAGCAATTTTTTTTAAACCATTAGGTACTTGAATTTATTAACTGTAAATACTTTTCAGTATTTTTGGAGGGTAGTCACAAAATACCATGAAGTTCCATAGTATAAGTGAATAAGATCTGTGGTCATTAAACGCGTTTAAGTTTTCATATTTTTTGCTCTTTTTCATAGTTATTTTTCTCATATTATTTACCAGTAGTTATTAGTTTTTGTTAATTTTTGTATATTTTCGTTTCCATTCTTTTGTTTTAATAGTATTACTATAGTTTTAAATAAGGCGGTAGCTACGCTACACTTCATTCCCGTCGCTTAGCCTTCTCGTTAGGTATTTTTTTATTTTAAACCCAGAATCCCTGCTATCATTAGTGCTTTGTATTAATTTAAAATTCGGTGATAGATCTGACTCATTATTTGAAGATCATTTTGGTACCTGGAAGTGACATTTTGACATTTCCAAGCGCCAAAATGGCATTAATGTATGGAAATCTTGTAACTTTAAGTCTCAATAACTTTTGACTCTTTCGTTTCCTGAAAACAAAATTTATGTATTTGGATTCCCTATCGCCTCTCCTATCCAAAAATACCACCCCCTCCCCCAGGGTCCGCGTCCTATATACTAAACTGCAGCCTAATATTATAAAGAGGTAAAGTTTGTGATTTTGTGAGTCTGTGAGGTTGAGGGTAATCTCTGAATCTACTGAATCGATTTGGATTAAATTTGGTAAGAAGATAGTTTGAGACCCTGGAAAGGACGTAAGATACTTTTTATCCCAGAAATCATCCATTAAGGGGGTGAAAATGGGGATTGAAAGTTTGTATGGGTAATAAACCAGGGACAAACCCGAGCAAAGCGAGGGTGAGTCACTAGTAGTCTATACTATATTGATGTTTTATTACGACTTATAGCATGAATGATGATGGAAATACACAATTTAGTAAGCTTTGAGGAATGTCATTTAAGTCAATGTTACACATCCTATAGAAATACTTTCTTATCTCAGGATATAAAAAGAAGATTATCTATACTACCCATTAACTTATCCTTTAACCATGTTATAATTTCATTAAAAGGTTTTCAGTCATTTGTTACAGTATGTCAAACAGACAAACAAGTAGAAATTAAAAACAAATGATAATTTATGGCTAAATAAATATGTAAAAAGCCAAAATAAAGTCATTTATTATTACAATATTACAAATCTAAAATATGTATAATTGCTATTTTTTAATAAAAATTAGGGCTTTGTGTTAATTATTTGTTAGTGAATATTATTATTACTGTTGTTAATTGGTAAAACTGTGATACTATTTACATTTGAAGAAGAAATTGCTCTTAAAGGTGGATCAGATAAATAATAATATTAAACTCTTTATTGTCCATTAAGAATAAAAATACTGAAAAGACGTAGATGATGTACCTACAAGAGTAGACCTTATAGCTACAACACCGGTAAATCGATTTTTTTACTTAAATTTAGTTTAAATGGTTGATAAAATAGTGTAATATTTATATGTTCACTCTGTCTAACCATTAAGTTAAGAATTAAAAATCTAGAATCAAGTAATGATATTTCATTTTAGGTCAAAGCTAAAAACAGAGAACATATTATCTTATCTTTAACTTGCATGATTCATTTCATATAGATATTGATTAGTTATAGTTCCATATTGATGGCCTTATATTAAGGACAAATTTGTGTTAAAAACTAAGTTCTAATTCTGATTCACTGTATTCTCTTTTTTCATTTAACCCAATGTCAGTTTTAAGAAATCTAAGTATCTACTAATACATATTTATCTTTTACAATTATTGATGACTGCAACTATGACTATATTAGTCAATGAACCTAACTGTGTCCACTTGTATTAAGGCCTACCTATTATTAATCGCTGCCCAGTGTAAGAGAGTGACTGTTTCGTGGTCTGGTTGATTAACATCCCAACCCGCCTCCACCAGCTCTTTAACACGAGCGAAGGCTCCATACTGGGTTGCCTTCACGATGTCAAAGCCGCTGTAATCGCGCTCCACGGGCGCCGGCGGAGGCTCTCGCGGCGGCGGCCCGTCGCCCTCGCGTTGCGAATTACCGCATTGTCCTGTAGCGGCGGCGCCGCACGTGCTGTCATACATACTCTTTACGGTCTCTTTGTCAAACTTAACATTATCACGCCACTAACTAAACACACTCGCTAACATTCACTCTAATACATAATTGCTCGTATATATATTGACAACGAAAAGAAACTACTGTCAAGTGTCAATTCATTTATTGACATTTCTTTATTAGGTCGTTCAAGATAAAAACAAAATAAAAAGCTTCATGTAACATAGCGTTCGCTTTAACTGCAACTTAAATATTTAAGCTAAAAGTAAAATGTTAAAATCTAATTTGGTAATTGAAGTTAAACTATAAGCATAAATGATTTTGTTTAAGAAATAAAAGCTTTGACGAAATAGAATTTTGTGGACATAGGAATCTACATCACAGATTAAACAAGTTCGAATTACAGAGCATAATGTCGTACCACAGAATAAACAAGATGTCGTACTTTAGCGCACAATACCAAAGTGCTAAATACCTACCCTACCCCAGCCTGCAAATTTATGATATTTGCAATGAAAAAAATACTAATCGATAGATTTTCAATAGCTCAATTTAACTACGTAGCCCTTTCAAATTGCTCACCTTTAATTATTTAATTAAAAATCAATAAAGTCTTTGAAAAAAAATTAATTTATCTGTATATTCAAACTCCTATATCTTTTGATGTATACAATATTTCAAATTGCTCAAAGTTCTAAAACACTGCTCAAGTTGCATTTGTAATTGCTCAAGTAGAGTTTTTACCATTCTCCACTTTCGCTGATTATTAAATAATTAAAAGTATAGTTGTAATAAATGTAACGTAGGTTAAGTGAGCGTGCGCATGCGCACCGCGCATTGTCGGTCGGCCTCGGCGGGCTTGGACAATCGTTCCAATTCAACGTCTTAATTCTGTTTCTCGGTGGATTTCTTTAAATTTATTGAATTTATGAATTGTTCACATTACGTGATTCCACTTCAGATATTATAACATAAAGAACAGATCTGGAATCTACCAATAAATGAAAATTAATACCAACAGATAAATTAAGACAAAATCTTATGTTCAAATGCTTATTCTATTAAGGTAATAGCCATGACAGGGATCATATTTAGTAAAATGTTATAAACATCAATACAAGACGGAACTTTTTTTATTTTTAAATATACATATAGTTTAATGACATTTTTATTTCAAAGAAACAAACTGCATGAATATAAACTGCCTTTAATATAAAGGAATTTTGAACTCTGATCAGCAATCAATAATTTAATAATACTGCTACGATCCTTTTTAGCTCCTGGAAGCGCCACAAACATTCCATCTCTTGATGCTGAGCTGATCGCCTCTCGGATGTTCCATCTCATTTTCAACAGCTTCGTCTCACTCTTTGACTCCATCTCATTAGAGCCCTTAGTACCGTCCTCTTTTTCCTGATTAATTTAGCGGCGATGTTTCATTTTTCTTAGCGGGGTCCAGTTGTGGTCCGTTTACCGGCATTTATGCTGTTTTCCTCGCCCGAGCGAGACAAGGATTTCTCGTCGTCCTCGTCATCGTTGATTATGCAGAGGAGGTCTGATTCTGAAACTTCTTGGACTTCTACGTGTGTACCTATTAAAATAACAATTGATATTGTACATTGAAAATACTTGTATAGAGTGTGATCTTGAATATTATTATTTATATTTATTTAATTATATTATTTATATTTATTTAATAATTAAGGAAAGTGGAGCTGGTGAGAACTCTACTTGAGCAATTACAAATGCAACTTGAGCAGTATTTTAGAACTTTGAGCAATTTAAAATATTGTATATATCAAAAGATATAGAAATTTGAATATACGGATAAATGAATTTTTTTTCAAGGACTTTATTGATTTTTAATTTTATAATTAATGGTGAGCAATTTGGAAGGGCTACGTAGTTGAATTGAGCTATTAAAAATCTATCGATTAGTATTTTTTTCATTGCGAATATCATAAATTTGCAGTCTGGGGTAGGGTACCTGTGCTAAATGCTAATGATTGAACGTGAATTAGTTTTTAAGTGCACCAGCAGAGGGCACTAGGTTCAGGGTTGAAAGAAAAAATATAACAAATATGTATATACATAATCTATATCTATAATAAAATTGTAACTAAGTCGAATCTGTACATTAAATATTTTTTGGAAAATCTAATTGAAATAGACATTATTATCGATACAGAGGCCGAATCTATAGTTTTTAGAATTTTTGTCTGTCTGTCTGTCTGTTACCGCATCACGAGAAAACCACTGGACAAATTTTGTTGAAATTTGATATGATGATAGCTGGTTATCCGGGTCAACATATTGGATACTTTTTACCGCGGGAAAATGTCCCATTTCTGAGAAAAAGTACAAAAACTGCATTGTAAGAGTAACTACTATGTGAAACCTAAGAATTTGGTTTTTGGTCATCGAACGCGGGCGGAGCCGCGGGCAATGCTAGTATATGATAATACATATCGTCGATATTATAAATTATATAATAAATATATAATAATATATAACTAATTAATATATCCATACCTACTAATATTATAAATGTGAAAGTATGTTTGTTTGATTGTGTTTCTTTCACGTTGAAATGGAGTGACGGATTGGCGCAATTTTTAGCTGAAGAGCTGGGGAGTGACATAGGCTATTTTCACTCGAGGGAGATCATCTCATTCCCACGGAAAACACGTTAAAATAAATCCCAAAAAAATATTTATGAACAGAATTACTTGAAACTTGGTATTAATGCTCTTCAATATAATTAAATAAATACGTGTTTTAGCATTTTTCGAAATTCATTTCATAAGAGGGTAAAATGGGGGATGAAAGTTTATATGAAACTAACTAATATGTAAAAAAGTACAAAAAATAAACTACATTCATCTATAGACGATTTAAGAGTTTTCAAATAACTTTCTTTAGAATAATTTCGCCAATTTTGGTCGTCGTATTGCTTTAGCCCACAATTTCTTTAGTTTTAGTGTTTTGGAAACAAATAATATCCATTTTCTTTGTATCCTGGCACTGCACAATTTGTCATTTTTTTACCTAACGTGGCTAAACAAAAAAAAATCTAGTAACTACTGACGTACCTAGTTTTCTCGTACTTTTATTAATCCTATCAATCCATCAGTACCTAAGTAAAAGTGACAGAGTGAAAGACACGAAAATCGATTGATCTTAACTCTTTTCTTGCTATACATAATCATAGACACAGAGCATGGGCTAAGTGTTTGTTTCTAGTTTCTTTATTTGTCATCATCCATGGTTTCTTTGCCAGCCGTCAGCTAAAAATGGCGGAAAGGCGTGACAGAGACAAAATGAATGTGCGGCCAGAAGTCTTCTGTATATACATTTTTTACGATATTTTAACAAAACTATGACTAAATATTGTTAACTAATGAATAAACAAGATTAAACTATAAATAAATTTCATTTCTTTCTGTAATTACCTTAAAATCAAATTTTTCAGATAAATCAATAAAATCAACTCCAAAATCGCTCAAAAACGAATAAAATATCTATGAATTCGAAAAAATTATAACATAAATAGATTCTACGGCAAAAAAATATAAAACCACTGGTGTACTTTACATGAATTCCTACTTTTATTATTTTTTCACGACTCGTCAAATTGAAAAGTTGGAATGTTTACGGCGACATTGTATAAATAATAAGCGTCAAATTAAAAACTTAAGGATACCATTTTTTTCGTTTTTTCCTGAAAAATACATTGGTGTAATCAGTTTGGTCAATACACTTCTACAATGATAATTGAAAGTAGTTTACAAAGTAAAAATTATCGATGTCTTCAATTTTTTGAATTTTTAAGGCTGTTTTTACAAGACGACCAAATGTTTTTATATTTTCAAAAAGTAGAGTTCAAGACGAAAAGAATGAGTCCTATCTGAAAATTGAACAGAATTTTTTTAAATATAAACGCCCACTTGAAGTTAGGGGTGATTTTCAGCCTCTCGAGACCATAAAACATACTTTTCTCGGAAATGGCTAAACATTTCAATTTCATTTTTTTTCTTAATTATATGTATTTTGAAGATTACATTCTCTTAGTTTCATGGAAATCAAAACATTATTCTAGAAATTAAAAATAAAAAACCAAGAAAAAGTTAAAAACCCAGTTTTTTGCAAATATCTCTAAAACTTTGAGGTTATTGTACAAGTGTTATTCATAAAAGTTGTAGATTTTTACTAGACCTACAACGTTTGTAGAAAACATTTTTCGATAGAACGTCACAGTAAGCCGGAAATTGAAAAAAACTATTGTTTAACGTTTTCGTCCCGATTTCTCGTGGGTAGCTGGCAGGTGGGGCATTTTACGAATTTCTATTTCTTATATACCTGCTAACATTTTAAAATCATAAAACTTCAGGTTTTCAATTTTTTTTCTTTTAAAAATAAACGGATTCCGATTGGTCTATAACTCTATACGGTTAATGAAGATAGATAATTTTAACCATTATACGTTCCCTTATAAATAAAGTTGTTGCTACTCGTCCGATAATCAGATGAATAAAAAACATATTATTCGTCATATCATATGTATGCGAAACTCTAGTGTATTAAAAAATTCTAATTATAAAAATATTATTTACTATACTGAATTTTTATTCATTTTCGCTGTCATAATTAGCGCAGTTTTCAACTTCCTCATCAGTCTGGTCCGAAATGAATATCAAATTCATAATCACCATCGTCGCCATCTGGGATCCGAGTCTACTAGGTCTATGTACGTAGTACAGTACTGATTTGAAGTCTTAACTACCCAACCTACTATTTTATTACCATTACCAAAGATCATATAATACTACCATTACTTACAAATAAATAATTAGTATTAATTAGTACATACAATGACCTTTAAGTCGTTATAAATTAAATACTTAAATAGATTTGATTTGGAGGTACACCACAGAGTGCAATGTAAGTCCTTTTATGTTAATCTGCAGCGCTTGAGTAAATTCCAAAATGCCCTCTTGGGCTCCTCTACTATAGCCCATAAGTCCCCACATTTCAGCACCTATATGACAGTTCATTGTGTCTTCACCGTTAGGCATTAAGGTGTGACCCACAAAATGATTTGTTGTATAAGTTTTGTTCTCTGGTGACAAGAATCAGAGCAGGCAACACACCAAAATGTTTTACTATATTTTATTTTACGAAAGTTTATGCATAAAAACTCAATTGTTATAATAATAGAGCAGTATTGCTCTATTATTATATATAATGTTAAGGTTACACGTGTGTTATTCAATTGATATCAATTTAATTGTTTTTCTAATCTTAATTTCTTTCAAATTTAATTTAAGTAGGTAGGTGCGAGTATATAGGGAAAATGAAACAAATCCATAAAGCTTTCATTTTATTAGTTAAACAAATATCACTTTTATTTACAACCAAAGCAATCACAAATTTATAAACTAATCGTAATCACCTAAAACTACTTAACAGATTGAAATATTTACAATAGAGTAACAATCTTCAACTTACGAAACGTACACGCGTCAACTATTCGATCGAGTCGCGGAAGGCATCTTACGATTCTTAAGTACCCTACTCGGCGTGAGGGCGGCGCGCGGGGCGGCGCGGGGGGCGGCGCGCGGCGCGGGGGCGGGGGCGGGGCGGCGGCGCGGGGGCGGCGGCGGGCGCGGCGGCGCTGCGGTCACGCGGAGGCCAGCGGCTGCGTGACGACGGGCGAGCGCCGCCGCGGCGACGCCTCGTCCGCCGCCTCACCCCCCGCACCGCCTGCGCCGCCTGCGCCGCCCGCGCCGCCCGCCGGCTCCGACAGACGCAACGCTACTTCTAAGTCGCGGAGAACCTATGGAGAACATGCATAAGTATTAAAACAAGGAAAATTTCAACCATATTCACAAGTTATGAGCACATATTGATAGCAGCTATGTGTGCAGGTAGTGGCGTTATTACATTTCCCAAAGGTGAAAAAGGGACCTTTAGGAATTATACATAAATAAACTATGCGAGTGGCGCTGCGGGCAATAGCGTGTGTCATTAAGTATTTATAAAAAATCTAAGTATTTCGATGTTTTGTATATATATTAATTCATATATTACAATGCTTGTGATAATAATGCAAGCGTCTTCAGGGCTTGTATTATTATCACAAGGATTGTAATTAGGGCGAATTATGAGGTTTGTATAGGCTTAGTTCTAAAATATTGTCGCGTAGTGGAGAATCGTTTCTAGTCGTTGGTGTTTTCTCCTGTAGTGCTAGTAAAGAAGGATGGATTTACGAGGTTTTCCGTCGATTATCGCCAACTCAACGATGTAACTAAAAAGGATAGTTATCCTCTGCCTCGAATCGACGACACCCTAAACACTCTTTCTCGACTTGAAGAGTGGTTATTGGCGGATATGGATCCCGTGGATAAGGAGGAGACTGCATTTTCAACTGAAAAGGGGTTGTGACAGTTTAATGTTATGCCATTAGGGTTATGCCAATTGCCAGCCATATTCGAGAGATTGATAGAACATGTACTCGATGGATTATTATTAGGAGAGTTTACCTCTCTTACAGGACGTGATTTCGAAGACCATCTTAAGAAGCTCGAAGTAGTATTTGATAAGCAATTTAAAGTTAAGCGCAAAGAAGTGCTCATTCTTTAGAATACGAGGGAAGAAGTGAGACCATTTCTAGGATTGTACTCTTACTATCGACAGTTCGTAAAGGGGTTCTCTGATATAGCCAAACCGCTACATCAACTTACAGAAAAGAAGAGCTCTTTCGTTTGAGACAATAATTGCGAATTGGCCTTCCAAGAACTGAAGAGATATCTTTGCCAAGCACCAATCTTCGGATATCCAGACACTAAAGGAGTTTATTGTCGACACCGACGCTAACAATATCGATATCGGAGGTGTACTGTCCCAGCGGAAAAGTGACAAGGAAGTTGTTATCGCATATTTTAGTAAGTCCTTATCTAAACCGGGGAAGAATTATTGTGTAACACGAAGAGAGCACTTGCTGTGGTAAAAACCTTAAAGTACTTCAAGAAATATTTGCTGGGTCGCAAATTTTTGGTGAGAACCAATCACTCTGCCTTGAACTATTTCACAAAATGGCCCGAAGCATTTGCCATCCCCGATCAAGAAACAGTAACTATTGCAAATACATTGCTGAAAGATGTATTTTGCAGATTCGGTATTCCATTGGAGATACACAGTGATCAAGGAAGAAACATCGAATCGCAGGTTTTTCAGGAAGTTTTTAAGTGGTAAATTTGCGTGGATTTAAAAATGGTAAATATTCTTCTTGGTCAACAAAATGGTTACAAACAATTTTTTAAAGCTCGAGATGCAAACAGAAAGTGCTTTCCCTACATTAGTCAAAAACTTCCTTAGCTCACTATACAAAAGCTTAAAGCTGATACATTCGATGGCTCCCAAATTAAGAAACTTACGAATGACATCGCAATCTGATGGAATGGTGGAAGGGTTTAATAAAACTTTAGAACGGCATCTAGCTAAGGTTGTGGAAAGTCATTAAAAGGATTGGGACGAGCATTTATCATTGTTCCTGCTATCGTATCGGACGGCTGTACATGAAAGCATTAGAGTTACACCTGCTTTTGCCAATTTTGTGAGAGAACTGCCTTTACCGGCAGATCTGTTAAGTGGTTGCCCGCCGGATACTGCCAGTTGCATCAATATGCTAGCGACCTCCGAGCGAAAATGATTGATGTTCATGAGCAGATACGAGGCGTGACTCCAAGTGAACGCATTTAAACGCGTTACGACCGGAAGGCTACAAAAACAAGCTTTGAGGAAGGCTCATTAGTGTCGGCAGTGACTGCACAACCCATCAAGACGGAAAGGTAAATCGCCGGAACTACAGTCCAAGGAAAGCCGAGAGGGAACTTATAAGATTATAACGAAAATTAATTATGTCACTTTCCGGATACAACGTACGTTGAGAAGCCCAGCTAAGATTGTACATGTGGACTGATTAGCTAAGTATCACGGCAACAACGATGCTCGGGACGAACAGGTCTTAGGAGGGAGCAATGCCGCGTAGTGGAGTGTGTAACGTCATTACACCAAAAATAATCATTGAAAAGGCACGTCTGAAGCATGCTTTTTCCTTTTTAGACAGTTGTCAACACATGACAGTCAACATACAAGCACAGTTAATCGTAAATTGCCATGTGTAAGAGAGAAACAAAACATCTCTACTAAAACAGAAAACTCGAAATTACTAAAACAGACAAGAACAGTTAAGTAATCGTAAATTGCCGTGTGTAAGATTAAGAGAGGAACAAAACATTCGGAATTACAAGAAAGGTTTCGCGAGTTTTCGATACTAGAATGTTTTTTTTTGTTTATGCACATAAAAAGGCCAGCAGTGTGTCGAGAGATCAGTTAAATTCAGATGCTAAGTGAGAAGAAGTACGTAAAGTTGAAAACGTGAAGAAAAGTGGAGTGAAAGTGTATCTAGTGGTGAAAATTAGTGTTCTGTGACTGAGTTTAACCCTGTACTGTAACTGTACTGTAATATGTGAACTGTACATATACTGCGCGTGTTAGTGAATCTCCATATGTCACTCATGTTAACCAACTGCAATAAAATATCAATAGTGGAAAAGACGTGCTTTAATTTCCGATCCCCGAACTCATAGAACGTAATAATATATTATTACGCCTTTTATCGTCCAAGGTCCACCTAACAATTCCAACAAAGTTTTTCATAGATAGGACGCTAAATAAACAGGTGTTTCTAATTCTGACTTATCCGTATAGATAGACTAGCGGCTCACCCTCGCTTCGCTCGGGTTCGTCGCTAGGTACGTTTTAAATAGATATAAAAAGTTATTAGCCAGCGTAAGCCAAATAAATTTTAATTTTTTTTCGTTGATTATTCTGATGTTTTAATACTTACCTATTCCGGACTAAGAGAAATCCAAAAATTAAAATATCATAAAAATTGGAACGCGGTCGAACGGGATAAAAAGTATCCTATGTCCGTCTCCGGGTTCTAAGCTACCTCCCCGCCAATTTTCAGCCAAATCGGTTCAGCCGTTCTGGAGTTATAAATAGTGTAACTAACACGACTTTCTTTTATATATATAGATGATTCATATATTTAGATTATCTACACTAATATTATACGGTAATATAATAAGAAGTTTGTAAATTTGGATATATGAGGTAATCACTGAAAGTACTGATCCGGTTCTGAAATACTTTTCACTAATAGGAAGCCGAGTGTTAAAGGGTATTTTTTGTTCCGATAAAAATGTGTTTACTGTCAAAAATCGTAATAAAATTGAAGTTGGAAAATAATTGTTATTATTGAAAATAAATTGGCCGTTTGAGTTGCTTTATCGGCACGCGCTGCTTTAACGGTTTGACATAAAGCAATAAAATGTATAGCAATATGACACCTAGGGATACACCCGAGCGAAGTTAAGTTAAAAATATTATAGGACCTATTGGGGGCGAAGAGTCAAATATTAACTTATGTACCTAAGTCAGTCTGAATGTTCT
Source organism: Brenthis daphne (assembly GCA_947093115.1). Taxonomy (NCBI): domain Eukaryota; kingdom Metazoa; phylum Arthropoda; class Insecta; order Lepidoptera; family Nymphalidae; genus Brenthis; species Brenthis daphne. The sequence goes on from OX352474.1 coordinate 23,710,998, forward strand.
TTGACGTGTTTTTTAGTTTTGTTAAGTAAAGGCGGAATCTTAGAATTTTAAAAGAGAAGCCAATGGGAATCGTGTAATGTACATAGCCTTGCCATAAATATTGTTATAAAGAAAAAAACATTGGTTTCTAACCAAGATTGCGTGGATCGAGCTTTATAACTCGGCGCCGAGTCTTGCTCAAAAGGACCATTCTTGGTTATTGAACATGGCGTTGTTAAGGGGCTTAACTACCTTATCAAGAATGGTATCTTGATACACTTGTGCCGATGTTTTGATACCTTTTTCACAAAATTATGGCTCAGTCACTCCTTCATAGCTAACAACCCCACCAAACCATCACTGAAGTCGGATAATGCCCACGTTGTACTCTGTTGACTAATTGGGAAGCTTCCTTATAGCTTTGAGCGTAAATACGGTCAATTTTTTGTTGAAATATTGCTCAATTGTAAAAAAATTCTCATCCGTAAACAAAATTTTTCTGTGACCTCCCTTTGCGTACCGTTTAAGTAGTTGTATTGACTTTACCACCCTATTCTTTTTTTAATTATCAGATAAGAAATTACCAGTGCATCTCTTATAGGCTGCAAGTCCTAAGTCATCTTTTAAAATACACGACATGCTATGCAAGGTGACATGCAAGGTGCTATCTTCATCTTCCGAGATAAAATCGTTTGCTTTCGGACAGGATTTCTTCGAATTCTTTACGTACGAACACTACGTGGACGGCCAGATTTTTTTCTGTCACAAACAGAGTAGGTTTCATAGTACCTATCAATAGCCCGGTACACACAAACATTTGACTAATACCAAGAGTATGGGTTTTAAAAAATGTATTTGACTCCATTCCTACTTTGTGTAATGCAATCACAGCGATTCGGTTCTCTTTATCACCCCACTCCATTTTAATATCACAAAATATTTTACAATGTATTGGCGCGAAAATAAACAGTCAATTAACAATCATATAAAAATAACAGATTCCAAATTCAAATGTAATATTTTGTTTATTTTTAATTGTGACAGTTTTTATGGCCAGACTATGTATAATGACAATTTTCTCGGTACCTCGGTCTCCTTGTGGTCGAGCAGCGCGAAGCGGCGGTCGAGCGCGGTGAGGTGCGCGAAGGTGAGGTGCAGGTGCGCGTGCAGGCGGAGCAGCGCCAGCTCGCGGAAGTGCGCCGCGTACAGGTGCGCCACCACGTGGAACAGCAGCCGCACCACGCGCCGCACCACGCCTTCGAACGACGCCGGGAACTCGTTTGCTGCAACCGACCACATCGTGAGGGAACCTCCAGGTCTGACAGAACCGGACTAGACTCTCTAATTGAAGGGAGGCCCAGCAGTGAGTCGATAGAAAGGCCTGAAATTACTCACCATACTTAGTAGGAAAAATGGTCTCGTCGTTAACCGTCTTCTGCGTGTAAGTCATGACGTAGTCGACGTACTGCGGCGCGGCGACGCGTGACTTCTTGCCGCGCTCGTCGTACCACGCGTAGGAGCGGCCGCCGGGGCCCGTCATGTCGGCGCACGTGGCCGCCGTGCAGAACTCTGACACCGTGCCGTACAGCAGGTTCACGTGGTCAAACAGCGCCAGCGCTGTAAGTGGTATTGCGTTTCAGTTAGTAAGCCACCAGACGCCAAGTGAAGGACACAATCTATACATATAATAAAATTGTAACCAAGCCGAATCTGTACATTAAATATTTTTTGAAAAATCTTATTGAAATAAACATTATTATCGATACAGAGGCCAAATCTATAGTTTTTAGAATTTTTGTCTGTCTGTCTGTTACCGGATCACAGAAAAACCACTGGATGGATTTTGATGAAATTTGGTATGGTGATAGCTGGTTATCTGGGTCAACATATAGAATACTTTTTACTGCGGGAAAATATCACATTTTTGAGAAAAAAATGCAAAAACTGCAATGTAAGAGTATACTAATCTGTGAAGCCCAAGAATTTTGTTTTTGGTTATCTGAACGCGGGCAGAGCCGACGGCAATGCTAGTTAAATATAAAATTATAGTCGTCTTTGGAACTTCAAACATTGGTAACTTATAAAATATCTTCCATGATATCTCGTATCCTACCTACATGATATATTCCGTATTGTTTTATCATATTTTGGTTTAGAAATATTATAAGTATGTACTTTTATGTTATGTGTATCAAGTGAAATATACATACTATATTCTTAAAAAGTTATTGAAATTCTTTAAAATCAGCATTTTGTTTGTTACACCAAAGTGTATGCCTTTCTTTCATGTTTAAAAAAGTCTACATACTTACGAAAGACATATTTATAATATACTGGCAATATTTTGTTTAATTGGTTATTAAAATAAAGTAATATTATTTATTAACATGTTGCAAAAATTAATTAATTTGGGTGGTTTTTCGTCTACGGATCGAATTCGTCGAAAATAATTTATCGAATTTAAAATGCCGACTTACTTTCATAGTGCCACTACCCTCGAGGTTACAGAAAGGAACCTATTCATTAAAATGAATTATGAAAATCTATTAACAATTGGCGAAGATACCGCGTAACATACTACAAAAAATACAGACTTTCAGAATCAGAATTGAGTTCCTCCTTCACCTTTTTGAAGTTGATCAAAAACAAATTCAGTTTTTGATGTACCTTCATGCAGCGGGTATATTATTTCACCTGAATAGAACGGGCTTCTATTTATATATTTTTAAGCCAAAAATCTCTTTACCCCCAGATACGACACTCGGGTATAGAAGGATGGAGAGGAAAAGTTCAGATGTACACGGTTTAATTAAGAGAAAACAGATCAGAAAATTACAAAACTGAGTACGGTGTTGGTGAGTGTCACAATTTGCGTCGTCGTCACTAACGACGAAGGCAGATGCTAAATGAATGAGTAAAAATATTGAAGTGATTTTAGACAAAACCGCTTGCACTACGAATTCCTTTATCGTTATAGACAACGGGCGACCACAAGACTTGGGAGCGATCAAACTAAAGACACATCTGACACCGTGCTTTCACTCAAAACAACATACATCGAATGTTTTATGCTACGGGACCATCGCTGAGCGAGTCAGACTTGCACCTTCCAGCTTCCTGATTTTTTAATGGTTTTATATGACGACATGGATCTGGATGAGAATCACTGGACATTATCAATACAAAAATACGCGAGGCCCTTTACGAATGTGCATGTACACACTACAACCTGTGTACTGCATGTTTTTTAAATAGTATAGTAGATTGGAATTAATGATTGATTATTAAGCATTTAAAACCGTGAACTAATTATAGGAATGTATATGACTTTTTTTTACATCGGATAAACAATTGTTTATTTACGTAGTAAAATAAACTTTAACGATATCGTGCGCTCTACATTGTCACAAAGTGCACGAACAAAGACGAGTCGTGCCAGATCTACAGCCGATCGAACTCACTAGACCGGACCGAGGTTTCTTTTTTGCATTATTGATTATTATTTCCGTTTCCAAATTGTCCGATTACGCTTAGAAAATTCTCTAAGAGATTCCTTTGAATAAATATTAGAATGTTATACGAACGAACGTTGTTTATAAAACTTATTTTAGGTGCGATAATGCGCCGCCCGCCCCCGCTCGCATTGCGGCTCACGTCACTCTCCACCGACACAGTCTGTATTTACATACATGGGCTACGTCACTTGTGTTTACTTTCTATATAGTATGTATTGCCTATATAAGATTTTTTTTTGAATCCTTAGTATTTTATATAAAAATAAGTTATATTACAAATTGTTTATTCCAAATGGTAATCCCCAAATAATTTGGTTTAAAAATTAAATGACATACAATATTAGTACAGCGCTGGTTTAAGAGAAATATTATTTTCTTTCCAGTATTGTGGAAAAGAATTAATATGAAATAGACAAATGTAAATAGTTCATATTTATATGTATATTTTCCATTACCGACTGTGTGTTTTATATTATAGTAACATTTAGTAATTTTATAGTTCTAAGTTTAATAATGTAGTCAAGAACTACAACGTTTTTAAGTTGTAATAAAATGTAATATATAAAATGAATACTTTATCAATGTCGTACAGATTGGAACGGAGATACAGATAAGTAGACATGAGTACTGACTGTGCGAGGCGAGCCACTCGTTGTAGTCGAGCCCGTCGGGCAGGTCCACGAGCTGGCGCATGTCGAGCTCGGGCAGCTTGCGTTCCAGCAGTGCTTCCTGCAGGTACAGCTTGGGGTCGCCGGCACCCTCTCCCTCGCGCTCCTTGCGCCGCGCCTTCCTGGAAACATCAACGTTTACATTTTATACTTTAGACACACGCACGCCAATCCAACTATCACAATATTAACGTATAGTTTTGCAATTGTTTATTTAATAAAGCATTTATTTGATATGTAGGTATTTATTGTGGACATAAAAATTCATTGGCAAAAGCAATTTATATCTTAAATATGACCTATGACACCTCATATTATGGATTTATTTCCAAATTAGGACTTCCACAAACCACATATGTGGCCATATTAAATAGCTAAAAAGATAATATAAAACTTATAAACTAAAAAAACTACCCAATTTACTACCTTAGAGATTAAGAGTGACGTAAAAACAGAATTGTTATAATGTATGAAGACTCAGAACTCTCGCATTTTCTTTAATTTGCATATTTTCAAACATAGCACTTTCAATATCATCTATATACATCAATTATTATAAGCATAAATAAATATTATTGAACGAAAATGGATTAGATGATAATAAAATGAAATACTTGTTTAATAGCGAGTTCTACATAAGAGTTACGTAACAAAACTGCATGGAGCAAGTGAGTTGTTAGATCACTCACTACCCATTGATTTCGTGTCTAATTAAATGGTTTTATAAATAAACAGACACTCTTAGATTAGCTCCGAACAAGTCTTTTGATAAAAAAAAATACAGACTGTATAGATAATGTTGTAAAGAAAATATTACCTATCAAGGTATGTTATCGTAAGAAAGAACTATGAGTACGTTTGTACATAGGTATCATTCTTATCCTGTTATCAAAATCGAATAATCTATAAGAATAGGCAACGACAAATTTCAGTAAACATTGTCGGCGTTTGTTAACAATCTTAAATTAAAATTTAATAATTATTGTATTATGATTTTTTTCCTTGGGATCGTAGATTTAAGATTTGAAAATAAATCACCATAAGTAATGGCGCAATAACAAATACTAACTTCCACAGCACAGCGTTGATAAAAAAGGAAAGCCAGAGCACGAGGACATCCAAGTAGCGACCCATGATCTAGCGCGAGCCTCGAGCACTTCACGTAGTCTTGTTACACTGCCCTTTGCGAGTAGGATATCGGCTAAAATTTCAATAAATTATGCGCCGAAGGTCAAGCACTCAGAATACGTCACAGAGGCTGTTCCTATAGAGAATGGAGATACGGAAGCCTAGGCTAGGACTAGCGATCCCCAACACCATTACGATGTTGCAACACTATATAGTTCGTGACCGCAATTATTGATGCAATTTCAATAGGTGATGATGATTCATGCGGGACGTTAACCTTCAATATGGAAAAACTTTATCCTCGTGGTATTAAACTAATGTAGAATATATCCCACGCACACGAAAACAACGATCATGACTTAACAAAATATGACAACTGTGTCTTAACATCCGCACGGAAGTCAATTTTGACAAGGAAAATTATACATAAGAGGCGAGATCTGTCGCGAAAACGAATTCAATATTTTTAGAAACATTATGATTTGAAGTTCCATGATATAAGCCCATTAAGAGTATAGTGTTACACTGGGTGACTGGGCTCACCTGAACGGCACCGCCGAGTACAGATACGACGGAAGAGAGAACAGCACGCCTAGAACCACTGCGTGACACATCGCGACGATGACTGTGGGACGACTGCGGAGTGCGGAACGCCTGCGGGGAGCGCTGCCCGTGCGCCGCGCCCCACCCCGCCCTCGCACTGACCACGATTAAACTTGTCTCTGTTACACACCCGCGCATGCGCTTATCGCCCACTAAACAGCAACAGATTGCTAAAGTGGTTGACTTTATCTTTCTGCTTTGGACACTTGGAAGTCGCATTGCACGTCAAACATGATAAACAGAGGAAGGCTACGTATAACATGCTCTACCAATCCACGTACCTGCCTCCTATAATATAGGTACTTGCTGCTAACTAAATTACATTTTTCAAATGCAATAATCGGAAAACGTAAGTCACATTTCTTCAATTGTGACGACTTACGTCTCTTTGTTTTTCTAATGAAGACGATGGCGATCTATATTTATAACCATAGCATTCTACGGAAGGGTACTGCCATCACTTGTTTGCAGTTAGTGTAGTGTAGTGCGATGGCTTGACACGGTGGCATGGTTAAAGAGTAAAAGCGTGATGGCGATCGTTAACCTCGTGTGGTGCGCGGGCGCGGGCGACGTGCCAGGCCGTAGCTTGCAGCTGTGCGCGCACGGAGCGACCTATGAACGCTAACGACCACTCTGACCTCTTTATTTTTCCAGCTTTGCTAAAACCAAAACGATATTATAACAAATTATAAAGGGTCTAATTATAACAATTCAGGGACGAATAAAAACTAAGCCGACAATTCTAAAATCTCCTCTATAACCGTATATTATCGGTAAAACCGATATCGCCCTAGAATGATTCGAAAGGCATAGAAATCATCCAAAAACATCCAAATTTCAATAGGAAAGATGGCTGGGTACTACCATCGTCATGGGATCCTATTATTAATATAATAAAATCAAATAATAAATCTAAACATAACAGACAGGTAGATGTAGTAAGTTCTTACAGTGTGGCTCAAAATGACAACATATCAGATTAATATTTTTCATTTTTCATTTGTAAAGTATTAGATAAAAGTATATAGTAATAGTGTTGCTTAGTTAAAACTAAATAAAAATTATAATCCCTAATTAATTTTAACTTTTTAAATTACACATAGAACAATTATATGGCTTAAATAATTAATACTATATCTTATATTTTTCCTTATGGTTATAAATATAATAATGGCAACACTAAATATACATTACTAATTAATATTTTTAAAATTGTAATAATTATAATAATAACAGCAAAAATAAATAAATAAATAATTTTCCATCTTCAATTATAAAACTAATTAAAATTATAAAAATGTTTAAAGTTATAAAATATTGTAAGGTAATTGGTGCAATTTTTATTTTGTTATTTGTGGGTAGGCTGTCTGTAACAACTAAACCTTCGAGACATCTAACACCTCAGTCTCTCCCGTGACCATGAATGCTGTAAAGCATTCGAAACGTCGGAAACCAAAAATCCAAATCCGCGAAAAATCCCGAAAAGATAGTTTTATTTAAAAAGGAAATAGTTTGTGATTGAAAAATTTCACTGCGGAATAAGTTAATCAAGACTTACACAATACTTTGGGAGCAAATGCTCCACCGTATTTCACAGTTGGACGTTGAGGCGCCAAATGATGGAAAAACGGAAGAACACCCACCAAAGATGACCTATGCTCGGGCTGCCCCACAGCGACGGTGACCGAAGACATGGTAAAAAAACTCAAAAACATTGTTTTAGCAAATCATCGTGCCACGGTACGTTTAATAACCGAAGAAACAAAGATTTCGACTGGTAGTGTGCATAGCACTTTACACGAACGCTTGTGGATGAAAAAAGTATCCGCGCAGTCCCCAGAACGCTTACTGAAACGCAAAAACAAACCAGGCTGAACATTTCTTGAGCTTCTTTGGAACTGTTCCAACAAGATCCTGATAATTTTTGTCTCAATTTATGACCATGGATAAGACGTGGCTGTACCAGTACGATCCAGAAACAAAAATATAGTCTATGCAAGTCATAGACTATATTTTTATTTCTGAAAAGACTATCGTCCCCAACCCCTAAGAAATTTAAGGCGAGTCGTTCCGCCGGAAAGATCATGGGTTCTCTTTTCTGAGATAGTAAAGGTAAAGGGAGGTATTAAGGTGGTCTTGATAGACTATCTCGACCATGGAGCTACTGTTACGGGCTCTTTGTATGCAGAACAATTAAAAAAAAATGTGTAACGAAATTCGCGAGAAACGGTGAGGCAAACTAGCGAAACTTGTTTTGTTGTATCAAGATAGGAGATGACTACAATTCGTTATACTGACTTCGAAATACTTGAGTAGCTCAAGTCGTCCATATTAACCTGACCTTGCTCCTAGTGATTTTTATCTATTTCCAAAGGAGTCCCTGAAAGGACAGAGAAACGGAAATGAAGAAGTAGTAGTCGCTGCAGTAAAGAAATTATTAGGTGCTCAGGAGTGAAGGTGAAGAGTTTAAAAAAAAACAAGCTTAGAAAAAAGATATTCCAAGTGTATTATACTAAAAGGCGACTACATCGAAAAATAAAATAACATTTAATAAAAGTTACCGGCATCATATTTATTCTCACTTTTTACTGAACGCACTTCTTATAACAGGATTGGTTATTAAAATACTTAGTATGTTTGGGACATACTGAATCAAATTAATCAATTTTTTTGTTTCTATGTCTGTTTGTCTGTTTGTACGGGCTAATCTCCGAAACTGTTGGACTGATTTAAATGAAATTTTGCATGGTGGTGTGTCTGTGTGTGCGCGTTTCACGCAAAATGTAATGAACCGATATCAACAAAATATGGTAGTGATAACTTATTATACGGGTCAACATTTAGGATACCATTTACTTCAGGAAAATCTTTCTTTCCCACGGGAAAATACAATAACTGTTTTTATCCAGACGTCCTCAGAAAGCTTCCGCTTGGTAAACCTTACTTAAAACATACAACAAAATTATGTACTAAAAAATTGTAGGTCTTAAAAAGGCCTATAGAAAAGTCTGCAATAGGATATGTCTATCTCCTAATGTATAAGGTTCACTCGCAATACCTAATCTTATCTATACATAATAATAAAACTAACTTATTTAAATGGATGTGCGCGTTTCACGAAAAAAGTACTGAACCGATTTTAACTTTTTGTATAGTGATAACTTATGTTGTGTAGTGACTAACTACAGGAAAAATTTTCATTCCCACGGGAAAACACAAGACCTGGTTCTACCGAGTCGACCTTAGAAATTTATATTTTGGCTAACGCTGGCTATACCTTAAGAGATACATCTAACCAATGTACTAGAAAATTCTAGGGTCTTAAAAAGGTCTACAGAAAAGTCCGCAATAGTATACGTCTATCTCCTAAAGTACGCAATAAACATTTATTAAAGGCAATTTCTTAAAAATACTCAACACTCAGCCCAGGCCTAGACAATTTTACATTCACAGGTTACCTACTGCTAAGGACTTTTTTAAATTTATTAAGCCCTCCAAAAGAGTAGAAATGTAGTAGCAGAATTTTATGGGAAAAAGTAATTTCGGGCAAATTAAAAAATCAAACTCTGAAATATGTATATGCCGCTAGTTACATGAACATACCGCATATTGTGTCAAGTATGTAATAGTCAGACTTAGATTGTTTAAAGATTTACCGCTGTTTTTATTTTAAATTTTATAAGTAATGTAATAATTCACTGAAAATTAGTAAAATGAGTATTATGGACAGTCATATTTATAATATAAAAATGAATCGCTGAATGTGTTGATAAGCGCAAATCTCGAGAGCAGCTGAACTGATCTCGCCAATTCTTTTTTTTAGAATATTCCTTGAAGTACGAGGATGGTTCTTACGGAGAGAAAAATTTAAAATATTTCCTGAAAAAGCCTAAAAACAACACTTTTCTATACTCCCATAGAAAAGATTCGTAATTATACTTAAAAGTTAATTTGAATTTTAATACCATACCATAAAGTTTAAGTGTTAGTGGAGAGGTTCCAGGAAGGCAAAACAATTGAGTGACGTTAGTATCGTATAAATATTAATGTCAATATTTGTCAATATTATTAACAAAAAAATTAAAATTTATATGAGTAACGCTGGCTAATAACTATTTATATCTATTTAAAACGTACCATGCGACGAACCCGAGTGAAGCGGGGGTGAGCCGCTAGTATAATAATAGTTATAGAATAAATTCAGTGTAAAGTAACTGTTAATATCGATAAGTTTTAAAATTATTTGGTGGTTGAATCACATTCACATGTATCCATTATTTTTAGGTTTTAATTTTAAGACTATATGATAGTCATTGGTATAGTGTTTGGTGGTTCATGGGATATAGTAATTGGTAACGAAATAATATTTGTATTAATAAAAAAAAAATAGTCTAGTTTGTTTAAACAGAGCCGTGTCAATTATATTTTGTTATTTAACATATCTTTGTGTTGAAGCAGGGCACTGAATATTAGGAATTTACAATAGAGAGCAGGTGCGTGGCGCGCTCACCTGCGCGGTGTCGATGCCGATTGCCGAAGCCAATGGCGGCGCTTTCCACACGGAACTCATTACAGCAATTTGGGTTACGCGCAAACAACATAACCAATCTATTGTTGAAATACTTGCTGGCATTCCTACTTCCACTTGGTTTGACGAGTGTATCGCTTATATCGTAAAATACAATACTAATAACAACAGTTTAAAACAATATGCAGGTGACGATCACTGGCAGCGGATGACGGCAATGAGGAACGGCGGCCGGCGTCGGCGACGACGGAAGGAGCCACTCCAATGTCAGTGACAGATCACCTTCCGTAAACAACGCACCCCACTTTAAGCCCTCTGGTCAGGTCATTGGTGGTTTAATACATTTTTGTAACTTTGACGACACGTTTGGCTCAGTTTGTAGTGTACTTGTTGTGCCAGCGGTCGCGGGTTCGAGTCCCGCTGGGGGCATTCATTTGTGTGATGAGCACGAATGTTTGTACTCCAGTCATGGGAGTTTATATTTATAATAAGTATGAATTTAAAGTTACATGTATGTTTTGTATCAACTATCTGGTATCCATAATACAAGCCTCGTAGCTTACCATGGAACTAGATGGCGCTGTGTATTAATGTCCCATCATATTTATTTATTTATTTGTCACTTTGTTCTAGCAGCTAATTCCCGATTACCTAAATTGGACGCCAACAAATTCCGCGCAGTGTGTGATTGATGCACGCTATTCTATCTTAAGTGGCTCTCGTGCTTAAACACAGTTTTTTTTGTTTATTTTTTTAATAATCTATATCTATTCGGCCCTTTTTAACGTCCCACTGCTGGGCACGTGGGCCATAGTCCACCAACGCTGGCCAAGTGCGTGTTGGCGGACTTCACATGTGTTTCGAAAACTTGTTGGGTTCTCTCAGACATGCAGGTTTCCTCACGATGTTTTCCTTCACCGTAAGGCGAGTGATAATCATGGTAGTGGTAGTTAGAAATTATACGCACATGAAAATATCAGAAGTGCGAGTCCCGGGATTTGGACTCGCTTTCCCAAGCGAGCGCGTTATCACTGGGCTACCGCTGGCCTAATCAATATCTATTAATTATTTTTTTCAAAACAGTTAAATTAAAATGAAATGAAAAAATCCTATTGAAATCCAAGAAAAACTGAAAATTCCCTTTTTTTATAGGATTTTAGTGTGAACTCTTATATATCACAAAAAAACTTACTGAAATTTGGCCAGAACAACATGTCGAGTCAGCTAGTCCATAATAAGAGAAAGAGTCAAGCGAGTTGTACATGAGACTATGGTATTGTATTTAATATTTTGTGAATTATTAAAATTAATTTAAATTATATATTTTTTGTTATTTCTTTAACTCACTGTGATGAGATGAGTCCAGAAATTATTTTGTGCAATTACTACGACATAGTAACGACTTAGATTTCTAAATTCTACTGTTTTTTGCATAATATTAATTATAATCCGAATATGGTTTATTGCCTGTAATATTTGAAAAATTGATATAGCATGAATGTCTTAAACAAAAATAAAGTTTCATAACTCACAAGGTTCATAACAACAAAAATTGTAACGTCTCTTTTTAAGATACGCAACAGAATACGTATCGTTTTGAGAACATTTATGCGGTCGGTCAGCGCTCAGCAAGGCCGTTTCGCCACTGAGTAACCTACTTCTCATAATATCTCTTGGTATATTACTTGGTGTGCATCAGAATTTTATTTAAGTCCATGTAAAGTGCTTACCAAACGATTTTACATTATTTACAAAAAAAAAACTATACATTTAATTTCTCTTGTATTTTAAGCAAATATGTAATTATTTAAGTACATAAAAGTATTTCATATCAAATACACCATATTTATTAATCACGCATACAAGTGATTTTCTTATCGCCGTGCAGTGTCTTTATAAGGGTGATTTTTGATAGAACAATATAAAGGAAAAACTCAACATATAGGAAATTAGAAATTTTGATAGACAGATATGTTAGTGCAGTGCGGGTGGTGCGCTGTGACGCGCCGTGACGTCACGGGACGCCGGGGGCGGGGCGGGAGCACCTGTTGCTGGAGGGCCCGATGACGTCAGTTCTGTAATTACCCTCGACCCTTTCATTTTCTACTCCCCGTTAAATATGTATATTTTATTCTTTACCTGATTTAACTTCACAACCGACCTCTACACGTATTATGTACCAAATAAATGTTAAGGAAAACTATAATATGTATTACGTAGAAAACTACGCGCTTTTACAATGATAGCGTGACAAATACTCTTTTCTATTCTCATATACTCAACGTGCGTGAGTTACTCACTCAATAATCGCGTAGGTAAGTTTTATTTTCAACCGACTTCAAAAAGGAGGAGGTTCTCAATTCGACTGTATGTTTTTTTTTTTTTATGTTTGTTACCTCAGAACTCCGTCATTTATTAACCGATTTGGACAATTTTTGAGTCGTTTGAAAGGGTATACTTCCAGATTGGTCCCATTTAAATTTCAAAAAAAAATACCACCCCTAAGGGTGGAAAAACAACTAATGATGAAGTTAACCTACTTCTAATTGTCATATTGACTTGAAACTTTGTAAGTATTTCTATTTCTGTTGATAGTACAGTGGTTCGGTATTGTTGACCTGATCTGATGCCAAGGCCAGAAGGTGGATAGGTGGAACTCTTCAACGGCTAATAGTAGATACTTTGAGTTTGAGCTTATTTTGTTTGATTTGACAAGCCTAACATGTTAGAATCCTTACTTTTCTACTACTGTCCACACTAAAAAGGGAAAAATAAAAACTTTTTAACAAAAAAATAAAAACCGACTTCAAACAAAAGCACTAAAAAGAAAAAAATAACTGATTGGTAGTTTTCATTTACTATACATACCTAATCAAATATTTTCGAAGTCACACCGACTTTGGCTAAGTAATTAAAACCTACCTATTAAATACATACCTAATCAAATATTTTCGAAATCGGTGCCAGCCCATACAAAGCAAAGCACACCGACTTCGAAAATATTTGATTAGGTATGTATAGTAAATGAAAACTACCAATCAGTTATTTTTTTCTTTTTAGTGCTTTTGTTTGAAGTCGGTTTTTATTTTTTTGTTAAAAAGTTTTTATATAGTTTTAAAATGGTTTTTCATTCTAACAATCACATTATTATTATTTGTATCTCTGGATTTCCCGGGCTTAAAGGAGCCCGGTCCTTTGAAAAGCTTGCGTCCACAGGTCACAGGGACACAGGTCCAACTCGAAGAGGCCCCATGAGAGATTCAAGTTTGTTCAATGTGATCCATCTCTGAGTAACATTATTACTAATAAACAAAATTTATTGTCTTAGTTTACTCCATAAAGTAATATGACAGTTCAGAATACACTTTAAATATATAAATAAATATAAATCTATATTAATATTATAAATAGGCAGTTTCTTTGTTTTTTTGAACGCGCTAATCTCAGAAACTACTAATGCGATTTGAGAAATTCTTTTTGCATTAGATAGCCCGTTAATTGAGGAAGGCTATAGACTATAATTATATCATCATGCTACTACCCACCTACCCAAGGGTGCGAGCGGAGCAGTAATCACAAATGTCAACAAGTCGTGCAGACTTTCATACATTATTGTAAAACTGTACACATTATATAAATACACAAAGACGAACCCGACCAAAGCGAGGATGAGCGAGTCGCTATATAAGATAAAGCCAAAGGATTTTTTGTAGATTCAACGCGGACGAAGCTGCGGGTTCTGCTAGTATTATATAATATATCAAATTATTACATCCAGTAGATCTATTCTGTAAAATGTTTACGCAACTCGACAGCTGAATCCGCGAACATACTTCATAGTAGCTACATATTTTGTATTAAGTAATGTAAAGTAGATTCAGCAGTCGTATAAAATTACAAATCTTATGAATAAAATTCAATGTTGCTTAGCGTAAAACTCGAGAACGGCTGGACCAATTCGCCTATTTTAGTTTTTTTTTTTCAAATATTCGTTGAAGTCCGAGGAAGGTTTTTATGAAGAGAAAAATTGGAAAAATTTCACGGAAAAACATAAAAGTTACATTTTTCTTTTTCCTTACTACTACCTTATAATTATGAACACAACCTTAAAATTAATATAAACTCCTTGAATGCATTTGTAGAATTGACACTTTCTCTATCTAAGATATACAGTTTGGCTTTGACTTTGTCCTTCTCTCAGGTCGAAACAGAGAGACGGATTGACATGTTTTTTTTTGTGTGGAGATAGTTGTAAGGCTGGAAAATGATATAGGCTACTTTTTTTCGCGGGAGATAGATCTCATTCCCACGGGAAAACGGGATTATTAAATAAAGTTCTTATAGAATAGACTTATAGTTGTCACACACGTTATGTTATGATTAGTATTTGCAAATAACACTATTTTATAAGTAAAACCATTATCTTAATTATCTTTTACTTCTGCACAGATAATCTAAAAAACTATAAACATTTTAAAATCTAAATAGTAGTAACAGCGAAAAGAATTAGAATATTTTTACTAGGTGCGAGCAATAAATAAATCAATTTAGTAATACATCTATATACATCATCGTGTGTTTATTTGTTTGTATGTCCTTCTTTCACGTTGAAACGGAAAGACGGATTGGCGTGATTATTTGTGAGAAGATAGTTCGAGAGCTGGAAAGTGACATAGGCTACTTTTTACCGCGGGAGATTATTTAATTCCCAGGGGAACACACGTTATAAATTAATACAATCCAAAAAAAATGATGATCAGAATTACTTGAAACTTGGTATTAATGTTCTTCAATATAATTAAATAAATACGTGTTTTAGTATTTTTCTAAATTCAACCTATAAGGGGGCGATGAAAGTTTGTATGAAACTACCTTTTTAGAGTTTTTTTTGTAGTTTCAGCGCGAGCGAAGCCGCGGTTTCTGCTAGTATAATATGTGTTTATAATGTTTAGAGGTCCCCTCAAGAAATTAAAAACAGGCGCAGGTACAGCCGCACTAAGAGTACATGACCATCAGTTATTGGCATTGTCGGAGTAAGCGTGGTTAATTTGTACTCACATTAAAATAGCCATTGGCATAGTTATTAACATATGCAATAGTCGATTTGCCGATATAAAAATATTGTATTATTTATTGCCACCCGTATCGGCTAGCGGTTTTAAAAGAGATATATGCAATATATGCATTAATTTCGTAAAATAATAATTAATTAAACAAATAAACACGCAAAATATCCTTAAAAACTTAAATATATCTTTATTTGTTAAGAAACGAGTACGTTTTCTTAGTTTTTTCGTAACTTAATTCTTTTAGACTATTTATTTACAAATCGAACGCGAAAGGCAATATTTATGTTATGAATAATGTTTGAAGAAAACAAAACATGGTCGACGTTGTATAAATTTTGTCTGCACAGATGATCTGCACGCTACATGATGACGAGGGGGCGGCAAGCAGCAGTCAGCACACGATGAACAGTGCAGTGGACACGGGCAATATACGCGGTAATACTGCATAAATATAAACAGCTGTTCAAATCCATTTAACGTGATGTGTGATGCCATTACTACCTTATAAGGATTCCACGGTTTCTTGTTCGACCTACGTATATGGCATATAGAAAAATTTATCTTTATCTATCTAACAGCAATATGCCTTAAAATATAAGTACTTTATGTAGAGTATTTCCGAATAGGATAGATCTTTAAAATTCAGATAGATTTATTAATATAATTATTGAGATAGTGATTTTTTTTAATATTTCAAGCGAATACTTATATGCTTTTAAAATCGTAAATATAATGTGTAGCTACAGCGGCAAATCTCACTGAGGTAAGCAATGTGAGTAGGAGATATTATATTATGCATAATGCATAATTATGCGTTCAGATACAAATGTACAGTCTGCAGTCTATTGAATATGTACCTGTGCTCATAGATAGTATATAAACATAAAGCTTTGATCAGGTACGTAGCATATTTAACGCACAGTTATAGTTCTATTGAATCACGCCGTCAGACGGACAGTGTGCGAAAGTGACTTAGCCCCCATGATTGATGACTGTTTGGTTCGGTTCGATACTAAATACAATATTACCACCAAAGAAAAAATATGCACATTTAAGTTTGACCTCTATATACACAAACGGCAACGCAACTACAGACCGATATAATTATAGTTATTAGCATAGAGATAGTTTATATGCGTATATATGTTGTTTTAGAGGCTACTTCTTTTACTATAATATATAGTGGCTTATGTGGGATATAAACTTTTACAAAAAAAATCCCTAAAATCGAGTTATTAATAAATAATCTAAAAATGAAATCTTTATTAATTAGCTACACCTATTTATTTATCGTGAAGTAAAAATTATTATTTTTACTTCATGATACTTAAATAAAATCTTAAAAGCTCCATTCAAATGGCAGATACACAACACCGCTTACATTACATAAGAATTCAACTCTCCAAACTTTCGTGTGGTGCAAGGTCGATTCTCAGGTATGTGTTATTTAAATAACCCTATGTATTCATTTTTATGTAGTTTTTTATCTTATACCTACAGAACGACTGTAATAGAATAACAAATAGTTTTTTTTAATCGTAAGCCCACGGCTATCAAAAATATTAAATACTATACACAACGTTATGTTTCATTTGCAATGATTATAGGCATCTAATCAGATATTTTTGGAGTGCCGGCCGACGGCCGTCGCAAAGCGGACAAAACTGAACAATCTATTTAGATATGAATATAATGTGATATATTTATACATAGATACATATCTGTCAAAACATATTTGCTATTCTGCTTGCTTGCCTATAAATAATATTATTATTTTTTTCAAAGAGGGGCAATTATAGTAGCGAATGTGAATGGCGACGTCAAGACAATGTGAATGAGTTTGTCGCGGATTTTTAGGACTTTATGAAAATTTGTGCCAATCAATACACATTTAATACATTCAAGTTATGTAAAGTAGTATTAAAAATATTGTATCGGTTGGTTGGTGCACAAACAATGCAACAATAATCGGTAGTACTAGCCTATGTGGCTTTTGCTTGTTAGTATTATAATATTTAATGCTTGGTAACCCTAACAAAACAATACATTCTAGCAGTGATCGTAAGTGTTAAGGCAAAGTGGCATACGACCGCGGCTATCCTCTGAACATCTCTATGAATATGTATTAAATACACTGAAATATATTACGTGTAGGTTGTTTATTTAATAGACGATAAATATTGAATAGTTTGTACATAATTGTAACAATATCGCATGAAAATACTTTCTTGTTTCATATTTTTTTAGAGCGCGATTTTTATCAATAATCTGGCTGATTTTTATTCATCTATACATATAATAAAATTCTAACTAAACCAAATCTGTACATTAAATATTTTTTGAAAAATCTTATTGAAATAGACTTTATTATCAATACAGAGGCCGAATCTATAGTTTTTAGAATTTTTGTCTGTCTGTTACCGCATCACAGAAAAACGACTAAAGGGATTTTGATGAAATTTGGTATGTTGATAGCTGGTTATCTGGATCACCAAATAGGATACTTTTTATCGCGGGAAAATGTCTGATTTCTGAGAAAAAATACAAAAATTGCATGTAAGAGTATACTAATATGTAAAACCTAAGAATTTGGTTTTAGGTCATCTGAACGCGGGCGGAGCCGCGGCCAGTGCTAGTTATTATTAAAATTACAAAAATTCGATTTAAAAATACATTATTACACTTATTTCATTTTCCTTTACTTTGCGATATATTATTCAAAATATATATATGAGTATACCTCATAGTGTACCTATAGTGTACCT
Source organism: Brenthis daphne (assembly GCA_947093115.1). Taxonomy (NCBI): domain Eukaryota; kingdom Metazoa; phylum Arthropoda; class Insecta; order Lepidoptera; family Nymphalidae; genus Brenthis; species Brenthis daphne. The sequence goes on from OX352474.1 coordinate 23,729,253, forward strand.
TGGTTGAACTTATTGAACCTTTTCCTGTTTTTAAATGTTTAAGATTTATTATAAATGGAGTCCTATTCACTACAACAACAAGTGTGTCAATACGACCCGTTGCTTGTACGTTACTTTCAATTACAATGCAAAATAGTCCGTGCTTGTAGAGTCAACTGCAATATGTACCACTATGTAATACCATTTTAAAGGAGGCTTCTTTTCAAAGAGGTAAAATGTATTAAAGAGTATTTTATATTTGACTCGTGAGTCGTTGTGTCAGTGTCACACGAACATCTTCATACGTACCTATTACATGGTAACCCGGGGCAAACTGTAGAATACTAATAAGGTAACGGTTAATGCTAAATGTAGAACGTATTAATCGAATCACTAAATTACTATTTGTGTTTTGAAGAAAATAAAATATAGATATATGTACATATATTAAAGCAGTGGTAGCCCAGTGCTAACATGCTCGCTTGAGAAACCGAGTGAAGCAGTTTCAAATCCCGGGTCTCGCACCTGATACCACCACATGTGCGAATCATTTTCAACAAAATAAGGGGTAATCTGGTAGTAGTGGTAACAGTGGTCTTACGGTCAAGGAAATCATCGTGAGGAAACCTGTAGATCTCAGAGAACCTAGCAAGTTTTCAAATGACATGTTCAGTCCGCCCGCACTTGGTCAGCGTGGACTATGGCCTGATCCCCTTCGTATTGAAGAGAGGCTCGTGCCAAGTAAGTAAAAATAACTAAGTAGTGGCGTTAAAATAGGCTGAATGCAAATACATCTATTAAAAGTTCTAAACTTTTTTTGTTACTGCTAACTTGCCAAAAAGATGTCTAAAAGTGATGAAATATGTATTTTTTTATCTTTTTATTTAATTGATCTTCCTAAGTACCTATTAAAAACCATGGGCTTCAATTATACTATGGAAGAGCGAATGAATTTTCTTTGGTCACTTTTTCTAAATTCTAGTGTCCAAACAATCTGAGCACATTTTACTTCAGTCTTGCTATCGCTTATTGTTTATTATCTATCATTCAACTTGCTTTCATACTTCTTCTGCCGCGTCCCACGTGCGGCATGCCAAGTGAAAAATGACTTACAACAGTGCCGAAGTCGCGGCTAAGGTTGGAGTGGATAATAAACGTCAAGAATCGCTTCCATTACTTACCTGCAAAGAGAATACACATCTTAAATACACGCATAACATAAATAGTAGTAAACTTACATGTGATTGAAATCATCTGCTCGCACCGCAACATAGATAATATGTAATATTAATAATTTAATTAAAACATTGTTTGGTACAGGGTACTAACATTTGTTGTATGCGTATGTAATGCCTACCAGGTTGTTGCCATAAAAATGTTCATATTATGTTAATTTCTATATAAATGATGATCATAACGTACGTAAAGAAACAAGTAGAAGGTATAAGTGGTCTAAGCACTCCACCATCGATCGAACACAAGGCGGCCGCTGCGGCGGCGCCACGCCATATACTCGTACGTAGCAAGTGCAATATTTGCCGAGCACTACTCTGTGCTGCGTTGACTGCGTACATAGCATGTTAAGTTGGTCACCTCGAGGGAACTCGGTCATCGCCTGTATAATAAGCGAATTAAAACCAAGTAAATGTATGTATTTTGAATGTGGGTTGCATTGTCTACGTATAATAGAAATTCGGGGACATTCGTGCGTTTGTTTAATAACGTACCTACGTACTAACCCCATCCGGGTCCTAGGCGACGCTCGGCGGCGAGAGTGACCACGACCATGGTCGCAGCTCGTAACTCAAGAACGATTTACTTATATGACTATATTGTTTTAAACTTTTGCAGAGTATTCACTATGCTATGCTCTATAATTTCAAAACAGAGGAATATTACAAGTACGTATCTTCTATTCTTAAATCCTTTTTTACCATATATAGGAAACTGTAGTGTGCGTTTGGCAATGTGCCAACTAAGATATGAAACATTAGAATCCAATTCGCCGCCGGCGGTAGATTTTAGGTATTACGTATGTACAAAGAATATAATTTATAGTTTGACTTTTAATTTAAAACAGTTGTGTTAAAAGCAAATCAACAAAAAGGAGATGCAGCGTTAAGTTAATCATGTTTATTTATTATGTTGTTAACAACAAAATACGTACAAGTTACTATGCTTACTAATATTAGGAATGGCGAAGTGTAATTGTTAGTGTGTCCTTTTACGCAGCAAAAGAAAACATATTCTCGTGGCCAATCAATAATTATTTTAGCATTATAAAATTTCAAAATACATATAGGTACACAATATGTACCTATATGTATTTTGAAATTTTATATATATAGGTATAAAATAAGGTACTATGTATATTATGCAGTCAACAAAAGCGTAAGGGACAGCGTCGTCATGTGTGCGGGTGTGGTGACGCGTGACGTCAAATGGCCTGATCGCCGTGAAGGCCACGCTTATCTTTGGCTCGGTAAACGGTATTGAGTATTGACTTTGATATTAAGTAAACAGCTTTTTGTAGTCAGTTTAACAATTAAATTAACCTTGAGTATACAGAACTAAAAATCTATACGCTGCAGTACAGTGTTTTAATCCGAGTCAGTTTAGAGTTTAGACATTACCAAAGATTGTTAATGTAAAAAATTAAAAATGTAATGAACGATGTACGAAAATGTTTCTGTTTTTGCTTTTATTATTATTTCACAGTAGTACTATTAATATATTAAATTTAACCATCTTCGATGAACGCACAATTATATTTATAGGTAGGTACTTAAGCATACTGCATCGTATCAAAATTGAAACCAACACAGTTAGTAAAAGTGGTTGATAAGTGACAATAGTGGCATTGTCATAAGCAACATACAATGCTGCATCGCTCACTGCTCACATCATTCACACGCTGCCTCTCCTCGTGCAGTTCTCAGAACCGCGTTGCCAGTTGACACACGGTCGGCACTGACGGCAGTTAGTCCGATCATTTGATTAATTTCGAACTACACTGGCGTGCAAAAAAATCGGGTCACCCTTTATTTTAAGCATAATTTTTTGTTGACAATTGTTTGGTGAAAAAAAATACCGCAAAGGTAATTAAGGAGATTAGACGCCTTTGTTTCCTTCAAAAAAGTCATAAAATTCCTGTAAATGCACGTGTGCGCTTAATTATAGTCAATTAGCAGTAATTAGTGAATATTTGCATAATATGGATTGAAGCCACAAATACTGTTTTTTGTTATTTTAGAAGCTTAGTTGAGTTCCAATTATTGAACAAGACACTTCTACTTTGATCTGCGGTTATTAGAAATACTGCAAGATGGATCTGACCGAGGCTGAATCATCTCGAATTGTGACTTTGCTTGAAACTGGACAAAGTCAACGTCAAGTGGCTCAAGCTTTTTCTGTGAGCCGTTCTACGGTCCAGAGAGTGCACAAACGCTACATAGAGACTGGTGGCTTTGTACGACGACATGGTTCCGGCCGACGAAGAGCCACATCATAGCGTGATGATCGATTTATTGTGTCATCAGCTCTAAGAAATCGTCATCGCACAGGGGTTGACGTTCGAAATCTCCTGAGAGAAGTGAGAGGTGTTAATGTTAGCGAGTGGACAGTAAGGCGCCGACTTAGAGCCGCTTCCCTGACGCCACGCAAGTCCGCAACTGGCCCTAAAGTCACCCCTGCACATCGAATTGCAAGATTACTTTTTGCCCGAGATCACGTGAATTGGAATTTGGAGCAGTGGAAGAAGGTTCTTATTACTGACGAAAGCAGAATGTGTTTGCATGGTGCCGACGGCCGTAATTTTGTTTACCGGCGACCAGGTGAAAGATATGCACCATGCACTATGCAGGAAACAGTGTCATATGAAGGGGGCTCAGTTATGTTTTGGGCAGGATTCTGTTACGAAGCTTACGAGCTTATTTATATTCATAGAAAATGTAACCCTTACAGCCGCTAGGTATATAACGGAGGTTTTAGAAGATCATGTGATGCCTTTTACTGGGTTCATTGGAGAAGATTTTCTGCTTCTACAAGATAATGCTCGCCCACACAATGCTACATCAGTAAGGCAGTATCTTCAAAAGGTCGGAGTGTCTACTATTGCCTGGCCAGCGCGAAGCCCTGACCTCAATCCGATAGAGCATGTATGGGACCATCTCAAAAGAAAAGTTAGAAGTCGCGTAGTAGTCCCGAGCAACATTCAAGAATTAAACAGCGCCTTATTGGAAGAATGGGAGTCTATTACACAAGATTATCTAAAAAAGTGTGTCAAATCTCTGAAAAACCGATTAAAAGCTGTAATTAAAAATAGAGGCGGTAATACGCATTATTAAAAATCATAAAACCAATCGAAATCTTTTAATTTTCCCATTAATTTGCGGCTTACATTTTTATACCAAACTCGCGAAAAATCATTAAATTTGATTTTCCTCTATTTTCGAGCAATAATTTTTATTTAAATTATTCAACGATTATTGATTTAGGTACCTAGGGTATACAGCTACCCATATATAATAACAAAATTAATAAAAATATATATCTTAAGTTTGTCCATTTTCTCTAGGTGGCCCGATTTTTTTGCACGCCAGTGTATTTGAATATTTTAAAACATACGTAATTTGTATTTTAAAATATGATTTGATTAATTAATCTTTTCAACAAAAGTTAATCTAAGTGCATGTGTGTCGTTCAGTTTTTTTATTGTGGTTTATTTCTTCGTAGGATTGTACCCTAAGAGCGAAAAATTTTCGAAGTTGTATCGTCAAGGTATAGGTCGAGCCACGGTAATGTAACATTATCGTGGTCGAGCTCTCGATATAATAACAGAATACCTAAGTATAACGATAGTAGGTAGCACGAAGCCAATTCTCTATCGAGAGGTCGGTAGCGATACTATAACCACAGTCTATAATTTTTTTTGTACACTGCGCTATAATGTTAGTGACGTCATAGCAAAATATTGAATTACAAACACGTTCCAAAATAAATGGTAAGTATATTAAATAAGAGAGACTTGGCTTCCCGTTACCACAAAATTGCTGTAAAGCGTTCGAAGTCTGTCAAAAGTCGAAACCAAAAATAAAAAAATAAACTGAAAAGATAGTTAAGACTAGAGAGAAGATTTAAGACTAGCGGCTCACCCTCGCTTCGCTCGGGTTCGTCGCAAGGTACCTTTTAAATAGATATAAATAGTTACTAGTCAGCGTTAGCCATATAAATTTTAATTTTTTTCGTTAATTTTTTGATGTTTTAATATTTACGAGTATTATCCTATTCCGGACTAAGAAAAATCCAAAAACACAAATATCATAAAAAAATTGTCCAGCCGTTCTTGAGTTATAAATGGTGTAACTAACACGACTATGTTTTATATATTTACCATAATTTATGTTTTTTCTCTTTATTAAAACTTTCCGTGTACCATATCAAACATACGAAAAAAAAATTAGCTCAATTGGTCAAGCCGTTCTCGAGTGTTGCGCTTAAGCAACATTCATTTTTATTTATATAGAAGATATATCTGTTTTGCATTTTAGTTTGTTCGATTGTCGGTTCAGGTAAGCTCTTTTAAAAAAAATGTAGTTATTCTTATTTAAAAAAATAAATCAATGTTTCCTTTGAGTGGAATTTGATATTTTCAGTATATAAAACACTTTCCTTCCTTCAGTTGAAACGTATACATTGTAAGATTTCATGGTTTTCTTTTATTGTTCGAGAGATTTTATCCTTACCATTGACTATATCGGTTCGATAAAATAGTCAATGTACAATTTATTGTATGTTTAGTTGGTTCGATTACTAGTTCAGGTAAGCTTTTTTTTTTAATTTAAATGCAGTTATTATTATTTTTCAAAATAAAGAAATGTTTCCTTTGAGTAAAATTTGATAACTTCAATATTTAACATACTTTTCTTCCATGTCCCCATCCATTTGTTCCATTCTGTATGTACATATAATATATATCCATACTAATATTATAAATGTGAAAGTGTTTATTTGTTTGTCCTTCTTTCACGTCGAAACAGAGTGACAGATTGACGTAATTTTTTGTGTGGAGATAGTTGGAGGGCTGGAGGGAGTAATAGGGAATATACATGTAATTTAAATTTGGATCAAATATTTTTATTCCGAATCTTTATTGGCCGGATATTTGAATGAAACCATTATTTTAGTAATTAATATCTTTTTAGTTACTTAAAATTAATAAATAAAAGTACAAATTAAGCGAGGGAAATTCAAATTTATAAAACGCAATACCAGCGAAACGTGACGTCAAATACTGTGTCTAGGGATGTTCATGTAAAAAAAATCGATATTTTTTTCGATATAATATATTGTATTGCTGTATCGATACTTCGCGATATATGGTACAAATATATCGATATTTTCGATACATCGTAAGTCGTAAGTTATTTGTTTGTATTTATCTAGTCTGTAATATTAAATATTAGATAGGGATCAGGTTAATATGAGTAAAAACAGTTAGTGAAGAAACAAATCATTTTATTTATTATTTATTTATCTTCACAACAATGTAAACAAGTTGTTGCAGACACTTCGTCTCTCCTAATAACCTTACACCATTTCTTAAGTATTTTTGCACCTATTGGGACTGGAAAATACACTTTGTGAGGTGTACTTTTGATAGTGTTTTTGCATTCTGGCAAAATGCAATACTTATAAACTGGCTTTTGAGCTTTTTTATGGTGAAATAAGCTATGAACGAGAACACCTTAAACTTGTAGTAAGCAATGGATTGAACTGTCACTACTCAGTACTCACTGACAGACAGGACACTAGTGCTGCCATTTAGTGCTTTGGGCTCTAGGTCTAGGGCTTTCTTTGTTTTTGTTTTTTATTATAATTTATAGTTTAAGAAAAAAATAGTTAATTTAGCGCGAAGTTTAGCGTTTTTTATGCAATCCTAGCGCTGAATAAGTTTTTAGATGTGGCAACACTGCTGGACATAGTATTTGACGTCATCAATAGAGCGCGCGAAAATGGCGGCGTTTAAGCAGCTTAAAATTATTCTCTATTTTAAATATTTTTTTTAAACTTAATTACGGCATTTTTAAACAGTATTTATATTTTTTTTTCTATGTTATAACCGTGTAAATGGTGAATTAAAAATATAAAAAAATACATGCATATTCCCTATTAATGTACGGAAAATTGTATTTACCTTATTTATTTATTTATTTAAACACTTTATTGCACACAAAAATAAAAATGATACAAAAAAAAATACATTTAAAGAAATGTGCAAAGGTGGTCTTATCACTAAAAGTGATCTCTTACAGGCAACCGCTAGAAGTCGGATACAAAAGTTAACAGAAAGCGGAAAGGTACATAAAGTGTACTTAATAAACGTATTACATATAAACATACATAAAAAATACATATATAAAATACTATTTATACAATAAATATTTATTGTTTAAATACTTAAACATACATATACATAATAATATAATAAAATAATAATAAACATACATAATATACACAATAACAAATACATGCAACTATAATGACAGCTTAGTTGTAAAGCGACAAATAGTGTGTTTTGAGACGCTTTTTAAAAATGCTTACCGACTTGGACTGTCTTATTTCATTTGGACCTAACCTTTAGTTTGTTTATTTTTTTAGTGTAGACTAACTTTAGTGAATCTAGTTTTACTCTAGACATAATATTTCATTATGATAACATATTAACTCATTGGAAATTAAAACTGAGCAAATTTTTCAGTCCACGCGAGTTATTACACCACGCGCTTATTTAGTTTTGTAGTATGAACATATAATGTGTCAATAAGAGAAAATACTTAATAGGAATCAATACTTTTTTGAGAAATATTTTATCGATTCAACATTAATGATATAATAAAAAGAGAAAACATCACTGTTCCACATTATTAAAGTAAACATTTAAAGAGTGTAGTGTATAACCAAACGGGAGATGATAAACAAAAAAAATATGTTGGGATATTAACACACAGCACCATCTAGTTCCACGGTAAGCTACGAGGTTTTTACTATAGATATCAGATAGTTGATACACTACACATATAACTTTAAATACATACATATTATAAATATAAACACCCATGACTGGAGTACAAACATTCGTGCTCATTACACAAATGGATGCCCTCAGCGGGACTCGAACCCGCGACCGCTGGCGTAGCAAGTAGGGTCACTACAAATTGAGCCAAAGATGTCGTCAGATGAGCCTCTTGATCACGTGAAATTCAACGAAAAATCTATATTCAACTATCTAGAAGACAAATCATATATTATGAATATTATTTAAATAATCAGAATTATAGCACACAATTTCCGAACAGGCTGACGATCGCATCGAGGACAACGCAACTGTATGATAAGAGGAGTGAAGCGATTGTTTACGAGCGTTGCTGGTATAGAGGTTAGCGATAGTGGTAACTGATAGGCGAAAGCGCACCCACCGCGCTCTCCGTCACCGCTCCACTCGTGTTAATTGTGACCATTATAATGGGGAATATTTGCTGGCAAATTAGTGGCTGCTAATAGAAAAGCTATGCGTACATTTAATGGAAACATGTACGTAATGTTCGCAGGATTGTACTACTCACGTTATCATTTTCAACCAAGAGATGAAAACAGAAAAATGTTCAGTTCAATTAATCAACCGACTTCCTCAAAAAGGAGGAGGTTCTCAATTCGGCTGTATGATTTCTTTTTTTTATGTTTGTTACCTCAGAACTCCGTCATTTATTAACCGATTTAGACAATTTTTGTTCAGTTTGAAATTACATACTTCCAGATTGGTCACATTTAAATTTCAAAAAAAAATACCACCCCTAAGGGTAGAAAAATAGCTAATGATGAATTTCACGTACTACAAATTGTCATATTGACTTGAAACTTTTCAAGTGTGTCTATTCCCGTTGATAGTGCAGTGTTTCGGTATCGTTGACCTGATCTGACGGTAAGGCCAGAAGGTGGATAGGTGGAACTTTTCAACAGCTAATAGTAGATACTTTGAGTTTGGGCTTATTTTGTTTGATTTGACAAGCCTAAACACCCTGCAAACGTCACAACAAGCCTGACAACGTTAGAATCGAATTTTAGGGCCAGAATTTTTAGTGTTACTAATAAAAGCGAATTTTAGTTTGTAAGTCTTCGTATAAAAATTGGCATCAAATTAACTTAAAAGGTTTTAGCGAATATATTATTAAAATACTTTATTCTTACTTTGCTACTACTAAGTATATCTACACTAAAAAGGGTAAGTGCGTGGTGTGCTTTGCTTTGCTTTGTAGCGGCTGGCACCGACTTCGAAAATATTTGTTTAGGTATGAATAGTAAATGAAAACTACCAATCAGTTATTTTTTACTTTTTAGTACTATTTTTGAAGTCGGTTTTTATTTTTTGTTAAAAAGTTTTTATTTTATCTTTTACTTAATTTAGTTTGTTACACATCCATCCTACTTTTATATTTAAGCCTAAACTCATATGAACCACAGAAATTAAATTTGAAGTATGACTTCTATCCTTAACAGTGGAGTAATAATAGGTATCATTTGGGTTGTCCTGGAGTCGGTTTTATTTATTAACTAGGGACTCACCCTAAGTTTGCTCGGGTGAGTCCCTACTTAGCCGTAGGTACTTGCAGGTGGCGTTTCTAGTTTAATGGGAAAATCTTTTAAGGTGGATATATCTGTAATACATTGTTATCATATAACTTTATTTGTTTACGCGGCGCACCCATAAAACTCCCCAGTCGGCATGATTTTTCCCGAAATCTTCAACAATCATCGTCATACTTTTACCAATACCAATTTACACAAAACCTTAATAAATTATATTACCTTAACCTATTCCATGATCATGAATCACTCAGTCTATTGGTGAAAACCATGTGAAAATCCAGTCGGTAGTTTGCGTTTATCGCGTTCAGACAGACAGACAGACAGACAGACGCAGAGATTTTTGTCTTAGTTTTATAATAATATACATATAGATAGATTTGTTGAGAGTCTATAAATGTTAATCAATTAATCTCGTGTGAAATTGGAACTTCTCAGTTTCTCAATAATTATAAAATACATATAACCTACATAATATTTTCTACATATACTTACCTTAGGATTAGAATTATGAACATAATTATTGTATTGACATATTGTAAATTATAATTTTATTTATACATATTCTCTTCTCAGAAGAACTGTCTTTCGAGCTGGTAGTAGATTCCTCACGGACTGACTACACTGATATTTAATTTGAATTTAAAATGTAATGATTCAAAAGTGCTTGTAAGTCTATTTGAATAAAGTATATTTTGATTTGACTTGATTTGATTAGGTAACTAGGAAATATGTACTTACAATAATTATACCCCTTTATTAAAAAACCATCGACGCACATTACTGTTTTCTTATTAACCAAAAAGTAATAAATATAAGATAAAAAAAAATTAAATGCAACGAAGATTACCCAGTACCCACTACAAATTATGATCGTCGAGATGCGGCTTGCGCACAAGTTGCGTGTGTAAAATCTACAGTTTCTCAAATCGGCCTACATTCGAGTCGCATTACGTAAAGGTTGACGAAACTGCTAACTAGTTAATAGATATACACTTATACATTTATAGAACCAAGTGTTCAACATGTTGCTTGATATCCACTATCCAGAGGAAAAAAACAGTGTGTGTGTACTTTTGTACGCACGTAAGAAGTTATACTTCTTTGGTTTTTCTTTTTTATTCTTTTTTCGTATTTTTCTAAGCAAACTCTTTTATTTGATATCCATTTCATGGGGGTGCATAAAAAACATAGTACGCCATCTTTGGGTGTCCATCATATTGGACTTACAATGACGTCACTTTGCTTATTGTGTTTCGCTCATCAAGCTCTTTCATTTGACGTCCATATCATGGGGGTCACTATGGAAATGATAATTTTGAAACGTCCACTGTAATGGATAAAAATGGCGGCATTTAGGTAATCGAGCAATCAGAAGAACCAAACAAACCTGTGTGCCAAATTTCAGCTCAATCGGACACTGGAAAGTGAGTCAAATTTAACTTGCAATATTTCATACTAAACTACAGTCTGAGGTTAAAATGGCGATGGGCTGGCCATGGCCATGTAGCACGATATAATGAAGCAATGGACAGTAGAAGCAACGACCTGGAAAAGACCTAGCGGGAAAAGACGAAAAGGACGACCTGTGAAACGATGGGGAGACAACACTATAGCGGCAGCAGGAATAGACTGAATTAAACGAGCTAAAAACAGAGAAAACTGGACAAAACTGGAAGAGGCCTACACCCAAATAGGGAAAATATACCAAATAAATAAAACAAACACTAGTAAAGTTTAAATTTAGTTGATTGAATTTTAACTGTTTTTACTAGTGTTAATTAAGTGTAAATTTAATTTTAATTGAGTTTAAATATCGAAAAAGTGTATGTACCTATATAGTGCAAATTTTTTAAATCGAATTCATTTATATGACATATACATCTAATATTAAGGTGACGGGAAATAAAAGGATTTATTATTTTGAATATAGACATCACTTCACCCTATTTAAATTTAACGCCTAACTTCATGCTGTAAACATGTCGCATCGTAAAAAATTTATCCTCATCATTTTTTCTCTAAAAGAAGTATAACTTCAAAAAGAGTATATAGTATATATCCAAGTATTGAAGTATAATAAATGTTTTCCGACTCTGCCCACCCCGCAAGGGACGGAGCCGCGGCGCATATCGGGGCCGCGCGGTCCCGTTACAACTGTACCGGGGTACGCGAACCGCGGCCGACTACCATTTTATTGTGCTTTGAAACATTTTAAGTGACCATCATTATATTGTGACGAGTAACAGAAGAGGTTTCGTTCAAATTACAACTTAATGTTTTTATCAATTATGACGATTATCACTATACCTTAAAAACAAATATAAAACAATTAAATCTGACCCAAATTTCAACAAAATCAATAATGAATTAGATTAACAAGAAATTACAGAAATTTAATAAAAAAAATATTTGAATTTAATTTATGTATTTGCTATTTCAAAGGCTGTTTGCTTTAACAAGCTCTGAATGTGTCGATAGTACGATCAACTTACAAGTACGTAATGAGCACGTCGAGACACATCCCCGGCCAGGCCCAGCCAGGCCCGGTCACCGCGGCGCGCGCGCGCCCTCGCGGCCGGCGTCGGCGCAGCCGGTGCGCGCCATGATCAGCGCCTAATTGCTACAGTGACTTAGCGCGCTCGAAGCGAGAAACTGACACGTTAATTGAGATCATAATGAACTTCTCCCGCTTATTTGCGAAGCTAAATGAAACTAATCAAATATAGGCGCTTTTTTGCTGATGTTTCATACGTAAACACACAATATGCTCGTGCATTGTTTGTAAATCGTATATTTCATTATAATGAAGTATTGAGGTACGGTAGGCCATCCTATATATACCTACATAGTCCATAAACGATTAACGAATAATTCTTTTAAATATTGTGGCTTCGTATGACCTTGATTCTGTACCTAAGCAATGTATTAAACACCAAAGTAGTTAGAAGGTATAATGTAGTACATTGTAAGGATATAATTTGAACTTATTACAAAATTAGTTTTGTATTAAAAAAACTATAATCCACTATTCCTGTAAATCAAGTTCACAATGATATGCATGTCCATATTATTATGACAATTATATCATTGGGCAGTTAAAATGTTGTATCGCCATTCTGATTTTGCCAAGAAACACGTAAAGCATGAAAAATCGGTTTGTTCCAGAGCTGTACCAAGCGGTGGTGATCGATCCGATACCAGTAGCTACCGCATAACGACCGGTTTGCGTGTTCCGCTCCGTGCCCTACTTGTACTGCTTATGATTCGCGACTCGCAATTCTAACGACCGTCGATGTCACAAGCCAAAATGACTTATTACAGAAACAATCGTTGGCTTCAACTTACAGTAGTATGACGTATAACAGCAAGAGTAGTGACATTCTTTACTATATAGCAAATGTATTTTTAAAGCATTACTTCTCATCCCCTTGAAAAACAGATTTTTTTTATTTTTTTCTCGTCTTTTACATGTTTTTTGATAATAAGGATATGCTTTCTCTTTATTTCTTCTCCCTTTTTTCGTTGTTTTTTGAAATAAAATGTAAATATGAATTTTCGTTTTTAATATTTTTATTTAATCTTAACTGCACATACTGTAATCTATACATATAATAAAATTGTACTTGAAACTTGGTATTAGTGCTCTTCAATAAAATTAAATAAATACGTGTTTTAGCATTTTTCGAAATTCATCCTTTATGGGGTAAAATAGTGGATAAAAGTTTGTATGAAACCTACCATTTTAGAGATTTTTTTGTAGTTTTAGCGCGAACGAAGCCGCGTGTTTGCTAGTAATGTATAAATCTCTATTTTCATATTTTACCTTTGTGGTTAGGTTCGTTTATATATAATTATATTTATTTGAATGTTGTATACAGATATGATGATGATGTTCTCCTGACCGATTCCGGCCACGGCGGCCAATCTCATTGAGACTAGCCAACTGCGCAGGAGATATTATAGTGCACAAGTGTACGCGCAGACACAAGGGCACTCGCTATTCCTGTCACTCTCATACTCCGGTGGGACGACTCCTCGACACGACCGGTGAGAGATAAGGCGCAGGACCGACGGCTTTACGTGCTCTCCGAGGCACGGGGGTGAAACACCGCCAACTTCCCAACTCCAGGCTGTTACTGAGGCTTACTATACAGAAAGACTCAATAACTAAACTTGGCCCGACCCGGGACTCGAACCCAGGACCTCCGGGTGTGCAGCCGTACATGCTAGCCGCTACACCACCGAGGCAGATATAATTAATTATTAGTTGTAAATTTTTAATTTGTTTTCTGTTTCTGTACCTAGGTACCTAAAGAAATAAAATAAGTGGTATTATTGGTGAAGTAAACTGTTGAACTCAACTGACACGCTCAAGAGAACTGATTCACAGTACACAATTCTTACGTTAGACAAATTAAATCGTGAATAGAAATGGCGAAATACATTGTTACAAGACTTGCTATATGGAAATTACACTGACTTAACCACGAGGTCGTTTGTGCAACTATGACAGAGATGCTACACAATATTGTCGAAATATGTATATTTCAAATGATGTACTACTGTGCACATGATACTGTGCAACTGACTGTGCAAACGTTTATAATTTATATTTATACGTATACTCTGTAGTCGATAAATTAATTTTAAAAAAAAGTAAGTCATTCACATATAACTTTATATGTCGTATCCCCACTTAGTCAACTTTTGAACGTAATTGAATCCCTGACATCGTGTTATTTAATGTGCGACCCTCGAAAAAGCTTAGGCTGTTTTTTCCTAAGAGTCTAATTTATTGAAAAAATATGGTTTACTTGTCCCTTGTCAGTTATCACAACAAACAATAAATGTCCAGAGTCGAAGTTCTATACCGTAACATTATTCTGTATTAAATATTACTCGTGTCTATCCTTAATAAATTTTCGTTTGGTTTTCTTGCACAGATATCATTCAAGGTATATGTTCTGCCCTGCATGCTTTCTGCACTGTCCTGGTCCCCTGGTACCACTTTAATGGTTTACCTTAAAATTATTATTAAACATTTTCCCTCACTGTCAATATTTTTAATGTAAGGAGAAATAGGTTCTAGAAGCAATTACTATTTTTGAGTGTCAAATTCGAATGGTATTTTGTAAATATTAATGTTTTTTTTTGTATCTATCGGCATTTTCACGTTAAATAAGTATATTATAGTATATAGTATAGTATATTATAGTATGTAATATTAACACGAGTGAATAAATTCTTGCTCAAGTTGACGCGGCACCCTTCATCACTGCGATGAATGGGAGCAGTGTTGCGTTCGTGTTGTTGATGAAAGTGACCGTAACACTAATATGTGTGTCAATAAGATCAAGTTGCACGGCGGGCGGCGGCGGGCGGGCTTCATCGCTGCGCCGCACTGTATGGGATCGTTTCGCAGAACCGGTCCGAGCTCCCGCATCCGTAATTGTTATTCATGATTCCATACCTGCTTCGATTACCTCCGACTGGTAATAACCCGTATCTGTCACTATCGTTTCGTTTATTATAACAATTGTTCCATTCATAAAACTAAACAATTCACGTATTTTGGCCATCTCAAAAACATTATAGATGTCACTGCTGCAAAACCAGGTAAGTAAATAGTATTTTATGTAAATAAAAGAACATCTATGTAAAGCACATCTGAAATAGGTATTTCAAAAAATTACTTAATTATTGGTAAAGAGAATTAATATTTTTTAAACATAAAACATCAGCATTTTACAAATAGGGCAATGAAAACAACATGGTTTAACAAATTTTACGTTTCCAAATATGGTTTATTCTCCAGATGTAATCGTCACAAGCATCAGCACATTTCATTTATTTACATATTTAAAATTCATAAAAAAGGCGCACCACATTATAGGAGTCTAATTATTTCCTTCCGAAAAAAATGTACCCGGACATTTATAATTTATGGACAATTACATGATCTATAGATCGTTACATTTATCTTAAACGATTATACAATATTTTGATATTTTTTTTGATTATACAGACTAGGTACCTTGCAGATGTATCATTTCAATATACATTTATTATATTTTATTTCTACACAACCTTTTTAAAGTTTGTGTATTGTGACTAGTCAGGGTTCGAAACGACAATTATCACGATATTTATCTCTGATAATTATCAATGATATTTATCATGGTAAATATGGGTTGATCTTTGATAAAATTATAATCGAAAATATTTAATTTGCAACTCTTCAAATTTTCGATCAAACTGAACTCTCTCAACCAACTAAGCAAACTGAGTTATTGCAATTGCGGAGGATGAGGATGATATTCCACTCATTAATTTAATTAAATAGTACCTGTGTAGTTGTTTAAATTTATTCTGTTTTTATTTTCAAGTTGTATGTGTCAAAATTATGAAAAAAAAATATAATAAAAGATTACCTTGATTGTTAAAAGTTCTAACTACTATAACTTATTCTTACGTAAATTATGATAGGCAAGTAGTCATTACCAATAACTACACAAGGATTGCAAAGTTTATATCTGTTTGACTATTATCGGATATCTATCTAGTAATTATCTTGATAATTATCGCGATAATTATCAAAAGACATATTTATCTTGATAATTTCATTCCCTGAATTGACTACCAAGTTGGAGTTTTAAGTATCTATTGTTGCTTTGCTTAATTATTTCTCTAAGTGATAGTTGTTTTGTCTAACAATAAGACTTATTTATTATAAATCCTGATGATAACTTACGGTGAAGGAAAACATCGTGAGGAAACCTGCATGTCTGAGAGAACCTAGCAAGTTTTCGAAAGACATGTGAAGTCCGCCAACCCGCACTTGGCCAGCATGGTGGACTATGGCCTGATCCCACTCGTATTGAAGGGAGGCCCGTGCCCAGTAGTGGGACGTCAAAAAGGGCTGAATACATACATTATAAATCCTAATTATGACTCATTCTTCTATTTATTAAAGAACTCAAGTATATGTTACATTAAAAGGATATTAAATCACATTCTTTCTGCACACCGTTACTCCAATACACGTTTAAAATATTTTACAAAGAAATAACATACAAATTGATATTTTGACGCAAGCAAATTTCAAACCATCCTTGATAATATAAATGCGAAAGTCTATTTCTTAATTCTTGTTGATGCAATTATTTAATTAGCAATGACATGGTTTGTGAACTGGAGGCATGCACTTATTGTTACGATGCTGTCAGTAATGTTTCCGGTGAAACATTAGTATGTATATTGCAAACATTTATTGGAGAACGCGCAGAGGTAATCTGGACCTGATTGAAGCAAGGACAGGTCAAGTTATTTATAATCGTAACAATACAAGACTTGCACATACGATATTTTCCGATATATATTGTTCTTTTACTTGTATAACTAGTACTCATAGCCGCGAAAGTAAAGATTGGAGCACAAAGCTCAAGTTAGCATCAGGCAAGATTTAAAAAGAAATAAAGTATTACCTTAGGTGACTTGCTTTGTGGTTGCCGCTTAGTTTTTTACCGTTAGAGAAATTTGCACCATTCCGTGCGCTACGCCACGCAAATCATACATTCACTGTTATTCGTTAAGTATCGCTTATGAAGAAACTTTTTAAGACTTTCAAAGTAGTATTATTATATTTTGTAAAGGTATATTGTTGAAATTAAATAAGTAAAACGGCATACGCTTAAATGTAACTCTTAAAAATTGAATAGAGCCTCGAATATTCAGGTAACATGCACTCACGCGACAAGGCCACCAAGGAAGGCTACAGGACCCCCGCTGATGAGTCTGATTTTACGGTGACAGGAGTCGAAAAGGGAGAGTCTCGCGTGTGGCGGCGGTGGCAGGCCCACCATCCCGCCGGTGACAGCTGAACGTAGCATTTCGTCACATGCCAAATGAACTAACACTTCGAACACTGTTCACTTCACTACCCAGGCGCGAGAGCGCGATGTGCGGGAGGTGCAGGCGCGTCCGGCTCACCGGGCATCGCAACGCGTGTCACTTTGGCCGCGATCTGCGCGGGACTGCCGCCCGCCGCCCGCCGCCCGCTGCACTCGACCTCCCCCTGCTGCCGAAGCGTCCGACGCGACGACGTGACTTTGACTCAACTCATATCCATTATACTATATTATTCTATACAATAAAATAAACATACTATCTAATATAATATGTCTATGCCTGTGTTTAGCAATGACGACAACGTTTGGAAACGAAAAGATCCTCTCATACTCCGTTACAAGTTTAGAATAGAATACCTTTTAAAAATTGTCTGTATTTTAGCGATAGGCATAATAATTAATAATTTAATAGATTACAGGTAGACAAAAAATACATTTTAAAATATATACCAAACGAAACAGGTCTTAAAACCTTATACATAAATATCCCGTTTCCACAAAAGTTAGTCAGTGATCGTAACAATCAGCTGATCGGTGTTTAATCGGAGGACGGGAGGGGGAGGCACTGTCTGTAATAGAAAAGAACAACGGCGCCGAAGCCTTCAGATGTTTTCCCACGGTTGTTTCAAAAAACAAAAAATAATATACAGTTTTTAACTACTAGATCTACCTACTGGAAAAGTTAGTTGGTAGGTGAGTTGGTAATGGTGGCTGTCGTGCGTTATTTCTTTAAAATATACATTGCAGCTTTTTTTACAGTCACGTTGCTCTGCAAGTACAGGTTTGTTGTTACTGTTAGTTTTCTTATTATCTTTGTTTAAGCGGATCTGGTTTCTAATTTACTAGAAATGAAGACTCCTTAAATTCGACTATAATATGGGGTTATTCAAGGGGTGGACCAATAAATTTCTGAAAAGCCGGCAACGTATTGGTGGTGCCTATGGTGCTACAAATGTTCATGGGCGGCGGTAATCGCTTAACATCAAGTGACCCGCCTGCTCGTTGGCTCGCTATTATTATAAAAAAATATATGAAAAATACCTTTGTCTAAAAACTAGCGACTCACTTTCGCTTCGATCGGTTTCCTCCCTAGCTTGATTCCCTATACAAACTTTCATCCCCATTTTCACCCCCTTAAGGGATGATTCCCGGGATGAAAAGTATCCTGTCCTTCCCAGGGTATCAAATTATCTTCTTACCAAATTTCATCTAAATTGGTTCAGTAATTCCAGTGATAACCCCCTACAACGTCACAAACTCAAACTTGACCTCTTTATAATATAAATATAGATGTACGGACGAAGCGTGCCGACGAGCGGCAGCCGGGAGCCCTTATATCCCAAAATCAACAATTCTAGGAACTACACAATACCATTTACTATCCGCTAAGGAAGGAGAAACAGGTACTTCATTATCTCTTTATTTTACACTACAATGAATTCATTCAGTCATACTCATGCCATCATGCCGATTTAATGCACAATAAAGGTTTCTTCGACTATAATAAAACTACTAGAATAATAAAAAGTTAAGAGCTTTTTTATTAGATAGTAAAGAGTGATACATGTACTAGGTATTGTTATTTAAAATCCGACTATTATTATGTGTGACACGTAAATAGATTTATTCGTATATTTTTGACACAATATTAATAAGCGAGTAGCTAAAACCAAAGTATGGCATGATAGAGACATTTGTCACAGGGGGAAGTCGAAGGAGGTGCGGTACTGATGAGGCATCGAGCTCGGCGGTCCGAGCAGTGGACGCACAGGCACCTCCAAGCGGCCAGTCGTTGCACAATGGCGTTACGTAAAACACCGCGTCATCACGGACACTCTTCTACTATGATTAATAGCATATTAGCAAAACCTGTTTAGGAATATTATCTAGAATATGCTGCCAGTGTTTTAGTTAAGCGCGACAAAATAGGTATATGTAAAGAACATTTTGCATCCATCTTTCTTTATATTAATTTCTCCACTAATTTCTATTTATACATATACGAGTATATTATAGTACATTACAGTAGGTACATTTTAATTTTTTTGAGCGGAACCCTAATTCTTTTACTGAAATAAAAGTAGCCTATGTTACTCCTTATAACATCAACTACCTGCCAGTGAAAGTCCTGTCAAAATCGGCCCAACCGTTTTGGAGATTAACCGAAACGAAATTTGGAGAAAGCCAAACACACAGACAATTTAAAAAAAAATTAAAATAATAAATACCGTATATAATTCCATACGCATTTAGTAAAAAGTAGAAATGTACCGACTAGTGGCCGACTATCCGGTCATATTAATATTCGGCCAAAAGCAACGACTAGTCGGACATTAAGTGCTTTATTCATATTACTAGTCTTATAAAAGGGGGATTAGTATTATTAATGAAAAATATTATTTTCATTAAATTTCATTTCATAATTTTGTGTGTAGGCACTGTCTGTAACAACTACATATATAATACATTTGAGTCGTCTAGAACCTTAAGTCTCTCCCGTGACCATGATTGCTGTAAAGCATTCGAAACGCTGCGTCGAGAACAAAAATCGAAGTAAAGCCGCGAAAAAATCCGGTAATTTTATTTAAAATATCAAATACTCGCGTAAATCGAAGTATAGCATAATGAGAAAGTAAAACATCGCAGAAAGCAATAATCGGCTAGGCCGACTAGTCGGCCTTTTTCCAACTGACTAGTCGGCTAGTCGGCAAAACTTATAGTCGGCCCATCTCTAATAAAAAGCTGTTATTTTGACATTACACACAGACACTTCCATTTTATTTATCTGTATTGATTAAGTGCTTTATCTATATTAGATGTGGTCTCATATTTTCCATTTAACTATTTATATTTAATAGGTGCTAATAATTCCGTAATACATTTGTATAAAACAAAACATATACTAATTAATAATAGGGGTTAAAGTATGAAATTGTCGTTTTATTGTAATAGGTACTTCGAATTGACATAGAACCTTCATGGTTTGAGATTTTTGAGTGAAACTTTTTTCACATGGTACCTATGTAGTTCTTCTTTTATGCAATGTGCGACATTCGATTATCGACTTTCAGTTGTTTTTTTTTATCCAGCTTAGACAAGAAGGATGGATACTTCAAAAATTCGAGTGATTATTGAATCCGAGTTCCGACGCAGAACTAACGGGGCAAAACAGCTCGCAATATCAATGTTGCGTTTAGAGAAGGGATTGCTAATGAACGCAACGTGCGATTTTGGTTTAAACGCTTTCGTGATGGAAACTTTGATTTGAAGAACAAACCACGTGGAAGACCGCCCACACCGACATAGGTGAATAACAATGAATTGAAAGGATGGTGGAAGCCGATCCGAGCCAAACTACCCAGGAATTAGCGGCATGGTTTAACGTTACCTTATCAACAATATTGACTCATTTGCGTCAAATCAATACAATAATAAACAAATATGAAAAATGGGTGCCTCATGATTTGACTAATCTGCAGAAAAAAACGCGTGTTGAAGCTTGTGTTGCCTTGTTGAATCGATACAGAAATAAAAAGGCATTACTTTAGACCCAAATTGAGAAACATAAAAATAGTTATTTTGAGTCCACCTTAAAAGATAGACATAACTTAGACGAGGGCTTTTTGTAGTATTTTTTATTTTTTTATTGATTAGAATATTTCGTGCTTGCTGTCTGCAATAGTTTACGAGGCGCACTCCAGTGAAGCCCCCAGACGGCATGATTTTTTCCGAAATCTTCAACAATCATCGTCATATTTCAGCCAATTTACACAAAATCATAATGAACTATACACCTTAACCTTCCTCATTAATCACTTCGTCCATCGGTGAAAATCGTACGAAAGCTGTTCGGTAGTTTATGAGATTATCCCGTTCAGACAGACATACGCGGTGGGGGCCTTGTTTTATACTATGTATAGATTAGATTTTACAGTTTATATCATTAACCATCTAGTTGCCACTTACAATAACAAACTAACATAGTAACTGATAATAATATCGGTTACTGAAGAATAATATAATAATAATATAAAAGATTAGTACCTATCTATTTCACAAAATTATGACCATTTGTGAAATGTTTAAAGCCAATAAATGTGGTGTAAGTAGCTTACACTTGGTGGTACCGTCGCGTCGCACGGAGGCTCTGCGGCGTCCTTGACATTTGCACTGTCCAATTACATCACCATCAACCGCCTGCACCACCGATGCAAGTCCAATTATAATCAACTAGAAGCTCTACCTCACTTCGCTTGGCTTCGTCTCCAGCTACGTTTTAACGGTTAGTATGGAATAGATACTCTAGATCACTGCACGCTCCCTTGGATAGTAGCATATAGCCTTCCTCAATAAACAGGCTATCTAATGCAAAAAGAATTTTTCGAATCAGATTAGTAGTTCCTAATATTAGCGCATTCAGACAAAGAAACAAACAAACTCTGCCTTTTTATGATATTACTATAGAATATATATAGATTTGTCAAATTTCGTCCAGTCTTAAATTAATACATCTCGTATTTACGTTTACTTTAAGGATTCCATGACTCCATAAATCAGTCTTATATTATTTAGTAGGTGTAGAAAAAAATGAAAGCCACGTCTGTGTTAATTTAAAACTACGTAATATTTTTGTAAAAAACAAATATTAATATGTAATGCTATATTTTTCAATAATTTACTACCATTGTAAATGCGCGTGCTATTTGCGTAGAGCGAGGCGAGACAAGCGTTGCTGCATACGCTCAGCGTATGATTTAAAAACATGATCGCATCAATAGCCATAAAGTAAAGTTAAACAACACATTATCTTTTTAGAGGATGACATCACGCTCGCAGACAGGTTGTCTTCTTTTCAATATTAGCAGGAAATAGAGATATGAGATATTACTACACTCATGGCCAAATATCTGGATTGGGATTTAATCCAAAACCTGTATCTATCATTCCAATGTTGGGTTAAACGAGCGAGTTGCGAGTTTGATGGCTTATGGAAAGAAGATGGCCCCAAGTTGGCAAGTATGTTATCTTATTCCAGCGTGTTTTGGTGGCATTAAACTTAACTAAATTGCAATCGGACACCTCCTTCAGAGTTAAGTCAATGCGATTCACCAAGGCCTCTATTCGCTTAAGGATCTCCGAAGCAGTAGCTCTAGAACTGGATAAGTATCTATCCGTAACAGTGCTGTCATCAGCGTACCCAAATACACATACGAAGAAGACATGTACACAAAAATCAATCGACGAAAAACAAAAGAAACTAGAAGACAAAAGATGATTAAAGTCGTTCTATATACAATGTACATATATTACGAGTAATATGAGGACAGTAGATACGTAAACAGAACATTCATAAAAATAATAATTGTATAATTCTTTTATTGTATTTGTAATTGTGTAAGTATAAGCTGTCCATCTGTATGCATAATGAATCGGACTTACCAGAGGCAGTCCAGCATGATAGAGACATGCACGTGGGGCCCGAGGGCCGCACTCACCTGTAACAACCAATAACATATAATTGAATAATTGTTTTTGAGCTTAAAATCTATCAATTATATATTAATAATATTTTACACAAAAACAGAGACATCAGTTATTATGTATTAAAAGAAAACCACTTCATATGCGAGTGCTTTTCATAAGATTATATTAATTACATAAATACGTTTTAATTCATTCCAAATTTACTTTTAACTTTTTTATTCCTTTTTTTTAGGCATTTAATAGAATAATAATTATTGATATATGAAATTACAAATTTTCCATATCACATATGTTAAGATATAAAAAGATTTGAAAGATAATAGAGGCTTTAAATGTAGTTTCTATTATTGGTTCAGAAACGCAATTAAGTCTTTATTTTTAAATAAGAGAGTAATATAATTATACAGGTTGGATTTTTGAGACGGGACAGTAAGGGCAGGCACCTTAACTACTATAGTTAAAACGTTCCTAGGAGACCATCCATAACTTCTTGAGATATTCTGAGCTGCATTCACAGATTTTGGGAAAATTGTACAGCTAGCGAAATAAATGCTAAAATACCAAAAAACTTTTTTTATGTCAATCGATCCTATTTCATGTAGGGATCAAAATACTCTATGGGATCAGTTAATGTATGAGTACTATAAATGACAGAAATCGCCAAAAACTTTTCCAATACATTTTGTACGGAAAAACGATTAATTAACTCGAAATATTCTTTGTTATCAAACGGTCCTATTTCTTAATGTGCCAAATGCAGTTTGAGTACAGAAGTCACAAAACCAGGCTTACACGCAGGCACTTTATGCAACGGGCGTACAATATTTTTTTCAGTTTTTGTTAAGCCGATCGGTGCCAGCCGATGCAAAGCAAATCTAATGTATTTAGTTACGTAAAATACATGTTTACCTATTAGATACTCATATCTTAAAATATTGTCGACTGGCACCGATTTATAAAATATCTGATTAGGTATCTATTCTAAATGAAAACCCCCCATTTAGTTATTTTTTACATTTTAGTGCCCGGAAGTCGGTTTTTTTTATTAAGTTTTTATTTTTCCATTTTTAGTGTAGACGTAATAAGCAGGTTATTTGTAAGAAGAAAGTTTTTTAATAATATATTCGATTAAACAATTTATTTAAAAAGAAGTTATTGTTGATTTTTTTTGAAAACCGCTCGACCGATTCCGATAAAATTTATATGGGACCACCTGGGAAGTATACTCTTTGAAACAAAACAAAATATTTCCAAATCGGTTCAGGCGTCTTCGAGTATTGATGAACATACATAAGAAAAAGATTCCGACCAATTGAGAACCTCCTCCTTTTTGGAAGTCGGTTAAAAAAAATCAGGCAACATGGTGCCTCAACAATGTCATGTTTTCAAGATATTATTTGAAGGTAAAATTCGCCATTGGAACACGATGACAAAATTAATTAAAAAAGAACAAATTACGTGTTAATGTCAGTAATAGTATTCATATAATAACTTACATAGTTTTCATATAGCAATCTTAACCTCAAAATTTTTTGGGACAGGAAACTAAAAACAGCTTAATGATCTTCGAAACCCTTTGTTTTAAATTTTACGTGACTTTTATTTTAAATGTTTGTTTATTATCTACCTATTAGAGTGCTTCGAAGATATAACAATGCTGTTCTTTACCCATTAGGGAATTTAAAAAAGCACTTCCATAATAAGATATCGAAGTAATATTCCCTAACCTTTCTTCAAACTTCTAGCTGCTGCGGTACAATCATGTATCGTTAGATGAGTTTCTGACATGTACATTGTACATACAACATAATATAGACATCATTCGTATCATAGCAAGCGTTTCGTGTTCTTATGAAGAGAATGAAAGGTCGATGACCAAAACAGGTAAAAAGTAACTGACAATCAGCATTGAAAAATTAAATAAAAAACAAAGGCCCTAAGTGCAGACTTAGATATGCGTTGTTGTGACGAGGCGGCGCGGTGGCGACAATACGCGTTGTGCAATCACACGCGTATTGTGTTCGACCAGACCACCGACCAACTAGCAATATTTACTGTTACTCAACCACTGAATAAACAATTTTTAATTTAATAAAAATATATTACCTACTTAAAATATTTTACTTCCGTATCTACTTTAAAAGATAGACAAATCTATACATCAAATAAAAATGTAACTAAGCCGAATCTGTATAATACTCGTTGGAATGAAATAGATATTTTTATCAATACAGAAGCCGAATCTATAGTTTTTAGAATTTTTGTCTGTCTGTCTGTTACCGCATCACGCAAAAACTACTGGAGGGATTTTGATGAAATTTGGTATAATGATAACTGGTTATCCGGGTCAACATATAGGATACTTTTTACTGCGAGAATATATCTCATCTCTGAGAAATATATAGTAAATGTTAAAACGTAAGTAGGGACGAACACGAGAGGAGCGAGGGTGAGTCGCTAGTATTTAATAAATGCATTTACTTTGAACATTTCAAAAGATGGCACAAATGACAAAAGTACAGGGGAATAGGTGCAGGTCAAGAGTCCGTGTCGGCACCGACGTCGAATTCGAGAACGGTGTCCGGTATCTTTTGTCAAGCACGTCACGGGACCATACACGTTATTGTTCCTCGAGCGCGTTCCAAAAGCCCTTTCAACATGTGCCATCATCGTCGCATATCGTATAACATTGCTGCCTAATGATACTCTGATATTAGTTATCAAAGGTATTACAAATATTGACACAATTTGTACAATTAGAGTTAAATTATAAAAAAGCAATTAGGGATTATCAAGATTAAAATACTGTGGGCACAAAACGTGAGCGAATGCGAGGGATGACCCCGACCAGCCTGCCCTCCCTGCCCCCGCCCTCATGGGCCACTACAAACAGATTACTGTGGGTAAGCCAATAAAACGGGGTACTTACGTGTTAATCACGTAAAGGCATACGGACGTACCTATCAAGGATGAAACTAAAGCAAGTTTTACGTCATTGCTACCACCTACGAACCAGTCTACTTTGTAATTATGATGTATGGTATTGTAGAGTGCTTGCATATATATAACCATTTTATTATTAAAAAATCAGCTATCATTCAGTATATAAATGACTAGCGCCTCACTCTCGCTTCACTCGGGTTCTTCCCTAGCGTCTTCCCCATTCAAACTTTCATTCCCATTTTCAACCCCTTAAGGAATGATTTCCGGGATAAAAAACCATCTTATGTCCTTCCCAGGGTATCAAACTATCTTTTTACCAAATTTCATCTAAATCGGTTCAGTAGATCCAGAGATTACCCCCTACAACGTCACAAACTCACAGACTCACAAACTTTACCTCGTTATAATATTAGTATAGATTATTTTAAAGTACCTGGGCCACCGAGCTTCGCTCGGAGTTTTTGGTTGAGAAGTACAATTTTCTTAAAAAACCCAAATACTTACTTAAATAAATACAAAAAAAAAAAAACAAAAAAATTATACCTTCGTATCCGACCGGCATTCAAACCCGGGACACCTATGATTGTCAATCTAGCGTCTTTTTAAAAAACTAAAAACTTGAATAAATATAAAAAAAAAAGTAAAACGACGACACGTTGGCTCAGTTTGTAGTGATCCTACTTGCTGTGCCAGCGGTCGCCGGTTCGAGTCCCGCTGGGGGCATTCATTTGTGTAGCACGAATGTTTGTACTCCAGTCATGGGTGTTTATATTTATAATATGTATGTATTTAAAGTTATTTATGTGTAGTGCATCAACTATCTGGTATCCATAACACAAGACTCGTAGCTTACCATGGAACTAGATGGTGCTGTGTGAAATGTCCCAACCTATTTATTTATTTATTTAAAAACTTTGTATGCGACCGAGATTCGAACCTGGACATCTGTGATTGTTGATCTTGCACCTTGGCCGCTTGAACACGATGCTTAAACCCGAGCGTGCAAATTACCCACTGTATTTTGCATGGAATAATGCAAAAGAAAACTGCATGAAAACTCGAAAACACGCGTTTTCTCAGACATAAGACTGATCTAGATCGATTTATCGCCCCCGAAACCCCGTGTTTACTACATTTCATGAAAATCGCTGGAGCCGTTTCCATATATAAAGATTTACTCGTTTAAATATATTAGATTTTAAATATATGTGTAAGCAAGACATCAAATTATGTACGTATTAACAATGTTTTTAGAAATGAACTTGACTATTAGTATGCTACGGCTTATTCCGTTTAGCTATTCGGGAAAATCTATTTTAAAGTTAGGGTAAAGGAAAAGTGTGTCCCAGTCCCTACAAAATTATTAAAATTCAATTAATGTTAAGGAATATTATAATATAAATAATAAGCATTTTTTGTACATAGTATTATGTATATATAGATATATAGATTTACCAGGGACTCATCCTCGCTCCACTCGAGTTTGCTCCTACGTTTTTGTGCGTATAGATTTCTCAGAGATGAAATATTTCCCGCAGTAAAAAGTATCCAATATGTTGACCCAGATAACCAGCTACCATCATACCAAACTTCATCAAAATCTATCCAGTGCTTTTCTCGTGATGCGTACCCAGACAGACAGAAAAAATCTAAAAACTATAGATTAGGCCTCTATATCGATAACAATGACTTTCAATCAGATTTTCTAAAAAATATTTAATGTACAGGTTCGACTCAGAATTTTATTTTATGTTTACTATTGTAGTTAGTATTTTTTTATTATATGGCTCTAACGATTTGGATCAAATTTTGTATATAGGTAGGGCTCCATTTCGTAAATTTTTATGATAGGTACATGCATTGTCGCCAATGAATGATAACTACCTTCAGCTGAGGTCTTGTTATTCATAAATGTGGGATTAGCATTTGACATATGTATATGTATTTATAATACACTAGTATAATAGAGGAAGTTCAGATTTTATGTAAAGCAGATGTCGCAATGCGCTCGCCGCCCCCAGCCACGTCACGTCCGCTCAATGAAGCCTCCCGACGGTGGAGGAGTCGGGTCAAGGCCGAGCAACACAGCTGCGAGCCTATTCAGAGCGTTTGTCGAATATAAGTTTAGAACCAAACTTACAAGCGCCTATTGTGCTCTAACAAACAACCGACAGAATAGTCTTAGGACTCATTTTGCTTTATGTTTTTGTATATGCTTAGTTCAAAATTAACCGTTCTGTGAAAACATAAAAAATAACACTTTACTCGATACCTAAATCATGACAGTTCTCCGCTTACTGGGGTTCTGGGTTTAGTTGTAATTTATTTTTATAGTTAGGAAAAAAATTATCAGAGTGAACTTTTCACGATGCGACAGATTTAGACTAGTGTGAAGTTCGATTATTAGATTACAATATTAAGTTAATCGTTAAATCTCCCTTTAATATAGTGTGAAGAAGAAGGTACACACGTTTGGTTCTTATCTATTCTATCTATCGGATATAGGATCTAGTCCAAGATCCCAGGGCCACCAGACATCACGTATTTTCTAACGAACGAAATGTGGACGATGGGGTAGTGTTAGTATGTTCCCATGCCTATCTGCTAGCTTGGTTAGATGGGCAATAACGATATTGCCTAAAATATACGTGAAAATCAGCTTGGAGAATTTAGGTGAGGTAATTAATGTTTTTATGTACCTTGTTTACCTGATACCAGGAAATTGGCTTTTATTTTATATATCGATTAATAGATGATTTCCGGGGTAAATACTATTCTAAGTCCTTTCCAGGGTCTCAAACTATCTCCATACTAAATTTCGTCTAAATCGGTTCAGCGGATTAAGCGTGAAAAGGGACAGACAGACAAACAGACAGAGTTACTTTCGCATTTATATATTAGTATGGATTATACGTAAGTTATTATAATATATTAAATTATTATTTTTTAGTTGGAAAGATATTAAAGCAAAAGCGCATTTCAAAAGCAGATGCAGTGACGAGACACAATATATTTACTACTTATTTCGACGGTCATTTTACTATTTTTAGTAATTTCTTTACATTTTCAATTGACAACGTAGTTATTTTTTATGTTCCACATTGTGTACTTTTAAACAATTAGCATGAGTGCTGTCCGTAAATTTTCCATATCCACGTTTACGTACCGAGTCAACAATGACTAACTATGAATATTTAACCAATACATTAGAAAAGAAAAGTTATTACAACATTTTCTGGAACTCCAGGCTTAAAGTATAAGAATAGCTTATTAAAATAGGAAAATTTTAGAAAAGTTAATAATTTAAATGTACATAATAGGTAGGTATATGTATGTACTTGACTATATCAAAAATAAGCACTTTTAAGTTGAATACTTCAGAAACGGATCCCATAATCGAAAAATTGTATTCACAAAACCGCAGTATTTTAAAAAAGACCTATCCAACGATACTTCACACCATAAGGTGGACGAGAACACCCTCACTTTCGAGTAGTGTAGAGATATCCTAAAAAAAATTTCTTCAGGTAAGATTTTATTTTACCTCTTTACTTTTTTATTGCGTAACTATACACATACAGTCTAAACTATTTTTAAGTCTAAATTAGTTTTGACTGCAGACCTTGGTCAATAGCAGTTTTTTACTGTGCCCAGGGGCGGTACTAAGACTGAATCCGGCACTAGTGGTATCGGTAAAAACTCTTTTAAAAGTTAAGGTAATGTAGGTTGAAGGTTACTCGGAAGAACTCTTTCTTTATTTCTAGGTTAGGTTAGCACATTGATTAGAACATTGACCACAAAGCCGGAAACGACTAGAAATTTTAGAAAAAAAATGCCTGCAGTCAAAACTACTTTTGACCAACCTTTTTAGACAAAAGTAGTTTTGACTGTAACATTTACAATATATCCATGCCAAATTACAGATTTCTAGTACAGAGTACCAACTGAGAGTCTCTAAGCTTAACTGCGGACGGACGGACGTGGAGAAACTATAAGGGTTACTTGTTGAATACGGAACCCTAAAAATGATTTAGAGAGATAATATGTAATACGTTCGTATTCGTTTTCGTTACAGAAGGCGGATTGCGTTTCAGCGGTAATTTGTTAAAATAAAATATAGATTCGTTAGTTACATTACAATTTTACTAAAATGGATCAAGATCGTAGAGGCGCTAAACCTAAGCCATCTTACTTTTGCCAGTTAATAATCTACCGTATTTAAACGTGTGTTGTCCATAGTCTTACTTGGGGATGGGACCGATTTACATGTAGCTAAATAGTATTCTGGGATCATGTTCTAAGATATTTTATTTATTTTATAAACGACAAAAATTACCTACATATTTTCATGGTATACCAAAGAAATTTAATATTTAATAAGTGGAGAAATAAAATTGTAGTACATATAAGGTATAGCTATGAGTACCGTGTACGGGCACAATGAATGAAGGCGATGGTGAGTATAGCTAAAGATTAACTTACGGGGCGCGGCGAGCGAGCATGCGACTCACCTGCAACAATACACACACGCTTTATTAAGAGGCACCTAACATCTCGTGGCTCCTATCGTCACGTCATCACAGAAATATGCTTAGGAGTTATCAGTTAGGTATCGTTTACTGTACAAATATAACTTACTTTACAAATATAAAATACACTAGCAACTCGCCCTCGCTCCGTTCGGGTTCGTCCCAACTTACGCTTTAACGTTTAGCATAGATTTCTCAGAGATGAGATATTTTCCCGCAGTAAAAAGTAACCTATATATTGACACGGATAACCAGGTAGCATCCTACCAAATTTCGTCATAATCTCCAGTGGTCTATCCGTGATGCAGTCACAAACAGACAGACAAAAATTCTAAGAACTATAGATTCGGCCTCTGTATCGATAATAATGACTATTGCAATAAGATTTTCCAGAAAATATTTAATGTACAGGTTCGACTCCGAATTTTATTATATAAAGGTATAGATAGATAATATTATATTACTAGAGAATTTAAATACTTTGTGTTGTAAAATGTATGTGCCGCGGCTTCATAATTAGAGTATGAGTAAATTTTTGACAGACTTCAAAAAGGTACTCAAAATTCGGTTTATAATATTTTTTGTGTCTGTTGCGCGTTACCTTGTCAATTGTGAATGGATTTACGTCATTATTTTTTATATTGCTTATATATATATAGCTCAAGGGTGGTCCCATATAAAATAAATAAAAAACGTGCATATAGTCAGTACTCAGTAGTAGGCGATAACTTGAATGAGTTATCTCATATTAAATGAGCAATTCTTGTTCATATATTTATTATTTACCGATACATATAATAAAATTGTAACTAAGCCGAACATGTACATTAAATATTTTTTGGAAAATCTTATTGAAATGAACATTATCGATACGGAAGCCGAATCTATAGTTTTTAGAGTTTTTATCTGTCTGTCTGTCTGTTACCGCATCACAGAAAAATTACTGGAGGGACTTTGATGAAATTTGGTATTGTGATAGCTGGTTATCCGGGTCAACATATAGGATAGTTTTTACCGCGGGAAAATATCTCATTTCTAAGAAAAAATACAAAAACTACAATGTAAGAGTATACTAATATGTAAAACCTAAGAATTTGGTTTTTTGTCACCTGAACCCGAAGCCGCAGGCAATGCTGTCTATACATATAATAAAATTGTAACTAAGCCGAATCTGTACATTGGAAAATCTTATTGAAATAAACATAATTATTTATCATCGATACAGAGGCCGAATTTATACTTTTTAGAATTTTTGTCTGTCTGTCTGTTACAGCGTCACAGAAAAACCACTAGAGGGATTTTGATGAAATTTGGTATAGTGATAGCTGGTTATCCTGGTCAACATCTTCTAGAAAACGCGCAATTTTTCACTAAAACAAAAAAATATTATTTTATAACTAATTATATATTATAGGTTTCTTTATCTGCTCTCATGCTGACAATATCAAAAGCTATCTCGTAAATTTTTGTGATACTTGCATTCTTAGATTATTTGACATATAAATAATCTAAGCTTGCATTGTCACCAATGGATAATAATATGATAACTTAACGACCGTTTGAAGTTTGGTCGCCCAGGTAGGTACTGTATAATAAAGATAAAAATTGGCAAGTGTGTACTAAACCGCGACCAAGCACTAATAAACAATTAAACTTAATTAACCTCCTATTCATTCTCTTTTATAGACATAAATATTATAAGAATCATCTTCGTGTACCCTTCACACAGTGCTTTCTTATATATTTTTAATAAAATGATTAGTTAATATGGTATTACTCGTAATTATAAGATTTTAAACGATAATGGACAATGGTGTTTGTGGTATTTGCAACCTCGAAAGCTCGTGGTGATAAATAAATGATTATATATTAGTGACGATTAGCGCGGTTACATCATCAATATGCTTAACCATTATGCCACCGACGAGCGAAGTTGATGAGTCGGGTAAAGCGAAGGTGACGGTATTATATGTGAAACCAGCGCAAAGCAAGGTCATTGGTAATAAAAACATGTCAAAAGTCACAACGCACACGAGCGTCTTTTATATTATCTGGAATTTTTAAACATTCTATGTAGATGTCGGTTTGTTGAGCACGTTTGTGTTTATTCATGTAAATTTTTTCTTTTAATAATGACTGGTTAAAAGACCGAAATTAAAATTATATTTCCATCATTTGCAATCTATACATATAATAAAATCGTAACGAAGCCGAATCTGTACATTGAATATTTTTTGGAAAATCTTATTGAAGTAGACTTTATTATCAATACAGAGGCCGAATCTATAGTTTTTAGAGTTTTTGTCTGTCTGTCTGTTTGTTACCGCATCACGGAAAAACCACTGGAGGGATTTTGATGAAATTTAGTGTGATGATAGCTGGATATCCGGGTCAACATATATCATACTTTTTACTGCAGGAAAATATCTCATCTCATCATCATTGCATAAAATATTTATTTACTTCGTACTACGGTTTTCATATCCTATCTTTTATTTGTGATGTTGTGTTACTAGAAATATAGATTTGACATAAGCCCCATACCAATTATGGCAAAAATGTCGGTAGTGATGAATGCAGTCTCAAACTGTATAGGTAACTACTAGTTAACCGCCGACTGCCGAGGTATAAATACTGCATAATATGGGGTACGTCATACATATAAACGATGGTTACGAGCTACAACAAAGGTTTCGTTACTCCTATTTAAGTGGAGGTCGATGCCGAATCACCTTGTGATTAAATGAGGCTTTTATTTTTAAATTTCAAACTCAACAAAGTAGAAGGCCTAGCTAACTATAGCAACTAATTGACTCGATTGCTATAAGGAACACGAATATTAAAAACTCAGTGCTCGGTGCTACATAAGACAGTGCGCTGTATAGGTCGAACAAGTAGAATATGATATTATACTCTATAATGATGCAAATGGTTTTGTGCCAGGCGCGTGAGAGAGCGCGTGCGACGCGACGGTAAGAAGTCTCGTAATTAGCCGTGCGGCGGAGTCAAGTGGAGGCAATCAATATGGCCAAGTCTTTCTACACGCGCTCGACCATGACCAGTGCCACCGTAACAAGTCTCTATTTATTCTTCGTATTGGACTTCGTATAACTGTGCGAAATTAATTTTTAAGCGATTTCGTAATTCTATATTGCATAGAAACAAAATTGTGTAAGGGTCAACTTGTATTATTGACATTGTCTAAATGTTTGTTTATTTGTGTCTCATGTATATGTAATCTGTTTTCAAAATAAAACTACATTCAATCAGAGACACAAACTAAATTGTTGCGTGAAGTGAAACGACGTATGTCTTGGTATGTCTTGAACCGTGAGCCAGCACGGAACTGACCAGTGCACAAACAGGAATTTAGAACTTTCGACGTCTAGCATATTGTGCTGGATATTATCATATGTGAGTTTATCATCACATGAAAGCCTACATAAATAATGAAAGGATTCACAGATCTACCTACCTGGGTTTCGAGGAGTTATACACAAGTTAACACAAAACTAATCCTAAATGAGTGTCACATTTAGGGTAAATACAACTTTGTCTTTGGTTCATTTTATAACAAGCCTCTGTTGGCACTTGGCAGTTTCGAGCAAGAATGTACGGTGATATGATTATTTACATATACACATATCAGGCACTCAAGATTGTTTAGCTCGCTATACATGGACACTACACTATAGCAGACTATCTTAGAAGCAGTATGAAAAACATACACTACTTTACTCTTACTGAGCTTAAGCCGCAACTACTTCAAATATCCTTTTTATAAAATGTACATAGTACCTGGACTACCGAGCTTCGCTCGGAGTCTTTGGCCTATAGTACAATTTTCTTTTTTTTAAACTAAAAACTTGAATAAATATAAAAAAAACAAAAGTAAACACTTTGTATGCGACCGAGATTCGAACTTGGACGCCTGTGATCGTTGATCTTGCACCTTGGCCGCTTGACCACGATGCTTACACCAGAGCGTGCAAATTACCGACCATAATACTTTCTTAAATTTACGCGAATGTTTGACATTTTTAAATAAAACTATCTTTTCGGATTATTTCGCGGATTTATTTTGATTTTTGGTTCCCGACGTTTCGAATGCTTTACAGCATCCATGGTCACGGGAGAGACTGAGACTCAGTCCTCCGCGAAATAATCCGAAAAGATAGTTTTATTTAAAAAATATTTTGCGTGGAATAATGCAAAAGAAAACTGCATGGAAACTCGAAAACACGCGTTTTCTCAGACACAAGACTAATCTAGATCGATTTATCGCCCCCGGAACCGCCTGTATACTACATTTCATGAAAATGGTTGGAACTGTTTCCGAGATTCAGATTATTTATATATATATATATATATATATATATATATATATATATATATATATATATGAATTGCTCGTTTAAATATATTAGATATATACTTTAATTAAACTTGTTCTAAAAGTATTTTTATCTTCGACCAAGTCAAGGCAAGCGTGTTGAGTATGCTGCATGCATTTTAGATTACAACTTAAATTACATACAAGTATTGACACAAAATGGTTTTAAATAAACATAATATATTTTCTAACTGCCTCGCGGATTTTTACCCAGCTGCCAATAATGAGGTCAAGGCTCAAGATAGTGGTTCTTTCAGTTGAGAAAGTCCTTATTGTCAAACATGGAAGTGTAACAGCTGACGATGTTACACTTCCGTGTCTCATATTGCATTTTCGTTTCATCAAACTATGTAAAATTGATCAATACATTTGATTATCTGCTATATAGTTAATTGGCCAGCCTCAGTGAGAACTCGGCAACTAAAATTACAGCTCAAAAAGGTAGATCCTGCGAAATAAGTTTTGTAAATTATACAAATTCACCAATCGTTTCCTATTCGTTTAAATCTTTGTATATAAGCGAGTTATCTAGCACTATACGGTCTACACCTGTGTGCTGTGCAATTAGTGGAAAATTTTGAAACTTAAGTCGAGCCGTAATTTGTAACTTCTGTCATTAACATAAGCATTACAATAGTTTGTCGAAACAATAGAATAGCACGGTGAGTGGTGAGTGGTGCGGCACGTGACGTCATCCAGGTGGGAACACTGATAACGCGCGATAGCACGATAACACTGGTTAGGTACTGTTCCCTGCGACGCTAGCGTCTCACACACCAACAAAGGCGTTTAGTGTTTCATTACTTTTGTACAAAACTTGATAGTAAAGTCACGATAATGCATAATCCGATTTATTTATACATAAAAGGATTTTTGAGAATTGTACATATATACATATATAAGGTAATTTATATAAGGTTACGAATATAATATTATAAAAAACTTGAAAAACATAAAAATCAACATAAATATTAAAAGGGGTTCAATGGATATTATAACACCTGACCATCAGTATAGCGCTTTACCAATTTCCGCACCTGCAAAAGCAAGAGACAGTGTCGTCGAGGTCGAGATGCAGCACAGAGGTGGGCGGCGAGGGCGAAGCGAGCGGCACGGGCGAAGGTGGGACACTACGGTACTTGACGTGCAGCACGTGGCGGGCCGCGCGCGCGCCGCTGCGCCGCAGGATGCCCACGGGCCAGCGGCGCGGGCTCGTCTCCTCCGCCATGGGCGCCGCGGGGGCGGGGGCGTCGGCGGGCGCGGGCGTCGCGTCGCGGAAACGGCGCTCGCGGATGCGCACCGCGGGCGACTGACGGCGTCGCTGCGGCCGCGCGCGCCGGCGCCGCCGCTGCTCGCTGACATCACGCGAGTCGCGCTACCGCCGCGCCGCGCGCCCACCTGTGCCCGCCGCGCCGCCAGCTATACCACGCGACAATACAATTACCCGATATTGGAAACATGTTCCTTTTTACTTTATGACAAATAAAAATTTAAACATTGTAAACAGTCGGCTATATTGTATAAAACACTATGCTATAAACTCAAACAAACAAAATATTAAAACTAGCTACTTTAGTCTATTCTGGCTTTTGTTTAATAACATTTGCATTATTTAAAATATAAAAGCTTTACTTAGATAATACTCGTATAACT
Source organism: Brenthis daphne (assembly GCA_947093115.1). Lineage (NCBI taxonomy): Eukaryota > Metazoa > Arthropoda > Insecta > Lepidoptera > Nymphalidae > Brenthis > Brenthis daphne. Next base: position 23,765,786 of record OX352474.1, read on the forward strand.
ACATTCATTGTGTTCATTTATATAGTAATATTTAATCTATTCACTTGAGTTGTTCAAATTAAATTTAAATCAATATTACAATAAATCATTATATATTTGTATGTTAACTTTATGGGGCTTACTTTTGAAACATGCCATCGAGAGTATAAATTATGTGTACAATAGAATCCTTAAATATCCTTTTCGAATACCGGTTAAGCGACATATTGTTTGAGAATTAAATTTATTTAAGAGTATATTGCATATTTCATTAAAGTTTAGACGAGTTGACATAACAACTGGCATGATAATTGAACAAAATTGCTTTAATATAAGATTTTAATATTATGGTATATTAATTAGTTTAAAATTTGAAATAATTCTTGCATGTAACAAAAAAGTACACAGCAACAGCAAATATTTTAGTCAATATCACTCAAACAATCTGTAATAACTTCATGAACTTAATATACACAAACATATTTTGAGCATTTGTATAATATACATATTGAGGGGTATTATGCAGTGTTTTATTTACATAAAATAGCTTTAATGTTTTCTTGCCATATAAACTTACATTTTATACATAACAAGGAGCTATGTTTATTGATATAATCTATACATATAATAAAACTGTAGAGGTCGAATGTCTGTACATAGGAAAAAAATGATAAAAACTGAGTCATTGATTTTTTTCAATTTTTTTGTTTCTTTGTCTGTTTCTCTGTTTGTATGGGCTAATCTCTGAAACTGTTGGACCGATTTAAATGAAATTTTACATGGTGGTACCTTATATCCCTGGTCAATATATTAGATACTTTTCATCCCGGAAAATTAAAGAGTTCCCGTGGGATAGTTAAAAGACTAGCAACTTGTACAGCTTAGTACACAAAAACTACTGATTGGATTTTAATGAAACTTTACAATAATATAGTTCATACATTAGAATAACAAATAGGCTACTTTTTATCCCGGAAAAATGTACCTTTCCCGTGGGATAGTTTTGTTTTTGTTTACCTAGAGGCAAACCCGAGAGAACCGAGGTTGAACTGCTAGTATGATATAATATGATCTGAGATGATAATTTTATGATTATAATGTTCAAATCTTTTGTGAGGCGTCGATGTGTATTTGATTCTAATAAAGTAAGTATATAGATATATCGGTACTCGGTAGGTATGATTTGCTACAAAGACTTACCCCATGAACCAGTCGACGGTGTCGCGCAGGTATTCCGGGAGTCGCTCCAGCTTGACGGATTCCTTTTAAGCTCACTATTGAACAAAAACGGAATAACACTGCTTTCGCTTTAACGCTGATCGCAATTCAGCCACACGAAATCACTAACTGTCCCATCACCTTCACTAATTTTACAAGAAGAATTAGAAGATAACTGTTAACTTAAAATCTCGGTAACTAGAGCGTATCGTTCACTGAAACAATTCTTATAAAAGCAGCTGAGACTAACTCGCCATGTTGCGCAACTTTGGCTAAAATTAAAAGAATATGAGGAAAATTTTATTAGTTTTCATCAAAAAATTAGATAACGTAGCTGCATTATAATTTTGATAATTTAATATTTATCTAAACAATCATAGGTTTTTTTTTCTAGAATAAATTTTATATCGTTTATCCCAGAATGAAATATCAATCTATAGTTGGTAAACCTGACTGGCGATAGATAAGCTCACAGCTGGCAAGAGTTAAACTGTCAAATTATTATTTTTTTTATTTTTATTTATTATCTACATTAAGTTTTGTATTGTTATAGTTTTTGCAAGTATATGTATTGATCACGTTAGTCACACAAATAAATAAAATTATACCTACCGTTACGTGAAGATAATATCTAAAACTGATTTCACGAATACAAGGTAAATAAAAAAAAGCTTCTGTAAGGTTTTATTTATCTATTCTTTTTTTTATATATTTTTTAAATATATTTAGTTAAGTGGCGTAACGTATTTGTAATACATATTTTAGCTACTTAGGCCCAATAGGTTTGTAACTTCGAGCAATAATAAGCATGATATTGGTCGAAGGTTTATAAAGTCAACATACGGAGATGAAATTTCTCATGTGTCAATTGTCTTAAACGATTAATAAAAACCGTCTGTTTATTATAATAGTAATTATTTGTCTCGTGTCTTTTTTATATTATGTGATATTAACGAAATTTCTAGTATTCAACTGACTTTCTCAACGTTATTAAAAAAGTGATTATATTTTCATATTAATATTCATTTTGATTTTTTTTTTCTATTAAAGATCACAGGGTTCACAAAAAATAAACAATTTTTTTTTGTATGATATCTCTAAATCCGTAAGACAATGATTATAGGTACATATATAATATTATTATTTTTATTATTCGTTTATGATTAATCTGCGGTCTACAATATCTCTACTCAGTCTGCGGGCTCCAGTTTACATTGTAAAAACTAAAAAGGGTTACATACTCTATGTTACATTGTTCCTGATCAGTGGAAACTGGTAACCATTTTATATGTAGCAATATACTCTATGCTGGAAACGTATTAATGGTTACCACTTTTATTTGTCATCCGTATTCTATGGTTACCACAATGGATGACAAATAAAAGTTACCACTTAACATGACAAATAAAAGTGGTTACATTCGCTTTGGTCTGTACTCTGTATTAAAACGGGTTACATACTCTATACTCTGTAGTCTACATAGTCTATGAGATAAATCTGTCAAGTTTTATGTGCCAATTGCCATTTACTTATATATGTAGCAATATACTCTATGCCATTTACTTAAATTTTAAATTTAATTTAGGGTGAGTGCAGAGGTTATAAAAATCTGACTTCAACATGTTTCGTCTACCATTTGGAGAACGGGTTGACCCTTTGGAAGAAAAGCGCCAAGCTAGAGAAAATACTATCAACAGTCTTATAACTTTCTGTGTTCTTTGTGCTGCTATAAGAATTGGTAAGTATATAACACTAAGAGTTTTCCTGTGGCTCCGCTCGCGTAATTCAATTACGTATGATTACTCCAACGTATAAGCTATACTCCAACGTATACTCTATAGTTTCATCAAAATCTGTTCTGTAGTTTTTTTTCAAAAAAAGTAACAAACATCCAACCATACTCACAAATTTCCGCATTCCGGGGTAAAATGTAACCTATCTGCTATTCCAGACTATAATCTATCTCTGTGCCAAATTTTCTCCACATCTGACATCCATCCAATATTTCGTAATAATAATAATAATAACGGGATTCTTTTGTGTCTGCTTCAGTGTAAAAAGAATTCAATAAAAAAAAGATTATTTCCATTTTATCTATACATATAATAAAATTGTAACTAAGCCGAATCTGTACGTTAAATATTTTTTGAAAAATCTTATTGAAATAGACATTATTATCGATACAGAGGCCTAATCTATAGTTCTTAGAATTTTTGTCTGTCTGTCTGTTACCGCATCACGGAAAAACCACTGAAGGGATTTTAATGAAATTTGGTATGGTGATAGCTGGTTTTCTGGGTCAACATATAGGATACTTTTTACCGCGGGAAAATGTCTCATTTCTGAGAAAAAATACAAAAACTACAATGTAAGAGTATGATGATGATGTTCTCCTGACCGATTCCGGCCACGGCGGCCAATCTCATTGGGACTAGCCAACTGCGCAGGAGATATTATAGTACACAAGCGTACGCGCAGACACAAGTGCACTCTCTATCCTGTCACTCATACTCTGGTGGGACGACTATTCGACACGACCAGTGACAGTTAAGGCGCAGGACCGACGGCTTTACGTGCTCTCTGAGGCACGGGGGTGAAACACTGCCAACTTCCCAACTCCGGGCTGTTACTGAGACTTACTATACACAAATACTCAATAACTAAACTTGGCCCGACCCGAGACTCGAACCCATGACCTCCAGGTGTGCAGCCATACAAGCTAGCCACTACACCACCGAGGCAGTATGTAAGAGTATACTAATATGTTAAACCTCAGAATTTGGTTTTTGCTCATCTGAACGCGTCCCGCGGGCAATGCTAGTTTGTTATAAGAATCTCATTAAGTGTTATTGTTTCAGCTCCAGTTATACTTGAACACAGTGGCTTTTCATAATTTGATATAAGTTCTAGTTCTACTTCAAGCTTATCAATTAGATGCCTAATTTGGCTTCCAGAAAAGAGTTCAATAATAGGATTATTAGTTTATAAGCTTCCATGAAGCATAAAGAAGAATAAAGTATGTAAATACATTAATTTATATAATAAATAATAAATATTGTTATTCAATGTCACCTAGTATTTTCTTTGAGATTTCATCTTTGGTGTAGTGGCTAGCATGGACGTCTGCAGATCCAGAGGACTTGAACTTATCAAGTCAGGTTTGAGACAAGTTTTAGGGTGCCAAAATAAAGTTTTATACAAGTTTATAGCTGACTATCTTTACTTCCGAGATTCTTGCCGTATTTTGACTAATTTGACTGGACTATATAATAAGTCAAATTGAATAAAGATTATTTCATTTATTTGACCCAGGAACATTTTTTTTTAGTGGCATTTATTTTTTATACAAAAATTGATGTAAAATAACGACGTGTGCTTATAAGCACATAAGAGTATTTTGTAATATACTGAAAGTAATACTTTTCGCGCCTTTAGAAGCACATAGTTGGTTTTACATTAGACACAATACCATGTGTTTAATGATATAAGTTTATAGTTTATTTTTGTTAATTTGTATTTAATTAGTACTAGCGTAAAGCATCCTATCAAAAACATAATACATATGTAAAATATTGCAAGTCTCGCAACACAATGTAAAACCAAGTCAGTTAATTTATTAGTACCTATATATGGAAGTATCTATCCAACAACTTTGTCATAAATTGTTACCTAATTATGTAATTAAATAACAACATTTATAGAGAACGTATTAGTATTAGATATATTTATTTATTTAATAGAATAATATATCTATCTATACTATAATAAAACAGTAGAGGTCGAATGTCTGTACATAGCAAAAAAATGCTAAAAACCGAGTCAGTTGTCTTCTTACATGCCGTAAGAAGAAAAATAGAACAAATCCAGATTTTTTTCAACTTTTTTGTTTCTCTGTCTGTTTGTATGTTTGTACGGACTAATTTCCGAAACTGTTGGACCGATTTAAATGAAATTTTGCATGGTGGTACCTTATATCCTTGGTCAATATCTTAGATACTTTTCATACCAGAAAATTAGAAAGTTCCCGTGGGATAGTTAAAAAACTATAGTATCTTATACAGCTTAGTACACGACAACTTATGTACCTTTTTTTTTTAACGTTGGGAAATGCATTTACGCACGAGGTGTGGGACTCACCGGCAAAGCCAGTACTACCCACTAAAACAACAACAACAACAAAGCTACCAAACAACTAACAAAAAGCTAACAAAGCCTTCCCCCGTCTTAATGGGGCGTCGCAGGATCGCTTACGCATTCAACTACGACGCCCCGACGGCAGGTCTGCCGAAGCAGACCACAACAACCACGGGGCTGCTCCAAGGTCCACTCTGCTATCAGAGAAGAGTATATCTATCTATCCCGCCCTTAAGAAGACTACCTCCCACCGCCCACCGAAGTGGGCCACCTCCTTGTGCGTTTCTTGGCTTCGCGCCCGGCTGGTTTGTCGGGCACTACTGAGCCCCCCCACCACGACAAGGTGAACGCACGTTGGGGGGGTAACAACTTATGTACCTAATTTAGCAAAATTTAACTCTTCTGATACCTTATATTGCCGGTCAAACAACAGGTTACTTTTTATCCGTGAAAAATGAACGGTTCCCGTAGGAACTAATAGATCTCTATTAGTGTTTTTCGCTAGTATGTAATAAATAGAATGACTTAGCCATTTTAACTCAATTTGGCCTTAGTGCTTGTCTTCGACACGCTGCGCCGAATCATAAGTACAATATATATATATATATATATATATATATATATATATATATATATATATATGTCGTGTTATCCATATACTACGAACATCATCTTTGGTGGTTACTCATCTTGTGGGCGTTATCAGGGCTCAAATAATAAAGTATTCAGTGCTCAATACACAATTTAATCAGGGAAGTCACAATGTTATAAACTTGAAACGGTAATTCTAATTATTTAGAGCTAGCGGGTTCACAGTCACCGATCATCGACTTCCAACTACAATATCAAAGCAAAACTATGATCCACCATGATCAACCGACTTTACTAAACCACGTATCTGCAAAGAATGTCGTGATGGCGTCTCGACCCCGCTCGAGACTAAATCTCTGCTCTAAATTCAAAATCAATTTAAAAGCAATAAAAAGTAAATTAAAGAACATAGTGACTTTAAACAATAATAAGGTTTCATAACAGAAAAAGGTAACTAAATCCTCCTCCGTCTTATATATATTATTAAGGAGACATCATCTGTGACTTACTGTATAATATATCTATTATTTAGCTACCTATCCATTTAGGTAGTGACGAAAAATTATAGTATGAACTGCAAAAGTAACTTTGTTATTTGATCGATTACAGAGTTATTTATGCAGTTTGTTGCATATATAGAAAACGGGACTGAAATTGCGGGATGTTTTAGTTTATATTTACTTTATAGGCTAAATACTAATTGATTTCATAATTTGAAGTTCATGTGTCTACTAGAAGCATCTTAGAATCTTGATGATCGGTGAGTGAATGACAAAATTAAAGAACTTTGACCTGCACTAGTTCTAAAGTACAGGTTTAAATTTAATGTAATTTGGGAATTTACCTAGTTATATTATGTTCTCTTAGTCACTGAAAATTTAAGCTTCTAGTTTTATCCACAACTAAGTTACAGGGAGGTCGAAAATGTCCTGAATGGCTACGAGAAATGGATGGTACGGCCGTGCCTTTTTTTGCTCGACTTGACGGGGGCACTACTGTGCCCTAAGATAAGGTTTGAATTATTTAAACTTTAATACGAACTGCATAATGACCCAGTTTTAACACAGAGAATGTTGGTAAACATTAATTAATTAAAGATCTTTACAGTATCCTATTTTTAACTTGGGTATATTTACAATCAAAAACAATTGACACAAGCAAAGTCAACCACTCGCAATGTTAAAAACATTTATGCACCATTATTATTCTGCATTTTACGTAGGCCTTAATTTTAATGTCGTCGATCCTGCTCCAGATCTCTCATCGGTCGTGTCGAATTGCCGTTGCCGTGCCACCGGCGTATGAAAGTGAAAAGAATAAAGCGTGCACTTGTAATTTTTATCAGATATGGCAATGATATGCACATAAAAATATCAGAGGTGCCACCCGGGACTTGAACCCGCTTCACTCGGTCGCTCAAGCGAGCACGTTACTACTACTACTGCCACGAAATCATAATGTGATTTGAACACTATTTTTCATTATTTTCTGAAGAATGAGAATTTTCACAGACAATAGTCAAGTTTGAGTTTTCGATAAATGTTAAAGTAAAAAATTAAAATAGCCTAATAAAGTACCTTGATTAAGTGATGATACAGTTGTTGACTGAGCGATAAATAATAGGTATTTGTCTTAATACATACAGAAAAATTTTAAGTTAACGTTTTTACTTTAATTAAAGTTTTTTTGCCTAGTATAAGGTTTTTTTTATTTAATCTTAAAAATAATCTATACGTTTTACTTATATATAAAATTGAAGACTTTGTTTTTTAACGCACTAATCTGTGGTAGTGCCGGTCCAATTTGAAAATATGTATGTTTTTACGGCTTATTTATTGAGAGAAGCTGTACGTTATCTAACTTCAAGCTAAGCCTAAGGAGCGAATTAATTATCTAGTAATCTAATAAAAGTCACCTTTAGTTTAATAAAAACGCTATGTGTATTTTTAAACAATATTATTTTAAGCATTAGTGCTGTGTAAATCCCGCTATGTGTTAAAATAATACATAGCTGTAATTGTGGCGCGAAATATAGACGCTATGTGCCATTTTAAAGTTCAAAAAAATATTTTGTAACGAGAAGAAATAAAATGTAGGCTTAAAGAAGGGATATTATGTTGTAAAACTAGCGCATGGACTTTTGTACACACCTACTCAATGTTTTTCTACATACGTTGGCAGAAGTTAAAATTACTTTTTTGTTTCTACTGAAAAGTTGAATATTTTCGTTTGTCGGTTTTTGCAGGCACAGCGATGATATATAGAAAAATTTGTAGTGTTAAAATCGGTGGAGTACTTTTTGCGTGAAACGCGCACATCGATTTGACTAAGTTAGTTTTATTTTACGTATAGAAAAGAATAAATATTGCGAGTCTAACTTAGGAGATAGACATATACAATTCAGAACTCTTCTGTAGAACTTTTCAAGACCTACAATTTTTTAGTATATTGTTTTAATGTATGTATGTCTTAAGGCTTAGCCAGCGGAAGGTTTCTAGGGAGGACTCGATTAAACCAGTTATTGTATTTTCCCGTGGCAAAGAAAGATTTTCTTGAAGTAAAAGGTATCTAGGCAGTGGTATCCCAGTGATAACGCGCTCGCTTGGGAAACCGAGTGAAGCAAGTTCAAATCCCGGGTCTCGCACCTCTTTCATGTGCGAATCATTTCTAACACAATTACCACTTTTTTAACGGTGAAGTCAAACATCGTGAGGAAACCTGGATGTCTGAGAGAACCTAGCAAGTTTTCAAAAAACATGTGAAGTCCGCCAACCTGCACTTGGCCAGCGTGGTGGACTATGGCCTGATCTCCCTCGTACTGAAGGGAGGCCCGTGCCCAGCAGTGGGACGTTAAAAAGGGCGGAATACATACATACATAAATACATACATACAAACAAAAGGTATCCTAAATGTTGACTCGAGTAATAAGTTATCACTTCACCAAATTTCGTTGAAATCGGTACATTACTTTTCGCGTGAAACGTTCACGCAAAAACAGCAAACAGACAAACAAACAATTTTTTTAATAACTATTGTTTTGGGGTCTATGTTGTGTACATAAAACGTTACAAATAAACAAAAACATCTATCCCACGGGAACAGTACATTTTTCCGGGATAGAAAGTAATCTATTTGTTATTCTGATGTATGAACTATATATATTATTGTAAAGTTTCATCAAAATCTAATCAGTAGTTTTTGTGTACTATGCTGTATAAGTTACTGTAGTTTTTTGACTATCCCACGGACACTCTTTAATTTTCCGGGATGAATAGTAGCTGATTTGTTTTTGTCATGTATAAACTATATTATTGTAAAGTTTCATTAAAATCCAATCAGTAGTTTTTGTGTACTAAGCTGTATAAGTTGTTATAGTTTTTAAACTATCCTACGGGAACTCTTTAATTTTCCGGGATGAAAAGAATCTAAGATGTTGCCCGGGGATATAAGGTACCATCATGCAAAATTTCATTTAAATCAGTCCAATAGATTCGGAGATTAGCCCGTACAAACAGGAAAACATACACGCCAGTGTAGATTACTAATTAATATTTTTAAAATTGTAATAATTATAATAATAACAGCTAAAATTAAGTAAATAATATTCCATATTCAACTACAAAACTAATTAAAATTATAAAAATGTTTAAAGTTAAAGAATATTGTAAGGTACTTTGATGCCATTTTTCAATTTTTTGAATTCATTTTGTTATTTTTGGGTAGGCTGTCTAAAACAACTATATAATACCTTAGAGACATCTAACACCTCAGTCTCTCCTGTGACCATGATTGCTGTAAAGCATTCGAAACGTCGGGAACCAAAACTCAAAATAAATTCGCGAAAAAATCCGAAAAGATAGTTTTATTTAAAATGTCAAATATTCGCGTAAATCTAAGTCTTTATGAATTGTTTATCACAGTTAAAATGGTTAAAATCACTGAAATATTATAATATTTACCCATGAACGATACGGTAGTTTGCACATATTTATAAAATGAAACAGATTTCTATTCAAGTAAACAAAAATAGTTCGAATTCTCGCTGTCCAATTTCTTTGTATAGGATGAGGTATACTATAGTATTAAGTGATATGTGGTCCATGGAATGTCATGTGCTCAAAGACATAGACTTTGAACAATTGCTTGATGATTAATTGATTTTGCTTAAACTAGAAGGATACCTTTACAATCATCATAGACTTTTAAACACTAACCTGTGAATGCTAAGAGCTACTTTTCGAAATCATATTACAATTGTCTATTAATTTATTGTGATTGTAAAGAAATAAAAATAATTGTGGAATAATTTTGCTTATACTCCCTAGTCTTACAGACAGGGGCCCCGTGATTCTTGTTTGCCCAGGGCGAGGGCCTCCAATAGGTCAAAAACGGCCCTGTTTGAGCTCTGAAATGAATCCTTAGAGACGTTTTTGTTTAAGAATCCAAGTGCTAACAATTGTTTATTTTTAGGACGCTGTGCTTGAAGGAATGTCCTCTGTTTGTAGAAGACTTAATTGTGGCTGTAAAATGAGAATTGAAATAAAAAAAGTAAAAATGCAATAGTTGTAATAAATTACACTGAAGTTTATTTCTCATCCGGAATACATATTGACCGATGTAACTTACATTACTTGCATCACTTCACAACTCTTCATTACAAACCACTCAATCAACATACATTTCTCATGTCTGAGGAAACATATTTTTTTGTAGTTTTCTAAATATTTCGTTACAAAATTCTAAAATCTGATAATACAATGAAATTTAAGCATTCTTACAGTTTAACCACTACATTCATTTAGTATTGAAAATAAACGATCATGATAATAATAATAATTAAAAATTGATTTAAGTTCTCGATAGGTATATTTTTACAATTTCAACTAAAATACGCTCATTGCTGGGAGGGCGGGAGTGTGGGGACAAAGTGCAATCATACGTTCGAACGAACACTATACATTGTATACATTTGTAAAAGTATCAAAATCGAGTAAAAGGCCTACAAAAAATTATCTCGAGATACTAACATTCGTTTACGTAGTATAACCTAAAATTGAGCTATTTAGCGCAGGAGCCGCCCGACGAGCGGCGCGGGGGCGGCTGCCGCGCTAAAGGGCGACGAGGGTAGGTATTTAAACTATTTGGCTTAATTATATTTATATGAGATGAGCGCAAATAAAAGCGGTGCAGTGTCGGTGTGGCGCGGCTAGTCCTCCGCCTCCTCGTCCTCGGACTCCTGCTGCTGCAGCCACGTCAGCCACGCGTTCACCTGTCGCAATACACAGCGGTCGTTTTAGTTATAACTAGCACAGGAAGCAGTCCTGGGTTTACACTAGGGGCACTCGGGGCTAGTGCCCAGGGCGGCAAAATTTGGAGTGTGAGCAAACATTTAACTTTATGCTATGAAAATCAATGATTTTGAAAAATTAGGAAGTTATTGGTTCTATACCGATTTTTAATAATCGCGTTCTCACTGGATCTTCACGATTTGAAATCTAGTACCTATACAGTACATATATTTTTTTTGATTAACATTTAAGATACTTATTCAAAAACTTAAAATAATATATTTTTCAATAAATAGTTGTTATATACTTATTCTTTAACCTAAAGAATACTCCCGTACATCATGGGGGCGTAAAGATAGTAGATTTGGTTTTACTAAATTCATTTTCTATATTAGACCAGGGTCAATAATTTTTTTTAAAATAAAAAAAAAAATAGTAGGATGAGGAAAAAACCCATTGGAAAAGGAAGAAAATATAACAAAAATGAAAGGAAAAATAATGTACAGGCGATCTGATGTCGGAAAGTCGCAAGGGGTGAGTTTTTAAGGGTAAAAAACGGCTTATCTCGATTTCTTGCGAAACTACAAGTCCTATGGAAAAAAGTTAAATGGTAAAGTTGTAGGTAATAAAAAGATCCACAACTTTTGTATTTACATTTTTTTCACATAACTTCAAAATTTATATGAAAAATTCAAATAACCAAGTTTTTGTTTTGTTATTGTTCTTTTACAAAAAAAAACTTTTTACGAAATTTGGTGAAAACTTACCTTTTTATGTAACAAACATACAGATTTCTTTTTATATATTTATTTTTTCACCTTATTTTGACTCACCTAATATCGAATAAGCACCCTAATTTTCAATCAAAAATTCTCGCGTCAAAATATCTGCTTTTATAAAAAAGTGGGTGCGTTTTTTGTTGAAATCTTTACTTTTTGATGGTGTAAAAAATTTACATTATTATGGTAAATTTTCTCAGAAAATGCAATTAATAAAGTTAATATTTAATAAGACATCAACAATATTTTGAGAAAGCTGTAGAATCTTTAAATTATATGCGTAGATGCCTATTTATTACTATTTTAAGATAACTTATATATATCTGAGTAACCTACGGAAAATTTTACCCCATCAAAAGGTCATCATCCCATCATTTCATAGAGAAGTGAGGAAGGGGTTAGGAAGGTCTGGCCTATATTTTTTGCTCGTAAATTATTTTTCCTTTCATTTTTGTTATATTTTCTTCCTTTTCCAATGGGTTTCATCCCACAATTTTTTTTCACTTTTTCAGTCCTTGGTCTATATGTCGTCACGGACATTATTCGCCTGGTTAATCTATAAATCTATACAGATAAATAAAATTGAAATGTCTGTTTGTTATCACAAAATAACACCATTTTACTAAATGCATATAAAATTAGATACGGTACTTATAAGAACAACAAAATTTTTAAAATTTTTGTCTGTCTATCTGTCTGTCTGTTTGTTCTGGCTAATCTCCGAAACGGCTGGACTGATATTGACGGGACTTTTACCTATAGCTGATGTTATAAGGAGTAACATAGGCTACTTTTATTTAAGAATAACAATTAGGGTCCTGTTAAAAAAAATGAAAACGTACCTAGAGACCCTACTGTAAGGTATAGGTAATGCAGTATATAGGTAATAGGGCGGTATTTTTCACGGTGCCCCAGGGCGTCACTTGAGATAAATCCGGCCCTCAGGAAGTATATAGGAACACTTTTTTTATTAATGATAATAATTTTTTTTATTATTTATGATGTCTAATGAGAGGCCGCACCTGGAAGAGCGCCTCGCCCTTGCCGGGGTAGGCGTCGGTGACGTCCTCGCGCCAGCGCAGGAACGCCTCCTCCTCGCATACCTCCAGGTTGTACAGGTACATGAACCAGCGCAGCAGCATGCCTGCGGACACGCACACGCCCCACGCCCGGTGGCGGTGGGCAAGCCATTTTAAATATGTACAATGTTTTTGTGTGGTTGAGGTATCTCGAGTGCTAATACATATATAAATAGCAAATATTTAGGACAAAGGATATTTAAAGCCGTCTTTGATACATACGTGAGTATTAAACGCGAGGTTTACCTTTGGGGTATCTGTGTTGGTGCGCGTGGAGCTGCACGGCGTAGACGGCGGCCAGCTGCAGGTCGGGGCGGCCCTCGAGCAGCGCGGTGAGCAGCGGTGCGTAGGCCTCCGCCAGCGTCTTCTCGCGCTCCAGCGCCGCCTTGTCGGGCGGCTGCGCGTCGGCGCCCGCGGCCGCCGTCACGTGCTCGGCTAGCAGCGCCACGAGCGCGGACACGAAGGCGCCGTCGTGGCGCACGGCGGGCTCCACGTTGGCCTTGATCCAGCGGTAGAGCGCGGGCGGCGCGGGCTCGGCGGCCAGCTGGCGCGCCAGCGCGGCCTGCACGCGCAGCTGCGGCACCAGCGCGCCCAGCCCGCGCGCCTCCAGCGCCGCCAGCGCGCGCGCCGCGCTGCCGCCCTCGCGCTCCGACACGTAGGCGCACAGGTTCACCTTGCTCTCGGCGTACAGCGCCGCCAGCCGCTCCGCGCCCACGGCCGCGCCCAGCGCCTGCAGCACCTCCAGCAGCAGCGGGTGGTGCTGCCCGCCCTCGCACCACAGCCCCACCTCCGACAGCGTTATCAGCTTCTGTAACACACACACATTTCGTTAGAACTGAATAATAATACAGGGATGCTAATTTTTAGTGGAAAAAAAATATATTTATGTATAAAGAGTTATTTCAAGTGAATATTTTTTTAACAATATTCAATTGATATGATTCCATCGCTCGTTTAAAAATAAATGAGAGAAGTACTTTATTTTTTTACAAATATCTATTTTTATTTTCTTTGAAATATTCATATAGTAATCTAAATAATCAATGTTTAATTGACTATTTATTTTTATATTTATAGTTACAAAAATCATAACGCCAATCCCCTTTTTCCCCCTCTCATAGCGCGTTTAAAGAAGTTTTACTTGTTTTCAAAAGAGGTTTTTTATCATCGCAAATTCTTACCAGGACATTATGTAATCAGACAGACGTCTCAAAACTAGCTTTTCTGAATAAATCATATATTGTAAACCTTGTCAAAGTGGGGGCCAACGAAAAAATATGTGTGCAACGTGTTAGAAAGCTCAGCTCAAGCCAATGAACCTCTACAACCATTCCTTTAATTAATATTTCCTTTTTTATTATTATGATATTTTAAAGAACAATATTAGCATGCGTCTGATTCTTGTCAGTTTACTTTTGTATCTTGAGGTCGTTTTAAGTAGGATAGAATTAAACAATTTCTTAAGGGCCTTAAAGCAGTTCTTAACCCGCAGTCTTATATTTGTCTTTTCTGTGCAGCATCAGGTTAGTCTGGCTAACAATACAAATATTGTCGTCGACTGCCGGGTTGTCACGTTGATGTAAATAGCTCTCTCATAATATGCTCCCGGTTAAATGATACAATCTTACTGTCGTCGGTTTTGATCTTCACTAGCCGCCTTTGACCAATTGACGGATCTCTCGAAAAACTTTGAAGCCTTTGTTACATTCCATTGCACTATAAAACGCTTAGTATCATACTGTGTTTTAGGATTTCAAAGTTCGCCTTGTTTGAGATGAGGCAGTCAGCACTTGAATCTGTCAATCAACAACTGCAAAATCTCAAAAAAGTACAAAAGTTCTTTGCTCAATATTATGACAATTACACCCAACAGCGTCCACGACGTTGTCTAAGTGCGAAGACACAGTAAAAACTTTGTATCCGACCGGGATTCGAACTCTGACACCTGTATTTGTCAATCTTGTGTCTTGGCTGCTCGACCACGCTGCTCTTGGCCATAAAATATGAGTGTGAGAAATTAGCGACCATATTTTGCGTGGAATAATGCGAAAGAAAACCGTATGAAAACTCGAAAACACGCGTTTTCCCAGACATAAAACTAATGTAGATCAATCGCATGGCGTCCCTCGACGCGGTACCTGTCGCACGGCGTGCGCCAGCAGCGCGGGCAGGCGCGCGTGCGGGTGGCGCGCCAGCAGCGCGCGCAGCGGCTCGGCCAGCGGCGCGCGCTTGACGGCGCGCACCACGGCGCAGGCGGCGGCGGCGGCGCGCGGCGCGGGCGCGGCCAGCGCGTGCTCCAGCACAGCCGCGATCACGCGCCGCAGCAGCTTGTCCGGCAGCTGCAGCTCGCGCAGGCGCTGCAGCTCCGGCGCGCCCTCCTCCTCCGCCTCGGCCTCCGTGCGCTCCGCCAGCGCCGTCACCGCCTCGATGGCCAGGCGGCACGCCTCCTCCTTGTTCAAACCCTGCAAACGAACATTATTGAATAGAGTCATCAAACTTTTATCGTTTCGATCGTTCCTTTGTCTAATTTCGACGATTCTAGTCACTATTACGTTTTATAAAACACGAAGGTCGAATTTACCTTATCTTTCTTCGGCTTATCCTTTTTGTCCGGCGCCGGCTTTATGGTGATAGCGGGCTCCTTCAAGAGTGGCGGCGCACTCGCAAACGACGGTGTCAACACGTCTACGTAAAAGGTCGAGACGTTAGTTTTAATATAATCATGATTGAAACGATAAACATTTTGATTTTATTTTAAACAAAACTATGTTTTCGGTTTTTTCGCGGATTTATTTTGATTTTTGGTTCCCGGCGTTTCGAATGCTTTACAGCAATCATAGTCGCGAGAGAGACTAAGGTTATAGACGTCTCTGAGGTCATTATATACTTGTCGCTTGTATAACCATAAACATAATTAAAATATTAGTTATTTATGTAATCGATATTATTGAGTCTCTCCCGTGAATAGGACTGCTGTAAAGCATTCGAACGTCGGGAACGAAAAATTATAATTAATTCTCGAAAAATCCAAAAGTTTTATTTAAAATGTAAAATATTCGCGTAACTCTAAGAAAGTGTGTTTACTGACTGGGCGTGGCGAGCGGCAGCGTAGGCTGCTGCGGGCGCGACAGGCGGTTGGCGGTGAAGAGCAGCGAGTTGGGCGCGGGCCGCATCTGCAGCTCCTGCAGGCCGGTGACGGGCACGCGCGCCTTGCTGCGCGCCGCGTCCTTGCCGGCGTGCGCGTGCGCGTGCGGCGCGTGCGCGTGCGCGCCGTGCTTGTAGTGCGAGCGCGGGAAGAAACCGGGCGCGGAGCGCTGGCGGAAGGCGTCGCGCAGGCCGCCGTTGCCGAAGAGCTTGTCGGCGGGCGGCACGAGCGCGGCGGGCGGCTGCAGGCTGAGGCCGGCCAGCACGTCGTCGAGCGGGCGCGCGCGCAGGCCGCCGCGGAAGAGCGCGTCGCGGTCGCGGTCGCGCGCGGAGGCGGTGCGCGGCGCGTGCTCGTCGTCGGCGCGCAGCTGGTGGATGGGCACGGGCCCCTCGGCGCTGGTGGCCACGCGCGGCACCCAGCCGCCGCGCCGCAGCTCGCCCACGTCGCGCAGCATGAAGCGGATGCGCGGCGCCAGCTCGCGCGACGCGGACAGCGTGTCGATGCGCGCGAAGTACTGGTCCATGAGGCCGCGGCCGCGCTCGGAGTCCAGCACGCGGCCGCAGGTGCGCACGAGCTGCGCCAGGCACTCCAGGTCCTCGTGGTGCTCGGCGGCGGCGCGGCGCGCGAGCAGGTTCTGGATGCAGCGGTGCAGGATGGACTCGGCCAGGATCTCCAGCTTGCCGAGCTCGCCGATGAACTTGATGTTGCCGAGCATCTTGCACTTGGCCAAGTGTCGTTTTTCTTCTTCTTCTGGTGTGAGCACTTTGTCTTCGAAAGCCGCGAACGCCTGTATAAGTTATACCTTCTTTAAAATATACTCAAATCATCGTATTATTTCGCCGTTCCACAATTGACATTGTTGTTTCCAAGACATGTTATTAAAAATTATAAAATATTTTGTATCAAGTATAATATGATATGAAAATTCAAGAAAAAAGTATAGTACATTTAGCTTTTCATTATTTGTATAAAATCGCTTACTTATTATATACAAAATGAAGTACATACTTATTTAAAAAACAAAAAAAAATATCTTTAATAAAAATAAGTAAACTATTATTTTATTTATTTAATTTATAAATCTAAAAACACGCTTTATAGACCAGGGTCGATAATTTTTAAAACCAAAAAAAATAATAGTAGGATGAAACCCATTAGAAAAGGAGGGGAATATTATAAAAATGAAAGGAAAAATAATTTACGGGCGATCTGAGGTCGGGAAGGGGTGGGGGGTCAGCTTTTAAGGGTAAAAAACGGTTTTTCTCGATTTCCGGCAAAACTAAAAGTCCTATCGAAAAAAGTCATATGGCAAAGTTGTAGGTAATAAAAATATCTAAAATTTTTGTATTTACACTTTTTTCACATAACCTCAAAATTTATGTGAAAAAATCAAAAAACCAAGTTTTTGGTTTTTTATTTTTATCTTTTACAAAAAAAATTTTTTTTTTACAAAATTTGGTGAAAACTTAACTTTTTATGTCCCAAATACGGTGTAATTTATTTGATTAAAAATATTTATTTTTTCACCTTATTTTGAATTAATATTGAAAAAGCACCCTAATTTTCAATCGAAAACTCACCCGTCAAAATATCAGCTTTTTTCAAAAAGTTGGTGTGTTTTCTGTTCGTTGAAATCTCTACTTTCCGATGGTGAAAAAAAAAATATGTTACTATAGTAAATCTTCTGAGAAAATGCAAAAAACAAAAAACCTTTTTTATTTCATACACTTACTTATATATATATATATATATATATATATATATATATATATATATATATATATATATTTATACATAAAAAACATGTATAGTATAGATTTTAAATATATTTATAATATATTTTTTATACATTTTGACATTTATTTCTTTAATATTTTTTTTTCATGGGGGTATACTCACGATAAAATAGTGAAGGAATTATTAATTCGATTTTGTCTTTTCAGATTATCAGTATGGATGAATCTGTTTGTATCATCTGCAATAAGGCAGATGATAAGAAAGTGTATGAAATAAAAAAGGTTTTTTGTTTTTTGCATTTTCTCAGAAGATTTACTATAGTAACATATATTTTTTTTCACCATCGGAAAGTAGATATTTCAACGAACAGAAAACATACCAAATTTTTGAAAAAAGCTGATATTTTGACGGGTGAATTTTCGATTGAAAATTAGGGTGTTTTTTCGATATTAATTCAAAATAAGGTGAAAAAATAAATATTTTTAATCAAATAAATTACAGCGTATTTGGGACATAAAAAGGTACGTTTTCACCAAATTTCGTTAAAACAAAAACATTTTTGTAAAAGATAAAAATAAAAAACCAAAAACTTGGGTTTTTGAATTTTTCACATAAATCTTGAGGTTATGTGAAAAAAAGTGTAAATACAAAAGTTTTAGATCTTTTTATTACCTACAACTTTGCCATTTGATTTTTTTCGATAGGACTTTTAATTTTGCCGGAAATCGAGAAAAACCGTTTTTTACCCTTAAAAGCTCCCCCCCACCCCCTTCCCGACCTCAGATCGCCCGTAAATTATTTTTCCTTTCATTTTTATAATATTTCCCTCCTTTTCTAATGGGTTGCATCCTACTATTATTTTTTTTGGTTTCAAAAATTATCGACTCTGGTCTAAAGGGATTAACGAGAAAATTAAAAATTAAAAAAGCGCGGGGTGCTCGATATCAGTTGTTATAAATATTCTATTGATATGATTTCTAAAAGTAGCTCCACCCTTTTTCACAACAACATAAATTTTCTCGTTAATCACTTTATTCTTATACAAAAAATTATTTCATACTTTTTATGTACTTATATGTTTGTCGGTTCATCATTAAAGCGTATTTTTTTAATTTTTTAAACTATAATTTATTTTCCATTTTTTAGTTCGATCTGCTGTAAAAGCGTCTTTTTTAGTTTTTGAAACTATTTTTTATTTTAAAATTGTCTTTATTACATATTTTTTTTCGAGTTAATTGTTTTGTATTTACTTTTTATAAATGTAAAAAGACGGGGAGTAATTTTGTAGTCTTACACACGGCTGGTATAGTAGATTTTATGATTTCTATGGAAAAATTCATGATCCTGAAGGTCCTGTCAGGATATTGGGACAAAATAATTAAATTATTGTTTTGTGAAGCATAATTCTCTTTCAAACCTTCAGGTAAATAGGGTCTTGGACTGTAGTAATAAAATGATGTGATGTTTTGTATAGCGGTAGTTTATGGGGTTAGAGTTCATTACTAAAAGGAATAATTAAATAAAAATCATGATTTTGAAGACAATATGGCAACAAAAATCGACTATTTTAATTTTTATAATTTTGATATACCCACTCTCACAATTAAGACGAATCTAACGACACCTCTCAAGCTAAAATCCATCAATCCGTTTAGGCTACAGAGCGTGGCAAAGAAATATACATACATATATTCGAAAAACATAACCCTCCTATTGCAGTCTGGTAAAAACAGTAACCTCTTGTTGCCAGAGATACTGCACTGAGTACACCACAAAGTTGTTCTCAATGACCCATTATTTATCATAAGTTTAGTTCCACGCAAATAATGTTATATTTTTATCGCTAGTAAAGGTATCTAACACATGAAATACATGCACATGTGAGAGTTGCTCAATGTGATTACACTTATAGCCATATTAGGACTAATACAAAATATTTTGTTAATTTCAGAAAGGTTTGTACTACAGAATTTACTATTAATTTTATTCCTTAGTGCTTTTAACTTTCATGATGAGAAATGTATAATGTCAATTTCTTGACTCGTGTAACGTGTAAGATAACAACGCTCACCTGAGCCCGGTTCTCGAACTCGGTGCGGCATTTGTTTAGCAGCAGCAGCTTGAAGGTGCATGGCTGGCCGGGCGGCTCGAAGTTGGGCGCCTCTTCGCTGAGGCGCTTGCATAACTGCGCGTACATAGACGAGTACTTCGGCTCGTCCAGCGCTTTCTCGAAGATGAGGAGAATCACACCTTTCAGCACCTTGTCCGAGTCCAGTTCCAGCCCGAGCAGGTCATCACTAAGCTTTTGGAATTTCTCTGGGGTGAGTTTGTTGAGAATGCCGCGCACCTGTACACCAATGACCAGATACGTTAAGACATTTTATCGTGCGCGTCCACAATGCGAGCAATGATCGAAGACGGACATACTTTTCTATGTATGATGTCGTGTTTGGCGTCGCCGTCGGGCACCTCGTGGTGCCGCAGCGAGGATGGCGGGACCCAGCGCCGCCTCGGGGGGACCGGCGTCCGCCCCGCGGCGCGCAGCACGGGCCCCGACTGCCGCGCGCTCTCCGTCTTGCGGCCGGTGTCGCTGCCTCACGCACACCCCTCCGCCTGCCTGCACCAACGCCGTGCACAGATCGCCTCCAACGACACCCTGCAACAACACACAAATAAACGACACACTGAATGTAAAGTTTGGATAAAGATTTAAAGCCAAAAAAATTAATTATAGAACGTATTTTTTGTTAAAAATGTACAATTGAATTCTTATGATCTAGGTCCTGAAAGTATCTATTTCTTTTTAAAATACATCTTAATTTGAATGAATATTATTAGTATTATAAAGTACATTAAAGCCCGATTGCGACAAAATGGGTAGTGCTTAATTGCCTCCATATTAAAAAAATGTAGTTTAAATTTCCACAACTTTAGGAACATGAGAAACTATAAAATAGGCATACTATAGTTGAATTTTTAATGTCATCTGTTTTTAAAAAAAATTATACATATGATAAAATTCTAACTGGGTCAAATCCGTACATTAAATATTTTTTGGAAAATCTTATTGAAATGGTAATTATTATCGATACAGAGGTCTATCTGGGAACGCATCATGAAGAAACCACGGATTTTGATGAAATTTGATATGATGATAGCTATCATCATACCAATCCCGTATCCCGTGGTTGTTCCGGTCCACATAGAGAAAATATCTCATGTCTGAGAAATCTATAATAACGGTTAAAACGTACCTAAAAGGACGAACCCGAGGGGAGCGAGGCAGTTATATTGTCAAAACCGTGATATTACAATTTCACTTAGATTGTCAATTGTCTCTTTTTCTTACAGTATTACAATTTTTTTAAGTATATTATAATTTCCCTAAGCACATTCAGTGAAATTGTACCTACCCCAGTTAAATTGTCAATAGTAGCAATACCAGGATGTGGTGGGAAGCCTCGGTCCGTTTTGATTGGTCGATTCACTGTGATCAGTGAATCGACCAATTAAAACGCCTTTAAAACCAAAAACGTAATTTCGAAATAGAGCTAAGAAAGTACTACAACCCGTGTTAAGATTTTCATATGTATAGAATGTATAGACTCGTAGACTATTTTTTAAATTTGAGAAGATATTTTTTTTACTAGTAATTTTCGATTAGGAGATATATCGACTTTGGACAACGTAGATTGAGAAGGCTAAGGCTCAGCCTTCTAGTTAGGTCTTTTTTATTTTAAGCCCAAAACCCTTACTATGAACAATAAATGTAATATTTTGAATGTGGGCACTAAATAGTGATCATCGAGGTGTACTACATCATCTTCAAAAATCTGACAGGACAAAATCTATTGTAATGGCTGGAACTAGGTCAAAACATCAAAGATTTCTAGATCTCACAATTTTTTGTTGGGGAAACAGTTTTCTCGCGTTTCGCTGCATAAAGGTACAGTCGTTTTAACGTATGTTGAAACGGCACGTGAAACATATGTGTTAAGGAATCTAGCTCATAGAGGATTAGTCTTTTCTATTATAACGTGGAGTTATTTATCGGAAGTATAACGAGAACCAGCGTGGAGGCCGGAGGGTTGTTGACAGCACGGCCGCGGACCGCCCGCGCTGGGCGCCGCGCGCACCGCGTCTGTCACTGACCGCGCCGTGGACCACTCACCACATGCTTAACTGTACAGCTATAATATTTACTGTCAATAAATAAACAGGTAAAATAAACCTTTTTTTAATCGAAAAAATTATTTTTAGATTTTTATTTATAAATTTTAAACGATTTATTAAATGTATCCATATTGACACACAATTAAGTACATATTATGTATATTCAAACGCGTCTTGCAGCCCAATATATTGCGTGCCCCAGGTCAGTGCCGGACAGGTGACAGAAGTTCACGAGACACTATAATTTAAGAGAGCACCGAGCTTTTTATTTCAGTAGGACGAAAACGGGCAAGGAGGGAGAGGGGGGGGGGGGGTTAGTATGGACGGAACGCGTGCGAATTTAGGTATTATTAAAACAAATACACATTTTGAAAATGTAAAGTGTATACATTATAGAAAACGTATAGTTTTGTTATTATTTAGAAACTGATAAACTTCCTTGAATTATTTACGCCGCACTAAAAAAAAAAATTGTTTTTAGACATCATTTTAGATTTTTTTTCTATCGAGGAAACTACAAGTAATCGTGTCTAAAGTGTGCGATTTACAGAATAAATCCTTAAATATCCTACATATTAATTACATAATTAAAGTTTTAGTAATAACAATACAGCAAGGGATCAAACGAATGCAATCATTTCGTGATTGCCTCGGTGCGCATTCAAGTTGCCACTCACAAAATATACAAAGTATTTCTAAATTATGTGATTTGCTATATTTATATTTTACAGATAAAATAAATTAAACATGTAAACACAGCATTAGCACTAAACGCAATACCTACTTGATCTGCAACTGTTTAGAATGAAAAATAGATGTGTTAATAAATAGTACAGTACTGAATTTATTCGTGTTATTGTTTCAATACAAAGATTTTAAAATAGAATATATTATTTCACCAGCAAAAATATAAGTACTTTCTACTCATATTAAAATATGTACATAATTTACATTTTACACCCCTTAGGGTAACAGTTGCTCACTTTCTTTAACAAAAGTTTATATTTAATAAACTACAATTAGATAGATACAATTATATAGATCAGATAAAACTGTTTTATTGATTGATATTACAGAAGAATTAGGAAATTATTATATGAATATCTAAAGTAACATACAGCTCACTCGCGAGATTTACATACATTCGCCAGTAGCGCTATGATTTTTATCTTTTTATCTAACGGCGCCACCGACGTAAGCAGTTTCATTAATAAACATTCAGTTCTCAGTTGTATGAAGCAAACGCGCGCACGAGTTCGAAGCATTCACAGCATTATTATTAAATATAGAGAAAAATATCGAGTTACACAAAATTTTAATTAAAAAATACAAAGTTGTATCACTCGGGTATAAAATTTCAATAAGGTGAATCGTTTTGTCCTTAGTGGTGGAGTTCATTAAACTTAACTTGGGTCGATACACCTCACAGAATGTATCGAGACTGCACACATCGCTCTGCAGTGTTAGTATAAAATTAATATTTTGTGTAAGAAGTAAAGTTGTAAGGAAGAAAATTATAAATTGCAAAGTCTATTTTCACACTAATGTACATATATTTTACATAGACTTCAACTGTTTAAGAGTATCCGACGGGGCGATTGTTGCGTAGTCATTAGATGTGAGAATCGTATGCTACAGCATCAGCTGAGCTACTGACAGGCATGGCGGGAATGGCAGGTGGTCGCGTCGCGCGTAGGTCGGCGGCCGTCCGTCGGTCTGTGGCGAGCGGTCGAGAGTCGAGACATCAGACAATATCATTCAAAATATAATCAAACTGGTCGAGTAAGCCGTCGCCGAATTAATGTGATAAATCGAGGGGTACGCGGGGTGCTGAGCGCTCGATAACGCGAGGTCGGCGCACTCGCCGCTCGCTGCCAGAGCGCGCCCTCCGAGGCACGCGGGGCCTTGCTCGCAACGCGCGCTCCCAAGGTCGAGGCGCAGTTAGCCCTCGATGCCGACGTCGCGCTCCTAGGCTCGTTGCACTTTATTTAAGCACAACACCTTAAAAGCTCTACGGTCGTCGTTCCTACGATGCTACTTTATACAAATTAGCATAATGTAAATTTGAATAGTTTTATTATTTATAGAACCTGACAAATTGTTATCAAATCAATGGTAAATATGAGATTACGAACATGAGTGGCACATTATTTGTAGGCGCCGACATGTAAATCACAGAGTCTGAACGTTTAGGATGAACGAACACGTGTCCTGCGTCAGAGGCTCAGGCGGCCGGCGGGCGGTGTCAGTGACCCCGGGCGCGCTGCATCCCCCGTGCCCAGGTGCGGCGAGCTGGCCGCGCGCCTCCTGCTCGGTCGTCGACCCGCCACCTCCCCCCCGCCGCCCCCGACCTCTCGTACTCGTCCCACTCACACATGACAATGATTTTTGGTTATTGCGAATTCCGATGCGAAACTATCATCCACCGAGTCCGTCACTCTTACGAGTACGTGCTTTATGACGTTTTACGAAATAATCTATACATATATTAAAATTGTAACTAAGCCGAATCTGTACATTAAATATTTTTTTGGAAAATCTTATTGAAATAAACATTATTATCGATACATAGGCCGAATCTATAGTTTTTAGAATTTTTGTCTGTCTGTCTGTTACCGCATCACAGAAAACTCCACTGGAGGGATTTTGATGATATTTGGTATGGTGACAGCTGGTTATCCGGGTCAACATATAGGATACTTTTTACCGCGGGAAAATGTTTCATTTCTAAGAAAAAATACAAAAACTGCAATGTTTTTCGGTCATTTGTACGTGGGCGGAGCCGCGGGCAATCCTAGTAATTTATACTTTTAGTCTAGTCAACAAGTGCCTTTTTGGTCAACTTTTTTCAGCAGTCTCGGAAAAATATGAACCACCCGCCATTCGATCCGGAATGGCCTGTAAATAATTTTCGAAACTTGTTGACTAGACTATTTTGCTTTTTTGTAATAGATCTAAATTCTAAACATCATTGCATCATTTAAAACCATTAATGAATAGAGTGATCGTTTAGGGCCGAGGCGATGGTTTATGTGTAAGTGAAGGGGTGATTGTTAGGGACGTAAATGTGCCCCACACGCACGGTGCGCCACCCTGCGACAGATGGAATAGGAATTTAAAGTATTGCGTGAAACTTTTAAGTGATAAATCCTATATATTTATCGTAAAAATGTGGCACGATATAAACTAGATAAATAATGTCAAATGTCGTCAACATTTAGTGTATCTGCGATTGAAACCGAATTTTATACATTCCTAGTAAATTTAAATTGAGGTGTATATATTGTTCAATTTTAATCATTATACTGTTTATTATTTTTTATTATACCTACTTTCGTTTACACACCGATACACACCTAACGAGCAAGTGGATAAATGAAAATTCTGCTATCTAAACCAGACAACTCTTCATATAATATAAATTTAGTGAAATATAGAATGTACAAGATGACGTTACTGTAGTAGTAACTGCACTAATTAATAATATTTATTATTTACTACCTGAGCGACCGAGCTTCGCTCGCTATTCTTTTCTGTTATATCATATTTTTAAACGATAACTTATATGACTTAAAACTTCAATACAAAAGAAAAAGAAACAAAAAAAAAACAAACGTAAAAACTTTGTATCCGACCGGGATTGGACACTGTGATTGTCAATCTTGCGCCTTGGCCGCTTGACCACGATGCTTATAGGCATAAGCGTGCGAAATTTGCGACCATATTTTGCGTGGAATAATACGAAAGAAAACCGCATGAAAAGTCGAAAACACGCTTTTTCGCCCACGAAAGCCTGCATACCAAATTTCAGCGAAATCGTTAGAGCCATTTCCGAGATCGTCGATATAAATAAATAAATAAATATACAAGAATTGCTCGTTTAAAGGTATTACATACATAAATAGCTAAGGTAGGATAGGATGTAGGAGTAAACTCCTCATATAGCATTACTTAAGATAGGCTTCTTTTTGTGGGATCCCTATTCGTGTATTGTTTAGTTACTTAAAGACGCGCGGGGAATAAGTAGGCTGGGGGTATACGCCAAGCGAGATAATGCTGAAATATCAGCCTGTTGCTGGTCTTTCTTGCGTCTAACCGAAGCATTATGTTAATGCCGTCAATACATCAGCACTAGCAATATTCTACGCATTGCTCGAAGTGAAAAGTCTACGTTGTGGGGTAAAAACCCAGTTCTTATTTGTGTAAATTTGGTCACCGTTTTGTTTTCAACAATTATTTTGCATTAGACAAGATAAACGTAAATCAATGAACGTGTAGATTTAGGCCTGCCTTTTACTGACCAGTCTATCAACTCACAAGATTTTTTGAGGTCGACTAATAAGAAGTTATTGTCAATCCATACTATATTATAAATGTGAAAGTGTGTTTGTTTGTTTGTCTTTCTTTCACATCGAAACGGAGTGACGGATTGTCGTGATTTTTGTGTGGAGATAGTTGGAGGGCTGGAGAGTGACATAGGCTACATTTTACCGCGGGAGATAATCTTATTCCCACGGGAAAACACGTTATAATACAACCCAAAAAATATTAATGATCAGAATTACTTGAAACTTGGTATTAAAGCTCAAATACGTATAATTATACGTATACGTATATGTGTGTATATATATATATATATATATGTGTGTGTGTGTGTTTTAGCATTTTACGAAATTCATCCCATAAGGGGGTAAAATAGGGGATGAAAGTTTGTATGAAACCTACATTTTTTGAGTTCTTTTGTACTTTTAACGCGAGCGAAGCCGCGTGTTTTGCTAGTTAAATATAAATATTTGGAGAGCATGAAAACTGCACTTGCGTTTGCGTATTTCAATATATTTGCGTGCGGTAAAAATAACGTATCTTTTTATTTAAATTTATTATTTTTACGTGTGTGGGGCAAACAGTTATAATGAATATAAAGTGAAGCACGCGGTGACCGAAGAAGACACTTCATCGGAAGAAGGAATTAAAACATTTTATAAGTCGAATTTACCTCGCTTATCTTACATTAAAGTAGATTTGTCATTCCTGCGAGGTCATTAGCCGTACGTACCTAACCTAGCCAAGGTCAAGATCTACGTATTCTCGTCGAATGTCGCGACGTCGCCGCGTCGGCCGCAGATCATTGTCTTACAGATTTAAACTTCGAACAAATAAAAGTTTATATCTGAAACTATCACTTTTTAGACTCATAAGTTCATAGCCGAGGAGGACGACCTTTTCGACCATTGATGACAGCAAACAATTTGTGTCAAATACGTTTTATTTGATGTTTAGCAGTTAGAGCCGGCACGACGAGGCCGGAGGTGGCAGGTAGGACGGATTCGTAATAATCGCATAGCAATAAAAGCGCAATAGACAAGGGTCCGCGGGGCGGGGCGCCGGGGGGGAGGGAGACCGACCCACTTGCAGCGGCCGTGGCGCGCCGCGCGGCCCGCTCCGCTACCATTGACCCAGATGCGCTGCACCGCGGCCGCTTCCGCTCTCGCGGACTCTCCCGCGCTTCCCTCTGTACCGCAGGCGAGCGAAGGCCTCTCCGCGACCCCACATTGCCTGTCTGACCTACTAACCGGGCCTGCCAACTCAATATGCATTGTAGACCTCTATAGGTATAAATAAATGCAATGATATTGCTCTAAAAACCCAATTTCAAGCTTCATGCTTTTCAATATTTTGTGCCATTTCTTTTAATATATTTTTCAATAGTGTAACTTCAGTACTAAGCTCATAATGTAATATCTGCGCAATACTGGTAACAGTTCAATAAATAAAGAAAATACCAATGTAAATGTTACATATGAGACTTATTCGTGAACTATTACTGATCATTATTTAAACATATTTAAATCTAAAGAAATATACTGTACCAAAAAGCAAAAATGTATATTATAATTATGATGATGATGTTAAACTAGTATCGTGGAGAAATGTTTATAATACAATAAACATCAATAACAAATCAATATGTATAATTTACAGAATCTTGTTATAAAAATATTTGACAAAAGTTTAAATCTTAAATCAAATATTGTTTGTTTTAAGAAAAAACCATTCACATAACTAAGAGCACAATACAATTATATTTTAGTACAACTATTCATTAGATTCGTCTTTTAAAAGTTAATCACTAAAATATTACTAGCAATATATCATTGATTAAGATTGTTGTTTATATAAAATTATTAAAAAAAAATTTATACAACGGAAGTCTATGGAATATAATCATAAAATGTTTATAATCAACATAACTTGCAAAATAAAAATAATATTTTTTTATAATAGTACTTTGTAGTACTAGAATTGAATATTAATGTGAGTGAATATAAAAAATGGGACTATTAGGAAATTAACCTAAATGTTAATAATTTATAGATTTCATTTAAATTACATGTTTACGAAAAGTTTGTATTACTTAGGAAGCACTAACCCCTAACAGGAAAAAGTTCAGAAAAAACGTACCCCAAGGGACAAACGAGCAGCTAGCGTTATTCGTTAAATACCACTTCCCTGGCACTGCCATTATACGAGGTTAGAATGCACCTCAGCCTTTCTATATTAGCATTACCGATATTATTATATACGCGCCATGATAAGGACACGGCGCTTGCAATAAACAATACAAGAGATTCATACAGATTCTAGAATAACAGGAACTTGTAAAATGGCTCACAAAGGTGACGCATCGACACGATCCGATCGAATATTCTTGGCGGATCCTGACCATCTCGCGGTAAATCCGCTCGTACTTCATGATGTTTATGATCATAGAGAGCCTTCAGAAGCCACTAAATGCACTATAATATAGAAAATTCACAAACTTACGAGGCGATGAAAGTCAATTGTGGAAAGCACACGCACCGCAACGCGACAAGCGAGTTCTTTTGAACGCACACAACTGCCAAAAATTGTGACTTTACGGTTTATTGTACACACATACACATATTTTACTCACACCCGCAAAATGACAGTGAAAGTTTCGCCATAGACACTTTTTTATTCTTTTTTTCACTATTTATTTTTATTAGGCAAAAATAACTGTTAAACAATTCTTTAACAGATTAAAAAATCTGCTAGAAAGCCGATTTCCGAGAGCAAGTAGACGAACTAATGTGAAAGATTTCTCGGAAAGAGGGCGCCACACGACTGGCCTATGTCCATACATTCAGTCAGGTTATGCAATTTATTGTGATTTGTGATATCTATTTTATACCCGATTTTTGCTTCTATTGTGTTTGTATCTTACCTGGGCAATGTATTGTACCAGGAAGTTATAGAAGCTGAAGGAAGAATCGAGAAGGAGAAGTAGATGCACTGGTGGTCTTGACAGACTGATGGATATTGGATCATCACACAGCCTAAACCACTAGTCGCAGATACGTGAAATTTAAAAGACGTATTCCTTTTATGATGTAGGCATCCGACATGACAGGTTTTTCACAATTCATCCCCTAAGTGGGTAAAATAGATTAAAGATTATAAGAGACTCTTTCATTCTTAAGGTGAAATAGGTACACAGAAAGTGTGTGTTTAGAGAAAGTGGGTGTTTAGCTTTAAGATAAAAATAAGAAATATATTTATTTGATTTTTTCGAAATTCGTCCCTTGAAGAGGTAAAAGGGGTTAATAAAGTTTATAATTAAAGAGAGAAGAGCCAAGAATTATTTATGATCAGTATTACTTGAAACTTGGTATTAATGCTCTTCAATACAATTAAATAAATATGTGTTTTAGCTTTTTTTGAAATTCAATCTCATAAGGGGGTAAAATAGGGGATGAAAGTTTGTATGAAAATCTGTAATTATAATGTAAAAAAGTACAAAAAATAAAAACAAAATATTCACCTGTAGACAATTTAAGCGTTTTAAAATCACTTTCTTTAAAATGATGTCCACATAGCTTTAAATATAAAGACTATAATTTCGCCAATTTTGGTCGTCATATTGCTTTAGCCCACAATTTTTCAGTTATTGTTTTTTGGGAACAAATGATATCAATTTTCTTTGTATCCTAGCATTACACAATTTGTCATTTTAAATAAAATAAAAAAAAACCATCCACGCTATAGAGCTTTACAATATACTAAGGGCCATAATGATCGCGACATCTGGCGGAAGAAAAAGGCAAAATGCTTCCCCATTTGTAATTGATAGTTATTAGTCTATGGATGGATATGGAGTTTTTAAACATATAAAAAAGTACAAGATCCATCGATTCAATCGGTCAATTTATTCATTTTTTGAATCAATTTTGTTTGAAAGGTCAATTTTTATTAATTTATTTAAAAATACTAGCGGGCATATTTTAACAGACAACCCGGCCAAAACACAGTGTCCCTTTTATTATTGTATAAAAAAAATGATTTTAATTAAATAAGTAGGTACTTGATGAACGTAGGAATTTTGCAGCCGGATCTTAGACCAACAATAGATATAATAATTCTCTATGTCTTATAATGTTCTCCTGGCCGATTCCGGCCACGGCGGCCAATCTCATTGAGACTAGCAAACTGCGCAGGAGATATTATATTGCACAAGTGTACGCGCAGACACAACGTGCACTCTCTATTCCTGTCACTCTCATACTTCGGTGGGACGACACGAGTCGCGACCGGTGAGAGTTAAGGCGCAGGACCCACGGCTTTACGTGCTCTCCAAGGCACTGAGGTAAAACACCGCCAACTTCCCAACTCCGGGCTGTTACTGAGACTTACTAAACAGAATGACTCAATAACTAAGCTTGGCCCGACCCGGGACTCGAACCCAAGACCTCTTTATGTGCAGCCGTACTTGCTAGCCACTACACCACAGGCAGTTAATAATCCATACTTAATATTATAAATGTGAAAGTGTGTTTGTTTGTTCTTCTTTCATGTCGTAACAAAATGACGGATTGGCGTGATTTTTTGTGTGAAGAGATTCCCTCGGAAAAACACACTATAAAACAAGCAAAAGAAAAATATTTGTGATCACAATTACTTGAAACTTGGTATTAGTATTCTTCAATACAATTAAATAAATACGTGTTTTAGCATTTTTCAAAATTCATCTCCTGAGGGGATAAAACAGGGCATGACAGTTTGTATGAAACCTACCTTTTTAGAGGTTTCAGTTCAGTAGATCCATAGATTACCAGGCCCTACCACGTCACAAACTCGCAATTCACAAACTTTACCTGTTTGTAATATTAGTATAGATTATATATCTAATAAAGAAAATGTACAAATGGTCCATGGTGCTTAGTTCCAGGGTGCACAAATACGAAGAAGTAGGAACGGCAATGACGGTATGTCAATACTCACTGACAGGCACGATGTTTGACAGTTTACTGCTTTTTCGTGTGTCGACGTCATTGTACAACAGCTAGACATGGGTAACTCAATGAATTTTTATGAGCTGCAGGTCAGCTCATGAGTCATATGCTTGAACCGGAGCTGTGAACCGGCTCACAGTTCAGCTCAATTGATGTTATATGGGTACTTATAACTATAGATTTACAGCTAATTTATGACTCTGTTCAAACAAATGACATGTATGATGTACCTAAATTAAATTTGTATGTAATAAAGCAGCATTTCGAAAAAAGTTATTATAGTCATATTTTTTCGTTCTTACACAACTATAGGGTAATGCTAATTTCATGCAATTATATCTTTACGTCGCAAAGAGTATAATAATATAGATTATAGACTATAGTACAGGTCCGTCGGCTCGGGTCCATCAAAATAGCTGACGTTAGGTGGCGCTAAAGTGATGCACGGAGCCATATTAAGTAATATTGAGCTGTGAACCGTTTATCTAGCAACTGAGCCGCAGCTCAACGGCTCTAGCTACTGTGAACTGAATATTTGAACCGGCTCTGAGCTGAGTTACACATAGTGAACAACAGCCAATCAAGATCATTTTCAATCACATGGTAACAGAGAAATATAAATTAAGTTTGTAGGAACTCTTTTGTTTATTATTTTTCGCCTAATTAATATCGCTTTCAAAATCCCTTATCTATGCGGATGTCAATAAATAAAACCATATTTTTCACGCTGTCAAATAGCCTAAGAAAGATTGGTGATATAAATAAAACACTAAAAGTATAAAGAAATGTATAAGTATTTATTTAACTCTTATTAAGAAACATTGACAGTGTTATCACACTTGGTGCATTTTTAATGCAGAATCTCTCCAATTTTCAATTGGTTTATTACCTTGTATTGATTTGGAATTCAAAAGTAGTTCTACCAGGTCTCTTGTTCACTCTGTCTAAATAAATATATGAACGTATATGAAATAATTGACCCAATGTCTTCTTTTCCAGCGTTTCCACACATTATGTTTTCATGATCACGTCATATGTTTAGAGACCATTATTTTTATACATACTACGTTGTATTGCTACACTATCTGGGTCGACTGACACAAAGACAACAAATAAATAATACGTGGCACTTTCATTAGTATTCTCCTTATAATTATCAAGTAAACATTTATATAATAATCTCTAATGAAAAACAAATTTCGCCAAATTTCATTTTATTTAAATTCTATTTAACATATTATCAAATATAAAAGATATAAAAACTTGTAAAAATATGTATGTATATTGTGCATCTTTTAATACTTAAAAGTCACTCTATTAAGACACTATTAAGTACACATGAGATTCGGACGGCCATTGCTTACAACAATAAATTATATAAAAATATTTAAGTACACTTCCGATCAATATATAAATGTAGAATAATATAATAAGCAATATTTACTTGTAGACATGCTGAGGCTTCGGGCCTCGGGCTTCGAGCCTCCGCCTCCGCGGGTGCCGCCAAGCAGAGATCGGATTATATTTGAATGGAAAAGAAAAAGTTTTACATATTTAATCTCAAATTTAATGATGTATGTTATTAATAAAATATAGCAATATTTACAACATTTCTTTAAAATATTTATCAATAGGTGAAGTCTTACATTGAAGTCGTACATAATCGTCATCATTGTACATCAGGCGCACGGAGATGTAAATACTGTTTAAATTCCAATGTATTTATTAAAATACTTTGAATGATCATATTATATTTTGAAATTAGACTACATTTTATGGAACTAAATTAGTACTTACTAATTGGAAGCTCGTTGACATAAATCTTTATATATATAATTCTTCTGTGAGTGTGTATGTCACTGAACTCCTCTCAAACGACTGGACCGATTTTGATGAAATTTTTTGTGTGTGTTCAAGGGGATCTGGGAATGGTTTAGATTCACAATTTGAATAATAATTTTCATCAAAAAAATTATTAAAAAAAGTTTGAAATTTTCAAATTAAAGACGTGTAGACAGGACAACGCCTGTCGGGTCCGCTAGTACTTTATAAAATGTTTCCACTTGTGTTTTACATTTTAACTTCGTGCTATCTATAGTTATTGCATATAATCCGATCTCTAAATTACAAAATATAGAGCATAAGCTGCCTCAACATCGGAGTCAGCGCTTTAGATCCGTCCTAATAACTAAATTAAGTACATAAAACTGTGTAGACTTTACACTTCGCGTTGTCGGCTAAGTGCGATGAGTCGCCAGGTCCTACCTACCTACGGTCCGTTTATATTATATATATGTAATATATGTAAATTGTACACACATACGTTTGACAAAAACTTTAAATTGTCTAAACATGTTTAGATATCTATTTCGCGTTGAACGGTTACTTGTATGAAGCTTTCATGTGATGGTTGCGATTTGGGTCCTGGCTTTACAGAGAAGTGCGCGTGCATGTTGAGGCGAAGCTGACGAGAGTTGTCTTTTGGCAACTTATCACATTTAGCCGCTTAGATAAAACAAAAATACAACAAGAGAGCAACAAGGGCTCGCGACTCGCGTCATCTGACGCCACCTACGTATATACAGTCCGCCTGGTCCACTTCAATGTACATTTATACAAAACTATAGTTAATAATACAACACTAGAGTAAGGAGAAATAATAAACAATGTTAAGTACAAAAAGCGATCAGTTTCCAAATGCAGTACCTGTGCGTGGGGCACGTGGGGCACGTGGGGCGCGTGGGGTGCGTGGGGCGCGTGGGGCACGCGGGCGCATAGGTCGCGTGTGGCGCGTCACATGCCCGACTCGGCGATGCCCTCGTCATCTGCAACACACGGGCGAGCGCGGACTGAGCGGGCGGCCTGGGGGCGGCTCGCGGCGGCGCGCCTCTCTCAGTACGTTATTACGGCAATAAGTAATGACAGCGACGCGATTAATACTTTAGTTGCGCAGACACCAGATCGTGCCGGCCAACAGTGTTTGCATATTATATTTTCACGCGTTTTGTTTTTAGTTTGAGTGAAGGAAATATATATGTGTATGCAGGAGCTTAGTTAGTTCATTCTATGTACTTGTATGTAATGAATATTCGAGCCTTTGCATGAGATGTATCTAGTAAAGAAACACAGTATGGAGAAGAGACGGTTTGAGGTGAAAAGGGTTTCCAATGACACAAGTCATGCTAGCTCACGTCCGCCCGCCGCCCCCGTCGCCCGCCCGTCGCTAGCCGCCACCTGCC
The DNA here is from genome assembly GCA_947093115.1 of Brenthis daphne. NCBI lineage: Eukaryota > Metazoa > Arthropoda > Insecta > Lepidoptera > Nymphalidae > Brenthis > Brenthis daphne. The sequence goes on from OX352474.1 coordinate 23,800,460, forward strand.
GCACCAACCACAGGAGGGGCTATAACTCAAATATATTATGGACGTCCAGTGCGGAGGCGAAGGGTACATGTACGATATAATATGTAGATCGTTTTCTAAAAGTTTAATTTTAGTAAATAACTCTATTGGCTAGTATAATAATGGGTTTTTAATTTTTCAAAATAGCTCGTTCGATCCCCGGTTGAATCTTTCTTTAATTATATATAATTAGTGACTAGTCAGTAATTCTTATAAAAATGGCGTCAGCATAATGTGCGGTATGGGTATAGTGTACCTTCGAAGGCGGCGTTGTGGTGGTGGTTGTTGGGTGGCGGCGGCGCCAGGTCGGCGCCCTCGAGCGCGGCCACCACGCACTGGTGGATGCAGATGTACTGCTGCTCGGTCTGCACCATCCACACGCGCTCGCGCCGCATGGCGTGCACCATGCCGAAGATGTCGAGCGTGTCGGCGTGCGCGGCCAGCTGCTGCAGCGCGCGGTCCAGCGTGATGAAGGTGCCGGAGCGGCCCACGCCGGCGCTGCAGTGCACCACCACGGGCCGCGCATCCGCCGGGCAGCGCTCGCGGAAGGCGCGCACGAAGCGCGCCAGCGCCGTGGGCGGCTCGGGCACGCCGAAGTCGGGCCACGTGGTGAAGTGGAAGTGCTTCACCACGCGCTGCTCGGCGCCGCGGCACACGGCCAGCTCCGTGATGGTCCAGTCCGGGTAGCGGCTCTCGTTGAGCGCGGTGACGGCGATGTCGCCGTAGTACACGGGCCGCGTGTCGTAGGGCCAGTAGCGGTCGCATTTCTCGCGGCCCTTCTCCACGCAGCGCGTCAGCATGACGATGGCGCGCGAGCCGGACTCCCAGCACATGCGCCAGAAGTCGTCGCGCGTGGAGTGCAGCGGGCCCTGCGTTACGATGAACTCGCGCGGCGAGTTGTGCCCCGGCACGTAGTTGGCGTTGATGTAGTCCGAGCCCTCCTCGTCGTCGACGGGCTGCAGCTTGTAGCGCGAGTGGTCGTAGGGCAGGATGTTGGTGAAGCGGTTCTTGGGCCGGTTGCAGGGCAGGTCGGCGGCGGTGGTGGGCTGCTCGCGCCCCACGTGCTTCAGCTCCTCGAACTCCTCGCTGAACCTGTAACCGCAAGCGGGTGGCGTCAGCGGGGGCGGTGCGGAGAGCGGGGCGGGGTGGCGGGAGGCGGGGCGGCGGTACCTGAAGTCGGAGTCGGCAGACATGAGGCGGTAGTGGTCGAGGAAGTCGGCGACGCGCACGGGGCGCGAGGCGGGCAGCGGCGCGGGCGGCGCGGCGGCGGCGGCGCGGCGGCGGCGGCGCAGCAGCAGCGCGCCCGCCGCCAGCGCGGCCGCCAGCGCACCGCCCACCGCGCCGCCCGCGATCCAGCCCGTGTGGTCCGCCTCTGCAACACGCATCACTCACACTCAGAACAGTATTTCTTCAATGGAATTCTTAATAACGTATTCATAAAAAAACAATGATAATGAAAAACCGAAATTATTCATTTAACCTCCGTACTGTGCCTAGAAATTATATATTACTCTTTTAAATAATCCACAATATGAGTACTATGTAATATACAATTATAATAGAGACAAAAGATTACAAACCCATATACGAGTATGATAACGTTCGAATCAAACACTTGAGCGCCGATAGTGGCAGGTGTCGAGCACACATGCACAGTTTTAGTCCTCAGTTAAAGCGAGTTGTTACCTCAGTTGCTTAATCCCCATACAACTGATAACACATAACCTACTTATAATTTAAATACTACATTTAATTTTAAGTAACATTTAATACATTTTATATTTGGGTGTTTCTCTATAACCTTTGTAGTACCCAAAGGCAACTTTCGTAACAAAATAGTTTCGATCACTTTTTAACCGACTTCCAAAAAGGAGGAGGTCCTCAATTCGTTGCAATCTTTTTTTTTATATATGTATGGTCACCGATTACTCGAAGACGCCTGAAACGATTTGGCCTTTTTTTGTTTCGAAGGGTATACTTCCCAGGTGGTCCCATTTAATTTTTTTCGAAATCCGTCGAGCGATTTTTAAAAAAATCAAGTTTTTTTTTTTAAATAAATTGCTTAATCGAATATATTATTAAAAAACTTTTTTCTTACTAATTACCCGCTTATTACGTCTACACTAAAAATGGAAAAAATAAACTATTTTAGTTATTTTTTACATTTTAGTGCCTGGAAGTCGGTTTCTTTTTAGTTTTTATTTTGATTGTATTTTGAAAAAAGTTTTAAAGTAAATAATTAAATCTAAATAGTTAGCAATAAAAACCAGAATAACCAAAAATGTTTCCACTATTATAGAAAATATTGAGCTTTTTCTAAAAAGGATGATCTACGTTGGGGATAATTTTTCCCATATAAGAGAGTTTTACATTCCTTTAAACTCTTGACATTATTTGCTGCAGCATTTTTTTCACTTTTTTTGCTTCTCAGTGTCTGAATGCCAAGAGGACTCTTGGCATTATATTATTAACAAATTTGTGGTTTCATTTTTCGTCGTAAAATGTCTTTCTTCAAGAGATTTTATTTCTTAGTGCCACATTAAAAAGATATACGTATGCCTTAAATACCAAAAAAACATATTTATATAGTCCCCTGGAGGCTGAAATAGTCCCCTATCTAGGTGTGACACAGGGGACAGACAGAGGGTTTTAATTTGACTTTATAAGAAAGTAATACGAAATATAATTAAGTTTCGTTATTTTGTTATACATAACGTGAATGTGTCCAATATAAAAAAACAAAAGCTCATAAATGTAAAAACAATAATTAAATATAAATAATTTGCCCCAGAGGACTGTTCGATATAAGTTAACCATATGACTTTTTCGGAGCGACGGTCTTGTAGCATTAATCAAACTGGCGATCGGGTGCTACTGGTATCAATGCGTATTTCACTTATTAACGTGGATGGTTAAGCCCCTGAGCACTTGCCGTGTAATTCGACATATGGACAGGTGGAGTGTTTTAAAAATGCTGAGACCGAATTCAATTTAACTTTAATTCCAATTTAACTTTTAACTTTAAGTTTTTATAATGGTAGGGGAGCCCACGAAGCTAAATGGGGATTTACTCGAGCGTCGTAGAGACCTATTGGGATGCAAAGCTTAGATGATAAGAAGAAAAAAATGTTATATGATATATACCTTTACATCGGTGGGGGAAGCGGCTATAGATTTTTAAATATGTAAAAAAAAACTGTTGCATAGACATCCTTGAGCGCGTCAGATATTGATAGCATAAATGCCCTACGTATTTTTAATAATGTACCTATGTTAATCTGATCGTTTGCATGATGCTGGTGGTTGTATTTAAGGGTTGAAAATGAAAAAAAAAAAATTATTCGAGCGCGTCAGATTTTCTAAGGGAGTGTTAAGTGCACCAAAAAAAAGCTCTCATTCACTAATCTGACGATTTCGATGGGACGCAAACTCGCGGCCATTTTCATAATGTGCAAAAAAAAAATCGCCATTTTGAAATACTCAAGCGCGTCAGATTAAGATATATGTGGTTCATCTTTATGTTCTAAACGTACTGTCTCATAATCTGACGATTATCTAGAGGGATTCGCCTGATCTGACAAAAAAAAATTAGAAAAACGGTTCACCTTAAAGGCCATACCTGCAACTTCCCGCTAATTCCATTCCTGTGCGCTTAAAATTGTACTTATGAAATTTTTGAGCTCAAAATATAATTTATGTGATATTTTGAGAAACGAAAAACATAAAAAAAAAAACATACAGTCGAATTGAGAACCTCCTCCTTTTTGAAGTCGGTTGACAAACTAATACAACAGGGTGTGCGAATAATTCGAACTTACGAATTATTCGTTCCGAATCGAATATTAATATTCGATTCGAAACTCGAATCGAATAATTCGAAAATTCGAATTATTCGAAAGTTCCCGAATAATTCGAAAAATTTCGAATAATTCGAACATATATTGCAAATTAAAAAAATGAGCAATTGTTTTCTCTGGGTAATTTATTTTTGAACGAAAAGTATATTATTCGTAAGTAGACTATTTTGACACACGATTTGAAGGAATTTAAATGGATACAATTGAAGATCCAGAGATATTTCATTAATTCGCGAACTATTCGAAAACTTTCGAATTATTCGAAATTTTTACGAATTATTCGAAATTTTTCGAATTTCGAATCGAATATTGATATTCGATTCGATTCGAACGATGTTCGCACACCCCTAGACTCTTTATGATCAGCTGTGATGGTGTCATGGCGGCAGAAACCAGAGTGGGGACGGAGTGAGAGAGTAATAGATAGAGAAAGAGTGAGAGAGGAATAGAAACGCGGAGAAGGAAATGTAGGCATCACGCAGCTGCACGCATTTAACTTTATCGACGAATTTTTGTTATTTCGGCTTGCGGAAATCGTCAGATTATATATTTTTCATTATTCTTGCATTATTTCCTTCAAAATAAAAAAAAATTTAGCTACGCTCGAGAATGTCGAGATGACGTTTTTTTTTACAACTTTGTTGCCCTCCCCTTTTTTTACGTCACTCTCAAATTGTCAGATTAGTGGAATATACACTTTTTAGGATGTAATTAACTCACCCTACCTTAATCTGACGCGCTCGAGAATTTCTGGTGGTCAATTTTTTTTTACTAATCTGATCCTGTATCCTTCACGGGCGGCCTTATATATGGGCCTCATGTTTTGTGTAGGTACTTAACCGGGTACAAGGTATTCTCCTGTATATTAATCTGCCGCGCTCGAGTAACTACAGAAAATCCCCTCTTGGACTCCCCTACTATAAGCATGTAATAAAAACGTGGAACAGGTCTAACTAAAACATTGAACATTTTACAAATAAACATATAATTTATTAACATTTATTTCGTATTAATTAATCGACCTTAAAGTAAAAATTCCGCATTTGTGACATATCAGGGGACTGGTTTTTAAGCACTTTATGTAAACCTTTTGAATATAATAAGATTAATTTATACGGATATTGTGCGTTGGGCACAGATAGTTTAGGGAACCCTCTTTTATAAGTAATTACGAAGTATATAATATTATGATAGTCGTATGTGATATCTGACAGCGAGTTGCACAGTTTATAGAGAAACACCCATTTGCTAATTTTATTATTAGTACAAATAAATATTAAACATATAACCTAATCGATAACGATAACTATCACCGTATACTTAAATAGAAAGTGTGATACTTCACGATATCTAACATTGTCCTCGGGGCCGACCCTCGAGCCGCGCGATGTACCGTCGGCGAGCGCGGCGTGCGGGCCGCGCGCTACTGGCGGCGGGCCGTTAGTGTAATCGCTTTATCTTTGTGTGATTATTATCGCACGTTCTAGTAACTCGCAGTGTAATCAAGAGCCACCATCGGCGCACTATATAAATATCCATCACGATACGATGGTAATGTGATATACATAATACATATATTTGTAGTAGAGAGTGAGACTATACTCGTAATACACTGACCGGTGTAGACGACGGTGTAGGCGGTGTCGGTGAACTTGTCGGGCGCGGTGAAGGCGCGCAGCTTGACGTAGTAACGCGAGCCCGGCTTGAGCGGGCCGTTGCAGTAGCTGCGGCCGCCGCCCTCGCAGCGCTCCGAGCCGATGGTGAACTCCTCGACGGCGGACGAGTGGAAGGGGTAGTAGGGCTCCGTGACCTGGTAGGGCGGCCACACGGGCAGGCGGTGCACGTCGCGCCACGAGGGCAGGCGCGCGGGCGTGTCGGCGCGCGGCTCCTCGCCCAGCACCAGCGTGTAGGCCGTCACGTTGCCGTTGGCGGGCGAGAAGTAGTCGGCGCGGAAACGCACGGCCACGGTGGAGGAGGAGCGCCGCACCTCGGCCGGCTGCGCCGTGGGGCGCGGCGGCGCGGCGATGGCCATGCGCTGCGTGAGGCGCGCCGCCTCGCCGCGCCCGGCGCCGTTCTCCGCGCGCAGCCGGAACTCGTACTCGCCGCCCGCCGCCAGCCCGCCCACGCGGCCCGCGCGCGCCGTGCCCTCGAACACGGCCACGCGCGCGCCGCCCCAGCCGCCGCCGCCCACGGGCGCGTACTCGATGGTGAAGCGCGTGAGCTCACCGTGCGCGTCGCGCGGCTCCAGGCGCCACTCGAAGGCGAGCTCGGTGGGCGTGGCGTCGCTCAGCTGGAAGCGCGAGGGCGCGGCGGGTGGCGCCTGCAGCGTGCGGAATATGCCCGAGCGCGCACGCGACCGCGTCAGGATGGTGGCCGGCGTGCCCGACCGCACCTACACCGTCGATATTGACATTCGGTTAATATCGATTATTGGTATATTATGAAATACAAATGAAAATACTAAAGAAGTTACAATGTGTTCAATAGCACAATACGGCGTGCACGATACTGACCACGACGGTGAAGGTGTAGGAGGTGTAGGGGCGCAGGCCGGACAGCACAAGGCGCGGGCGGGCGGTGGCGCGCGTCTCCAGGCGTTCGGCGTCGTCCAGGTACTGCACCTCGAAGTCGGTGTAGTCGCCGGCGGGCGGCGCCCACGCCAGCGCGATCTCGCGCGCCGCCACCGACGTGGCGTTCAGCTGCGTGATGGGTCGCGGGTCTGCACGGGCGCAACACAGGGTTAGCGGGTTAGCGGCGCGTGCGGGAGTGGGGGGAGCGGGGGGAGCGAAGGCGGACACTCACAGAGGCGCGTGGGGCGCTGCACGGGGTGCGAGCTGACGTTGCGCGAGACGGTCCACATGGTGACGTTGTAGAGGCGGCCGGGCGTGAGCGCGCGGAAGGCGACCTGCTGCTGGCCGGGCGCGGGCGCGGGCGCGGGCGCGGCGGCGCGCTCCTGCCAGCGCGGCTGCTCGCCGCCGCCCTCCAGCCGGAAGCGGTACGAGTCGAACTTCGTGGCAGACTCGGGCGTGCGCGTGTAGACCACCTGGTGGTACAGTCAGAAGGTCAGGTTACAAGTGTACACTATACGCGAGGCGAGACGTGATATTTTTTGTTAGCTTTTCAGACTAGAGGTATACGATACAACGCGTCTAATATAATAACTGTGAAAGCAATCTCTCCATCGTGGCCCTGAGCACTGTAATCATTTAGAGAGTTTCAAATAAATTATGGTTTTGGGAAGTACACAACTTCTGCTGACGCAGCATTATTGCGCCCCAGAATTCTTCTTAAATTAACTAATCTATAATGTACGACTAAACGTCAAAAAATGATAAGTTAATAAAATCTATACATACCAAGATAGCGGGCAGCGTGTCGTTGTCGTCGTTGTCGCCAGACTCATTGACGATCGTCATTTCCGATTGAATCAACGGCCCTGTCGATGGATATGTTTTATACATAATTGTAAGTTTTAATGTTTTTGTCAACTTACCATTGTGATACCATCATAACCATAACTAATTAATTAGTGTTGAAAAGAAAAAAATTGAGAAGACACTTGTCGTTGAGAATTGTCGCAGTGTGCTATTAAAATTCTTGAAAAAGGGTTGAATAATGCTCCGAAACGCATTCCTTATGAACAGGTGATCAGATGTGTAGAGGAGGTGATAAGGCGAAACATGATACCAGCGAGTGATGCTGAAGTACTCGGGCAGGATACCGCTATAGCACTATGTGATCTTCGTGAAGATTAAGAAGTAAATTATTGTGCTAGATAATGCAACTGTAGTCATTAATGTAGCTCAATATGATAAAAAAATCACCATTTATTGAGTGATTCTCATCGCAGTATACAACCCGACGTCACGAATGAGTCGCAGTACATTAACATTAATTAAAGAAAAATGCAATTCCAGATGATACTTTCAAGTATTTACTCCGTTCAAAATACATACAACCTCTTTAACTATATGGCTTACCAAAAGTGCATAATATATGTAGTTGTTTAGTTAGTAAAATAGACGCAGCCACCTACGACCTGGCAAAACATATTGCTGACATATGCCTCGGTAAATATATATAAAATAAAGACAACACAACTTAGGCAAGAACAAAATTATTACAAACATCAAAAGAACAGGGTGGATGACAACCGGCATTTTCAATCGACTTCAAGGAGGAGGTTCTCAATTAGACTATGTTTTTTTTTATATGTTTGTTACCTCAGAACTCCGTCATTTATTAACCGATTTGAACAATTTTTGTGTTGTTTGAAATTGTATACTTCCAGATTGGTGCCATTTAAATTCCAAAAAGAAATACCACCCCTAAGGGTGGAAAAATAGCTAATGATGAATTTAACCTACTTCTAATTGTCATATTGACTTGAAACTTTGCAAGTGTTTCTATTTCCATTGATAGTACAGTGGTTCGGTATTGTTGACCTGATCTGATGGTAAGGCCAGAAGGTGGATAGGTGGAACTCTTCAACGGCTAATAGTAGATACTTTGAGATTGGGCTTGTTTTGTTTGATTTGACAAGCCTAATACGTTAAAATTCTTACTTTGCTACTACTGTCTACACTAAAAAGGGAAAAATAAAAACTTTTTAACAAAAAAATAAAATAAAAACCGACTTCAAACAAAAGCACTAAAAAGTAAAAAATAACTGATTGGTAGTTTTCATTTACTATACAAACCTAATCAAATATATTCGAAGTCGGTGTGCTTTGGCTAAGTAATTAAAGCCTACCTATTAAATACATACCTAATCAAATATTTTCGAAATCGGTGCCAGGCCATATAAAGCAAAGCATACCGACTTCGAATATATTTGATTAGGTATGTATAGTAAATGAAAACTACCAATCAGTTATTTTTTACTTTTTAGTGCTTTTGTTTGAAGTCGGTTTTTATTTTTTTGTTAAAAAGTTTTTATTTCCGTATGTTAGCATGGGCAGACAAAACGAACTGTAGCAAGTAGAATCACAGAACACATCAGGGCAATTTAAAACGACGCAAAGAAGTCAGCAATAGCTCAACATATTTTAGAAGCTGGACCTAACAACTGGATTCAGTTACATAGCCCCCCGCTACTCTTGGTAGAACGTCAATGTAGATACACTATTAGTTCGCGTAAAAAGTAATGTAAGAAAGTATACATTTAGATTATTGCAATAAAAGATGTTTGAGATTAATTGAAAAGCACTTTGTGTTGAACGAATGAAGTGATAAAGAAATATATTCAATGAAATCTTTCTACATCGGAAAGTTCTAGAAAGTTGGATATGGTAATAAAAATTAATGTTATGAAAATGTAAGTACATATTATGTCTACATATAGGTAGTGAGAGTAAAACGTGTACGTACGCGTGCGGGTGTGCATGGTGAAGAGCTCGCTGGACAGGTTGTAGGAGTGCGCCGCGATGCTGACGCCGTAGCCGCGGCCCGGCGCCAGCGCGTCCAGCAGCGCGCGCCCGCCCTGCGCCTCCGCCGCGCTCACGTTGCGCGCGCCACCCTCACCGCCCTCCGCGACCTCCCCGCCCGCCTCCTCCTCGCTCGCCCACCAGCGCACCGCGTACCACTCCACGCGGCCGGCGGGGCGCGGCCACTCCAGCGTCACGTTGCGCGTGTCGGCCAGCTGCGCCACGTTGGACACGGGGTTGGGACCTGCGCACACACACATACACTCGGGTGCGCTCGCGGGCACGCCGTACTACAGCACAGCGGGGCGACACTTACGGACGGTGTGCTCGGCGGAGAGCGGCTGCCCGCTGTCCACGGTCTCGCCGGCCGCGTCCTCGCTGGCCGTGTCCAGCTGGATGGTGTAGCGCTCGCCGTGCGTCATGTTGCTGATCTGCGCGCACACAGGCGGATTATGGGGTTTGATACTACAGAAACTCGTTTACTAAATAATATCACTTGTATGTTGTAAAACGGGATATTCGCTGTTTGTCTATTAATATTTCAGCACTGTTGAAGATAACTTAATCACAAACCCTCTCTCTGACTATGGCCATGGAAACAGGCTTGCAAGAACATTTTAAAATAGCATCATGAATATCCCGTTTTACAAGACATAGTGGGTACTGGGCGGCGCATGCCTCGGCCTGGTCGGCGGTGGGCGGCAGCGGGTCGAGGCGACGCCAGGGCGCGCGCGGCGTGCGGTAGCGCAGCGAGTACGCGCCCACCACGCCGGCGCGCGCGTCGGGCCCGCGCCAGCGCACGGCAGCCGCGTTGCTGCTGGCGCGCTCCACGCCCAGCCACTGCGCCGGTAGCGGCCGCACCGGCTTCAGCACCGTGTGCCGCTCGCTCAGCAGCCCGTTGCTGATGGCCGCCAGCTGGATCTCATACACCGCGCCCGGGACCAGGTCCTCCAGCGTCGCGTTCGTCTCCGTCGTCACCAGCTGCAACAGGCGCGCGGGGGGTTAGTGCGGGACGGGCGGGTAGGGAGGGAGGGCGGTCGGGCGGGCACCGACCGTGCGGTAGGGCTCGTCGTCGCGGCGGCGGCGGTAGCGCAGCTCGTAGCGGTCCTGGCGCGAGTTGACGTCGGAGCTCCAGGCGAGGCGCAGCGCGCGCTGCGCGGCGGCGGCGGCGCGCAGCGCGGGCGCTAGCGGCCGCGTGGCCGCCTGGAACACGCTTTCGTTGGACTCCACGCCGCGCGACACCGCCGACACCTGCCGACACGCACGGACAATATGGAACACGCTCTATATACACAAACTAAACTACATCAGCTATGGAATTACTTACATCTAATTCTATACACATATATTACATGTAACTATCATGCAAATATTTCAAATGTGGAAGTTGAAGCGAATGGATGTTAACATAAGCGAATATATAAATTACCGCTTCACACTATAAAAACTCAACTGATTTGAGACAAATTCAGAATGTAGATTTTTTTAAATGAGGAATTAATACTTATTTACCTACACAATATAAAGTACTACACGGGAAAGTCACTACCAAGAGTTATAACAAGAAATTAGGTAAAATACAAATGTAATACAGAGTAAATATTATTTTGAAAAATAAAACTATTTAAAAAAAAAATAAAAACCGACTTCCAGGCACTAAAATGTAAAAAATAACTAAACGGAGGTTTTCATTTCGAATAGATACCTAATCAGATATTGTAGAAGTCGATCTAATATATTTCGATACGTAAAATACATAATATTTACCTATTAGATATTCATATCTTAAAATATTGTAGGCTATTCGAAATGTAAACCTCAATTTAGGTATTTTTTACATTTTAATGCCTGGAAGTCGGTTTTTATTTTTTGTTAAAAAGTTTTTATTTTTCCATTTTTAGTGTAGACATAATAAGCAGGTAATTTGTAAGAAGAAATTTTTTTAATAACATATTCGATTAAACAATTTATTTAAAAAAAAATATATATTGTTGATTTTTTTTAAAACCGCTCGACGGATTTCGATAAAATTTATATGGGACCACCTGGGAAGTATACTCTTTGAAACAAAAAAAATCCAAATCGGTTCAGGCGTCTTCGAGTAATCGGGGAACATACATAAAAAAAACCGACGAATTGAGTACCTCCTCCTTTTTGGAATTGGAAGTTGGTTAAAAATTAAATATGATTGAACAAAAATCTTAAACTACAATTGTTGTGGTGATGTGTCGGTGAGACAGTGTGGTGGTGGTGTTACCGTGAAGGTGTAGTTGCGGCCGGGCAGCAGCGCCTCGAGCGTGGCGTTGGTGGCGGCCGTGCTCAGCGAGTTGCTGTCGTCGCGGGACGGCCCCGTCTCGTGGTACGACACCTGCGACACACACACGTTAGAACATGACATTTCGGTGCATTCGCTCACTTAGTGTTGATTTATTTATATATCGATTTCCCCTAATTTCTTAAAAAAGGTTATTATTAATAGTAACAAAGTGTCGGCGAGCTTGGCCGTATTTGCCTTGTACTCGTCCTGCGTGGAGCCGTCGGCGGGGCGCCACCACAGGAACACGCCGCCGCCCTCGCCCGTCTCCACGTAGCGGCCCTGCAGCTCGCGCACCGGCAGCGGCTCTGCGGACACGTACACACTACACTGTCAGGCGACACTCACACTCACACTTACTGACTCACACTCGACTTGTGTGTGTCGTATTATATTCATAGCTACGCTGTTTCATTGTTATTTAAAAATAAAAAAATGTAATTAAATGTATTTGATTAACGTCCTATTGAATAGCCGAGTACTATATACACTATTTGACAAAATTATTTTCACCTGTATTTTGCTTTTTACCACTGATCTTGTTGGAGTAAAACTTGGAGACCGAGACAGTCCGACTAAGAAAGCACTATTATATAATTACAAAAACTAATAAGTCATATCTTTTTCTAGCGATCGACACAAATATTCTATACAAACACCATGATGTGGTGGTGATGTAGGTGTACAAAGTATAGGAATAGATCGGTGGGAGACACGCACTGAGGGTGAGCTCCGCGGCGGCGGGCCAGGAGGTGACCTTGCCGGACATGGTCTTGACGGTGACGGTGTAGTGCGCGCCCGGCTCCAGCCCGTCGAAGGAGCAGGCCGGCGCCTCGTCGCGCGCGCGCAGCACCGGCGGCAGGCGCCGCGCGCCGCCGCCCGCACCGCCGCCCCCGCCCACGGATATCTGGTACTTCTCGAACTCGCTGCGGTGAACGGACAAATATTAATCAACCATATGCATAATAATCATTATCAAATAACTTTTTTTTGATTACTTTTTTTATTGAAAGATTATAAAAATTGTTCTTTAATACTATTTAAGAAAATAAATCGAGCCTCGTCCTAATAATAATAATAAATAAAATGATTTTCAAAAGAGGGATAACTTTTTCGTCCAAAAGTAATAAAATAGATCGAGAGCGACCTCTGGTCGGCGGGCGGCAGCCAGGTGACGCGGAAGGCGGTCTCGGCGAGCGCGCGCGCGTCCACGCTGACGTTGCGCGGGCGCAGCGGCACGGTGCGGTACTGCGCCGTGGTGGGCGCCGACAGCTGCGCGTCCGACACCGTCTGCACGGAGATGTCGTAGGCGCGGCCCGGCACCAGCCCCTTGAAGGCGGCCTGCGCCGGCCCCGGCGGCTCGCCCTCCTTCTCCACGTACAGCTCCGACTCGCGCGCGTCCTTCGGGTCGATCGACACCTGCCGCGAACACACCCACCTCGTCACATATTATTCTTGATGAAAAACAGTAGGTACCACCGGTTCTGAGAAAAACTGCCGAAATAAACTCAGCGGGGATCATGTTCCTTTTTTTACTTGATTTTTATTAAATAAAAAAATTACAAATTTTAATATCATAACATTGAAAAGGTGTGATATTATATAGTAGAAAACCATTTATGGTATAAAATCAACTTAAAGCTTTTTGAACGTTTACGGAAATCCTTTATAAAAACGTACCTCCCTGGTCCTGTACGACCGAGACACATACAAACTGCAATATTATGTCACACCCTATATCACGGATAATAATATAACGAGTGACTCACCCTGTAGTGCGTGTAGGCGCCGGGCGGGTAGGGCGGCTGCCACAGCACGAGCAGCGTGGTCTCATTGCGGAACCAAACTATGAACTTTCCGGGCGTATTCGGCTCTGTAAGGTTTGTGCAGATATACTTATAACGACTCCAATAAATACTATGTATTTTGTGACAATAAGCAACTAAAATAATCAAAAATAAAGTGACAAATTAAAGCCGATGCGATTGATTCATTTTTAACTTATTAAAACTTTTAAATGCAACAATTTGTAAAAAAAATAAAGTACAATACTATAAAACACAAAGTGGCAAAAACGATAAACAGATGCTGTTTGATACGCGTTACAAATTACAATACATGTACTAATCCAATTATTTGCGACAAATGCGAAATGCGAAAACAAAGAAATACCATAACATTAAGCGAAAAATAATATCTATACAGTTGAAGTTTCTACTTGGGACATAAATTCGTCTAAAATTGAACCATAATTACTTGAAGTTGACAGTTGCAGCTTGCAATGCTCACAAAGTGACATAAAACATAATAATGACCAGATAAGACAAACGCAGAGGATGAAAACGATGCTATGAGATAAAATAAACACTCGATTATAAAGATTGTCATTAGCGATATGACGAACGATTAGGACGACTGAAAACGTTTCATTTAAAGTCAAAATCACAAAATAATTTATTTTGTATTGTTGCTCATTTGATACATAAATCGTCGTTTTATGTGTTTTCCTAATGGAGGGTAGTTGATAGTAGTTCGTAGTTTCGACTTGGCAGTAGGTTTATATTTATTATTAAAATTAAAAATTATTAATAATACTTATCAAGAAATTACTAAAACACAATCATAACACACTCTGAATCGCCAATATAATAAACAAAAATAAAAAAAAACTTAGAAGTTATACATACCTACGAGTAGCTGCTATCTACACTGAATTCCTACCTCCCACAATAATTTGGAAAATATTAATAATTTTCAATCACGAGACCAATTTAAAGATTAATTGTATTTTCGAAGTAGGTTTTTTAATATAACATTTTTACAACAATTGGTACCAGAATTTTCACTTTATTTTTTCGTAATAACCTATACAGATATAAATAATTTTGAAGTGTCTGTTTGTAATGTCAAAATAACAGCTTTTTACTCAATTTCTATGAAATTGTGCCCAACTGGCAATAATAGAAGTCACGAAATAAAAGAATTGAATTAAATTGGAATTATATACGATCCTTTTTTTTAATTTTGACTGTATGTCTGTTTGTTCCAGCTAATCTCCGAAACAGTTGGACTGATTTTGAGGGGACTTTCACCGGCAGATAGATGATGTTAGAAGGAGTAACTTAGACTACTTTTATTTTAGAATAAGAATTAGGGACGCACGCGAACGAAGCGATGGTAAGTCGCTAGTTAAATCCTAAAAAGTAAGAAGTTGAATAAATAATATACCGATGACAAGTCGAAAACGAGTTCATAATTGTTGTAAAGACCATCTTTTAAATTATTATATATGTTGTAGGCAGATTGCTCGTTTGTCAAATATAGTAACAAAATGGTCAGTGATGATTACTGCAGCTATGGAATATAGGTATATTAGAATGTTAACACGTTAATAGACTTAATAGTACTTGCGTCAGAAATAGCACGAATAGCTGAATATAATGCGTAACAGAGTCGATAATTTATTGGTAGTAAAATTACGATGTCTTTCTCTTGAAAGAACGCGATTTTCGAATGGAGGTCATCTAATGCTAGTGATTTGTAACAAACAGGTGACTCAGGTGAGTCAGCGCGCGGCGGCGGAACTCGTGCCTACATAACAAAATATTGGGAAAGAAATCGATTCGTACGTATTTGCATTTATTACGTATCCTCGACGCAGCGACAGATTTATATTTACATTTAATTCGATAATCGAGAGATGGCGACTAACTATGAATCCGAATAATCTATCTGTGGTTCTCCATACTAGAGATAGGAATTTCACATAATTTGTATGGAGCTTATGAGTTATGTCAAATATCTATGTTAGGGAAACTACACATGATAGAATATAATCAGCATCCGCCGTGAGCATAGCATAAATTGTGACATTTAATCGTATAAGTTCAAAATATTTTATTATTGCCTACAAAACACACGGAAACGTTTATGAATCACGATATCAATTTTGTTATCTGACGCCTCTTCAATGCTGGTTCCGTTTAAAATAACAAAAATAACATAAGTTGTTGTCATATTTATAAAAATATGTAAATGTACAGATGTGCTGTATAAAAGAGTATCAAATACCGACTGTAGGTATTGTATATTCTACAGATTCCGTCATCACGACATTACATAATATTCTACTTTTAGTAAAAACTTAAAACACCATTTTCCTTTTAAGCGATGTTTATAAGATATTGAAATTATATTTCCTAATCATTAATACTGATTAAAAGTACCTACTAATATAAATTTTAATAATAATGATGATGCAAGCTTACACATTAATTCATGTTATCTCCACCGGTATGAGATAGTCCACATGGCTAATACCATACAAATATTTCTCCCGAACAGGACTCTAACCTCGTATCGAAATCGAACCACTTCGTCTCGTGTCTCCCACGTCCGTCGTGTTTACTACTATTTATTATAATATGTAGGTAAGATACAATGATAATCATACTTGAAAGAATAAAAACTAATAACAGTAACATCTAAGGTAAAATAAATAAAAAAGCCGTGTCCTTATGGTTAATGTAAAAATCATAAACATGTATAATGTACATGTATTATATATTATGTAGATGTTTGCAACAAATAAAATGTAAGCGATTGCAAAAGACAAAATGGCAAAATGCGCAAGGAGGCGAAATTAACCCAACAAAATGAATAACGAACATCGAACAAAAGTGGCCATATAAATGCTTCGCATGCCACAAGCTCGACCGCCTTCCAATAGACCTTCGAAACACTAACAGCCTACCAGCTATTTAGGATACATTTAAACCAAGCTTATTCAATCTCAAAAGATACCTAAAAGTAATAGTCTACTATTTGAAAATTGTGTTCTCTGGACCCGATAAATGTTCATGTAATTGTTTTATGTTTCATAACAATATATATCTAAATCGAAGGCGGTCACACTTGCGGCGTTCACAACAGTACATTAAGCGTTCGAGAAGCGTAACACGTAAACGTAAGTAGAGTTAGTACCCGAGCAGTCGCCGGCGGCCGGCGCACTCCCCGCCCTCCCCGCCGCGATACATGTCCACTGTCCACCTCTGTACACTAATCTGTCATTATGGACAATAGTTACTCAAATGTTTATGGAATATACACACATCTATACATATAATTCAGCGGTTTAAACATCCATCTGCTTAGCACAAACCTCCCCTCAAAGCGAGCGAAAATAGGGCTCGTTTGACAGACGAGGGTGGATTTTTAACACGTCTCTCAAAAACTGGTTAGATTCTATCAGATATGTAGAATACCTCGGGTTATACTTGTTATCTTTATAGCATAAGCAAATGATCTTGACGAAAACAAATTCCACATACGAATATATTAAAGATTTAGTTTGACGAGACCTGGGATTTGAACTCGTTCACTTTATTTTCCAAGCGAGCGCGTTACCAATGCTCAGGCTCTGCACTGTTTT
This sequence comes from Brenthis daphne, assembly GCA_947093115.1. Lineage (NCBI taxonomy): Eukaryota > Metazoa > Arthropoda > Insecta > Lepidoptera > Nymphalidae > Brenthis > Brenthis daphne. Next base: position 23,817,506 of record OX352474.1, read on the forward strand.
GTACATAAAGCAACCAGCATCTTTAGGCTATGATGAGATCTGTGATAGTACCTATGCCTAATATTTAAATCATCGAGTTCTTGGTAAACTATAAATGTAGATTTAGACGAAAAAAGTATTTTAAAAAACAATAGCTACACTATCATAATATAGAGCGGTAATCATATTTACCGACACGAATTATATGATTCAACACACTATATATATATTGGTAAAATAGAACCGCCAGCTACTACAGTGGAGAGTGGGGCCATGGGTAACGAATGCGACAGGGCACGGTGCGTTGCAGAAACAATGTTGTTAGTGTAATTTGTATACACAAATAGTAGAAGGAAACAAGTTCGGCGCGTATTGTTATTAGTTTTGCATAAAACTGATTCCGACACGGCTTTCATTTCAATGTCAGGTGGCGCGGCGACCTCCACCGCCCGCCCGCGCCGTAACTCCTGAACGGTGCGGATTAAAGGTGTCAAATACTTAGATCATCTTATTTTAATATTGGTCTTATCCTCTCAAAACAAAACTGCACAAGCTGAATTTTCAGGCAAACGCAAAAAATTGGCTGTGAATCGAATTCATAATCTATGCATATAATAAAATTGTAACTAAGCCGAATCTGTACATTAGATATTTTTTGGCAAATCTTATTGAAATAAACATTATTATCGATACAAAGGCCGAATCTATAGTTTTTAGAATTTTTGTCTGTCTGTCATCTGTCTGTTACCGCATCACAGAAAAACCAGTTTTTTGATGAAATTTGCTATGGTGATAGCTGGTTATCCGGGTCAACATATAGAATACTTTTTAACGCGAGAAAATATCTCATTTTTGAGAAAAAAATACAAAAACTGCAATGTAAGAGTATACTAATATGTAAAACCTAAGAATTTGATTTTTGGTCACCTGAACGCGGGCGGAGCCGCGGGCAATACTGGTTTTAAATAAAACTATCATTTCGGGTTTTTTCGCGGATTTATTTTGAGTTTTGTTTCCTTTTTTGGTACTAAGACCTTAGTCTCTCCCGTTACCATGATTGCTGTAAAGCATTCGAAACGTCGGCAACCAAAGATCCAAATAAATCCGCGAAAAAAATCCGAAAAATTGTTTCATTTAAAACTAGGTTGATTTCGCATACAAACTTTCATCCACATTTTCACCCCTTTATGGGATGTATTCCGGGCTAAAAACTATCCTATGCCCTTCCCAGGGTCTCAACTAACTTCTTACCAAATTACATATATAAAATTATATATACTCTTTATAATATTAGTATAGATGTCACATATATGCGTAAATCTAAGAAAGTATTAATTCTTAATAATATGTAATGGAAAAGTAGCGAGTAATTATTATTGGTTATAACCATTAACCTTCAAAATGGTTGCAATAAAAAATGCATTGTCGGACGGAAAATTGTTCGATTGTTCCTTAACAGTTACACGATTTGTATGCGCGCGCGCCTCCTACGTGTAATGTCGCATATGATCATTTGGAAAGGTGGCGTTAGATCATCGATTTTAATCATTGTGATGATATTTGTTATTGTTCATTAAATTCCAGTTGTTAATTATTCCACACCAACATTAGTAGTAAGAAAGCATTAGTGGTTAAATCCAGAATTTTACATACATGATTGAGCAAATAAATCATTTCCTAATTAAAAAAATATGTTTTTTTTTTGGGCTTGAAGGTCTCGACATCGACGAGGAAAATACCTGATATAAAGTAACATTGAAGGCTAATGATTCAAACGGTTTTTGCGCGCTCAGTGCAGTGTGCGGCGACTGACGCGTGTGGCGGCATTCCGTTTTACATAGTTATGCCCTACTTCGCAAAAAGAATGTCACTGTCATCATAAGCATGTCTCCACGCGTGCGACCGCGGGGGGCGCGGGGGACGCGGGGTGCCCGTACAGGTGTGGAGGCGGATGTACATTGATATGTTTGTTTAAATTTTATAAACAGTTTAGCATTATTAAATCAATTTCATGAGTTACCCGTTCGTCAGGAAGCCATTACCGGTTCCAAATAAGGTTCTGACGGCAAGAGCTGCGAGTTCGATTACTCTTTCAAAAGTACAATACATTATATGTCGTAGATATATATCAGGTACGATGTGTGCGTGTGCGTGTGCGTGTGTGTGTGTGTGTGTGTGCGACTCACTGGTGGTGAAGTTGAAGGAGGCGTAGGCGGCGCTCTCCTTGTCGTGCAGCAGCGTGAAGGCGTGCAGCTGGTAGGTGGCGCCGGGCGACAGGTCGCGCAGCACGTGCGTCCAGTTGCCGGCGCCCTCCACCGTGATGTTGCGCGCGCCACCCTCCGCGCGCTCCGTCAGCGGGATCACCTGCGCCGCCGCGGACTCACATCATTCGTAGCCTACGTCTTACTCTGACTCCTAGTCCATTTGTGTACTTATCGAAGTTCTTCCAGCCGATTCAGCGTGAAGCAGTGATAAACACAACGAACAAACATACAAACTTTCGCATTCACAATTGTAGTCCGATTTCATAAGTCTTATTATCTTATAATATACCTTTTAAAAACAGTGTTATGTGAACATTTAACCTTTTAAAAGGTACATCCTGTTTCGCTTCTGTTATTACCTTGTGATCTTTATGGTACTGTTATTACCTTGTGATCTGTATGGTATTATATACATATAAATAAAAAAATAAAACAACTAAAAAGTATTAAACTAAGTAATTAAACCGGGCCATGTCGCGACCATACTTGATACTTTTAATCCTTAAATTACTAATATTGTTCGTTTGTTTAATCATCTTTCACTCAGTAAGGGAGCAACACTCGCAAACGTGGCGGTTGTGTAAGTGGCGGACAGTGATAGTCCGGCGATCTCACGGGGCACTCTTTACATCGGTCCATTTCAATAGAGAAGGAGATCCGAGAATATATCAATATATACACTCACGAAGAATGTAAGGCAAAGGCAATTAATTATACACAAAACGTAGCTTGAAGTTTTCAAAGATTATGGTGAGATGCATTAAAAATCATCGCTTAGGTAAAACTACGCACGCACAGACAAATAAAAATGTTATTTCTTAAATTGTTATCATTTGTACAAAACAAAACACAACAGAAACGTCATCTGTGATTTGTTTATATTGTTTATTCTTCTTGGTTGAATGAGCACAAGTACCTTGAAGCGAAATCCTGTATAGTCTCCATTTGCCGGCGGAGACCAGGATATGGCGGCTTGCTTGTTGCGACCGAGCGTCACCGTCAGGTTCGTGGGCGGCTCCGGCGCTAAAACCGTTTTACTTTAGGAAACTTACCAAAGATAGTAGGCACTAGTGCGCCCAGAGGTAAAAATTCGACTATAATCATTATTGTAAATTTTTGGAAAACATATATAAATAGAATTTATTTATATCTATAAAAATAGCTAGGTACTAAATAAGAAATTTATAAAATCTGCAGACAAAAAGAGGAGAAAAATGTACTTTTAATAAAACTCTTAACTAAGCCGAATCTGTACATTAAATATTTCTTGGAAAATCTTATTGAAATAAACAATATTATCGATACAGACGCCGAATGTAAAGTTTTTAGAATTTTTGTCTGTCTGTTACCGCATCACAGAAAAATCACAGACATCACATCATCAAAATCACGGACAGATTTTGATGAAATTTGGTATGGTGATAGCTGGTTATCCGGGTCAACATATAGGATACTTTTTACCGCGGGAAAATGTCTCATTTCTGAGAAAAAATACAATAACTGCAATGTAAGAGTATATTAATATGTAACAACTAAGAATTTGGTTTTTGGTCATCTGAACGCGGGCGGAGCCGCGAGCAATGCTAGTTTGATATATCACGTGATAATAAGATATATTCGTAAATTAACTAGTGCTTGTAACAAACGAAGGTGTTCCAATAATTGTTTTGTAAAGACAATTGTATTTGAAATTATCGGTTTTATAAACAAACTAGCGACTCACCCTCGCTCCGCTCGGGTTCGTCCCTACTTACGTTACATTTAGTATAGAATTCTCAGAAACGAGATATTTTCCTGCTATAAAATGTATCCTAAATGTTGACACGAATAACCAGCTACCATCATACCAAATTTCATCAAAATCCCTCCAGTGGTTTTTCCGTGATGCGGTAACAGACAAACAGACAGACAGACAGACAGACAGACAGACAGACAGACAGACAGACAGACAGACAGACAGACAGACAGACAGACAGACAGACAGACAGACAGACAGACAGACAGACAGACAGACAGACAGACAGACAGACAGACAGACAGACAGACAAAAATTCTGAAAACTATAGATTCGGCCACTGTATCGATAATAAAGTCTATTTCAATAAGATTTTCCAAAAAATATTCAATGTACAGATTCGGCTTGGTTACGATTTTATTATATGTATAGATAGATGTATAGAAATCATACATTTTATTTTTTAAATTAATGAAAATGTTCAACTGTAGAGGATATAAATTTAAGTGCTATTTAGTAATTACTACTGTTAGTTTATCTAACAAACGCGAAAAGCAAAATAGAAAATATGCAAACCAGTTATAATCGTCTGGTTCCACGTGAGCAGGTCCGCGAACGTGGCATTGGAGTAGTAGAGCATGAAGTGGTATTTAGTTCCCGGGAGGCCTTGGAAGTTAATCGTAGAAGCTCGAGCGGGCACTGTGAAGTTAGGTGCGGGAGTACCCTCGGGCGGGCGGTAGTCAAGGCGGTAGTGGGCCCCCTCCGCGCCCTCCGCGCCCCACCCTGGTATCTCGATGACCAGGTCCGCCGCTCCGCATACTCGCACACCACATAATGCCTATACAGTTGTTAAAGTATTATATCTAAACAAATAAAATAATGCTATAGTTTGTATGTATGAACACATAGAACTCATAAATTACAAAATCGAATTTTAATTAGAGTTTTTATTAATAATCAAACTATTTAATAGTTTGTATATTCATGTAAATTATAGGCTGTTAGTAAAGCCTACAATAATAGAGCCTGACTGTATTTCTTTTGCTTCTCTTTTATATTAATTATTGGTCCATGTCCATTATGTACAATGTACATGTCAATGTAAACAATCTTTGGGAAGAAAATCTCTAAATGAAAGTGAATTCTGCAATAGAACCTAAGGTGTGCCCATTAGAAAAATGAAGCACACCATCTGAGAGATATTTAATATAATACAGAAATAAGTACATGAAAAATGTTTATATAATGAACTAGAGACCTTCACCTCTCACATTTAGAGTTACTTGTCAATATGTTAGCATAATCTTGTGTTTTATTTAAATATATCTAATAACATTTGAATATAAAACACACAAAAGTCCTTGTAAAATAAAATAAAAAATAATATATAGAAAAATATAAAATAAAAATAAAATAATTTATAATATTAACATATATATAATATTATGAATAATTAAACATTAAAAAATAAATAAGCTAAAAATATCATCCACCATTTCTTATTAGCTATAAAAACCATTTTAATTGAAAAATTAATTATGTAAGATATATGTGTACAATGTACAGGGGCAACATTGTAATATATAATACTTTAAAAAAAAACTTGAATTCAATTACTAACTGATAGTCAACCATTGAAACTTTATTGAGTTACTTATATGTGGTTATCCTAGCACTGAGGAAGGATTTCGAGATTTTTTTCCTAAAAACATAAAATATAAGTAAAGAATAAAATTATAATTAATATAGTATATCAAGTTAATTGATTGCTGAATGCCTTATGATTATAAATTTTCTTTTAAAATTCTTTATAAAAAAAAGCTCTTAGATATCCCAAAAAAAGAAGAATTTATATGTACCAATTCCTTTTAGAGAAATAAAACTCTTTAATAAGAGAATTATTTTGGATAAGGTTTTATTAAATCCTAAATTTGAATATTATATAGAAATCGCAACCGCAAGAGGAGCGACCAGTCTAGGCACCAGGTGGTGACAAGAGGCACCAAAATGCCAAATGCAAATTTTGAGCAAGAAATTAAATTTTGATGAACTGGTATGTTTTGAAACCATTAACAAGAAAAAGAATTGAATTGAACTGAAAATTCCTTTTGATATCATTAGAGCTATTTAATTCAATTTAAATTTAATAAATTGTTTTTGAAATTAAAGTAGATTTTTGAAAAAGTGGATATTAATATTTATCTTTTAAAGTAAAATACAATTTATGTGATGAGAAAGTATCAAGCAATGGGTGCTGAAAGACAATCTCACTCTACTCTGATGAGAGGCTAGGGCAGGCGTTGTTCGGTGTTCCTATCATATCTTAACTTTTTTTTAAAGTTTTAAAACATGAAAGGGTATTTGATTAACGTAACAAGGTGTTAAACAATATTGGAGTACATTAAATTAACAAAATAAATATGGTATTTCATTACTTCATTAGTTCATACTTACATTAGTCTTTTCTTTTCACATTGAGTCAATATTTACGTTTTATACTTAATCACTCTTTTATGTAAATTTATAATGAAGAAACCAATGTAAGCTTGTAAAGTAATTTAGCTCTAGCTACCCTAGTAATATTTATTCAGAATATTTGCAAATTAGCTGATTGTTTTGTGAATTTGCTGATTGTTTTGTGAATGTAAATGTATTATTAGTCAATTTATAAACAGGTTTATAAACAATGGCGACAGGTCAGATAGAAGTTACTTTTATAATAAATTGTTAGTTTAACAAAGAACAAATGATGTGGCTCACTATAAAGACAGCAAGTGCGAACGCTAGGGCAGCTGAGGTACGCGTGTGTCCAGCCTTCGCTTGCACAATCGACCTCTTCCACATCATTGAAGGCAACTCTCTGATTTCACATGACACTTTCTCTTCCAAACAAACACTTGTATCATCCTGCAGCAGCATGATTCGTTCACTATATCTCGTAAGATCGTCATATCAATGCGTTGTACAACATTTGCAATAAATTTTCCACACTAAACTACAATTACAAACTAACAATTGTTGTCATATGCCAGGCCAACGAGTTGACATTTCGACTTCTACTATTTACTTATCGTTCAGTTGTAACTTGTGGACGTAGAAAATACGAGAAACGGAGATTCTCATCACGTAATTCTACACCCGTAATATAAATGCCATTATTATAGTTGTACGATGTTAATTAGTGATACATTATTTTGTTGTCTCTTTTTAATAATAATGTATAATAATTTATATATCATTATTAAAAAGAGACAACAATGTATCACAAGATATAATACATATAACATAAATAAAATTAAATGGACAATATGTCAGTTATAATTCGTTATTTTTATATGTAAAATTAGAATGTAAATTTAAATTTGACCTGGTATGACATTTTTAGACGTAAAGTTTTCCTATTTTTTTTAATGTTGTAATTTTTTTTAAACTGTGCTATTTATTACTGTCATAGTCAGCCTCATGGATGACAAATAAAAGTCAGCCTCAGCCATGGATGACAAATAAAAGCCTCAGCTAACTTGTCGATGTTATTCTACTTATTAGGGATGTTCATGTAAAAAAATCAATATTTTTTGCAATATAATATATCGTATTGTTGTATCGATACTTTGCGATATATCGTATAATTATATCGATATTTTCGATATATCGTAAGTCGTAAGTTATTTGTTTGTATTTAACTAGTCTGATATCCCTATCTATTAGATAGGAATCAGGTTAATATGAGTAAAAACAGTTAGTGAAGAAACAAAACATTTTATTAATCCCAATACTTTTTCTCTAGACCTTACAAAAACAAAATTTTATTAACTCTTTTGACTTGCAGTCTGTTTCTCTGCCGAGTTAAAATAGCCGTTTTTATATGTGGTTATACACACTAACTGTATTTTAACTACTTTTATTTATACTTTATAGGTTATATTATATTTTGGTTATATTATTATTATTAATGATGAACTAGATGATTCGATAATATCGGGTTGAAGCGATATATCGCGTACATATATCGATATTTTATGAAGTGCATTCCTAGTGTCCTACCCTACTCCTTATTACCATAATCTGTCATCTGTGGTTGCTACTTGCTAGTTGTTGCATGTTTAAATACAAAAGCCGGCGGCTGTCGATATTAATATTATAATAAATAACTTCTATTGAGTATTGAGAGCCAAAATAGGTTTTCTCATTAAGTTTATCTTATAGTTATGGCACTAAATGATATCGAATCTTGGTCAACAGAAGATACTATTAGAGTCTTGATAGCATCAGATATTCATTTAGGTTACCTTGAAAATGATGCTGTTCGTGGTGAAGACAGTTTTATCGCATTTGAAGAAGTCCTATCGTTAGCAGTTGAATATGACGTGGACATGGTTTTGCTTGGTGGAGACCTCTTCGATCACGCCAAACCTTCACCCAGTTGTATGTTTAAGTGTACACAGATAATTCGAAAATACTGTTTCGGTGAAAAACCTATTAGTATTGAAATTGTGTCTGATCAATTAAAAAATTTTTCTAGAGGCGTTAATTATGAGGATCCTAATTTAAATGTTTCATATCCTATTGTTTCTATACATGGAAACCATGATGACCCAGTGGGCCAAGGCAGTGTTAGTTCCCTAGATATCTTGTCCATCACAGGTCTGGTTAACTATTTTGGTAAGTGGACAGATTACACACATGTACGCATTTCACCAATTCTAATACAAAAAGGTGAAACAAAGCTGTCTCTTTATGGTTTAAGTCACTTGAAAGATCAACGATTGGCACGGCTTTTTGCTGAAAAAAAAGTTGAGATGGATCTTGTTGAAGATGGCAATGATTGGTTTAACATTTTAGTATTGCATCAAAATAGAGCAGATAGAGGACCCAACAATTATATTTCGGAAAATGTATTACCCACCTTTTTAGACCTAGTCATATGGGGTCATGAGCATGACAGTCAAGTCTTTGCAACAAAAGATATTAAAAGAGAAAATGAAAGCTTCTTAGTAATTCAACCAGGAAGTACAGTAGCCACATCACTAGCATCAGGGGAAGCATTGCCTAAACATTGTGTGTTGTTACAATTGCATAAAAAGGAATATATAATAACACCAATACCGTTAAAAACGGTTCGACCTTTTGTATTTAAGACTATTGTGCTATCTGAAGAAAATTTGGGCAATGAAGGTGTAAACGAAAATGAGAAAGTCCAGAATTTTTTAAAGGAAAAAGTTGAAGAGGCCATAAAGGAGGCTGAAAATCTGCACAGTGGTAATGTAAGACAACCTTTACTACCTCTCATTAGACTTAGTGTATTTTATGAACATGATGGTCAAGACTTCAATCGTATTCGATTTGGGCAAAACTTTAATGGCCAGGTTGCCAATCCAAATGATGTCTTAATAATGAAGCGGGAAAAGAAAATTCGTGATCGAAAACGGCGGGAATCTGGGGAAGGCGAAGATGTCGATATCGGCGAGGTGGCAGCCGAGGCGACAGATGTGGAGTCACTGCTGCGTTCCTACTACGAGTCACAGCCGCCGGACCGACGTCTCGCGGTGTTGTCGGTTCGCGCAGTCACCGAAGCGGTTAAAGATTTTACTTTGAAACGTGACGATGATATTTTCCGCCGCGTGTTAGACGCTCATCGGAGACGCTGCGTAGATTTTCTTTTAGAGTCAAATGCAGAAACACCAGAGGAAGTTGAAGAAAAAATGAAGGAATGTAAAGTCGCTCTCGATGCGTCGGACGAAGACGGACTGAAGAGTATGATCGCAGAGGCGACAAAAACGTTGCAGACGGCAAAACAGTCTGCGTCCTTAAAACAAGATTCGATCATATTGTCAAGCGACGAGGAGGCTCCGTTGGGACGTGGACGTGGGCGTGGGCGGGCGGCGCGCGCGCGTGGACGGGCGCGCGGGGGCGGGGCGGGGCCGCGCGTCGCCGCCTGCGCCGGCGCCGCCGCCCGAGCGCCGCACGCCGCGCCGCACCGCCGCGCAGAAGACTACTTCTTGGTTACAAAGCATCACGGCGGAGAAGTCGCGGAGGCGCAGAGACTCTTCAGACATTGAAGTGTCAGATTAGATATATAACTAAAAATTTACACTAATTAATATCATAATTTAGATACATGTTCGAAGTGTTAACGAATATATATTCTAATTTTATAATTTGTTGTTTTTTTTTATATTAGTATTACTTAAAATTGATTATAGTATAAGCATTATTGGCATTGTTTACACAATATCAATCAGTCATGGCTTATTATAACTAGAACTGACCGGACCGGTTTTTTCTCCATAGAATAAGCAAAATGTATGTCTGATTACATGAATAATTGATTAGAGTTTTGGAATCCAAACTATGAATAATTTTAAATGTTTCTTTAGAAAAAAAATCTAGGGTTTTATTTTCAGCATTATGGTCAGTATCTGGTTGCAAGATGAGACGTGGAATGTTGATCGAGTATTTAATGATTTTTTTTATATACAATAATAAAAGGGACAATGTGCTTTGGCCAGGTTGCCTTATAAAATGTACCCGCTAGTATTTTTAATTTTTATTTCATATCTATACATAAAATTGTAACTAAACCCAATCTGTACTGTAAAATCTTATTGAAATAAACATTATTATCGATACAGAGGCCGAATCTATAGTTTTTAGAATTTTTGTCTGTATGTCTGTTACCGCATCACGGATAAACCACTGGACGGAATTTTGATGAAATTTGATTTGATGATAGCTGATTACCCGGGTCAACATGTAGTATACTTTTTATCACGGGAAAATATCTCATTTCTGAGAAAAAATGCAAAAACTGCTATGTAAGAGTAGACTAAATACTAATTCGTTAAACCTAAGAATATGGTTTTTGGTCATCTCAACGCGGGCGGAGCCGCGGGCAATGCTAGTAATAAATATATGTCATGAACGTATAATTGTAACAAAATATTACCTGCTTACACCTAATTGCGAAGATGTTGCGGCCAAGTGTGCAACGGCAACTATCTCTTTTCAAGTTCTCTAGGTATATTTTTGTGGACTATAATTTATTTGAATAACAAATGAATCGATTTTATTCCTAAAGGTCGATTATTATTAATTTAATTAAAATATTAGTGAGTACATTTTAATAGGCAACCCGGGCAAAACATATTGTCCCTTTTATATAAAAATAATATGTAGGGTAGACCGGGGACAATAGTAACCATTTTTACTTAAACTTCGATTGTGAGGACACAATTTAGATTTAAGAAACGCAAACTGTAAATTAAGAAACTTAACTTCCTTACCTACAGGATTTAGGAGCCAACATGTATTCAAATCGACTAAAACATGGAAAATTTTAATCTTAAAGTGAACACTGAACAGTGTTACAATTGACCCCTACACAGGGTCATTTGTAACACATATTTAATTCAAAATAAAACGCTGAATAATCAAAAAATCTGTATTTTTTAATAAATAATAAAAAGCATGACTCTTCTTTGGCATACTTCTTTATAAGGCACTAGAATATTGTAAAAATTATTGACAAAATTAACACATAAACTTAACAGTCCGTCTTTTCAGTAAAATCAAACAAAATAACATAATTCTTATATTACTGAAGTAACTCTGTTTGTCTCATCATAGTAGCATAGCATCTAACAAAAAAACTTATAATTTAAAGTCGTAATCAACCACAAATATTCTGTATACAAATCAAGCATGCTACAATTGCCCCGTGGTACAATTGACCCATTATAGGTATTATTTTTACCCGACTGCGGCAAAGTCAATATAGGTAGGATATGTTTATTAATTATAACAATATCTGAAAACTTTAATAACATTACGAAAATTAGTCAAATCAATAAATTTTAACAAAAATGTTTTTGCTAATAAAATGATTTGCATTCTTAAAAAAATCACATTAGGTACGCTCTACGTTCTAAAGTGGTTTTATTCTATATGGATTGTAATTCGTATGTTTAAGCTAAGGCTCGGAATAATAAATTATTTATTTCAGTGCATTTAATGAGACAATCGAAAATTATAATTGAAGTTCAGAATCGTAGTTTAGATAATAATATACTTATTTACAATTCATATAGATTACTATACTTTATAACGTAAAGAGTTTTATATATATAACTCGGGATTTCGCTTCATGAATGAAGAAAAGCAATCTGCTTCTGCAGTTTTATCGCGGTCCCATTGATTGAGAGATTGAGGCCTTTTTAAATTATTCTACACTGTTAAATCGTATGCCAAACGACACACTTGTTTTGGTGATAAGCCGTAATGAATATTAGCTGTTTGTATCAGGTAATTTACTATTTCTGCTTCTTGGTCATCATTAAAAATTTTCGTAGCTGGATTATATCCCATCGAAATTGCTTCATTTTCTAAAACGTTTTCCTTTTTGCGCTTGTACCTCATAAGTGAATCGTGACATAAATCAAACATTTTGGTTGCACTTCTAAAATTGACCTTCCATTCAGTAATTCTACGTATGCTTGCTCGTAAAGAATAAGATCCCTTGATCCTCGATCTGTTGTTTTGTTTCGATGTCTTAGCATCTGTAAATAATAAAAAAATAAGGAAATTGGTATTATTATAGATACTTACTAGAACATTTTTAAAAACAGCTAATTGAAAGTGACTATAATAGATATACATATATTTATCATAGGACATGACGTAACTGTTATGTAAAAAAGAATAAAAACGACGCACATGCATTGCACAAATGAACTAAAATCTCTTACAAATAATTCTTAGATTCTCTAAAACGAACGGGGGCATTTGTACCACGGGGTCAATTATAACGTTATAACCGACCCCGGTAAAACTGTTACAATTGTACCTGGATAGCCATATTGGAGAAATTGTAAAAAAAATCTGTCATGGAAACGAAATAAATGGTCAAAAGATATCCTATTAGATTCTCTAATCTATAATAAAACATGTGGTAAATAAAACTGTTTGAAACATGCACTATTTAGAAAGTGATGAAACAATGAATTAGCCTAGTAATACTTACGGCGGATTCTTCAAATTTTGAATTAAACGTAGCACACGTCCAACTCACACTCTGCTCGCGGCTGCTGGCGAACAAGTCCGTAATCGAATAAATCATCACTACTCGGACTCACACATTAATCCGTTGCTTAGTTACCGAAATATTGCCAATGTTACTATTGCCCCGCGTTACTATTGTCCCCGGTCTACCCTATATAAAAAAATGGTTTTGATTAAATACTCGATGAATGTAGCAATCTTGCAGGCGGATCTCGTACGAATAGTTTACTTAATAATTATGCTCGGTACGGTGTATACCTTTTAATATTTTATCCTCGCTACCAATGTTACTTGTAGAGGCCTCGGGAGGCCCGAGCCAACCAAACAAAATTTATTATCAGAATTACTTTAAACTTTGTATTAATGCTCTTCAATACAATTAAAGAAATACGTGTTTTAGCATAATTTTGAAATTCATCCCTTATGGGGGTAAAATAGGGGATAAAAGTTTGTAGGAAACCTTCCTTTGTAGTTATTTTTTGGAGTTTTAGCGCAAGCGAAGCCGCGGGTTCTGCTAGTATTATATATGTAGATATGTATGAGTTGTATTAGATTTGATTGTTGTGGGTTGTATTATAACGCATTTTCCCGTGGGAGTGAGATGATCTCGCGTGGTAAAACGTAGCCTATGTCACTCTCCAGCCGTCTAGTTATCTCCACACAAAAAATCACGCAGTCTCTCTTTTACGACGTGAAAGAAGAACAAACAAACAAACACACTTTCACATTTATAATATTAGTGTGAAGACTAACAAAGTAGCTTTAAGTAATATATGACTCCAAGTACTCATTAATAGTCGTTGATCAAGAGTTCCACTATCTTTTTAGCTTCACCATCAGATCAGCTCGATGACACCAAATTACTGTACCATCATCGGAAAGGCAAACAAAGTTTCAAGTCAATATGACAATTAGATTTAAAAATAAGTAAAAAGACTATAATTAGATCAGTTTACATAAATTATGTAGGTATGTAGATACTTAAAATATCATTGCTTTTTTTCTGATTTTCTTGAAAACAATATTGGTACTCTATGTCAAAGAAAATTTGATGGGACCACATTGGGATCTATCTTAATAGAAAACAAGTTCAAAACAGGTCCGTCCAGTCATCTCAGAGAAATCGGTGAACATACATAAAAACAAAACCTTTTTGGAAATTTGAAAAAAAAAACATCACTGCGTCGTGTCTACACACTAGTATGCTGCCGCATCCACACGCACACGCTGAAGTTTCGGTTTGCTTCATGGTAAGTTTGATAACTCGAAATTAATGTGGGATGATGATAAGATAAAAAGAGAATATTACTTATTTGATATTTATATTAACAAAAGGTTACAAGTTTTTAATTGTTACTTATCGTCTATACATATAATAAAACTGTAACTAAGCTGAATCTGTAGAGAAAAAATACAAAAACTGCAATGTAAGAGTATACTAATATGTAAAACCTAAGAATTTAGTTTTTGGTCATCTAAACGCGGGCGGAGCCGCGGGCAATGCTAGTTATAAAAGTAGTAAAATGTTGACATGAATCATTTGTTTTAAAACTAAGAACGTCTTTATGAATTGAATATTTCTAAGTAGTAGTGGAAAAACAAATATTAATATTTTGTTATTTAGTACAAGTGTTAGATTCTACGGTTGAAGGATAATATATGTCTATGACCCAATACTATTTTAGTAATAGATATTCTATCCCAAATGAGTAAAAGATGGCCAAACTTTGGGCATTTTTTTTGCTAGATGCGTACCAGAAAATTTGTAATATGTGTGCACAAAAATGTTAATAAAATCGGTTATTACTTTTCTTTCAAATATCAAAGATATTGAAATATATTTGAACGAGTTTGTGGTCGCCGCGAGCCACGGTATCAGTGCGTGGCGGCGAGCGCGCGGCGCACGTAGCGCAGCGCGGCGGCGGCGGCGGCGCGCGGCGACGCGCCGGCGAAGGCCAGCGGCGGCGCCGTGCGCTCCAGGCGCCGCACGGCCAGCGCGCCCAGCGCCGTGCGCTCCACGCGCAGCCCCAGCGCCGCGCACGCGCGCTCCAGCTTCTCGTCCTCGTCCTCGCCCTCACCCCCCTCCCCGCCCTCAGAGTCAGAGTCAGCCCCCAGCACGCGCAAGCACTCGGACCGCTTCTTTTCGTCTAGCGACACACAAACGATCATCATCTACTGCTATATTTTCTAATATTAAACTGGATATAGCACAGGCTCATTTCGACACCTGACAGTAACAAATAATTGTTATATACTTATATAAAAGTAAACAGAGAAAATTGAACTATGCAATTATTACTCATATATATATTTAGAGTTCAACAAAACAACTCCGGCCCCATTAAACTTTCAAAATAGGAATATATATCAACGTCACTGGAAAATGTCTCATTCTCATATATATGTTCTTTGATAAATTTTACTATTAATTTAGAGATTAATATAAAAATTAGTGTTCCCATATATCTCTCACAGACCTTTTCATATACATGTTACACGTCATAGATATAAATTATATGATTAAAAGTAACTTCATCAATAATTATAAATCTTTTTGAAAATTCTAATCATAAAAATTACTAACATGTTCATTCAATATCTATTATACACGGAACTTCTAAATAATATCTTAAATACTTCTATATTAAAATATAATATTATTAGAAATTCTTGAGACATGACATGAGGAATAATAAAAACACCACCAAAATCTAAAATTAACACTCAGCAACAACTACATGTGCTACACTATTATAAAAATTAAAGTAATTTAAATACATATAAGCCAATCTAAAACCAAATACATATTAGAGGATTCCATACCAAAATAAAGCTAGATAACTAAAAATACCTTTATGATCCAGTATCACAATCAAACTTTACGGCGATCAACTAGACTTACCTTTCAAACACTTGTGGCTTATAATAGCAATAAAGGATGTCCAAAAATGACTACTTAAATAATAAATTATATTTCTGTTGTTTAACACAATTTAAATGTAAATGTGATAGTAATATATTTCCTCTCCCCATACCAGACTCCGCACGCCGCAGTACGAGCAATGAGCATACTGCAAGTAGATAGACATATTTTGGTTGTGTTTTGTTAATTCTTTAAATCCACCTCGATTAATTATCTATACAACGTCATAAGTGATAAAAACAAACATACATATAGACATTACTACTCCAAATTACTCAAAAAAAAACATACACTAAATAAAAAAAACCAAAAACAGTGTCTCCAGACAAGTGGTGAGTAGTAAAGCGAACACAACATAGTGAGGGAGGGAGGGCCCCGCGGGTTACCAATATGAGTGAGCAGACCGAGGTGGAAGTCTGCGAGGCGCTGGCCGAGGTCGGGGCGCCAGGCCGCGTCCGCCGTCGCGCCGCCCGCGCCCTCCGCGCGCTCCGCGTAGCGCGCCGCCGCCTCCGCGCCGCGCTTCTCCTGCACGCGCCGCTCGTGCGCGCGCGCCAACGCCTCCTCCTGCAACAGTGCAACCCACCAAGCACTAAACCAAGTACTGTATTTTACGCCCATGAGGCGGACAGACCGAGTGAGGGCTGCGGTGAGTATTCCCTTACACGAATGTACAAGGAAAGTAGCTGTTAGGGAGGAGTGGCGAAGGATTACGAGTATCAAGCATGCCGCAGCGATCAAGTGACGACCGTCGACCGTCGACCACGACCACTCTGTCAAGAGTATAACAACTCACAAGAACTGTATTTTACATTTTGTTGTACAACACAAAGAATTGCATTAATAGAACAAATTACAAAAGGATAATATGACAAATGTTAATGATTTCTTAAAAAAGTTTGACTCTTCAATGAATTTTTTAAACATATTTAACAATGTTGAATGTTTGATTTTAATAGGCCAACTATTCCAGTTTGGTTGTATGTACAGTAAAAAAAATCTCATAAAAACTCAAAAGTGCAGATTTTCTAGGCAATTAGTGTTCTGAAGATCTTAATTAATCTGTGTACGTTATAAGTTTACAATAACATTTAAATAGCAAAAATAAAATATAACCTCCACAAAATCGCCAGTAACTCTGGCGAGGTTCTCTCTTAGATATGTGTACAGTTGTTCAGCAGCAAGCTGCCTGGCAGCTTTCTTAGTAGTGGAAGTAGCCTGGCGCTCGTGCAGGCCCAGGGTTGCACGCACGGTGAAGTGACGTTCGTGCGGGGGGCCTGTGTCCCCTACCAGCTCGTACTCGGGCTCTCGGAGACGGTACTCTTCACAGAGCTCCTTGAGTAGGGCAACATAGCTACGAACATCCAATGTTGGTGCTGCAGGACCACACGATGGACCCGCTTCCTATAAAATAAAAAACTAACTTTGAATACTATTGTCCATTATAAAATGGTAGTTTCTATTTTCAAAACAAATTGCAAAAAAAATCATTGGTCAACATTTCTTATGATTATGGCAATGTTTTAAATTATCATAAGCATCTGCTAATCAAGTGATTAATTAAATAGCCACAGGCTTGTTCCTCTCTCTATACTCTGTAGATGTGCGATGCAGGCGCAGCTGGCTGTCGGCAGTGTTTGTGATTAAGTGCCAATAGTAATAACGAGTATGTTGTTTAAGTTGTCTCTGCTAGACTTAGATTATAGAGTATTTAAAAAGGATATACGAGTATATTTAAAAAAAAGATATCACACAAAATTTTATTTATTAAATAAAACTATCTTTTCGGATTATTTCGCGGATTTATTTTGATTTTTGGTTCCCGACGTTTAGAATGGTTTACAGCATCCATGGTCACGGGAGAGACTCAGTCTCTCCCGTGACCAAAAATCAAAATAAATCCGCGATATAATCCGAAAAGATAGTTTTATTTAATAATGTTAAACATTCGCGTAAATCTAAGAAAGTATTAAAACTTTATTTTATGTAGTTACTTATTGTACATTTTTATTTTACACTACACATGTTATGACATACGGAGCCGAGACGTGGACACTGACGGTGCGATTGGTCCACGAATTTAAGGTCGCTCAGCGTGCTAGGGAGAGGGATATGCTCAGAGTTTCTCTGACGGATCGGATTCGAAATGAAGAGATCCGACAGAGAACCAGAGTTATCGACATAGCCCAAAGAATTAGCAAGTTGAAGTGGCAGTGGGCTGGTCACATATGTCGCAGAACCGATGACCGTTGGAGTAGACGGGTTCTAGAGTGGAGACCACGGCTCGGCAAACGTAGTGTAGGACGCCCTCCAGCTAGGTGGAGCGACGACATACGTAAACTGGCTGGCAGCGGTTGGATGCGTAGAGCTGAAGATCGAGCTCAGTGGCGTGCCATAGGAGAGGCCTATGTCCAGCAGTGGACGAAAGCAGGCTGAACATGATGATGATGATGATTTTACACTAGCAGCTCACCCTCGTGTCGCTCGGGTTCACCTCTTTCGTCACTCGGGTTCAAAAAACACAAACAGATCTATCCTATGGGAACCATTCATTTTTCCGGCATAAAAGTAAACTGTTGTTTGACTGGCAATATAAGGTATCAGCATGCCAAATTTTATTAAATAAGTTGCATAAGTTGTTGTGTATTAAGCTGTATAAGTTACTATAGTTTTTTAACTAACTATCCCATGGGAACTTTTAAATTTTTCAGGATGAAAAGTATCTAAAATGTTGACCAGGAATATAAGGTACCACCATGCAAAATTTCATTTGAATGGGTCAATAGTTTCACAGATTAGCCCGTAAACACTCACAAACAGACAAACAGATGGAGAAACAAAAAAATTGAAAAAAATCAGGATTTGTTATATTTGTCTTCTTACATCCCCCTGACTCGGTTTTTAGCATCTTTTTTCTATGTACAGACATTCAACCTCTACTGTTTTATTATAGTATAGATTACAAACTTAAATAGACACAGGCCAATACTGTGACATTATAAGGGTATGGTGTTTTAACAAGAAATAAGAAAAAAAACAAAACATACTAGTGCAGGCTTATTCGATGGTGATGATGGTGGCGAAGGAGGATTTTCCAATGGGGTAGCAAAAGGTGGTGGTACAGGTTGGCCTCGTGCATTTAGCTGAATTAACATTTTCCTAGCAGCTTCTTGTTTGGCTTCTTTCTTAGAACGAGCTTGTCCAGTCACAGAAATACCCTGACATTTACATCGGTATTCGAATGTTGCTTGATGCTGTGGACCTGACTGAAAGTATTAGATAAATATTATAATTCATAATATTCATTTATTTATATACAGTATATTAATATTCATTTACTAGTAGAGCATATATTACACTTTGTGTTAATAATATCATACAATGAATAAATTTACAATAAAGAATCACTTTAACTTGTGGAATAGGAAAAATAGGAACACGACGGTGTAAAGTTGTGGTAGTAAGAAGGCAAAGAACAAAAAGTATATTTGCAAATTATTGTCATAAAGTCTACATTAAAACACACCGGCTTAGCGATATAAAGTATCTATACCATAACATAATAAACATTGAGATAACCATGCAACAACAAAGTTAAATTTCGCAAAATAATATTGATGATTACACTTTTCTTACCTGTGATATGCACTCGTATTCAGGTAGCTGACCTATCTTGATCATCATTTCGTTTAACACTGTCACGGCCGTCTTCATTTTTATTGTTTATCCTAATTTCTTTAAGAATAAAAACATTTAATGCAAAAAGTTTACAGTAAGTTATGTTTACAATACCATTTAACTTTCAACATTAAATTTTAAAACATAAGCTGTCAAATCTAAATCTTTGTGTTTGTTGACAATTTACATTGAACCGTGAACGCCTCAGTCACGTATAATAATACAGTACCTCTGGACCACCGCGCTTCGCTCGGGGTTTTTGGTTAAAAAGTACAATTTTCTTTAAAAAAAAAACTAAAACTTGAATAAATACAAAAAAAAAACAAAATAAATTATACCTTTGTATCCGTCCGGGATTCGAACTCGGACACCTATGATTGTAAATCTTCCGTTTTTTTTTAAATAAGCTAAAAACTTAAATAAATTATTAAAAAAAAAAGTAAAAACTTTGTATGCGACCGAGTCCACTGAGTTGGCACTTGGCAACACTAGCCTCCATAGTTTCATCTTTCGATGATATAGAGAAGTACTTTTATAATTGTTTCGGGTAAATTATAATAATAATCGATGATATGATCGGAATAATTTTAAGAAATATTTTCTCTATAGTTTAAAGTTTCTTGTAGCTTACAAATATTTACAGGTTCTGCTGTTATTTAGTAAGTCTTATTATTTCCAGTTGGTAAATAAGATAAAATTTTAGTATTTTCAATTTTATGTTTTGTTTTTAAGTGATTTTAAAATATTCTAATATATAAGGATTGTACTGAATAACCGTTTTATATAAAGGAAAAATGTTATTATAGTAATAAAAAATAAACATTGTTGAAAAAATGTTCCATGGTCAAAAAGAAATCGATAGTCGTTATATCGATTTTAATCATGGAAGCTCTAACTTTATTAAAAGTTTTGGTATTTTACCAGTCTAAGTCTTGTAAGAATGAATTAGAAGTGCCAAAATTAAACTTATTAATATCTATAACTTTTATAGATATAATAAGATATTTTTGATTCTTTTTAAAATTAGGTTATTTTATTATTGCTAATTATACTTAAATTATAAAGGCGTAATAAATAGATACTATTTTGAACATTCAAGCGTGTATGGTTGGTCATTAGCCGGCTTGCGATTCAACCCAAGGGTACCTAGCTTTAATGATCCCCTTTATTACACACAACTTGCCTACCTTTGCTGTCAACTCTTCTTATTAAAATTTTAAACGGATTCAATTCAAGGCCATTTTTACCGGTCACCAGGATTCCAGGACCAGGTGACAAGGACATTTTAGTTTTTAACATTAATTATCGACTCACCATTTCATTCCTAGATACGTTTTAACGGTTAGTATAGAATAGATAGACTATATATTATACATACATAGGTAAAAATAAATAATTCTAAACATTTCGATTTTCCCGCTGTTTTTTTAGAGTTTTCCTTCTTTTTATACTTAAACCCCAACAAATAAGTACACACCCCTAACAAATCAAAAAAAGAATTATTCAAATTTGTCCAGCCGTTTTTTAGTTTTTATTTTAGCGGGACTAACGAACGGCAATTGATTTTTATTTACTTATTGTTTTAACTATATTATACTTATTGTTAGTTATGCCGCAGAGATTCTTAAATTAGTCTAAACTATACTTTACAGTTACCTACTTTAAACGCGTATGTATATATATTATTCTCTCTGTTACCACTTTTGTTTCATTTTATGTCAGGAAGTGCCTATAGTTCGGTATTTAAATTATATTTTCGATCAATTTCTTTTTAATAGTTATTAATTATTTAATTTGTAATTCTAAATTATGCAAAATTCCGATCATAGCCGCATAGTCCTATCGCTTAATCATGATTCATGCAGCACGCTGGTGGCCGTGATAAAGTGCTTAGATGCTACATTCTCCAGATTACATTCCTTAGATGTCTAGCTTAATAAAAATAAATGAATTTTATTCACACGTTCGTTAAAAATATATTTTAGTGATCTGCGCAGACATAAAAAGAAATAAGTCAGTTATTTAAAATCTTTTTAGTTAACTTATTTAAATCTAAGATTTTATTTAGAAAAATTATTTTGCCAGCGTGTGCTGCGGTTTTGAGTGGCTGATGGGATGGCAGGTTTCGGGCGCAGCAGTTCTACAAGCTCAAACAATGTGCGAGCGAGCCACGCTGAGTCAAGCGGGGCTTGTCTGGTTATCTTTTCTCTAAGATATGCGCGGCTGCGGACCATGAGTTATTGTGGTAAAACCTACGGTAACATCACAAACACAGGATCAGATGTAGAAAACATTACTTAAAAATCGTACCAGTGTATCATTCACCCTTAGTTCAATTTGGTACGTAAAATGTAGCATTTATGTACCAATCTAAAATATTCTTTTTATTGATAGCAAAGTTAATATAATTAAAAAAAAGTCAATATTGTCTCTAAGCAAAGCGTGGAACCGAAAATATCTCATCTTTAAAAAAGTCTGAAAATACCTTCACCAAAATAATTTTCTTAAAAAGTCGTATAAAAGTAGGTACTTTACTCAACTTTTGTCACTCCTCAGTTAAATAAGTATATATATGGCGTGCCACCACACGTTTTTATTTTGTGTAATTTAATTATAGCCTTACTAGAGTAAGGCTATAAGTAATTAAATTACACAAAATTTCAAGGTTCACATGATATCAGTTCTATAGAAAATAGCTGTGGTATACTAACAGACGGACATATCTACTACGGTAAAGTGTGTAGTTTA
Organism: Brenthis daphne; assembly: GCA_947093115.1. Lineage (NCBI taxonomy): Eukaryota > Metazoa > Arthropoda > Insecta > Lepidoptera > Nymphalidae > Brenthis > Brenthis daphne. The sequence goes on from OX352474.1 coordinate 23,839,887, forward strand.
AGTCATAAAATCTCGCTTAGTACAGTGCCATGTCTATATTCTAGATATTTATTTCGGTGTTTATACATAACACGTGTTTTATATCGATAACAATAAATATTATTACAAGCTTTTATTTAGTTTCACCTGTCCCGGTGTCTGTCTGTAATCAAATCTTGCAAGTTAAATTTCACCCACTGCCTATGAATAAATAATAAGTCAGGAAATGCAATTGCGTTATAAAAATGACCCAACAAAAGTCGTGTCCAAGTAGGCGGGGCTTAAAAGTCGTGTCCAGCATGTCATCGGTCATTAGTCGAACATTATTCTTGCAAGCGAGCAAATGTCAAATTTTTGCGTATATTTAAATTTTTACATTGTGAACTACAGCTGTGAATCATTATGCCAGCATATTTTGTGAAGTGTAAGTGTAAGAGCCATATAACTAGATGAAAATGTCCAGGAATGACTTCACTAGTAAGTAGTAGCAAAATTATAATTATACTTATTAAAAGATGTTCAAATGACAAATACGTTGTCAAACCGTGATGGCCAATACTATGCAAAATGAAGTCAATAAATTTTTACCTAATTTAGAAAGTATTTTTTTTCTTCTTGATGAAATATTGAAATGCCAGCCGACAATATTTTAAAATATGAATATCTAATAGGTAAATATGCATTTTATGTATCAAAATATATTAGATTTGCTTTGCATCGGTTGACACCGACTTCGAAAATATCTGATTAGGTATCTATTCTAAATGAAAACCTCCGTTTAGTTATTTTTTACATTTTAGTGCCTGGAAGTCGGTTTCTATTTTTTTTTTAAGTTTTAATGTTGGTCCGATCCATTTATTGCATAACATCGTCCACCCCGCCATGACTCAGCTGTCATAGCAGACATTGCAAACCAATCCCTGCTTTCAGTCTGAATTTAAACCAATCACCAAGCATGTCTGTTTTTAATCTCAGAACTGATTCGTATTTTGAATTTTGAATCATACATCGTTTTCGTTTGAAGTACATTTTTGACCATTTTTGTGTGGAATTTCTTCTGGATATGGAGGGTATACCCTCCATACTTCTGAATTAGACTTCCTGACTTATTATTTATTCGTAGCCCACTACCGCATTGCCTGATTGAAATGAAATTTGGCACACACGTTTGGTTCTTATGTTTGCACGATTACCTAAATGCCACCATTTTTAATTCAATATGGCGGACTTTATAAAGTGGCTATTTATCATTTCCATAGTGACCCTTATGATGTGGGCATCAAATGAAAGGGCTTGATGAGCGAAACACACTAGCAAAGAGATGTCATTGTAAATCCAATATGGCGGACTCCCAAAGATGTCGGACTACGTTTATTTTAAGCACCCCCCTGATATGGATATCAAATAAAAAGCTTTGCTGAGAAGAATACGAATAAAATAAAAACTAAAAAAATAGATAAATAAACTAAAAAAAAACAAGCTTTTGTTTAAATGCTCTGAAAAAAACAATGAAGTATAACTTTTTACGTACGTACACACACACAACTTTTTTGTTATTTTTAATTCGATATTTCAATAAAAAATGTTATTAGTTGGAATATTCTTATCGGGCTATTTTTACCAGTTTCGATAAAATTTCAATGGGACCACGTGGGAAGTACCTACTTATACCCTTAAAAAAAATTCCAATTAATACATAAAAAAAAGTTTCCAATGAATTGAGAACCTCCTTCTTTTTGGAAGTCGGTTAAAATAGTTACTTCGCGAAATCTGTACATGAAATACTTTTTAAAAACAATGACTGTAACGTATTGTGTACAGAATATAGACCTCAAAACAAAAATACAAACATTTTTGTCTGTTTGTCTTTAAGCGTGTATGCGTTTCACGCGAGTACTGCACAGATCGTGACTTATTATTAGTAATTTTATGTAGTGATAACTTATTACTTATCTTTAACCAAAGGAACAACACAGTCATTGGTTCTATCGCGTTATCCTTAGATATTTACATGGCTAACGCTGGCTAAAACGTAAGAGATACATCAAAACAATGTAGTACAAAATTGTAGGTCTTGAAAGGTCTATAGAAAACTCGCAATAACTATTTAAATCTATTTGAAACATATCTACGGGACGTACCCGAGAAAAGCGAGGGTAAGTCGCTAATTACAAATAATAATATCCATAATTTAAGTATAGTCACTCGTGATTGTAGTAGAAAAAAATAATACATCTTGAAAAAGTTCTTAAAAAATTGTGAGGCATTTCATAAAGCTGGTAGCAGATGTCACCTGAGAGCTTAAGCTACGTGACTGTCTCATCTCTGAGATATTGCGGGTGAAATATATTAATATCTACACATATTAAAACGTAGAGGTCGAATGTCTGTACATAGAAAAAAAAATGCTAAAAACCGAGTCAGGGGGGTGTAAGAAGAGAAATAGAACAAATCTTTTTTTTTATTTTTTGTTTCTTTGTCCGTTTGTCTGTTTGTACGGGCTAATCTCCGAAACTGTAGGACCGATTTAAATGAAATTTTGCATGGTGGTACCTTATATCCCCGGTTAACATTTTAGATATTTTTTATTCCGAAAAATTAAAGAGTTCCCGTGGGATAGATTTGTTTTTGTTTGTCTAGGGGCGAACCCGAGTGAAGCGAGGGTGAGCCGCTAGTTATATATGTATATATATATATGTATATATATATGTATATATATATATATATTGTTACAAATAAAAAACTTTTTTTCTATTGCACGTAATATTTATGACTATTACAGTGTGTTAGCTTAATACATTAATATAAAACCATTAAAAATATATAAAGCTTATTCGAAGTGGTCTCCATTGGCTGCAATACTGTCCTTTAAACGTTAAGGCCAGTTGTCAATAGAAGCACGCACTCTTTCCATGGGAAAATTCTTCACTGCCAATCGTATGGATTGTTTTAGGGACTCCAAATTATCATGGCATTTAGAGCAAGCCATACTCTCTAAAACTGACCATAAATCATAATCCAGCGGATTAATATCGGGACTAGATGACGGTCAGTCTTCAGCTCTGATGAAGTCCGGAACGTGGGTTTCTAACTAAGATTGCGTGGATCGAGCTTTATGACCCGGTGCCGAGTCTTGCTGAAAGGACCATTCTATTTTATTGAACATGGTGTTGTAAAGGGGCTTTACTACCTTCTCAAGAATGGTATTTTGTTACATTTGTGCCGATGTTTTGATATCTTTTTCACAAAAATATGGCTCAGTCACTCCTTCATAGCTAACACCCCACCAAACCATCACTGAAGTCGGATAATGCCCACGTTGTATTCTGTTGACTAATTGGTAAGCTTCCTTAGAGCTTTGGATATAAATACGGTCATTTTGTTTGTTAAAATATTGTTCAATTGTAAAAAAAATCATCCGTAATTTTTTTTCTGTGACCTCCCTTTGCGTACCGCTTAAGTAGTTGTTTTGATTTTACCACCCTATTCTTTTTTAAATTATCTGTTAAGAAATGACCAGAGCGTCTCTTATAGGCTGCAAGTCCTAAGTTATCTTTTAAAATACGCGACATGGTTCTAGATGCTATCTTAATCTCCCGAAATAAAATCCTTTGCTTTCGGACAGGATTTCTTCGAATTCCTTTCCTTATAGCTTTAATCGCCTTTTTGGTACGAACACTACGTGGACCGCCAGATCTTTTCTGTCACAAATAGAGGAAGTTTCATTGTACCTATCAATAGCCCGGTACACAAACATTTGACAAGCGTATGGAGAGTTTTAAAAATTGTATTTGGCTCCATATCTACTTTGTGTAATGCAATCACAGCGATTCGGTTCTCTTTATCACCCCACTCCATTTTAATATTACAAAATATTTTACAATGTATTGGCGCGAAAATGAACAATCAATGAACCATTATATAAAAATGACAGATTCCAAATTCAAATATAATATTGTGTTAACAGTATTTATGGCCAGACTATGTATAATGACGCGAGATATTTTATTAGATAATAAAAACAGAGAAGAGCTGTGGTGAAAGGACGCTGCCTTAGCGGAACCCCAGCCGTGAGATTCAATCACACATGAAACAGATGAAGTTTCAGTATTGTAATAATCTCTATTAGCGTACGTTTTCACTTTTCTCAAAGCAGTTTTAGTTGAAACATCTCCGCATTCGGAGCAAGTATGTAGTATGTACAGAGTGAGCTTCAACATTAGGAATGTCGCACTATTTTTAAATCTCGATTGGTGTTGTATGGTTGATATATTTTTTTTAAACTTTAAAATCTCTTCAATTACGAAGGTAATTTTTACTATACACGGGCCTAAGCCAAGTATAAAGTAAGGGAGGGGTAAATTTAAAGATTATTATTATTATGAGTTATGTAAGATATGCAATGCGGATATCCGGACTTTGATCGATGCGGCATGATTTCTTCATACCCATGTTCTAAAGATCGCGCGCCAAAATAGTGAATGTTATTATAACTTCGCTTTCATCATGCGTCTGTTTACATTATCATATTTTTATTAGTAGGAAACAGTATCCTCCCTCTGGGTCCAAGCTACTCACTGCTCAGTGTAAATGCACGCGCACGTGTTGAGCTTACACGTGCAAGTATACTACATAATTCCCATATTAAATTTCACTGAATGTTTACAAAAATACATATAAGGTGTTGCCGGATTTGGCAATTAATTGGTGGCAATAAAGGACAGGTAATGTCAGACACTGTCTTGTCTCCCGAAGTCATCACGGCATGTTCGATAAACTTGTAAAGTGCGCGCTCTCGGCAATGACGGATCTGACGCGTACTATTACTAACTATAATTTACGAGGTGCAGACAGAAGCAATTTTCTATTGTTTGTTTAAGACAAAAAATATTAATAGCTTAGAAAACCTGACTTCATTTTTCGAATGAAATTATGTTATTATTAGTCATGGCATAAAATAAAAGTATTTCAAATTTTTATATGTAAATGTTAAAAATTCCTTATTAACCAACATAGAAGGGCAAGGATCTTAATACGGCATTGTTTCTTGTGTATTCAGCGATATATACGAGTAGGTGCCACCTGATCTACGCTTTTCTTTTGATTTACGCTACATATCGAATGACCTCAAGTTCTAAAATCATCTAAATCAATATCGAATTACATACATAGCTATCTTTTTTAAAAGGGAAGAAGAGGATCAGACCACAATAAAATGTTTTCCTGCACGGTAAAGCATCATAAATCACGTTGAAAATTTTAGAAGTTAGGGAGTTACTGAGGTATAAAACATGAATTAGATGTCTAGGCACTTTCATTCGTATATTGTATGTCATTGTGTTTGAAGTCATCATAACTAAAGCGAACACGCAGGACATTAATAAATTCAGAGATAGGGACATCATTGTATTACGCATAAAGAGCTTCTAATTTATTACCATTTTATATAATTAAATATTAAATGCCATTGGCTTTACTGCCCCAATTTATTCATCCCTAGGGATAGAGCGGACCACACACGCACAGATACGCTCAAATTCCATAAAAGAAATTGTCAAAAACTTAATATTCATGCTTTTATCAGCAGCGTCTCAGCATTCCAGCTCTCGGTTCCTGAAGCTTCGTCACGAGACAATTTCAGTTCTAAGTGCAATTAAATAAGTAATAATTTATTTATTTTACAGCTATTTTGATATAGAAAGTTGATAACGAAATGCCCAAGTAAAAATTTATTCATCTTATGATGTCAACGTAAACTGAATTGTTATAGGACTTAGGTAAAGTTAAATTATGCGGGGTTCGTTACCAGATAGTAGTATAAATGGTTAACAAAAAAGGTAACGATTTCCCTCCGGCCCCGTTCCGTATTGTAAATGCAGTCACGTAAAGTAACGTTTCGTGTATCCTTGTATGATTACGTCTTACGAGGGTGACTTAAAAGTTAGAAGTCAGTAATAAAATTATATGAGTGAAGTTAGGAACATTTAGGGCTTCCGAGATTTATGTATCCTGTGTTGGGAAACATACGATTAATAATGTAGTCTTTAATAAATATATAGTATTATACGTATTATAATATTTCAATTATTAATACTTTATTTGTTATACATACATATATATAACGACCAATAATTACTTTTTAACTAAAGTCGTAGTTACGATGACTACAAAAGATAGGGAGGAAATTTATATTAAAAATATCCTTGAGGTAAATATCCTATTCATTAAAAATGTTAGACAGTTCACAACAGGCGAACATACATTTAACACACAGAATAAAAGTTTTTAAGTAATATACATGATACATCACTTTAAACCGCGCAAAATCTTTCTTAATTTTTAAAACATAAAATATTATACTTATTACATTAATGAAATTCCTGTTAAAGTCGCATCAGCAGTTCCGGGGGTTAATGGATAAAATAGAGTGACAAATAATTTGATCCGTAGTACATGTGACTTTATATATATTTCCCTCATAATAATAATTGTACATTCGAGTATCTGCTTACTTAAATAACCACGTCTTTTAACGTTTTCGTCGTAATAGTCACTACATAGTATAAAACAACATCGCTTCCCGCTGTCTGTTTGTCATTATGTATGCTTAGATGTTTAAAATTACGGAATGAATTTTGATGCGGTTTTTTTAACAGATAGAGTGATTCAAGAGGAAGGTTTTAATTTACAATTTGTTAAGTTTTTGTACACATTGACTAAAATATAACGATATTTGTTGGAGATTTCGGAAAAAATAGTCCGTCTGGTAACCTTACCCCTTTGTAGGTATAACAAAATAATGTATGGAAGAATTGTGTATCTTATATTTTACATAGGTTTACAGAAAAGTCCGCGGTAGCATATGTCTATCTCTTAAGGATAACATACTATATCCATTTTAATTTAAAACGTACCTAGCGACGAACTCGAGCGAAGCCAGGTGAGTCTCTAGTATCTAAATAAAATTAGAATATTTATTAAAATACACGTTTACAAGTACTTAAAAATCGTGACATATTAAATATTTAAAGGTAAGTAGGTATGTAAGTCTGTGAGGAGTATCACAGGCTCGGAAGGCAGATTTGCTGAGAAGAGCCGGCGATATTGCAAAACAAAATTATGTCCTTATCCTGAGTGTGAACTAATCGTTATCCATACATATTACATAATGAAATATACATCTGCAAAGTATTCGGCGACGGAGTAAATGCTTTGCTCAATAATATATTTTTAATTTTTGACTCAAATTGTTTAAGTGGCAAGCTCAATGTAGAGTGTGGAATTTTATTATACTTACATATATTTATTTACGTACACTTTGTCGGTTGCCCCATAAAAAACTTATTTAGTTTTTGAAGGTGAAACCTTCGCATTATCAGTTTGTCCTTATCTCTAGTACTTATTTACTTTGTATTTATCACTGTTTCTTGTAGTATTTAGATTTAGTGGGAAAGTCTACCACAAGAATTCAAAATTACTAAACACACTTAGTAACAGTATTTCATTATCCGAAAAGATAGCTTTATTTAAAATGTTTTATATAAAAGCGCTGACCTAAGGGTACATATGTGCTACGATGTATCTACTCCTAACGATAATTAAATAAGTATTTCCTATACCTATATATGTGTTGAGCGTGAAACTTATCTGAAATAATCAATTATACTTACGGGTTGCTCGTCTTTAGATAAGTACATAGGTACTTACATAATATCATGACCGTGTATAGTTGCCGTTGCATGAATGATGAAGAGCATAAAGTCAAGTACTAATTATTATCTTTTATAATATTATAAGTAAGTATTTCCTAGTTCCAAGCAAAAAAAACTGACAAAGAAGACAAATTATAAAAATCTAACTTTCGTTCTATCAAGATATTTTCTATTACATACAATACCTATAGTAATAATGCTAGGAAGTTTACGTCCATTTAATAATTTTCGCGTGACAGGTCAGCTGAATGACAAAATATTATTTAAGCGCACTATGTATATAAAATGATTTGATTGATTAGGGCGCTCATTATAATTATTCTTGTTAGTACGCTGACATTTCTGAGACTCGGTGTAAGTTACAAGTAGGTAAATATTATATTAAATCTAAAACTTGCAGTTTTAAATAATCCGGCTGACATAATACAGTAAGATTAGGCGAATAAAACTGTAATGGTTAAACGAAATTGGCAGTGAATAAAATGCAGTGTATTGCAGGCAGGGTTGAAGGGCCGCGGGGGCAACGACCTCGGCACGCGATCTCTTCACGTGATGCGATTAGCGGAGCTGCCGGTGTGGGCGATGTAGGTCAGCGGGACACACACCGCACACCACCGTGCACCACCGTCACCACCGCTCACTACCGCTCACCATCGCTCACCAGCCACACCACCGTCATCGCCATGTGTGACCACGTCCTGGTTACCGAATAATAATGTTCAAAACGAACTCGCAAAGTAAGCACGAACACGAGAATCTTCCAAATATACTAAAAGCTTCTGATTATTCTAAGTCCACTTGCGTAAGATCACTTGCGTAAAAATTATATATTAATAAATTTATTAATCTTATCATAAGAAACAGAGGAATAAAATGTCACTTGTAGTATGTACCGCAGCCTACAGCCCACGAGAAATACATGGATACATAATATGTACTATGTACGTACATATACTCGTATGTATGTCACACGTTATTTGGTAGGAGTAATAAAGCCGGCGCAACTTTCCTAATTTAAATACACGAGATTCACCTGGAGGATTCTGACGTATTTGTCCATATACCTAATGCCAGACGAAATGAGGGTATGTAGTTATGTGGGTGAGGGATTATCGTAGAGGTGGCAGAGGCGGCAGAGACGTGCAGCGGGCGCGCGGTGCGGCGTATCGATCCCGTTGTTGACAGACGGGCCCCGAGTGACACCGAAATGTGACGATGTGACCCACATAGTGACCGGAGGCAGACCTCTTCATTTTTGACCCTTCCCATTTATCTTTGATGACTTGGTAAAGTTAAACTATACCTGAATAACTTTTTAGAAGTTCGAATGAAATAGTTATGTCGGAAGAAATGTGTTTATTGATTCGTGTCTAATCGTCTTACGGTTATTGGTTACATATTTTATAATCCTGAAAGTATGACAACAGTACACTAATGCACAAATATAGGGTTATAAAATGTATGTTTTTTGCCCAAAAACAACCACAATGTACTTTGTTAATCTCCTTTGCCGGTGCGGGATAAATTGTCGGCGAAGTCATTGCGTTCTCTTTTCCCCAGTGAGTGAAAAGCGTCAAGAAATTCTAATCATAGTCTCGTGTTCTTTCTCTTTGTACTATAAACATACGTTAAATCATAAAAACTACAATTAATTATGCTCATATATATTTTACATCCAGCGACATCAAGTAAACAGATAAAACAATTTTATGTTTATTTTCTTCGCGTTTCGTCTATAGTCTATATACTCGTACTAGACATTGTCGTATCAAAGGCGAATGGTAGAGCCAACAACTGGTTTTGACTAAGCCAGACCGCAAAACATTTATGTATTAACGCAGAGCAATAACTGTAATACAAAACCATACTTTCTTCCTTAATTGGCTTAATTGTCATTAATTTACATAAAAATAAATACAAAAAATTTACTAAACAACCCGGGCACAGACCGGGTCAACATCTATACTAATATTATAAAGCGGAAAGATTTTATTTTTTGTTTGTTTGTACCGAATAGGCTCCGAAAGTACTGAACCGATTTAGATGAAGTTTGGTAAGGAAATAGTTTGAAACCCTAAGAAGGATATAAGATAGTTTTTATCCTGGAAATCATCCCTTAAGCGGGTGAAAATGGGGATAAAAGTTTGTATGGGAAATCAAGATGAATGTAAGATAATTTGATCTCGTAAGTAAGAGGTCTCGTGCGAGAAGGGTCATAGTTCTAAGGAACATTTGGGTATTTTGAAGAGTAAGTACATACTTACTCTCTTACATCAAGATTTAGCTTATTTTTTATCCCGAGTAATTCGACCTTGATAAAAGTTTTACCGAAACTCTGTTTTTACGCCACTCTTTCGTTCTCTTTTACATATGTAGATGTCTACTTTCGGGAACTCATATCTCAATAAAAACTTTTTAACAAAAAAATAAAAACCGACTTCAAACAAAAGCACTAAAAAGCAAAAAATAACTGATTGGTAGTTTTCATTTACTATACATACCTAATCAAATATTTTCGAAGTCGGTGTGCTTTGCTCTGTATGGGCTGACACCGATTTCGAAAATATTTGATTAGGTATGTATTTAATAGGTAGGCTTTAATTACTTAGCCAAAGCACACTGACTTCGAAAATATTTGATTAGGTATGTATAGTAAATGAAAACTACCAATCAGTTATTTTTTACTTTTTAGTGCTTTTGTTTAAAGTCGGTTTTTATTTTTTTGTTAAAAAGTTTTTATTTTTCCCTTTTTAGTGTATACAGTAGTAACGAAGTAAGAATTTTAACGTGTTAGGCTTGTCAAATCAAACAAAATAAGCCCAAACTCAAAGTATCTACTATTAGCCGTTGAAGAGTTCCACCTATCCACCTTCTGGCCTTACCATCAGATCAGGTCAATAATACCGAACCACTGTACTATCAACGGAAATGGAAACACTTGCAAATTTAAAGTTAATATGACAATTAGAAGTAGGTTAAATTCATCATTAGCTATTTTTCCATCCTTAGGGGTGGTATTTTTTTTGAAATTTAAATGGGACCAATCTGGAAGTAATCCCTTTCAAACAACACAAAAATTGTCCAAATCGGTTAATAAATGACGGAGTTCTGAGGTAACAAACATAAAAAAAAAAATACAGTCGAATTGAGAACCTCCTCCTTTTTGAAGTCGGTTGAAAAGGTGCCGTAGGTATATTTTTTTTTATTAATTTATTATTAAGAGAGAGAGATATAAATTAAGAGCAATTTTATTTTCTTAGATTTATGCGAATATTTGACATCTATATACATATGCACTAGAGACTCACCCTCGCTCCGCTCGGGTTCGTCCCTAGTTATGTTTTAGCGTTTAGTATAGATTTCTTAGAGACGAGATATTTTCCCGCAGTAAAAAGTGCCCTACAGACAGACAATTTTATTATATGGATAGATATAATAAAATTGTAACTAAGCCGAATATGTACATTAAATATTTTTTGAGAAATCTTATTGAAATAAACATTATCGATACAGAAGCCGAATCTATAGTTTTTAGAATTTTTGTCTGTCTGTCTGTCTGTGTGTTACTGCATCACAGAAAAAGCACTGGACAGATTTTGATAAAATTTGGTATGGTGATAGCTCGTTATGCGGGTCAACATATAGGATGATAGACTTTTTACTGCGGGAAAATATCTCATCTCTGAGAAATCGATACTAAACGTTAAAACGTAAGTAGTGCCTTAGTATAGTTTTTACTACCTTACTTAAGTTTTAATGATGTAATAGAAAGAGAGACAGAGAAACATAGTGAACCTATACAATGTAAATTGTACATTGATTTAAAAAACATCCTAATACTTACATAGACATTAGTATCGATCGACTGTTTGGTGATTAATTTATTTCCGGGTTAAGCTATTATAGCCTATTCAGAAAGAGTGTTACGAAAATCGATTACGATTGTTTTCAAGATCAAAAAAGGCCAAATATATTTGACCACAGATACATATATGATATTTAGATATGAAATCATTATTGTTATTATTGCTCCATTAGACTTAACTACGTTATTACAGCTTGACTTTAGATATTTAGTTTAATTTGTATACCAAACTCCAGAGGTCGAATCGCTGACGAAGACTAAATGTACCCGTTAGCTAGTTGATTTAAGTGGGTCAACAATAAATATATTCCGGTAGTTGGCAAAATCCCTATCTCTGTTAGGAGGCGGTCGCGACGTCGCTCGCGAGTCAAGTTTTGCGCTTCAGTCCGTCGTGAAGTAATCGAAAAGTTTAGATTTATGTTCAACTTTAAATTTCGCAGCGTTTTCTGATCTATACAAAAAATATGCCTCTATGTCACTTTTATGCAAAAAATATGACTCTGTTATATCACATTTTTGATTTTAACTGGCTGTTGCATATATACGAGATATAATATCATGAAGAATATCTTCCTATAGGTGAAGGAGCACACGTGTTGCGTGGCTTAATTGCTATATATGTTTTTAAATGATGATGTATAATATATTGTGTATCTTTTGTTAGGATCTTAAATATAATAAAATAAAATAAATAAATAAAATAACTTCTTACGTGCGTACATAAAAAAGAACACACACACACGTTTTTTTTATTTTTATAATTAATTTTTTTACTTACAGCTTTTTAGCTTGGCCTTAAGGAGTTTTATTAACAATTTCCTATGCCAAATTACTTTTAAACTTATGAGTGAGTTGTAAATATTTTTGTAATAACTTCTTAAAAACCTTTCATATTTTTATGTCCCACACACACAATAACAACAACAAACACAACAAAAAAAATGAGTGCGTGTAAACTTTACGCGCGGTTGAAGTGATGATGTTCTCCTAGCCGATTCCGGCCACGGCGGCCAATCTCATTGAGACTAGTCAACTGCGCAGGAGATATTATAGTGCACAAGTGTACGCGCAGACACAAGTGCACTCTCTATTCCTGTCACTCTCATACTCCGGTGGGACGACTGCTCGACACGACCAGTGACAGTTAAGGCGCAGGACCGACGGCTTTACGTGCTCTCCGAGGCACGGGGGTGAAACACCGCCAACTTCCCAACTCCGGGCTGTTACTGAGACTTACTATACAGAAAGACTCAATAACTAAACTTGGCCCGACCCGGGACTAGAACCCAGGACCTCCGAGTGTGCAGCCGTACATGCTAGCCACTACACCACCGAGGCAGGCGGTTGAAGTAAAACTTCTTTGGCGCCGTGGCAGATATCGCAATTAAAATAAAACAAATCAAAATATAAATATAATATTTTTTTATATAATTATTCATTTATTTATTATATTTTTACGGTTAGTATGGAATAGATATACCTACTTTATATTATACATACATAGGTATGATTCAGTTTCGTAACCCTTACTTGAGAAATGATTGATTCCCCATACAAACTTTTATGCCCCTTTTCACCCCCTTAAGGGATTTCCGGGTAAAAATTATCCTATGTCCTTCCCAGGATCTCTAACTATATTTTATGCCAAATTTCATATGGGTTTAGCAGATTTTTAGTAAACTAATAGATAAATCTATTGCAAACAAACATACAAATATAAAATTTTTAGTACTCTGAGATTGAGGATACTAATTACTAGCAATAAAATCGCCACACTACAATCACCTTCAAATTCAAAACATTTTATTCAGCATTAAATTATTACATTTTTTTCGGAAAGAAGAAGCCTCAGATCTGAAAGAACTGGCGAGAGAAGCTCAGCAGGACTAATATTATTTCGTTATCTTTTTTATAAAGTTAAAATACAAATTACAATATTTCTATAAAGTTGAAGTAGCCTGGAGGCGATCCCTTCACTCCCAAGGCGTGCCATCATCTATGAAATCACTAATTAATTAATCATTAATTGATATGTTTATTAATTTTTCAACAGTTTAGTACGTGTTTGCAGTTTGCATCCTCCTTTAAAACTAAAACTTTCTCATTCAACATGGCGGAACACAGGGTGTGTTCCGACATGTTCCTCCGTCCTTTTCACTCATTCTTTCTTTCATTCACACTTCATACATTAACCATAATAGCTTTTATTTAATTTATGAACATTCATTTCACAGTAATAAATTCATATTTATAAGCAATAATAGTTATAAAATTACTAATGATAAATATACGTTTTTATAAATAACTAGCATTGCCCGCGGCTCCGCCCGTATTAAGATGACCAAAAACCAAAATCTTAGGTTTTACATATTAGTATACTCTTACATGCAGCAGTTTTTGTGTATTTTCTCAGAAATGAGACATTTTCCTGCAGTAAAAAGTATCCTATATGTTGACTCGGATAGCCAGCTATCACCATATCAAATTTCATCAAAAAGTGGTTTTTCTGTGATGCGGTGACAGACAAAAATTCTAAAAACTATAGATTCAGCCTATGTATCGATAATAATGTTTATTTCAATAAGATTTTCCAAAAAATATTTAATGTACAGATTCGGCTTAGTTATAATTTTATTATATGTACCTATAGATAAATGATTAAAATAGGTTAAGCCGTTTAGTAATTACGAGGGAACATATGATCGGACATACATACAAACAAGTCAAACAAACGTCCTTCGGATTTTTCCGAAATCGGGTAAAAAGTATAAAATATGAGTGTAAGGTAAACACTATTCGAATGACGTCAACTTTGATTTGTCTGGTAGAGTAGATCTAAAGGTGAGATTAACTTATAGGTAATTGTTATAGACATACCTACCACAGAATTTACGGCTCTTTTAGAATGAACAAATGATCATTATCAAGCGCTGAGTTAAGTTTCGTGTCGGAAATATTGTCTAGTAACAATAAGGGTTATACCCTCATACGTGTGCACTGTACGGTGCACCGCACAGGGTCTGGAATCTTCTTCGTACACGGCTTTTTCCACGCTTAGGCAAGTTTGCCCGTTGTCCGTCAGCTTTTGTTATTCTTTCTACCCCAGGGCATCCCAGTAGTCTAGCAGGCTGCCGGTGTCCTGGTAGATTTCCGGGAGTGATCTCCTGGGGCCCAGTTTTTCTTTGGTATTTCAGTTCACTACATTCAAGCAGAATGTGAGCTAGAGTTTCATCCTCTCGGAGGTACGCCCTGCACAGGGGGCTGTCTGGAATATCTATATTTAAAGACGTTTATTGAGATGGCAGTGTCCTGTTATAAGACCCACCACCGTTTTTAGTTTGGTTCTGCTTAGGCGTAGGTATTAGTTTTATCGTTACTTCATTTTTAGGTTTGGGGAAGGTTTCTTTCGACTGACGGCAATCAGCTTGTTCGCCTTTCATAGTGATTCAATTTTTATTGGTAAGGTCGGAGTTCCAACGATAATAATTATTAATTAGCTTTTAGATTAGAGTTTATAAATTTATCGCCAATTTTTATTCTTCTTAGTAATTCTAATGGTTATATCATAATTATTATCTCTTTTCACATCTATATTTAAATTGTCGCTATCATTTTTCTACTTATCCAGAACAGATGGGCAAGTTTTAACTATTAAATCATTACATGGTTTTTGTGCAATACTTTTTAATATTATGTTAATGCATTATTTACATGATACAATATGATATCTAATTACTCTAGCAGCCCGTAAGTGATTGAAAGTGTTGGTCTTTTACTTGTATGTAGGTAAAATAAAAAAACTTTCGTTAGTTGGACTTTTACAGTACAAATCGCAAAGCCCAAAGATATCTAATCTAGCGGGCGCCATATGCCGCGGAAATGTAAATGTCGATATTGCAATGATCGAACATAATTTATATATCTGAAAACTGGGTCGCTCTGTATTCGTAGAACACGCCTGCGATACCAGCCATGCACAGAGTACAGAGTAGTTAGTGTTCACACGAGTTCATACATTCATGTCGTTTGTTATATGTATAACAAGTTATACTTAGTAAGCTACATTATATCAATCGCGCTGCAGCAAAAGCCGAGCTATCAAACAGAAGATCAACAAATGTCAAATAATCATACAATCTTCATGAAAATATAAAATTATAAGTTTTTACCTAAAATTTGAAGAAGTACGTAAAGTTTAGCATTTATAAGCACTTTTGTCCATGTGTTTCACTGACTTCATAGACGGCTCTCATACGTTAATTATTATGTACTTTTTACTAAATACTATTGTTATGTGACGTCAGAAATTTTTAATAATAAACCAACATAGGTACAACATTCGTGTTGTGCCACGCGTCTCGTAGGTGTAGACATATGTATACGAGTATGTTTGCATTGAATAGCACAGCATTCTAGGTATATTGTGCAAGTGGATAAAGCTTCGTAGTGCACCTACTTGAGAGTATCGCGCATCGTTGGAATATCGAAGAGCTGTAGGTACTACCGCGGCGGCGAGCGCGGCTGCGAGGGCGGCGCGGAGCGAGCACACGTAGCAGTAGATAGTTGAAGAAATTAGTAACGGAATGGGCGATCAATATGGAATTCCGTGTGATAATATTATTTTATTGCTAGGCGCGGCTCTGAGCCACTGTGACTCTCGCAACGATGCACGCTCTTTTATTATATTACCATCAATTTATGCGATATCTTTATTGCGCGTAATGGCGATTCGAAAAGTAGGGATAAGTTTATTTGCGAAGTCGTTAACTCTTAAAATAATGGAGCTTTTGTACAGTCCACCTGTCAGATGTGTAACGTAAACCGGGCGCTTGCCTCGGCGTGGTTCGGCCTCAGATGGGTGCATCGGGCGGCATGCCCTCGCCCGTTGTCGCATTCAATTAATTATATTTTTCCATCGCTTTCAAAATATTTTTTTTTTCATTAGTTATGGTAACATTAAATACTTTCGCTGTTTGTAACAACTATACCTTCGAGACATCTTACACCGCAGTCTCTCCCGTGACCATGATTGCTGTAAAGCATTCGAAACGTCGGCAACCAAAAATCTAAATAAATCCGCGAAAAAATCCAAAAAGATAGTTTTATTTAAAATTACAGTAACAGTTTTAGGAATCTTTTTAAATAAAACTTTCTTATAATCATAAAATCAAAATATAGTAATATTTAAATAAAAATATTTCTTATATTAATAAAATCACCTACCTATTCTTAGTAGATTTCTAAATAAAACTATGTTTGTGGATTTGTTTGATTTTTCGTTTCCGACGTTTTGAATGTTTTACAGCAATCATGGTCCCGGGAGAGACTGACGCGAAATTGTCCAAAAAGATAGTTTTATCACAGATCACATAATACTATATACTAGTACTATTTAAAATGCCAAATAGGTATTCGCGTAAATCTAAGAGAGTATTATATATTAGGTTCTTCATGGCTTAATTGAGTCTGACTAGGTAGGTACGTCTCGTCTACAGAAGCATTTGTAAAAGTAAATTTTAAATAAAAAGTACTGTTGACGTCATTAACACCATAAAAATGCATTCGTAACTTCTGCATTTTATATCGTTAGAATGTTTTATACATACTCGTATGTGTAGAAATGTCACGTGATCTAATGTAGTATCAAACGAGCAGAGCTGAGTGCGGCGCGGCGGAGCTAAGGTTAGCCCTTTTACGGTTCATCAAATATGATGATTCTCGCGTCAACTGTCACCGCCCGGTCGGATTTAATTACGATCTTACACAGAAACTAGAACTAATTGATATAATGAAACATCATTTCCTATCTTTCTTACTTAGCATTTAATTCGTAGATATTATGCATAATCTATAGTAATATATTTATGTCAACGACATATTACCATAACATTTAAATTTAATGGAGAACACTTTACACACAATACTATACCTATATAATATAACAAATAGTCAACAGCATTTATACCACCTATACACGTATGTACGAATTACTGCGAAGCAATTGTCACAAAATATAATACTAATTATATCTTTGTTAAAAAACAATTTACAATAGTGATTGTTCCAGCGGGGCGGCGACGATAAAACATTATGCTGTTCCAGCTTAAATGACGATTTGACGGCCAAGTGGCGGGCGGCGGCCGCCCGTCGATGTCGATAAAAATTTTATATGGCTGGCTCTTCACACTGAAGGGAGAGTCTGTTATAGTTTCCTTAATTGTGAAACAATCATTACCTCCCCGAACCCAGGCCTTGTCACTTAGGTCAGTTTGTGCATTCACGGATAGAGAATTAATTATAATATTACATGCCACTTTTACTTATTCTATATAGTACTAAGGTTATTACCTATTTGTCCTTGTAATTTGTCTAAATATAAGTTTGAAAAATCCTGATATCTCGCATAAAAAGTCGACAAAGCTTGCCGCCCGCCCTAGCGCGGGCGGGCGGCGGCGGCGGCGGCGGCGACGGCAGTGCGCGGCGCGCGCGGCTCCCGGAGAGTCGCGCCTTCGCCGCCTCGCTCCGCGGGCGCCCGCTGCCACGTGCGCGACCTCCCGCGCCTCCCCGCGACCCATCCTTCGTACCCTTTAAAATAGAATTTACGAGCCGTGCTCCTGGTAGGTAGGCCGCTGTCGCTCTCCGCGCCGTGCATCTCTCCGTCCACACTCCGCGCTGCGACCGAGTGCAGAATAAGCATTGTGCGGTATATCGCCTGCAACTGACAGGGCGAGCTGTAGTCTTTCAAATAATGGTATCTATATTGCATGCTTCTCGTCTGATCAGCGACTGACTTAGACCGTCGATTTCGTATAAATTGTAGACATAAACCTATGTAATAAAGGAACGCTTGTAGTAAAATTATATGGGTTTATTGCTACCGGTCGCCTGCTTCTTAAATTCACTGTTTTTAATTGCCCGTTTATTATGGACATTCCGTGCGTCCTTCGTCTTCACATAAGACAATTCCTCTGCCTAAAGTAGCGCTTCGGAACATTTATCTCTAGACAATGAGATAGAATGTAAATATTTAAATCATTTGTAGTGTTTACTTTAGAAGCGACTGGTCTTCGAAGCGTGATCTACTTACACGAATCGCAAAGCGGGAATCCGTAAACAAAAAGACAAAGATTGTTTCTTTCTTCTAATTATTCGTGAATCGTTATAAAGCAAATCCGATATGATTCATGCCAAATTGTTTCGAAATATAATTTAATAGTCGTTTGTTTAGAAAACTAATCGAAAGCTATTTGTAAAAATATTAGCCGTCATTGTTTGGAATAGTTTCATAATAAATTTTCATTTAGTATACTATTTTATTAATTTCATAATATCTAAAGATAAATACGAGTGAGTACCTACTGACGCCGCGATTTGGCTCCGCAATTACATTACGCTATTTAGTATTTACATAACTGTCACTATAGGTTCTAGGGCATTACCATATCGGATAGTTAAGTTAAAGAGTGATAGTCATAAAGAGGAGCCGACTCAGACGGCGACAGCGATCCATCATTCTTAGGTGGGTACTAAATATAAACTTCCTGAAAAATCGAGCTACATGATAGAAAAAATGAATAAGTAGTATTAAAGAAACGCCGGCTGGTGTCGGCCGAGTGCTGTTCGTTCGCGGAAAGTAGTTTACGATGTAATAAATAAAGTTCGAACGCGCAGGAGCCGCGCGACGCAGCGCGCGTTCCCGCCACGCTGGAGGCGCTACGCCGTCACTCGCGGCAGATCGCCGCTCGCCGCGTCCGCCGCGTGCAGGTACGTCCGCCGCCCGCGCCGCCCGCCCACGGCGCCCGCGCCTCTCGCCCGCTCTAACTATTCGATCTTTTGTTGCAGTTCACGGAGCGGACGCGAGATGGCGCTCGTGGCGATGGTGCCGGTGAGTATCGTCCTGGCTCTGCCTTCGCTAAATATAATCGACCACTCTGATCCGTATCGGTAGCGCGCGCGCCGACCGTCACATGCCGCGCGCGAGTCGCCACTCGACGGCGGCGACGGCAGCGCGCGCGTGCTCCACCCTCATAGTGTGTTTCATCTGTGTGTGCAGAGAGCGGCGGCTCCGAGATGTCCGGCGGCAGCGGCGACCGCCGGCCCTCCACCTGCCGGGTGGAGATGGGCGCGCTGCTCGCCTCCGAGCCCCGTCCGCCCGACAACAAAGTTAAGGTACGAGTACGATAGCGTCACGTGCACCTCTATGCACCTCTATTACATTCCTACGATATAAGCAATAACAAAGTTCGTCCCTGCCCATGAGTTACAGCTGTATATCAAACTATAGGTATATGAGTATGATATAAGTATGTATAATAATTAATAATCTGTTGACGATTCGCAACACGTACCCAAAACTAGGAGTACCTTAGCACCGCCCTCGCCCTGCGCGACCCATTTGCATAATGAGTGTATCGGCCCTCGAAGCCTTCGACACTTCGACAGCGACCCTACGACATTTCGCCATTAACAGCTGACCTACTTCATGTTTATCGTCTTTCATCTCACGATGACGGACGATAGCGCTCGTCAATTTGGAAATGTCTAGAATATAGCTAGAGGCTCGACTTCGGGCCGGTGCTCCTCCAGGCCTTGGTACAATCTTAATCGTTTTTTCACAAATTAAATCCCACGTGTATTAGCACTCGAGTGTATCAGTAAATTATGGAACTCTGTATTCACTATTCGCGAGCAGCTGGAATGTAGTTATTTTCGTAATATAAATAAGAAAAAATAAATACATGCGCAGTTCATTACGCTAAGTGCCGAACATTTCATTCGCACAATAGCTTACGACAAGTTACAGTTAATATGTACATGTATGTTGTATGGTTCATGTAGTGTTGCACTGAGAAATAATTACACACGAATACATACATAATATATGATGTTTCATATACGAGCAATAGAAAGCGTGTAGGTGTGTATATGTACACCACACGCGGATGATCACCGTTTTCATGACAAACGTTGTACCTACAAGGTAGGCATATCACTGGTCGTAACTTTGTTTACGTGTAAAAATGCCATGTACTGGCAAACTGTTTGAATTTCTCAATAGTTTCCTGAAAACCTCATTATTTTCTGTGATTCCCAAATGTTTTAGCTAATATATTTATTAGTATAGTATTTTTATTTAGCATTGTTTTACTAATGTTGAGTACTTCACAATATGAAAGAATTAATTTTTATTTTAAAACAATAATCTAATTATAATTTAACTTTAAACGAAAATAAACAATCTATACATTTAATAAAATTGTAACTAGGTCGAATCTGTACATTAAATATTTTTTGGAAAATCACTGGAGAGATTTTGATGAAATTTGGTATGGTGATAGCTGGTTTTTACCGCGGGGAAATATCTCATTTCTGACAAAAAATACAAAAACTGCAATGTTAGAGTATACCAATATGTAAAACCTAAGAATTTGGTTTTTGGCCATCTGAACGCGGGCGAAGCCGCGGGCAATGCTAGTATAAACTATTTTTGTTGTGCACTTTACGTGGAAGCTAAAAAAATATCAATTAAAGTAAAAACCGTACAGTGCGGCGCTATCAGCGAATAAAGATCTTTTCGCTAGTTAAATTTCGAAATTGTAGGATAAAAGTTTCTGTTAACAGCGACACAGTATACATGGTATGACAGAGGAGGAAAATGTGGTCAGACCGCATCAGGAGATGGCCGTGCTGTCGCTCGAGGAGAAGAAATATTTGCTGGGCGTGGAGCGCGGCGACGTGGCGGGCACGCGCCGCGTGCTGCAGCGCGCGCGCGACACCGGACACATCAACGTGGATTGCGTGGACCCGCTGGGTCGCAGCGCGCTGCTCATGGCCATCGACAACGAGAACCTGGAGATGGTGGAGCTGCTTCTTGAGTTTGGTGTCGAGACGAGAGACGCGCTCCTACACGCGATATCTGAGGAGTTTGTGGAAGCTGTGGAAGCGCTGCTGGATCACGAGGAGAGAACACGAAAGCCTGGCGAATTGCACGTGAGATACTTTTAGCTTTCCTTTGTGATTAGAAATAAAATAATACCCATAATATACATACATAAGTATTTGATGATGTCTAGTGAAAAGGTGTGGCCGCCGGCGCCGTACACTACCTACTTTTTATTTGACTCGGGTTATCATATTTAATATTCAATTAATGCGAAGCAATAACTTACATATTTATCTGTAATATGTTACTCTATAATATATTACTCTCTTTATATAGGTATTATAACTAGCATAACTAAAGCTACAAAAAAAAACCCACTAAAATGGTGGGTTTCATACAAACTTTCATCCGCTATTTTACCCTCTTATGAGATGAATTTCGAAAAATGCTAAAACACGTATTTAATTAATTGTATTGAAGAGTATTAATACCAAGTTTCCATAAATATTTTTTGGATTGTGTTATAACGTGTTTTCCCGTGAGAAAAAGATGATCTTCCGCGGTAAAAAGTAGCCTATGTCACTCTCCAGCCCTCCAACTATCTCTACACAAAAAATCACGCCAATCCGCCAAGCCGTTTCGATGTGAAAGGAAGATAAACAAACAAACACAATTTCACATTTATAATATTAGTATGGATGTACTTTGTTTATTATTGTTAAAAAGCATAATTGACAAACATATTGCAGAGTTGGGAAGCACTTCCGCCAGAAACGGCAACGTTCACGTCTGACATAACGCCGCTAATCCTGGCGGCGCACCGCGACAGCTACGAGATCATCAAGCTGCTGCTGGACCGCGGCGCGGGGCTGCCGGTGCCGCACGACGTGCGCTGCGGCTGCGACGAGTGCGTGCGCTCCCGCCGCGAGGACTCCCTGCGGCACTCCCGCTCGCGGATCAACGCCTACCGCGCCCTCGCTTCTCCTTCACTTATCGCTCTATCATCTAAAGACCCCATATTAACGGCCTTCGAGTTATCGTGGGAGCTCCGTCGCCTTTCAGCTTTGGAGCACGAATTTAAGACTGAATATCAAGAACTCCGAGTGCAATGTCAAGAGTTCGCCACGGCATTGCTCGACCACACACGCACCTCGCACGAACTGCAAGTGCTCCTCAACCACGAGACGGGCTCTCCTCAAGCGCCCTTGAGCGAGCCCGGGGCGCCGGAAAGAATGAGATTATCTCGACTCAAGCTCGCGATAAAACTACGCCAGAAAAAGGTAGGTAATCTCAATTGCTCTTAAAAGTTAAAAGATAACTAAATATAACTTTGGCTCTTTTGTTAATAAAATTTATGAGTCCAGTTTTTTATTTTTTTTAAAGATTTCCGCAATCCGATCATTATTAATCCCTCAACGACCGCGGACGCACCGGCTTTACAGTTAGCAATAGATTTCTCAGAACTTTAATTAATTTCTTAGTTTACCTGGAGGTGTTAAGTTGCTCACATGAGTCTCTAATTCGTTCATGGTTGCTCATTATGCTCACCTTAATAGCAATCGTTGGCTCTACAATGTAGGGTGGATATATATATATATATTAAAACGTTCGGCAAGGAATTACAAGACACGTTAATATTGATTTTGCGTAGCTTGCAGTGAGAGAAGACTTCCGCGAATAATTTGATATTACTAAGGTCATGATGATGGACTGCGTTGACACCTAAAGTCATAATATTTCGATGTATTCGTCGCTTGTTGGCAGTTATTTATTGAAGTTTTGGATTGAAAACTCGTTGCCGCCCACATGTTAGTGTCGCAAAAGTTTCTTTAAACGATTTTTTTAAACTTAGTCTTTAAATTGCTTATATTGATTCCTTATACGAGTACATTAATCTGAATAAAATGCAGATCCTGAGACCATATCAAGAGCTCAATTGTACGAGTTTGCAATAACTCGATATATAATATGTGTATATAACATGTGTCGATGTCGTCTTAGAGGGGAGGATATAGAGTCACATCTCGACTTGGCAAATCTTAACGGTCGTACTAACTGTTGGCCGCAGTTCGTAGCGCACCCCAACGTGCAGCAGTTGCTGGCGTCCATCTGGTACGAGAGCGTGCCGGGCTTCCGGCGCAAGAACATGCTGCTGCAGGCGGCGGAGATGGTGCGCATCGGCGCCATGTTCCCGCTGTACTCGCTGGCCTACATCGCGGCGCCACACTCCGCCGCCGGCCGCACGCTGCGCAAACCCTTCATCAAGTTCCTGTGCCACTCGGCCAGCTACTTCATGTTCCTTTGTGAGTAACGCTCTGTGCTTACATTATTATTATATATAAGTCAGCAATAAAATGACTGTAGGCCCATGATCTTTTTTCATGTTATCAAAAGTCTAGGTGCGATACAAAGAGCAATTGGAATTGGCAAACTTGTAAACAATTGGAAGGATTTTTTTTAACTTTTTACTGATCATTTTCTTTTCAGTTTATATTAATTTCATTTTCTTTGTTTTACTAACTACCTATGCCTACCTATACCTATGCCTATCAACGCTACGTTAGAGTAAAATAAACATAATAAGGTGAAATGTTAGATGTTACACATCATATGCGACCACTGTAAGGCTCGCTCGTTTTTTTGTTTGCCCACATTCAAAATATAATATTTATTTTTGATAGCAGGGGTTCTGGGTTTGAATTAAAAAAAATATCTAACGGGAAGCGAAGCGTTGCGTAACTCCCGCGTTAGCCTTCTCGTTGCCTTCCCAGTCTACGTTATCCAAGTCGGGCCTGTCACCTAATCGAAAATAAAAAATTACCAATAAGTAATCTTCACAAATTTAATAAAAGTTTACTCAGATTCTATACATACGGAAATCTTAACACGGGTTGTAGTACTTTCTTAGTTCTATGTCAAAATTACATTTTTGGTTTAAAAAACGTTTTAATTGGTCGATTCACTGATCGCAATGAATGAACACGTAAGACTTCTAACCTTAACGTGGTATTACTACTAATGACAATTTAAATAGGGTATTTACAATTTCACTAGATGTGTTTAGAGTAATTACAATTTATTTAAAATTGACCCGTGATATTGTAAAAATTTCCACAAACTGTTCTAGAGTAACCATTTCAAAAAAATTTAGATAAAATTAAAAATATTTTATTGAGCAAAGCGATGCAGAAATCTATTTGAATAAAGTATTATTTCATTATGATAATCTATTAGGGTTTCCAAACAAATATACAAAATTTTATAGATGTATGTATTTTTCTATCTATGTTTGTCTACGTATTTCTCCGAAACTAGTAATCGGATCGTGATCATTCTTTTTTTATTTGCTTACATTTATTTCAACTTAGAGAATAGTAAAGATTTCATCAAAATTAGTTTAGTAGTTTTTATGATATGGACTAAAACGTGTAATGGCCTGACTCATTATAGGTATGGTGTCACTCATTAAAGGGAAACTATCTCAAAACCTTAGTCGAATTTTAGTGCGCATGTATGAAAATCAAAATGGCCAAAACCAAATTGGCCTCACGATACAAATCCGCGGTGAGAACTAAAAATCAAAATCTTTCAATTTTTATAAAAAAACGGTTACTTCTTATTACAAAAACTATTTCATTTTTACTTAAAACTAAAGATTACGAAATAAAAAAGTACCTAATTTAAAAAAATAAACCGACTTAAAAAAAATGTGTGTGTACTTATGTACACACGTAAGAAGTTATACTTCTTTGGCCTAACTGAACAAAAATAGCTAGTGATGTCATACCGTATGTCACAACTCTCTGCTTGTTAAAGGAATGCAGCTTTCAGTTACCTTCTCATATTTTTTTCCAAACGTGCCAAAAGAAGTATACCTTCAAAAACTTCCAGGCACTAAAAAGCAAAAAATAACTGAACGGGGGTTTTCATTTACCAGTTAGTTTTTATTTTATAGATACCTAATCAGATATTTTCGTAGTCGATGCCAGCCGACAATGCTTTAATGAAGATATAAATATCTAATAGGTAAATATGATTAGGTATGAACTCTAATTACAATTTGTGATGTATTTTACGTATCAAAATAGATTTGCTTTGATTTGCATCGGCTTCATCATTAACTAATCATACATACAATATATTTTAACAAAACGTTTTTTTTTTGCTTATTTTATAAGCTATTATCTTCGTAACGTGATTCAAAACACAAAATAGCTTATAACCATTACAGTATTGTATTTAAAAAGTTTTGCGTTCTGAATGTTGGATAATGATATATGTGTCTCGTAAATCTGTTACCGAAGGACACCCAATTAAAAGTTGAGATTACGTTTGAAACCTTTTCTGATAACTACTGATGAAATGCTATTATAACTCAATCCGGTATTTCGTTTACGTAAACATTATTTAGTAAGCTATGTTGGTAAAGTAACTAGCGCGTACGGTTGGAGATCTTGTGTTCCCCTTACGTTATGTTCCTTTCGGTTGTGATCTGGGTTCGAATCTCGGGCGGGCCAAGAGTAGTTACTGATTTCTTTGTTAAGAAATTATCAATAGCAGTTACACCCCCGTGATCCGGAGTACTTGACACTTGTCTCTCTTGACTATTGACGAGAGAAATTATGGCTGCACCACGTAGGTACATACGTATGTACACTTGTGCACTATTACTATATTTATATTATAATATAATTTAAATTATATATATATATATATATATATAAAATTTATTGTATATATAGAATATTATTTCTCTTATTTGAAAAATTAAAGACTTAACTGGGTTTCTGTAATAATAAAAAAAATATTTCACTACTAGAATTGACTGACTGTCTGACTCTACATGGAAGATATTTGAGAAAAACTATTATTGGGTGCCAAAGAATCTAAACCGATGATTTTTAGAATTTTTGTCTGTTTGTCTGTGCGTTTGTGCGCGCTAATCTCAGAAAGGGCTTAACTGATTTGTGCTATGTTCACTAATGTATTGTAGTAAGCTTCACTTTATAATATAATATGTTGGAACATTAACACACATCACCATCTAGTTCCATGGTAAGCTACGAGACTTGTGTTATGGTTCCCAGATAGTTGATACACTACACATATATGATTTTAAATACATACATATTATAAATATTGTTACACCCATGACTGGAGGACAAACATTCGTGCTCATCACACAAATAAATGCTCCCAGCGGGACTCGAACCCGCGGCCGCTGGCACAGCGAGTAGGGTCACTACAAACTGAGCCAAACGTGTCGTCAAACTTAACTCACTTAACATTAAGTATTGTTTTTTTTTCAATCGGTTCATAAATATAAAAGTTATATCCATTTAAAGAATCACCTATGTATGAATCCGAGCGAAGCGAGGGTGAGTCGCTAGTAAATAAATAAATCAATAAAAAAGTAAATAAACTTATGACAGTATTTATAATATTGAAAAGAAAAATATGATATTTTCTGTTTCTGTTATATTGGCAGTTCTTTTGATCTTGGCGTCGCAGCGCATCGAGACAGCCGCCGGTGGCATCTTCTGGGGCGCCTACACGACGCCGCTCTCGCGCCGCGGCTCTCCTCCCTCGCTGGTCGAGTGGCTCATACTGGCTTGGGTTAGCGGTAAGCTGATGTCACATTTTCCAATTTGTGATCTTAGTTTTAATGATTTAAAACGTTATATCTAGCGATCTATTCTACAGGTCTTATTTGGAGCGAAGTGAAGCAGCTGTGGGACATGGGGCTACGCGAGTACGTGCACGACATGTGGAACGTCATCGACTTTGTGACGAACTCGCTGTACGTGGCCACCGTTGCGCTGCGCATCGTCTCTCACTTTCAGGTCAGTCTTTAATCCCTCCTTCGTTCAATTGTCGTATTACTAAACTTTTAATATCTCTCTTGAATATGTTATATTATTATTTAAATATTTTTTTAAATATCATTTCATAGTAAAAAAAGTCTAGAGAGCATTATATTTTCATTTTATTTATGAACAATTTGTTTTTGAAATAGTTGTAACTAAACATAGTATGTAAGGTATATATGTACCATGTGTATTTTAGTAATACAGTTTTATAATTAAAACTAAAACGGGGATCACGTTCAGTGGTTGTGTCCTGACTCCTCCATGTATTGTATATATGTAGGTATATCTACCTATTAATGCACGCTGGCTTAGTTGGCTAATAAACAATTAAATCAAGTTAAAGACTGTCCAATATGTTATTACACTCTTACATGTTATTTACACTTTTAAAGTTTTATAGCAATTTTATGTTCTTATAGGTTCGTCGAGAAATGGCGATGGGACTTCAGTGGAACCAGCCACGCGAAAAATGGGACGCGTGGGACCCCATGCTGCTGTCGGAGGGACTGTTCTCCGCAGCCAATATTTTCAGCAGCCTCAAATTGGTGTACATCTTCAGCGTGAACCCGCACCTGGGGCCACTGCAGGTGTCTCTGAGCCGTATGGTGCTAGATATCCTGAAGTTCTTCGTGCTGGATATTCTCGTCATATTCGCTTTTTCTTGTGGTAAGTCTTTATAAAGGTAGTATAGGTAGGTACCTACTGTAAAGATTTATTGAGGAGATAAATATGTTACAAGGCGTTTGTGAAGTAGGTACACGAGCACAGAGCGTACTAAAGTAATTAATGATAGTCATATTAATACTATGTAAGTATAATTATAAGTTAGAGAACGTAATAAAGTTCCACACTATTTTAGTAATCTAGGTATACATATACCTAATAAAATTCTGCGTCGAATCAGTACATTAAATATTTTTTGGAAAATCTTATTGAAATTGTCATTATTATGGATACAGAGGCCGAATATATAGTTTTTAGATTTTTTGTCTGTCTGTCTGGGAACGCAGCACGAGAAAGCCACTGGACAGATTTTGATGAAATTTGGTGTGATGATAGCTGGTTATCCGGGTCAACATATTATGGTATACTTTTTACTGGCGGTAAAATATCTAATATCTGAGAAATCTATACTAAACGTTAAAACGTAACTAGGGACAAAGCCGATCGGAGCGAGGGTGAATAATGAGTCGCTAGTAATTAATAAATGCCATTGTAAAATGGCATAAATAAGCATGTCTAGCAGTGGAACGTATCGCGTAATTTTATCAAATCACAATATCTAGCTAAAATTCGATACTTTCGTTACTTATAAGTTCCAAACTGACAGTTTACTGAACTGTTCGAAGGTCTGAACCAGCTGCTGTGGTACTACGCGGACATGGAGAAAAAGAAATGTCACTCCGCGTCGTCCTTCACCGGCGCCAACGGCACGCTGCCCGACCCCGACGCCTGCATAGTGTGGCGGCGCTTTGCGAAGTAAGCATGTTTTTGGATATACCGTGTTTCAGCTGTTTTAATTTATGTTAACATGAAACACATACGTATGGGCAAAGAAAAACGTTTTATTTTTTTATACCTAAGCTATTATCAGGTAAGTATATGTTTTATTTAATAATGTCTTCGATTTAAAAGAGGCATTCACATAAATTTCAAAGACGGTAATTTTTACCAAGAAGAATATGCCAATGTGTCATTTAATATCCGATTGATCAATTCGCTGAGATAGTAATAAAATATATGTACATTTCTACAGTTTATTCGAAACGATGCAGACTTTATTTTGGGCAGCGTTTGGGTTGGTGGACCTAGATTCGTTCGAACTGGACGGAATCAAGATCTTCACGCGCTTCTGGGGCATGCTGATGTTCGGCACCTACGCCGTTATCAACGTCATCGTGCTGCTCAACCTTCTTATCGCCATGATGAATCATTCCTATCAGCTCATTTCGGTTTGTACGAGTTGTTCCTCAAATCGTCATTGTGTTAATAATATCTTTAATATTATTAACGTAAAATTAGATTAAGCCTCGAGACTATTAAATATGTAAATCTGTAATTTTAATATTATAAATGAGATGTTAAAGCATGCAAATGACCGCAGGAGCGCGCCGATGTGGAGTGGAAGTTCGCGCGCAGCAAGTTGTGGATCAGCTACTTCGAGGAGGGCGGCACGGTGCCGCCGCCCTTCAATGTGGTGCCGTCGCCCAAGTCCACGCTGTACGCCTGGCGCTGGCTACAGCGCCGCCTCTGCGGGCACGCGCGCGCCAAGCGCGAGCACATGCGCACCATACGGGTACTCGCTCCACCCTGCTCCACTCTCACACATACATATATCCTCTTTTAAACGATTTGCAAATCCTTCCATACCTTCAAAATCTATACATATAATAAAATTGTAATTAAGCCGAATCTGTACATTAAATATTTTTTGTAAATTCTTATTGAAATAAACATTATTATCGATACAGAGGCCGAATTTATAGTTTTTAGAATTTTTGTCTGTCTGTCTGTTACCGCATCACAGAAAAACCACTGGAGGGATTTTGATGAAATTTGGTATGGTGACAGCTGGTTATCCGGATCAACATATAGGATACTTTTTACCGCAGGAAAATATCTCATTTCTAAGAAAAAATACAAAAACTGCAATGTAAGAGTATACCAATATGTAAAACATAAGAATTTGGTTTTGCAATGCTAGTCCAGAATATTTTATATCTAAAGGTATACAAGGCTTAATATTTAACATTATAAATATTCCATGTAACAAATGAATAGGATGAGAAACACGTGCTAACACTGAAATTCATACATAATGTCTTCCTAACGTGACGACGCTCAAACTCACTGAAACTAGCCAACTGATATGTGGGAGATATTTTAGTGAAATGTAACTGTTGACTTTACTTATCCGGAAAGAAGTTGGAATGAAAATTTGCCCACAATTTTAACATGTTTTCCGAAACACAGGGATGTACCGACACACCGGTAATTTCCAAACTCCGGTCTATTGAGTTTTTCGTAAATTCTACCATCTAGATTGGCCACTCTAGGTGCCTTCGTAAGTTAATCGGAGGTTTTATAACTATAGTCTATAATTACATTTCTTCTTTCATAATAATTGTTTTCAATATTTTAATAAAAGTATTTAATTTTCAGAGAAAAGTAAAACAAGCTAATGAGCGAGATTTTCGTTATCAAGTGAGTATTTAATTTGTTTATTAAAACTACATTTTAATTGAGTGAAGCCCTTGGCCGGTCCTTCCCCGGAAATATTACATACCTAATTGGAAAAAATATATCAGACAGGTACTATTATTTTATTTAGTTGTAGTTATAAGTAGGTACTTCATGTTTTCATTCATATTAAATTAATAACAAATAAGTTTATAAATTAATCTTTTTAATAAAAATAATAAATATAATACACAATTACATGAACCGTTACGTGAAACAGCGTAGACCGTCCAATACGTGTACTGAACTGCAGGCCATAATGCGCAACCTGGTGCGGCGCTACGTGACGGTGCAGCAGCGGCGCGCCGAGTGCGGCGGCGTCACCGAGGACGACGTCAACGAGATCAAGCAGGACGTCAGTGCCTTCCGCTGCGAGCTCGTCGAGATCCTGCGCAACTCCGGCATGAACACCTCCACCGCCAACGCCGGCGCCCCCGGTGAGTCCCCCCTGTCCCGCGCCTTCCTTTCGCATCTTCGGGCGTGACTCGACGTTTGGCTCCTCAGGTGGAGGAGGCGGTAAGAAAAATCGGCAAAAGGAGCGGCGCCTGATGAAAGGATTCAACATTGCGCCGGGCGGGTCGCTGGCGCCCGTGGACGAGTTCTTCGCGTCGCTGCACCACGAACACGGGCCGCACGGCGGGCACCATTCGTCGCTGTCGGCGCTGCTGGGCGGGCGGCTGCGCACCAGC
The DNA here is from genome assembly GCA_947093115.1 of Brenthis daphne. Classification (NCBI taxonomy): domain Eukaryota; kingdom Metazoa; phylum Arthropoda; class Insecta; order Lepidoptera; family Nymphalidae; genus Brenthis; species Brenthis daphne. The sequence continues at coordinate 23,871,125 of OX352474.1, forward strand.
CAGTCCAGCCTGTCAGACGGCGGCGGCGGCGGCGCGCGCCGCAAGCCCAGCCACAAACGCCGCTGGGGCACCATCATCGAGGCGGCGCGCGCGGCGCGCGTGTCGCGCCTCATCGGCCGCTCGCGCTCCGAGGACTCTGTGTGCGACCACGCCGGCCCTTCGCCGAGGTCAC